>CM067847.1:2746440-4113411 GCA_034509565.1 Triticum monococcum
AATTTGGTTGAAGCAATTCCACAGAGAACAGTTGGCTAGGCCATGCGCTGAATACTTCGGTTGCATGCGCTTGTGTATGCCGAGGGCCTCATGTGGTTATGCCTTCAATGAGGTATATATAGCCTCTTATGCTTACCATGTTCTCTAGTTCTCTTTACCAAGATCCAGGACTCCTCATAGCAATTTGTAAATCAACTTCAGTTTATTAATCATATATAGCTGCATCTATCTGTGTAATCTATTTGGTGTCTTTATAGATGTCAAAATCTAAAGCAGCTGCATAGTTTTAAGAGCATGTTTGTTTCAAAAAGGCAGTAAAGGTGTTGTATCAGATGAACTCTTGCCAAGCTGCTTGTTTTCGGGCAGAGCTAATTCAGTTAAACAGATGCTTCTTGTTGCTGCTCTTTTTAGGTAACAGTATTAAGATTGTGACGAGAAAGAATCACAAATTCAAAATGTAATGCTGCTTATCCAGTTAAGCAGATGAAGTATTTATGGACTGAATGAGTCACTGTACATCACTCGATGACTGTTACTGTATGAAAGGATTCGGTGACTGGATCTGCTGCTTACTGAGTTCAGTCACTGTATATTAATGGCAGGTAGGGATGCATACATAGATGTCTTGCAGAGTGGTTCATTATTCCTCTTTGAAGGTAGGCTAGGAACCCGTGCAACAAAAACAGAGGAGTTGCTTTGTTTTTTTTCCTATTTTATTTTTCAACATTTGCAAATTCACTGCATCACAGGGGAAGATGGTGTATGAGCATGGCACAGCCAGTTTTTTGTGGTGAGTTCCACACTGATGTTGAAGCTTCAGTGAATGGTCCAAATCACAGCTGAAACAGTGTGGTTAACGAGGCTCAATTAAGGTCCTGTCAAGGACCACACTGTTTCCTGTTGTTGAACCTCTGAGGGAGCACAGCACGGCTCAGTTAAGTTTAGTTAATGGACGGCCCAAATGGTCCGATCGAGGGAGGATAAGTGAACACCGACGGCTGAGATTTGTTCATTGTCTTTCAAATTTCAGCTTTTAAAACGCTTCTTCACCTTCTTTACTGTTGTAATTCACTGTAAAATAACTATTTATATTTTAAAACGAGATTTGTTTAACATTATAATTAAGGGCACTATAAAACCATGGGTATAAGTACTCAGTTATAGCTTTAGGGAGAGAATATGGGAGAACATATACGGACACCTTAGAGCATCTACGTCCGGACAGGCTGCTGCTGTCAATCGCAAGCACCTATGGCGTTTGGGGAGTTCCACAACGGCGCGGTCGAACCTATCTAAGGCGCCGTCCCAAGATCGCGCGATGGATAGGGGGTCTCCGGCGGCTGCGCTGTCGAAGATCTTGGGGCGGCGGCCAGAGGCTGGGAGACGGAGCGGCCGGCCCTGTGCGACTTTCACGACGGCCGCCGGGCTGCTTGGGCGGTGACAGAAGTACAAGGAAGAACTGCGTGAGAATGAGGGGCACACCCACCAGTTAAGATAGAGATAATTCTCTTTTTCAGGTGTGATTGCTTATTTTGTTAATACCTGCAATTACTCATATTATTAATCATAACAATTATCATTATGGAAGGACAAATCTACCCTAACAACCAATTACCAAAACTGCAAAGAAAAAAAATCAGGGATCAATAATGACCATTGGATCAATTATATACTACTATCCACTATCTCTAGTAGTATGATGTACCGTAAAAAGTCTCAAACTAAAAGTTATCTAGACAGGTGTCTCAAACCTGCTTCAAACGCCCGGCACGGCACCCCTCAGATTCAGCTCAAATCTAGGACATATATGGGTGGCCCGGGCGTGATCTGGCGCGTTCATCACGTCGGATCCGGCCTGCACTGGCCCACACGACCTCACATATACTTGTCTCATCCGCTCGTCGGACCAAACCCTAGACTCTACACTCCACTATACTCCCCTCCGCCCCAAAGCTCCCTTCCACCGATATTCGGTCCTCTCCAGCATGGAGGATAGAGGATTTGACTCCAACCACTCCGGATCCATCGACTGGGGTGTCGTCCCATGCAGGACGGAGGAGGCTATGGTCGTCCGCATTGCCCTTCGCCGCTCCCAGAAGGACTGCGCCCGGCCAACGACAAGATCCGTCCGGCGCGAGTCAATTGCGTCAGCTCAACGTGTGCTCGTATCTGCAGGGGCTGGGGCACCGTGGTCCGTTAGCCTCCCCATCTCTAGTCTGTCGAAGTATGAGTATAAAACAAGTGTAAGAAATATCATTATGTGCAACATTTTAATTACATCGTATCGAGTTGCCTTCTCGACTCTTTTTCCATGCATGGGTGCGGCTTTGTATTGACTCTTTGAAGCGCTTTTATTTCACACTTTCTGAATGTTGAGGACCAACATGTTTAGAGAGCCCAACCAAACAGTGACGAGTAAACCCAGCTTGTTGTAGTATAAGCAGTTGAGTGTTTTGCACATCGGGGGTGGCGGTGAACCCAAGCAGTCTGTTGGAGCCATGAGTTGTCGCAGTGGGTGTAGTGAGTGCGCACTCAAGCAGCTGTTAGACTGTCAGTAACAGGATATCAAAAGAGACGGAGCACAAGAGTTTCCTCTGTTCATGTTGCTCTGTTATTCCTCTGTTATTGTTTCCCTGTGTGCAGTGTCCATTTGGTTGAACAGCTGCAGCGGAGAGTCCAAATTGTACAAACATGAGCAATACAGTCAGCTCTGAAAATCCTTTCTGTACTTTGTCCTATAGTGTTGTTATATAAAAATCAGCAATACAGTCAGTTCTGAAAGCACAAACATCATGATCATAAAAAATATATAAATGGTTAAGCACCATTTTGCTTACGTCCTGATGAGTTGCCTTTTCGTCGCTTTTTTGCATGCATGGGTGCGTCACTGTATTGGCTCTCTCAGGTGCTTTTAGTTCACTCTCTTTGAATATACGTATCTACAGAGCCAAAACTGTCAGAGCAAACCTTGTTGTGATTCGTGCTGCAGTGGATGTACCCAAGCAACTGTTAGGAGATACGGCGAGAGATACTTTTACTCAATATGGATGGCAACATAATTTTAGGATTCCCCCACCCCGCTCCGCTTTAGGCGTTGTACGGACTCTACATGTCTCTTTGTATTTGGCCTTTCTTATTATTCGTTTCTACAAAAGGACCTTGTTTGGATGTATGCATCTTAGTTATGCAGAGGCCAGGCGAAAGCTCTGTGACGGCGTCATCCTCGGATGTCGTCCACCTTCTTGAAGGCGTCACTAGGGAGCTCCTTGCCACCATTCATCCTCCGTTGCCCTTGGGGGTTGGTCATCCTCTGCTTTGCCAGCTCAAGACCCTCTCATGCCTGTCGTCTGTTTTGGCGAGCTTCGTGCTCTTCGTGCTATCTCGGTTCATGTTTGCTCAACAACGAAGCAACGATGCCTCCCCACCTTGCTAATCGTGTCGGCTTGCTGTGGCGGAGATTCCAGTTAAGGTTCGTGATGGGTCACTCGTTGATTGGTGCTGCTCCTCTGTTGTGCCAAGGGGTTGGTACGCACGCCGGTGTGGTGCGTTAGCATAGTTGTTTAGTGTTGGTATTGTGTTTCCTCGATGACACAACACTTCCACTCGACTTTTATGATGGTGGTTTCCCTCCTGTGTGGTTTTTCGGCCCGGTTTCCCTTCTAAACGGGGTCAACCTGTTAAGGTTTTCGATCCGGTTTTCCTTATAAACTGGATTAAACAGTTGGCATTTTGGCCACTTTGAGCAATATATTCAGGTGGTGAATCTTTCCCCCTACCCCGGTGACCGTTTTAAAAAAAAGTTATGTAAAGGCCGGATGTAATGCTTATAAAGGTTTTAAGTAATAAAACGTCCCTTTTCGAAAAAAATGGCCATCCAGGCGGAGGAGGGGACCGCATCAGTAACCTCCCCGAAGACTTGCTCCTCCTCATCTTCGCCGGCCTCCGCTGCGCACCAGCGTCCTTTCCCGCAGCACACCTCCTCGCGCCCGTCTTCCGCGATGTTGCTTTCCAGTCGCTCCAGCCAGTGCTCGCCCAAATCGATGCAGCTTGTGCTCGTCCTCTTCGGTGTCCTTCCTGGACATCGATGTCCCGACACCCCCGCCACCAGACCGTGCATGACCTCGCTGTTGCGCGCCGCCGCACGGCTGGTGCCCGAGGAGCTTGTCTTGGGCCTCACTTGGGGCGTAGAGAGCCTATCGAGGGAGGCCGAGCTGCCATGCCTCCGTCGCGCCACCTCGATCAAGCTGGACGCACTCTTCTTGTCCGTCTGTGCGCCTGCCTCCGAGGGCTGCTTCCCCGTGTTGATGACGCTCGTCCTCTCAGGGGTCACACTTCATGGCCTGCGCTGGGAGTGCCTGCACGTGCTCACGTTCGACACGGCCCGATCGGGTGGTCACTGGAACCAGGGAGGCCACGACATCACGGTCCTCTCTGGGTTGTTGTGTCAGCTCGTCGTGGTGGAGACACAGACACCTGCATGACACGTACGTCGACATTGCAACACCAAAGGCGTACAAGGTCTCGCGGCACAACGGCGATATCCGTAGCAGCAGGAGATTTGGTCTTTGGATCCTTGAGACGGTGAGGTGGACTGCCGAGAGACGACGAACTTGGGTGTTGCACATAGTATTTTGTTTTCTTTTTGCAGGTAGAATTCTCTGGCTGGGTTCTACGGATAAATCAATGGAATATTTTCTTTTCTTTTTGCAGGTAGAATTCTCTGATTTCTGTGTTTTGTATTCACTATGGTCGGCGCACGAAGTAGAGAAACATCTGCAGATGCAGGTTGCCACCAAGTTGTCTGTTTTGTACTTGGGGCTACACCTCACATCTTTGGGGCATGTCTGTGGAGCATTGGTGTTATTTGTCCTTGGGATCAATTGGATTGGCAGTGCAACACGTAGGATTAAACTTGCCCTATTCCAACCCAATTTCACGGACACGGTAAATAATCATCCCTTGTATATATGTACAGTTTTACATGCCACTAAAGAGTAATTGACAAAAAAATATCACATTTCACGTATTCGTCCCACAGAACTATCATATTTAAAAAACTGACCAAAAACTCCAGTTTAGCGCTGATTTCGTGACAAAAAACTACCACATCACGTTGATGACCGTTTGAAGCGTTTTAAACGACTTTCTGACAGACCCGGCCCACCGGTCAGGACGGCGGCCGTGCTAACGGCTAACGGCGCTCGCCTGCCGCCCGTTAGCCGCACGGGTCGGTCAGGCCCGGTCGAACCAGGCATAACCTGGCCGACCGGCTCGCTCCTCGTCCTCACCACCTCACTCTCCCCCGACTCACTCTGCTCCTCTGCTCTCCACTGCTCCTCTTCTTCTTCTCGCACTCCGGCAACGCCGCGACCATGCCGTCGTGGCCTAACAGCAACGAGACCTCTGACGATGATGACGAGTACATGAGCGAGTTCAGTAGCATGAATATGGAGTATTTTGTAAGTCAGCCCAATCTCTCCTCTCATCTCCTCTGCTGGGGTTAGGGTTTGAAGAAGGATATGGATTTCTCCATTTAAGTTCATGTATGCGAGCTGTAGTTGACATATATGTGTTTCCTGCTGCAGCAAACTCCAGATACTGTGATAGATCCAAGCTTTTCTGGGCTTGTGACTGAATCTGACCGTAGGTGCATCCTACACAGGGAGAGGGCTGGCAAATTTGTGGCATTTGAAGGCACCGACACTGGCAGGAGATTCATAGGATGTGCAACTGAGGTAATGAACCAAGTTGTCATGGCTGTGATTGATTCTTTTTGTGCTTTTCCGAATAATGCTGCTGTTTTTCTCATTTTTTGATTAATTATAAGAACATTGCTATGTCTAAATTATGTACTTGTAGCAAATAGCAGCAAAGAGCAATGGAAACATAGCACTGATTTATAATTTGTAGCATAGAGTTAGCTAGTGAATTGTAGCTACATATATGAGTACTGTTTATGATTTGTTATTGTGAATATGTTTGTCAATGAAGAATAAAGCTCACTTTAAATTTAACTGAATTTTCAGGATGGTGTGAACTGTGGTGTTTTAGAGTGGGTAGATGCCCCTTGGCCTGTGATTTTGCAAAGGTGCTTAACCAAGCTCTGGGATGTGTATCATGAGGAGAACATTGGTAGAGTGCAAGACAAAGAGGCTCATGAAATAGAGGTTGAGAAACTGAAGAAGGAGCCGGATTCTCTTGGCAATCAGTACAGTCAGCTTGTGGATGATGTATCCAAGCTGTTTGATTACCAGGATGGGCAGAAATCCCATGACATGGATTACACAAGCCAGGCAATGAATGAACTTAAGGAGAAGAAGCATCAGCTTGAGGAGCATGCAAAGATTGAGATTCAAATGGAGAAGCTTAAGCTCAAGAAAGAACAAAGGTGCATCTGTTGGGGAACGTAGTAATTTCAAAAAAATTCCTACGCACACGCAAGATCATGGTGATGCATAGCAACGAGAGGGGAGAGTGTTGTCTACGTACCCACGCAGACCGACTGTGGAAGCGTTGACGCAGCGTAGAGGAAGTAGTCGTACGTCTTCCCGATCCGACCGATCCAAGCACCGTTACTCCGGCACCTCCGAGTTCTTAGCACACGTACAGCTCGATGACGATCCCCGGGCTCCGATCCAGCAAAGTGTCGGGGAAGAGTTCCGTCAGCACGACGGCGTGGTGACGATGATGATGTACTACCGACGCAGGGCTTCACCTAAGCACTACAATGATATGATCGAGGTGGAATATGGTGGCATGGGGCACCGCACACGGCTAAGGAACGATCTCAAGGATCAACTTGTGTGTCTAGAGGTGCCCCCTGCCTCAGTATATAAAGGAGCCAAGGGGGAGGGGCTGGCCGGCCAAGGAGGGCGCGCCAGGAGAGTCCTACTCCCTCTGGGAGTAGGATTCCCCCCCCCCCCCAATCCTAGTTGGAGTAGGATTCCTTGAGGGGGGGGGGGGGAAGAGAGAGAGGGGGGCCGGCCAACTCTCCTAGTCCTAATAGGACTAGGGGAGGGGGGAGGCGCGCGGCCACCTTGGGCTGCCCCTTTCTCCTTTCCACTAAAGCCCACTAAGGCCCATATAGTTCCCGGGGGGTTCCGGTAACCTCCCGGTACTCCGGTAAAATCCCGATTTCACCCGGAACACTTCCGATATCCAAACATAGGCTTCCAATATATCAATCTTTATGTCTCGACCATTTCGAGACTCCTTGTCATGTCCGTGATCACATCCGGGACTCCGAACTAATTTCGGTACATCAAAATGCATAAACTCCTAATAACTGTCATCGTAATGTTAAGCGTGCGGACCCTACGGTTCGAGAACAATGTAGACATGACTGAGACACATCTCCGGTCAATAACCAATAGCGGGACCTGGATGCCCATATTGGCTCCTACATATTCTACGAAGATCTTTATCGGTCAGACGGCATAACAACATACGTTGTTCCCTTTGTCATCGGTATGTTGCTTGCCCGAGATTCGATCGTCGGTATCCAATACCTAGTTCAATATCGTTACCGGCAAGTCTCTTTACTCGTTCCGTAATACATCATCCCGCAACTAACTCATTAGTTGTAATGCTTGCAAGGCTTATGTGATGTGCATTACCGAGAGGGCCCAGAGATACCTCTCCGACAATCGGAGTGACAAATCCTATTCTCGAAATACGCCAACCCAACATCTACCATTGGAGACACCTGTAGAGCTCCTTTATAATCACCCATTTACGTTGTGACGTTTGGTAGCACACAAAGTGTTCCTCCGGCAAACGGGAGTTGCATAATCTCATAGTCATAGGAACATGTATAAGTCATGAAGAAAGCAATAGCAACATACTAAACGATCGGATGCTAAGCTAATGAAATGGGTCATGTCAATCAGATCATTCAACTAATGATGTGACCTCGTTAATCAAATAACAACTCTTTGTTCATGATTAGCAAACATAACCATCTTTGATTAACGAGCTAGTCAAGTACAGGCATACTAGTGACACTATGTTTGTCTATGTATTCACACATGTATTACGTTTCCGTTTAATACAATTCTAGCATGAATAATAAACATTTATCATGATATAAGGAAATAAATAATAACTTTATTATTGCCTCTAGGGCATATTTCCTTCAGTCTCCCACTTGCACTAGAGTCAATAATCTAGATTACACTGTAATGATTCTAACACCCATGGAGTCTTGGTGCTGATCATGTTTTGCTCGTGGAAGAGGTTTAGTCAACGGGTTTGCCACATTTAGATCCGTATGTATCTTGCAAATCTCTATGTCTCCCACCTGGACTAGATCCCGGATGGAATTGAAGCGTCTCTTGATGTGCTTGGTCCTCTTGTGAAATCTGGATTCCTTTGCCAAGGCAATTGCACCAGTATTGTCACAACAGATTTTCATTGGACCCGATGCACTAGGTATGACACCTAGATCGGATATGAACTCCTTCATCCAGACTCCTTCGTTCGCTGCTTCCGAAGCAGCTATGTATTCCGCTTCACATGTAGATCCCGCTACGACGCTTTGTTTAGAACTGCACCAACTGACAGCTCCACCGTTTAATGTAAACACGTATCCGGTTTGCGATTTAGAATTATCCGGATCAGTGTCAAAGCTTGCATCAACGTAACCTTTTACGGTGAGCTCTTTGTCACCTCCATATACGAGAAACATATCCTTAGTCCTTTTCAGGTATTTCAGGATGTTCTTGACCGCTGTCCAGTGATCCACTCCTGGATTAGTTTGGTACCTCCCTGCTAAACTTATAGCAAGGCACACATCAGGTCTGGTACACAGCATTGCATACATGATAGAGCCTATGGCTGAAGCATAGGGAACATCTTTCATCTTCTCTCTATCTTCTGCAGTGGTCGGGCATTGAGTCTGACTCAACTTCACACCTTGTAACACAGGCAAGAACCCTTTCTTTGCTTGATCTATTTTGAACTTCTTCAAAATCTTGTCAAGGTATGTGCTTTGTGAAATTCCAATTAAGCGTCTTGATCTATCTCTACAGATCTTTATGCCTAATATGTAAGCAGCTTCACCGAGGTCTTTCATTGAAAAACTCTTATTCAAGTATCCCTTTATGCTATCCAGAAATTCTATATCATTTCCAATCAGTAATATGTCATCCACATATAATATCAGAAATGCTACAGAGCTCCCACTCACTTTCTTGTAAATACAGGCTTCTCCGAAAGTCTGTATAAAACCAAATGCTTTGACCACACTATCAAAGCGTTTATTCCAACTCCGAGAGGCTTGCACCAGTCCATAAATGGATCGCTGGAGTTTGCACACTTTGTTAGCTCCCTTTGAATCGACAAAACCTTCCGGTTGCATCATATACAACTCTTCTTCCAGAAATCCATTCAGGAATGCAGTTTTGACATCCATCTGCCAAATTTCATAATCATAAAATGCGGCAATCGCTAACATGATTCGGACAGACTTAAGCACCGCTACGGGTGAGAAGGTCTCATCGTAGTCAACCCCTTAAACTTGTCGAAAACCTTTTGCGACAAGTTGAGCTTTGTAGACAGTAATATTACCGTCAGCGTCAGTCTTCTTCTTGAAAATCCATTTATTCTCGATTGCTTGCTGATCATCGGGCAAGTCAACCAAAGTCCATACTTTGTTCTCATACATGGATCCCATCTCAGATTTCATGGCTTCAAGCCATTTTGCGGAATCTGGGCTCACCATCGCTTCTTCATAGTTCGTAGGTTCATCATGATCTATGTAACGCCCCAGATATGTCTTTCCAAATTTGTATCCAACTCTTGCCGTTTCCGGCGTTAAGTTATATTTATTTCTCGGGTTCGGGTCTTTGTCTCCGTGTGTTGTTTTCTTTTTCGTGCATCTCATATCATGTCATCTCGTGCATTGCATTTGCATACATGTTCATCTCATGCATTCGAGCATTTTCCCCGTTGTCCGTTTTGCATTCCAGCGCTTCGTTCTCCTCCGGTGGCCATTTATACCTTTCTTTCATGTGTGGGGATTAAAAATTTCCGGATTGGACCGAGACTTGCCATGCGGCCTTGGTTTACTATCGGTAGACCGCCTGTCAAGTTTCGTATCATTTGGACTTCGTTTGATACTCCAACGGTTAACCAAGGGACCGAAAAGGCCTTGTGTGTGTTGCAGCCCAACACCCCTCCAATTTGGCCCAAAACCCACCAAACTCTGCTCCATGTCCTAGAGCGTTCGATCACGATCGCGTGGGCGAAAACCGCACCTCATTTGGACACTCCTAGCTCCCTCTATGCCTATAAATACCCCCTCCATTCGGATCTCTTCTTCCCCCGTCCAAATCCCTAAAAAAAAGCAGATCCACCGCCGACGGACGTGTCCGGAGCGGACCGGACAACGTCCGCCGCGCCCCTCGCCCACTCGCCGCACGCCACGTGGCTCCCAGCGCCGCCGCCGCCCGAGGCCCGGGAGGCCCAGGAGGGGCCCCCGCGAGCTCGCAGTCTCCCCGCCGCCTCCTCCTCCGTCCGCCGCCGCCCCCTCCGTCACCGGTGGCCGGCACCGCTATGGGCCACTGCTCCCCGACCGGAGTTCGTCGCCGCGCCGCCGCGGGCCTCCGCGCCGACCCCGCTCCGCCCCGCTGCCATCTCCGGTGGTCGCGGCTCGCCACGCCGGCGACCGCGCCCTGGTTCCCTTCCCTCTCCGGCCACCTCGTTCTCCGGCAAGCCTGGCCGGCGATCCTCGGGATCCGTGCCGCCGATCTGGATCTGGGATCCGCTGCTACAGTAAAACCTAGCGAGGGTTGACTTTTTCCCTCTCCCTCTAAATTTTTGTGCTATGTTTGACCAGTCATATCTCCGCATCCGTAACTCCGATTTGGGCATATAATATGTCAAAATCTTCGTCTCGACGAGTACATCATTTCGTTCCATTGCATCATTTGCATTTGAGTTCATCTTGATGCCCAAAATGCTGCTAGAAGGAGGCTTTGTGAGTTAAATTACAGATCCGTTAGTCCATCATAGGCTTTTGTCATTTTTGCCATGTTTATTCCGTGCATGATATGCCTGTGAGTCCTTGAGATGAATTGTTAAGCATTTTGTCTTCTTTCCAGGGGTGCCACCCATGCATTTTTAGGATGTGTGTGGTGACTTGTGCAAGCTTGCAAAGAGAGGCACCTGAGATTGCTGTTTTCAGGGACTTAGTGATTTTCACTAAGTCTGGGATATTTTAGTTCATGATGCCTTATGTTCAGCTTGTTTCCTAGTGATCCGTGCCTCTTTTGAGGATGATCAGTAAGGGAGTTTTGATATTTATGTTATGCTATATCCATCCATGTCTTGGTTTGCATGTGTGGAGTGCTCTAGCTTGAGTCATTCGAGCTCAACTTTTGCTTCGTGGTAAATCTGGGCAGATCGTCAACTTGTTTGCGATTTTGCCGATGCTATTGTTAGTGATCCATGCATGCTATGCCATTGTTCTTTCCATGCCTAGCTAGCATTTTGTGCCTTCTTACTGGATATATGCTTGCCTTGCTATGACTTGCACCATGGTGAGTGCATCGAGCTCGTCTACATGCCTTCGTGAGTTAAATTTCTGCATGTCTCAGTTTTCACTAAGTCTGAAAACTGATTGTGTTTGAGCTATGTTCGTGTGCTCGTTAGAGTATTTTGTGAACCCTTTTGGCCCCAGGTCACTTTGGGTGTTTTGTTAAGCTTGTTGAGTAGCTCCATGCCATGTTCTTACTTGTCATGTTAAGGGCCTTGTCGCATGTTGGGGGTCTTTTCTATTTTGGCACCGTAGTCGGGCCATGAGTGATTTGTATGATGGGTGTTATTTATGTACTTTGATGTGACGTGGCGAGTGTAAGCCAACTATGTACCTCCCCTTTTCATTATTTATGTACATGGGATGTGTGATGATTTCCTGACTTGCGACATTGCTTTCAATGCGGTTATGCCTCTAAGTCGTGCCTCGACACGTGGGAGATATAGCCGCATCGAGGGCGTTACAAGTTGGTAATCAGAGCCTTCCCCGACCTTAGGTGCCCCCATTGCTTGATCGTTTTAGCAGCCGAGTTGTGTCTAGAAAAATGTTTTGGGTCATTTAGGAATTATATATCGGAGAGCTTAGGAATTCTTTTTACTTCCCAGTCTCCTCATCGCTCTGGTAAGGCATCCTGACGTAGAGTTTTGACTCTTCTCTTCTCAAATTTCACTAAAAAAATTTAGGATCACGCGAGTATCTTGGATTTGTTCCGATGGTTTTGTGACGAGAACATTGTTCTTGGTGCCTCCTGTCTTTAGGGGTTGTGGTAGTGTCCTGGGGAGTTGAGCTCCGAGGTGTTGTCGTCACAATTTTATCATTGCAATTCTGGTATACTTGAGATATGTGCGCGACATCAAAAATCTCCTTTATGCAGTTCGTTGGTGAGATAACCTCGACGCCACCCAGTACTGGGGCGGGAGTTCGGGAGTATCGCCATAACTTGTATAACGGATGCTTTTCGAAGGTTGAGGTAGATGGTTTCCAAAGGTTTCTTGGTTATGTGTTGAAGGATGGATACAGCTGGATGTAGGATTTGCTAGCTTGGGTGAGATATTATGCTTCCCCTGTATCCCCAACACCTGATTGCATAACCGGAAAATTTCGTGAGTTTCATAGGTGGGAATTCAAGTAGCTCTTAGGATATCTTTCCGACAGATGTATGATATGAAATTGGGGTTCGACGTCTAGTGGTTTGCCTATTCACGGTCGATTTTATAGTGGTCTCTTTGTGTCTTAAAGAGTCCTTGGCTATGCTGACTCGGGGACGCTTCGTATGTCATGTGCACTGCCTTGTACATGATGCTGTTGTACGATCGAGCCCGTCTAGGTCCCACCATGAAAACTTCGGACGAAATCTCTATCATATGTTTGTTCCGGCTTATTCCGCAAGCCAACCCTTGGTTTTATTTTGAGTTGTGGCATTCGTTCTACTTCGACGTCATATGTTGATTCCATCCCTCGTTGATGCACCCCTTCTACCTGATTCTTCGTGGCTTCGCAATTTAGGAATATGTGACCACTTCAAGAGAAGTGCATTCGTTCATTTTGTTCGGATGTGAAGACTATGTTGCAATTTTTCATTCCGTTGGATTCAGCTTCAATATTTTTTTCTCTATCAATGTGCTAATGGTGGTCAACCTCTTCAGGATGGCTCCTCCAACGCGCACGACTCCGAATCCTGATCCGCCTCCACCTCCGCCTCCCCCGGAAGCATGGCAAGCTGTGATGGCCGCTACTAATGCAAACACTCAGCTGATCATGCAACTTCTCCAGGAGCGCAATCAAGGCAGTCAAGGGAATCAAGGGAACAATCAGCACCACTTTGCTACACTGAACCAGTTCCTCGCAAATGGTCCAAAGACGTTCAGCAGTTGTGTTGAGGCTACCGATGCTGACGATTGGCTAGTGGATCTGGGCAAGCATTTTGAATGCAGCAACGTCAGGCCTGAAGATTTCGTCAAGTTCGCTTCTTTCCAGCTCAAAGATCAGGCTGCAGAGTGGTTCCAGCAGTACAGGGATTCCAGAGGTGGACGTCTGATCACTTGGGATGATTTCCGTCAAGATTTCCGCGCTCATCACATCCCTCAAAGTGTGGTCGAAAGTAAGCGTCAGGAATTCCGTAATCTGAAGCAAGGCTCTTTGTCTGTCTATGACTACAACAAGTTGTTCCAGAAGCTCGCCCGTTTTGCTAAGAAGGATGTTCCTGATGAGAAGAGCATGATCTATCAGTTCAGGGGTGGTCTTCGTGAAGAAATTCAGCTCGCTCTTGTCCTCTTTGAGCCGTTGAGATACGATGAGTTCTACAACATGGCACTGAAGCAAGAGGCTGCTCAGTTATGGTGTGATGCTTCCAGGAAGCGAGCCAGAGATGTTACTCCGTCTTCCTCTACTCAAGTGGCCAAGCAGCAGAAGTATTGGCTTCCTCCTCCTCCGTTCCGTCAGCCGTATCAGCAGAAGAGCAAAGGTGGTAGTGGTTTCTCCCACCCACCCAACCCAGGCATTCAGAACAAGACTTCGTCTCAACCTCCAAGACCGAGTGCTCCGTATCACCGTCCGCTTTCAGAGGTCACGTGCAACAAGTGCCAACAGAAGGGTCACTACGCCAACAAGTGTTTCAACCAGAGGCGTCTTCCTCCTCCTCCTCCTGTCAGATCGCCAAGTACAGCTGTGGTCAAGCATAATCCCAAGCACGCCAAGGTCAATATGGTGAATGCAGCTCAGGCAGAGGATTCTTCAGATGTCATCATGGGTAACCTTCCTGTTAATGATATTCCTGCAAAAGTTCTTTTTGACATGGGTGCATCGCATTGTTTCATGTCAAAGCCATTTTTTACCAAGCATGAGTTCGTTTCTTCTCATTTGGGTAAACAAATGGATATCGTTTCTCCTGGCAAACGATTGAGTGCAAGTCTGGAGGTGCCAGATGTCACTATCACGATGGGCGATTTCAAGTTTCTAGCTTCTCCTATGATTCTTGGTAATTCTGATATCGATCTTATTCTTGGGATGGACTGGCTCTCTAAGCATAAAGCTCAGCTTGATTGTGCAGCCAAGCAGATTCAACTGACTCATTCGTCTGAGGATGTAATTGTCTTTGCTGCTCGGGATAATACCATCCGGTTGTTTTCTCTCAATGAGAAGGGTGAATTGGATGCTATTTCGCAGATTCTGGTTGTTTGTAAGTATCAAGACGTCTTCCCAGAAGAACTCCTAGGGAAGCCTCCAAACCGGCCGGTTGAATTTGTTATTGAACTTGAGCCAGGTACGGAACCTGTGTGCAAACGTCCCTACAAGCTCGGCCCCGAAGAGTTGAAGGAGCTGAAGAAACAACTCGATGAGCAAGAAAGATTGGGTCTCATCTGGCCTAGTACTTCTCCGTGGGGTTGTGGTGTTCTTTTTGTGAAGAAGAAGGATGGATCGAGCCGACTTTGTGTTGATTACCGTCCAGTGAACAAGAAGACCATCAAGAACAAATACCCACTTCCCAACATCAATGAGCTGTTTGAACAACTCAAGGGTGCCCAAGTATTCTCCAAGCTTGATCTCCGTATGGGTTATCATCAGATTCGTATTCGTGAGCAAGATATTCCCAAGATGGTGTTCAGAACAAGCTTTGGTTCATATGAATACACCGTCATGTCTTTTGGCCTCGCCAACGCTCCTCCGACGTTCTCTCGCATGATGAACTTCGTCTTCAACCCCTACACCAATGACTTCGTTTTGGTCTATCTCGACGACATTCTGGTTTTCTCGAAGAACAAGGAAGATCATGCCAAGCACTTGCGTTTGGTTCTTGACAAGCTCAGGGAACATCAGTTCTACGCCAAGTTCTCCAAGTGTGAATTTTGGCTCGATGAGGTTCTTTATCTTGGCCATATCATCTCTGCCAAGGGCATTTCCATGGATCCTGAGAAGGTGTCTGCAATTGTTAATTGGGAACCTCCTCAGAACGTGAAGCAACTCCGTAGCTTCCTCGGTCTTGCAAGCTATTGCAGAATATTCGTTGAAAACTTTTCCAAGATCTCCAAGCCTCTCTCAAATCTTCTTCAGAAGCACGTCAAGTACGTTTGGTCTCCGGAGTGTGATATTGCTTTCAACGCTTTGAAAGAGAAGTTGATCACTGCTCCAGTTTTGACTCTGCCTAATGAAACCAAGCCATACAAGGTCTTTTGTGATGCCTCTCTCCAAGGTCTAGGTGCTGTACTGATGCAAGAGAAGAAAGTTGTTGCTTATACCTCTCGCCAGTTGAAGCCTAACGAGAAGAACTACCCCACTCATGATCTCGAGTTGGCGGCAGTTGTGCACGCCTTGTTGACTTGGAGACATCTTCTATTGGGAAGCAAAGTGGACATTTTCACTAATCACAAGAGTCTCAAGTACATCTTCACTCAGCCTAATCTCGACCTCAGGCAAACTCGATGGGTCGAAATGATTCAAGAGTACAATCCGAGTATTGAGTATACTCCAGGCAAGGCCAATGTGATTGCTGACGCTTTGAGCAGGAAAGCATATTGCAACAGTCTGATTCTCAAGCCTTATCAACCCGAGCTTTGTGAAGCTTTCCGCAAACTTAATCTGCAGGTTGTTCCTCAAGGATTCCTCGCCAATCTCCAAGTCTCTCCTACCTTGGAAGACCAGATTCGCCAAGCCCAGCTTCTTGATGCTATGGTGAAAATGGTGAAGATTGGTATTGCAAAGAGTCAGTCCAAGTACAAGTGCTACCGCCTTGATGACAAGGACACTCTCTTCTTCGAGGATCGAATTGTTGTGCCCAAAGGTGAACTTCGTAAGGTGATCATGAACGAGGCTCACAATTCTCTCCTCTCCATCCACCCTGGGAGTACGAAGATGTATCAGGATCTCAAGCAAGCTTATTGGTGGACTCGAATGAAGCGCGAGATCGCTCAATTCGTGAACGAGTGTGATGTCTGCAGAAGAGTGAAGGCAGAACACCAAAGGCCAGCAGGTCTCCTCCAACCTCTTGCCATTCCAGAATGGAAGTTTGACCACATTGAAATGGACTTCGTGACTGGGTTTCCTAAGTCCAAGCGTGGCAATGATGCTACATTCGTTGTCATCGACAAGATCACCAAAGTGGCTCATTTTCTGCCTATCAAGGAGTCGATCACTGCAGCTCAATTGGCGGAACTCTATACCTCTCGAATTGTCTCTCTGCACGGTATTCCTCAAGTGATATCTTCAGACCGTGGCAGCATCTTTACCTCCAAGTTTTGGGATTCTTTTTAGAAGGCCATGGGCACCAACATTCGCTTCAGCACTGCTTTCCATCCTCAAACAAGCGGTCAAGTCGAGCGTGTCAACCAGATTCTTGAGGATATGCTCAGGGCTTGTGTGATCTCTTTCGGCATGAAGTGGGAGGACTGTCTTCCTTATGCTGAATTCTCATACAACAACAGTTTTCAAGCAAGTTCGGGCAAGGCCCCCTTTGAAATTCTGTATGGCGGGAAGTGCCGTACACCTCTCAACTGGTCTGAAACCGGTGAACATCAGCTGCTGGGTAATGACTTGATCACAGAGGCAGAAGAAATGTGCAAGGTCATTCGTGATAACCTCAAAGCAGCCCAATCCCGCCAGAAGAGCTACTATGATAGTAAGCACCGTGATTTGGCTTTCGAGATCGGAGACCATGTTTACCTCCGCGTCTCTCCGATGAAAGGTACTCGTCGCTTCGGTATCAAAGGGAAGCTTGCCCCCAGATATGTCGGGCCTTTCAAGATTGTCAGCAAGAGAGGCGACCTCGCCTATCGCTCGAGCTTCCTTCAAACTTTGCTAATGTTCATGATGTCACTACAACAAAAACTGCATGTAGAGACGTCATATTCCAAAGCTAGAGACTTGTTATTTCATCTCTAGGCAATCGTAGAGTCGACTTAGTAAAGCGTCTTTGGAGCGTCTCCCCACGGACCGTCTCAAAACATATAGACACGCTGTCTAAGCGTCTGTACATGGCATGAGACGCTATATTGGGACGTCCAAAGGCATCTCTAGATATGACACGCTATATTTGGACGTTCAAAAGCGTCTCTGATATGTAGAGTCGTTCTGTTAGGCGCGCTCGTACGTCTCTACTAACAGGGCCATTTGATTTGTCATAGGCCCTAGGCCCATTCCTATACACTCTATGTACAGACGTTATATTCGTCTCTAAATATACAAAAGCTTTAACCATGTAAAATTTGAATTTAAATAATATTTGATTTATTCCAAATTTGTACTTCGCCATTTCAAATCCAGTAACTTTTTCATGCCATATGCTTGTGCAGAATGATCAAGAAATATTGTATATAACAACATCCACCCATATCATCAATCGCATTCATAAGCAGCAAATATCATTATATGAAGGGATCCACCCATATCACCGATTGTATACACAACCATCCCATTCATACAATTTCATTTAGTAGGAACAAACACCTTAGGTTCACAACTGAATCAAATAAGATCTTCATATAAAATATGCAAATAATTAAGAAGAGATCACACAAACTTGAACTAAGTTTCTCTATAAAGCTAAAATCTGTATATAAAACATAATATTTGTCCATCTAAAGACTAATTCTTCTATAGTTGCTCCTAGCTCCTGCAATGCACTCCTTTTCTAAATCTTGAGCTGCCCTGAAAAAGAAAGATAACAAAGAAAAATTTAGAACATAGCTTTAGGCCTATTGTGATAAGAAATGTGTTTTGATGATGTACCATACCAGTGTTTGGTGGCTTGTTTTGAGGTAGTGTAGGAATGGTTAATTTCGGTTTTTTAACCTAAAAACCACAAAGATCCTTTATAAATAAAAAGCCTTAAGCACACACATTGGAGCATACGATGATTGCATGGAAGTGCACTTACATGTGATAGAGGCCACGCAATAACATGACCAATAGCATCCCTTACTGTTTGCAATTTTCCATATGGTCTAACCAGTGTCTGATCTCCAAGTTTTGAAACAGCACAAACAGAGACCGCTACATATTGCTCTCCAAGCATGTTTCCTCCAACCACATATGTCATATCTCTACTCACTAAAGTTCCATTGGCCACAAATTTATCTTTGCATCTCGGGTTCAATGAAACCAAGAAGACTTTCATTTTATCCTATTTTTTCAAGAAATGAAACATTCATTATCACAAACCATGGAAGATTTCACTTTACACAGAAAGGGACGATTGCACATGGAATTAGACCAACTAACTATTCTAACCATTGCCATTCAGATATATATAATATACCTGCTTAGTGATGCGATGAAGTTGTACACTTGGTTCAGGACCACCTTGCTTGGTCGCATTGTTATTTTCAGCATGACCATTCTTTGCTTCAGGACCATCATGTGCTTTCTACAGTTGATGTTCAGTTTATTTGTAAGTACACTTATAGAAAACATGGACATTGTTTGATAACATAGCAGAAATTTATGCGCGCATGCACACGCACCTTAGCAACTGTGTGTTCATGTGGTGAAAATAAACTAGTGCAACCCTCTTTGGTTCTTGCGCAATTGCTAGGATGCAATTCCTGGTTAGTCTTGTCCAGTAAAGTTGATTCTGCACAACCTTGATTTATCCTATCATTTTTTTCAATGTGCGCTTTCTACAGTTGAGGTTTAGTTTAGTTGTAAGTAAACATACACAAAACATAGACACTGTTTGACAAAGAATCAGAAGTTTATGCATACAGACACACCTTAGAAACCATGTTTGGTAAAGATGAACTAGTGTAATCCTCTTTGGTTCTCGAAGAAAAGCTAGGATGCAATTCCTGGGCAGTAATCTGCTTATCCGGCAAAGTTAATTCTGCACTTCCTTCATTGGTGTAACCCTCTTTGGTTGATTCTGCGCGGCCTTGATTGTCCTTTTCAAACATTTCAATGCGTGCCTTCTACATTTGAGGTTCAGTCCAGTACGACATAAACATACACAATCATAGGCATTGGTTGATAATGAAGTAAAAAAATTATGCCCACGCACACACCTTAGCAACCATGTGTGGTAAAGATAAACCAGTGTAACCCTCTTTGGTTCTCACAGAAAAACTAGGATGCAATTCCTGGGTAGTGATTTGCTTGTCCGGCAAAGTTGATTCTGCACTTCCTTGATTGGCCCTATCAAACTTTTCAATGTGTGCTTTCTACAATTGAGGTTTAGTTCAGTTGTAAGTAAACTTATACAAAACGTAGGTATTTTTAATAGGGATAAGTATTTTTCGTCCTCGAACTCTCCCCAAAGTTGAGAAATCGTCCCTCAACTTCAAAACCACCAAATGTTAGTCCCTCAACTATCTAAACCGGATACTTTTCATCACTAATATGGTTTTAGGTGGTTTTACAGTGATGTGACCCTGTTTTGACTAAAAAGAACCACGTGGCCTGGTTTTTGACTAAAACGGGCACCTGTCGACTCTCGCTCTCACATTCTCTCAATCCCCTTTCCCATTCATGAACCCTAAACAGAGCAGCGGCGATAGCGGCGAGTCCCTCATGGGCGGCGGCGGCAGGCAGTGAGGCGTGGCAACGGCGGTGGTCGCTAGTTCTGCACCTACTGATTGTCTCGCAATCACTGCAGGTAACTCAAATGAGCATGCAAATGAAGATCTAGAGGCTGCAAATGAAGATCCAGATGCTGCAAATGAAGATTCAGAGGCTTATTTGCTGTTGTCTGTTCTTATGAATGGCTTATTTGCTGATGTCCGTTCTTATGTCAAACCATGTGAGAATTCATGTTTGTCGTTGATTGTAAGATCTATTCAGTACTATTTCCCTTTCCCATTTAGTACTTTGTCAGACTATGTTCAACTAAATTGGGCTGAGAATATGTTCAGACTATTTTCAACTAAATTGGGTTCAAACTATGTTCAACTAAATCCAGTACGATGCTCTAAAATGTCCAAACTATGTTCAGTTACATTCAGCTTTTCTTAAGCTATATTCAGTACAACTGCCTTTCTCTTGTTCACACACAAGTAGAAGTGCAAACACTTTAGTTTTCTCTTGTTCTCACTAGACTCACTTGTACACAAGCACACACACATACTCTTGCACAAACAGTTAATTGACCTCTTCAAAACTGGCCCGTTTCAATCAAAACAGGATCCAAGTATAACAAAGCAGAAATTTATGCACACACCTTAGCAACCATTTTTTCTTGTGGTAACGATAAACCGGTGTAACACTCTTTGGTCCGCGCACAATCGCTAGGATGTAGTTCCTGCAACTTATGATGAACAATTGTTTAAGTATGAGAATGAAGTAGAATATTTATTAGTGAAGAAACTATTACATCACCTGCATAGCACTCAATCGAGCATATTCTTCAGCTTCGTTATGTGATTCATTTGGGAGATCACTGCCAACAACTCTTTCATTGAGATCAACCTGAAACAAGAACAGGATAACAGTATATTAGTACTCATATTTTTATCTTTGCAGAAAGAGGTGTGGTTTAGATACTAACTTCATCACTTCCCGCGGTTACAAATTCATTTCTCAAATCCTCTGTGGGGAATTTTCTCTTCAGGAATGAACGGATCATAGCCAACTCATCTGTCACATTTTCTACATTATCTCCTAGTGCCCGCAGTCTAAATTGAACATTTCCTTCTTTCTCAGGATGCTGAACAAAAGTCACTTCCTGAGAAACTTTTATTTCGCTCCAATACTTATCACCATAATACCCTCGAAGTTTTTTTGCCTCTTCCCCATGCACACTTTTAAATACTTCTTTATAATCACTAAATGAAAGGCTCCCGTTGTTACCTTTCTTTCTTTCTTCCAGTTTCTCCTATTGAAATAAATACAAACATCTCATTATACTAAGTAGTTTTAAATTAAAACCTTTACTTTAATCACAAGTAGAAGTATACCATCACTATCTTTGTATTCGCATTTTTGTATTCACCGTCCTTCTTCTGCTTATGAGCTTCATCCCATAGTTCAATCTTGCTAACCTTTCGATTGCTCTTAATTTCCTGTTCAACAAAGTAAATTAGAATGTTCTGTTTCTGTTAGAACATGTTCAATTTTCTTCACATTTTCTGATCCATCTTTAGAAAGAAAAAGTTTTACCATCTCTTTTTTGAGCCTAGCATGGCTTTTTCTCCCGGTTGTATGTGGAGTCTTCTGCTTCTTTGCACACTCGGTGTTCTTTTCACATAATTTCTGGGAAAACAACACATATAGTCAATATTAATGTCACCAAACTAGTTATGTACACCAGATTAAGTATGAGAATATAACACATTACCATGTGTGAATCCTGGCACCAAAACCCAACAAGAGTACCCCATTGATGTTCATTAACACCTTTGGGAACAGCTGCTACAATTTCAGCCAAAGACTTCTTGTCACGGTTGAAATATTTACTCTTCAAACGAGACTTATACACTCTCCATTTTTTGTTAATATTCAATAGGATCCAGTCTCTCGTAAGTTGTCTAGTCTCATTGGGGTAGATAAATTTCTCCTTCAAATATTAAAATTGACAATCAGCAATGTGAAATGAACAGTCTTGAGCAGTGCTATAAATTTTTTACCTCCACATCTGTGATCATCTGCCCATGTTTTTGTAGAAACAATTCATTGTCCCATCTTGGAATATGCAATGGTGCAAATGTTGAGTTTTCTGCAAGCCAGGTAAGATGCTGACCGAGAATGGCAGCCGACCTTCCATTTGGAATTCCACTTCCGTCAGTCTCCACAATTATCTTCCCCCCACGTAATTCCGACAAATTTTTACCTCGGAATTCCCCTATAATCTGTCGCACATCTCCATTTGGCCCTGCATGCAAGAGTATCACAGTGGCATATAACTGGACCATATACATCATACTAGATATGTGTTTGAAAAAGAAAATTGAGCTTACAAATTATTTTAATTTGCCTAGTAGATTCAGGAGGCTTTTTTGGTACTAGATCATCAATCTCTGGAGGGCCTTGTAAATTTTCTTCATCTGGTTGTACCCTTTCAGAAGCTTGCTCTGGGATGTTTAGGCTTCGAAGCCGTCGAGGTATCGTCGACATGATATCTTTACCAAACAATGTTAAAATCATATGTTAAGGTCAAGCATCAAAGCATATGTCAAGGTCCTGCATATGATTTAACAAATTTCTTGGAACCAAATTTATAAAGTACTAAGCATATGGACACTTAGTTTACATAACATACTGTACTTTTTATCATGAGTAGCAGTAGCTTGGAAGTTTACAATTATTTTGGGCAAAGGATATATTCAGAGAAGTATAATTCAGTAGTATAGTAGGTAACCCACTAGTATGTACACATACTTCTCTGTACCAAATTCAGAGAAGTATGCTTCAGTAGTATAGGGATATCTCGATGTATGCATGCATAAAGTAAAGGAATCAGGTTGCTGGGTTCTAAGTCCTATATCTGACCTTGAGTGTCAATGGCATTTAACTAACTCCATCCTTCCTGTACAGTACATGTTTGTATAAACTTGTTATTAACAGCAAGTCGGTCTAGGTGATTAACATGAACGCCTTTCTATGGTTAGAGAGGATTTTAGCAAATGGTTTGTGTGTTTAGCCATCATAACAAAATGTTCTCATGGATTAGGCTCAAATTTGGATTCGATTTTGTAACTACTTTACCAAGGCTTGTCTACTCAAGCTCTCAGAGTTTAAAGTCACTTGGCTAATTCATTGTGCATGACATTGACAGTGCCTGCTTATGACTAGTGTTCAGTCTGTAAGGTTGAAAATCTGTAGTCATCTTGTCTGATACTGTAAAAAGAACAACTGCAACTCTTTTGCCTAAAAAGGAATTGATTTATAGGCAAGCAAGCAATTCAATAAACAATTAGAGTGCATACTAGTCGAAAATTCGAATCTGAAGCATACTAGTGGGTTACCTTACCTATTGTATTACTGAAGCATACTTCTCTGAATGTATGGAGGGATCACCTGCTTGATGTGCTGGAGGCTGACGATGCTAGATGGAGGCAAGAGCTACTTGGTGGGCGGTGTACAGGATGGACAGGCGCAGCTTCCTGTGAAGGCTGAGAGATCGGCACGGATGCGGCTTCGTGGCTGTGAGGACGAAGTCGGGAGTAGCGCGGCTTCGTGATGGTGAGGACGACGGACGCCGACGAGGTTCCAACTAGCGACCTTGTTGATGGAGGAAGAAGGGAGTCGTCAGCGGGCGGAGCTAGCGACGGAGGCTGCCACCGCGCGGTGTGCGGGAATGGCGGCACATTGGGGGAGGTTGGATAATGGGGAGGTGGAGAAGATGGAGGGGGAGAAAAAATAGCAGAGACGTGGGAAGTCTTTCCCACGGTAAATAAAACATTTTAGCGCCAAATTTTTTTAGGCGTATCATTTATTGGATAAATCCGTATGCTTTGTTCTTTTCTGAAAAAATATGAAACTTCATTGGGTAATATATGTTCCAAGTATTTTTGATATAGCTTAATAAAAATAATAAAGGCAGTGGTAGATCGAAGTTGGGCTTGCCCTCCTCCGCGTGATGCCATGTCGACTGCGGACGCCGCCCCGGCGTGTCATCCCTTCACCTAGCCCTTGTCGGCGACAGGGGCGGCGGCGCGCAGCGACTCCTCCAAGCCGATCTAGACCAGCTGGTCATTGTTGCGGCGTCGGCATCTCTGCGGTGCTGGCGTCTGATGTTGCAAACGTGGCCCAGCATTGCGCCACTCCTGCCGCTCCTTCTCCTGTGCCATCCTATTGGCCGACGTCAGGGCGTTGGGTGATGATGTGTCGTCGCCATGTAGAGGTAATGGAGGAGGCGTCCGGGAGGGCTCCTCCTCATTCACGACCTTGTCACACCAGTTGCGGTGCGGTGGTGATGCCAGTTGGTCGAAACAGTCAAAGGTGTTGCGTAAGGGGGTGGCTCCTTTTTAATGCGATGCCCAGTTTGGTCTCGATAGTTTCATCATAGGAGAGGGGCTCCTCCTCAACATGTCTGTTGGACGGCGTTTGCGTCGTGCTTAAATAGCCAGGGCAGACAGACCGACGCTGCTTCAATGTGGCGCATCAACCGGAGTAGGCTTCTCAGTCCCCGTGTTCATTTATCCTTGTAGGAGTGATCAACGTAGTACCTCACTTGAAGCACCGCGCCGCCACTCATTTCCAGCATCTCATGCCGCCGGTCGTAGTCCATACCCAACTCCGGTTGGAGCAAAAAATGCAGATGGTCCGAAATAAACCTGCCACACCGATTCCAGCAAACCGCGTGGCTAGCTCGAGCATCCAGCAGGGCCACCGTCACCATTTCCAGCTCTCGGCGTGGCCGGTTGCAGCCTCTCGCGACATGCTGTTTTTGTTACAAATAACCGGCCCAATTAAAGCACAAGTGTGAACCTCCCTCTTGCTCCCTGGTTCCGAGGCACCCAAAAGCTTCCTTGGTTGGGTTCTAGGAAGCATCTAGAAGCTTTGTTAGCTTTTTAAAGTCGGTTATCTTTATCTTGTTTAGGTTTATTTCGGCCAGGTTTTACTATGTTTTCATGGGTTTTCCTTTTTTCCCTTTATCTTTTATTTTTTACCTTTTGTTTTAATTTTATTTATTTTTCCTTTCTATTTTTTTATTTCCCTTTCTTTCTTCTTTTTCAAATTCTTGAGGTTCTTCCAAATTTGTGAACTTTTGTTTAGAATCCCCTATTTTTTAATTCGTGAATATTTTTTTTCAAACCGTGAACATTTTTTAAATTCACAATAATTTGAAGTTCACAAACATTTCTTGAATTTGTGAATTGTCCCCTAATTTGTGAAAAAAAATCATTTTTTTGCAAAAAAGCTTTGAAACCATAAACCATTTTCCAATTCACGAAACTTTTTCAAATACTCAAAGTTTTTAAAGGTCATGAATATTTTTTAAATTGATTTTTTTAGTTCGTGATTATATTTCTTTGAATTGGTGAACCTTTTTTAAATTCATGAACATTTTCAGAAGGCGTGAATCCTTTTCAAATTGATGTTCTTTTTTCAAGATCGCAAACATTTTCAAATTTGATTTTCCACCAATTTTTTTTAACTTTTTATAAAAGTCAAGGCCATATGTAGCCGTTCCGAGGATTTTAAAAATAACAAAAGAAATGTACTAGTTACTGTAACACTTCACTGATTTCACCAAATATCCCTTACTGCATTTGATTTTTATGATTTTCCAATTTCTCTATCTTTGTTGACTATAATTTTTTCTGGTTAACTGGGATGTCAATCGTGCAAAGTCGATGTCATGCACTTGCAAAATATTATTGAAATATTGACTAGACTACTTTCCTTTTCTATAAACTAGCACAAAGAAGCATCCAATCAGGACAAATTAACCTGAAGCACACTTCATCAGAAGGTTCCAAAATTTAGCAGTAGTACTGTCAGTGAAAGTTAAAAAATTGTTCAAAGAACGGACAGCCATACAACTAATTCATAACAAAAGGGAACACACACATTAAAAAAAAGACCATAGGCTCGTTCATCACAAAGTAACATACATTCCGAAGAAGATCCACCCAGCTAGAATAATTATGTTGGAGTAATTCTACCTAGGAGCATGGATGACAATTGCTCAACCTATATCTTAGCTGGAGATAACAAGCTAAAAACACAAAGACTACTCTGTTTCATCTGAAGATGGTTCTCCACCCATGTCAAAAATATCACGAGGTTTGAATTTCACCATGGTATTCCAATTCTCACTTCTCGGATTTTGGATATAGAAGACCTGGTCCACTTGGGAAGAAAATACAAAAGGTTCATCCTCTAACTTCTCCCCTGTATGTATTTTTCGGGAGAAGTTCACATGAGTGAATCCAAACTCATCTCTTATAATACCAGCTTTGTGATGAACATCATACCAATCACATTTAAAGAAGACCACCTTGTAATCTTTGTATGACAATTCGAAGATGTCAGATAACCGACCATAATAGGACACGCCATTTTCAGCAAGGTTCACGACACCACTATTTTGTGTCACGTGTCCTGTCTCGCGACTGATAGTATGAAACCTGAAACCATTAATTATATAGCCACTATAGCACACCCCGGATTTGCTTGGTTTTGCGGCTAATGCCCTTATCTTTTCTGTGATATCCGGTCCATCATCTAGTATAACCTGTATGTAAGAGTGGTTACATTGAGTTCACATGGAACTACAATAAAGGAACATGCTAAAGGTGAAGTATACCTTTTGTTCCAACCAGTCAGCAAAGTGTCTACCAATCAAATCCTCCTTGTCATCATCCGTCAAATTTAAGTTACCCGGTTTCCTCCTCTCTTGGTCCAGAAATTCTCTGTAATAATAAGACAATTAACATCATGATTTTTCCAACTTGTGAAAAATAAAAGAAATAGGAGACAACATTGAAGCACACCTACGGAGATCATCAAGCTCATCAGAGTGTCGCAAGACATATCGATGTGCTTGAACTAGAAGCTGATCGTCCAACTGGCCTATAGTGACAGCCTTTCCAATTGGCTCACCAACACTATCAAACATGTATATGCCCTTTGTATTATCTGAAGGATCAGGGTTCCTAGATGTTCTTGTGAAACGTGTGGTTCCTTCTAGAAATCTTGAACAAAAGGTCAAGCATTCTTCAACAGTATATCCTTCAGCAATAGAACCTTCAGGATAAGCTCTATTGCGCACAAGTGACTTTAGCCAAACAAATGATCTGAACATCATAAAACAACAATGTTATATGCATAATGGGAAACAATAAATCAAATCATATACTTAGATGCACTGTGGAAAATAACAAATCAATCAAAGTAGCATACCTCTCGAGAGGGTACATCCACCTATAATGCACCGGGCCACCAAGTTTAGCTTCTTCAACTAAATGCACCATTAAATGTACCATGACAGTAAAAAACGATGGAAGAAAAACCTTTTCCATATTACAAAGTGTCTTCACAATACTCTCTTGCAGTTTGTCAAGCTCAAAAACATCTAACACTTTGGAGCATAGCTTCTTGAAGAAATTAGCCAGCTCAACAACTATTATCATGACATCTTTACTGGGATAACAGTGTAAAAGTGCCACAGGAAGGATGTTTTGTACAATAACATGGCAGTCGTGGCTTTTGAGGCCAGTCAATGTCAATTCTTTCATGTTCACACACCTCGAAAAGTTTGATGCACAACCATCAGGTGTCCTACAATTCTTAACCACTGTACAAAGAATCTCCTTCTTTTCTTTATACATATTAAAAGGTGCATGCGGCAATTCAGTTTTACCCTTATCACCTTCATGAGGTTGAAGGCTAGATCGAATTCCAATTTCTCCTAAGTCAAGTCGTGCATTAAGGCCATCCTTTGTTTTAGAATCAATATCCAGTAAGGTTCCAATTAAATTTTCGAAGACATTTTTCTCAATATGCATTACATCTAGATTGTGCCTTAACTTGTTGTGCTCCCAGTATTCCAAATCAAAGAATATCGACTTCTTTTTGAAACAATCCTCAGGCTTCTTTTCAGGTTTACGTGCGACGTTACCTGATTTCTTGTTAGGCGCTCTTTTACGCTTCTGTTTTTCAGGACCTTCAGTTCCTTTTTCACTGTCTTTGCCCTTCTTTTTCCCTTTCCCTTTCTTTGCCACAATAACCTTTTTTCCTAAGACAAACACTCTGCCCTGCAACATTCTCAAAGCTGAGCTACCACTCATTGTTATAGGTGCAAGTTCCATCTCTTCGGTGTTATCAAACTCCTTCTTTCGTCTCCGAAATACATGATTCTGTGGTAGCCATCGGCGATGACCCATATAACAAAATTTCTTACTCTTCTTTAGCCAATATGATCTTGTGAAAGGACCACAAGACGGGCAAGCATATTTACCGCTCGTGCTCCACCCATAGAGGTAAGCTAATGCTGGAAAATCGTTCAAAGTCCATAATAGTGCAGCTCGAAGAGAAAATTTCTCCTGAGTACATGAGTCAAAAGTGTCCACACCCTTCCAAAGTTGTTGCAGCTCATCCACCAACGGCTGCAAATATACATCAATGTCATTGCCAGGGGAACTTGGTCCAGGAATAATCATTGATAAAATTAGAGATGTTTGCTTCATGCAGATCCAAGGTGGTAGGTTGTATGGAATAAGCATCACTGGCCAAGTACTATGTTTTGCACTCATGAGTCGGAAAGGATTAAACCCATCAGACCCAACGCCTAGCCGCGCATTACGGGAATCTTCAGCGAATTTAGGATATCTGGCATCAAAATCTTTCCAAGCCTCTCCATCAGCTGGACATCGCAGCAATCCATCTTTTGTACGACCCTCATCATGCCAACGCATGTCAGTTGATGTCTTCTTGGTTGCAAATAACCTTTGGAGCCTTGGAATCAATGGGAAATATCGCAACACCTTGGCTGGTTTCTTCTTCTTCTTCTTTTTAGATTCAGTTGCGGAATCTTTCTTCTCATTTTCATTGGTAACCCAACGAGAGGCACCACACACATGGCAAGACTCCTGGTTAGCTCTTTCGCCTCTAAAAAGCATGCAGTCTCTTGGGCATGCATGAATTTTCTCATAGTCCAGCCCTAATCCGCGTATGATTTTTTTCACCTCATAATATTTCTTGGGTAGGTTTATCTGAGGAAATGCAACCGATAATACACCAAGTAGCTGTGTGAATGATTCCTGTGACCATCCATGCAAGACTTTCATGTGATATAAAGTGACAAGAAATGACAACCTCGAATATGTTGCACATCCAGGGTATAAATCTGTGTTTGCTTCCTCGAGGAAACTAGCGTATATGTCTTGTTCTCTCATTGCATCATCATCTGCAGATGTTGTATTGACATTCTCAGCCATACCAGGTTCCAAGTTCTCAAATTCAGACTGAACACCATCTAGTTCCCCATCAGATGCGCTTGATAGTGATTGGAAGCTGTCAGCCATGGGGAAAATGGCACTTAAGAGCCCAGAAATGTCATGCAATCTTCTATTACTGCCTTCTACATCAGAATTCACTGGAAAACCCGGAATATGAAAATTGTTGTTGTTATTTGACATGGGAGCAAATGCAAATGACGGTGAATCATACTCTTCTCCATGGCAAACCCATTTTGTATAACCCTGAAGAATACCATCACATCTTAGGTGGGTTTTCACTTCGTCGTAATTCTGCGTTGCCTTATTTCCACAATTTACACAGGGACAGAGAATTTTATCACCGAGTGGAACATCATGGAAGGCAAAAGATAGAAATTGCTCGACACCTTCTTTATAATCAGTAGTTGATCTTGGTTTACTCATCCAACCTCGATCCATTAGCCTTTGCTAGCTGTAGTCATGAAAACAAAATAGATCAGTTTATAATTTTCCATATGCTCTTTTACATTAAGCATAGGTTTATATGAATATTTTAAACTATGCATTCGATACTTAGGTTCAAATTGTATAATATGATTTACCGACATCATTCACCTTACATTACAAAACATAAATCGAGATGTGTCTTTACTAGAAGAATTTATGTGAAGTACATAAAGAAGTTTTCATCGATGACAAAAAATGGATGTCTCCAATGCTTGATTTTTTTCTGCATTCAAGTGACAAACAGCAGAAGGCTAGCTGGTATAACTAGTTACTAAAAATCTAAGTAATATCCACTAGTTTCGCTTTGCTAAATCAAGAAAAGTAGAGATGACACACAACTTAGGTAATTCAAATTTTGCATCACACTGCTGAATATTCTTCTCTGGCATTCATAGGCAGTCCCCCCTAACCAGATCGACTTAAGGATATTATGTCATAAATGAGCGCCATCCAATCAACAGTACCACTGTTTTTAACAACAATTGTTATTCAACAACCAAAAAGGTTCACCGATTTTTAACAACAATTTTCAAATTGCAATAATACAGTGCATCACAGTAAGATAGAAAGGGAAAACACAAGTGATATATCTCAATTCGAGCTATGTTCCACATGATGCAGAGATATAAAAAAAAGAAAACAACAACCTGCGGGCAATCTTCTGGCAGCAGAGGCGTGTGGGTGAGCTCGTTGCCGAGGTCGGCAGCTGAGAGAGAGGGGTGTTGGCGGGGAGCGGCGTTTTGCCGGGGCAACCGGCGTCAGGGTCTGATGTACATTGGATAAACATTTCAATTTCCATGGTAAGAAGCAAATGAATCACATAGTAATTAGTAAGTAGCAATCATTTATGATCATACGCAGCGAATGAATCAAGTTCAATTTAAATTTACAAGCAATCACAGAATAATCTTCAATTTGTTTAGAAAATAGAAACGGAGGGAAAGAATAGATGCACTACATTGTGGCTGTTGAGGAACGGAGGCCGGACTGCTGGATGTTGCTGCCGCCGCGCCGGGGAGGCCCGAGGACGGTGGCTGGAGCCTGGAGGGCGCTGCCGGCTGCCGCCGCGCTTGGGAGGCCGGAGGCGGACTGGTGGCCTGGTGCCTGGGGGAGCCGCGGAGGAGAGGGCTGGGCGCCGGAGGCCGAGGGCAGGGGAGTGAGATGGCCGGATGGAGGGGAGGGAAGGGACCAAGGGAGAGGCAGGAGAGCCGGCCGCCGCCGCCGGACCAAGAATCGCTCGCCGCCGCCAGAGCCTTCAGCTAGCAGGTTGGGGAAAAGTTGGAATCGAGGAAGGGAAACACGTCGGCTACTCGCGCGCCTGACCAGACGCCACATCGCTCGAGTCTGGTAACGAGCGTGGCTGCCTGGTTGTGTTTGGGCTCATGGGCCAACGGCCTAGTCACTCATTACCTTATAATACATGTAGTATTTGTTTTGCACAAAACTCCAAAACTCTTTCATAGTCCACGCCTAAAAAGAGAAATGGCCGGCAACGAGCTCACCCACACGCTGAAGGATTAGCGCAAAAAGGGCCGGCCATTCCAACGAGCGAACCTAAAAAGAGAAATGCCACCAAAAAAATGGAGCGTTCCATGGACTAGAACCCGCGACCCATCGCGATATAGCAGCTTTGTTCCCCACTGCACCAGCGACTGACCATATGTTAAATTACAACGCTCAAAGATAGGTATTATGTACAGAGGTAGATCTGTCTTTTAATCATTCCTTCAAGAAATGAATAACGTTTTCTCAAACAAAATTTCAAAACGTGATTTTTACAAAAAAAAAGAACGTGAATAATTATTGACCACGGATGAAACTCCAAACATTTGTTGAATTTTTATAGGTTTCAAATATACATTTAATTTTTTGTGAATATATGCCGAACAATTTTTTAACTACACAGTCTAAATTTTTGTGATATATGATGCACAAATTTTAAATATACATTGAACATTTTTGTAATATACATTGACCACGGATGAAACTCCAATCATTTCTTGATATACGTCGAATTTTAGCACAAGTACGATTTTATTTACCTTTTGAGTACAATTTTTTTGATTATAGTCGCATATAAAACGTCTCACAAATCGTCTCTAAGTTAATTAAAATTATATAGCTATTTTCTAAATGGCCAATTATAAGCAAAAGTCTGTGACGCCCCATAAACGTCTTAAGAAGCGTCTTTAGCTTGCTAGTGTTCATGGGCATAGAGACGAAGACAAATAGCGTCTCAGAAAAAGCGACCATACAAGCAGTTTTTGTTGTAGTGTTGTCCGCCATAGCTTTTATTTAACTATGCCAAAAGAAATATAAAACAATTTAGTATTCAAATTACATCGTCTCGAATAATAGATATAATCTCGAATACATCTTCTCGAATAATAGATATAATCTCGAATACATCGTCTCGAATAATAGATATAATCTCGAATACATCGTCTCGAATAATAGATATAATCTCGAATACATCGTCTCGAATAATATATAATCTCGAATACATCGTCTTGAATATTATATATCGAGTACATCACTGGCTAGGTAGCTAATAAAGATCGAATACTACAGAAGAATCTAGGACACTCGCGGTTCCTGCGGCGCGGGTGGTGGACACCCAAAAAGAAGGAACCCTCACAGGATCATAGCTGAAGTGAGATCCCTGAAGAAACTGCCAGGTATTGGAGAACCTGCCACCCTCTAACGCAACCATGTAGCGATGGACGTGCTCGTCCTCCTCCCTGACACGGCGACGTACCTCCTCCGGCGGGGCCGGCTCCCTCCGCACCGAAACTGGCCCACGCGAACGCCACCAAACGAGATCAGGGTCGATGACGGGACCCGGGACCGGGTTCGTCATCAAGCGGCGCGCCCCTCCAGGCAGCACCTCCCAGTGCAAGCCCGGCGGAGCCCAGTCCCGGACATGGGTCAGCCGGACGTCGTCACGGACGGGTCGACGGCGAGGATGTGGGCCGGGCATCGTCGAGAACAAATACTAGCTATATGCCCGCAAAAAGTAACATTTTTAATGATTGGATTTTGATAACTAAAATTTCTAACATTTCTATATAACTAACATTCCTATAACATATCTAACAATGTTATATAACTAACATTTCTATAACATTTCTAATATTTCTATAACTAAAAAACAGAAAAAACTAGCATTTCTATATAACTAACATTTCTATAACATTAATACAGAAAAAACTAACATTTCTATATAACTAACATTTCTAACATTTCTATATATAACTAAGAGTTTTGTAACATTAATACAGAAAAAACAGAAGAAAAAAAACTAAAAACTAAAAACTAAAAACAGAAAAACTAAAAGCTAAAAACATTGTGTGTGTGTGTGTATGTGTGTGTTTGTGTATGCATGCGTGTGTGCAGAGGCGACGGCGACGACGAGCCAAGGCAACGGCGTCGACGGCGCGGCGGCTTCGATTGGAGGGAGGAGAGGGGGGACAGGGGCTCACAGCGCGGGCGAGAGGTCGAGGCGACGGCGACGGCGACGCGGGCAGGTGCAGGGACGTGGACGCGGGCCGGTGCGGGGATGGGGACGGGCCGGCGACGCGGACGGCGTGACGGGGGCGGCGCGACGAGGACAGGGGCGGCGTGACGGGGACGGCGCGATGGGGGTGGCGACGGTGCGACGGGGGTGGCAACGGTGTGGGACTAGGCAGCGGCGATGAAGCAGAGGAAACTGACGAAATTTTTCAAAGTGTTTTCTTCTATAGAAAACACCTTTAGTACCGGTTGAAGCCACCAACCGGTACTAAAGGCCTGTTTTGGCCAGGCCAAGCGGCGGGAACCGCACCCTTTAGTGCCGGGTGGTGGCTCCAACCGGTACTAAAGACCCCCCCTTTAGTACCGGTTGGTGCTACCACCCGGCACTAAAGGGGGTGCGTTGGCGCAGGTGCGGTGCAGCAAGTTTAGTCCCACCTCACTAGCCGAGGGGCGTCCGCACTGGTTTATATACCCCAGTACGGTAGCTCTCTCGAGCTCCTCTCCAAAGCAGGCCTACTGGGCCTACATGTTTTGTACTGCCCTGTGGGCCTACTGGGCCTTTGCGGGCCTGCGTCCTGGCCCAACAACAGGTTGGGTTTCTAGTCGTATGCAGGCCGCTCTGGCCCAGTAGGCGGGCTTTTATTTTTTATTTTTTTTGCTTTATTTATTTTTGAGTTGTTTTTTTTTGTGTATTTAGAGTTTCTTTGTGAATACTTTTGCTTTAGGTACAAAAAATTACAAACTTTCTGTTAGTGCCCGTAGTTTTCAAATTTGAATAGTTTAAATTTTGAATTATTTGAAATTAGTGTGAATCACTAGTTTGTGCATAACTTAACTTTAAAAATCAGTAAAGGCATGAAAGAATTTGTTTGCACATAAAATTTCTTCACGTTTCAAATGCCAAAACACATAATTAACTACCCTAACTATTACAGAGATTCCCTTCTGGGTGTGAAACACAGAAGAAAGTGATGATAGTGAAGCCGATCACATCCTAGATCTTTGGGTGTGAAACTTTTTCTTCGCGTGTGTCCCTTTGCGCTGTAACCATGGAAAATCTTCATCATTTAACGGGATGCTCGGGTCAATATTCAATGTGAATGGAGCAATTTCATCAAACTTTTCATAATCTTCTGACTTGTCTGTCTTGTCATCCACTCCCACGATGTTTCTCTTCCCAGAAAGAACTATGTGCCGCTTTGGCTCATCGTACGATGCATTCGCTTCCTTATCTTTTCTTTTTCTTGGCTTGGTAGACATGTCTTTCACATAGAAAACCTGTGCCACATCATTGGCTAGGACGAATGGTTCGTCTGCATACGCAAGATTGTTGAGATCCACTGTTGTCATTCCGTACTGCGGGTCTTCCGTTACCCCGCCTCGTGTCATATTGACCCATTTGCACCGAAACAAAGGGACCTTCAAACCACGTCGATAGTCAAGTTCCCATATGTCCTATATATAACCATAATATGTTTCCTTTCCCGTCTTGGTTTCTGCATCAAAGCGGACACCACTGTTTTGGTTGGTGCTCTTCTTATCTTGGGCAATTGTGTAAAATGTATTACCATTTATCTCGTACCCTTTAAAAGTCATTATATTCGAAGATGGTAACTGGGACAGCAAGTACAGGTCATTTTCAATAGAGGTGTCATGCATGGTACATGTCTGCAACCAGCTGGCGAAACTCCTGGTTTGTTCACGTGTAATCCAGTCATCAGACCGCTCCGGGTGTTTGGAGCGTAGCAAATTCTTGTGTTCATCCATATACGGAGCCACCAAGGCGGAATTCTGTAGAACTGTGTAGTGTGCTTCAGTGAGAGAATGTCCGTCCATACATATTATTTGTTCCCCTCCTAGCGTGCCTTTTCCATCCAGTCTTCCCTTATGCCATGATTCAGGAACACCAATCGGCTTAAGGTCAGGAATAAAGTCAATACAAAACTCAATGACCTCCTCATTTTGACGGTCCTTGGAGATGCTTCCTTCTGGCCTAACACGGTTATGAACATATTTCTTTAAGACTCCCATGAACCTCTCAAAGGGGAACATATTGTGTAGAAATACAGGACCCAAAACGTTAATCTCTTCGCATAGGTAAACTAGGACGTGCGTCATGATGTTGAAGAAGGATGGTGGGAACACCAACTCGAAACTGACAAGACATTGCACCAAATCATTCTCTAACCTTGGTATGATTTCTGGATCGATTACCTTCTGAGAGATTGCATTGAGAAATACACATAGCTTCACAATGGCTAATCGAACGTTTTCCGGTAGAAGCCCCCTCAATGCAACCGGAAGCAGTTGCGTCATAATCACGTGGCAGTCATGAGACTTTAGGTTCTGGAATTTTTTTCTCTGCCATGTTTATTATTCCCTTTATATTCGACGAGAAGCCAGCCGGTACCTTAATACTGAGCACGCATTCAAAAAAGATTTCCTTCTCTTCTTTGGTAAGAGCGTAGCTTGCATGGCCCTGATGTATGCCGTCTTTTCCGTGCATACGTTGCTGGTCCTCTCGTGCCTCAGGTGTATCTTTTGTTTTCCCATACACGCCCAAGAAGCCAAGCAGGGTCACACAAAGATTCTTCGTCACGTGCATCACGTCTTTCCAATAGGGCAGGTCCCAAAATATAGATTTCTTCTTCCACATGGGTGCGCGTCCGTCAGCGTCATTCGAAACAGGTTGTCCACTAGGACCCTTTCCAAAGACCACCTTCAAATCCTTGACCATATCATGTACATTAGCACTAGTACGGTGGCGAGGCTTCGTCCGGTGATCCGCCTCACCTTTGAAATGCTTGCCTTTCTTTCTTACGGGATGCCTGCTCGGAAGAAATCGACGATGTCCCAGGTACACATTCTTCTTACAATTAGCCAAATATATACTATCGGTATCGTCCAAACAGTGCGTGCATGCACGGTATCCCTTGTTTGTGTGTCCTGAAAGGTTACTGAGAGCAGGCCAATCATTGATGATCACGAACAACAACACCTTTAGGTCAAATTCTTCCCCCATGTGCTCATCCCACGCACGTACACCTGTTCCATTCCACAGTTGTAAGAGTTCTTCAACTAATGGCCTTAGGTACACATCAATGTCTTTGCCGGGTTGCTTAGGGCCTTGGATGAGCACTGGCATCATAATGAACTTCCGCTTCATGCACAACCAAGGAGGAAGGTTATACAAACATAGAGTCACAGGCCAGGTGCTATGGTTGCTGCTCTGCTCCCCAAAAGGATTAATGCCATCTGCGCTTAGACCAAACCATACGCTCCTTGCGTCATCTGCAAACTCCTTCCCGTACTTTCTTTCGATTTTTCTACACTGCGACCCGTCAGGGGGTACTCTCAACTTTCCGTCTTTTTTACGGTCTTCTCTGTGCCATCGCATCGCTTTGGCATGCTCTTTGTTTTGGAACAAACGTTTCAACCGTGGTATTATAGGAGCATACCACATCACCTTGGCAGGAATCTTCTTCCTGGGGCGCTCGCCCTCGACATCACCAGGGTCATCGCGGCTGATCTTATAGCGCAATGCACCACAACCGGGCAAGCGTTCAAATCCTCGTACTCACCGCGGTAGAGTATGCAATCATTAGGGCATGCATGTATCTTCTGCACCTCTAACCCTAGAGGGCAGACAGCCTTCTTTGCTTCGTACGTACTCTCGGGCAATTTGTTGTTCTTTGGAAGCATATCCTTTATCATTACCAGCAACTTTCCAAATCCCTTGTCAGATACACCATTCTCTGCCTTCCATTGCAGCAATTCCAGTGTGGTGCCCAGCTTTTTCTTGTCACCTACGCAATTCGGGTACAACAATTTTTTGTGATCCTCTAACATGCGTTGCAACTTCTTCTTCTCCAAATCACTTGCACAGTTTCTCTTTGCATCGGCAATGGCCCAACCTAGATCATCAACAGGCTCATCTAATGCCTCTTCTTCAGCTTCTTCCCGCATTGCCGGCTCAGCTTCTTCCCGCATTACCGGCTCAGTTTTTCCCCCATTGTTGTATCATCGTATTCGGGGAACCCATGGCCAGGATAGCTGTCTTCGTCCTCTTCTTCTTCATTGTCTTCCATCATAACTCCTCTTTCTCCGTGCTTGGTCCAAACATTATAGTGGGGCATGAAACCGGACTTAAACAGGTGGACGTGAATGGTTCTTGACGTAGAGTAATTGTGACCATTCCTACAGCCAGCACATGGACAAGGCATAAAACCATCCGCCCGCTTGTTTGCCTCAGCCGCAAGCAGAAAAGTATGCATGCCCTCAACGAACTGGGGAGAGCATCGGTCATCGTACATCCATTGCCGGCTCATCTTCATTACACAACATCGAATAGACCAAATTAATACAAGTTCATACATAAAGTTCATACAACACTTAAATGCAACAAACAAATAACTCACTAGCTAAAGCATTTAAATGCAACAACAAATACGATCAAGATCGCAACTAAGGTAACAATGGATCCAACAACATAATGATACCAAGCCTCACTATCGATGGCATATTTTCTAATCTTTCTAATCTTCAAGCGCATTTTCTCCATCTTGATCTTGTGATCATCGACGACATCGGCAACATGCAACTCCAATTCCATCTTCTCCCCCTCAATTCTTTTCAATTTTTCCTTCAAATCCTCGTTTTCTCTTTCAACTAAATTTAACCTCTCGACAATAGGGTCGGTTGGAATTTCCGGTTCAACTACCTCCTACATACAAATATCTATGTCAACTTCATGGGCATAATTTGTCATGAAAACGAAATGCAACTAGTTTTAAAAGAGAATATATATACCACATCCGAATCATAACAAGGACGAGGGCCGACGGGGACGGATATCAAAACCATGGCACTATATGTATAACAAACAACGTACGGGTAAGATAATTATACGAGTAACTATATATCCAAATCACACAAACATCAATTTTTATATAAAATTTCATGAACAAGAGGCTCACCACAAGGTGGTGCCGGCGACGAGACTGTGCGGGCGATCGACGGTGGTTACAACGGAGATTTAGAAGGCACTAAGTAAACCACACCTACATATGTAAACTAAGTGTTATTTTTGACCTCAAATTGCATATAAATCAAATACTAGCACATATATATATATATCCTCCCAAATTACTAAACTCACAAATTAATCACTATATAAAGCATTGCAAGAGCTAATCTAGCAATGGGAGATGAAAGGACAAAGTTGCTAACCTTTGTGATCATTTGAATGGATGGGGGCCTTCAAATCTTGACAAATTTTGGGCAAAATGTGTGATGAGCTCGAGAGAAAGAGGGGAAGAACAGAGAGGAGAGGGGAAAGGGGAAGAACAGAGCGAGCTCGGGTGGACGAAGGGTTTATGTAGGACGACCTTTAGTACCGATTCGTGCCAAGAACCGGTACTAAAGGGGCTGGAGGGGCCCCAGTCTGACAACATCCTGCCACCACTCTCATTAGTACCGGTTCGTAGCACGAACCGGTGCTAAAGGTTCACCACGAACCGGTAGTAATGAAAGCGGCCCGGCTAGCCGTTGGAACCTGCACTAATGTATACATTAGTGCCGGCTCAAATACAAACCGGCACTAATGTGCTTCACGTTTGACCCTTTTTCTACTAGTGACCCGTGTCTAGATACCATGACGTGTTCTTCTTCGGATAACTTTGGTATTACGTTCTTCTCATGAAGTAGCACCTTCCCGCTTGGTTTCGCAACCGCTATTTGGACGAGATCACAAACTTCGACCATCAGAAGACTTGGACGTTCGTCTTCTTGCTTCGCTAAATTTGCCTTGATCTCCCGCTTGTTAGGCCCCAGACAATCCTTCGCAAAGTGACCCATCTCGTTGCATATATAGCACTTGACCTCAGACATATCCAAGTTTCGTGGCTTCCTCTCTTTAGATTGGTCTGCCTTACAACGACCTTGTGGTTTGCCTTTGCCTTTTGCGGTTTGTCCGCCACACTTCACGTTGCTTGAGCCTTCGCCATAGTTGCACCTTCCTGTGCTACTTGGGGACTCCCAATCTGTGCGCGAGTACATGAGTTGGTCATCGCCTCCTCCTTTGCCTTTCCGACAACCACGAGCATTCTCTTCCCATGTCCGCAGGTGTCCGATCACCTCTGTTATGGTCATGTCGTCGATGTCGTAAAGTTGTTCGACCGTGCCGATGATGTACATGAATTTATCGGTGACCGAATTAAAAAAATTCTCCACGACCTCGGCTTCATCGAGCTTTGCACCAAGCGTGCGGATCTCTCCCACCATAGTAGTCAGACGCATGACATAGTCATTCACTGATTCAGTTTCCTCCATCCTGTAACTTGTGAAATTGGCGCTTCAGCACTTGTGCCCGAGCCTTCGTGACGCGATCTCCTCCGATACTCATCTCCTTGAGTGTGTTCCACGCCTCTCTTGCCATCTCGAACTCCGCCAATGTCATCAGCATGAAATCCGGTACAAACTGGGCTATGGCTGCCATGGCACCTTCGTCGCACTCCTGATCGACGTCGTCATCCGTGATGTTCTCCCACACTCGTAGGATTCGGAGAGTAATCTTTATCTTGACCGCCCACATGCTGTACTTGGCGTCGGTGAGCATTGGGTACTGGATGAGGACGTTGCGATGTGCCAGTACGTTGGCGCCGCCCTTTCCGCCACCACTAGTTGCTGACTTGCCGCCCTTCTTCACCTTGTCACTTTTCTTGTTCGTCTTGTAACCGCCGTTGCCGGACTTGTTTACCTTGGAACCAACCGACTCCTAGTCACTTCCCCCATCGTTGATCGTAGAGGCTCTAGATACCAGTTGTTGGTTTTTGATCGCCGGATCAAATCACCAGAACCTCTGCACACTCACGTACAAAAGCAACCAAGCAAGCTGCCTTGTAGGTTGATTGATAAACAGTGTACGTGTGTGTATAGACACGTACTTCTGTACGTGAGCGTGGCTTGGGCTAGTAACGACCCGATCGATTGATCTCAGCGGATTCTCTCGTAACTTGGCGAACGGAAGACTGATCGATTTGATGGCTAAAGGCCCGTGTCGAGCTTTTTCTTTTTATTGCTTTTCTCTGTTGGAAACATGGTACAGCCCCACGTTCAGATGATGGATAACTACAGGAGCGAGTCTCCTGGCGCCCACGCCCACGCTCCCACGCACGACGGCTTCGCCCTCGCTTGCACGCGCGGCGTGATCGCCACGATCTGTTGTAACGATAACTTTCTCCCCCTTCTGTACTCCTCGTGTATATAACACGGCCCCTGTACTTGAGTTGAATATAGAGTTATAGACATAGTTTATCCATCCAACTTGGTATCAGACGTCCACCGACTCTTCCCTCGCTTCCGCCATGAGCTTCCGACGTCCACTCCGTCGCACTCGTTCATTCGGGGACGCCGATGCGCCCTTCATCCTTCCCCGCGTCGCCCCCGAGCCAGCGCCCGGCATGTTTTAGCAATTGGCAATTTAGTGCAGACTGGTGTATTCTATAGGGTCTGTACCTAGTGAGTCCAGTGTTTCAATAGTTCCCTTGCCAACTCTAATGATTAGCAGGATCAAGTGGAAATTGTGCACACGTTTATATAAGCGGGCATGCATAACTCATCAACTACACTTAACATCGAGTAAGGAAAATAGAATTTGTAGTACAAGACAATAACACTCACTTGAAGTTGTAAGGAAATAGTATTTCTGGTCTGATATTTAGTTCCTTCAAAAACATTAGCAAGTTATTTTCTGAGTCATCGGTGTGGTTTTTTTAACATAACTTCATTAACGATATGTGGGTCAATGAATCCAATGCCATAGACTCCATCTCTTTTGGCATTTCAAAATCTTCATTCTGCATAATAACACACAAAAGAATATAGTGAGGATAATTACAGGCAATGAATGAGCTGAGCTAGAGACTTAAATTGTAGAAAGAAACCACTAACAGACAATAGCAACTGACGATAGATTTGTCGAGTGCGCCTTGATTGAATAACTGAAAATAACAGACAATTGCATGTTTTAGTGTGGGTCCACGCACCACCCGGCTCCTTAGGTCCTTATCCCCTCGCAGCTTGTATTCTTGCTCCCATCCTTTGTCCTTCTACAGCTCATCTTTTCCCATTGCTCTCGTCGTCAATCATGGAGCTTCTGCCCAACCTCGTTTTTACCTCTCCTCTCTTCACACGTCAGCTCCAACTCCAATCTCCCCTTGCTAAACAACGACCGCGACTGCTGCGCGTTAGGCAGGCCACCTGCGCCGACAATGGCGACCAGCGCGCTGCAACCACGGTCGTCCTGTCGCTGCTCCCGGCAATGGTTTTTGTTTCCTGGCCCTTATGGGCATGCAGATGTTGGAACCAGCTACGATATATGCTGGAACCGGCGATGGAAGATGCTGCATCCAGCGACTGATTTTGCTTCAGCCGGAGCTGCAGCTGGCGATGTTTTCGTCGATGGTTTGTTGCAACCGTACTCCGCATAAGCTACATCCATGTTCGCGCAGAGTTGCAACCTTTCGCAGAAGAGCTGCAACCAGGGACGCCATGGTCACAAATGATACAACCACACACTATAGAAGCTTCATAACGTTCGCCAAAGCTGCAACCGGCGACGCCATCATCGTCGAATGCTACAACCAAACACTGCAAAAGCTACATCCACGTTCGCCAGAGTTGCAACCATTTCGGCAATGTTAGAACCGTTTATGCCGGTGTTGCAACCAACTCGTTGCGGAGGAGGATGCAAGCATGAACACACGGGAGTTGCAACCGACGCCCCTGGATTTGGCCAACGACCTTGCTCCAACCGGCGGCAAGCACCCATATTGGGGACTTCGGTCTTCCATGCTACATCCATGGCCGACGGCGAGCAACTCATGCATTGCAATAGATGGGAGGCAAGAGATGCAGGCTTGTTGGGGGATGCCCCCCCCCCCCACGTGCATTGACCGAGCGGATTGAGAGAGATGGTTAAGATCCGAGGGCATGGGCTGGCCTAATCTAACGGCGCGCGGGCGGCTGGCCGAAATTTGGGCCGGCGCACTGGCGTCTACTACTCGCCTAATTAGTAGGTAATAAAAATAGGTATAGATTTTCCACATAGATTTTTGTTTTAAAAAGCAAAACAACATAACATAACGTATTCAAATTGTGCATGGGGTATACATCCAAGCAGGGGAACAATGTTTGGTTCTATTTAGGAACCTTGCTTATTTCAAATTTAGTTAGATGCGACAAACAGGCACTGACACACACTCATCCAAACAAAGGTCATCCTTTCTTCACAGAGGGTCACCGGAAAGCCACTTGGCGAACATCACGACGCACTCCTTGGGCTTGTACTCTGGAGCAGTATGCCCAGCACCCTACATGGTAGGTAGTCTACAGATATTACCTCCAAAGACTAGGACAGTGGAGTTTATATATCCTGATTTAGTTATGTAATGGAAAAGATAAGAATAAGGTTCCGAAGCACTTACCTTCACAGTTGCATACGTTAGGTTAGTGGAGTAACTTCTTGTGAATCTGGACAAGAAATTATTTGAATCAGTGTAAGACTTGGGCAACCCTAACCTGCCAACGTTCATTGGGTGAAGGCGTTTTGTTCTTAAATTAATTGGTTCAAGACAGGGACTAGGCCTACGTGAAAATAGGATATGCACAGGTAATTAAGCTCCAAATTATTGTTATAACACTTGGAAACATATTTTAAGAAATTTTCTGAACATTGAAATATCGTTTTTTCCATATGTTGGAGGAAAAAAATACATTCGAGTGGAATAGACCCCCAGTGAAAGAAGTTTCAGTAGGCACAGGACAACTTACCCTGCAACCTGGCCATCAACATACCATGGTCTCCAGTCATCTGTGATAGGCAGGTTAAGAGATCTTATCCATGCTTGAGTGCCAACGAAGGAAAACTCCTTATCATGGTCGCCACTGCATTCAACATCAATTACATATCAGAATCAGAATTTCTGATGAGATTGCAATTTTAGATTAATTTTCTTCTGTGGGTTGGTTACTTGTATATCAGCGCTGGATATCCTTCTCTACGTAGCCTCGAATGAATCTCTACTGTACTTGTGATATCTCTAGTGTACGGTATGTCGCTAACACATCTTTTCCATTCCGCCTTAGTTCCCTGCAGTGTGAGTGTGTGACAACGTTCACGCACAACTACACCGGAAAAAAAGATTCAGTACAGTACAGCTCTAGAGTAGTACCTGGCGAATGCCAAGACTCTCCCTTACGCCTTCATCATTTGCCCATACATAAGATAGCTGGTAGGTATCGCTCTGAGACCAAATTAACCAACATTAGTTTTGTGAGCAAGAGTGGATACAGTGTAAAGTTAATGGGAATTGGATGCACTCAACTCTACACTTGAAGGGAAACAGGAGATCATCACCAACCAAGTACTCCACCCTGAGCCCACTTGTTTCATTGCTTGCTGTTGCCTGCTGAATCCCGGGGCTCCATATCAACTCGCATGAGGGCTCCAGGATGTGGGACAAGTTGATATCTTTTGTGCACTATTTGTCCATTGTTAGTAGAAACTAGTAAACACAACTCCTCGTGTTCCAAACATGGTAGCTTCAACGATAGATGTTTTATCTTCTATCTTCACTGATTGACAGGAGAAGATAATATCTCGTGTTCTAGGGGAAACTTACATTGTCAATAGCTTGGATGGACTCGGCACATAACGCATTGGGTGGATCACTGTAGTTTCCTCCACAACTCTCCTTGGCAAACTGTGGATAAAATTTCTTTGCATTCTGAGTACACGACACAACTCATGAAAACTTCAATTGTATATACGGTCATCTGCTTAGTACTGTAATACCATAGTAATTTCTACTGCTACTACTGTTAGTACTTATGTGGGAGGATGGATCACCTCATAAAGTTCATCCGACAGCATTCCCATGCCATGAAAAAATTGGATTGTACCAGCTCTGTCAAACCTGTCGTCGGTCACTGGATTCCCAGCAAAGTACCCCTGTAATATTCTTGTTAAGCGATGCAAAGATGAATTTGATGAACAGTAGGCCTAAGCGTGTGGTAGGCCGGTTTCAGGCAAGGCTAACATTTTGCCCTAGTTGCATTTGGGCTGATTCAGGGTAGACAAACTAGAGTAGGTGGGTTTGACCTATTTGTGCATGTTCGAGCTATGATACATGTAATCTTTTTTGGCCTTTAGTCTCAATCTCAATTGCTAACTAGGCTTAAATGTTCAACCTATCCCATACCTTAGATCCAGATAATACAAAATATTCATCGGAAGGACACTACTATCAAAACTTGCTAAATACAGCGAGTTCATAGTGCAATATATATTTTTTACATTACACAGGTCCTCTAACTGCGGTTGTGTTGAAATTTTTCGCGATTCCAGAGTCTTGTCTATTTTCCTATTTTTAACAATAAAAGACCTTTGTCCTGGATTTATTTCTGGATTTCTGGCGACATGCTTTCAGTGGGAGGAGACGTTCCCGTCGACTACGAGGCATCTACGGTGACTTCGTAAAATCTCAAGATGATATGCCGGCTCAGTCTTTCGGAGGTGCTCGTAAGGGCAGGGTGTGCATGTGTGCATTCATAGGGGTGAGTGTATGCGCGTTTATATGAGTACCTGCATCTGTATTGTGTTTAAAAAAGGACCTTTGGAATTATTTTCTTCCACTGTTCGTATTTTTTCCTGTCACGTACGGAACCTCTTATAGATGGTGCTTGCAGCCGCTGGCAGATCCTATAACATAAGACAAGGAGATGTGAGATTCATATGAAGGAACCCCCGCCTAACCTACCCCCACTCCCGTGCGTCGCCGCAGCTTGGCGGCGGCGGCCTTCTGCTCACGCGCCAGCGACTAGCTCAAGATCGATGCGGTGGATCCAATCTCGATCTCGACAGTGATGGCGGCAGACAACGACGGCTGGGGTGTGGCGGTGGGGCTATAGCCGCAGCGGCAGGTGGCGGCGGCGGCCATGCTGCAGCCGCTCAACCTCCGGTTCAGCTTCTGATCACGATGGTGCTCCTGGTCTTGTTCTACATCACGCGGGCGCACGGGGCGGCGACCCTAGGCTTGGCAGTGGTGGTCATCTCCTCCGTCGGAGGTGGTAGGACTGAGGCTAGGTGGTCAGATCTCAAGATCCGTCATCTAGTCCTAGCTCGAGTTGGGGAGACATAGTTGCGGGTGAAAACGAGCCAACGGCAGGTGATGACGGTGCTCTGTGCCGTTACCTTGATGAAGCATCATTGTATAACTACTATCGACCCGCTCGTGCTACTCCGGAGGAAAGCCTAGGATCTAGTCTTCCAGATCGGACGATGACAACACTGCAGTGTCGTTTCTCTCTTGGGAGCATCGTTTGTGGAGCAGTGCTGGAAGACAAAGGCAGGAGGTGGAGCGGCTTTGTCTTGCATGGAGCTTTGGTACGTGGTGGCATGGTGCTGTCGTGTATCGGCGGCGACCGGGATGTTCTCAATAGTTTGCGTGCAGGGAGATGGTGCCGTTGGACGTCGTCTTGGCATCGACGGATGTCCGGACTGGCAAGGATGATGCGGCTCTTTTTCTTAAAGATGGGTCAGCGGTTCGATGATGATAACAGCTTCTAAAATGTGTGCATGTGGTGTACGCTTTAGGTTTGTTGCACCAGTTGTAGGTTCCGATATGTTATGTGGATGGATCAGCAACGACACTGGATTTAGATGTGGGAAATGAGAGCACTCAACATTATCGAGTTTGTTGGTGTGAGTGGTGGTTTCGGCTGGCTTCATGATGTTCTTGACAGACCTTTATTGAATAATTAATAAAGATGACTACATGAATCCATTGATCCAGAGGCTGGGGATTTTAACCTCCTTTTCCAAAAAAAATAAGGTAAGGAAATGTGGCCACACAGAACTAGTCAGAAATCAGCTAGGACTCATGCTCCAGTCCAGTCACCGAGTGGGCCTAGAAAGTTTAGATAGACTATTCGAAAAGGGATTAATTCTTTAGGCGTCAGCAAGCAAAGACTGTGTTCCTCTACAAACAAAAGGAATAAAATGTAAATCAAACTGCTTCATGATTCTAGGGTCACAAGGAGAAACAAGTTTTTTTTAAACTATGGTTCAATGATACTCAGATGTATATTGTATAAAACAAGAGTACACAAAAAAGAAGTGATGCATGGGCTAGTCCATGTTATTATGTAGATTCATAAGGAAAGCTTATACATTTTACTTAATATAAATGGACTTCAATAAACCTTGAGGTTAAGAAGTGGTTCTTCCCCAGATTCCTTGTCTGAAATTTGTAAACATGTATGTGCATGTGTTAGTGAACAGGTGATACACATGTACAAGAAGTAATCATCAATGAGTTTGTCGTGAACAAGTAAAGTAAATCGACCGAAAAATATTAAAAGAAAGTGGAAGTGATACGGCACTCGAACAATAGAATATGAGGGGCAACATCAATAGATATATAAGAAAATAGTGAGATGTATTGTGTACGGCAAAATCAGTTTATTATTGGTACAATTTGGTCCAACAAAAGACTCAAAGCCCACTAAGAAGAAGTAAAACCTGAAATATCCATCCGCAAAAAACCCTGAAATATTGATTAGTAGTGTCATGATACAAATGTCTTTTCATTGTGCAACTCATTTCTACAATATTTATGTATGTACCAAATAGCTGGTTAGGATTTAGTTACTACATATCATTTTGTATAAAGCGAAGTCATAGACTTAACTGAAGTAAGCGAAGTCTTGTATGACTAGATTTATTACTCAACTATTGTACTATTAGGTTTAAATTTTATGTGTTCTCTTTTTAAGATTGAATGGGGAACTGTACTCCAGAGCAGCAGTCCATCATCTCAAGATAAGTATAAAGAGTCTTACTTGATATGTGGATTTCCAGGGCAAGAGTGGGTACGATCATACCACAATATGATTCACCACCAATATAAAGTGGGTTTGAGAGGAACTGGGGGTGCTCATGCAACCACTGCATATAGAAGGATAAATTAGAATATATGTGAAAGCATATATAGAGATTGAATATTGATCTCTTTTTCTCATAGCATATAATTAAAATTCAACTCTAATTAGTTTTGGTTAGATCATAGGGCGCGGCCCAGATGAATGAAGTATTACACTAATCTCAGGTTCTCTTTCTTTTGACTGAGAAAAATGATAATCAATCTTGCCACACAATTAATTAATAACTTATTTGCAAGGCAAAAATTTAATAAAAAAAGGGATTTGACATTAAAAATTTGATTCCCACGTTACAAAGAAGCTCAATTGGGCATAACAGGGGAAGGAAATATGCAGCTGAATGAATTTGTTGGGCTCATACGATGACTGTAAATTTGAAGAACGTTAACTCCCGTGACTAAGTTATCCTCTGATAGATCAATGCTTGAAGTTAGCATATTTTATCCATGCTTGTGGCAATGAGACTCCCGTGTTGCTCCTGTGACGGCCCAGGAAGAAACCCTAGTCACGCCGCCACCTCCCCCTCCCCTCCTGCCATCTCCCCCTCCCTCATCCTTCTCCGCTCTCTCTCTCTCTCTCTCTCTCTCTCTCTCTCTCTCTCTCTCTCTCTCTCTCTGTGTGTGTGTGTGTGTGTGTGTGCGCGCGCTTAATTTTGTAGCTGTTGTGTTATATCCGGTACTGCTTTCTCCAAAAACTGAAAATATTTTCATACTGGCCTTTGCCGGCTTAAGTTGCCTCCAAGTTTTTCCCATAAAGGTACATATCTAATACGGTAATAGCTCCCGAGAATCATTAAACATCTCATCTGTTGATCATTAGGGCTCAAAATAGTTGAAGATATTCAGCCCATTAAGCATAGGTTTTTTCAAAGAACCATCAAGTATAATTTGGAGTGTGATGTGTGAACATATTAGTTTTCTGGTTGAAATGTACAAACATGTTAGAATCTAATGAGAACTTACGAGTTACAAGTGTAGTTAGGTGTGATGTCTAACAAAGTTACAAGTGTAGTTAGGTATATGATGCCTAACAAAGTTACAAGTGTAATTAGGTATGATGCCAAACAAAGAAAAAGCTCAAGTAGCTTTTTCACAAACCATAATGTACCGTGTGAAAAGCAGAAGGGTCATAACCTTTTTGAGGAAAACGACTAGCATTTTAACCGCCTTGGTATCACTAGATTTAAACCCTTCTTCCGACGTGGCGTATGAGAACCCAGAGCCAATAGGACTATCAATAAAGATTATATTGCTGACCTGCAAAATCATGTAACACGTCAGCCAAAGATGAGTTTTCTTACAGGATGCGAATATTTTGGCACATTCTTCGCGAGAATGAATTTTTAGGACCCGGGGGTCTGGACTCACTTCTATCACCACCGTCCGTGCATAACAAGTCTAGGAGCATTACCAGGCCTACATGAACAGTGACAGTGAAAACACTCTCTCTCCTCCCAACATTCACCCTTGCTCTCTTCCTCGGAAAACAATTCTCTTCTGGCATTTATCTCGGTCACACACGTCTCACAAAAAGAAAGCACTCCTTATCTTTCTCCCCGAACTCCTGTCGCTCTCTCATGGAAAAAAAGTTATTTTCTCTCTCTTCTCTCTCACAGTTTCTCTCTCCTCTCTCTCGTTCCATTCCTCTCTCTCACACGGGCTGACAGAAAGAAAGACTCTCTCTCTCTCTCTCCTCACCTTCTCTCTCTCTCTCTCCATTCAAAAGAAGAACAGAGAAAAATGTAGAATAGAGGAGATTGACATAACGGGATGAGTGAAAGAGTTGACGAAACAAGTCGCCTTTGCCATAGTAGCTTGTGGAGACAAGCTGGTCGGGAACAGTGGCCATGAACCTAGTGTACTACTGTCTGACTTATGCTGTGAATGAGCTGGTGATCTCAGCGGGAATCTGTTGGGGTTTAACCATTGCTAGCCCTAGCTCTCTCACACGTTTCGCTCTCTCTCTCTGGCTCAAACCGAGGAAGGAGAAGAAGGAAGAAGAATACAGCACGGTGGACACTGGTGTTTCCCGCGCTTGAACGTCCGCCGCACCAACGGCAAATTTTCTTCCCAGAGCTCGAACTCTGTCTCCACAACAATTACAACGATCATCACGGGGCTTTTATACATGGGCCGGCACTGGGGCATTGATCTTCCCGCTCTGCCCACGCCCACCACGCGCACGTACACACACGGGTCGCGGCGAGTCCACAACTATCTCGACGCTCAACCCGGGATCCACTAACTGCCTAGACCTACTTCCACGCGATGAGTGCACGCACACCTCACCATAGGCTCGACACGGCTGTTAGAGATAATCTTGACATGGAAGATTCGAGCGTGTGGCCGGGCGCGTGGTGCTACCGAGCAGTGGCGAAGCTGCCGGACCGTAGGCTGGTTGTTAGCTGCATGTGTGTGTGCTAGCCGAGTTGTGCGTTAGTGGACTTAATTAGTGCGTGCATGTAGTTAGCTGGTTAGTGGCCGGGTCATGTGCAAGTAGCCGGTGTGGTCCATGCGTGCGTGAGTTAGTGGTGTGTGTGATCACTGGACTGGGTGCATGGGTGTGCTATATAAAGTTTACCGAAAATCACTTACGGACAATAAGTCACGGCGGAAGCTTACGGGATTATGTGTCCCCCTCCTAATCTCCCAGCACCTCCTGATTTTAAGTGTGGGGCCATCTGCTTTCCAGTCAACGGTTCCCATGTCAGCCTGTAGGTTCTTGTCCGCGAGTTTGAGTCCGTAACTGTAGCAAAGCTCTAAAGTTTACCCAGCTGTGATGCCAGAAGTGAGGTGCTTGAGGAGAGATGTAGTCTCTAGGTGCGTGTGTGCGCGGAGAGATGAGGTGGATGCAGTCTCTATCAGGATGGACTCGCGTAGGAAGAGGAAGTTGTCTGGCGTCATGGTGGTGTTGATGGCAGAGAGGCCTGACAAGGTTGGTGCATCAATTCTGCTCTGAGGATTGACCGATGGAAGATGAAGGTGACAGCCCTTGCAGCGTGCGGTGCTCACTGGGAGTGTGCCAGACCGGTGTGGGACCCAATCCAGATAGTGGCTTGGATGGGACACCCGGCTATAGATGTTACTTTGGTGCAATGTCTGTTTGGTATTTGGCCCGGACATTCGGCACACCTTCATTAAGAGGATAGGAGTAGTAACAGCGTTGCCAAGATGGTGACTTCAGACTTCTTGATGTATCACTTTGTATGGTCTTTGTGAATAATTAATAATATGGTTGCATGCATCGTTCAGATACAGAGGCCGGGGGTACATCCTCCTTTTCTAAAAAAAAGTCTCTGTCAGGACCGTGGTATGCGCCTGGCCGGCAGGAGAACTCCTCTAAGTAGTACTATGTGTGTACTTTCATGTATGTGTTCGAGGCGTTCATGCACCGCGGCATTCGCCGCGGGGAAAATTATGGTGTCTCCTTCGTCTGACTCTGTCCGGTGTTTGTGTCGCCACGAGGACGCTCGGGGTTCGTCGCCGAGAAGGGTTAGTCTGCCCCAATAATGGCCACGGACCGACACCCAACACGCCCAGCACATGCGCACACACGCACTGCACATGCTCGTCGTGGCTTATTCCTAATAGTCATTCCCCAAGCCATGACTATAGGAGGGCCAGGACCTCGATGTCGATGTCGGCGAGGAGGGCCTTCTCCACCTCATCCACCTTCTTCAGCTTCGTGCAGTCCCACCAGAAGTGTCCGTGTTGGCCGCAGTTGTAGCACCAGCCGTGCTACTTTCCTCCGCCGCCCGACGTTGTGTTGCTGCTGTCGTCGTCGTCGTGGTCAAAGCCGCCGCCATGCTGACGGTTCCGTGCCACCCACTGAGCCGCCATGAGCATCAGCTACTCATCAACCCCGCTCGCCGCCGGCCTGTGCGCCCCGACACATCCTCTTGTCGAACGCCTTCAGGTGGCTCAAAGCCTCCTCGAACGACATCTTCTCCACCTCGCATAATTGTTCCATCCCAGCGATGACGGAGTACAAGAAGTCGGGGACCAACTCCAGCAACTTCTTCACCATCGTCAGGTCATCCAGAGTCGACCCTAGCACTGTGTAGTGTGCCGCCATGTAGCCAATCCTCCCGACGAACGCGTCCAGAGTCTCCCCATCCGTCATGTGCAGCCACTCAAACTTGCCGCGAAAGGTGGACATCCACGCCGCCCTAACCCGCTCGGCTTTGACAAAGCGAGTCTTGAGGCTGGTCCACACCTGTGCCACCGTCTTCTTCATCGAGACCTGCATCAGGATATCCTCAGAGAACGCGCCGAACAGCATCGCACTAGCCGCCTTGTTCTTCTTGTTGTCGACTGCCGCTTCGCTAGCTGGCGACACTGCCAACGACAGACTCTGGGCATCGAGAATAGCCTCTGCGTTGATTGCCCACACCGTGTAATTGTTTGGCATGAGCATCAGCATAGAGAACGACATGGTGCCCCCACCGCTACCATGCGGGACAATCGCCATAACCACCGGCAGAATCCTCCAGAAGCTCTGATGCCAATTCTTGGGGTTTAACCCTTGCTATCCCTAGCTCTTTCACATGTGTCGCTCTCTCTCTGCCTCAAACCAAGAAAGGAGAAGAAGGAAGAAGAAAAGGGCATAGTGGACATAGGTGTTTCCGGCGCTCGAAGGCCTTCCGCACGAACAACAAATTTTCTTCCTAGAGCCCGAACTCTGTCACCACGGCAATTACAATGATCATCATGGGGCATTTATATCGATCTGGGCCAGCATCGGGGCATGATCCCCACGCCTCCTACCCAGCCAGGCGCCCGATCCGCCCGCTCTGGCCGCACCCACCACGTGCATGCACAAGCACGGGTCGCGGCGAGCCCGCAACGATCTCCACGGTCACCCCGGAGTCCACTAGCTACCTAGACGTACTTACACACGATGAGTGCACGCACACACGCATACCCGTGGCACGCACACACGCATACCCTGCCACGGGCTCGCCACGGCCACGGACCGGCACCCGGTCCAGCGCGCGCACACAAGCACTGCACATGCCCTAACAGTACCGACAATCTAATAAGGGGGTGCCCGGAGTCCCTGGAGCTACCAGACCTTTTTGTATTCTTCATTTCTTTTACAAATATTATGATTCAAGGGAAAGATTGGCTCAACACCTTGGTCCATGTCTCCGGTCGGTACAGCAAAGTAGGGAGTCCACCTCTGTACCCTTGGACGTCAAACCGGAAGGGCCCTGTACGTACATGTATGGACAATTAATTGGTTATCAACGAGTTGTCTTGCAAATTGCACGCTTCAACATCTTATCATCAATATTTCACAACAAACTATAACACATGTGTTTCTTTTTTTGAAATGTCAGGAAAGCTAGGCATATACTACTCCTTTGTAACTTAATATATGACAGTTTTCCTCAGTGTCATAGTGTGAAATAGCGTCTTATATTAAGTTACAGAGGAGGTATTAAATAGTCGATCTTGATTAAATATCATTGTGATATCCCTTGTTCTTTCAACTGGTATAATAATCAAACCTGATGATTTTATTAGTACTACCTTCGTTTTGGTGTATAAATCATTCGTGTTGTTCTAGGTCGACAATTTAACTATCTAAATATGTATTATATGTGACAAAAAATATATATTTAGAAACTACATCCGTGTAAAAATCTAGTGATATACTTTTTATGACATATAACACATATTTAATTCTTCAAATCAATGAACTAGAACTACGCGAATGATTTATCCACGGGGCGGAGGGAGTAGCTCTTTTACCATGCCTGGAAGTGTTGCATATGTGAGAATTGCGAGACCTGTCAGAAGGTAGCTGGACTTTTTTCTTATGGAATAGTAGCTGGTGAATTACCCATCTCGTAGAGAATGCCAGAGAGGCTGGAGCAGCCGGGTCCACCCTGCATCCACATCACCAGCGGGTCTCTGGTGGGGTCCTTCTCCGACTCGACGAAGTAGTAGAAAAGGTGCACGCCATTGCTTTCGTCCACCTCCACATACCTGCAGGCACCGCTTGTTAGATTTAGATTTACATAAAATGAACACCGGCCTCACTTGAAGAAAACCCGACAAAGAGCATACGTGTTGCAAGCATATATATACGTGGTTGCCCAAGGGAAAAAAGATGGATCATGCGGTACCCGGTTTCGAGGGAGAATGGGAGGGGCCCGTCGAAGCCGGGCAGGTGCGTGATGGCAACCGGCGACGAGTCCACCGGAGAGAGAAGAAGGCAGCAGAGCCACAGGAGTAGGACCGACCACCAGAATCTGGCCATGGTTGCGATGGTGCTCATGTCGAAGCTTCTTGCCATGGTTGCGATGCTGCTCCAGGTACCAGGGGCTTGGGGCTGCGGCCTGCAGCGTCCCTGGGAGGCGAGGCGAGAAAGAGAGAGCTAGCCCGGCCCAGGCGCTGCGCACCAAGGTGAGGAAGAGAGATGAGTGTATATAAGGAGAAATATGGGAGGCGTCAATCAAGCAACAGGGGCCAAGTAAAACTGTCGGTGATGAGAAAGACAAGTTAATGAGCGCAATGCGGACAACGCTACACCTACGTAAATCTACGTGCCTTATCAACAGGCTTAGGTGGAAACGTTTGATTGGAAAAGAAAAAGAAGATGGCCCCATGCATTGAAAATCAGGGGGACTGATTGGTTTTGGATGGACGGTTTACGTAGCTTTTCGTAAACAGTTCATAGGTGTAGCATTTTTGGCGCAATGCACTCTACCATTTGGTGTCACGAATCGTTTTCCCTCCCATTTCTTGAACGTGGGTCTATACTCTTTAGTGTAACCGTTGGCAGCGGGAGCAATGCATGGTTGGCGTGGGCCAGAAATGAAACCAGGAATTTGTTTATACATGGCCGCCGCCGACTTCGCCACCCACCGGCGACCGACACCAGCAGCCAAAATCTTAGGGGTCAGTACTACCACACTTCAAAGACTAATAGGTAAATACATACTATCTCTCACACTTTATTTTCATTTACTTCGTAGGGGCAAGACATTAGAATTATGGACAATTGATGTGATCATAACTCAATCTCGTAAACATAGAAAAGGCTCCCAAGCAATTGGGTTTTGCTCCTCCTCCCGTCGGCACTGCCACCGGTCCACCCTTCCTCTGATGGCTTTCGGCGATGAAGGTGTGGAGGATCTCTGCCCGCCGTCGGCGAAATGGACCCCGCTCCCATTCCTGTTAGATCCATCATCTTGGTTGGGACTGTGTGTGGCAGCGGCGATGTCCATCTATAGGAATAATGTCTCCCATGTTTGATCCTTGTCCCGATGGTCCGTCTAGCGTCATCAGAGAGCATGTTGAGGTGTGTCTCTGTTAGATCTCGCGGGATTCGATCGGTGCTAGACTTCACTGGATCTGTTGAATCCAGTTTTCTTTTCGTCTTTGTTCATGTGTTTACAGGTTTGATCTTTTCAATCTATTAGTCTATTCATTGGCGACTGTTAGATTGTATAGTTCCCGTATATGTGTATGTATGATGTAACATTCTACCCCTTCATTATATATATGTGAGAGGCCACCCTTAGAGAGTTGTGCCGGTTCCCTCAAACCTATTGTCTTACATGGTATCACGCTAGGTTACGATCGTTTCCGCTAAAACCCTAATACCCGCACCGCTGCCGCCGCCGTCTTCATCGCCGCCGCTCCCGATCGCGCCGCCGCCATGTCGAGCACCGCCACGTCTGGTTCCACCACCGCGGGGTTCCTGCCGGCCTCCCTCGCGGCGCTGTTGTCCCTCCCGCTGGACGCCGCCGTTGTGCCGGCCCCGATCGGGACCCGGAGCGTAGGCTCCTTCTTCTCGACTCCGCCGGCGCCCTCGTCGTTCGGGCGCGAGCTCGCGGTGCACACCGCGGCTGCGTCGTCCGCCTCCTCTTTTGTGGGTGCTATCCCGCCGCTACCGCCGGTGGCGCCCGAGTCCGCCTTGATGGCGGGGTTGTCGGCGTCGGGCCTGGCTGCGGCGCCATCTGCCCCTGCACCCTTTATTCCTCCGGCCGCGTCCCCGGTTACGCTGACGGCCTCTATGGTGCCATCATCCTAGGCCGTCTCCTCGACGGGATCGTCGCCGCCGCTGCCGTTTCACTTCGGCCATCTTATCACCATCAAGTTGTCATCCGACAACTACATCTTCTGGCGGACGCAGGTTCTTCCGCTCCTTGGGAGCCATTACCTACTTGGCTACGTCGACGGCTCTCTCCCATGCCCCCCGCGCTGGTGGACAGCGTGCACGGTCCGGTCTACAATCTGGCTCACCGTGTTCGGACGGGGCAAGACCAGGCGAACCTCCCCTCCATCCAGGGGCCGCTCTCTCCGGCTGTCGTCGGGCTTGTTGTCTTCGCCAAGATGTCTCATGAGGCCTGGACCATCCTTGAGCGCTCATTTGCGGCGCAGTCTCAGGCCCGTGTCTCTGCGCTTCGTCGTCAGCTTGGCGAGTGCGAGAAGCTTGACTCCATGACCACGGAGTTCTACAACAAGGTCAAGGGCCTTGCTGACATGTTGGCCTCCATTGGCAGCCGCTCACCGACTCCGAGTTCAACTCCTTCATCGTCAACGGGCTCGACGAGGAGTATGATGCTTTGGTTGAGATTATCAACGAGCATGGCAACTCGACTCTCATGATGGCACATGAGGTCTACTCCCGTCTTCTCCTCACCGAGCAGCGCGTCGAGGCGCGCCGCTCCAAGGCCAGTCACGGCTCCCTCTCCGCGAACGCCGCCACTAAGGGTGGCCGCAGCTCGTCCAAAGGGCCGCCCCCGGCTTTGTCATCGTCGGCTCCCCCTGCGTCTGCAACCTTACCAGGGGACGGTGGTCGATGCGTGTGTCAGTTGTGTGGCATTGAGGGGCACTAGTCCTCCAAGTGTCACAAACGCTTTCAGCGAAGCTTCCTTGGTCTTGGCAATGACGGCAAGGATACACACAACTTTGCCCGCCAGGTTGCCATGGCGGATCGTCTGGCGCCGCAGAAGCAACAAGGACACACTCAGTCCTACTCCATTGATCCCCACTGGTACATGGACTCTGGGGCGATGGAGCACCTGACAAGCGGGATGGGGAAGCTTCACACTCGTGGACCCTATCACGGCTCCGACAAGATCCACACCGCCAATGGAGCAGGTATGCACATCTCTCATATTGGTCAAGCATCTCTTCTCACTAGACATGCCAATAAGAGTCTTCAGCTTCGCAATTTCTTAGAGTTCCATCTGTGACACGTAATCTTCTTTCAGTTCCTAAACTCACACGTGATAATAATGTGCTTTGTGAATTTCATCCTTTTGATCTTTTTATTAAGGATCGGGGCACGAGGGACATTCTTCTTAGTGGGCGGCTGTGCCAGGGCCTCTATCGTCTGGAGCATCCTGGTGTCGCCCGTGTTTTCAGTGGAGTTCGGGTCTCTCCATCACCGTGGCATGCTCGTCTTGGTCACCCGGCCACACCTATTGCCCTTCATGTCTTGCGTCGTCATGAGCTTCCTAGCTTGTCTAGTAATAAAGATATAGCAGTGTGTGATGCTTGTCAGTAGGGGAAGAGTCATCAACTTCCTTTTTCGGAGTCCAGCCATGAGGTTAAACATCCTTTAGAACTTGTGTTTTCAGATGTATGGGGTCCTACTCAGACTTCTGTCAGTGGTCACAATTATTATATCAGTTTCGTTGATGCTTATAGTCGCTTTACATGGCTTTATCTTATTAAACATAAATCTGATGTGTTTGACATTTTTTTAGTTTCAAAAACATGTTGAACGCCGTCTCAAGCACAAAATTGTTCATGTCCAGTCGAACTAGGGGGGGGGGGGGGAGTATCGCAACCTCAGTTCCTTCTTTCAATCGCTTGGGATTGCTCACCGTTTGGCATGTCCACATACACATCAGCAGAATGGTTTAGTAGAACGTAAGCATCGTCACATTTTTGAAGCTGGTCTTACTCTTTTGGCCCATGCATCTGTTCCGTTTCGGTTTTGGGGTGATGCTTTCATCACTGCATGCTTTCTCATAAACCGTACTCCCACTCGTGTTTTGAACATGAAGACTCCCATTGAGGTTCTCCTTAATGAAAAACCTGATTATACCCTTTTCAAGGTTTTTGCGTGCGCTTGCTGGCTGCATCTTCGTCCATATAACAAGCGCAAGCTTGAGTTTCGTTCCAAGAAGTGTGTCTTCCTTGGCTATAGCTCTCTTCATAAAGGTTACAAATGTCTTCATGTTCCCACACATCGTGTCTATATATGTCGGGACGTCGTGTTTGATGAGCATGTTTTTCCCTTTGCCAAACTTCCTGTGTCCACTGCTGAACCAGCATCTATGCATTCATCCTCTGTTGCCTCTGACCAATTTGATGATGTTGCATATTCTCCTATATTGTTGCCTAACCATGGTGCAGGCATTGGACGTGGGGCTCGTTTGCAAATTTGGAGGCGCCATCGCCTCCCTCGTCGGTCTCACCAGCGGCTCACGACGGTCAGGGTGCGCCTCTGCATGGCCTCGGTCCTCGTGCCCATGCATGTTCGACCGATCACCCAGCGACGTCGTGCGTCTCGGCGCCTCTGGTCTCTGGGCCGCCTGCGTTGGCGCCTCTGGCTCCTGGGCCGTCCACCTCGGCGCCCTTGCCAACCGTCTCGGCACCCCTGGTGCCTCCGTCGCTCGTCTCGGCGCCTCTAGCCTCTGGGCCGGCCTCGCCACCTCGGCTTGTCACGCCAGTCTCGTCGCCCCCTCGGCCTGCCACGCCGGTCTCGCCTGGGCCGAGCTCACCCGGCTCCGGCGCCCTCTCTCCTGTGCTGGCTGAGGCATCTCAGTCGCTGGCCGGGGTGTCTCCATCGCCGTCACCATCGCCGTCGTCGGTCAGTCCAGTATCGACTGAGCCCTCTCCGGCTCCTGTGGCTCTCGCGGCTCCTCAATGACCACATACGCGGAGCCGTAGTGGTGTTTTTCGGCCCAAACAGCGCCATGATGGTACTGTTGCTTGGTTGGCTGCATGTCTGGCTACTGCTCGTGCAGATTCGGCCTCTGAGCCTCGTACGTATCAAGCTGCTCCGAGTATACCTCATTGGAGAGAGGCCATGGAGCAGGAGTACCATGCTCTTCTTCGTAAGAAGACATGGACTCTTGTTCCGCCACCACCCCGTGTTAATGTCATTGACTCTAAATGGGTTTTCAAAGTGAAGAAGCATTCTGATGGGGTCTATTGAGCGCTACAAAGCGCGGCTGGTCGCCCGAGGTTTTCGGCAGCGTTATGGTCTTGACTATGAAGACACCTTCAGTCCAGTGGTTAAACCTACTACTATCAGGCTTCTTCTCTCTCTTGCAGTTACTCGGGGTTGGTCTCTTAGTCAGCTTGATGTGCAGAATGCTTTCCTCCATGGTGTATTGGAGGAGGAGGTCTATATGCGGCAGCCCCTGGTTTCTCTGATCCTGATCGTCCTGATTATTTGTGTCGTCTCACCAAAGCACTCTATGGTCTGAAGCTGGCTCCTCGTGCTTGGCATGCTCGTCTTGCGACAGCTCTTTGTGCTCATGGTTTTGCATCATCGGCTGCTGACTCTTCATTATTTCTCCTACAAAGACCCGAAGTTACTATGTATCTGCTAGTCTATGTGGATGATATTATACTTGTCAATTCCTCTCCATCGGCTGCTGCTGCTCTTGTTCGGTCTCTTGGTGCTAACTTTGCGGTCAAAGACCTTGGGAAGCTTCACTACTTCCTTGGCGTGGAAGTTGCTTCCGGTTCTGATGGTCTTGTTATGATGCAGAAGAAGTATGCTTTGGATTTGTTGCAGCGGGATGGGATGCTTAAGTGCAAACCGACTACTACACCTATGTCTACCACTAACAACATCACTGTTGTAGATGGTGAGCTTCTGACGTCTGCTGATGCGACACAGTATGGGAGTATTGTTGGTGGGCTTCAGTACTTGACGATCACACGTCCGGATATTTCCTTTGCTGTCAACAGAGTATTTCAGTATCTTCAGGCACCTTGGGACACTCATTGGTCTGCGGTTAAGCGCATTTTGCGCTATATTCGCTTCATGTTGTCCTATGGTTTGCACATTCGACCGAACTCCTCTGGGGTCATCTCGGCTTATTCTGATGCGGACTGGGCTGGCAGTCCGGATGACAGGCGATCCACGGGGGCTATGATGTGTTCTTTGGTTCTACCTTGATCGCCTGGAGTGCTCGGAAACAAGCTACTGTTTCGCGTAGCAGTACTGAAGCTGAGTATAAGGTATTGGCTAATGCAACTGCAGAAATTATCTAGATACATTCTTTGCTTCAGGAATTGGGTATATCTCAATCACAGTCTCCTATTCTTTGGTGTGACAACATCGGTGCTACATACCTGTCTGCTAATTCGGTATTTCATGCCCGAACCAAACACATTGAAGTCGACTATCATTTTGTACGGGAACGTGTATCTCAGAAGCAACTACAGATCAAGTTCATCTCTTCCAAGGATCAACTTGCAGACATCTTCACCAAGCCATTGCCGCTACCATAGTTTGAGAGTTGTCGGCGTAATCTTACCCTTCTAGATTCTTTAGGAAGTGGCTAAGATTGAGGGAGGGTGTTAGATTATATAGTTCCCGTATATGTGTACGTATGATGTAACATTGTACCCCTTCATTATATATATGTGTGATAGGCCACCCCTAGAGGGTTGTGCCGGTTCCCCCAAACCTATTGTCTTACAGCGATGGTTGCTGCTTTGGTTCTTTGTGTGGAAGATGATAGAAGTGTCTCAACTCTCGTAACATGAGTGCCCACGTATATATTGATTGGGGGAAGAGAGACGCCTCGTAAGCGTTACAGAGAATACAGTTGCGATCACAACCGAGAGGGAGAAAGGTACATTCGGGATAAACAGGGAGAAGAGATAGAAAGATAAAGGAAAACTCTAAGATGGATTCTCTCCAGGGGAAAACTCAAGATCTTTGATTGGGCGACGACCTTGTCTGTGCATTGTTTCCTTTTTGGAGGCGTTGCTTTTGGAAAATTTCTTTTGTGGCCCGGGTGTTGCCTTCTGTGGTGGTTAGACTGCTGCTGTTGCGAGTTTCAATCACCGTAACGGGGTCTTTGTTTTCTTTTTCTCTCCTTTTTATTCTTGGCGGTGTGCATCCTTGATGCCTTTGTACATCTTGTTGGTGCAGAGGCTGGGTGTAATTGGTATCTTCACGATATTAATATATTCCCCTTATCGGATCTGTTTAAGTGAAGAGTTTCTATTCTAGTATTTCAAACGACCTAGGTGAAGATCACACTACTGGAATCACACCCTACGCCGAGTGCCAGAAACACTCGGCAAAGGGCCAAAACAACTCGGCAAAGTCTTTACCGAGAATTGTTCTCGGCAAAGGCCACCGGGCATACACCCCTTAGGCAAACATAACTTTGCCGAGAAGCAAACGACGGGCACTCGGCAAAGAGTGGCCCATCTTTGCCGAGAAAAAAATAACAAATAGTGAACAACCACGTTTTCATGACCTGACAGGTGGGCCCCACGTCCTACACCGAGCAGATGCTTTGCCAACCGAGAGCCCCTATAAGCAAAGCTAATGAGTAGCAAACAGCCATGTGTTCACCACCTGTCAAGCGGGTCCCACGTCCTACGTCGAGCTGATGCTTTGCCGAGTGCCCCTCTTGGCAAAGCTAACGAGTAGCAAACAACCACGTGTCCACCATTGCCGAGTGCCCCTCTTGGCAAAGCTAACGAGTAGCAAACAACCACGTGTCCACCACCTGACTGGCAGGTCCAACTACCTACTCCGAGCAACTACTTTGCTGAGGGCTACTCTCGGCAAAGCAAACAAATAGGAAACAACCACGTGGCCACCACCTGACAGGCCGAGCCTGTGCTTTGCCGAAAGACTTATTTCGTTTGTCGAGACGTTGACGCTCTCGGCAAAGATGCCAAGCTCTACAAGTCGGCACATTTTGCCTTGAGCTTTCTCGGCAAACTTAGCATCCTGCTCCAGTTCAAGAGCACTATTTAGTGACACATGTATGCAATCAGATCAGTATATATAAAAAGCACACGCACACACAATTGATAATTGTACACTGTAATGATTCATCTCATATTAAACAAATGTTTATTTATATAAAACTGGATTTTAAATGTTGTTCCTTCATTCTAAAAAATATGTGCAGCTTTTTTTGCGAAGGAAAAAATAATAAAAAATATGTAGCTATCACCATAGGGTCAGGTGTGGCAACGCAAGATGAAAATAATTGGGAGACAAAACAATATGGGGCTATATGCCCTGAAAACGACCGAAACAAGCGACATGTTAACTACTAATCTATTTATGAGAGTCGGATCATCAATACATATAACTACTATACGTTATACTGAAATGGGAGACGGAAAAGTAAGATGAATTTTTTTGGCCCACTGATGCCCAAGCGATTGCAACAATACCATTGTGTACCAGATAGGTGGATGACTTTTGGTCGTGGATGCATGAGAAGAACCGAATTTTCAGTGTCCGGTCCGCGTACAAAATGCTTGTTCCCACAAAGCTGAGGCGTGAAGCATGGCCAGGTGGACGCGGTGATTCGTCAAATTCAGATGCAGAAAAGGCGTGAACTAGCCTGTGGAAAACTCAAGTGCCATCCAAAGTTAAGATATTTCTTTGGAGATTAGTACAGCAATCTCTTCCCTCTGCTGATTTACTGCGTCACCGAAATATGTCAACTAAGTCAACTTGTGGAATTTGCGGTTCAAAAGATTCTTGGCAACATTCCCTCTTAACAGGGTTGTGGTCACCCTGTGGGCTGTGTAGCACGCACGCAGAAAAACGCTCCATGAACATACCTTCCAGTCTCCTCACTCAACGCACCATTTTGTGATCAGCTATATAAGGGAGCTGGGTGAACGTATGCCTAACAAACCTCAGGCAACACTTGCGACCAGATCAGTACGCACGCGCTCGGTGCTACCGGCCGCTGGACATGGGTGCTTCAGCTAACAAGTGCGCATGTATAACTGACCCGGCTACGCTCGAGGCACTTGCTTGCTGAGAGGCTCTTTCTATTGCCTTGGACCTGGATATATCACATATTCACATGTTATAATAGCGTCGGACTTCCAAGAAGTTGACACGAACATCAACAAAGGCATGGGAGGATCATATGCGGGTATCGTTAGAGAGATCATCGCGACAGCTAATTAGTTCACAACTTGCTCCTTCATCTTCGAGGGACGTGATTCGAATATCGAGACACATAGTCTCCCAAATCATACTTTATGACTTTTTTTGTACGCTATGTGTGACTCCTTGACACTCAGACCCGCCAAGAGCGCCAAGGGATGCCCGCCCGCTCTCATGGGCACGCTCATCGTCGCCTTCACGGGGCTCCACGGTCCGCTCAGTTCCTGGGTGCGCGCCCGCTCCGGCAGCCCCGACCGCATCGTTGCCATACTCTCCGACTTCTTCGGCTGGACGCATCGCCTTCTCGTGCTGCGCCGTCTACGGCGCCGCCGTGCTCCACTCGCTCCTGCGTCAGCTGCCTAGACGCGAGGACGAGATCGAACGACAACGAGTGCCCGATTCCATTCCCAAATCTCCCGAGCGTCCCGGTGTACCCGAGGCGGCAGCTCTCGTTGATGTACCGGACCTACAAGGAGGGCGACGAGGTGGCAGAGGGGATGAGGAGCAAGAGCAACTTCCTCTAGAACCCGGATTGCTCGGTGTTCGTGTGTAGCACATTCCGGTGGCTCGAGGGACATACATGGAAGTGCCTCTCGCTGACATGGGCTTCCGGCGCATGCGTGCGGTAGGACCATTGGCGCCAGAGGCCGATGCCACGGAAAACCACGGTGGAGAGACGGCGGTAACCACGGCCAACCTCTGTGCTTGGCTCGGCAAGTTCGAGGACGACAAATCCGTCATCTACATATCAGCTTCGGGAGCATGGCTATGCTGCAGCCAGGTCATGCGGCGGCGCTGGCTACTGCCCTGGAGCGGACGGGCGTGGCGTTCGTGTGGGCGGTTTGTTCGGCTGTGACGCTCCCGAACGGGTTCGAGGAGCGTGCTGTGTCGGGCGGCAGGGGGGCACGGTGATCCGTGGATGGGCGCCGCAGGTGAACGCACTACGACACCGGGCGGTGGGTTGGTTTGTGACGCACTGCGGGTGGAACTCGGTGCTGGAGTCAGTGGCGGCCGGGGTGACCATTCTATTCTAGCATGGCCGATGACTGCCGACCAGTTTGTGAATGCCCGGCTTCTCGTGGACGAGCTGCGCGCTGCCGTGCCGGTTTGTTGGGGCGGGGATAAGATGGAACCGAGCACCGACGGGCTGGTTCGCGTGCTCGAATCTGTTAGGATTTAATTAATCCTATTAATCCCTGTTTTTCTAATCGAGGCGGTTGCCTCACATCCCTTCGGTCGCTATATATATGTGTAATCTCATCATCAATGACAACAAGAGTTTACTTTTACATCATGATGTTTGTCTCTCGTTCCTTTCTCGATCTCAATTTTAAACACGTTATATGTCACTTGCTCTCCGGCAACAAGCGCTCGTCCAAAAACGTTGAAGTTTTCAAAAACGGAATCGATCCATCTACACGAACCGATGATCTTGATGGATCAGTGCATGCTGCGCTCCCTTTTGTCTTGTTCCTAGTTTGATTAAACAAACATTACTAATGTATACTCTATTGTTGATTCGCTATGCATTGATTTGGAACAAGGAGATCTCAGCAGCATGATCAACGCAGCAGTTGCATGATCGACCACAGCGCTCTCGGGCGTGGCGGACCATGAGCGGCCGTGATGGCGTAGCGGCGACGCCCCCGGGCGTGGCAAACCGCAAACGGCGGCATCAGCCATAGCCGATTTCCAAGCGGCCGGCACGATTCCTCCACGGCGCTGGCCTAACAGACGACAACGCGGAAACCAGCGGCCGGCTACACCCTCCGGCGCATGGCGCAAATTCAATCGAGCGATTCGGCCTACAAAGGAACAGAGGAGATGCCTCTCGACGGTGCTCGTCGGCACAGAAGCCATGGAGATCAGATCGGCAACTGCCGATCGATTTCACAGAAGCAGTTACCAAGAAGAGAACGAACAATGCGTCCGTGGCTATCGTCCATGGCAGCAAGGTATGACGGCCACAGCGGCCTCCTACGGCCTCAACCCCATCCCTCCTCCTCCCGGCGACGTGCCGCATCAGCGGCGGCGGTGCAGCGCCCACCACCGCGGTGTTGCGCCTCGCGCCCTCGCCCCAGCCATGGCGGACAGCACCCTCCCATGCTCCGGCTCGACGCACGACACGTGGCCTGCACGCTGTTGCAGCCACGGCTATCCCGTAGCCGGCGGCGTCGCCTTAGCCTGTCTGGATCGAGGTGGACTCTCACAACGAGGCCTCCCCTCTGGACAGGTGGCAGCGCCCGCATCGCGGCCACTGGCGTCGCCTTCGCGTGACCCGTCCTTCCGGTTGCACAACTTCCGACGACAGCGTAGCCTCGTCTGCTCTCGGCAACGGCGCGGCCATCCAAAGCGTGCCGCCTATGGTGCTGGATGCGGCGAAGGACGGCCCGACGCAGAGAGCCCCTCCCGCGCGTAGCGACAACGTGGCTCGCCCCCCATGCCGGCGACTCGACGCCGTTCCCACACAACGGTGGTATAGTGGTGTACAAAGGCAAAACGAATCCTTCGATTCGTAACCACGCATAGAGAAGGCCGATGGAGGCTTATCTCTTTGTTGTTTTTCAATTCTACCATCAAGGTTTTACTGATTCACGGATTAGACATGTTCAATGTATTTGCGCTCTAGCAATTCCTACAACATGTTCTTTACTGGCACAACAACATTGTTTTGCGATTGAGATTAAATTTTCTCGCATAACAATATTGATTTTGTGATTGAGATTTTTTTTCTCTCGCAAAACAATTTCATTGTGATTGAGATTAATTTTCTCTCGCAAAATATTAATTCACCCTGCTGAATTATCATGCAACTTGATACTAGATCATCTCATTTTAATTTGAGGTCTATAAAATTCAAGTTTTGACCTGAACATCAAGTCTGCAACATCATTATTATTTACTACATTAGTAATATTTTTCTGTTGAATACCGAGATATATTCCAGATCTTAAGTTGATGTAATACACTTCCATGTTTATCACGTGTTGAGATTAATTACGTCCGTTTGCAATAGAGAATTTTAATCTCTTGCAAAGATAAATTCAGTACCTCTGTAGTACTGTTTCTCCGTTGAGTACGTGGTATTCCGGAATATTTCTATGATGTATCTATTTCCATGTTAACCACATGTCGAGATTAATACATCTATTTGCAATTGAGATTTTCAATTTCTCGCAAATACATATGCAAAATTCAAGGTGTCATCCTTAGCATTTTGGGATTCGCACTAATGATTTCGAGCCACCTTTCTTAAAATCTACTAATTTTGCAACATTAATATGTATTTATATTATGCAATCTGTAATATAAATAAATTACCGGTTTTTCACCGGAGATGATATGTTCTTTGTGTTTACCACATTGCCATTCTTCATGAACATATCATAGCTGCGAGATTGATTTCTCCCGCACAACAAACTTGTAAATTTTTGACAACAACATCTCCCTCATTATATTAGGAAAATACAAGGTAATGAGTTGGATCTACTGCCCATGTGCAGACTATCTCTATTACTGTGAGATCTGAATGATCTTCAATGTGTTATGTTCCCACAATTGAGGTTGAGAATTTTCAAGTTATACACTTGAGTCAATTTTTTGCATTTTTATTACAAAACCATGATGGTTTTTAATTTACTTCTTGTAAATTAATTATCTCTGGCTTGCCCCTATAAGTAATCGATGGCTAACAATTTGAGACTCTTGCCCTCAATGGCCACAACTTACTTAAGCAGGCCATGGACATCAAGATCAGTCTTGCAACCCATGGGATAGCGCGTGCCATCCAAGACACGCCACCAGGACGCAAAGGACCTCAAGGGTAATGGTTTGAAACTCACTTCAAACCCTTAACCGGACACCATCAAGTTGTCACGAGACCCTATGAGCATGGAGAGCATGATGGTTGAATATGTATCAACCGACATGTTTGGAGACTATACATTTAGTCCCTTAGTCTTCTTAGTGATCTATTTATTTATGTCCATTTATGATGTTCTAATAAGAACATGATTATTGTGTCACCATATATAGTATATCACAATATACTGTATCAGCACTTTGATACAAATACATTTGTATGTATTCTATATATCTGACAGTGATTTTCATATTGAGAATCTTCATGTCTATATATAGATTTCTACGGGAGTCAATCTGATGAAAAATGATATGTGCTTTGTGGACATATGCACCACAAACTTTATACTCAGGGAATTCCAATGTTTCCTCTCTCATTGAGAGAAAGGAGATATTTAAATCGCTAGACGCGATGAGGTATTTGTTGACTCAACTCGAGTCATATTTACTATCCCTGTGGGTACTCGAGTAACGTCGGGATGCTTTATTGCTTCCCAGGTTTAACTCGTAACCTACTAAACTATGGAGGTATTCGTCAAAATAGTTTTCATAGCAAAACTTATGATGACAACAAAGAGAAATAACTTCTCTTTACCATACGCAATGGATATGGCAAGCACATTCTATGTGTATCATCTGGATTGTACTACACATACGACACAACCCGTAGCACATGTTGTGTATGAGATAGGTTTCCAGAGTGTCTTGTACATGACAAAATTGGCATACTCACCTTGGTCATCGACACATTGGGTTGAAACAGAAACTATCAGCAATTCCAATAGTTTATGATTATAATGATGCTAAATTCTAATAGCATTTGGATTTTATGTGCACTACAAGTGACATGGGGAAGCTAATTTTAAGGCTTGCACACCTTAAATTCTATGATGAACCACTCAGACTCCTTGAATGCATCAAGTCAAGGTAAGTGGCTCTTCCCAGCCATTGAGTAGACTATTCAGGTATTCCATGTTTCTAAAAGACATATCTGCATGATGGTCTTTAGTGTGTGCTTTATTCACACGAAACCATTGACTCGTTATCCTGACATCGATTTCAAGCAAATCGAATGGATAACATTGCAGAATTCTCCTTGAAGGCATTCTCTATGGCCTTTGGATTGAAGTTTAGCAATTTATCCTAATGTCTAGACTCAAAATGGTTTGGTAGAATCATATCCAAAGAGTGAAGTGTTGGGGAATGTAGTAATTTCAAAAAAATTCCTACGCACACGGAAGATCATGGTGATGCATAGCAACGAGGGGGAGAGTCTGATCTACGTACCCTTGTAGATCGCAACGGAAGCGTTGACACAACGTAGAGGAAGTAGTCGTACGTCTTCTTCCCGATCCGACCGATCCAAGCACCGTTACTCCAGCACCTCCGATTTCTTAGCACACGTACAACTCGATGACGATCCCCGGGCTCCGATCCAGCAAAGCTTCGGGGAGGAGTTCCGTCAGCACGACGGCGTGATGACGATCTTGATGTTCTACCGACGCAGGGCTTCGCCTAAGCACTACAACGATATGATCGAGGTGGAATATGGTGGCAGGGGGCACCGCACACGGCTAAGGAACGATCTCAATGATCAACTTGTGTGTCTAGAGGTGCTCCCTGCCTCCGTATATAAAGGAGCCAAGGGGGAGGGTGCGGCCGGCCAGGAGGAGGGCGCAGGAGGAGTCCTACTCCTACCGGGAGTAGGACTCCCCCCCCCCAATCCTAGTTGGACTAGGTTTCCCCAAGGGGGAAAGAGAGAGAGGGGGGCCGGCCACCTCTCCTAGTCCTAATAGGACTAGGGGAGGGGGGAGGCACGCGGCCACCTTGGGCTGCCCCTTTCTCCTTTCCACTAAAGCCCATTAAGGCCCATATGGCTCCCGGGGGGTTCCGGTAACCTCCCGGTACTCCGGTAAAATCCCGATTTCACCCGGAACACTTCCGATATCCAAATATAGGCTTCCAAAATATCAATCTTTATGTCTCGACCATTTCGAGACTCCTCATCATGTCCGTGATCACATCCGGGACTCCGAACTAACTTCGGTACATCAAAATGCAAAAACTCATAATAACTGTCATCGTAACGTTAAGCGTGCGGACCATACGGTTCGAGAACAATGTAGACATGACTGAGACACATCTCCGGTCAATAACCAATAGCGGGACCTGGATGCCCATATTGGCTCCTACATATTCTACGAAGATCTTTATCGGTCAGACCACATAACAACATACGTTGTTCCCTTTGTCATCGGTATGTTACTTGCCCGAGATTCGATCGTCGGTATCCAATACTGTAACGCCCCGAGACCGATGTGCCAGGTGTCGTGCAGTCATTCGATGTCGTTGCGTTGTCATGTGCTTGCGTGTTGCATCATGTCACGTCATCATGTGCATTGCATCATGTCATCATGTCATAATCTTTTGCATCTCAACTAAATAATTCGTATGGGTCTTCGATCCATTTAATTCGAGGGAAGGATGGCTTCTCTTTATAATATATCCTCCCGATATTAGTGGAGCTACTATAATAAATATTCCATTCTTTTGGAATTAACCGGAACACACTTGCAAAATCCCCACTCCCTTTCTACTTCAAGTTTGGTCCCCAAACTTTGCCAGCGGGTACTCTCAACTTTCCGTCTTTTTTACGGTCTTCTCTGTGCCATCGCATCGCTTTGGCATGCTCTTTGTTTTGGAACAAACGTTTCAACCGTGGTATTATAGGAGCATACCACATCACCTTGGCAGGAATCTTCTTCCTGGGGCGCTCGCCCTCGACATCACCAGGGTCATCGCGGCTGATCTTATAGCGCAATGCACCACAACCGGGCAAGCGTTCAAATCCTCGTACTCACCGCGGTAGAGTATGCAATCATTAGGGCATGCATGTATCTTCTGCACCTCTAACCCTAGAGGGCAGACAGCCTTCTTTGCTTCGTACGTACTCTCGGGCAATTTGTTGTTCTTTGGAAGCATATCCTTTATCATTACCAGCAACTTTCCAAATCCCTTGTCAGATACACCATTCTCTGCCTTCCATTGCAGCAATTCCAGTGTGGTGCCCAGCTTTTTCTTGTCACCTACGCAATTCGGGTACAACAATTTTTTGTGATCCTCTAACATGCGTTGCAACTTCTTCTTCTCCAAATCACTTGCACAGTTTCTCTTTGCATCGGCAATGGCCCAACCTAGATCATCAACGGGCTCATCTAATGCCTCTTCTTCAGCTTCTTCCCGCATTGCCGGCTCAGCTTCTTCCCGCATTACCGGCTCAGTTTTTCCCCCATTGTTGTATCATCGTATTCGGGGAACCCATGGCCAGGATAGCTGTCTTCGTCCTCTTCTTCTTCATTGTCTTCCATCATAACTCCTCTTTCTCCGTGCTTGGTCCAAACATTATAGTGGGGCATGAAACCGGACTTAAACAGGTGGACGTGAATGGTTCTTGACGTAGAGTAATTGTGACCATTCCTACAGCCAGCACATGGACAAGGCATAAAACCATCCGCCCGCTTGTTTGCCTCAGCCGCAAGCAGAAAAGTATGCATGCCCTCAACGAACTGGGGAGAGCATCGGTCATCGTACATCCATTGCCGGCTCATCTTCATTACACAACATCGAATAGACCAAATTAATACAAGTTCATACATAAAGTTCATACAACACTTAAATGCAACAAACAAATAACTCACTAGCTAAAGCATTTAAATGCAACAACAAATACGATCAAGATCGCAACTAAGGTAACAATGGATCCAACAACATAATGATACCAAGCCTCACTATCGATGGCATATTTTCTAATCTTTCTAATCTTCAAGCGCATTTTCTCCATCTTGATCTTGTGATCATCGACGACATCGGCAACATGCAACTCCAATTCCATCTTCTCCCCCTCAATTCTTTTCAATTTTTCCTTCAAATCCTCGTTTTCTCTTTCAACTAAATTTAACCTCTCGACAATAGGGTCGGTTGGAATTTCCGGTTCAACTACCTCCTACATACAAATATCTATGTCAACTTCATGTGCATAATTTGTCATGAAAACGAAATGCAACTAGTTTTAAAAGAGAATATATATACCACATCCGAATCATAACAAGGACGAGGGCCGACGGGGACGGATATCAAAACCATGGCACTATATGTATAACAAACAACGTACGGGTAAGATAATTATACGAGTAACTATATATCCAAATCACACAAACATCAATTTTTATATAAAATTTCATGAACAAGAGGCTCACCACAAGGTGGTGCCGGCGACGGGACTGTGCGGGCGATCGACGGTGGTTACAACGGAGATTTAGAAGGCACTAAGTAAACCACACCTACATATGTAAACTAAGTGTTATTTTTGACCTCAAATTGCATATAAATCAAATACTAGCACATATATATATATATATATCCTCCCAAATTACTAAACTCACAAATTAATCACTATATAAAGCATTGCAAGAGCTAATCTAGCAATGGGAGATGAAAGGACAAAGTTGCTAACCTTTGTGATCATTTGAATGGATGGGGGCCTTCAAATCTTGACAAATTTTGGGCAAAATGTGTGATGAGCTCGAGAGAAAGAGGGGAAGAACAGAGAGGAGAGGGGAAAGGGGAAGAACAGAGCGAGCTCGGGTGGACGAAGGGTTTATGTAGGACGACCTTTAGTACCGATTCGTGCCAAGAACCGGTACTAAAGGGGCTGGAGGGGCCCCAGTCTGACAACATCCTGCCACCACTCTCATTAGTACCGGTTCGTAGCACGAACCGGTGCTAAAGGTTCACCACGAACCGGTAGTAATGAAAGCGGCCCGGCTAGCCGTTGGAACCTGCACTAATGTATACATTAGTGCCGGCTCAAATACAAACCGGCACTAATGTGCTTCACGTTTGACCCTTTTTCTACTAGTGACCCGTGTCTAGATACCATGACGTGTTCTTCTTCGGATAACTTTGGTATTACGTTCTTCTCATGAAGTAGCACCTTCCCGCTTGGTTTCGCAACCGCTATTTGGACGAGATCACAAACTTCGACCATCAGAAGACTTGGACGTTCGTCTTCTTGCTTCGCTAAATTTGCCTTGATCTCCCGCTTGTTAGGCCCCAGACAATCCTTCGCAAAGTGACCCATCTCGTTGCATATATAGCACTTGACCTCAGACATATCCAAGTTTCGTGGCTTCCTCTCTTTAGATTGGTCTGCCTTACAACGACCTTGTGGTTTGCCTTTGCCTTTTGCGGTTTGTCCGCCACACTTCACGTTGCTTGAGCCTTCGCCATAGTTGCACCTTCCTGTGCTACTTGGGGACTCCCAATCTGTGCGCGAGTACATGAGTTGGTCATCGCCTCCTCCTTTGCCTTTCCGACAACCACGAGCATTCTCTTCCCATGTCCGCAGGTGTCCGATCACCTCTGTTATGGTCATGTCGTCGATGTCGTAAAGTTGTTCGACCGTGCCGATGATGTACATGAATTTATCGGTGACCGAATTAAAAAAATTCTCCACGACCTCGGCTTCATCGAGCTTTGCACCAAGCGTGCGGATCTCTCCCACCATAGTAGTCAGACGCATGACATAGTCATTCACTGATTCAGTTTCCTCCATCCTGTAACTTGTGAAATTGGCGCTTCAGCACTTGTGCCCGAGCCTTCGTGACGCGATCTCCTCCGATACTCATCTCCTTGAGTGTGTTCCACGCCTCTCTTGCCATCTCGAACTCCGCCAATGTCATCAGCATGAAATCCGGTACAAACTGGGCTATGGCTGCCATGGCACCTTCGTCGCACTCCTGATCGACGTCGTCATCCGTGATGTTCTCCCACACTCGTAGGATTCGGAGAGTAATCTTTATCTTGACCGCCCACATGCTGTACTTGGCGTCGGTGAGCATTGGGTACTGGATGAGGACGTTGCGATGTGCCAGTACGTTGGCGCCGCCCTTTCCGCCACCACTAGTTGCTGACTTGCCGCCCTTCTTCACCTTGTCACTTTTCTTGTTCGTCTTGTAACCGCCGTTGCCGGACTTGTTTACCTTGGAACCAACCGACTCCTAGTCACTTCCCCCATCGTTGATCGTAGAGGCTCTAGATACCAGTTGTTGGTTTTTGATCGCCGGATCAAATCACCAGAACCTCTGCACACTCACGTACAAAAGCAACCAAGCAAGCTGCCTTGTAGGTTGATTGATAAACAGTGTACGTGTGTGTATAGCCACGTACTTCTGTACGTGAGCGTGGCTTGGGCTAGTAACGACCCGATCGATTGATCTCAGCGGATTCTCTCGTAACTTGGCGAACGGAAGACTGATCGATTTGATGGCTAAAGGCCCGTGTCGAGCTTTTTCTTTTTATTGCTTTTCTCTGTTGGAAACATGGTACAGCCCCACGTTCAGATGATGGATAACTACAGGAGCGAGTCTCCTGGCGCCCACGCCCACGCTCCCACGCACGACGGCTTCGCCCTCGCTTGCACGCGCGGCGTGATCGCCACGATCTGTTGTAACGATAACTTTCTCCCCCTTCTGTACTCCTCGTGTATATAACACGGCCCCTGTACTTGAGTTGAATATAGAGTTATAGACATAGTTTATCCATCCAACTTGGTATCAGACGTCCACCGACTCTTCCCTCGCTTCCGCCATGAGCTTCCGACGTCCACTCCGTCGCACTCGTTCATTCGGGGACGCCGATGCGCCCTTCATCCTTCCCCGCGTCGCCCCCGAGCCAGCGCCCGGCATGTTTTAGCAATTGGCAATTTAGTGCAGACTGGTGTATTCTATAGGGTCTGTACCTAGTGAGTCCAGTGTTTCAATAGTTCCCTTGCCAACTCTAATGATTAGCAGGATCAAGTGGAAATTGTGCACACGTTTATATAAGCGGGCATGCATAACTCATCAACTACACTTAACATCGAGTAAGGAAAATAGAATTTGTAGTACAAGACAATAACACTCACTTGAAGTTGTAAGGAAATAGTATTTCTGGTCTGATATTTAGTTCCTTCAAAAACATTAGCAAGTTATTTTCTGAGTCATCGGTGTGGTTTTTTTAACATAACTTCATTAACGATATGTGGGTCAATGAATCCAATGCCATAGACTCCATCTCTTTTGGCATTTCAAAATCTTCATTCTGCATAATAACACACAAAAGAATATAGTGAGGATAATTACAGGCAATGAATGAGCTGAGCTAGAGACTTAAATTGTAGAAAGAAACCACTAACAGACAATAGCAACTGACGATAGATTTGTCGAGTGCGCCTTGATTGAATAACTGAAAATAACAGACAATTGCATGTTTTAGTGTGGGTCCACGCACCACCCGGCTCCTTAGGTCCTTATCCCCTCGCAGCTTGTATTCTTGCTCCCATCCTTTGTCCTTCTACAGCTCATCTTTTCCCATTGCTCTCGTCGTCAATCATGGAGCTTCTGCCCAACCTCGTTTTTACCTCTCCTCTCTTCACACGTCAGCTCCAACTCCAATCTCCCCTTGCTAAACAACGACCGCGACTGCTGCGCGTTAGGCAGGCCACCTGCGCCGACAATGGCGACCAGCGCGCTGCAACCACGGTCGTCCTGTCGCTGCTCCCGGCAATGGTTTTTGTTTCCTGGCCCTTATGGGCATGCAGATGTTGGAACCAGCTACGATATATGCTGGAACCGGCGATGGAAGATGCTGCATCCAGCGACTGATTTTGCTTCAGCCGGAGCTGCAGCTGGCGATGTTTTCGTCGATGGTTTGTTGCAACCGTACTCCGCATAAGCTACATCCATGTTCGCGCAGAGTTGCAACCTTTCGCAGAAGAGCTGCAACCAGGGACGCCATGGTCACAAATGATACAACCACACACTATAGAAGCTTCATAACGTTCGCCAAAGCTGCAACCGGCGACGCCATCATCGTCGAATGCTACAACCAAACACTGCAAAAGCTACATCCACGTTCGCCAGAGTTGCAACCATTTCGGCAATGTTAGAACCGTTTATGCCGGTGTTGCAACCAACTCGTTGCGGAGGAGGATGCAAGCATGAACACACGGGAGTTGCAACCGACGCCCCTGGATTTGGCCAACGACCTTGCTCCAACCGGCGGCAAGCACCCATATTGGGGACTTCGGTCTTCCATGCTACATCCATGGCCGACGGCGAGCAACTCATGCATTGCAATAGATGGGAGGCAAGAGATGCAGGCTTGTTGGGGGATGCCCCCCCCCCCCACGTGCATTGACCGAGCGGATTGAGAGAGATGGTTAAGATCCGAGGGCATGGGCTGGCCTAATCTAACGGCGCGCGGGCGGCTGGCCGAAATTTGGGCCGGCGCACTGGCGTCTACTACTCGCCTAATTAGTAGGTAATAAAAATAGGTATAGATTTTCCACATAGATTTTTGTTTTAAAAAGCAAAACAACATAACATAACGTATTCAAATTGTGCATGGGGTATACATCCAAGCAGGGGAACAATGTTTGGTTCTATTTAGGAACCTTGCTTATTTCAAATTTAGTTAGATGCGACAAACAGGCACTGACACACACTCATCCAAACAAAGGTCATCCTTTCTTCACAGAGGGTCACCGGAAAGCCACTTGGCGAACATCACGACGCACTCCTTGGGCTTGTACTCTGGAGCAGTATGCCCAGCACCCTACATGGTAGGTAGTCTACAGATATTACCTCCAAAGACTAGGACAGTGGAGTTTATATATCCTGATTTAGTTATGTAATGGAAAAGATAAGAATAAGGTTCCGAAGCACTTACCTTCACAGTTGCATACGTTAGGTTAGTGGAGTAACTTCTTGTGAATCTGGACAAGAAATTATTTGAATCAGTGTAAGACTTGGGCAACCCTAACCTGCCAACGTTCATTGGGTGAAGGCGTTTTGTTCTTAAATTAATTGGTTCAAGACAGGGACTAGGCCTACGTGAAAATAGGATATGCACAGGTAATTAAGCTCCAAATTATTGTTATAACACTTGGAAACATATTTTAAGAAATTTTCTGAACATTGAAATATCGTTTTTTCCATATGTTGGAGGAAAAAAATACATTCGAGTGGAATAGACCCCCAGTGAAAGAAGTTTCAGTAGGCACAGGACAACTTACCCTGCAACCTGGCCATCAACATACCATGGTCTCCAGTCATCTGTGATAGGCAGGTTAAGAGATCTTATCCATGCTTGAGTGCCAACGAAGGAAAACTCCTTATCATGGTCGCCACTGCATTCAACATCAATTACATATCAGAATCAGAATTTCTGATGAGATTGCAATTTTAGATTAATTTTCTTCTGTGGGTTGGTTACTTGTATATCAGCGCTGGATATCCTTCTCTACGTAGCCTCGAATGAATCTCTACTGTACTTGTGATATCTCTAGTGTACGGTATGTCGCTAACACATCTTTTCCATTCCGCCTTAGTTCCCTGCAGTGTGAGTGTGTGACAACGTTCACGCACAACTACACCGGAAAAAAAGATTCAGTACAGTACAGCTCTAGAGTAGTACCTGGCGAATGCCAAGACTCTCCCTTACGCCTTCATCATTTGCCCATACATAAGATAGCTGGTAGGTATCGCTCTGAGACCAAATTAACCAACATTAGTTTTGTGAGCAAGAGTGGATACAGTGTAAAGTTAATGGGAATTGGATGCACTCAACTCTACACTTGAAGGGAAACAGGAGATCATCACCAACCAAGTACTCCACCCTGAGCCCACTTGTTTCATTGCTTGCTGTTGCCTGCTGAATCCCGGGGCTCCATATCAACTCGCATGAGGGCTCCAGGATGTGGGACAAGTTGATATCTTTTGTGCACTATTTGTCCATTGTTAGTAGAAACTAGTAAACACAACTCCTCGTGTTCCAAACATGGTAGCTTCAACGATAGATGTTTTATCTTCTATCTTCACTGATTGACAGGAGAAGATAATATCTCGTGTTCTAGGGGAAACTTACATTGTCAATAGCTTGGATGGACTCGGCACATAACGCATTGGGTGGATCACTGTAGTTTCCTCCACAACTCTCCTTGGCAAACTGTGGATAAAATTTCTTTGCATTCTGAGTACACGACACAACTCATGAAAACTTCAATTGTATATACGGTCATCTGCTTAGTACTGTAATACCATAGTAATTTCTACTGCTACTACTGTTAGTACTTATGTGGGAGGATGGATCACCTCATAAAGTTCATCCGACAGCATTCCCATGCCATGAAAAAATTGGATTGTACCAGCTCTGTCAAACCTGTCGTCGGTCACTGGATTCCCAGCAAAGTACCCCTGTAATATTCTTGTTAAGCGATGCAAAGATGAATTTGATGAACAGTAGGCCTAAGCGTGTGGTAGGCCGGTTTCAGGCAAGGCTAACATTTTGCCCTAGTTGCATTTGGGCTGATTCAGGGTAGACAAACTAGAGTAGGTGGGTTTGACCTATTTGTGCATGTTCGAGCTATGATACATGTAATCTTTTTTGGCCTTTAGTCTCAATCTCAATTGCTAACTAGGCTTAAATGTTCAACCTATCCCATACCTTAGATCCAGATAATACAAAATATTCATCGGAAGGACACTACTATCAAAACTTGCTAAATACAGCGAGTTCATAGTGCAATATATATTTTTTACATTACACAGGTCCTCTAACTGCGGTTGTGTTGAAATTTTTCGCGATTCCAGAGTCTTGTCTATTTTCCTATTTTTAACAATAAAAGACCTTTGTCCTGGATTTATTTCTGGATTTCTGGCGACATGCTTTCAGTGGGAGGAGACGTTCCCGTCGACTACGAGGCATCTACGGTGACTTCGTAAAATCTCAAGATGATATGCCGGCTCAGTCTTTCGGAGGTGCTCGTAAGGGCAGGGTGTGCATGTGTGCATTCATAGGGGTGAGTGTATGCGCGTTTATATGAGTACCTGCATCTGTATTGTGTTTAAAAAAGGACCTTTGGAATTATTTTCTTCCACTGTTCGTATTTTTTCCTGTCACGTATGGAACCTCTTATAGATGGTGCTTGCAGCCGCTGGCAGATCCTATAACATAAGACAAGGAGATGTGAGATTCATATGAAGGAACCCCCGCCTAACCTACCCCCACTCCCGTGCGTCGCCGCAGCTTGGCGGCGGCGGCCTTCTGCTCACGCGCCAGCGACTAGCTCAAGATCGATGCGGTGGATCCAATCTCGATCTCGACAGTGATGGCGGCAGACAACGACGGCTGGGGTGTGGCGGTGGGGCTATAGCCGCAGCGGCAGGTGGCGGCGGCGGCCATGCTGCAGCCGCTCAACCTCCGGTTCAGCTTCTGATCACGATGGTGCTCCTGGTCTTGTTCTACATCACGCGGGCGCACGGGGCGGCGACCCTAGGCTTGGCAGTGGTGGTCATCTCCTCCGTCGGAGGTGGTAGGACTGAGGCTAGGTGGTCAGATCTCAAGATCCGTCATCTAGTCCTAGCTCGAGTTGGGGAGACATAGTTGCGGGTGAAAACGAGCCAACGGCAGGTGATGACGGTGCTCTGTGCCGTTACCTTGATGAAGCATCATTGTATAACTACTATCGACCCGCTCGTGCTACTCCGGAGGAAAGCCTAGGATCTAGTCTTCCAGATCGGACGATGACAACACTGCAGTGTCGTTTCTCTCTTGGGAGCATCGTTTGTGGAGCAGTGCTGGAAGACAAAGGCAGGAGGTGGAGCGGCTTTGTCTTGCATGGAGCTTTGGTACGTGGTGGCATGGTGCTGTCGTGTATCGGCGGCGACCGGGATGTTCTCAATAGTTTGCGTGCAGGGAGATGGTGCCGTTGGACGTCGTCTTGGCATCGACGGATGTCCGGACTGGCAAGGATGATGCGGCTCTTTTTCTTAAAGATGGGTCAGCGGTTCGATGATGATAACAGCTTCTAAAATGTGTGCATGTGGTGTACGCTTTAGGTTTGTTGCACCAGTTGTAGGTTCCGATATGTTATGTGGATGGATCAGCAACGACACTGGATTTAGATGTGGGAAATGAGAGCACTCAACATTATCGAGTTTGTTGGTGTGAGTGGTGGTTTCGGCTGGCTTCATGATGTTCTTGACAGACCTTTATTGAATAATTAATAAAGATGACTACATGAATCCATTGATCCAGAGGCTGGGGATTTTAACCTCCTTTTCCAAAAAAAATAAGGTAAGGAAATGTGGCCACACAGAACTAGTCAGAAATCAGCTAGGACTCATGCTCCAGTCCAGTCACCGAGTGGGCCTAGAAAGTTTAGATAGACTATTCGAAAAGGGATTAATTCTTTAGGCGTCAGCAAGCAAAGACTGTGTTCCTCTACAAACAAAAGGAATAAAATGTAAATCAAACTGCTTCATGATTCTAGGGTCACAAGGAGAAACAAGTTTTTTTTAAACTATGGTTCAATGATACTCAGATGTATATTGTATAAAACAAGAGTACACAAAAAAGAAGTGATGCATGGGCTAGTCCATGTTATTATGTAGATTCATAAGGAAAGCTTATACATTTTACTTAATATAAATGGACTTCAATAAACCTTGAGGTTAAGAAGTGGTTCTTCCCCAGATTCCTTGTCTGAAATTTGTAAACATGTATGTGCATGTGTTAGTGAACAGGTGATACACATGTACAAGAAGTAATCATCAATGAGTTTGTCGTGAACAAGTAAAGTAAATCGACCGAAAAATATTAAAAGAAAGTGGAAGTGATACGGCACTCGAACAATAGAATATGAGGGGCAACATCAATAGATATATAAGAAAATAGTGAGATGTATTGTGTACGGCAAAATCAGTTTATTATTGGTACAATTTGGTCCAACAAAAGACTCAAAGCCCACTAAGAAGAAGTAAAACCTGAAATATCCATCCGCAAAAAACCCTGAAATATTGATTAGTAGTGTCATGATACAAATGTCTTTTCATTGTGCAACTCATTTCTACAATATTTATGTATGTACCAAATAGCTGGTTAGGATTTAGTTACTACATATCATTTTGTATAAAGCGAAGTCATAGACTTAACTGAAGTAAGCGAAGTCTTGTATGACTAGATTTATTACTCAACTATTGTACTATTAGGTTTAAATTTTATGTGTTCTCTTTTTAAGATTGAATGGGGAACTGTACTCCAGAGCAGCAGTCCATCATCTCAAGATAAGTATAAAGAGTCTTACTTGATATGTGGATTTCCAGGGCAAGAGTGGGTACGATCATACCACAATATGATTCACCACCAATATAAAGTGGGTTTGAGAGGAACTGGGGGTGCTCATGCAACCACTGCATATAGAAGGATAAATTAGAATATATGTGAAAGCATATATAGAGATTGAATATTGATCTCTTTTTCTCATAGCATATAATTAAAATTCAACTCTAATTAGTTTTGGTTAGATCATAGGGCGCGGCCCAGATGAATGAAGTATTACACTAATCTCAGGTTCTCTTTCTTTTGACTGAGAAAAATGATAATCAATCTTGCCACACAATTAATTAATAACTTATTTGCAAGGCAAAAATTTAATAAAAAAAGGGATTTGACATTAAAAATTTGATTCCCACGTTACAAAGAAGCTCAATTGGGCATAACAGGGGAAGGAAATATGCAGCTGAATGAATTTGTTGGGCTCATACGATGACTGTAAATTTGAAGAACGTTAACTCCCGTGACTAAGTTATCCTCTGATAGATCAATGCTTGAAGTTAGCATATTTTATCCATGCTTGTGGCAATGAGACTCCCGTGTTGCTCCTGTGACGGCCCAGGAAGAAACCCTAGTCACGCCGCCACCTCCCCCTCCCCTCCTGCCATCTCCCCCTCCCTCATCCTTCTCCGCTCTCTCTCTCTCTCTCTCTCTCTCTCTCTGTGTGTGTGTGTGTGTGTGTGTGCGCGCGCGCTTAATTTTGTAGCTGTTGTGTTATATCCGGTACTGCTTTCTCCAAAAACTGAAAATATTTTCATACTGGCCTTTGCCGGCTTAAGTTGCCTCCAAGTTTTTCCCATAAAGGTACATATCTAATACGGTAATAGCTCCCGAGAATCATTAAACATCTCATCTGTTGATCATTAGGGCTCAAAATAGTTGAAGATATTCAGCCCATTAAGCATAGGTTTTTTCAAAGAACCATCAAGTATAATTTGGAGTGTGATGTGTGAACATATTAGTTTTCTGGTTGAAATGTACAAACATGTTAGAATCTAATGAGAACTTACGAGTTACAAGTGTAGTTAGGTGTGATGTCTAACAAAGTTACAAGTGTAGTTAGGTATATGATGCCTAACAAAGTTACAAGTGTAATTAGGTATGATGCCAAACAAAGAAAAAGGTCAAGTAGCTTTTTCACAAACCATAATGTACCGTGTGAAAAGCAGAAGGGTCATAACCTTTTTGAGGAAAACGACTAGCATTTTAACCGCCTTGGTATCACTAGATTTAAACCCTTCTTCCGACGTGGCGTATGAGAACCCAGAGCCAATAGGACTATCAATAAAGATTATATTGCTGACCTGCAAAATCATGTAACACGTCAGCCAAAGATGAGTTTTCTTACAGGATGCGAATATTTTGGCACATTCTTCGCGAGAATGAATTTTTAGGACCCGGGGGTCTGGACTCACTTCTATCACCACCGTCCGTGCATAACAAGTCTAGGAGCATTACCAGGCCTACATGAACAGTGACAGTGAAAACACTCTCTCTCCTCCCAACATTCACCCTTGCTCTCTTCCTCGGAAAACAATTCTCTTCTGGCATTTATCTCGGTCACACACGTCTCACAAAAAGAAAGCACTCCTTATCTTTCTCCCCGAACTCCTGTCGCTCTCTCATGGAAAAAAAGTTATTTTCTCTCTCTTCTCTCTCACAGTTTCTCTCTCCTCTCTCTCGTTCCATTCCTCTCTCTCACACGGGCTGACAGAAAGAAAGACTCTCTCTCTCTCTCTCCTCACCTTCTCTCTCTCTCTCCATTCAAAAGAAGAACAGAGAAAAATGTAGAATAGAGGAGATTGACATAACGGGATGAGTGAAAGAGTTGACGAAACAAGTCGCCTTTGCCATAGTAGCTTGTGGAGACAAGCTGGTCGGGAACAGTGGCCATGAACCTAGTGTACTACTGTCTGACTTATGCTGTGAATGAGCTGGTGATCTCAGCGGGAATCTGTTGGGGTTTAACCATTGCTAGCCCTAGCTCTCTCACACGTTTCGCTCTCTCTCTCTGGCTCAAACCGAGGAAGGAGAAGAAGGAAGAAGAATACAGCACGGTGGACACTGGTGTTTCCCGCGCTTGAACGTCCGCCGCACCAACGGCAAATTTTCTTCCCAGAGCTCGAACTCTGTCTCCACAACAATTACAACGATCATCACGGGGCTTTTATACATGGGCCGGCACTGGGGCATTGATCTTCCCGCTCTGCCCACGCCCACCACGCGCACGTACACACACGGGTCGCGGCGAGTCCACAACTATCTCGACGCTCAACCCGGGATCCACTAACTGCCTAGACCTACTTCCACGCGATGAGTGCACGCACACCTCACCATAGGCTCGACACGGCTGTTAGAGATAATCTTGACATGGAAGATTCGAGCGTGTGGCCGGGCGCGTGGTGCTACCGAGCAGTGGCGAAGCTGCCGGACCGTAGGCTGGTTGTTAGCTGCATGTGTGTGTGCTAGCCGAGTTGTGCGTTAGTGGACTTAATTAGTGCGTGCATGTAGTTAGCTGGTTAGTGGCCGGGTCATGTGCAAGTAGCCGGTGTGGTCCATGCGTGCGTGAGTTAGTGGTGTGTGTGATCACTGGACTGGGTGCATGGGTGTGCTATATAAAGTTTACCGAAAATCACTTACGGACAATAAGTCACGGCGGAAGCTTACGGGATTATGTGTCCCCCTCCTAATCTCCCAGCACCTCCTGATTTTAAGTGTGGGGCCATCTGCTTTCCAGTCAACGGTTCCCATGTCAGCCTGTAGGTTCTTGTCCGCGAGTTTGAGTCCGTAACTGTAGCAAAGCTCTAAAGTTTACCCAGCTGTGATGCCAGAAGTGAGGTGCTTGAGGAGAGATGTAGTCTCTAGGTGCGTGTGTGCGCGGAGAGATGAGGTGGATGCAGTCTCTATCAGGATGGACTCGCGTAGGAAGAGGAAGTTGTCTGGCGTCATGGTGGTGTTGATGGCAGAGAGGCCTGACAAGGTTGGTGCATCAATTCTGCTCTGAGGATTGACCGATGGAAGATGAAGGTGACAGCCCTTGCAGCGTGCGGTGCTCACTGGGAGTGTGCCAGACCGGTGTGGGACCCAATCCAGATAGTGGCTTGGATGGGACACCCGGCTATAGATGTTACTTTGGTGCAATGTCTGTTTGGTATTTGGCCCGGACATTCGGCACACCTTCATTAAGAGGATAGGAGTAGTAACAGCGTTGCCAAGATGGTGACTTCAGACTTCTTGATGTATCACTTTGTATGGTCTTTGTGAATAATTAATAATATGGTTGCATGCATCGTTCAGATACAGAGGCCGGGGGTACATCCTCCTTTTCTAAAAAAAAGTCTCTGTCAGGACCGTGGTATGCGCCTGGCCGGCAGGAGAACTCCTCTAAGTAGTACTATGTGTGTACTTTCATGTATGTGTTCGAGGCGTTCATGCACCGCGGCATTCGCCGCGGGGAAAATTATGGTGTCTCCTTCGTCTGACTCTGTCCGGTGTTTGTGTCGCCACGAGGACGCTCGGGGTTCGTCGCCGAGAAGGGTTAGTCTGCCCCAATAATGGCCACGGACCGACACCCAACACGCCCAGCACATGCGCACACACGCACTGCACATGCTCGTCGTGGCTTATTCCTAATAGTCATTCCCCAAGCCATGACTATAGGAGGGCCAGGACCTCGATGTCGATGTCGGCGAGGAGGGCCTTCTCCACCTCATCCACCTTCTTCAGCTTCGTGCAGTCCCACCAGAAGTGTCCGTGTTGGCCGCAGTTGTAGCACCAGCCGTGCTACTTTCCTCCGCCGCCCGACGTTGTGTTGCTGCTGTCGTCGTCGTCGTGGTCAAAGCCGCCGCCATGCTGACGGTTCCGTGCCACCCACTGAGCCGCCATGAGCATCAGCTACTCATCAACCCCGCTCGCCGCCGGCCTGTGCGCCCCGACACATCCTCTTGTCGAACGCCTTCAGGTGGCTCAAAGCCTCCTCGAACGACATCTTCTCCACCTCGCATAATTGTTCCATCCCAGCGATGACGGAGTACAAGAAGTCGGGGACCAACTCCAGCAACTTCTTCACCATCGTCAGGTCATCCAGAGTCGACCCTAGCACTGTGTAGTGTGCCGCCATGTAGCCAATCCTCCCGACGAACGCGTCCAGAGTCTCCCCATCCGTCATGTGCAGCCACTCAAACTTGCCGCGAAAGGTGGACATCCACGCCGCCCTAACCCGCTCGGCTTTGACAAAGCGAGTCTTGAGGCTGGTCCACACCTGTGCCACCGTCTTCTTCATCGAGACCTGCATCAGGATATCCTCAGAGAACGCGCCGAACAGCATCGCACTAGCCGCCTTGTTCTTCTTGTTGTCGACTGCCGCTTCGCTAGCTGGCGACACTGCCAACGACAGACTCTGGGCATCGAGAATAGCCTCTGCGTTGATTGCCCACACCGTGTAATTGTTTGGCATGAGCATCAGCATAGAGAACGACATGGTGCCCCCACCGCTACCATGCGGGACAATCGCCATAACCACCGGCAGAATCCTCCAGAAGCTCTGATGCCAATTCTTGGGGTTTAACCCTTGCTATCCCTAGCTCTTTCACATGTGTCGCTCTCTCTCTGCCTCAAACCAAGAAAGGAGAAGAAGGAAGAAGAAAAGGGCATAGTGGACATAGGTGTTTCCGGCGCTCGAAGGCCTTCCGCACGAACAACAAATTTTCTTCCTAGAGCCCGAACTCTGTCACCACGGCAATTACAATGATCATCATGGGGCATTTATATCGATCTGGGCCAGCATCGGGGCATGATCCCCACGCCTCCTACCCAGCCAGGCGCCCGATCCGCCCGCTCTGGCCGCACCCACCACGTGCATGCACAAGCACGGGTCGCGGCGAGCCCGCAACGATCTCCACGGTCACCCCGGAGTCCACTAGCTACCTAGACGTACTTACACACGATGAGTGCACGCACACACGCATACCCGTGGCACGCACACACGCATACCCTGCCACGGGCTCGCCACGGCCACGGACCGGCACCCGGTCCAGCGCGCGCACACAAGCACTGCACATGCCCTAACAGTACCGACAATCTAATAAGGGGGTGCCCGGAGTCCCTGGAGCTACCAGACCTTTTTGTATTCTTCATTTCTTTTACAAATATTATGATTCAAGGGAAAGATTGGCTCAACACCTTGGTCCATGTCTCCGGTCGGTACAGCAAAGTAGGGAGTCCACCTCTGTACCCTTGGACGTCAAACCGGAAGGGCCCTGTACGTACATGTATGGACAATTAATTGGTTATCAACGAGTTGTCTTGCAAATTGCACGCTTCAACATCTTATCATCAATATTTCACAACAAACTATAACACATGTGTTTCTTTTTTTGAAATGTCAGGAAAGCTAGGCATATACTACTCCTTTGTAACTTAATATATGACAGTTTTCCTCAGTGTCATAGTGTGAAATAGCGTCTTATATTAAGTTACAGAGGAGGTATTAAATAGTCGATCTTGATTAAATATCATTGTGATATCCCTTGTTCTTTCAACTGGTATAATAATCAAACCTGATGATTTTATTAGTACTACCTTCGTTTTGGTGTATAAATCATTCGTGTTGTTCTAGGTCGACAATTTAACTATCTAAATATGTATTATATGTGACAAAAAATATATATTTAGAAACTACATCCGTGTAAAAATCTAGTGATATACTTTTTATGACATATAACACATATTTAATTCTTCAAATCAATGAACTAGAACTACGCGAATGATTTATCCACGGGGCGGAGGGAGTAGCTCTTTTACCATGCCTGGAAGTGTTGCATATGTGAGAATTGCGAGACCTGTCAGAAGGTAGCTGGACTTTTTTCTTATGGAATAGTAGCTGGTGAATTACCCATCTCGTAGAGAATGCCAGAGAGGCTGGAGCAGCCGGGTCCACCCTGCATCCACATCACCAGCGGGTCTCTGGTGGGGTCCTTCTCCGACTCGACGAAGTAGTAGAAAAGGTGCACGCCATTGCTTTCGTCCACCTCCACATACCTGCAGGCACCGCTTGTTAGATTTAGATTTACATAAAATGAACACCGGCCTCACTTGAAGAAAACCCGACAAAGAGCATACGTGTTGCAAGCATATATATACGTGGTTGCCCAAGGGAAAAAAGATGGATCATGCGGTACCCGGTTTCGAGGGAGAATGGGAGGGGCCCGTCGAAGCCGGGCAGGTGCGTGATGGCAACCGGCGACGAGTCCACCGGAGAGAGAAGAAGGCAGCAGAGCCACAGGAGTAGGACCGACCACCAGAATCTGGCCATGGTTGCGATGGTGCTCATGTCGAAGCTTCTTGCCATGGTTGCGATGCTGCTCCAGGTACCAGGGGCTTGGGGCTGCGGCCTGCAGCGTCCCTGGGAGGCGAGGCGAGAAAGAGAGAGCTAGCCCGGCCCAGGCGCTGCGCACCAAGGTGAGGAAGAGAGATGAGTGTATATAAGGAGAAATATGGGAGGCGTCAATCAAGCAACAGGGGCCAAGTAAAACTGTCGGTGATGAGAAAGACAAGTTAATGAGCGCAATGCGGACAACGCTACACCTACGTAAATCTACGTGCCTTATCAACAGGCTTAGGTGGAAACGTTTGATTGGAAAAGAAAAAGAAGATGGCCCCATGCATTGAAAATCAGGGGGACTGATTGGTTTTGGATGGACGGTTTACGTAGCTTTTCGTAAACAGTTCATAGGTGTAGCATTTTTGGCGCAATGCACTCTACCATTTGGTGTCACGAATCGTTTTCCCTCCCATTTCTTGAACGTGGGTCTATACTCTTTAGTGTAACCGTTGGCAGCTGGAGCAATGCATGGTTGGCGTGGGCCAGAAATGAAACCAGGAATTTGTTTATACATGGCCGCCGCCGACTTCGCCACCCACCGGCGACCGACACCAGCAGCCAAAATCTTAGGGGTCAGTACTACCACACTTCAAAGACTAATAGGTAAATACATACTATCTCTCACACTTTATTTTCATTTACTTCGTAGGGGCAAGACATTAGAATTATGGACAATTGATGTGATCATAACTCAATCTCGTAAACATAGAAAAGGCTCCCAAGCAATTGGGTTTTGCTCCTCCTCCCGTCGGCACTGCCACCGGTCCACCCTTCCTCTGATGGCTTTCGGCGATGAAGGTGTGGAGGATCTCTGCCCGCCGTCGGCGAAATGGACCCCGCTCCCATTCCTGTTAGATCCATCATCTTGGTTGGGACTGTGTGTGGCAGCGGCGATGTCCATCTATAGGAATAATGTCTCCCATGTTTGATCCTTGTCCCGATGGTCCGTCTAGCGTCATCAGAGAGCATGTTGAGGTGTGTCTCTGTTAGATCTCGCGGGATTCGATCGGTGCTAGACTTCACTGGATCTGTTGAATCCAGTTTTCTTTTCGTCTTTGTTCATGTGTTTACAGGTTTGATCTTTTCAATCTATTAGTCTATTCATTGGCGACTGTTAGATTGTATAGTTCCCGTATATGTGTATGTATGATGTAACATTCTACCCCTTCATTATATATATGTGAGAGGCCACCCTTAGAGAGTTGTGCCGGTTCCCTCAAACCTATTGTCTTACATGGTATCACGCTAGGTTACGATCGTTTCCGCTAAAACCCTAATACCCGCACCGCTGCCGCCGCCGTCTTCATCGCCGCCGCTCCCGATCGCGCCGCCGCCATGTCGAGCACCGCCACGTCTGGTTCCACCACCGCGGGGTTCCTGCCGGCCTCCCTCGCGGCGCTGTTGTCCCTCCCGCTGGACGCCGCCGTTGTGCCGGCCCCGATCGGGACCCGGAGCGTAGGCTCCTTCTTCTCGACTCCGCCGGCGCCCTCGTCGTTCGGGCGCGAGCTCGCGGTGCACACCGCGGCTGCGTCGTCCGCCTCCTCTTTTGTGGGTGCTATCCCGCCGCTACCGCCGGTGGCGCCCGAGTCCGCCTTGATGGCGGGGTTGTCGGCGTCGGGCCTGGCTGCGGCGCCATCTGCCCCTGCACCCTTTATTCCTCCGGCCGCGTCCCCGGTTACGCTGACGGCCTCTATGGTGCCATCATCCTAGGCCGTCTCCTCGACGGGATCGTCGCCGCCGCTGCCGTTTCACTTCGGCCATCTTATCACCATCAAGTTGTCATCCGACAACTACATCTTCTGGCGGACGCAGGTTCTTCCGCTCCTTGGGAGCCATTACCTACTTGGCTACGTCGACGGCTCTCTCCCATGCCCCCCGCGCTGGTGGACAGCGTGCACGGTCCGGTCTACAATCTGGCTCACCGTGTTCGGACGGGGCAAGACCAGGCGAACCTCCCCTCCATCCAGGGGCCGCTCTCTCCGGCTGTCGTCGGGCTTGTTGTCTTCGCCAAGATGTCTCATGAGGCCTGGACCATCCTTGAGCGCTCATTTGCGGCGCAGTCTCAGGCCCGTGTCTCTGCGCTTCGTCGTCAGCTTGGCGAGTGCGAGAAGCTTGACTCCATGACCACGGAGTTCTACAACAAGGTCAAGGGCCTTGCTGACATGTTGGCCTCCATTGGCAGCCGCTCACCGACTCCGAGTTCAACTCCTTCATCGTCAACGGGCTCGACGAGGAGTATGATGCTTTGGTTGAGATTATCAACGAGCATGGCAACTCGACTCTCATGATGGCACATGAGGTCTACTCCCGTCTTCTCCTCACCGAGCAGCGCGTCGAGGCGCGCCGCTCCAAGGCCAGTCACGGCTCCCTCTCCGCGAACGCCGCCACTAAGGGTGGCCGCAGCTCGTCCAAAGGGCCGCCCCCGGCTTTGTCATCGTCGGCTCCCCCTGCGTCTGCAACCTTACCAGGGGACGGTGGTCGATGCGTGTGTCAGTTGTGTGGCATTGAGGGGCACTAGTCCTCCAAGTGTCACAAACGCTTTCAGCGAAGCTTCCTTGGTCTTGGCAATGACGGCAAGGATACACACAACTTTGCCCGCCAGGTTGCCATGGCGGATCGTCTGGCGCCGCAGAAGCAACAAGGACACACTCAGTCCTACTCCATTGATCCCCACTGGTACATGGACTCTGGGGCGATGGAGCACCTGACAAGCGGGATGGGGAAGCTTCACACTCGTGGACCCTATCACGGCTCCGACAAGATCCACACCGCCAATGGAGCAGGTATGCACATCTCTCATATTGGTCAAGCATCTCTTCTCACTAGACATGCCAATAAGAGTCTTCAGCTTCGCAATTTCTTAGAGTTCCATCTGTGACACGTAATCTTCTTTCAGTTCCTAAACTCACACGTGATAATAATGTGCTTTGTGAATTTCATCCTTTTGATCTTTTTATTAAGGATCGGGGCACGAGGGACATTCTTCTTAGTGGGCGGCTGTGCCAGGGCCTCTATCGTCTGGAGCATCCTGGTGTCGCCCGTGTTTTCAGTGGAGTTCGGGTCTCTCCATCACCGTGGCATGCTCGTCTTGGTCACCCGGCCACACCTATTGCCCTTCATGTCTTGCGTCGTCATGAGCTTCCTAGCTTGTCTAGTAATAAAGATATAGCAGTGTGTGATGCTTGTCAGTAGGGGAAGAGTCATCAACTTCCTTTTTCGGAGTCCAGCCATGAGGTTAAACATCCTTTAGAACTTGTGTTTTCAGATGTATGGGGTCCTACTCAGACTTCTGTCAGTGGTCACAATTATTATATCAGTTTCGTTGATGCTTATAGTCGCTTTACATGGCTTTATCTTATTAAACATAAATCTGATGTGTTTGACATTTTTTTAGTTTCAAAAACATGTTGAACGCCGTCTCAAGCACAAAATTGTTCATGTCCAGTCGAACTAGGGGGGGGGGGGAGTATCGCAACCTCAGTTCCTTCTTTCAATCGCTTGGGATTGCTCACCGTTTGGCATGTCCACATACACATCAGCAGAATGGTTTAGTAGAACGTAAGCATCGTCACATTTTTGAAGCTGGTCTTACTCTTTTGGCCCATGCATCTGTTCCGTTTCGGTTTTGGGGTGATGCTTTCATCACTGCATGCTTTCTCATAAACCGTACTCCCACTCGTGTTTTGAACATGAAGACTCCCATTGAGGTTCTCCTTAATGAAAAACCTGATTATACCCTTTTCAAGGTTTTTGCGTGCGCTTGCTGGCTGCATCTTCGTCCATATAACAAGCGCAAGCTTGAGTTTCGTTCCAAGAAGTGTGTCTTCCTTGGCTATAGCTCTCTTCATAAAGGTTACAAATGTCTTCATGTTCCCACACATCGTGTCTATATATGTCGGGACGTCGTGTTTGATGAGCATGTTTTTCCCTTTGCCAAACTTCCTGTGTCCACTGCTGAACCAGCATCTATGCATTCATCCTCTGTTGCCTCTGACCAATTTGATGATGTTGCATATTCTCCTATATTGTTGCCTAACCATGGTGCAGGCATTGGACGTGGGGCTCGTTTGCAAATTTGGAGGCGCCATCGCCTCCCTCGTCGGTCTCACCAGCGGCTCACGACGGTCAGGGTGCGCCTCTGCATGGCCTCGGTCCTCGTGCCCATGCATGTTCGACCGATCACCCAGCGACGTCGTGCGTCTCGGCGCCTCTGGTCTCTGGGCCGCCTGCGTTGGCGCCTCTGGCTCCTGGGCCGTCCACCTCGGCGCCCTTGCCAACCGTCTCGGCACCCCTGGTGCCTCCGTCGCTCGTCTCGGCGCCTCTAGCCTCTGGGCCGGCCTCGCCACCTCGGCTTGTCACGCCAGTCTCGTCGCCCCCTCGGCCTGCCACGCCGGTCTCGCCTGGGCCGAGCTCACCCGGCTCCGGCGCCCTCTCTCCTGTGCTGGCTGAGGCATCTCAGTCGCTGGCCGGGGTGTCTCCATCGCCGTCACCATCGCCGTCGTCGGTCAGTCCAGTATCGACTGAGCCCTCTCCGGCTCCTGTGGCTCTCGCGGCTCCTCAATGACCACATACGCGGAGCCGTAGTGGTGTTTTTCGGCCCAAACAGCGCCATGATGGTACTGTTGCTTGGTTGGCTGCATGTCTGGCTACTGCTCGTGCAGATTCGGCCTCTGAGCCTCGTACGTATCAAGCTGCTCCGAGTATACCTCATTGGAGAGAGGCCATGGAGCAGGAGTACCATGCTCTTCTTCGTAAGAAGACATGGACTCTTGTTCCGCCACCACCCCGTGTTAATGTCATTGACTCTAAATGGGTTTTCAAAGTGAAGAAGCATTCTGATGGGGTCTATTGAGCGCTACAAAGCACGGCTGGTCGCCCGAGGTTTTCGGCAGCGTTATGGTCTTGACTATGAAGACACCTTCAGTCCAGTGGTTAAACCTACTACTATCAGGCTTCTTCTCTCTCTTGCAGTTACTCGGGGTTGGTCTCTTAGTCAGCTTGATGTGCAGAATGCTTTCCTCCATGGTGTATTGGAGGAGGAGGTCTATATGCGGCAGCCCCTGGTTTCTCTGATCCTGATCGTCCTGATTATTTGTGTCGTCTCACCAAAGCACTCTATGGTCTGAAGCTGGCTCCTCGTGCTTGGCATGCTCGTCTTGCGACAGCTCTTTGTGCTCATGGTTTTGCATCATCGGCTGCTGACTCTTCATTATTTCTCCTACAAAGACCCGAAGTTACTATGTATCTGCTAGTCTATGTGGATGATATTATACTTGTCAATTCCTCTCCATCGGCTGCTGCTACTCTTGTTCGGTCTCTTGGTGCTAACTTTGCGGTCAAAGACCTTGGGAAGCTTCACTACTTCCTTGGCGTGGAAGTTGCTTCCGGTTCTGATGGTCTTGTTATGATGCAGAAGAAGTATGCTTTGGATTTGTTGCAGCGGGATGGGATGCTTAAGTGCAAACCGACTACTACACCTATGTCTACCACTAACAACATCACTGTTGTAGATGGTGAGCTTCTGACGTCTGCTGATGCGACACAGTATGGGAGTATTGTTGGTGGGCTTCAGTACTTGACGATCACACGTCCGGATATTTCCTTTGCTGTCAACAGAGTATTTCAGTATCTTCAGGCACCTTGGGACACTCATTGGTCTGCGGTTAAGCGCATTTTGCGCTATATTCGCTTCATGTTGTCCTATGGTTTGCACATTCGACCGAACTCCTCTGGGGTCATCTCGGCTTATTCTGATGCGGACTGGGCTGGCAGTCCGGATGACAGGCGATCCACGGGGGCTATGATGTGTTCTTTGGTTCTACCTTGATCGCCTGGAGTGCTCGGAAACAAGCTACTGTTTCGCGTAGCAGTACTGAAGCTGAGTATAAGGTATTGGCTAATGCAACTGCAGAAATTATCTAGATACATTCTTTGCTTCAGGAATTGGGTATATCTCAATCACAGTCTCCTATTCTTTGGTGTGACAACATCGGTGCTACATACCTGTCTGCTAATTCGGTATTTCATGCCCGAACCAAACACATTGAAGTCGACTATCATTTTGTACGGGAACGTGTATCTCAGAAGCAACTACAGATCAAGTTCATCTCTTCCAAGGATCAACTTGCAGACATCTTCACCAAGCCATTGCCGCTACCATAGTTTGAGAGTTGTCGGCGTAATCTTACCCTTCTAGATTCTTTAGGAAGTGGCTAAGATTGAGGGAGGGTGTTAGATTATATAGTTCCCGTATATGTGTACGTATGATGTAACATTGTACCCCTTCATTATATATATGTGTGATAGGCCACCCCTAGAGGGTTGTGCCGGTTCCCCCAAACCTATTGTCTTACAGCGATGGTTGCTGCTTTGGTTCTTTGTGTGGAAGATGATAGAAGTGTCTCAACTCTCGTAACATGAGTGCCCACGTATATATTGATTGGGGGAAGAGAGACGCCTCGTAAGCGTTACAGAGAATACAGTTGCGATCACAACCGAGAGGGAGAAAGGTACATTCGGGATAAACAGGGAGAAGAGATAGAAAGATAAAGGAAAACTCTAAGATGGATTCTCTCCAGGGGAAAACTCAAGATCTTTGATTGGGCGACGACCTTGTCTGTGCATTGTTTCCTTTTTGGAGGCGTTGCTTTTGGAAAATTTCTTTTGTGGCCCGGGTGTTGCCTTCTGTGGTGGTTAGACTGCTGCTGTTGCGAGTTTCAATCACCGTAACGGGGTCTTTGTTTTCTTTTTCTCTCCTTTTTATTCTTGGCGGTGTGCATCCTTGATGCCTTTGTACATCTTGTTGGTGCAGAGGCTGGGTGTAATTGGTATCTTCACGATATTAATATATTCCCCTTATCGGATCTGTTTAAGTGAAGAGTTTCTATTCTAGTATTTCAAACGACCTAGGTGAAGATCACACTACTGGAATCACACCCTACGCCGAGTGCCAGAAACACTCGGCAAAGGGCCAAAACAACTCGGCAAAGTCTTTACCGAGAATTGTTCTCGGCAAAGGCCACCGGGCATACACCCCTTAGGCAAACATAACTTTGCCGAGAAGCAAACGACGGGCACTCGGCAAAGAGTGGCCCATCTTTGCCGAGAAAAAAATAACAAATAGTGAACAACCACGTTTTCATGACCTGACAGGTGGGCCCCACGTCCTACACCGAGCAGATGCTTTGCCAACCGAGAGCCCCTATAAGCAAAGCTAATGAGTAGCAAACAGCCATGTGTTCACCACCTGTCAAGCGGGTCCCACGTCCTACGTCGAGCTGATGCTTTGCCGAGTGCCCCTCTTGGCAAAGCTAACGAGTAGCAAACAACCACGTGTCCACCATTGCCGAGTGCCCCTCTTGGCAAAGCTAACGAGTAGCAAACAACCACGTGTCCACCACCTGACTGGCAGGTCCAACTACCTACTCCGAGCAACTACTTTGCTGAGGGCTACTCTCGGCAAAGCAAACAAATAGGAAACAACCACGTGGCCACCACCTGACAGGCCGAGCCTGTGCTTTGCCGAAAGACTTATTTCGTTTGTCGAGACGTTGACGCTCTCGGCAAAGATGCCAAGCTCTACAAGTCGGCACATTTTGCCTTGAGCTTTCTCGGCAAACTTAGCATCCTGCTCCAGTTCAAGAGCACTATTTAGTGACACATGTATGCAATCAGATCAGTATATATAAAAAGCACACGCACACACAATTGATAATTGTACACTGTAATGATTCATCTCATATTAAACAAATGTTTATTTATATAAAACTGGATTTTAAATGTTGTTCCTTCATTCTAAAAAATATGTGCAGCTTTTTTTGCGAAGGAAAAAATAATAAAAAATATGTAGCTATCACCATAGGGTCAGGTGTGGCAACGCAAGATGAAAATAATTGGGAGACAAAACAATATGGGGCTATATGCCCTGAAAACGACCGAAACAAGCGACATGTTAACTACTAATCTATTTATGAGAGTCGGATCATCAATACATATAACTACTATACGTTATACTGAAATGGGAGACGGAAAAGTAAGATGAATTTTTTTGGCCCACTGATGCCCAAGCGATTGCAACAATACCATTGTGTACCAGATAGGTGGATGACTTTTGGTCGTGGATGCATGAGAAGAACCGAATTTTCAGTGTCCGGTCCGCGTACAAAATGCTTGTTCCCACAAAGCTGAGGCGTGAAGCATGGCCAGGTGGACGCGGTGATTCGTCAAATTCAGATGCAGAAAAGGCGTGAACTAGCCTGTGGAAAACTCAAGTGCCATCCAAAGTTAAGATATTTCTTTGGAGATTAGTACAGCAATCTCTTCCCTCTGCTGATTTACTGCGTCACCGAAATATGTCAACTAAGTCAACTTGTGGAATTTGCGGTTCAAAAGATTCTTGGCAACATTCCCTCTTAACAGGGTTGTGGTCACCCTGTGGGCTGTGTAGCACGCACGCAGAAAAACGCTCCATGAACATACCTTCCAGTCTCCTCACTCAACGCACCATTTTGTGATCAGCTATATAAGGGAGCTGGGTGAACGTATGCCTAACAAACCTCAGGCAACACTTGCGACCAGATCAGTACGCACGCGCTCGGTGCTACCGGCCGCTGGACATGGGTGCTTCAGCTAACAAGTGCGCATGTATAACTGACCCGGCTACGCTCGAGGCACTTGCTTGCTGAGAGGCTCTTTCTATTGCCTTGGACCTGGATATATCACATATTCACATGTTATAATAGCGTCGGACTTCCAAGAAGTTGACACGAACATCAACAAAGGCATGGGAGGATCATATGCGGGTATCGTTAGAGAGATCATCGCGACAGCTAATTAGTTCACAACTTGCTCCTTCATCTTCGAGGGACGTGATTCGAATATCGAGACACATAGTCTCCCAAATCATACTTTATGACTTTTTTTGTACGCTATGTGTGACTCCTTGACACTCAGACCCGCCAAGAGCGCCAAGGGATGCCCGCCCGCTCTCATGGGCACGCTCATCGTCGCCTTCACGGGGCTCCACGGTCCGCTCAGTTCCTGGGTGCGCGCCCGCTCCGGCAGCCCCGACCGCATCGTTGCCATACTCTCCGACTTCTTCGGCTGGACGCAGCCGCTCGCCGCCGAGCTCGGCCTACCGCGCATCGCCTTCTCGTGCTGCGCCGTCTACGGCGCCGCCGTGCTCCACTCGCTCCTGCGTCAGCTGCCTAGACGCGAGGACGAGATCGAACGACAACGAGTGCCCGATTCCATTCCCAAATCTCCCGAGCGTCCCGGTGTACCCGAGGCGGCAGCTCTCGTTGATGTACCGGACCTACAAGGAGGGCGACGAGGTGGCAGAGGGGATGAGGAGCAAGAGCAACTTCCTCTAGAACCCGGATTGCTCGGTGTTCGTGTGTAGCACATTCCGGTGGCTCGAGGGACATACATGGAAGTGCCTCTCGCTGACATGGGCTTCCGGCGCATGCGTGCGGTAGGACCATTGGCGCCAGAGGCCGATGCCACGGAAAACCACGGTGGAGAGACGGCGGTAACCACGGCCAACCTCTGTGCTTGGCTCGGCAAGTTCGAGGACGACAAATCCGTCATCTACATATCAGCTTCGGGAGCATGGCTATGCTGCAGCCAGGTCATGCGGCGGCGCTGGCTACTGCCCTGGAGCGGACGGGCGTGGCGTTCGTGTGGGCGGTTTGTTCGGCTGTGACGCTCCCGAACGGGTTCGAGGAGCGTGCTGTGTCGGGCGGCAGGGGGGCACGGTGATCCGTGGATGGGCGCCGCAGGTGAACGCACTACGACACCGGGCGGTGGGTTGGTTTGTGACGCACTGCGGGTGGAACTCGGTGCTGGAGTCAGTGGCGGCCGGGGTGACCATTCTATTCTAGCATGGCCGATGACTGCCGACCAGTTTGTGAATGCCCGGCTTCTCGTGGACGAGCTGCGCGCTGCCGTGCCGGTTTGTTGGGGCGGGGATAAGATGGAACCGAGCACCGACGGGCTGGTTCGCGTGCTCGAATCTGTTAGGATTTAATTAATCCTATTAATCCCTGTTTTTCTAATCGAGGCGGTTGCCTCACATCCCTTCGGTCGCTATATATATGTGTAATCTCATCATCAATGACAACAAGAGTTTACTTTTACATCATGATGTTTGTCTCTCGTTCCTTTCTCGATCTCAATTTTAAACACGTTATATGTCACTTGCTCTCCGGCAACAAGCGCTCGTCCAAAAACGTTGAAGTTTTCAAAAACGGAATCGATCCATCTACACGAACCGATGATCTTGATGGATCAGTGCATGCTGCGCTCCCTTTTGTCTTGTTCCTAGTTTGATTAAACAAACATTACTAATGTATACTCTATTGTTGATTCGCTATGCATTGATTTGGAACAAGGAGATCTCAGCAGCATGATCAACGCAGCAGTTGCATGATCGACCACAGCGCTCTCGGGCGTGGCGGACCATGAGCGGCCGTGATGGCGTAGCGGCGACGCCCCCGGGCGTGGCAAACCGCAAACGGCGGCATCAGCCATAGCCGATTTCCAAGCGGCCGGCACGATTCCTCCACGGCGCTGGCCTAACAGACGACAACGCGGAAACCAGCGGCCGGCTACACCCTCCGGCGCATGGCGCAAATTCAATCGAGCGATTCGGCCTACAAAGGAACAGAGGAGATGCCTCTCGACGGTGCTCGTCGGCACAGAAGCCATGGAGATCAGATCGGCAACTGCCGATCGATTTCACAGAAGCAGTTACCAAGAAGAGAACGAACAATGCGTCCGTGGCTATCGTCCATGGCAGCAAGGTATGACGGCCACAGCGGCCTCCTACGGCCTCAACCCCATCCCTCCTCCTCCCGGCGACGTGCCGCATCAGCGGCGGCGGTGCAGCGCCCACCACCGCGGTGTTGCGCCTCGCGCCCTCGCCCCAGCCATGGCGGACAGCACCCTCCCATGCTCCGGCTCGACGCACGACACGTGGCCTGCACGCTGTTGCAGCCACGGCTATCCCGTAGCCGGCGGCGTCGCCTTAGCCTGTCTGGATCGAGGTGGACTCTCACAACGAGGCCTCCCCTCTGGACAGGTGGCAGCGCCCGCATCGCGGCCACTGGCGTCGCCTTCGCGTGACCCGTCCTTCCGGTTGCACAACTTCCGACGACAGCGTAGCCTCGTCTGCTCTCGGCAACGGCGCGGCCATCCAAAGCGTGCCGCCTATGGTGCTGGATGCGGCGAAGGACGGCCCGACGCAGAGAGCCCCTCCCGCGCGTAGCGACAACGTGGCTCGCCCCCCATGCCGGCGACTCGACGCCGTTCCCACACAACGGTGGTATAGTGGTGTACAAAGGCAAAACGAATCCTTCGATTCGTAACCACGCATAGAGAAGGCCGATGGAGGCTTATCTCTTTGTTGTTTTTCAATTCTACCATCAAGGTTTTACTGATTCACGGATTAGACATGTTCAATGTATTTGCGCTCTAGCAATTCCTACAACATGTTCTTTACTGGCACAACAACATTGTTTTGCGATTGAGATTAAATTTTCTCGCATAACAATATTGATTTTGTGATTGAGATTTTTTTTCTCTCGCAAAACAATTTCATTGTGATTGAGATTAATTTTCTCTCGCAAAATATTAATTCACCCTGCTGAATTATCATGCAACTTGATACTAGATCATCTCATTTTAATTTGAGGTCTATAAAATTCAAGTTTTGACCTGAACATCAAGTCTGCAACATCATTATTATTTACTACATTAGTAATATTTTTCTGTTGAATACCGAGATATATTCCAGATCTTAAGTTGATGTAATACACTTCCATGTTTATCACGTGTTGAGATTAATTACGTCCGTTTGCAATAGAGAATTTTAATCTCTTGCAAAGATAAATTCAGTACCTCTGTAGTACTGTTTCTCCGTTGAGTACGTGGTATTCCGGAATATTTCTATGATGTATCTATTTCCATGTTAACCACATGTCGAGATTAATACATCTATTTGCAATTGAGATTTTCAATTTCTCGCAAATACATATGCAAAATTCAAGGTGTCATCCTTAGCATTTTGGGATTCGCACTAATGATTTCGAGCCACCTTTCTTAAAATCTACTAATTTTGCAACATTAATATGTATTTATATTATGCAATCTGTAATATAAATAAATTACCGGTTTTTCACCGGAGATGATATGTTCTTTGTGTTTACCACATTGCCATTCTTCATGAACATATCATAGCTGCGAGATTGATTTCTCCCGCACAACAAACTTGTAAATTTTTGACAACAACATCTCCCTCATTATATTAGGAAAATACAAGGTAATGAGTTGGATCTACTGCCCATGTGCAGACTATCTCTATTACTGTGAGATCTGAATGATCTTCAATGTGTTATGTTCCCACAATTGAGGTTGAGAATTTTCAAGTTATACACTTGAGTCAATTTTTTGCATTTTTATTACAAAACCATGATGGTTTTTAATTTACTTCTTGTAAATTAATTATCTCTGGCTTGCCCCTATAAGTAATCGATGGCTAACAATTTGAGACTCTTGCCCTCAATGGCCACAACTTACTTAAGCAGGCCATGGACATCAAGATCAGTCTTGCAACCCATGGGATAGCGCGTGCCATCCAAGACACGCCACCAGGACGCAAAGGACCTCAAGGGTAATGGTTTGAAACTCACTTCAAACCCTTAACCGGACACCATCAAGTTGTCACGAGACCCTATGAGCATGGAGAGCATGATGGTTGAATATGTATCAACCGACATGTTTGGAGACTATACATTTAGTCCCTTAGTCTTCTTAGTGATCTATTTATTTATGTCCATTTATGATGTTCTAATAAGAACATGATTATTGTGTCACCATATATAGTATATCACAATATACTGTATCAGCACTTTGATACAAATACATTTGTATGTATTCTATATATCTGACAGTGATTTTCATATTGAGAATCTTCATGTCTATATATAGATTTCTACGGGAGTCAATCTGATGAAAAATGATATGTGCTTTGTGGACATATGCACCACAAACTTTATACTCAGGGAATTCCAATGTTTCCTCTCTCATTGAGAGAAAGGAGATATTTAAATCGCTAGACGCGATGAGGTATTTGTTGACTCAACTCGAGTCATATTTACTATCCCTGTGGGTACTCGAGTAACGTCGGGATGCTTTATTGCTTCCCAGGTTTAACTCGTAACCTACTAAACTATGGAGGTATTCGTCAAAATAGTTTTCATAGCAAAACTTATGATGACAACAAAGAGAAATAACTTCTCTTTACCATACGCAATGGATATGGCAAGCACATTCTATGTGTATCATCTGGATTGTACTACACATACGACACAACCCGTAGCACATGTTGTGTATGAGATAGGTTTCCAGAGTGTCTTGTACATGACAAAATTGGCATACTCACCTTGGTCATCGACACATTGGGTTGAAACAGAAACTATCAGCAATTCCAATAGTTTATGATTATAATGATGCTAAATTCTAATAGCATTTGGATTTTATGTGCACTACAAGTGACATGGGGAAGCTAATTTTAAGGCTTGCACACCTTAAATTCTATGATGAACCACTCAGACTCCTTGAATGCATCAAGTCAAGGTAAGTGGCTCTTCCCAGCCATTGAGTAGACTATTCAGGTATTCCATGTTTCTAAAAGACATATCTGCATGATGGTCTTTAGTGTGTGCTTTATTCACACGAAACCATTGACTCGTTATCCTGACATCGATTTCAAGCAAATCGAATGGATAACATTGCAGAATTCTCCTTGAAGGCATTCTCTATGGCCTTTGGATTGAAGTTTAGCAATTTATCCTAATGTCTAGACTCAAAATGGTTTGGTAGAATCATATCCAAAGAGTGAAGTGTTGGGGAATGTAGTAATTTCAAAAAAATTCCTACGCACACGGAAGATCATGGTGATGCATAGCAACGAGGGGGAGAGTCTGATCTACGTACCCTTGTAGATCGCAACGGAAGCGTTGACACAACGTAGAGGAAGTAGTCGTACGTCTTCTTCCCGATCCGACCGATCCAAGCACCGTTACTCCAGCACCTCCGATTTCTTAGCACACGTACAACTCGATGACGATCCCCGGGCTCCGATCCAGCAAAGCTTCGGGGAGGAGTTCCGTCAGCACGACGGCGTGATGACGATCTTGATGTTCTACCGACGCAGGGCTTCGCCTAAGCACTACAACGATATGATCGAGGTGGAATATGGTGGCAGGGGGCACCGCACACGGCTAAGGAACGATCTCAATGATCAACTTGTGTGTCTAGAGGTGCTCCCTGCCTCCGTATATAAAGGAGCCAAGGGGGAGGGTGCGGCCGGCCAGGAGGAGGGCGCAGGAGGAGTCCTACTCCTACCGGGAGTAGGACTCCCCCCCCCCAATCCTAGTTGGACTAGGTTTCCCCAAGGGGGAAAGAGAGAGAGGGGGGCCGGCCACCTCTCCTAGTCCTAATAGGACTAGGGGAGGGGGGAGGCACGCGGCCACCTTGGGCTGCCCCTTTCTCCTTTCCACTAAAGCCCATTAAGGCCCATATGGCTCCCGGGGGGTTCCGGTAACCTCCCGGTACTCCGGTAAAATCCCGATTTCACCCGGAACACTTCCGATATCCAAATATAGGCTTCCAAAATATCAATCTTTATGTCTCGACCATTTCGAGACTCCTCATCATGTCCGTGATCACATCCGGGACTCCGAACTAACTTCGGTACATCAAAATGCAAAAACTCATAATAACTGTCATCGTAACGTTAAGCGTGCGGACCATACGGTTCGAGAACAATGTAGACATGACTGAGACACATCTCCGGTCAATAACCAATAGCGGGACCTGGATGCCCATATTGGCTCCTACATATTCTACGAAGATCTTTATCGGTCAGACCACATAACAACATACGTTGTTCCCTTTGTCATCGGTATGTTACTTGCCCGAGATTCGATCGTCGGTATCCAATACTGTAACGCCCCGAGACCGATGTGCCAGGTGTCGTGCAGTCATTCGATGTCGTTGCGTTGTCATGTGCTTGCGTGTTGCATCATGTCACGTCATCATGTGCATTGCATCATGTCATCATGTCATAATCTTTTGCATCTCAACTAAATAATTCGTATGGGTCTTCGATCCATTTAATTCGAGGGAAGGATGGCTTCTCTTTATAATATATCCTCCCGATATTAGTGGAGCTACTATAATAAATATTCCATTCTTTTGGAATTAACCGGAACACACTTGCAAAATCCCCACTCCCTTTCTACTTCAAGTTTGGTCCCCAAACTTTGCCAGCGGGTACTCTCAACTTTCCGTCTTTTTTACGGTCTTCTCTGTGCCATCGCATCGCTTTGGCATGCTCTTTGTTTTGGAACAAACGTTTCAACCGTGGTATTATAGGAGCATACCACATCACCTTGGCAGGAATCTTCTTCCTGGGGCGCTCGCCCTCGACATCACCAGGGTCATCGCGGCTGATCTTATAGCGCAATGCACCACAACCGGGCAAGCGTTCAAATCCTCGTACTCACCGCGGTAGAGTATGCAATCATTAGGGCATGCATGTATCTTCTGCACCTCTAACCCTAGAGGGCAGACAGCCTTCTTTGCTTCGTACGTACTCTCGGGCAATTTGTTGTTCTTTGGAAGCATATCCTTTATCATTACCAGCAACTTTCCAAATCCCTTGTCAGATACACCATTCTCTGCCTTCCATTGCAGCAATTCCAGTGTGGTGCCCAGCTTTTTCTTGTCACCTACGCAATTCGGGTACAACAATTTTTTGTGATCCTCTAACATGCGTTGCAACTTCTTCTTCTCCAAATCACTTGCACAGTTTCTCTTTGCATCGGCAATGGCCCAACCTAGATCATCAACGGGCTCATCTAATGCCTCTTCTTCAGCTTCTTCCCGCATTGCCGGCTCAGCTTCTTCCCGCATTACCGGCTCAGTTTTTCCCCCATTGTTGTATCATCGTATTCGGGGAACCCATGGCCAGGATAGCTGTCTTCGTCCTCTTCTTCTTCATTGTCTTCCATCATAACTCCTCTTTCTCCGTGCTTGGTCCAAACATTATAGTGGGGCATGAAACCGGACTTAAACAGGTGGACGTGAATGGTTCTTGACGTAGAGTAATTGTGACCATTCCTACAGCCAGCACATGGACAAGGCATAAAACCATCCGCCCGCTTGTTTGCCTCAGCCGCAAGCAGAAAAGTATGCATGCCCTCAACGAACTGGGGAGAGCATCGGTCATCGTACATCCATTGCCGGCTCATCTTCATTACACAACATCGAATAGACCAAATTAATACAAGTTCATACATAAAGTTCATACAACACTTAAATGCAACAAACAAATAACTCACTAGCTAAAGCATTTAAATGCAACAACAAATACGATCAAGATCGCAACTAAGGTAACAATGGATCCAACAACATAATGATACCAAGCCTCACTATCGATGGCATATTTTCTAATCTTTCTAATCTTCAAGCGCATTTTCTCCATCTTGATCTTGTGATCATCGACGACATCGGCAACATGCAACTCCAATTCCATCTTCTCCCCCTCAATTCTTTTCAATTTTTCCTTCAAATCCTCGTTTTCTCTTTCAACTAAATTTAACCTCTCGACAATAGGGTCGGTTGGAATTTCCGGTTCAACTACCTCCTACATACAAATATCTATGTCAACTTCATGTGCATAATTTGTCATGAAAACGAAATGCAACTAGTTTTAAAAGAGAATATATATACCACATCCGAATCATAACAAGGACGAGGGCCGACGGGGACGGATATCAAAACCATGGCACTATATGTATAACAAACAACGTACGGGTAAGATAATTATACGAGTAACTATATATCCAAATCACACAAACATCAATTTTTATATAAAATTTCATGAACAAGAGGCTCACCACAAGGTGGTGCCGGCGACGGGACTGTGCGGGCGATCGACGGTGGTTACAACGGAGATTTAGAAGGCACTAAGTAAACCACACCTACATATGTAAACTAAGTGTTATTTTTGACCTCAAATTGCATATAAATCAAATACTAGCACATATATATATATATATATCCTCCCAAATTACTAAACTCACAAATTAATCACTATATAAAGCATTGCAAGAGCTAATCTAGCAATGGGAGATGAAAGGACAAAGTTGCTAACCTTTGTGATCATTTGAATGGATGGGGGCCTTCAAATCTTGACAAATTTTGGGCAAAATGTGTGATGAGCTCGAGAGAAAGAGGGGAAGAACAGAGAGGAGAGGGGAAAGGGGAAGAACAGAGCGAGCTCGGGTGGACGAAGGGTTTATGTAGGACGACCTTTAGTACCGATTCGTGCCAAGAACCGGTACTAAAGGGGCTGGAGGGGCCCCAGTCTGACAACATCCTGCCACCACTCTCATTAGTACCGGTTCGTAGCACGAACCGGTGCTAAAGGTTCACCACGAACCGGTAGTAATGAAAGCGGCCCGGCTAGCCGTTGGAACCTGCACTAATGTATACATTAGTGCCGGCTCAAATACAAACCGGCACTAATGTGCTTCACGTTTGACCCTTTTTCTACTAGTGACCCGTGTCTAGATACCATGACGTGTTCTTCTTCGGATAACTTTGGTATTACGTTCTTCTCATGAAGTAGCACCTTCCCGCTTGGTTTCGCAACCGCTATTTGGACGAGATCACAAACTTCGACCATCAGAAGACTTGGACGTTCGTCTTCTTGCTTCGCTAAATTTGCCTTGATCTCCCGCTTGTTAGGCCCCAGACAATCCTTCGCAAAGTGACCCATCTCGTTGCATATATAGCACTTGACCTCAGACATATCCAAGTTTCGTGGCTTCCTCTCTTTAGATTGGTCTGCCTTACAACGACCTTGTGGTTTGCCTTTGCCTTTTGCGGTTTGTCCGCCACACTTCACGTTGCTTGAGCCTTCGCCATAGTTGCACCTTCCTGTGCTACTTGGGGACTCCCAATCTGTGCGCGAGTACATGAGTTGGTCATCGCCTCCTCCTTTGCCTTTCCGACAACCACGAGCATTCTCTTCCCATGTCCGCAGGTGTCCGATCACCTCTGTTATGGTCATGTCGTCGATGTCGTAAAGTTGTTCGACCGTGCCGATGATGTACATGAATTTATCGGTGACCGAATTAAAAAAATTCTCCACGACCTCGGCTTCATCGAGCTTTGCACCAAGCGTGCGGATCTCTCCCACCATAGTAGTCAGACGCATGACATAGTCATTCACTGATTCAGTTTCCTCCATCCTGTAACTTGTGAAATTGGCGCTTCAGCACTTGTGCCCGAGCCTTCGTGACGCGATCTCCTCCGATACTCATCTCCTTGAGTGTGTTCCACGCCTCTCTTGCCATCTCGAACTCCGCCAATGTCATCAGCATGAAATCCGGTACAAACTGGGCTATGGCTGCCATGGCACCTTCGTCGCACTCCTGATCGACGTCGTCATCCGTGATGTTCTCCCACACTCGTAGGATTCGGAGAGTAATCTTTATCTTGACCGCCCACATGCTGTACTTGGCGTCGGTGAGCATTGGGTACTGGATGAGGACGTTGCGATGTGCCAGTACGTTGGCGCCGCCCTTTCCGCCACCACTAGTTGCTGACTTGCCGCCCTTCTTCACCTTGTCACTTTTCTTGTTCGTCTTGTAACCGCCGTTGCCGGACTTGTTTACCTTGGAACCAACCGACTCCTAGTCACTTCCCCCATCGTTGATCGTAGAGGCTCTAGATACCAGTTGTTGGTTTTTGATCGCCGGATCAAATCACCAGAACCTCTGCACACTCACGTACAAAAGCAACCAAGCAAGCTGCCTTGTAGGTTGATTGATAAACAGTGTACGTGTGTGTATAGCCACGTACTTCTGTACGTGAGCGTGGCTTGGGCTAGTAACGACCCGATCGATTGATCTCAGCGGATTCTCTCGTAACTTGGCGAACGGAAGACTGATCGATTTGATGGCTAAAGGCCCGTGTCGAGCTTTTTCTTTTTATTGCTTTTCTCTGTTGGAAACATGGTACAGCCCCACGTTCAGATGATGGATAACTACAGGAGCGAGTCTCCTGGCGCCCACGCCCACGCTCCCACGCACGACGGCTTCGCCCTCGCTTGCACGCGCGGCGTGATCGCCACGATCTGTTGTAACGATAACTTTCTCCCCCTTCTGTACTCCTCGTGTATATAACACGGCCCCTGTACTTGAGTTGAATATAGAGTTATAGACATAGTTTATCCATCCAACTTGGTATCAGACGTCCACCGACTCTTCCCTCGCTTCCGCCATGAGCTTCCGACGTCCACTCCGTCGCACTCGTTCATTCGGGGACGCCGATGCGCCCTTCATCCTTCCCCGCGTCGCCCCCGAGCCAGCGCCCGGCATGTTTTAGCAATTGGCAATTTAGTGCAGACTGGTGTATTCTATAGGGTCTGTACCTAGTGAGTCCAGTGTTTCAATAGTTCCCTTGCCAACTCTAATGATTAGCAGGATCAAGTGGAAATTGTGCACACGTTTATATAAGCGGGCATGCATAACTCATCAACTACACTTAACATCGAGTAAGGAAAATAGAATTTGTAGTACAAGACAATAACACTCACTTGAAGTTGTAAGGAAATAGTATTTCTGGTCTGATATTTAGTTCCTTCAAAAACATTAGCAAGTTATTTTCTGAGTCATCGGTGTGGTTTTTTTAACATAACTTCATTAACGATATGTGGGTCAATGAATCCAATGCCATAGACTCCATCTCTTTTGGCATTTCAAAATCTTCATTCTGCATAATAACACACAAAAGAATATAGTGAGGATAATTACAGGCAATGAATGAGCTGAGCTAGAGACTTAAATTGTAGAAAGAAACCACTAACAGACAATAGCAACTGACGATAGATTTGTCGAGTGCGCCTTGATTGAATAACTGAAAATAACAGACAATTGCATGTTTTAGTGTGGGTCCACGCACCACCCGGCTCCTTAGGTCCTTATCCCCTCGCAGCTTGTATTCTTGCTCCCATCCTTTGTCCTTCTACAGCTCATCTTTTCCCATTGCTCTCGTCGTCAATCATGGAGCTTCTGCCCAACCTCGTTTTTACCTCTCCTCTCTTCACACGTCAGCTCCAACTCCAATCTCCCCTTGCTAAACAACGACCGCGACTGCTGCGCGTTAGGCAGGCCACCTGCGCCGACAATGGCGACCAGCGCGCTGCAACCACGGTCGTCCTGTCGCTGCTCCCGGCAATGGTTTTTGTTTCCTGGCCCTTATGGGCATGCAGATGTTGGAACCAGCTACGATATATGCTGGAACCGGCGATGGAAGATGCTGCATCCAGCGACTGATTTTGCTTCAGCCGGAGCTGCAGCTGGCGATGTTTTCGTCGATGGTTTGTTGCAACCGTACTCCGCATAAGCTACATCCATGTTCGCGCAGAGTTGCAACCTTTCGCAGAAGAGCTGCAACCAGGGACGCCATGGTCACAAATGATACAACCACACACTATAGAAGCTTCATAACGTTCGCCAAAGCTGCAACCGGCGACGCCATCATCGTCGAATGCTACAACCAAACACTGCAAAAGCTACATCCACGTTCGCCAGAGTTGCAACCATTTCGGCAATGTTAGAACCGTTTATGCCGGTGTTGCAACCAACTCGTTGCGGAGGAGGATGCAAGCATGAACACACGGGAGTTGCAACCGACGCCCCTGGATTTGGCCAACGACCTTGCTCCAACCGGCGGCAAGCACCCATATTGGGGACTTCGGTCTTCCATGCTACATCCATGGCCGACGGCGAGCAACTCATGCATTGCAATAGATGGGAGGCAAGAGATGCAGGCTTGTTGGGGGATGCCCCCCCCCCCCACGTGCATTGACCGAGCGGATTGAGAGAGATGGTTAAGATCCGAGGGCATGGGCTGGCCTAATCTAACGGCGCGCGGGCGGCTGGCCGAAATTTGGGCCGGCGCACTGGCGTCTACTACTCGCCTAATTAGTAGGTAATAAAAATAGGTATAGATTTTCCACATAGATTTTTGTTTTAAAAAGCAAAACAACATAACATAACGTATTCAAATTGTGCATGGGGTATACATCCAAGCAGGGGAACAATGTTTGGTTCTATTTAGGAACCTTGCTTATTTCAAATTTAGTTAGATGCGACAAACAGGCACTGACACACACTCATCCAAACAAAGGTCATCCTTTCTTCACAGAGGGTCACCGGAAAGCCACTTGGCGAACATCACGACGCACTCCTTGGGCTTGTACTCTGGAGCAGTATGCCCAGCACCCTACATGGTAGGTAGTCTACAGATATTACCTCCAAAGACTAGGACAGTGGAGTTTATATATCCTGATTTAGTTATGTAATGGAAAAGATAAGAATAAGGTTCCGAAGCACTTACCTTCACAGTTGCATACGTTAGGTTAGTGGAGTAACTTCTTGTGAATCTGGACAAGAAATTATTTGAATCAGTGTAAGACTTGGGCAACCCTAACCTGCCAACGTTCATTGGGTGAAGGCGTTTTGTTCTTAAATTAATTGGTTCAAGACAGGGACTAGGCCTACGTGAAAATAGGATATGCACAGGTAATTAAGCTCCAAATTATTGTTATAACACTTGGAAACATATTTTAAGAAATTTTCTGAACATTGAAATATCGTTTTTTCCATATGTTGGAGGAAAAAAATACATTCGAGTGGAATAGACCCCCAGTGAAAGAAGTTTCAGTAGGCACAGGACAACTTACCCTGCAACCTGGCCATCAACATACCATGGTCTCCAGTCATCTGTGATAGGCAGGTTAAGAGATCTTATCCATGCTTGAGTGCCAACGAAGGAAAACTCCTTATCATGGTCGCCACTGCATTCAACATCAATTACATATCAGAATCAGAATTTCTGATGAGATTGCAATTTTAGATTAATTTTCTTCTGTGGGTTGGTTACTTGTATATCAGCGCTGGATATCCTTCTCTACGTAGCCTCGAATGAATCTCTACTGTACTTGTGATATCTCTAGTGTACGGTATGTCGCTAACACATCTTTTCCATTCCGCCTTAGTTCCCTGCAGTGTGAGTGTGTGACAACGTTCACGCACAACTACACCGGAAAAAAAGATTCAGTACAGTACAGCTCTAGAGTAGTACCTGGCGAATGCCAAGACTCTCCCTTACGCCTTCATCATTTGCCCATACATAAGATAGCTGGTAGGTATCGCTCTGAGACCAAATTAACCAACATTAGTTTTGTGAGCAAGAGTGGATACAGTGTAAAGTTAATGGGAATTGGATGCACTCAACTCTACACTTGAAGGGAAACAGGAGATCATCACCAACCAAGTACTCCACCCTGAGCCCACTTGTTTCATTGCTTGCTGTTGCCTGCTGAATCCCGGGGCTCCATATCAACTCGCATGAGGGCTCCAGGATGTGGGACAAGTTGATATCTTTTGTGCACTATTTGTCCATTGTTAGTAGAAACTAGTAAACACAACTCCTCGTGTTCCAAACATGGTAGCTTCAACGATAGATGTTTTATCTTCTATCTTCACTGATTGACAGGAGAAGATAATATCTCGTGTTCTAGGGGAAACTTACATTGTCAATAGCTTGGATGGACTCGGCACATAACGCATTGGGTGGATCACTGTAGTTTCCTCCACAACTCTCCTTGGCAAACTGTGGATAAAATTTCTTTGCATTCTGAGTACACGACACAACTCATGAAAACTTCAATTGTATATACGGTCATCTGCTTAGTACTGTAATACCATAGTAATTTCTACTGCTACTACTGTTAGTACTTATGTGGGAGGATGGATCACCTCATAAAGTTCATCCGACAGCATTCCCATGCCATGAAAAAATTGGATTGTACCAGCTCTGTCAAACCTGTCGTCGGTCACTGGATTCCCAGCAAAGTACCCCTGTAATATTCTTGTTAAGCGATGCAAAGATGAATTTGATGAACAGTAGGCCTAAGCGTGTGGTAGGCCGGTTTCAGGCAAGGCTAACATTTTGCCCTAGTTGCATTTGGGCTGATTCAGGGTAGACAAACTAGAGTAGGTGGGTTTGACCTATTTGTGCATGTTCGAGCTATGATACATGTAATCTTTTTTGGCCTTTAGTCTCAATCTCAATTGCTAACTAGGCTTAAATGTTCAACCTATCCCATACCTTAGATCCAGATAATACAAAATATTCATCGGAAGGACACTACTATCAAAACTTGCTAAATACAGCGAGTTCATAGTGCAATATATATTTTTTACATTACACAGGTCCTCTAACTGCGGTTGTGTTGAAATTTTTCGCGATTCCAGAGTCTTGTCTATTTTCCTATTTTTAACAATAAAAGACCTTTGTCCTGGATTTATTTCTGGATTTCTGGCGACATGCTTTCAGTGGGAGGAGACGTTCCCGTCGACTACGAGGCATCTACGGTGACTTCGTAAAATCTCAAGATGATATGCCGGCTCAGTCTTTCGGAGGTGCTCGTAAGGGCAGGGTGTGCATGTGTGCATTCATAGGGGTGAGTGTATGCGCGTTTATATGAGTACCTGCATCTGTATTGTGTTTAAAAAAGGACCTTTGGAATTATTTTCTTCCACTGTTCGTATTTTTTCCTGTCACGTATGGAACCTCTTATAGATGGTGCTTGCAGCCGCTGGCAGATCCTATAACATAAGACAAGGAGATGTGAGATTCATATGAAGGAACCCCCGCCTAACCTACCCCCACTCCCGTGCGTCGCCGCAGCTTGGCGGCGGCGGCCTTCTGCTCACGCGCCAGCGACTAGCTCAAGATCGATGCGGTGGATCCAATCTCGATCTCGACAGTGATGGCGGCAGACAACGACGGCTGGGGTGTGGCGGTGGGGCTATAGCCGCAGCGGCAGGTGGCGGCGGCGGCCATGCTGCAGCCGCTCAACCTCCGGTTCAGCTTCTGATCACGATGGTGCTCCTGGTCTTGTTCTACATCACGCGGGCGCACGGGGCGGCGACCCTAGGCTTGGCAGTGGTGGTCATCTCCTCCGTCGGAGGTGGTAGGACTGAGGCTAGGTGGTCAGATCTCAAGATCCGTCATCTAGTCCTAGCTCGAGTTGGGGAGACATAGTTGCGGGTGAAAACGAGCCAACGGCAGGTGATGACGGTGCTCTGTGCCGTTACCTTGATGAAGCATCATTGTATAACTACTATCGACCCGCTCGTGCTACTCCGGAGGAAAGCCTAGGATCTAGTCTTCCAGATCGGACGATGACAACACTGCAGTGTCGTTTCTCTCTTGGGAGCATCGTTTGTGGAGCAGTGCTGGAAGACAAAGGCAGGAGGTGGAGCGGCTTTGTCTTGCATGGAGCTTTGGTACGTGGTGGCATGGTGCTGTCGTGTATCGGCGGCGACCGGGATGTTCTCAATAGTTTGCGTGCAGGGAGATGGTGCCGTTGGACGTCGTCTTGGCATCGACGGATGTCCGGACTGGCAAGGATGATGCGGCTCTTTTTCTTAAAGATGGGTCAGCGGTTCGATGATGATAACAGCTTCTAAAATGTGTGCATGTGGTGTACGCTTTAGGTTTGTTGCACCAGTTGTAGGTTCCGATATGTTATGTGGATGGATCAGCAACGACACTGGATTTAGATGTGGGAAATGAGAGCACTCAACATTATCGAGTTTGTTGGTGTGAGTGGTGGTTTCGGCTGGCTTCATGATGTTCTTGACAGACCTTTATTGAATAATTAATAAAGATGACTACATGAATCCATTGATCCAGAGGCTGGGGATTTTAACCTCCTTTTCCAAAAAAAATAAGGTAAGGAAATGTGGCCACACAGAACTAGTCAGAAATCAGCTAGGACTCATGCTCCAGTCCAGTCACCGAGTGGGCCTAGAAAGTTTAGATAGACTATTCGAAAAGGGATTAATTCTTTAGGCGTCAGCAAGCAAAGACTGTGTTCCTCTACAAACAAAAGGAATAAAATGTAAATCAAACTGCTTCATGATTCTAGGGTCACAAGGAGAAACAAGTTTTTTTTAAACTATGGTTCAATGATACTCAGATGTATATTGTATAAAACAAGAGTACACAAAAAAGAAGTGATGCATGGGCTAGTCCATGTTATTATGTAGATTCATAAGGAAAGCTTATACATTTTACTTAATATAAATGGACTTCAATAAACCTTGAGGTTAAGAAGTGGTTCTTCCCCAGATTCCTTGTCTGAAATTTGTAAACATGTATGTGCATGTGTTAGTGAACAGGTGATACACATGTACAAGAAGTAATCATCAATGAGTTTGTCGTGAACAAGTAAAGTAAATCGACCGAAAAATATTAAAAGAAAGTGGAAGTGATACGGCACTCGAACAATAGAATATGAGGGGCAACATCAATAGATATATAAGAAAATAGTGAGATGTATTGTGTACGGCAAAATCAGTTTATTATTGGTACAATTTGGTCCAACAAAAGACTCAAAGCCCACTAAGAAGAAGTAAAACCTGAAATATCCATCCGCAAAAAACCCTGAAATATTGATTAGTAGTGTCATGATACAAATGTCTTTTCATTGTGCAACTCATTTCTACAATATTTATGTATGTACCAAATAGCTGGTTAGGATTTAGTTACTACATATCATTTTGTATAAAGCGAAGTCATAGACTTAACTGAAGTAAGCGAAGTCTTGTATGACTAGATTTATTACTCAACTATTGTACTATTAGGTTTAAATTTTATGTGTTCTCTTTTTAAGATTGAATGGGGAACTGTACTCCAGAGCAGCAGTCCATCATCTCAAGATAAGTATAAAGAGTCTTACTTGATATGTGGATTTCCAGGGCAAGAGTGGGTACGATCATACCACAATATGATTCACCACCAATATAAAGTGGGTTTGAGAGGAACTGGGGGTGCTCATGCAACCACTGCATATAGAAGGATAAATTAGAATATATGTGAAAGCATATATAGAGATTGAATATTGATCTCTTTTTCTCATAGCATATAATTAAAATTCAACTCTAATTAGTTTTGGTTAGATCATAGGGCGCGGCCCAGATGAATGAAGTATTACACTAATCTCAGGTTCTCTTTCTTTTGACTGAGAAAAATGATAATCAATCTTGCCACACAATTAATTAATAACTTATTTGCAAGGCAAAAATTTAATAAAAAAAGGGATTTGACATTAAAAATTTGATTCCCACGTTACAAAGAAGCTCAATTGGGCATAACAGGGGAAGGAAATATGCAGCTGAATGAATTTGTTGGGCTCATACGATGACTGTAAATTTGAAGAACGTTAACTCCCGTGACTAAGTTATCCTCTGATAGATCAATGCTTGAAGTTAGCATATTTTATCCATGCTTGTGGCAATGAGACTCCCGTGTTGCTCCTGTGACGGCCCAGGAAGAAACCCTAGTCACGCCGCCACCTCCCCCTCCCCTCCTGCCATCTCCCCCTCCCTCATCCTTCTCCGCTCTCTCTCTCTCTCTCTCTCTCTCTCTGTGTGTGTGTGTGTGTGTGTGTGTGCGCGCGCGCTTAATTTTGTAGCTGTTGTGTTATATCCGGTACTGCTTTCTCCAAAAACTGAAAATATTTTCATACTGGCCTTTGCCGGCTTAAGTTGCCTCCAAGTTTTTCCCATAAAGGTACATATCTAATACGGTAATAGCTCCCGAGAATCATTAAACATCTCATCTGTTGATCATTAGGGCTCAAAATAGTTGAAGATATTCAGCCCATTAAGCATAGGTTTTTTCAAAGAACCATCAAGTATAATTTGGAGTGTGATGTGTGAACATATTAGTTTTCTGGTTGAAATGTACAAACATGTTAGAATCTAATGAGAACTTACGAGTTACAAGTGTAGTTAGGTGTGATGTCTAACAAAGTTACAAGTGTAGTTAGGTATATGATGCCTAACAAAGTTACAAGTGTAATTAGGTATGATGCCAAACAAAGAAAAAGGTCAAGTAGCTTTTTCACAAACCATAATGTACCGTGTGAAAAGCAGAAGGGTCATAACCTTTTTGAGGAAAACGACTAGCATTTTAACCGCCTTGGTATCACTAGATTTAAACCCTTCTTCCGACGTGGCGTATGAGAACCCAGAGCCAATAGGACTATCAATAAAGATTATATTGCTGACCTGCAAAATCATGTAACACGTCAGCCAAAGATGAGTTTTCTTACAGGATGCGAATATTTTGGCACATTCTTCGCGAGAATGAATTTTTAGGACCCGGGGGTCTGGACTCACTTCTATCACCACCGTCCGTGCATAACAAGTCTAGGAGCATTACCAGGCCTACATGAACAGTGACAGTGAAAACACTCTCTCTCCTCCCAACATTCACCCTTGCTCTCTTCCTCGGAAAACAATTCTCTTCTGGCATTTATCTCGGTCACACACGTCTCACAAAAAGAAAGCACTCCTTATCTTTCTCCCCGAACTCCTGTCGCTCTCTCATGGAAAAAAAGTTATTTTCTCTCTCTTCTCTCTCACAGTTTCTCTCTCCTCTCTCTCGTTCCATTCCTCTCTCTCACACGGGCTGACAGAAAGAAAGACTCTCTCTCTCTCTCTCCTCACCTTCTCTCTCTCTCTCCATTCAAAAGAAGAACAGAGAAAAATGTAGAATAGAGGAGATTGACATAACGGGATGAGTGAAAGAGTTGACGAAACAAGTCGCCTTTGCCATAGTAGCTTGTGGAGACAAGCTGGTCGGGAACAGTGGCCATGAACCTAGTGTACTACTGTCTGACTTATGCTGTGAATGAGCTGGTGATCTCAGCGGGAATCTGTTGGGGTTTAACCATTGCTAGCCCTAGCTCTCTCACACGTTTCGCTCTCTCTCTCTGGCTCAAACCGAGGAAGGAGAAGAAGGAAGAAGAATACAGCACGGTGGACACTGGTGTTTCCCGCGCTTGAACGTCCGCCGCACCAACGGCAAATTTTCTTCCCAGAGCTCGAACTCTGTCTCCACAACAATTACAACGATCATCACGGGGCTTTTATACATGGGCCGGCACTGGGGCATTGATCTTCCCGCTCTGCCCACGCCCACCACGCGCACGTACACACACGGGTCGCGGCGAGTCCACAACTATCTCGACGCTCAACCCGGGATCCACTAACTGCCTAGACCTACTTCCACGCGATGAGTGCACGCACACCTCACCATAGGCTCGACACGGCTGTTAGAGATAATCTTGACATGGAAGATTCGAGCGTGTGGCCGGGCGCGTGGTGCTACCGAGCAGTGGCGAAGCTGCCGGACCGTAGGCTGGTTGTTAGCTGCATGTGTGTGTGCTAGCCGAGTTGTGCGTTAGTGGACTTAATTAGTGCGTGCATGTAGTTAGCTGGTTAGTGGCCGGGTCATGTGCAAGTAGCCGGTGTGGTCCATGCGTGCGTGAGTTAGTGGTGTGTGTGATCACTGGACTGGGTGCATGGGTGTGCTATATAAAGTTTACCGAAAATCACTTACGGACAATAAGTCACGGCGGAAGCTTACGGGATTATGTGTCCCCCTCCTAATCTCCCAGCACCTCCTGATTTTAAGTGTGGGGCCATCTGCTTTCCAGTCAACGGTTCCCATGTCAGCCTGTAGGTTCTTGTCCGCGAGTTTGAGTCCGTAACTGTAGCAAAGCTCTAAAGTTTACCCAGCTGTGATGCCAGAAGTGAGGTGCTTGAGGAGAGATGTAGTCTCTAGGTGCGTGTGTGCGCGGAGAGATGAGGTGGATGCAGTCTCTATCAGGATGGACTCGCGTAGGAAGAGGAAGTTGTCTGGCGTCATGGTGGTGTTGATGGCAGAGAGGCCTGACAAGGTTGGTGCATCAATTCTGCTCTGAGGATTGACCGATGGAAGATGAAGGTGACAGCCCTTGCAGCGTGCGGTGCTCACTGGGAGTGTGCCAGACCGGTGTGGGACCCAATCCAGATAGTGGCTTGGATGGGACACCCGGCTATAGATGTTACTTTGGTGCAATGTCTGTTTGGTATTTGGCCCGGACATTCGGCACACCTTCATTAAGAGGATAGGAGTAGTAACAGCGTTGCCAAGATGGTGACTTCAGACTTCTTGATGTATCACTTTGTATGGTCTTTGTGAATAATTAATAATATGGTTGCATGCATCGTTCAGATACAGAGGCCGGGGGTACATCCTCCTTTTCTAAAAAAAAGTCTCTGTCAGGACCGTGGTATGCGCCTGGCCGGCAGGAGAACTCCTCTAAGTAGTACTATGTGTGTACTTTCATGTATGTGTTCGAGGCGTTCATGCACCGCGGCATTCGCCGCGGGGAAAATTATGGTGTCTCCTTCGTCTGACTCTGTCCGGTGTTTGTGTCGCCACGAGGACGCTCGGGGTTCGTCGCCGAGAAGGGTTAGTCTGCCCCAATAATGGCCACGGACCGACACCCAACACGCCCAGCACATGCGCACACACGCACTGCACATGCTCGTCGTGGCTTATTCCTAATAGTCATTCCCCAAGCCATGACTATAGGAGGGCCAGGACCTCGATGTCGATGTCGGCGAGGAGGGCCTTCTCCACCTCATCCACCTTCTTCAGCTTCGTGCAGTCCCACCAGAAGTGTCCGTGTTGGCCGCAGTTGTAGCACCAGCCGTGCTACTTTCCTCCGCCGCCCGACGTTGTGTTGCTGCTGTCGTCGTCGTCGTGGTCAAAGCCGCCGCCATGCTGACGGTTCCGTGCCACCCACTGAGCCGCCATGAGCATCAGCTACTCATCAACCCCGCTCGCCGCCGGCCTGTGCGCCCCGACACATCCTCTTGTCGAACGCCTTCAGGTGGCTCAAAGCCTCCTCGAACGACATCTTCTCCACCTCGCATAATTGTTCCATCCCAGCGATGACGGAGTACAAGAAGTCGGGGACCAACTCCAGCAACTTCTTCACCATCGTCAGGTCATCCAGAGTCGACCCTAGCACTGTGTAGTGTGCCGCCATGTAGCCAATCCTCCCGACGAACGCGTCCAGAGTCTCCCCATCCGTCATGTGCAGCCACTCAAACTTGCCGCGAAAGGTGGACATCCACGCCGCCCTAACCCGCTCGGCTTTGACAAAGCGAGTCTTGAGGCTGGTCCACACCTGTGCCACCGTCTTCTTCATCGAGACCTGCATCAGGATATCCTCAGAGAACGCGCCGAACAGCATCGCACTAGCCGCCTTGTTCTTCTTGTTGTCGACTGCCGCTTCGCTAGCTGGCGACACTGCCAACGACAGACTCTGGGCATCGAGAATAGCCTCTGCGTTGATTGCCCACACCGTGTAATTGTTTGGCATGAGCATCAGCATAGAGAACGACATGGTGCCCCCACCGCTACCATGCGGGACAATCGCCATAACCACCGGCAGAATCCTCCAGAAGCTCTGATGCCAATTCTTGGGGTTTAACCCTTGCTATCCCTAGCTCTTTCACATGTGTCGCTCTCTCTCTGCCTCAAACCAAGAAAGGAGAAGAAGGAAGAAGAAAAGGGCATAGTGGACATAGGTGTTTCCGGCGCTCGAAGGCCTTCCGCACGAACAACAAATTTTCTTCCTAGAGCCCGAACTCTGTCACCACGGCAATTACAATGATCATCATGGGGCATTTATATCGATCTGGGCCAGCATCGGGGCATGATCCCCACGCCTCCTACCCAGCCAGGCGCCCGATCCGCCCGCTCTGGCCGCACCCACCACGTGCATGCACAAGCACGGGTCGCGGCGAGCCCGCAACGATCTCCACGGTCACCCCGGAGTCCACTAGCTACCTAGACGTACTTACACACGATGAGTGCACGCACACACGCATACCCGTGGCACGCACACACGCATACCCTGCCACGGGCTCGCCACGGCCACGGACCGGCACCCGGTCCAGCGCGCGCACACAAGCACTGCACATGCCCTAACAGTACCGACAATCTAATAAGGGGGTGCCCGGAGTCCCTGGAGCTACCAGACCTTTTTGTATTCTTCATTTCTTTTACAAATATTATGATTCAAGGGAAAGATTGGCTCAACACCTTGGTCCATGTCTCCGGTCGGTACAGCAAAGTAGGGAGTCCACCTCTGTACCCTTGGACGTCAAACCGGAAGGGCCCTGTACGTACATGTATGGACAATTAATTGGTTATCAACGAGTTGTCTTGCAAATTGCACGCTTCAACATCTTATCATCAATATTTCACAACAAACTATAACACATGTGTTTCTTTTTTTGAAATGTCAGGAAAGCTAGGCATATACTACTCCTTTGTAACTTAATATATGACAGTTTTCCTCAGTGTCATAGTGTGAAATAGCGTCTTATATTAAGTTACAGAGGAGGTATTAAATAGTCGATCTTGATTAAATATCATTGTGATATCCCTTGTTCTTTCAACTGGTATAATAATCAAACCTGATGATTTTATTAGTACTACCTTCGTTTTGGTGTATAAATCATTCGTGTTGTTCTAGGTCGACAATTTAACTATCTAAATATGTATTATATGTGACAAAAAATATATATTTAGAAACTACATCCGTGTAAAAATCTAGTGATATACTTTTTATGACATATAACACATATTTAATTCTTCAAATCAATGAACTAGAACTACGCGAATGATTTATCCACGGGGCGGAGGGAGTAGCTCTTTTACCATGCCTGGAAGTGTTGCATATGTGAGAATTGCGAGACCTGTCAGAAGGTAGCTGGACTTTTTTCTTATGGAATAGTAGCTGGTGAATTACCCATCTCGTAGAGAATGCCAGAGAGGCTGGAGCAGCCGGGTCCACCCTGCATCCACATCACCAGCGGGTCTCTGGTGGGGTCCTTCTCCGACTCGACGAAGTAGTAGAAAAGGTGCACGCCATTGCTTTCGTCCACCTCCACATACCTGCAGGCACCGCTTGTTAGATTTAGATTTACATAAAATGAACACCGGCCTCACTTGAAGAAAACCCGACAAAGAGCATACGTGTTGCAAGCATATATATACGTGGTTGCCCAAGGGAAAAAAGATGGATCATGCGGTACCCGGTTTCGAGGGAGAATGGGAGGGGCCCGTCGAAGCCGGGCAGGTGCGTGATGGCAACCGGCGACGAGTCCACCGGAGAGAGAAGAAGGCAGCAGAGCCACAGGAGTAGGACCGACCACCAGAATCTGGCCATGGTTGCGATGGTGCTCATGTCGAAGCTTCTTGCCATGGTTGCGATGCTGCTCCAGGTACCAGGGGCTTGGGGCTGCGGCCTGCAGCGTCCCTGGGAGGCGAGGCGAGAAAGAGAGAGCTAGCCCGGCCCAGGCGCTGCGCACCAAGGTGAGGAAGAGAGATGAGTGTATATAAGGAGAAATATGGGAGGCGTCAATCAAGCAACAGGGGCCAAGTAAAACTGTCGGTGATGAGAAAGACAAGTTAATGAGCGCAATGCGGACAACGCTACACCTACGTAAATCTACGTGCCTTATCAACAGGCTTAGGTGGAAACGTTTGATTGGAAAAGAAAAAGAAGATGGCCCCATGCATTGAAAATCAGGGGGACTGATTGGTTTTGGATGGACGGTTTACGTAGCTTTTCGTAAACAGTTCATAGGTGTAGCATTTTTGGCGCAATGCACTCTACCATTTGGTGTCACGAATCGTTTTCCCTCCCATTTCTTGAACGTGGGTCTATACTCTTTAGTGTAACCGTTGGCAGCTGGAGCAATGCATGGTTGGCGTGGGCCAGAAATGAAACCAGGAATTTGTTTATACATGGCCGCCGCCGACTTCGCCACCCACCGGCGACCGACACCAGCAGCCAAAATCTTAGGGGTCAGTACTACCACACTTCAAAGACTAATAGGTAAATACATACTATCTCTCACACTTTATTTTCATTTACTTCGTAGGGGCAAGACATTAGAATTATGGACAATTGATGTGATCATAACTCAATCTCGTAAACATAGAAAAGGCTCCCAAGCAATTGGGTTTTGCTCCTCCTCCCGTCGGCACTGCCACCGGTCCACCCTTCCTCTGATGGCTTTCGGCGATGAAGGTGTGGAGGATCTCTGCCCGCCGTCGGCGAAATGGACCCCGCTCCCATTCCTGTTAGATCCATCATCTTGGTTGGGACTGTGTGTGGCAGCGGCGATGTCCATCTATAGGAATAATGTCTCCCATGTTTGATCCTTGTCCCGATGGTCCGTCTAGCGTCATCAGAGAGCATGTTGAGGTGTGTCTCTGTTAGATCTCGCGGGATTCGATCGGTGCTAGACTTCACTGGATCTGTTGAATCCAGTTTTCTTTTCGTCTTTGTTCATGTGTTTACAGGTTTGATCTTTTCAATCTATTAGTCTATTCATTGGCGACTGTTAGATTGTATAGTTCCCGTATATGTGTATGTATGATGTAACATTCTACCCCTTCATTATATATATGTGAGAGGCCACCCTTAGAGAGTTGTGCCGGTTCCCTCAAACCTATTGTCTTACATGGTATCACGCTAGGTTACGATCGTTTCCGCTAAAACCCTAATACCCGCACCGCTGCCGCCGCCGTCTTCATCGCCGCCGCTCCCGATCGCGCCGCCGCCATGTCGAGCACCGCCACGTCTGGTTCCACCACCGCGGGGTTCCTGCCGGCCTCCCTCGCGGCGCTGTTGTCCCTCCCGCTGGACGCCGCCGTTGTGCCGGCCCCGATCGGGACCCGGAGCGTAGGCTCCTTCTTCTCGACTCCGCCGGCGCCCTCGTCGTTCGGGCGCGAGCTCGCGGTGCACACCGCGGCTGCGTCGTCCGCCTCCTCTTTTGTGGGTGCTATCCCGCCGCTACCGCCGGTGGCGCCCGAGTCCGCCTTGATGGCGGGGTTGTCGGCGTCGGGCCTGGCTGCGGCGCCATCTGCCCCTGCACCCTTTATTCCTCCGGCCGCGTCCCCGGTTACGCTGACGGCCTCTATGGTGCCATCATCCTAGGCCGTCTCCTCGACGGGATCGTCGCCGCCGCTGCCGTTTCACTTCGGCCATCTTATCACCATCAAGTTGTCATCCGACAACTACATCTTCTGGCGGACGCAGGTTCTTCCGCTCCTTGGGAGCCATTACCTACTTGGCTACGTCGACGGCTCTCTCCCATGCCCCCCGCGCTGGTGGACAGCGTGCACGGTCCGGTCTACAATCTGGCTCACCGTGTTCGGACGGGGCAAGACCAGGCGAACCTCCCCTCCATCCAGGGGCCGCTCTCTCCGGCTGTCGTCGGGCTTGTTGTCTTCGCCAAGATGTCTCATGAGGCCTGGACCATCCTTGAGCGCTCATTTGCGGCGCAGTCTCAGGCCCGTGTCTCTGCGCTTCGTCGTCAGCTTGGCGAGTGCGAGAAGCTTGACTCCATGACCACGGAGTTCTACAACAAGGTCAAGGGCCTTGCTGACATGTTGGCCTCCATTGGCAGCCGCTCACCGACTCCGAGTTCAACTCCTTCATCGTCAACGGGCTCGACGAGGAGTATGATGCTTTGGTTGAGATTATCAACGAGCATGGCAACTCGACTCTCATGATGGCACATGAGGTCTACTCCCGTCTTCTCCTCACCGAGCAGCGCGTCGAGGCGCGCCGCTCCAAGGCCAGTCACGGCTCCCTCTCCGCGAACGCCGCCACTAAGGGTGGCCGCAGCTCGTCCAAAGGGCCGCCCCCGGCTTTGTCATCGTCGGCTCCCCCTGCGTCTGCAACCTTACCAGGGGACGGTGGTCGATGCGTGTGTCAGTTGTGTGGCATTGAGGGGCACTAGTCCTCCAAGTGTCACAAACGCTTTCAGCGAAGCTTCCTTGGTCTTGGCAATGACGGCAAGGATACACACAACTTTGCCCGCCAGGTTGCCATGGCGGATCGTCTGGCGCCGCAGAAGCAACAAGGACACACTCAGTCCTACTCCATTGATCCCCACTGGTACATGGACTCTGGGGCGATGGAGCACCTGACAAGCGGGATGGGGAAGCTTCACACTCGTGGACCCTATCACGGCTCCGACAAGATCCACACCGCCAATGGAGCAGGTATGCACATCTCTCATATTGGTCAAGCATCTCTTCTCACTAGACATGCCAATAAGAGTCTTCAGCTTCGCAATTTCTTAGAGTTCCATCTGTGACACGTAATCTTCTTTCAGTTCCTAAACTCACACGTGATAATAATGTGCTTTGTGAATTTCATCCTTTTGATCTTTTTATTAAGGATCGGGGCACGAGGGACATTCTTCTTAGTGGGCGGCTGTGCCAGGGCCTCTATCGTCTGGAGCATCCTGGTGTCGCCCGTGTTTTCAGTGGAGTTCGGGTCTCTCCATCACCGTGGCATGCTCGTCTTGGTCACCCGGCCACACCTATTGCCCTTCATGTCTTGCGTCGTCATGAGCTTCCTAGCTTGTCTAGTAATAAAGATATAGCAGTGTGTGATGCTTGTCAGTAGGGGAAGAGTCATCAACTTCCTTTTTCGGAGTCCAGCCATGAGGTTAAACATCCTTTAGAACTTGTGTTTTCAGATGTATGGGGTCCTACTCAGACTTCTGTCAGTGGTCACAATTATTATATCAGTTTCGTTGATGCTTATAGTCGCTTTACATGGCTTTATCTTATTAAACATAAATCTGATGTGTTTGACATTTTTTTAGTTTCAAAAACATGTTGAACGCCGTCTCAAGCACAAAATTGTTCATGTCCAGTCGAACTAGGGGGGGGGGGGAGTATCGCAACCTCAGTTCCTTCTTTCAATCGCTTGGGATTGCTCACCGTTTGGCATGTCCACATACACATCAGCAGAATGGTTTAGTAGAACGTAAGCATCGTCACATTTTTGAAGCTGGTCTTACTCTTTTGGCCCATGCATCTGTTCCGTTTCGGTTTTGGGGTGATGCTTTCATCACTGCATGCTTTCTCATAAACCGTACTCCCACTCGTGTTTTGAACATGAAGACTCCCATTGAGGTTCTCCTTAATGAAAAACCTGATTATACCCTTTTCAAGGTTTTTGCGTGCGCTTGCTGGCTGCATCTTCGTCCATATAACAAGCGCAAGCTTGAGTTTCGTTCCAAGAAGTGTGTCTTCCTTGGCTATAGCTCTCTTCATAAAGGTTACAAATGTCTTCATGTTCCCACACATCGTGTCTATATATGTCGGGACGTCGTGTTTGATGAGCATGTTTTTCCCTTTGCCAAACTTCCTGTGTCCACTGCTGAACCAGCATCTATGCATTCATCCTCTGTTGCCTCTGACCAATTTGATGATGTTGCATATTCTCCTATATTGTTGCCTAACCATGGTGCAGGCATTGGACGTGGGGCTCGTTTGCAAATTTGGAGGCGCCATCGCCTCCCTCGTCGGTCTCACCAGCGGCTCACGACGGTCAGGGTGCGCCTCTGCATGGCCTCGGTCCTCGTGCCCATGCATGTTCGACCGATCACCCAGCGACGTCGTGCGTCTCGGCGCCTCTGGTCTCTGGGCCGCCTGCGTTGGCGCCTCTGGCTCCTGGGCCGTCCACCTCGGCGCCCTTGCCAACCGTCTCGGCACCCCTGGTGCCTCCGTCGCTCGTCTCGGCGCCTCTAGCCTCTGGGCCGGCCTCGCCACCTCGGCTTGTCACGCCAGTCTCGTCGCCCCCTCGGCCTGCCACGCCGGTCTCGCCTGGGCCGAGCTCACCCGGCTCCGGCGCCCTCTCTCCTGTGCTGGCTGAGGCATCTCAGTCGCTGGCCGGGGTGTCTCCATCGCCGTCACCATCGCCGTCGTCGGTCAGTCCAGTATCGACTGAGCCCTCTCCGGCTCCTGTGGCTCTCGCGGCTCCTCAATGACCACATACGCGGAGCCGTAGTGGTGTTTTTCGGCCCAAACAGCGCCATGATGGTACTGTTGCTTGGTTGGCTGCATGTCTGGCTACTGCTCGTGCAGATTCGGCCTCTGAGCCTCGTACGTATCAAGCTGCTCCGAGTATACCTCATTGGAGAGAGGCCATGGAGCAGGAGTACCATGCTCTTCTTCGTAAGAAGACATGGACTCTTGTTCCGCCACCACCCCGTGTTAATGTCATTGACTCTAAATGGGTTTTCAAAGTGAAGAAGCATTCTGATGGGGTCTATTGAGCGCTACAAAGCACGGCTGGTCGCCCGAGGTTTTCGGCAGCGTTATGGTCTTGACTATGAAGACACCTTCAGTCCAGTGGTTAAACCTACTACTATCAGGCTTCTTCTCTCTCTTGCAGTTACTCGGGGTTGGTCTCTTAGTCAGCTTGATGTGCAGAATGCTTTCCTCCATGGTGTATTGGAGGAGGAGGTCTATATGCGGCAGCCCCTGGTTTCTCTGATCCTGATCGTCCTGATTATTTGTGTCGTCTCACCAAAGCACTCTATGGTCTGAAGCTGGCTCCTCGTGCTTGGCATGCTCGTCTTGCGACAGCTCTTTGTGCTCATGGTTTTGCATCATCGGCTGCTGACTCTTCATTATTTCTCCTACAAAGACCCGAAGTTACTATGTATCTGCTAGTCTATGTGGATGATATTATACTTGTCAATTCCTCTCCATCGGCTGCTGCTACTCTTGTTCGGTCTCTTGGTGCTAACTTTGCGGTCAAAGACCTTGGGAAGCTTCACTACTTCCTTGGCGTGGAAGTTGCTTCCGGTTCTGATGGTCTTGTTATGATGCAGAAGAAGTATGCTTTGGATTTGTTGCAGCGGGATGGGATGCTTAAGTGCAAACCGACTACTACACCTATGTCTACCACTAACAACATCACTGTTGTAGATGGTGAGCTTCTGACGTCTGCTGATGCGACACAGTATGGGAGTATTGTTGGTGGGCTTCAGTACTTGACGATCACACGTCCGGATATTTCCTTTGCTGTCAACAGAGTATTTCAGTATCTTCAGGCACCTTGGGACACTCATTGGTCTGCGGTTAAGCGCATTTTGCGCTATATTCGCTTCATGTTGTCCTATGGTTTGCACATTCGACCGAACTCCTCTGGGGTCATCTCGGCTTATTCTGATGCGGACTGGGCTGGCAGTCCGGATGACAGGCGATCCACGGGGGCTATGATGTGTTCTTTGGTTCTACCTTGATCGCCTGGAGTGCTCGGAAACAAGCTACTGTTTCGCGTAGCAGTACTGAAGCTGAGTATAAGGTATTGGCTAATGCAACTGCAGAAATTATCTAGATACATTCTTTGCTTCAGGAATTGGGTATATCTCAATCACAGTCTCCTATTCTTTGGTGTGACAACATCGGTGCTACATACCTGTCTGCTAATTCGGTATTTCATGCCCGAACCAAACACATTGAAGTCGACTATCATTTTGTACGGGAACGTGTATCTCAGAAGCAACTACAGATCAAGTTCATCTCTTCCAAGGATCAACTTGCAGACATCTTCACCAAGCCATTGCCGCTACCATAGTTTGAGAGTTGTCGGCGTAATCTTACCCTTCTAGATTCTTTAGGAAGTGGCTAAGATTGAGGGAGGGTGTTAGATTATATAGTTCCCGTATATGTGTACGTATGATGTAACATTGTACCCCTTCATTATATATATGTGTGATAGGCCACCCCTAGAGGGTTGTGCCGGTTCCCCCAAACCTATTGTCTTACAGCGATGGTTGCTGCTTTGGTTCTTTGTGTGGAAGATGATAGAAGTGTCTCAACTCTCGTAACATGAGTGCCCACGTATATATTGATTGGGGGAAGAGAGACGCCTCGTAAGCGTTACAGAGAATACAGTTGCGATCACAACCGAGAGGGAGAAAGGTACATTCGGGATAAACAGGGAGAAGAGATAGAAAGATAAAGGAAAACTCTAAGATGGATTCTCTCCAGGGGAAAACTCAAGATCTTTGATTGGGCGACGACCTTGTCTGTGCATTGTTTCCTTTTTGGAGGCGTTGCTTTTGGAAAATTTCTTTTGTGGCCCGGGTGTTGCCTTCTGTGGTGGTTAGACTGCTGCTGTTGCGAGTTTCAATCACCGTAACGGGGTCTTTGTTTTCTTTTTCTCTCCTTTTTATTCTTGGCGGTGTGCATCCTTGATGCCTTTGTACATCTTGTTGGTGCAGAGGCTGGGTGTAATTGGTATCTTCACGATATTAATATATTCCCCTTATCGGATCTGTTTAAGTGAAGAGTTTCTATTCTAGTATTTCAAACGACCTAGGTGAAGATCACACTACTGGAATCACACCCTACGCCGAGTGCCAGAAACACTCGGCAAAGGGCCAAAACAACTCGGCAAAGTCTTTACCGAGAATTGTTCTCGGCAAAGGCCACCGGGCATACACCCCTTAGGCAAACATAACTTTGCCGAGAAGCAAACGACGGGCACTCGGCAAAGAGTGGCCCATCTTTGCCGAGAAAAAAATAACAAATAGTGAACAACCACGTTTTCATGACCTGACAGGTGGGCCCCACGTCCTACACCGAGCAGATGCTTTGCCAACCGAGAGCCCCTATAAGCAAAGCTAATGAGTAGCAAACAGCCATGTGTTCACCACCTGTCAAGCGGGTCCCACGTCCTACGTCGAGCTGATGCTTTGCCGAGTGCCCCTCTTGGCAAAGCTAACGAGTAGCAAACAACCACGTGTCCACCATTGCCGAGTGCCCCTCTTGGCAAAGCTAACGAGTAGCAAACAACCACGTGTCCACCACCTGACTGGCAGGTCCAACTACCTACTCCGAGCAACTACTTTGCTGAGGGCTACTCTCGGCAAAGCAAACAAATAGGAAACAACCACGTGGCCACCACCTGACAGGCCGAGCCTGTGCTTTGCCGAAAGACTTATTTCGTTTGTCGAGACGTTGACGCTCTCGGCAAAGATGCCAAGCTCTACAAGTCGGCACATTTTGCCTTGAGCTTTCTCGGCAAACTTAGCATCCTGCTCCAGTTCAAGAGCACTATTTAGTGACACATGTATGCAATCAGATCAGTATATATAAAAAGCACACGCACACACAATTGATAATTGTACACTGTAATGATTCATCTCATATTAAACAAATGTTTATTTATATAAAACTGGATTTTAAATGTTGTTCCTTCATTCTAAAAAATATGTGCAGCTTTTTTTGCGAAGGAAAAAATAATAAAAAATATGTAGCTATCACCATAGGGTCAGGTGTGGCAACGCAAGATGAAAATAATTGGGAGACAAAACAATATGGGGCTATATGCCCTGAAAACGACCGAAACAAGCGACATGTTAACTACTAATCTATTTATGAGAGTCGGATCATCAATACATATAACTACTATACGTTATACTGAAATGGGAGACGGAAAAGTAAGATGAATTTTTTTGGCCCACTGATGCCCAAGCGATTGCAACAATACCATTGTGTACCAGATAGGTGGATGACTTTTGGTCGTGGATGCATGAGAAGAACCGAATTTTCAGTGTCCGGTCCGCGTACAAAATGCTTGTTCCCACAAAGCTGAGGCGTGAAGCATGGCCAGGTGGACGCGGTGATTCGTCAAATTCAGATGCAGAAAAGGCGTGAACTAGCCTGTGGAAAACTCAAGTGCCATCCAAAGTTAAGATATTTCTTTGGAGATTAGTACAGCAATCTCTTCCCTCTGCTGATTTACTGCGTCACCGAAATATGTCAACTAAGTCAACTTGTGGAATTTGCGGTTCAAAAGATTCTTGGCAACATTCCCTCTTAACAGGGTTGTGGTCACCCTGTGGGCTGTGTAGCACGCACGCAGAAAAACGCTCCATGAACATACCTTCCAGTCTCCTCACTCAACGCACCATTTTGTGATCAGCTATATAAGGGAGCTGGGTGAACGTATGCCTAACAAACCTCAGGCAACACTTGCGACCAGATCAGTACGCACGCGCTCGGTGCTACCGGCCGCTGGACATGGGTGCTTCAGCTAACAAGTGCGCATGTATAACTGACCCGGCTACGCTCGAGGCACTTGCTTGCTGAGAGGCTCTTTCTATTGCCTTGGACCTGGATATATCACATATTCACATGTTATAATAGCGTCGGACTTCCAAGAAGTTGACACGAACATCAACAAAGGCATGGGAGGATCATATGCGGGTATCGTTAGAGAGATCATCGCGACAGCTAATTAGTTCACAACTTGCTCCTTCATCTTCGAGGGACGTGATTCGAATATCGAGACACATAGTCTCCCAAATCATACTTTATGACTTTTTTTGTACGCTATGTGTGACTCCTTGACACTCAGACCCGCCAAGAGCGCCAAGGGATGCCCGCCCGCTCTCATGGGCACGCTCATCGTCGCCTTCACGGGGCTCCACGGTCCGCTCAGTTCCTGGGTGCGCGCCCGCTCCGGCAGCCCCGACCGCATCGTTGCCATACTCTCCGACTTCTTCGGCTGGACGCAGCCGCTCGCCGCCGAGCTCGGCCTACCGCGCATCGCCTTCTCGTGCTGCGCCGTCTACGGCGCCGCCGTGCTCCACTCGCTCCTGCGTCAGCTGCCTAGACGCGAGGACGAGATCGAACGACAACGAGTGCCCGATTCCATTCCCAAATCTCCCGAGCGTCCCGGTGTACCCGAGGCGGCAGCTCTCGTTGATGTACCGGACCTACAAGGAGGGCGACGAGGTGGCAGAGGGGATGAGGAGCAAGAGCAACTTCCTCTAGAACCCGGATTGCTCGGTGTTCGTGTGTAGCACATTCCGGTGGCTCGAGGGACATACATGGAAGTGCCTCTCGCTGACATGGGCTTCCGGCGCATGCGTGCGGTAGGACCATTGGCGCCAGAGGCCGATGCCACGGAAAACCACGGTGGAGAGACGGCGGTAACCACGGCCAACCTCTGTGCTTGGCTCGGCAAGTTCGAGGACGACAAATCCGTCATCTACATATCAGCTTCGGGAGCATGGCTATGCTGCAGCCAGGTCATGCGGCGGCGCTGGCTACTGCCCTGGAGCGGACGGGCGTGGCGTTCGTGTGGGCGGTTTGTTCGGCTGTGACGCTCCCGAACGGGTTCGAGGAGCGTGCTGTGTCGGGCGGCAGGGGGGCACGGTGATCCGTGGATGGGCGCCGCAGGTGAACGCACTACGACACCGGGCGGTGGGTTGGTTTGTGACGCACTGCGGGTGGAACTCGGTGCTGGAGTCAGTGGCGGCCGGGGTGACCATTCTATTCTAGCATGGCCGATGACTGCCGACCAGTTTGTGAATGCCCGGCTTCTCGTGGACGAGCTGCGCGCTGCCGTGCCGGTTTGTTGGGGCGGGGATAAGATGGAACCGAGCACCGACGGGCTGGTTCGCGTGCTCGAATCTGTTAGGATTTAATTAATCCTATTAATCCCTGTTTTTCTAATCGAGGCGGTTGCCTCACATCCCTTCGGTCGCTATATATATGTGTAATCTCATCATCAATGACAACAAGAGTTTACTTTTACATCATGATGTTTGTCTCTCGTTCCTTTCTCGATCTCAATTTTAAACACGTTATATGTCACTTGCTCTCCGGCAACAAGCGCTCGTCCAAAAACGTTGAAGTTTTCAAAAACGGAATCGATCCATCTACACGAACCGATGATCTTGATGGATCAGTGCATGCTGCGCTCCCTTTTGTCTTGTTCCTAGTTTGATTAAACAAACATTACTAATGTATACTCTATTGTTGATTCGCTATGCATTGATTTGGAACAAGGAGATCTCAGCAGCATGATCAACGCAGCAGTTGCATGATCGACCACAGCGCTCTCGGGCGTGGCGGACCATGAGCGGCCGTGATGGCGTAGCGGCGACGCCCCCGGGCGTGGCAAACCGCAAACGGCGGCATCAGCCATAGCCGATTTCCAAGCGGCCGGCACGATTCCTCCACGGCGCTGGCCTAACAGACGACAACGCGGAAACCAGCGGCCGGCTACACCCTCCGGCGCATGGCGCAAATTCAATCGAGCGATTCGGCCTACAAAGGAACAGAGGAGATGCCTCTCGACGGTGCTCGTCGGCACAGAAGCCATGGAGATCAGATCGGCAACTGCCGATCGATTTCACAGAAGCAGTTACCAAGAAGAGAACGAACAATGCGTCCGTGGCTATCGTCCATGGCAGCAAGGTATGACGGCCACAGCGGCCTCCTACGGCCTCAACCCCATCCCTCCTCCTCCCGGCGACGTGCCGCATCAGCGGCGGCGGTGCAGCGCCCACCACCGCGGTGTTGCGCCTCGCGCCCTCGCCCCAGCCATGGCGGACAGCACCCTCCCATGCTCCGGCTCGACGCACGACACGTGGCCTGCACGCTGTTGCAGCCACGGCTATCCCGTAGCCGGCGGCGTCGCCTTAGCCTGTCTGGATCGAGGTGGACTCTCACAACGAGGCCTCCCCTCTGGACAGGTGGCAGCGCCCGCATCGCGGCCACTGGCGTCGCCTTCGCGTGACCCGTCCTTCCGGTTGCACAACTTCCGACGACAGCGTAGCCTCGTCTGCTCTCGGCAACGGCGCGGCCATCCAAAGCGTGCCGCCTATGGTGCTGGATGCGGCGAAGGACGGCCCGACGCAGAGAGCCCCTCCCGCGCGTAGCGACAACGTGGCTCGCCCCCCATGCCGGCGACTCGACGCCGTTCCCACACAACGGTGGTATAGTGGTGTACAAAGGCAAAACGAATCCTTCGATTCGTAACCACGCATAGAGAAGGCCGATGGAGGCTTATCTCTTTGTTGTTTTTCAATTCTACCATCAAGGTTTTACTGATTCACGGATTAGACATGTTCAATGTATTTGCGCTCTAGCAATTCCTACAACATGTTCTTTACTGGCACAACAACATTGTTTTGCGATTGAGATTAAATTTTCTCGCATAACAATATTGATTTTGTGATTGAGATTTTTTTTCTCTCGCAAAACAATTTCATTGTGATTGAGATTAATTTTCTCTCGCAAAATATTAATTCACCCTGCTGAATTATCATGCAACTTGATACTAGATCATCTCATTTTAATTTGAGGTCTATAAAATTCAAGTTTTGACCTGAACATCAAGTCTGCAACATCATTATTATTTACTACATTAGTAATATTTTTCTGTTGAATACCGAGATATATTCCAGATCTTAAGTTGATGTAATACACTTCCATGTTTATCACGTGTTGAGATTAATTACGTCCGTTTGCAATAGAGAATTTTAATCTCTTGCAAAGATAAATTCAGTACCTCTGTAGTACTGTTTCTCCGTTGAGTACGTGGTATTCCGGAATATTTCTATGATGTATCTATTTCCATGTTAACCACATGTCGAGATTAATACATCTATTTGCAATTGAGATTTTCAATTTCTCGCAAATACATATGCAAAATTCAAGGTGTCATCCTTAGCATTTTGGGATTCGCACTAATGATTTCGAGCCACCTTTCTTAAAATCTACTAATTTTGCAACATTAATATGTATTTATATTATGCAATCTGTAATATAAATAAATTACCGGTTTTTCACCGGAGATGATATGTTCTTTGTGTTTACCACATTGCCATTCTTCATGAACATATCATAGCTGCGAGATTGATTTCTCCCGCACAACAAACTTGTAAATTTTTGACAACAACATCTCCCTCATTATATTAGGAAAATACAAGGTAATGAGTTGGATCTACTGCCCATGTGCAGACTATCTCTATTACTGTGAGATCTGAATGATCTTCAATGTGTTATGTTCCCACAATTGAGGTTGAGAATTTTCAAGTTATACACTTGAGTCAATTTTTTGCATTTTTATTACAAAACCATGATGGTTTTTAATTTACTTCTTGTAAATTAATTATCTCTGGCTTGCCCCTATAAGTAATCGATGGCTAACAATTTGAGACTCTTGCCCTCAATGGCCACAACTTACTTAAGCAGGCCATGGACATCAAGATCAGTCTTGCAACCCATGGGATAGCGCGTGCCATCCAAGACACGCCACCAGGACGCAAAGGACCTCAAGGGTAATGGTTTGAAACTCACTTCAAACCCTTAACCGGACACCATCAAGTTGTCACGAGACCCTATGAGCATGGAGAGCATGATGGTTGAATATGTATCAACCGACATGTTTGGAGACTATACATTTAGTCCCTTAGTCTTCTTAGTGATCTATTTATTTATGTCCATTTATGATGTTCTAATAAGAACATGATTATTGTGTCACCATATATAGTATATCACAATATACTGTATCAGCACTTTGATACAAATACATTTGTATGTATTCTATATATCTGACAGTGATTTTCATATTGAGAATCTTCATGTCTATATATAGATTTCTACGGGAGTCAATCTGATGAAAAATGATATGTGCTTTGTGGACATATGCACCACAAACTTTATACTCAGGGAATTCCAATGTTTCCTCTCTCATTGAGAGAAAGGAGATATTTAAATCGCTAGACGCGATGAGGTATTTGTTGACTCAACTCGAGTCATATTTACTATCCCTGTGGGTACTCGAGTAACGTCGGGATGCTTTATTGCTTCCCAGGTTTAACTCGTAACCTACTAAACTATGGAGGTATTCGTCAAAATAGTTTTCATAGCAAAACTTATGATGACAACAAAGAGAAATAACTTCTCTTTACCATACGCAATGGATATGGCAAGCACATTCTATGTGTATCATCTGGATTGTACTACACATACGACACAACCCGTAGCACATGTTGTGTATGAGATAGGTTTCCAGAGTGTCTTGTACATGACAAAATTGGCATACTCACCTTGGTCATCGACACATTGGGTTGAAACAGAAACTATCAGCAATTCCAATAGTTTATGATTATAATGATGCTAAATTCTAATAGCATTTGGATTTTATGTGCACTACAAGTGACATGGGGAAGCTAATTTTAAGGCTTGCACACCTTAAATTCTATGATGAACCACTCAGACTCCTTGAATGCATCAAGTCAAGGTAAGTGGCTCTTCCCAGCCATTGAGTAGACTATTCAGGTATTCCATGTTTCTAAAAGACATATCTGCATGATGGTCTTTAGTGTGTGCTTTATTCACACGAAACCATTGACTCGTTATCCTGACATCGATTTCAAGCAAATCGAATGGATAACATTGCAGAATTCTCCTTGAAGGCATTCTCTATGGCCTTTGGATTGAAGTTTAGCAATTTATCCTAATGTCTAGACTCAAAATGGTTTGGTAGAATCATATCCAAAGAGTGAAGTGTTGGGGAATGTAGTAATTTCAAAAAAATTCCTACGCACACGGAAGATCATGGTGATGCATAGCAACGAGGGGGAGAGTCTGATCTACGTACCCTTGTAGATCGCAACGGAAGCGTTGACACAACGTAGAGGAAGTAGTCGTACGTCTTCTTCCCGATCCGACCGATCCAAGCACCGTTACTCCAGCACCTCCGATTTCTTAGCACACGTACAACTCGATGACGATCCCCGGGCTCCGATCCAGCAAAGCTTCGGGGAGGAGTTCCGTCAGCACGACGGCGTGATGACGATCTTGATGTTCTACCGACGCAGGGCTTCGCCTAAGCACTACAACGATATGATCGAGGTGGAATATGGTGGCAGGGGGCACCGCACACGGCTAAGGAACGATCTCAATGATCAACTTGTGTGTCTAGAGGTGCTCCCTGCCTCCGTATATAAAGGAGCCAAGGGGGAGGGTGCGGCCGGCCAGGAGGAGGGCGCAGGAGGAGTCCTACTCCTACCGGGAGTAGGACTCCCCCCCCCCCCCAATCCTAGTTGGACTAGGTTTCCCCAAGGGGGAAAGAGAGAGAGGGGGGCCGGCCACCTCTCCTAGTCCTAATAGGACTAGGGGAGGGGGGAGGCACGCGGCCACCTTGGGCTGCCCCTTTCTCCTTTCCACTAAAGCCCATTAAGGCCCATATGGCTCCCGGGGGGTTCCGGTAACCTCCCGGTACTCCGGTAAAATCCCGATTTCACCCGGAACACTTCCGATATCCAAATATAGGCTTCCAAAATATCAATCTTTATGTCTCGACCATTTCGAGACTCCTCATCATGTCCGTGATCACATCCGGGACTCCGAACTAACTTCGGTACATCAAAATGCAAAAACTCATAATAACTGTCATCGTAACGTTAAGCGTGCGGACCATACGGTTCGAGAACAATGTAGACATGACTGAGACACATCTCCGGTCAATAACCAATAGCGGGACCTGGATGCCCATATTGGCTCCTACATATTCTACGAAGATCTTTATCGGTCAGACCGCATAACAACATACGTTGTTCCCTTTGTCATCGGTATGTTACTTGCCCGAGATTCGATCGTCGGTATCCAATACTGTAACGCCCCGAGACCGATGTGCCAGGTGTCGTGCAGTCATTCGATGTCGTTGCGTTGTCATGTGCTTGCGTGTTGCATCATGTCACGTCATCATGTGCATTGCATCATGTCATCATGTCATAATCTTTTGCATCTCAACTAAATAATTCGTATGGGTCTTCGATCCATTTAATTCGAGGGAAGGATGGCTTCTCTTTATAATATATCCTCCCGATATTAGTGGAGCTACTATAATAAATATTCCATTCTTTTGGAATTAACCGGAACACACTTGCAAAATCCCCACTCCCTTTCTACTTCAAGTTTGGTCCCCAAACTTTGCCAGCGGGTACTCTCAACTTTCCGTCTTTTTTACGGTCTTCTCTGTGCCATCGCATCGCTTTGGCATGCTCTTTGTTTTGGAACAAACGTTTCAACCGTGGTATTATAGGAGCATACCACATCACCTTGGCAGGAATCTTCTTCCTGGGGCGCTCGCCCTCGACATCACCAGGGTCATCGCGGCTGATCTTATAGCGCAATGCACCACAACCGGGCAAGCGTTCAAATCCTCGTACTCACCGCGGTAGAGTATGCAATCATTAGGGCATGCATGTATCTTCTGCACCTCTAACCCTAGAGGGCAGACAGCCTTCTTTGCTTCGTACGTACTCTCGGGCAATTTGTTGTTCTTTGGAAGCATATCCTTTATCATTACCAGCAACTTTCCAAATCCCTTGTCAGATACACCATTCTCTGCCTTCCATTGCAGCAATTCCAGTGTGGTGCCCAGCTTTTTCTTGTCACCTACGCAATTCGGGTACAACAATTTTTTGTGATCCTCTAACATGCGTTGCAACTTCTTCTTCTCCAAATCACTTGCACAGTTTCTCTTTGCATCGGCAATGGCCCAACCTAGATCATCAACGGGCTCATCTAATGCCTCTTCTTCAGCTTCTTCCCGCATTGCCGGCTCAGCTTCTTCCCGCATTACCGGCTCAGTTTTTCCCCCATTGTTGTATCATCATATTCGGGGAACCCATGGCCAGGATAGCTGTCTTCGTCCTCTTCTTCTTCATTGTCTTCCATCATAACTCCTCTTTCTCCGTGCTTGGTCCAAACATTATAGTGGGGCATGAAACCGGACTTAAACAGGTGGACGTGAATGGTTCTTGACGTAGAGTAATTGTGACCATTCCTACAGCCAGCACATGGACAAGGCATAAAACCATCCGCCCGCTTGTTTGCCTCAGCCGCAAGCAGAAAAGTATGCATGCCCTCAACGAACTGGGGAGAGCATCGGTCATCGTACATCCATTGCCGGCTCATCTTCATTACACAACATCGAATAGACCAAATTAATACAAGTTCATACATAAAGTTCATACAACACTTAAATGCAACAAACAAATAACTCACTAGCTAAAGCATTTAAATGCAACAACAAATACGATCAAGATCGCAACTAAGGTAACAATGGATCCAACAACATAATGATACCAAGCCTCACTATCGATGGCATATTTTCTAATCTTTCTAATCTTCAAGCGCATTTTCTCCATCTTGATCTTGTGATCATCGACGACATCGGCAACATGCAACTCCAATTCCATCTTCTCCCCCTCAATTCTTTTCAATTTTTCCTTCAAATCCTCGTTTTCTCTTTCAACTAAATTTAACCTCTCGACAATAGGGTCGGTTGGAATTTCCGGTTCAACTACCTCCTACATACAAATATCTATGTCAACTTCATGGGCATAATTTGTCATGAAAACGAAATGCAACTAGTTTTAAAAGAGAATATATATACCACATCCGAATCATAACAAGGACGAGGGCCGACGGGGACGGATATCAAAACCATGGCACTATATGTATAACAAACAACGTACGGGTAAGATAATTATACGAGTAACTATATATCCAAATCACACAAACATCAATTTTTATATAAAATTTCATGAACAAGAGGCTCACCACAAGGTGGTGCCGGCGACGGGACTGTGCGGGCGATCGACGGTGGTTACAACGGAGATTTAGAAGGCACTAAGTAAACCACACCTACATATGTAAACTAAGTGTTATTTTTGACCTCAAATTGCATATAAATCAAATACTAGCACATATATATATATATATCCTCCCAAATTACTAAACTCACAAATTAATCACTATATAAAGCATTGCAAGAGCTAATCTAGCAATGGGAGATGAAAGGACAAAGTTGCTAACCTTTGTGATCATTTGAATGGATGGGGGCCTTCAAATCTTGACAAATTTTGGGCAAAATGTGTGATGAGCTCGAGAGAAAGAGGGGAAGAACAGAGAGGAGAGGGGAAAGGGGAAGAACAGAGCGAGCTCGGGTGGACGAAGGGTTTATGTAGGACGACCTTTAGTACCGATTCGTGCCAAGAACCGGTACTAAAGGGGCTGGAGGGGCCCCAGTCTGACAACATCCTGCCACCACTCTCATTAGTACCGGTTCGTAGCACGAACCGGTGCTAAAGGTTCACCACGAACCGGTAGTAATGAAAGCGGCCCGGCTAGCCGTTGGAACCTGCACTAATGTATACATTAGTGCCGGCTCAAATACAAACCGGCACTAATGTGCTTCACGTTTGACCCTTTTTCTACTAGTGACCCGTGTCTAGATACCATGACGTGTTCTTCTTCGGATAACTTTGGTATTACGTTCTTCTCATGAAGTAGCACCTTCCCGCTTGGTTTCGCAACCGCTATTTGGACGAGATCACAAACTTCGACCATCAGAAGACTTGGACGTTCGTCTTCTTGCTTCGCTAAATTTGCCTTGATCTCCTGCTTGTTAGGCCCCAGACAATCCTTCGCAAAGTGACCCATCTCGTTGCATATATAGCACTTGACCTCAGACATATCCAAGTTTCGTGGCTTCCTCTCTTTAGATTGGTCTGCCTTACAACGACCTTGTGGTTTGCCTTTGCCTTTTGCGGTTTGTCCGCCACACTTCACGTTGCTTGAGCCTTCGCCATAGTTGCACCTTCCTGTGCTACTTGGGGACTCCCAATCTGTGCGCGAGTACATGAGTTGGTCATCGCCTCCTCCTTTGCCTTTCCGACAACCACGAGCATTCTCTTCCCATGTCCGCAGGTGTCCGATCACCTCTGTTATGGTCATGTCGTCGATGTCGTAAAGTTGTTCGACCGTGCCGATGATGTACATGAATTTATCGGTGACCGAATTAAAAAAATTCTCCACGACCTCGGCTTCATCGAGCTTTGCACCAAGCGTGCGGATCTCTCCCACCATAGTAGTCAGACGCATGACATAGTCATTCACTGATTCAGTTTCCTCCATCCTGTAACTTGTGAAATTGGCGCTTCAGCACTTGTGTCCGAGCCTTCGTGACGCGATCTCCTCCGATACTCATCTCCTTGAGTGTGTTCCACGCCTCTCTTGCCATCTCGAACTCCGCCAATGTCATCAGCATGAAATCCGGTACAAACTGGGCTATGGCTGCCATGGCACCTTCGTCGCACTCCTGATCGACGTCGTCATCCGTGATGTTCTCCCACACTCGTAGGATTCGGAGAGTAATCTTTATCTTGACCGCCCACATGCTGTACTTGGCGTCGGTGAGCATTGGGTACTGGATGAGGACGTTGCGATGTGCCAGTACGTTGGCGCCGCCCTTTCCGCCACCACTAGTTGCTGACTTGCCGCCCTTCTTCACCTTGTCACTTTTCTTGTTCGTCTTGTAACCGCCGTTGCCGGACTTGTTTACCTTGGAACCAACCGACTCCTAGTCACTTCCCCCATCGTTGATCGTAGAGGCTCTAGATACCAGTTGTTGGTTTTTGATCGCCGGATCAAATCACCAGAACCTCTGCACACTCACGTACAAAAGCAACCAAGCAAGCTGCCTTGTAGGTTGATTGATAAACAGTGTACGTGTGTGTATAGCCACGTACTTCTGTACGTGAGCGTGGCTTGGGCTAGTAACGACCCGATCGATTGATCTCAGCGGATTCTCTCGTAACTTGGCGAACGGAAGACTGATCGATTTGATGGCTAAAGGCCCGTGTCGAGCTTTTTCTTTTTATTGCTTTTCTCTGTTGGAAACATGGTACAGCCCCACGTTCAGATGATGGATAACTACAGGAGCGAGTCTCCTGGCGCCCACGCCCACGCTCCCACGCACGACGGCTTCGCCCTCGCTTGCACGCGCGGCGTGATCGCCACGATCTGTTGTAACGATAACTTTCTCCCCCTTCTGTACTCCTCGTGTATATAACACGGCCCCTGTACTTGAGTTGAATATAGAGTTATAGACATAGTTTATCCATCCAACTTGGTATCAGACGTCCACCGACTCTTCCCTCGCTTCCGCCATGAGCTTCCGACGTCCACTCCGTCGCACTCGTTCATTCGGGGACGCCGATGCGCCCTTCATCCTTCCCCGCGTCGCCCCCGAGCCAGCGCCCGGCATGTTTTAGCAATTGGCAATTTAGTGCAGACTGGTGTATTCTATAGGGTCTGTACCTAGTGAGTCCAGTGTTTCAATAGTTCCCTTGCCAACTCTAATGATTAGCAGGATCAAGTGGAAATTGTGCACACGTTTATATAAGCGGGCATGCATAACTCATCAACTACACTTAACATCGAGTAAGGAAAATAGAATTTGTAGTACAAGACAATAACACTCACTTGAAGTTGTAAGGAAATAGTATTTCTGGTCTGATATTTAGTTCCTTCAAAAACATTAGCAAGTTATTTTCTGAGTCATCGGTGTGGTTTTTTTAACATAACTTCATTAACGATATGTGGGTCAATGAATCCAATGCCATAGACTCCATCTCTTTTGGCATTTCAAAATCTTCATTCTGCATAATAACACACAAAAGAATATAGTGAGGATAATTACAGGCAATGAATGAGCTGAGCTAGAGACTTAAATTGTAGAAAGAAACCACTAACAGACAATAGCAACTGACGATAGATTTGTCGAGTGCGCCTTGATTGAATAACTGAAAATAACAGACAATTGCATGTTTTAGTGTGGGTCCACGCACCACCCGGCTCCTTAGGTCCTTATCCCCTCGCAGCTTGTATTCTTGCTCCCATCCTTTGTCCTTCTACAGCTCATCTTTTCCCATTGCTCTCGTCGTCAATCATGGAGCTTCTGCCCAACCTCGTTTTTACCTCTCCTCTCTTCACACGTCAGCTCCAACTCCAATCTCCCCTTGCTAAACAACGACCGCGACTGCTGCGCGTTAGGCAGGCCACCTGCGCCGACAATGGCGACCAGCGCGCTGCAACCACGGTCGTCCTGTCGCTGCTCCCGGCAATGGTTTTTGTTTCCTGGCCCTTATGGGCATGCAGATGTTGGAACCAGCTACGATATATGCTGGAACCGGCGATGGAAGATGCTGCATCCAGCGACTGATTTTGCTTCAGCCGGAGCTGCAGCTGGCGATGTTTTCGTCGATGGTTTGTTGCAACCGTACTCCGCATAAGCTACATCCATGTTCGCGCAGAGTTGCAACCTTTCGCAGAAGAGCTGCAACCAGGGACGCCATGGTCACAAATGATACAACCACACACTATAGAAGCTTCATAACGTTCGCCAAAGCTGCAACCGGCGACGCCATCATCGTCGAATGCTACAACCAAACACTGCAAAAGCTACATCCACGTTCGCCAGAGTTGCAACCATTTCGGCAATGTTAGAACCGTTTATGCCGGTGTTGCAACCAACTCGTTGCGGAGGAGGATGCAAGCATGAACACACGGGAGTTGCAACCGACGCCCCTGGATTTGGCCAACGACCTTGCTCCAACCGGCGGCAAGCACCCATATTGGGGACTTCGGTCTTCCATGCTACATCCATGGCCGACGGCGAGCAACTCATGCATTGCAATAGATGGGAGGCAAGAGATGCAGGCTTGTTGGGGGATGCCCCCCCCCCCCCACGTGCATTGACCGAGCGGATTGAGAGAGATGGTTAAGATCCGAGGGCATGGGCTGGCCTAATCTAACGGCGCGCGGGCGGCTGGCCGAAATTTGGGCCGGCGCACTGGCGTCTACTACTCGCCTAATTAGTAGGTAATAAAAATAGGTATAGATTTTCCACATAGATTTTTGTTTTAAAAAGCAAAACAACATAACATAACGTATTCAAATTGTGCATGGGGTATACATCCAAGCAGGGGAACAATGTTTGGTTCTATTTAGGAACCTTGCTTATTTCAAATTTAGTTAGATGCGACAAACAGGCACTGACACACACTCATCCAAACAAAGGTCATCCTTTCTTCACAGAGGGTCACCGGAAAGCCACTTGGCGAACATCACGACGCACTCCTTGGGCTTGTACTCTGGAGCAGTATGCCCAGCACCCTACATGGTAGGTAGTCTACAGATATTACCTCCAAAGACTAGGACAGTGGAGTTTATATATCCTGATTTAGTTATGTAATGGAAAAGATAAGAATAAGGTTCCGAAGCACTTACCTTCACAGTTGCATACGTTAGGTTAGTGGAGTAACTTCTTGTGAATCTGGACAAGAAATTATTTGAATCAGTGTAAGACTTGGGCAACCCTAACCTGCCAACGTTCATTGGGTGAAGGCGTTTTGTTCTTAAATTAATTGGTTCAAGACAGGGACTAGGCCTACGTGAAAATAGGATATGCACAGGTAATTAAGCTCCAAATTATTGTTATAACACTTGGAAACATATTTTAAGAAATTTTCTGAACATTGAAATATCGTTTTTTCCATATGTTGGAGGAAAAAAATACATTCGAGTGGAATAGACCCCCAGTGAAAGAAGTTTCAGTAGGCACAGGACAACTTACCCTGCAACCTGGCCATCAACATACCATGGTCTCCAGTCATCTGTGATAGGCAGGTTAAGAGATCTTATCCATGCTTGAGTGCCAACGAAGGAAAACTCCTTATCATGGTCGCCACTGCATTCAACATCAATTACATATCAGAATCAGAATTTCTGATGAGATTGCAATTTTAGATTAATTTTCTTCTGTGGGTTGGTTACTTGTATATCAGCGCTGGATATCCTTCTCTACGTAGCCTCGAATGAATCTCTACTGTACTTGTGATATCTCTAGTGTACGGTATGTCGCTAACACATCTTTTCCATTCCGCCTTAGTTCCCTGCAGTGTGAGTGTGTGACAACGTTCACGCACAACTACACCGGAAAAAAAGATTCAGTACAGTACAGCTCTAGAGTAGTACCTGGCGAATGCCAAGACTCTCCCTTACGCCTTCATCATTTGCCCATACATAAGATAGCTGGTAGGTATCGCTCTGAGACCAAATTAACCAACATTAGTTTTGTGAGCAAGAGTGGATACAGTGTAAAGTTAATGGGAATTGGATGCACTCAACTCTACACTTGAAGGGAAACAGGAGATCATCACCAACCAAGTACTCCACCCTGAGCCCACTTGTTTCATTGCTTGCTGTTGCCTGCTGAATCCCGGGGCTCCATATCAACTCGCATGAGGGCTCCAGGATGTGGGACAAGTTGATATCTTTTGTGCACTATTTGTCCATTGTTAGTAGAAACTAGTAAACACAACTCCTCGTGTTCCAAACATGGTAGCTTCAACGATAGATGTTTTATCTTCTATCTTCACTGATTGACAGGAGAAGATAATATCTCGTGTTCTAGGGGAAACTTACATTGTCAATAGCTTGGATGGACTCGGCACATAACGCATTGGGTGGATCACTGTAGTTTCCTCCACAACTCTCCTTGGCAAACTGTGGATAAAATTTCTTTGCATTCTGAGTACACGACACAACTCATGAAAACTTCAATTGTATATACGGTCATCTGCTTAGTACTGTAATACCATAGTAATTTCTACTGCTACTACTGTTAGTACTTATGTGGGAGGATGGATCACCTCATAAAGTTCATCCGACAGCATTCCCATGCCATGAAAAAATTGGATTGTACCAGCTCTGTCAAACCTGTCGTCGGTCACTGGATTCCCAGCAAAGTACCCCTGTAATATTCTTGTTAAGCGATGCAAAGATGAATTTGATGAACAGTAGGCCTAAGCGTGTGGTAGGCCGGTTTCAGGCAAGGCTAACATTTTGCCCTAGTTGCATTTGGGCTGATTCAGGGTAGACAAACTAGAGTAGGTGGGTTTGACCTATTTGTGCATGTTCGAGCTATGATACATGTAATCTTTTTTGGCCTTTAGTCTCAATCTCAATTGCTAACTAGGCTTAAATGTTCAACCTATCCCATACCTTAGATCCAGATAATACAAAATATTCATCGGAAGGACACTACTATCAAAACTTGCTAAATACAGCGAGTTCATAGTGCAATATATATTTTTTACATTACACAGGTCCTCTAACTGCGGTTGTGTTGAAATTTTTCGCGATTCCAGAGTCTTGTCTATTTTCCTATTTTTAACAATAAAAGACCTTTGTCCTGGATTTATTTCTGGATTTCTGGCGACATGCTTTCAGTGGGAGGAGACGTTCCCGTCGACTACGAGGCATCTACGGTGACTTCGTAAAATCTCAAGATGATATGCCGGCTCAGTCTTTCGGAGGTGCTCGTAAGGGCAGGGTGTGCATGTGTGCATTCATAGGGGTGAGTGTATGCGCGTTTATATGAGTACCTGCATCTGTATTGTGTTTAAAAAAGGACCTTTGGAATTATTTTCTTCCACTGTTCGTATTTTTTCCTGTCACGTACGGAACCTCTTATAGATGGTGCTTGCAGCCGCTGGCAGATCCTATAACATAAGACAAGGAGATGTGAGATTCATATGAAGGAACCCCCGCCTAACCTACCCCCACTCCCGTGCGTCGCCGCAGCTTGGCGGCGGCGGCCTTCTGCTCACGCGCCAGCGACTAGCTCAAGATCGATGCGGTGGATCCAATCTCGATCTCGACAGTGATGGCGGCAGACAACGACGGCTGGGGTGTGGCGGTGGGGCTATAGCCGCAGCGGCAGGTGGCGGCGGCGGCCATGCTGCAGCCGCTCAACCTCCGGTTCAGCTTCTGATCACGATGGTGCTCCTGGTCTTGTTCTACATCACGCGGGCGCACGGGGCGGCGACCCTAGGCTTGGCAGTGGTGGTCATCTCCTCCGTCGGAGGTGGTAGGACTGAGGCTAGGTGGTCAGATCTCAAGATCCGTCATCTAGTCCTAGCTCGAGTTGGGGAGACATAGTTGCGGGTGAAAACGAGCCAACGGCAGGTGATGACGGTGCTCTGTGTCGTTACCTTGATGAAGCATCATTGTATAACTACTATCGACCCGCTCGTGCTACTCCGGAGGAAAGCCTAGGATCTAGTCTTCCAGATCGGACGATGACAACACTGCAGTGTCGTTTCTCTCTTGGGAGCATCGTTTGTGGAGCAGTGCTGGAAGACAAAGGCAGGAGGTGGAGCGGCTTTGTCTTGCATGGAGCTTTGGTACGTGGTGGCATGGTGCTGTCGTGTATCGGCGGCGACCGGGATGTTCTCAATAGTTTGCGTGCAGGGAGATGGTGCCGTTGGACGTCGTCTTGGCATCGACGGATGTCCGGACTGGCAAGGATGATGCGGCTCTTTTTCTTAAAGATGGGTCAGCGGTTCGATGATGATAACAGCTTCTAAAATGTGTGCATGTGGTGTACGCTTTAGGTTTGTTGCACCAGTTGTAGGTTCCGATATGTTATGTGGATGGATCAGCAACGACACTGGATTTAGATGTGGGAAATGAGAGCACTCAACATTATCGAGTTTGTTGGTGTGAGTGGTGGTTTCGGCTGGCTTCATGATGTTCTTGACAGACCTTTATTGAATAATTAATAAAGATGACTACATGAATCCATTGATCCAGAGGCTGGGGATTTTAACCTCCTTTTCCAAAAAAAATAAGGTAAGGAAATGTGGCCACACAGAACTAGTCAGAAATCAGCTAGGACTCATGCTCCAGTCCAGTCACCGAGTGGGCCTAGAAAGTTTAGATAGACTATTCGAAAAGGGATTAATTCTTTAGGCGTCAGCAAGCAAAGACTGTGTTCCTCTACAAACAAAAGGAATAAAATGTAAATCAAACTGCTTCATGATTCTAGGGTCACAAGGAGAAACAAGTTTTTTTTAAACTATGGTTCAATGATACTCAGATGTATATTGTATAAAACAAGAGTACACAAAAAAGAAGTGATGCATGGGCTAGTCCATGTTATTATGTAGATTCATAAGGAAAGCTTATACATTTTACTTAATATAAATGGACTTCAATAAACCTTGAGGTTAAGAAGTGGTTCTTCCCCAGATTCCTTGTCTGAAATTTGTAAACATGTATGTGCATGTGTTAGTGAACAGGTGATACACATGTACAAGAAGTAATCATCAATGAGTTTGTCGTGAACAAGTAAAGTAAATCGACCGAAAAATATTAAAAGAAAGTGGAAGTGATACGGCACTCGAACAATAGAATATGAGGGGCAACATCAATAGATATATAAGAAAATAGTGAGATGTATTGTGTACGGCAAAATCAGTTTATTATTGGTACAATTTGGTCCAACAAAAGACTCAAAGCCCACTAAGAAGAAGTAAAACCTGAAATATCCATCCGCAAAAAACCCTGAAATATTGATTAGTAGTGTCATGATACAAATGTCTTTTCATTGTGCAACTCATTTCTACAATATTTATGTATGTACCAAATAGCTGGTTAGGATTTAGTTACTACATATCATTTTGTATAAAGCGAAGTCATAGACTTAACTGAAGTAAGCGAAGTCTTGTATGACTAGATTTATTACTCAACTATTGTACTATTAGGTTTAAATTTTATGTGTTCTCTTTTTAAGATTGAATGGGGAACTGTACTCCAGAGCAGCAGTCCATCATCTCAAGATAAGTATAAAGAGTCTTACTTGATATGTGGATTTCCAGGGCAAGAGTGGGTACGATCATACCACAATATGATTCACCACCAATATAAAGTGGGTTTGAGAGGAACTGGGGGTGCTCATGCAACCACTGCATATAGAAGGATAAATTAGAATATATGTGAAAGCATATATAGAGATTGAATATTGATCTCTTTTTCTCATAGCATATAATTAAAATTCAACTCTAATTAGTTTTGGTTAGATCATAGGGCGCGGCCCAGATGAATGAAGTATTACACTAATCTCAGGTTCTCTTTCTTTTGACTGAGAAAAATGATAATCAATCTTGCCACACAATTAATTAATAACTTATTTGCAAGGCAAAAATTTAATAAAAAAGGGATTTGACATTAAAAATTTGATTCCCACGTTACAAAGAAGCTCAATTGGGCATAACAGGGGAAGGAAATATGCAGCTGAATGAATTTGTTGGGCTCATACGATGACTGTAAATTTGAAGAACGTTAACTCCCGTGACTAAGTTATCCTCTGATAGATCAATGCTTGAAGTTAGCATATTTTATCCATGCTTGTGGCAATGAGACTCCCGTGTTGCTCCTGTGACGGCCCAGGAAGAAACCCTAGTCACGCCGCCACCTCCCCCTCCCCTCCTGCCATCTCCCCCTCCCTCATCCTTCTCCGCTCTCTCTCTCTCTCTCTCTCTCTCTCTCTCTCTCTCTCTGTGTGTGTGTGTGTGTGTGCGCGCGCGCTTAATTTTGTAGCTGTTGTGTTATATCCGGTACTGCTTTCTCCAAAAACTGAAAATATTTTCATACTGGCCTTTGCCGGCTTAAGTTGCCTCCAAGTTTTTCCCATAAAGGTACATATCTAATACGGTAATAGCTCCCGAGAATCATTAAACATCTCATCTGTTGATCATTAGGGCTCAAAATAGTTGAAGATATTCAGCCCATTAAGCATAGGTTTTTTCAAAGAACCATCAAGTATAATTTGGAGTGTGATGTGTGAACATATTAGTTTTCTGGTTGAAATGTACAAACATGTTAGAATCTAATGAGAACTTACGAGTTACAAGTGTAGTTAGGTGTGATGTCTAACAAAGTTACAAGTGTAGTTAGGTATATGATGCCTAACAAAGTTACAAGTGTAATTAGGTATGATGCCAAACAAAGAAAAAGCTCAAGTAGCTTTTTCACAAACCATAATGTACCGTGTGAAAAGCAGAAGGGTCATAACCTTTTTGAGGAAAACGACTAGCATTTTAACCGCCTTGGTATCACTAGATTTAAACCCTTCTTCCGACGTGGCGTATGAGAACCCAGAGCCAATAGGACTATCAATAAAGATTATATTGCTGACCTGCAAAATCATGTAACACGTCAGCCAAAGATGAGTTTTCTTACAGGATGCGAATATTTTGGCACATTCTTCGCGAGAATGAATTTTTAGGACCCGGGGGTCTGGACTCACTTCTATCACCACCGTCCGTGCATAACAAGTCTAGGAGCATTACCAGGCCTACATGAACAGTGACAGTGAAAACACTCTCTCTCCTCCCAACATTCACCCTTGCTCTCTTCCTCGGAAAACAATTCTCTTCTGGCATTTATCTCGGTCACACACGTCTCACAAAAAGAAAGCACTCCTTATCTTTCTCCCCGAACTCCTGTCGCTCTCTCATGGAAAAAAAGTTATTTTCTCTCTCTTCTCTCTCACAGTTTCTCTCTCCTCTCTCTCGTTCCATTCCTCTCTCTCACACGGGCTGACAGAAAGAAAGACTCTCTCTCTCTCTCTCCTCACCTTCTCTCTCTCTCTCCATTCAAAAGAAGAACAGAGAAAAATGTAGAATAGAGGAGATTGACATAACGGGATGAGTGAAAGAGTTGACGAAACAAGTCGCCTTTGCCATAGTAGCTTGTGGAGACAAGCTGGTCGGGAACAGTGGCCATGAACCTAGTGTACTACTGTCTGACTTATGCTGTGAATGAGCTGGTGATCTCAGCGGGAATCTGTTGGGGTTTAACCATTGCTAGCCCTAGCTCTCTCACACGTTTCGCTCTCTCTCTCTGGCTCAAACCGAGGAAGGAGAAGAAGGAAGAAGAATACAGCACGGTGGACACTGGTGTTTCCCGCGCTTGAACGTCCGCCGCACCAACGGCAAATTTTCTTCCCAGAGCTCGAACTCTGTCTCCACAACAATTACAACGATCATCACGGGGCTTTTATACATGGGCCGGCACTGGGGCATTGATCTTCCCGCTCTGCCCACGCCCACCACGCGCACGTACACACACGGGTCGCGGCGAGTCCACAACTATCTCGACGCTCAACCCGGGATCCACTAACTGCCTAGACCTACTTCCACGCGATGAGTGCACGCACACCTCACCATAGGCTCGACACGGCTGTTAGAGATAATCTTGACATGGAAGATTCGAGCGTGTGGCCGGGCGCGTGGTGCTACCGAGCAGTGGCGAAGCTGCCGGACCGTAGGCTGGTTGTTAGCTGCATGTGTGTGTGCTAGCCGAGTTGTGCGTTAGTGGACTTAATTAGTGCGTGCATGTAGTTAGCTGGTTAGTGGCCGGGTCATGTGCAAGTAGCCGGTGTGGTCCATGCGTGCGTGAGTTAGTGGTGTGTGTGATCACTGGACTGGGTGCATGGGTGTGCTATATAAAGTTTACCGAAAATCACTTACGGACAATAAGTCACGGCGGAAGCTTACGGGATTATGTGTCCCCCTCCTAATCTCCCAGCACCTCCTGATTTTAAGTGTGGGGCCATCTGCTTTCCAGTCAACGGTTCCCATGTCAGCCTGTAGGTTCTTGTCCGCGAGTTTGAGTCCGTAACTGTAGCAAAGCTCTAAAGTTTACCCAGCTGTGATGCCAGAAGTGAGGTGCTTGAGGAGAGATGTAGTCTCTAGGTGCGTGTGTGCACGCGGAGAGATGAGGTGGATGCAGTCTCTATCAGGATGGACTCGCGTAGGAAGAGGAAGTTGTCTGGCGTCATGGTGGCGTTGATGGCAGAGAGGCCTGACAAGGTTGGTGCATCAATTCTGCTCTGAGGATTGACCGATGGAAGATGAAGGTGACAGCCCTTGCAGCGTGCGGTGCTCACTGGGAGTGTGCCAGACCGGTGTGGGACCCAATCCAGATAGTGGCTTGGATGGGACACCCGGCTATAGATGTTACTTTGGTGCAATGTCTGTTTGGTATTTGGCCCGGACATTCGGCACACCTTCATTAAGAGGATAGGAGTAGTAACAGCGTTGCCAAGATGGTGACTTCAGACTTCTTGATGTATCACTTTGTATGGTCTTTGTGAATAATTAATAATATGGTTGCATGCATCGTTCAGATACAGAGGCCGGGGGTACATCCTCCTTTTCTAAAAAAAAGTCTCTGTCAGGACCGTGGTATGCGCCTGGCCGGCAGGAGAACTCCTCTAAGTAGTACTATGTGTGTACTTTCATGTATGTGTTCGAGGCGTTCATGCACCGCGGCATTCGCCGCGGGGAAAATTATGGTGTCTCCTTCGTCTGACTCTGTCCGGTGTTTGTGTCGCCACGAGGACGCTCGGGGTTCGTCGCCGAGAAGGGTTAGTCTGCCCCAATAATGGCCACGGACCGACACCCAACACGCCCAGCACATGCGCACACACGCACTGCACATGCTCGTCGTGGCTTATTCCTAATAGTCATTCCCCAAGCCATGACTATAGGAGGGCCAGGACCTCGATGTCGATGTCGGCGAGGAGGGCCTTCTCCACCTCATCCACCTTCTTCAGCTTCGTGCAGTCCCACCAGAAGTGTCCGTGTTGGCCGCAGTTGTAGCACCAGCCGTGCTACTTTCCTCCGCCGCCCGACGTTGTGTTGCTGCTGTCGTCGTCGTCGTGGTCAAAGCCGCCGCCATGCTGACGGTTCCGTGCCACCCACTGAGCCGCCATGAGCATCAGCTACTCATCAACCCCGCTCGCCGCCGGCCTGTGCGCCCCGACACATCCTCTTGTCGAACGCCTTCAGGTGGCTCAAAGCCTCCTCGAACGACATCTTCTCCACCTCGCATAATTGTTCCATCCCAGCGATGACGGAGTACAAGAAGTCGGGGACCAACTCCAGCAACTTCTTCACCATCGTCAGGTCATCCAGAGTCGACCCTAGCACTGTGTAGTGTGCCGCCATGTAGCCAATCCTCCCGACGAACGCGTCCAGAGTCTCCCCATCCGTCATGTGCAGCCACTCAAACTTGCCGCGAAAGGTGGACATCCACGCCGCCCTAACCCGCTCGGCTTTGACAAAGCGAGTCTTGAGGCTGGTCCACACCTGTGCCACCGTCTTCTTCATCGAGACCTGCATCAGGATATCCTCAGAGAACGCGCCGAACAGCATCGCACTAGCCGCCTTGTTCTTCTTGTTGTCGACTGCCGCTTCGCTAGCTGGCGACACTGCCAACGACAGACTCTGGGCATCGAGAATAGCCTCTGCGTTGATTGCCCACACCGTGTAATTGTTTGGCATGAGCATCAGCATAGAGAACGACATGGTGCCCCCACCGCTACCATGCGGGACAATCGCCATAACCACCGGCAGAATCCTCCAGAAGCTCTGATGCCAATTCTTGGGGTTTAACCCTTGCTATCCCTAGCTCTTTCACATGTGTCGCTCTCTCTCTGCCTCAAACCAAGAAAGGAGAAGAAGGAAGAAGAAAAGGGCATAGTGGACATAGGTGTTTCCGGCGCTCGAAGGCCTTCCGCACGAACAACAAATTTTCTTCCTAGAGCCCGAACTCTGTCACCACGGCAATTACAATGATCATCATGGGGCATTTATATCGATCTGGGCCAGCATCGGGGCATGATCCCCACGCCTCCTACCCAGCCAGGCGCCCGATCCGCCCGCTCTGGCCGCACCCACCACGTGCATGCACAAGCACGGGTCGCGGCGAGCCCGCAACGATCTCCACGGTCACCCCGGAGTCCACTAGCTACCTAGACGTACTTACACACGATGAGTGCACGCACACACGCATACCCGTGGCACGCACACACGCATACCCTGCCACGGGCTCGCCACGGCCACGGACCGGCACCCGGTCCAGCGCGCGCACACACGCACTGCACATGCCCTAACAGTACCGACAATCTAATAAGGGGGTGCCCGGAGTCCCTGGAGCTACCAGACCTTTTTGTATTCTTCATTTCTTTTACAAATATTATGATTCAAGGGAAAGATTGGCTCAACACCTTGGTCCATGTCTCCGGTCGGTACAGCAAAGTAGGGAGTCCACCTCTGTACCCTTGGACGTCAAACCGGAAGGGCCCTGTACGTACATGTATGGACAATTAATTGGTTATCAACGAGTTGTCTTGCAAATTGCACGCTTCAACATCTTATCATCAATATTTCACAACAAACTATAACACATGTGTTTCTTTTTTTGAAATGTCAGGAAAGCTAGGCATATACTACTCCTTTGTAACTTAATATATGACAGTTTTCCTCAGTGTCATAGTGTGAAATAGCGTCTTATATTAAGTTACAGAGGAGGTATTAAATAGTCGATCTTGATTAAATATCATTGTGATATCCCTTGTTCTTTCAACTGGTATAATAATCAAACCTGATGATTTTATTAGTACTACCTTCGTTTTGGTGTATAAATCATTCGTGTTGTTCTAGGTCGACAATTTAACTATCTAAATATGTATTATATGTGACAAAAAATATATATTTAGAAACTACATCCGTGTAAAAATCTAGTGATATACTTTTTATGACATATAACACATATTTAATTCTTCAAATCAATGAACTAGAACTACGCGAATGATTTATCCACGGGGCGGAGGGAGTAGCTCTTTTACCATGCCTGGAAGTGTTGCATATGTGAGAATTGCGAGACCTGTCAGAAGGTAGCTGGACTTTTTTCTTATGGAATAGTAGCTGGTGAATTACCCATCTCGTAGAGAATGCCAGAGAGGCTGGAGCAGCCGGGTCCACCCTGCATCCACATCACCAGCGGGTCTCTGGTGGGGTCCTTCTCCGACTCGACGAAGTAGTAGAAAAGGTGCACGCCATTGCTTTCGTCCACCTCCACATACCTGCAGGCACCGCTTGTTAGATTTAGATTTACATAAAATGAACACCGGCCTCACTTGAAGAAAACCCGACAAAGAGCATACGTGTTGCAAGCATATATATACGTGGTTGCCCAAGGGAAAAAAGATGGATCATGCGGTACCCGGTTTCGAGGGAGAATGGGAGGGGCCCGTCGAAGCCGGGCAGGTGCGTGATGGCAACCGGCGACGAGTCCACCGGAGAGAGAAGAAGGCAGCAGAGCCACAGGAGTAGGACCGACCACCAGAATCTGGCCATGGTTGCGATGGTGCTCATGTCGAAGCTTCTTGCCATGGTTGCGATGCTGCTCCAGGTACCAGGGGCTTGGGGCTGCGGCCTGCAGCGTCCCTGGGAGGCGAGGCGAGAAAGAGAGAGCTAGCCCGGCCCAGGCGCTGCGCACCAAGGTGAGGAAGAGAGATGAGTGTATATAAGGAGAAATATGGGAGGCGTCAATCAAGCAACAGGGGCCAAGTAAAACTGTCGGTGATGAGAAAGACAAGTTAATGAGCGCAATGCGGACAACGCTACACCTACGTAAATCTACGTGCCTTATCAACAGGCTTAGGTGGAAACGTTTGATTGGAAAAGAAAAAGAAGATGGCCCCATGCATTGAAAATCAGGGGGACTGATTGGTTTTGGATGGACGGTTTACGTAGCTTTTCGTAAACAGTTCATAGGTGTAGCATTTTTGGCGCAATGCACTCTACCATTTGGTGTCACGAATCGTTTTCCCTCCCATTTCTTGAACGTGGGTCTATACTCTTTAGTGTAACCGTTGGCAGCGGGAGCAATGCATGGTTGGCGTGGGCCAGAAATGAAACCAGGAATTTGTTTATACATGGCCGCCGCCGACTTCGCCACCCACCGGCGACCGACACCAGCAGCCAAAATCTTAGGGGTCAGTACTACCACACTTCAAAGACTAATAGGTAAATACATACTATCTCTCACACTTTATTTTCATTTACTTCGTAGGGGCAAGACATTAGAATTATGGACAATTGATGTGATCATAACTCAATCTCGTAAACATAGAAAAGGCTCCCAAGCAATTGGGTTTTGCTCCTCCTCCCGTCGGCACTGCCACCGGTCCACCCTTCCTCTGATGGCTTTCGGCGATGAAGGTGTGGAGGATCTCTGCCCGCCGTCGGCGAAATGGACCCCGCTCCCATTCCTGTTAGATCCATCATCTTGGTTGGGACTGTGTGTGGCAGCGGCGATGTCCATCTATAGGAATAATGTCTCCCATGTTTGATCCTTGTCCCGATGGTCCGTCTAGCGTCATCAGAGAGCATGTTGAGGTGTGTCTCTGTTAGATCTCGCGGGATTCGATCGGTGCTAGACTTCACTGGATCTGTTGAATCCAGTTTTCTTTTCGTCTTTGTTCATGTGTTTACAGGTTTGATCTTTTCAATCTATTAGTCTATTCATTGGCGACTGTTAGATTGTATAGTTCCCGTATATGTGTATGTATGATGTAACATTCTACCCCTTCATTATATATATGTGAGAGGCCACCCTTAGAGAGTTGTGCCGGTTCCCTCAAACCTATTGTCTTACATGGTATCACGCTAGGTTACGATCGTTTCCGCTAAAACCCTAATACCCGCACCGCTGCCGCCGCCGTCTTCATCGCCGCCGCTCCCGATCGCGCCGCCGCCATGTCGAGCACCGCCACGTCTGGTTCCACCACCGCGGGGTTCCTGCCGGCCTCCCTCGCGGCGCTGTTGTCCCTCCCGCTGGACGCCGCCGTTGTGCCGGCCCCGATCGGGACCCGGAGCGTAGGCTCCTTCTTCTCGACTCCGCCGGCGCCCTCGTCGTTCGGGCGCGAGCTCGCGGTGCACACCGCGGCTGCGTCGTCCGCCTCCTCTTTTGTGGGTGCTATCCCGCCGCTACCGCCGGTGGCGCCCGAGTCCGCCTTGATGGCGGGGTTGTCGGCGTCGGGCCTGGCTGCGGCGCCATCTGCCCCTGCACCCTTTATTCCTCCGGCCGCGTCCCCGGTTACGCTGACGGCCTCTATGGTGCCATCATCCTAGGCCGTCTCCTCGACGGGATCGTCGCCGCCGCTGCCGTTTCACTTCGGCCATCTTATCACCATCAAGTTGTCATCCGACAACTACATCTTCTGGCGGACGCAGGTTCTTCCGCTCCTTGGGAGCCATTACCTACTTGGCTACGTCGACGGCTCTCTCCCATGCCCCCCGCGCTGGTGGACAGCGTGCACGGTCCGGTCTACAATCTGGCTCACCGTGTTCGGACGGGGCAAGACCAGGCGAACCTCCCCTCCATCCAGGGGCCGCTCTCTCCGGCTGTCGTCGGGCTTGTTGTCTTCGCCAAGATGTCTCATGAGGCCTGGACCATCCTTGAGCGCTCATTTGCGGCGCAGTCTCAGGCCCGTGTCTCTGCGCTTCGTCGTCAGCTTGGCGAGTGCGAGAAGCTTGACTCCATGACCACGGAGTTCTACAACAAGGTCAAGGGCCTTGCTGACATGTTGGCCTCCATTGGCAGCCGCTCACCGACTCCGAGTTCAACTCCTTCATCGTCAACGGGCTCGACGAGGAGTATGATGCTTTGGTTGAGATTATCAATGAGCATGGCAACTCGACTCTCATGATGGCACATGAGGTCTACTCCCGTCTTCTCCTCACCGAGCAGCGCGTCGAGGCGCGCCGCTCCAAGGCCAGTCACGGCTCCCTCTCCGCGAACGCCGCCACTAAGGGTGGCCGCAGCTCGTCCAAAGGGCCGCCCCCGGCTTTGTCATCGTCGGCTCCCCCTGCGTCTGCAACCTTACCAGGGGACGGTGGTCGATGCGTGTGTCAGTTGTGTGGCATTGAGGGGCACTAGTCCTCCAAGTGTCACAAACGCTTTCAGCGAAGCTTCCTTGGTCTTGGCAATGACGGCAAGGATACACACAACTTTGCCCGCCAGGTTGCCATGGCGGATCGTCTGGCGCCGCAGAAGCAACAAGGACACACTCAGTCCTACTCCATTGATCCCCACTGGTACATGGACTCTGGGGCGATGGAGCACCTGACAAGCGGGATGGGGAAGCTTCACACTCGTGGACCCTATCACGGCTCCGACAAGATCCACACCGCCAATGGAGCAGGTATGCACATCTCTCATATTGGTCAAGCATCTCTTCTCACTAGACATGCCAATAAGAGTCTTCAGCTTCGCAATTTCTTAGAGTTCCATCTGTGACACGTAATCTTCTTTCATTTCCTAAACTCACACGTGATAATAATGTGCTTTGTGAATTTCATCCTTTTGATCTTTTTATTAAGGATCGGGGCACGAGGGACATTCTTCTTAGTGGGCGGCTGTGCCAGGGCCTCTATCGTCTGGAGCATCCTGGTGTCGCCCGTGTTTTCAGTGGAGTTCGGGTCTCTCCATCACCGTGGCATGCTCGTCTTGGTCACCCGGCCACACCTATTGCCCTTCATGTCTTGCGTCGTCATGAGCTTCCTAGCTTGTCTAGTAATAAAGATATAGCAGTGTGTGATGCTTGTCAGTAGGGGAAGAGTCATCAACTTCCTTTTTCGGAGTCCAGCCATGAGGTTAAACATCCTTTAGAACTTGTGTTTTCAGATGTATGGGGTCCTACTCAGACTTCTGTCAGTGGTCACAATTATTATATCAGTTTCGTTGATGCTTATAGTCGCTTTACATGGCTTTATCTTATTAAACATAAATCTGATGTGTTTGACATTTTTTTAGTTTCAAAAACATGTTGAACGCCGTCTCAAGCACAAAATTGTTCATGTCCAGTCGAACTAGGGGGGGGGGAGTATCGCAACCTCAGTTCCTTCTTTCAATCGCTTGGGATTGCTCACCGTTTGGCATGTCCACATACACATCAGCAGAATGGTTTAGTAGAACGTAAGCATCGTCACATTTTTGAAGCTGGTCTTACTCTTTTGGCCCATGCATCTGTTCCGTTTCGGTTTTGGGGTGATGCTTTCATCACTGCATGCTTTCTCATAAACCGTACTCCCACTCGTGTTTTGAACATGAAGACTCCCATTGAGGTTCTCCTTAATGAAAAACCTGATTATACCCTTTTCAAGGTTTTTGCGTGCGCTTGCTGGCTGCATCTTCGTCCATATAACAAGCGCAAGCTTGAGTTTCGTTCCAAGAAGTGTGTCTTCCTTGGCTATAGCTCTCTTCATAAAGGTTACAAATGTCTTCATGTTCCCACACATCGTGTCTATATATGTCGGGACGTCGTGTTTGATGAGCATGTTTTTCCCTTTGCCAAACTTCCTGTGTCCACTGCTGAACCAGCATCTATGCATTCATCCTCTGTTGCCTCTGACCAATTTGATGATGTTGCATATTCTCCTATATTGTTGCCTAACCATGGTGCAGGCATTGGACGTGGGGCTCGTTTGCAAATTTGGAGGCGCCATCGCCTCCCTCGTCGGTCTCACCAGCGGCTCACGACGGTCAGGGTGCGCCTCTGCATGGCCTCGGTCCTCGTGCCCATGCATGTTCGACCGATCACCCAGCGACGTCGTGCGTCTCGGCGCCTCTGGTCTCTGGGCCGCCTGCGTTGGCGCCTCTGGCTCCTGGGCCGTCCACCTCGGCGCCCTTGCCAACCGTCTCGGCACCCCTGGTGCCTCCGTCGCTCGTCTCGGCGCCTCTAGCCTCTGGGCCGGCCTCGCCACCTCGGCTTGTCACGCCAGTCTCGTCGCCCCCTCGGCCTGCCACGCCGGTCTCGCCTGGGCCGAGCTCACCCGGCTCCGGCGCCCTCTCTCCTGTGCTGGCTGAGGCATCTCAGTCGCTGGCCGGGGTGTCTCCATCGCCGTCACCATCGCCGTCGTCGGTCAGTCCAGTATCGACTGAGCCCTCTCCGGCTCCTGTGGCTCTCGCGGCTCCTCAATGACCACATACGCGGAGCCGTAGTGGTGTTTTTCGGCCCAAACAGCGCCATGATGGTACTGTTGCTTGGTTGGCTGCATGTCTGGCTACTGCTCGTGCAGATTCGGCCTCTGAGCCTCGTACGTATCAAGCTGCTCCGAGTATACCTCATTGGAGAGAGGCCATGGAGCAGGAGTACCATGCTCTTCTTCGTAAGAAGACATGGACTCTTGTTCCGCCACCACCCCGTGTTAATGTCATTGACTCTAAATGGGTTTTCAAAGTGAAGAAGCATTCTGATGGGGTCTATTGAGCGCTACAAAGCACGGCTGGTCGCCCGAGGTTTTCGGCAGCGTTATGGTCTTGACTATGAAGACACCTTCAGTCCAGTGGTTAAACCTACTACTATCAGGCTTCTTCTCTCTCTTGCAGTTACTCGGGGTTGGTCTCTTAGTCAGCTTGATGTGCAGAATGCTTTCCTCCATGGTGTATTGGAGGAGGAGGTCTATATGCGGCAGCCCCTGGTTTCTCTGATCCTGATCGTCCTGATTATTTGTGTCGTCTCACCAAAGCACTCTATGGTCTGAAGCTGGCTCCTCGTGCTTGGCATGCTCGTCTTGCGACAGCTCTTTGTGCTCATGGTTTTGCATCATCGGCTGCTGACTCTTCATTATTTCTCCTACAAAGACCCGAAGTTACTATGTATCTGCTAGTCTATGTGGATGATATTATACTTGTCAATTCCTCTCCATCGGCTGCTGCTGCTCTTGTTCGGTCTCTTGGTGCTAACTTTGCGGTCAAAGACCTTGGGAAGCTTCACTACTTCCTTGGCGTGGAAGTTGCTTCCGGTTCTGATGGTCTTGTTATGATGCAGAAGAAGTATGCTTTGGATTTGTTGCAGCGGGATGGGATGCTTAAGTGCAAACCGACTACTACACCTATGTCTACCACTAACAACATCACTGTTGTAGATGGTGAGCTTCTGACGTCTGCTGATGCGACACAGTATGGGAGTATTGTTGGTGGGCTTCAGTACTTGACGATCACACGTCCGGATATTTCCTTTGCTGTCAACAGAGTATTTCAGTATCTTCAGGCACCTTGGGACACTCATTGGTCTGCGGTTAAGCGCATTTTGCGCTATATTCGCTTCATGTTGTCCTATGGTTTGCACATTCGACCGAACTCCTCTGGGGTCATCTCGGCTTATTCTGATGCGGACTGGGCTGGCAGTCCGGATGACAGGCGATCCACGGGGGCTATGATGTGTTCTTTGGTTCTACCTTGATCGCCTGGAGTGCTCGGAAACAAGCTACTGTTTCGCGTAGCAGTACTGAAGCTGAGTATAAGGTATTGGCTAATGCAACTGCAGAAATTATCTAGATACATTCTTTGCTTCAGGAATTGGGTATATCTCAATCACAGTCTCCTATTCTTTGGTGTGACAACATCGGTGCTACATACCTGTCTGCTAATTCGGTATTTCATGCCCGAACCAAACACATTGAAGTCGACTATCATTTTGTACGGGAACGTGTATCTCAGAAGCAACTACAGATCAAGTTCATCTCTTCCAAGGATCAACTTGCAGACATCTTCACCAAGCCATTGCCGCTACCATAGTTTGAGAGTTGTCGGCGTAATCTTACCCTTCTAGATTCTTTAGGAAGTGGCTAAGATTGAGGGAGGGTGTTAGATTATATAGTTCCCGTATATGTGTACGTATGATGTAACATTGTACCCCTTCATTATATATATGTGTGATAGGCCACCCCTAGAGGGTTGTGCCGGTTCCCCCAAACCTATTGTCTTACAGCGATGGTTGCTGCTTTGGTTCTTTGTGTGGAAGATGATAGAAGTGTCTCAACTCTCGTAACATGAGTGCCCACGTATATATTGATTGGGGGAAGAGAGACGCCTCGTAAGCGTTACAGAGAATACAGTTGCGATCACAACCGAGAGGGAGAAAGGTACATTCGGGATAAACAGGGAGAAGAGATAGAAAGATAAAGGAAAACTCTAAGATGGATTCTCTCCAGGGGAAAACTCAAGATCTTTGATTGGGCGACGACCTTGTCTGTGCATTGTTTCCTTTTTGGAGGCGTTGCTTTTGGAAAATTTCTTTTGTGGCCCGGGTGTTGCCTTCTGTGGTGGTTAGACTGCTGCTGTTGCGAGTTTCAATCACCGTAACGGGGTCTTTGTTTTCTTTTTCTCTCCTTTTTATTCTTGGCGGTGTGCATCCTTGATGCCTTTGTACATCTTGTTGGTGCAGAGGCTGGGTGTAATTGGTATCTTCACGATATTAATATATTCCCCTTATCGGATCTGTTTAAGTGAAGAGTTTCTATTCTAGTATTTCAAACGACCTAGGTGAAGATCACACTACTGGAATCACACCCTACGCCGAGTGCCAGAAACACTCGGCAAAGGGCCAAAACAACTCGGCAAAGTCTTTACCGAGAATTGTTCTCGGCAAAGGCCACCGGGCATACACCCCTTAGGCAAACATAACTTTGCCGAGAAGCAAACGACGGGCACTCGGCAAAGAGTGGCCCATCTTTGCCGAGAAAAAAATAACAAATAGTGAACAACCACGTTTTCATGACCTGACAGGTGGGCCCCACGTCCTACACCGAGCAGATGCTTTGCCAACCGAGAGCCCCTATAAGCAAAGCTAATGAGTAGCAAACAGCCATGTGTTCACCACCTGTCAAGCGGGTCCCACGTCCTACGTCGAGCTGATGCTTTGCCGAGTGCCCCTCTTGGCAAAGCTAACGAGTAGCAAACAACCACGTGTCCACCATTGCCGAGTGCCCCTCTTGGCAAAGCTAACGAGTAGCAAACAACCACGTGTCCACCACCTGACTGGCAGGTCCAACTACCTACTCCGAGCAACTACTTTGCTGAGGGCTACTCTCGGCAAAGCAAACAAATAGGAAACAACCACGTGGCCACCACCTGACAGGCCGAGCCTGTGCTTTGCCGAAAGACTTATTTCGTTTGTCGAGACGTTGACGCTCTCGGCAAAGATGCCAAGCTCTACAAGTCGGCACATTTTGCCTTGAGCTTTCTCGGCAAACTTAGCATCCTGCTCCAGTTCAAGAGCACTATTTAGTGACACATGTATGCAATCAGATCAGTATATATAAAAAGCACACGCACACACAATTGATAATTGTACACTGTAATGATTCATCTCATATTAAACAAATGTTTATTTATATAAAACTGGATTTTAAATGTTGTTCCTTCATTCTAAAAAATATGTGCAGCTTTTTTTGCGAAGGAAAAAATAATAAAAAATATGTAGCTATCACCATAGGGTCAGGTGTGGCAACGCAAGATGAAAATAATTGGGAGACAAAACAATATGGGGCTATATGCCCTGAAAACGACCGAAACAAGCGACATGTTAACTACTAATCTATTTATGAGAGTCGGATCATCAATACATATAACTACTATACGTTATACTGAAATGGGAGACGGAAAAGTAAGATGAATTTTTTTGGCCCACTGATGCCCAAGCGATTGCAACAATACCATTGTGTACCAGATAGGTGGATGACTTTTGGTCGTGGATGCATGAGAAGAACCGAATTTTCAGTGTCCGGTCCGCGTACAAAATGCTTGTTCCCACAAAGCTGAGGCGTGAAGCATGGCCAGGTGGACGCGGTGATTCGTCAAATTCAGATGCAGAAAAGGCGTGAACTAGCCTGTGGAAAACTCAAGTGCCATCCAAAGTTAAGATATTTCTTTGGAGATTAGTACAGCAATCTCTTCCCTCTGCTGATTTACTGCGTCACCGAAATATGTCAACTAAGTCAACTTGTGGAATTTGCGGTTCAAAAGATTCTTGGCAACATTCCCTCTTAACAGGGTTGTGGTCACCCTGTGGGCTGTGTAGCACGCACGCAGAAAAACGCTCCATGAACATACCTTCCAGTCTCCTCACTCAACGCACCATTTTGTGATCAGCTATATAAGGGAGCTGGGTGAACGTATGCCTAACAAACCTCAGGCAACACTTGCGACCAGATCAGTACGCACGCGCTCGGTGCTACCGGCCGCTGGACATGGGTGCTTCAGCTAACAAGTGCGCATGTATAACTGACCCGGCTACGCTCGAGGCACTTGCTTGCTGAGAGGCTCTTTCTATTGCCTTGGACCTGGATATATCACATATTCACATGTTATAATAGCGTCGGACTTCCAAGAAGTTGACACGAACATCAACAAAGGCATGGGAGGATCATATGCGGGTATCGTTAGAGAGATCATCGCGACAGCTAATTAGTTCACAACTTGCTCCTTCATCTTCGAGGGACGTGATTCGAATATCGAGACACATAGTCTCCCAAATCATACTTTATGACTTTTTTTGTACGCTATGTGTGACTCCTTGACACTCAGACCCGCCAAGAGCGCCAAGGGATGCCCGCCCGCTCTCATGGGCACGCTCATCGTCGCCTTCACGGGGCTCCACGGTCCGCTCAGTTCCTGGGTGCGCGCCCGCTCCGGCAGCCCCGACCGCATCGTTGCCATACTCTCCGACTTCTTCGGCTGGACGCAGCCGCTCGCCGCCGAGCTCGGCCTACCGCGCATCGCCTTCTCGTGCTGCGCCGTCTACGGCGCCGCCGTGCTCCACTCGCTCCTGCGTCAGCTGCCTAGACGCGAGGACGAGATCGAACGACAACGAGTGCCCGATTCCATTCCCAAATCTCCCGAGCGTCCCGGTGTACCCGAGGCGGCAGCTCTCGTTGATGTACCGGACCTACAAGGAGGGCGACGAGGTGGCAGAGGGGATGAGGAGCAAGAGCAACTTCCTCTAGAACCCGGATTGCTCGGTGTTCGTGTGTAGCACATTCCGGTGGCTCGAGGGACATACATGGAAGTGCCTCTCGCTGACATGGGCTTCCGGCGCATGCGTGCGGTAGGACCATTGGCGCCAGAGGCCGATGCCACGGAAAACCACGGTGGAGAGACGGCGGTAACCACGGCCAACCTCTGTGCTTGGCTCGGCAAGTTCGAGGACGACAAATCCGTCATCTACATATCAGCTTCGGGAGCATGGCTATGCTGCAGCCAGGTCATGCGGCGGCGCTGGCTACTGCCCTGGAGCGGACGGGCGTGGCGTTCGTGTGGGCGGTTTGTTCGGCTGTGACGCTCCCGAACGGGTTCGAGGAGCGTGCTGTGTCGGGCGGCAGGGGGGCACGGTGATCCGTGGATGGGCGCCGCAGGTGAACGCACTACGACACCGGGCGGTGGGTTGGTTTGTGACGCACTGCGGGTGGAACTCGGTGCTGGAGTCAGTGGCGGCCGGGGTGACCATTCTATTCTAGCATGGCCGATGACTGCCGACCAGTTTGTGAATGCCCGGCTTCTCGTGGACGAGCTGCGCGCTGCCGTGCCGGTTTGTTGGGGCGGGGATAAGATGGAACCGAGCACCGACGGGCTGGTTCGCGTGCTCGAATCTGTTAGGATTTAATTAATCCTATTAATCCCTGTTTTTCTAATCGAGGCGGTTGCCTCACATCCCTTCGGTCGCTATATATATGTGTAATCTCATCATCAATGACAACAAGAGTTTACTTTTACATCATGATGTTTGTCTCTCGTTCCTTTCTCGATCTCAATTTTAAACACGTTATATGTCACTTGCTCTCCGGCAACAAGCGCTCGTCCAAAAACGTTGAAGTTTTCAAAAACGGAATCGATCCATCTACACGAACCGATGATCTTGATGGATCAGTGCATGCTGCGCTCCCTTTTGTCTTGTTCCTAGTTTGATTAAACAAACATTACTAATGTATACTCTATTGTTGATTCGCTATGCATTGATTTGGAACAAGGAGATCTCAGCAGCATGATCAACGCAGCAGTTGCATGATCGACCACAGCGCTCTCGGGCGTGGCGGACCATGAGCGGCCGTGATGGCGTAGCGGCGACGCCCCCGGGCGTGGCAAACCGCAAACGGCGGCATCAGCCATAGCCGATTTCCAAGCGGCCGGCACGATTCCTCCACGGCGCTGGCCTAACAGACGACAACGCGGAAACCAGCGGCCGGCTACACCCTCCGGCGCATGGCGCAAATTCAATCGAGCGATTCGGCCTACAAAGGAACAGAGGAGATGCCTCTCGACGGTGCTCGTCGGCACAGAAGCCATGGAGATCAGATCGGCAACTGCCGATCGATTTCACAGAAGCAGTTACCAAGAAGAGAACGAACAATGCGTCCGTGGCTATCGTCCATGGCAGCAAGGTATGACGGCCACAGCGGCCTCCTACGGCCTCAACCCCATCCCTCCTCCTCCCGGCGACGTGCCGCATCAGCGGCGGCGGTGCAGCGCCCACCACCGCGGTGTTGCGCCTCGCGCCCTCGCCCCAGCCATGGCGGACAGCACCCTCCCATGCTCCGGCTCGACGCACGACACGTGGCCTGCACGCTGTTGCAGCCACGGCTATCCCGTAGCCGGCGGCGTCGCCTTAGCCTGTCTGGATCGAGGTGGACTCTCACAACGAGGCCTCCCCTCTGGACAGGTGGCAGCGCCCGCATCGCGGCCACTGGCGTCGCCTTCGCGTGACCCGTCCTTCCGGTTGCACAACTTCCGACGACAGCGTAGCCTCGTCTGCTCTCGGCAACGGCGCGGCCATCCAAAGCGTGCCGCCTATGGTGCTGGATGCGGCGAAGGACGGCCCGACGCAGAGAGCCCCTCCCGCGCGTAGCGACAACGTGGCTCGCCCCCCATGCCGGCGACTCGACGCCGTTCCCACACAACGGTGGTATAGTGGTGTACAAAGGCAAAACGAATCCTTCGATTCGTAACCACGCATAGAGAAGGCCGATGGAGGCTTATCTCTTTGTTGTTTTTCAATTCTACCATCAAGGTTTTACTGATTCACGGATTAGACATGTTCAATGTATTTGCGCTCTAGCAATTCCTACAACATGTTCTTTACTGGCACAACAACATTGTTTTGCGATTGAGATTAAATTTTCTCGCATAACAATATTGATTTTGTGATTGAGATTTTTTTTCTCTCGCAAAACAATTTCATTGTGATTGAGATTAATTTTCTCTCGCAAAATATTAATTCACCCTGCTGAATTATCATGCAACTTGATACTAGATCATCTCATTTTAATTTGAGGTCTATAAAATTCAAGTTTTGACCTGAACATCAAGTCTGCAACATCATTATTATTTACTACATTAGTAATATTTTTCTGTTGAATACCGAGATATATTCCAGATCTTAAGTTGATGTAATACACTTCCATGTTTATCACGTGTTGAGATTAATTACGTCCGTTTGCAATAGAGAATTTTAATCTCTTGCAAAGATAAATTCAGTACCTCTGTAGTACTGTTTCTCCGTTGAGTACGTGGTATTCCGGAATATTTCTATGATGTATCTATTTCCATGTTAACCACATGTCGAGATTAATACATCTATTTGCAATTGAGATTTTCAATTTCTCGCAAATACATATGCAAAATTCAAGGTGTCATCCTTAGCATTTTGGGATTCGCACTAATGATTTCGAGCCACCTTTCTTAAAATCTACTAATTTTGCAACATTAATATGTATTTATATTATGCAATCTGTAATATAAATAAATTACCGGTTTTTCACCGGAGATGATATGTTCTTTGTGTTTACCACATTGCCATTCTTCATGAACATATCATAGCTGCGAGATTGATTTCTCCCGCACAACAAACTTGTAAATTTTTGACAACAACATCTCCCTCATTATATTAGGAAAATACAAGGTAATGAGTTGGATCTACTGCCCATGTGCAGACTATCTCTATTACTGTGAGATCTGAATGATCTTCAATGTGTTATGTTCCCACAATTGAGGTTGAGAATTTTCAAGTTATACACTTGAGTCAATTTTTTGCATTTTTATTACAAAACCATGATGGTTTTTAATTTACTTCTTGTAAATTAATTATCTCTGGCTTGCCCCTATAAGTAATCGATGGCTAACAATTTGAGACTCTTGCCCTCAATGGCCACAACTTACTTAAGCAGGCCATGGACATCAAGATCAGTCTTGCAACCCATGGGATAGCGCGTGCCATCCAAGACACGCCACCAGGACGCAAAGGACCTCAAGGGTAATGGTTTGAAACTCACTTCAAACCCTTAACCGGACACCATCAAGTTGTCACGAGACCCTATGAGCATGGAGAGCATGATGGTTGAATATGTATCAACCGACATGTTTGGAGACTATACATTTAGTCCCTTAGTCTTCTTAGTGATCTATTTATTTATGTCCATTTATGATGTTCTAATAAGAACATGATTATTGTGTCACCATATATAGTATATCACAATATACTGTATCAGCACTTTGATACAAATACATTTGTATGTATTCTATATATCTGACAGTGATTTTCATATTGAGAATCTTCATGTCTATATATAGATTTCTACGGGAGTCAATCTGATGAAAAATGATATGTGCTTTGTGGACATATGCACCACAAACTTTATACTCAGGGAATTCCAATGTTTCCTCTCTCATTGAGAGAAAGGAGATATTTAAATCGCTAGACGCGATGAGGTATTTGTTGACTCAACTCGAGTCATATTTACTATCCCTGTGGGTACTCGAGTAACGTCGGGATGCTTTATTGCTTCCCAGGTTTAACTCGTAACCTACTAAACTATGGAGGTATTCGTCAAAATAGTTTTCATAGCAAAACTTATGATGACAACAAAGAGAAATAACTTCTCTTTACCATACGCAATGGATATGGCAAGCACATTCTATGTGTATCATCTGGATTGTACTACACATACGACACAACCCGTAGCACATGTTGTGTATGAGATAGGTTTCCAGAGTGTCTTGTACATGACAAAATTGGCATACTCACCTTGGTCATCGACACATTGGGTTGAAACAGAAACTATCAGCAATTCCAATAGTTTATGATTATAATGATGCTAAATTCTAATAGCATTTGGATTTTATGTGCACTACAAGTGACATGGGGAAGCTAATTTTAAGGCTTGCACACCTTAAATTCTATGATGAACCACTCAGACTCCTTGAATGCATCAAGTCAAGGTAAGTGGCTCTTCCCAGCCATTGAGTAGACTATTCAGGTATTCCATGTTTCTAAAAGACATATCTGCATGATGGTCTTTAGTGTGTGCTTTATTCACACGAAACCATTGACTCGTTATCCTGACATCGATTTCAAGCAAATCGAATGGATAACATTGCAGAATTCTCCTTGAAGGCATTCTCTATGGCCTTTGGATTGAAGTTTAGCAATTTATCCTAATGTCTAGACTCAAAATGGTTTGGTAGAATCATATCCAAAGAGTGAAGTGTTGGGGAATGTAGTAATTTCAAAAAAATTCCTACGCACACGGAAGATCATGGTGATGCATAGCAACGAGGGGGAGAGTCTGATCTACGTACCCTTGTAGATCGCAACGGAAGCGTTGACACAACGTAGAGGAAGTAGTCGTACGTCTTCTTCCCGATCCGACCGATCCAAGCACCGTTACTCCAGCACCTCCGATTTCTTAGCACACGTACAACTCGATGACGATCCCCGGGCTCCGATCCAGCAAAGCTTCGGGGAGGAGTTCCGTCAGCACGACGGCGTGATGACGATCTTGATGTTCTACCGACGCAGGGCTTCGCCTAAGCACTACAACGATATGATCGAGGTGGAATATGGTGGCAGGGGGCACCGCACACGGCTAAGGAACGATCTCAATGATCAACTTGTGTGTCTAGAGGTGCTCCCTGCCTCCGTATATAAAGGAGCCAAGGGGGAGGGTGCGGCCGGCCAGGAGGAGGGCGCAGGAGGAGTCCTACTCCTACCGGGAGTAGGACTCCCCCCCCCCCCCCCAATCCTAGTTGGACTAGGTTTCCCCAAGGGGGAAAGAGAGAGAGGGGGGCCGGCCACCTCTCCTAGTCCTAATAGGACTAGGGGAGGGGGGAGGCACGCGGCCACCTTGGGCTGCCCCTTTCTCCTTTCCACTAAAGCCCATTAAGGCCCATATGGCTCCCGGGGGGTTCCGGTAACCTCCCGGTACTCCGGTAAAATCCCGATTTCACCCGGAACACTTCCGATATCCAAATATAGGCTTCCAAAATATCAATCTTTATGTCTCGACCATTTCGAGACTCCTCATCATGTCCGTGATCACATCCGGGACTCCGAACTAACTTCGGTACATCAAAATGCAAAAACTCATAATAACTGTCATCGTAACGTTAAGCGTGCGGACCATACGGTTCGAGAACAATGTAGACATGACTGAGACACATCTCCGGTCAATAACCAATAGCGGGACCTGGATGCCCATATTGGCTCCTACATATTCTACGAAGATCTTTATCGGTCAGACCGCATAACAACATACGTTGTTCCCTTTGTCATCGGTATGTTACTTGCCCGAGATTCGATCGTCGGTATCCAATACTGTAACGCCCCGAGACCGATGTGCCAGGTGTCGTGCAGTCATTCGATGTCGTTGCGTTGTCATGTGCTTGCGTGTTGCATCATGTCACGTCATCATGTGCATTGCATCATGTCATCATGTCATAATCTTTTGCATCTCAACTAAATAATTCGTATGGGTCTTCGATCCATTTAATTCGAGGGAAGGATGGCTTCTCTTTATAATATATCCTCCCGATATTAGTGGAGCTACTATAATAAATATTCCATTCTTTTGGAATTAACCGGAACACACTTGCAAAATCCCCACTCCCTTTCTACTTCAAGTTTGGTCCCCAAACTTTGCCAGCGGGTACTCTCAACTTTCCGTCTTTTTTACGGTCTTCTCTGTGCCATCGCATCGCTTTGGCATGCTCTTTGTTTTGGAACAAACGTTTCAACCGTGGTATTATAGGAGCATACCACATCACCTTGGCAGGAATCTTCTTCCTGGGGCGCTCGCCCTCGACATCACCAGGGTCATCGCGGCTGATCTTATAGCGCAATGCACCACAACCGGGCAAGCGTTCAAATCCTCGTACTCACCGCGGTAGAGTATGCAATCATTAGGGCATGCATGTATCTTCTGCACCTCTAACCCTAGAGGGCAGACAGCCTTCTTTGCTTCGTACGTACTCTCGGGCAATTTGTTGTTCTTTGGAAGCATATCCTTTATCATTACCAGCAACTTTCCAAATCCCTTGTCAGATACACCATTCTCTGCCTTCCATTGCAGCAATTCCAGTGTGGTGCCCAGCTTTTTCTTGTCACCTACGCAATTCGGGTACAACAATTTTTTGTGATCCTCTAACATGCGTTGCAACTTCTTCTTCTCCAAATCACTTGCACAGTTTCTCTTTGCATCGGCAATGGCCCAACCTAGATCATCAACGGGCTCATCTAATGCCTCTTCTTCAGCTTCTTCCCGCATTGCCGGCTCAGCTTCTTCCCGCATTACCGGCTCAGTTTTTCCCCCATTGTTGTATCATCGTATTCGGGGAACCCATGGCCAGGATAGCTGTCTTCGTCCTCTTCTTCTTCATTGTCTTCCATCATAACTCCTCTTTCTCCGTGCTTGGTCCAAACATTATAGTGGGGCATGAAACCGGACTTAAACAGGTGGACGTGAATGGTTCTTGACGTAGAGTAATTGTGACCATTCCTACAGCCAGCACATGGACAAGGCATAAAACCATCCGCCCGCTTGTTTGCCTCAGCCGCAAGCAGAAAAGTATGCATGCCCTCAACGAACTGGGGAGAGCATCGGTCATCGTACATCCATTGCCGGCTCATCTTCATTACACAACATCGAATAGACCAAATTAATACAAGTTCATACATAAAGTTCATACAACACTTAAATGCAACAAACAAATAACTCACTAGCTAAAGCATTTAAATGCAACAACAAATACGATCAAGATCGCAACTAAGGTAACAATGGATCCAACAACATAATGATACCAAGCCTCACTATCGATGGCATATTTTCTAATCTTTCTAATCTTCAAGCGCATTTTCTCCATCTTGATCTTGTGATCATCGACGACATCGGCAACATGCAACTCCAATTCCATCTTCTCCCCCTCAATTCTTTTCAATTTTTCCTTCAAATCCTCGTTTTCTCTTTCAACTAAATTTAACCTCTCGACAATAGGGTCGGTTGGAATTTCCGGTTCAACTACCTCCTACATACAAATATCTATGTCAACTTCATGTGCATAATTTGTCATGAAAACGAAATGCAACTAGTTTTAAAAGAGAATATATATACCACATCCGAATCATAACAAGGACGAGGGCCGACGGGGACGGATATCAAAACCATGGCACTATATGTATAACAAACAACGTACGGGTAAGATAATTATACGAGTAACTATATATCCAAATCACACAAACATCAATTTTTATATAAAATTTCATGAACAAGAGGCTCACCACAAGGTGGTGCCGGCGACGGGACTGTGCGGGCGATCGACGGTGGTTACAACGGAGATTTAGAAGGCACTAAGTAAACCACACCTACATATGTAAACTAAGTGTTATTTTTGACCTCAAATTGCATATAAATCAAATACTAGCACATATATATATATATATCCTCCCAAATTACTAAACTCACAAATTAATCACTATATAAAGCATTGCAAGAGCTAATCTAGCAATGGGAGATGAAAGGACAAAGTTGCTAACCTTTGTGATCATTTGAATGGATGGGGGCCTTCAAATCTTGACAAATTTTGGGCAAAATGTGTGATGAGCTCGAGAGAAAGAGGGGAAGAACAGAGAGGAGAGGGGAAAGGGGAAGAACAGAGCGAGCTCGGGTGGACGAAGGGTTTATGTAGGACGACCTTTAGTACCGATTCGTGCCAAGAACCGGTACTAAAGGGGCTGGAGGGGCCCCAGTCTGACAACATCCTGCCACCACTCTCATTAGTACCGGTTCGTAGCACGAACCGGTGCTAAAGGTTCACCACGAACCGGTAGTAATGAAAGCGGCCCGGCTAGCCGTTGGAACCTGCACTAATGTATACATTAGTGCCGGCTCAAATACAAACCGGCACTAATGTGCTTCACGTTTGACCCTTTTTCTACTAGTGACCCGTGTCTAGATACCATGACGTGTTCTTCTTCGGATAACTTTGGTATTACGTTCTTCTCATGAAGTAGCACCTTCCCGCTTGGTTTCGCAACCGCTATTTGGACGAGATCACAAACTTCGACCATCAGAAGACTTGGACGTTCGTCTTCTTGCTTCGCTAAATTTGCCTTGATCTCCCGCTTGTTAGGCCCCAGACAATCCTTCGCAAAGTGACCCATCTCGTTGCATATATAGCACTTGACCTCAGACATATCCAAGTTTCGTGGCTTCCTCTCTTTAGATTGGTCTGCCTTACAACGACCTTGTGGTTTGCCTTTGCCTTTTGCGGTTTGTCCGCCACACTTCACGTTGCTTGAGCCTTCGCCATAGTTGCACCTTCCTGTGCTACTTGGGGACTCCCAATCTGTGCGCGAGTACATGAGTTGGTCATCGCCTCCTCCTTTGCCTTTCCGACAACCACGAGCATTCTCTTCCCATGTCCGCAGGTGTCCGATCACCTCTGTTATGGTCATGTCGTCGATGTCGTAAAGTTGTTCGACCGTGCCGATGATGTACATGAATTTATCGGTGACCGAATTAAAAAAATTCTCCACGACCTCGGCTTCATCGAGCTTTGCACCAAGCGTGCGGATCTCTCCCACCATAGTAGTCAGACGCATGACATAGTCATTCACTGATTCAGTTTCCTCCATCCTGTAACTTGTGAAATTGGCGCTTCAGCACTTGTGCCCGAGCCTTCGTGACGCGATCTCCTCCGATACTCATCTCCTTGAGTGTGTTCCACGCCTCTCTTGCCATCTCGAACTCCGCCAATGTCATCAGCATGAAATCCGGTACAAACTGGGCTATGGCTGCCATGGCACCTTCGTCGCACTCCTGATCGACGTCGTCATCCGTGATGTTCTCCCACACTCGTAGGATTCGGAGAGTAATCTTTATCTTGACCGCCCACATGCTGTACTTGGCGTCGGTGAGCATTGGGTACTGGATGAGGACGTTGCGATGTGCCAGTACGTTGGCGCCGCCCTTTCCGCCACCACTAGTTGCTGACTTGCCGCCCTTCTTCACCTTGTCACTTTTCTTGTTCGTCTTGTAACCGCCGTTGCCGGACTTGTTTACCTTGGAACCAACCGACTCCTAGTCACTTCCCCCATCGTTGATCGTAGAGGCTCTAGATACCAGTTGTTGGTTTTTGATCGCCGGATCAAATCACCAGAACCTCTGCACACTCACGTACAAAAGCAACCAAGCAAGCTGCCTTGTAGGTTGATTGATAAACAGTGTACGTGTGTGTATAGCCACGTACTTCTGTACGTGAGCGTGGCTTGGGCTAGTAACGACCCGATCGATTGATCTCAGCGGATTCTCTCGTAACTTGGCGAACGGAAGACTGATCGATTTGATGGCTAAAGGCCCGTGTCGAGCTTTTTCTTTTTATTGCTTTTCTCTGTTGGAAACATGGTACAGCCCCACGTTCAGATGATGGATAACTACAGGAGCGAGTCTCCTGGCGCCCACGCCCACGCTCCCACGCACGACGGCTTCGCCCTCGCTTGCACGCGCGGCGTGATCGCCACGATCTGTTGTAACGATAACTTTCTCCCCCTTCTGTACTCCTCGTGTATATAACACGGCCCCTGTACTTGAGTTGAATATAGAGTTATAGACATAGTTTATCCATCCAACTTGGTATCAGACGTCCACCGACTCTTCCCTCGCTTCCGCCATGAGCTTCCGACGTCCACTCCGTCGCACTCGTTCATTCGGGGACGCCGATGCGCCCTTCATCCTTCCCCGCGTCGCCCCCGAGCCAGCGCCCGGCATGTTTTAGCAATTGGCAATTTAGTGCAGACTGGTGTATTCTATAGGGTCTGTACCTAGTGAGTCCAGTGTTTCAATAGTTCCCTTGCCAACTCTAATGATTAGCAGGATCAAGTGGAAATTGTGCACACGTTTATATAAGCGGGCATGCATAACTCATCAACTACACTTAACATCGAGTAAGGAAAATAGAATTTGTAGTACAAGACAATAACACTCACTTGAAGTTGTAAGGAAATAGTATTTCTGGTCTGATATTTAGTTCCTTCAAAAACATTAGCAAGTTATTTTCTGAGTCATCGGTGTGGTTTTTTTAACATAACTTCATTAACGATATGTGGGTCAATGAATCCAATGCCATAGACTCCATCTCTTTTGGCATTTCAAAATCTTCATTCTGCATAATAACACACAAAAGAATATAGTGAGGATAATTACAGGCAATGAATGAGCTGAGCTAGAGACTTAAATTGTAGAAAGAAACCACTAACAGACAATAGCAACTGACGATAGATTTGTCGAGTGCGCCTTGATTGAATAACTGAAAATAACAGACAATTGCATGTTTTAGTGTGGGTCCACGCACCACCCGGCTCCTTAGGTCCTTATCCCCTCGCAGCTTGTATTCTTGCTCCCATCCTTTGTCCTTCTACAGCTCATCTTTTCCCATTGCTCTCGTCGTCAATCATGGAGCTTCTGCCCAACCTCGTTTTTACCTCTCCTCTCTTCACACGTCAGCTCCAACTCCAATCTCCCCTTGCTAAACAACGACCGCGACTGCTGCGCGTTAGGCAGGCCACCTGCGCCGACAATGGCGACCAGCGCGCTGCAACCACGGTCGTCCTGTCGCTGCTCCCGGCAATGGTTTTTGTTTCCTGGCCCTTATGGGCATGCAAATGTTGGAACCAGCTACGATATATGCTGGAACCGGCGATGGAAGATGCTGCATCCAGCGACTGATTTTGCTTCAGCCGGAGCTGCAGCTGGCGATGTTTTCGTCGATGGTTTGTTGCAACCGTACTCCGCATAAGCTACATCCATGTTCGCGCAGAGTTGCAACCTTTCGCAGAAGAGCTGCAACCAGGGACGCCATGGTCACAAATGATACAACCACACACTATAGAAGCTTCATAACGTTCGCCAAAGCTGCAACCGGCGACGCCATCATCGTCGAATGCTACAACCAAACACTGCAAAAGCTACATCCACGTTCGCCAGAGTTGCAACCATTTCGGCAATGTTAGAACCGTTTATGCCGGTGTTGCAACCAACTCGTTGCGGAGGAGGATGCAAGCATGAACACACGGGAGTTGCAACCGACGCCCCTGGATTTGGCCAACGACCTTGCTCCAACCGGCGGCAAGCACCCATATTGGGGACTTCGGTCTTCCATGCTACATCCATGGCCGACGGCGAGCAACTCATGCATTGCAATAGATGGGAGGCAAGAGATGCAGGCTTGTTGGGGGATGCCCCCCCCCCCCCCCCCCCCCACGTGCATTGACCGAGCGGATTGAGAGAGATGGTTAAGATCCGAGGGCATGGGCTGGCCTAATCTAACGGCGCGCGGGCGGCTGGCCGAAATTTGGGCCGGCGCACTGGCGTCTACTACTCGCCTAATTAGTAGGTAATAAAAATAGGTATAGATTTTCCACATAGATTTTTGTTTTAAAAAGCAAAACAACATAACATAACGTATTCAAATTGTGCATGGGGTATACATCCAAGCAGGGGAACAATGTTTGGTTCTATTTAGGAACCTTGCTTATTTCAAATTTAGTTAGATGCGACAAACAGGCACTGACACACACTCATCCAAACAAAGGTCATCCTTTCTTCACAGAGGGTCACCGGAAAGCCACTTGGCGAACATCACGACGCACTCCTTGGGCTTGTACTCTGGAGCAGTATGCCCAGCACCCTACATGGTAGGTAGTCTACAGATATTACCTCCAAAGACTAGGACAGTGGAGTTTATATATCCTGATTTAGTTATGTAATGGAAAAGATAAGAATAAGGTTCCGAAGCACTTACCTTCACAGTTGCATACGTTAGGTTAGTGGAGTAACTTCTTGTGAATCTGGACAAGAAATTATTTGAATCAGTGTAAGACTTGGGCAACCCTAACCTGCCAACGTTCATTGGGTGAAGGCGTTTTGTTCTTAAATTAATTGGTTCAAGACAGGGACTAGGCCTACGTGAAAATAGGATATGCACAGGTAATTAAGCTCCAAATTATTGTTATAACACTTGGAAACATATTTTAAGAAATTTTCTGAACATTGAAATATCGTTTTTTCCATATGTTGGAGGAAAAAAATACATTCGAGTGGAATAGACCCCCAGTGAAAGAAGTTTCAGTAGGCACAGGACAACTTACCCTGCAACCTGGCCATCAACATACCATGGTCTCCAGTCATCTGTGATAGGCAGGTTAAGAGATCTTATCCATGCTTGAGTGCCAACGAAGGAAAACTCCTTATCATGGTCGCCACTGCATTCAACATCAATTACATATCAGAATCAGAATTTCTGATGAGATTGCAATTTTAGATTAATTTTCTTCTGTGGGTTGGTTACTTGTATATCAGCGCTGGATATCCTTCTCTACGTAGCCTCGAATGAATCTCTACTGTACTTGTGATATCTCTAGTGTACGGTATGTCGCTAACACATCTTTTCCATTCCGCCTTAGTTCCCTGCAGTGTGAGTGTGTGACAACGTTCACGCACAACTACACCGGAAAAAAAGATTCAGTACAGTACAGCTCTAGAGTAGTACCTGGCGAATGCCAAGACTCTCCCTTACGCCTTCATCATTTGCCCATACATAAGATAGCTGGTAGGTATCGCTCTGAGACCAAATTAACCAACATTAGTTTTGTGAGCAAGAGTGGATACAGTGTAAAGTTAATGGGAATTGGATGCACTCAACTCTACACTTGAAGGGAAACAGGAGATCATCACCAACCAAGTACTCCACCCTGAGCCCACTTGTTTCATTGCTTGCTGTTGCCTGCTGAATCCCGGGGCTCCATATCAACTCGCATGAGGGCTCCAGGATGTGGGACAAGTTGATATCTTTTGTGCACTATTTGTCCATTGTTAGTAGAAACTAGTAAACACAACTCCTCGTGTTCCAAACATGGTAGCTTCAACGATAGATGTTTTATCTTCTATCTTCACTGATTGACAGGAGAAGATAATATCTCGTGTTCTAGGGGAAACTTACATTGTCAATAGCTTGGATGGACTCGGCACATAACGCATTGGGTGGATCACTGTAGTTTCCTCCACAACTCTCCTTGGCAAACTGTGGATAAAATTTCTTTGCATTCTGAGTACACGACACAACTCATGAAAACTTCAATTGTATATACGGTCATCTGCTTAGTACTGTAATACCATAGTAATTTCTACTGCTACTACTGTTAGTACTTATGTGGGAGGATGGATCACCTCATAAAGTTCATCCGACAACATTCCCATGCCATGAAAAAATTGGATTGTACCAGCTCTGTCAAACCTGTCGTCGGTCACTGGATTCCCAGCAAAGTACCCCTGTAATATTCTTGTTAAGCGATGCAAAGATGAATTTGATGAACAGTAGGCCTAAGCGTGTGGTAGGCCGGTTTCAGGCAAGGCTAACATTTTGCCCTAGTTGCATTTGGGCTGATTCAGGGTAGACAAACTAGAGTAGGTGGGTTTGACCTATTTGTGCATGTTCGAGCTATGATACATGTAATCTTTTTTGGCCTTTAGTCTCAATCTCAATTGCTAACTAGGCTTAAATGTTCAACCTATCCCATACCTTAGATCCAGATAATACAAAATATTCATCGGAAGGACACTACTATCAAAACTTGCTAAATACAGCGAGTTCATAGTGCAATATATATTTTTTACATTACACAGGTCCTCTAACTGCGGTTGTGTTGAAATTTTTCGCGATTCCAGAGTCTTGTCTATTTTCCTATTTTTAACAATAAAAGACCTTTGTCCTGGATTTATTTCTGGATTTCTGGCGACATGCTTTCAGTGGGAGGAGACGTTCCCGTCGACTACGAGGCATCTACGGTGACTTCGTAAAATCTCAAGATGATATGCCGGCTCAGTCTTTCGGAGGTGCTCGTAAGGGCAGGGTGTGCATGTGTGCATTCATAGGGGTGAGTGTATGCGCGTTTATATGAGTACCTGCATCTGTATTGTGTTTAAAAAAGGACCTTTGGAATTATTTTCTTCCACTGTTCGTATTTTTTCCTGTCACGTACGGAACCTCTTATAGATGGTGCTTGCAGCCGCTGGCAGATCCTATAACATAAGACAAGGAGATGTGAGATTCATATGAAGGAACCCCCGCCTAACCTACCCCCACTCCCGTGCGTCGCCGCAGCTTGGCGGCGGCGGCCTTCTGCTCACGCGCCAGCGACTAGCTCAAGATCGATGCGGTGGATCCAATCTCGATCTCGACAGTGATGGCGGCAGACAACGACGGCTGGGGTGTGGCGGTGGGGCTATAGCCGCAGCGGCAGGTGGCGGCGGCGGCCATGCTGCAGCCGCTCAACCTCCGGTTCAGCTTCTGATCACGATGGTGCTCCTGGTCTTGTTCTACATCACGCGGGCGCACGGGGCGGCGACCCTAGGCTTGGCAGTGGTGGTCATCTCCTCCGTCGGAGGTGGTAGGACTGAGGCTAGGTGGTCAGATCTCAAGATCCGTCATCTAGTCCTAGCTCGAGTTGGGGAGACATAGTTGCGGGTGAAAACGAGCCAACGGCAGGTGATGACGGTGCTCTGTGCCGTTACCTTGATGAAGCATCATTGTATAACTACTATCGACCCGCTCGTGCTACTCCGGAGGAAAGCCTAGGATCTAGTCTTCCAGATCGGACGATGACAACACTGCAGTGTCGTTTCTCTCTTGGGAGCATCGTTTGTGGAGCAGTGCTGGAAGACAAAGGCAGGAGGTGGAGCGGCTTTGTCTTGCATGGAGCTTTGGTACGTGGTGGCATGGTGCTGTCGTGTATCGGCAGCGACCGGGATGTTCTCAATAGTTTGCGTGCAGGGAGATGGTGCCGTTGGACGTCGTCTTGGCATCGACGGATGTCCGGACTGGCAAGGATGATGCGGCTCTTTTTCTTAAAGATGGGTCAGCGGTTCGATGATGATAACAGCTTCTAAAATGTGTGCATGTGGTGTACGCTTTAGGTTTGTTGCACCAGTTGTAGGTTCCGATATGTTATGTGGATGGATCAGCAACGACACTGGATTTAGATGTGGGAAATGAGAGCACTCAACATTATCGAGTTTGTTGGTGTGAGTGGTGGTTTCGGCTGGCTTCATGATGTTCTTGACAGACCTTTATTGAATAATTAATAAAGATGACTACATGAATCCATTGATCCAGAGGCTGGGGATTTTAACCTCCTTTTCCAAAAAAAATAAGGTAAGGAAATGTGGCCACACAGAACTAGTCAGAAATCAGCTAGGACTCATGCTCCAGTCCAGTCACCGAGTGGGCCTAGAAAGTTTAGATAGACTATTCGAAAAGGGATTAATTCTTTAGGCGTCAGCAAGCAAAGACTGTGTTCCTCTACAAACAAAAGGAATAAAATGTAAATCAAACTGCTTCATGATTCTAGGGTCACAAGGAGAAACAAGTTTTTTTTAAACTATGGTTCAATGATACTCAGATGTATATTGTATAAAACAAGAGTACACAAAAAAGAAGTGATGCATGGGCTAGTCCATGTTATTATGTAGATTCATAAGGAAAGCTTATACATTTTACTTAATATAAATGGACTTCAATAAACCTTGAGGTTAAGAAGTGGTTCTTCCCCAGATTCCTTGTCTGAAATTTGTAAACATGTATGTGCATGTGTTAGTGAACAGGTGATACACATGTACAAGAAGTAATCATCAATGAGTTTGTCGTGAACAAGTAAAGTAAATCGACCGAAAAATATTAAAAGAAAGTGGAAGTGATACGGCACTCGAACAATAGAATATGAGGGGCAACATCAATAGATATATAAGAAAATAGTGAGATGTATTGTGTACGGCAAAATCAGTTTATTATTGGTACAATTTGGTCCAACAAAAGACTCAAAGCCCACTAAGAAGAAGTAAAACCTGAAATATCCATCCGCAAAAAACCCTGAAATATTGATTAGTAGTGTCATGATACAAATGTCTTTTCATTGTGCAACTCATTTCTACAATATTTATGTATGTACCAAATAGCTGGTTAGGATTTAGTTACTACATATCATTTTGTATAAAGCGAAGTCATAGACTTAACTGAAGTAAGCGAAGTCTTGTATGACTAGATTTATTACTCAACTATTGTACTATTAGGTTTAAATTTTATGTGTTCTCTTTTTAAGATTGAATGGGGAACTGTACTCCAGAGCAGCAGTCCATCATCTCAAGATAAGTATAAAGAGTCTTACTTGATATGTGGATTTCCAGGGCAAGAGTGGGTACGATCATACCACAATATGATTCACCACCAATATAAAGTGGGTTTGAGAGGAACTGGGGGTGCTCATGCAACCACTGCATATAGAAGGATAAATTAGAATATATGTGAAAGCATATATAGAGATTGAATATTGATCTCTTTTTCTCATAGCATATAATTAAAATTCAACTCTAATTAGTTTTGGTTAGATCATAGGGCGCGGCCCAGATGAATGAAGTATTACACTAATCTCAGGTTCTCTTTCTTTTGACTGAGAAAAATGATAATCAATCTTGCCACACAATTAATTAATAACTTATTTGCAAGGCAAAAATTTAATAAAAAAAGGGATTTGACATTAAAAATTTGATTCCCACGTTACAAAGAAGCTCAATTGGGCATAACAGGGGAAGGAAATATGCAGCTGAATGAATTTGTTGGGCTCATACGATGACTGTAAATTTGAAGAACGTTAACTCCCGTGACTAAGTTATCCTCTGATAGATCAATGCTTGAAGTTAGCATATTTTATCCATGCTTGTGGCAATGAGACTCCCGTGTTGCTCCTGTGACGGCCCAGGAAGAAACCCTAGTCACGCCGCCACCTCCCCCTCCCCTCCTGCCATCTCCCCCTCCCTCATCCTTCTCCGCTCTCTCTCTCTCTCTCTCTCTCTCTCTCTGTGTGTGTGTGTGTGTGTGTGTGCGCGCGCGCTTAATTTTGTAGCTGTTGTGTTATATCCGGTACTGCTTTCTCCAAAAACTGAAAATATTTTCATACTGGCCTTTGCCGGCTTAAGTTGCCTCCAAGTTTTTCCCATAAAGGTACATATCTAATACGGTAATAGCTCCCGAGAATCATTAAACATCTCATCTGTTGATCATTAGGGCTCAAAATAGTTGAAGATATTCAGCCCATTAAGCATAGGTTTTTTCAAAGAACCATCAAGTATAATTTGGAGTGTGATGTGTGAACATATTAGTTTTCTGGTTGAAATGTACAAACATGTTAGAATCTAATGAGAACTTACGAGTTACAAGTGTAGTTAGGTGTGATGTCTAACAAAGTTACAAGTGTAGTTAGGTATATGATGCCTAACAAAGTTACAAGTGTAATTAGGTATGATGCCAAACAAAGAAAAAGCTCAAGTAGCTTTTTCACAAACCATAATGTACCGTGTGAAAAGCAGAAGGGTCATAACCTTTTTGAGGAAAACGACTAGCATTTTAACCGCCTTGGTATCACTAGATTTAAACCCTTCTTCCGACGTGGCGTATGAGAACCCAGAGCCAATAGGACTATCAATAAAGATTATATTGCTGACCTGCAAAATCATGTAACACGTCAGCCAAAGATGAGTTTTCTTACAGGATGCGAATATTTTGGCACATTCTTCGCGAGAATGAATTTTTAGGACCCGGGGGTCTGGACTCACTTCTATCACCACCGTCCGTGCATAACAAGTCTAGGAGCATTACCAGGCCTACATGAACAGTGACAGTGAAAACACTCTCTCTCCTCCCAACATTCACCCTTGCTCTCTTCCTCGGAAAACAATTCTCTTCTGGCATTTATCTCGGTCACACACGTCTCACAAAAAGAAAGCACTCCTTATCTTTCTCCCCGAACTCCTGTCGCTCTCTCATGGAAAAAAAGTTATTTTCTCTCTCTTCTCTCTCACAGTTTCTCTCTCCTCTCTCTCGTTCCATTCCTCTCTCTCACACGGGCTGACAGAAAGAAAGACTCTCTCTCTCTCTCTCCTCACCTTCTCTCTCTCTCTCTCCATTCAAAAGAAGAACAGAGAAAAATGTAGAATAGAGGAGATTGACATAACGGGATGAGTGAAAGAGTTGACGAAACAAGTCGCCTTTGCCATAGTAGCTTGTGGAGACAAGCTGGTCGGGAACAGTGGCCATGAACCTAGTGTACTACTGTCTGACTTATGCTGTGAATGAGCTGGTGATCTCAGCGGGAATCTGTTGGGGTTTAACCATTGCTAGCCCTAGCTCTCTCACACGTTTCGCTCTCTCTCTCTGGCTCAAACCGAGGAAGGAGAAGAAGGAAGAAGAATACAGCACGGTGGACACTGGTGTTTCCCGCGCTTGAACGTCCGCCGCACCAACGGCAAATTTTCTTCCCAGAGCTCGAACTCTGTCTCCACAACAATTACAACGATCATCACGGGGCTTTTATACATGGGCCGGCACTGGGGCATTGATCTTCCCGCTCTGCCCACGCCCACCACGCGCACGTACACACACGGGTCGCGGCGAGTCCACAACTATCTCGACGCTCAACCCGGGATCCACTAACTGCCTAGACCTACTTCCACGCGATGAGTGCACGCACACCTCACCATAGGCTCGACACGGCTGTTAGAGATAATCTTGACATGGAAGATTCGAGCGTGTGGCCGGGCGCGTGGTGCTACCGAGCAGTGGCGAAGCTGCCGGACCGTAGGCTGGTTGTTAGCTGCATGTGTGTGTGCTAGCCGAGTTGTGCGTTAGTGGACTTAATTAGTGCGTGCATGTAGTTAGCTGGTTAGTGGCCGGGTCATGTGCAAGTAGCCGGTGTGGTCCATGCGTGCGTGAGTTAGTGGTGTGTGTGATCACTGGACTGGGTGCATGGGTGTGCTATATAAAGTTTACCGAAAATCACTTACGGACAATAAGTCACGGCGGAAGCTTACGGGATTATGTGTCCCCCTCCTAATCTCCCAGCACCTCCTGATTTTAAGTGTGGGGCCATCTGCTTTCCAGTCAACGGTTCCCATGTCAGCCTGTAGGTTCTTGTCCGCGAGTTTGAGTCCGTAACTGTAGCAAAGCTCTAAAGTTTACCCAGCTGTGATGCCAGAAGTGAGGTGCTTGAGGAGAGATGTAGTCTCTAGGTGCGTGTGTGCGCGGAGAGATGAGGTGGATGCAGTCTCTATCAGGATGGACTCGCGTAGGAAGAGGAAGTTGTCTGGCGTCATGGTGGTGTTGATGGCAGAGAGGCCTGACAAGGTTGGTGCATCAATTCTGCTCTGAGGATTGACCGATGGAAGATGAAGGTGACAGCCCTTGCAGCGTGCGGTGCTCACTGGGAGTGTGCCAGACCGGTGTGGGACCCAATCCAGATAGTGGCTTGGATGGGACACCCGGCTATAGATGTTACTTTGGTGCAATGTCTGTTTGGTATTTGGCCCGGACATTCGGCACACCTTCATTAAGAGGATAGGAGTAGTAACAGCGTTGCCAAGATGGTGACTTCAGACTTCTTGATGTATCACTTTGTATGGTCTTTGTGAATAATTAATAATATGGTTGCATGCATCGTTCAGATACAGAGGCCGGGGGTACATCCTCCTTTTCTAAAAAAAAGTCTCTGTCAGGACCGTGGTATGCGCCTGGCCGGCAGGAGAACTCCTCTAAGTAGTACTATGTGTGTACTTTCATGTATGTGTTCGAGGCGTTCATGCACCGCGGCATTCGCCGCGGGGAAAATTATGGTGTCTCCTTCGTCTGACTCTGTCCGGTGTTTGTGTCGCCACGAGGACGCTCGGGGTTCGTCGCCGAGAAGGGTTAGTCTGCCCCAATAATGGCCACGGACCGACACCCAACACGCCCAGCACATGCGCACACACGCACTGCACATGCTCGTCGTGGCTTATTCCTAATAGTCATTCCCCAAGCCATGACTATAGGAGGGCCAGGACCTCGATGTCGATGTCGGCGAGGAGGGCCTTCTCCACCTCATCCACCTTCTTCAGCTTCGTGCAGTCCCACCAGAAGTGTCCGTGTTGGCCGCAGTTGTAGCACCAGCCGTGCTACTTTCCTCCGCCGCCCGACGTTGTGTTGCTGCTGTCGTCGTCGTCGTGGTCAAAGCCGCCGCCATGCTGACGGTTCCGTGCCACCCACTGAGCCGCCATGAGCATCAGCTACTCATCAACCCCGCTCGCCGCCGGCCTGTGCGCCCCGACACATCCTCTTGTCGAACGCCTTCAGGTGGCTCAAAGCCTCCTCGAACGACATCTTCTCCACCTCGCATAATTGTTCCATCCCAGCGATGACGGAGTACAAGAAGTCGGGGACCAACTCCAGCAACTTCTTCACCATCGTCAGGTCATCCAGAGTCGACCCTAGCACTGTGTAGTGTGCCGCCATGTAGCCAATCCTCCCGACGAATGCGTCCAGAGTCTCCCCATCCGTCATGTGCAGCCACTCAAACTTGCCGCGAAAGGTGGACATCCACGCCGCCCTAACCCGCTCGGCTTTGACAAAGCGAGTCTTGAGGCTGGTCCACACCTGTGCCACCGTCTTCTTCATCGAGACCTGCATCAGGATATCCTCAGAGAACGCGCCGAACAGCATCGCACTAGCCGCCTTGTTCTTCTTGTTGTCGACTGCCGCTTCGCTAGCTGGCGACACTGCCAACGACAGACTCTGGGCATCGAGAATAGCCTCTGCGTTGATTGCCCACACCGTGTAATTGTTTGGCATGAGCATCAGCATAGAGAACGACATGGTGCCCCCACCGCTACCATGCGGGACAATCGCCATAACCACCGGCAGAATCCTCCAGAAGCTCTGATGCCAATTCTTGGGGTTTAACCCTTGCTATCCCTAGCTCTTTCACATGTGTCGCTCTCTCTCTGCCTCAAACCAAGAAAGGAGAAGAAGGAAGAAGAAAAGGGCATAGTGGACATAGGTGTTTCTGGCGCTCGAAGGCCTTCCGCACGAACAACAAATTTTCTTCCTAGAGCCCGAACTCTGTCACCACGGCAATTACAATGATCATCATGGGGCATTTATATCGATCTGGGCCAGCATCGGGGCATGATCCCCACGCCTCCTACCCAGCCAGGCGCCCGATCCGCCCGCTCTGGCCGCACCCACCACGTGCATGCACAAGCACGGGTCGCGGCGAGCCCGCAACGATCTCCACGGTCACCCCGGAGTCCACTAGCTACCTAGACGTACTTACACACGATGAGTGCACGCACACACGCATACCCGTGGCACGCACACACGCATACCCTGCCACGGGCTCGCCACGGCCACGGACCGGCACCCGGTCCAGCGCGCGCACACAAGCACTGCACATGCCCTAACAGTACCGACAATCTAATAAGGGGGTGCCCGGAGTCCCTGGAGCTACCAGACCTTTTTGTATTCTTCATTTCTTTTACAAATATTATGATTCAAGGGAAAGATTGGCTCAACACCTTGGTCCATGTCTCCGGTCGGTACAGCAAAGTAGGGAGTCCACCTCTGTACCCTTGGACGTCAAACCGGAAGGGCCCTGTACGTACATGTATGGACAATTAATTGGTTATCAACGAGTTGTCTTGCAAATTGCACGCTTCAACATCTTATCATCAATATTTCACAACAAACTATAACACATGTGTTTCTTTTTTTGAAATGTCAGGAAAGCTAGGCATATACTACTCCTTTGTAACTTAATATATGACAGTTTTCCTCAGTGTCATAGTGTGAAATAGCGTCTTATATTAAGTTACAGAGGAGGTATTAAATAGTCGATCTTGATTAAATATCATTGTGATATCCCTTGTTCTTTCAACTGGTATAATAATCAAACCTGATGATTTTATTAGTACTACCTTCGTTTTGGTGTATAAATCATTCGTGTTGTTCTAGGTCGACAATTTAACTATCTAAATATGTATTATATGTGACAAAAAATATATATTTAGAAACTACATCCGTGTAAAAATCTAGTGATATACTTTTTATGACATATAACACATATTTAATTCTTCAAATCAATGAACTAGAACTACGCGAATGATTTATCCACGGGGCGGAGGGAGTAGCTCTTTTACCATGCCTGGAAGTGTTGCATATGTGAGAATTGCGAGACCTGTCAGAAGGTAGCTGGACTTTTTTCTTATGGAATAGTAGCTGGTGAATTACCCATCTCGTAGAGAATGCCAGAGAGGCTGGAGCAGCCGGGTCCACCCTGCATCCACATCACCAGCGGGTCTCTGGTGGGGTCCTTCTCCGACTCGACGAAGTAGTAGAAAAGGTGCACGCCATTGCTTTCGTCCACCTCCACATACCTGCAGGCACCGCTTGTTAGATTTAGATTTACATAAAATGAACACCGGCCTCACTTGAAGAAAACCCGACAAAGAGCATACGTGTTGCAAGCATATATATACGTGGTTGCCCAAGGGAAAAAAGATGGATCATGCGGTACCCGGTTTCGAGGGAGAATGGGAGGGGCCCGTCGAAGCCGGGCAGGTGCGTGATGGCAACCGGCGACGAGTCCACCGGAGAGAGAAGAAGGCAGCAGAGCCACAGGAGTAGGACCGACCACCAGAATCTGGCCATGGTTGCGATGGTGCTCATGTCGAAGCTTCTTGCCATGGTTGCGATGCTGCTCCAGGTACCAGGGGCTTGGGGCTGCGGCCTGCAGCGTCCCTGGGAGGCGAGGCGAGAAAGAGAGAGCTAGCCCGGCCCAGGCGCTGCGCACCAAGGTGAGGAAGAGAGATGAGTGTATATAAGGAGAAATATGGGAGGCGTCAATCAAGCAACAGGGGCCAAGTAAAACTGTCGGTGATGAGAAAGACAAGTTAATGAGCGCAATGCGGACAACGCTACACCTACGTAAATCTACGTGCCTTATCAACAGGCTTAGGTGGAAACGTTTGATTGGAAAAGAAAAAGAAGATGGCCCCATGCATTGAAAATCAGGGGGACTGATTGGTTTTGGATGGACGGTTTACGTAGCTTTTCGTAAACAGTTCATAGGTGTAGCATTTTTGGCGCAATGCACTCTACCATTTGGTGTCACGAATCGTTTTCCCTCCCATTTCTTGAACGTGGGTCTATACTCTTTAGTGTAACCGTTGGCAGCGGGAGCAATGCATGGTTGGCGTGGGCCAGAAATGAAACCAGGAATTTGTTTATACATGGCCGCCGCCGACTTCGCCACCCACCGGCGACCGACACCAGCAGCCAAAATCTTAGGGGTCAGTACTACCACACTTCAAAGACTAATAGGTAAATACATACTATCTCTCACACTTTATTTTCATTTACTTCGTAGGGGCAAGACATTAGAATTATGGACAATTGATGTGATCATAACTCAATCTCGTAAACATAGAAAAGGCTCCCAAGCAATTGGGTTTTGCTCCTCCTCCCGTCGGCACTGCCACCGGTCCACCCTTCCTCTGATGGCTTTCGGCGATGAAGGTGTGGAGGATCTCTGCCCGCCGTCGGCGAAATGGACCCCGCTCCCATTCCTGTTAGATCCATCATCTTGGTTGGGACTGTGTGTGGCAGCGGCGATGTCCATCTATAGGAATAATGTCTCCCATGTTTGATCCTTGTCCCGATGGTCCGTCTAGCGTCATCAGAGAGCATGTTGAGGTGTGTCTCTGTTAGATCTCGCGGGATTCGATCGGTGCTAGACTTCACTGGATCTGTTGAATCCAGTTTTCTTTTCGTCTTTGTTCATGTGTTTACAGGTTTGATCTTTTCAATCTATTAGTCTATTCATTGGCGACTGTTAGATTGTATAGTTCCCGTATATGTGTATGTATGATGTAACATTCTACCCCTTCATTATATATATGTGAGAGGCCACCCTTAGAGAGTTGTGCCGGTTCCCTCAAACCTATTGTCTTACATGGTATCACGCTAGGTTACGATCGTTTCCGCTAAAACCCTAATACCCGCACCGCTGCCGCCGCCGTCTTCATCGCCGCCGCTCCCGATCGCGCCGCCGCCATGTCGAGCACCGCCACGTCTGGTTCCACCACCGCGGGGTTCCTGCCGGCCTCCCTCGCGGCGCTGTTGTCCCTCCCGCTGGACGCCGCCGTTGTGCCGGCCCCGATCGGGACCCGGAGCGTAGGCTCCTTCTTCTCGACTCCGCCGGCGCCCTCGTCGTTCGGGCGCGAGCTCGCGGTGCACACCGCGGCTGCGTCGTCCGCCTCCTCTTTTGTGGGTGCTATCCCGCCGCTACCGCCGGTGGCGCCCGAGTCCGCCTTGATGGCGGGGTTGTCGGCGTCGGGCCTGGCTGCGGCGCCATCTGCCCCTGCACCCTTTATTCCTCCGGCCGCGTCCCCGGTTACGCTGACGGCCTCTATGGTGCCATCATCCTAGGCCGTCTCCTCGACGGGATCGTCGCCGCCGCTGCCGTTTCACTTCGGCCATCTTATCACCATCAAGTTGTCATCCGACAACTACATCTTCTGGCGGACGCAGGTTCTTCCGCTCCTTGGGAGCCATTACCTACTTGGCTACGTCGACGGCTCTCTCCCATGCCCCCCGCGCTGGTGGACAGCGTGCACGGTCCGGTCTACAATCTGGCTCACCGTGTTCGGACGGGGCAAGACCAGGCGAACCTCCCCTCCATCCAGGGGCCGCTCTCTCCGGCTGTCGTCGGGCTTGTTGTCTTCGCCAAGATGTCTCATGAGGCCTGGACCATCCTTGAGCGCTCATTTGCGGCGCAGTCTCAGGCCCGTGTCTCTGCGCTTCGTCGTCAGCTTGGCGAGTGCGAGAAGCTTGACTCCATGACCACGGAGTTCTACAACAAGGTCAAGGGCCTTGCTGACATGTTGGCCTCCATTGGCAGCCGCTCACCGACTCCGAGTTCAACTCCTTCATCGTCAACGGGCTCGACGAGGAGTATGATGCTTTGGTTGAGATTATCAACGAGCATGGCAACTCGACTCTCATGATGGCACATGAGGTCTACTCCCGTCTTCTCCTCACCGAGCAGCGCGTCGAGGCGCGCCGCTCCAAGGCCAGTCACGGCTCCCTCTCCGCGAACGCCGCCACTAAGGGTGGCCGCAGCTCGTCCAAAGGGCCGCCCCCGGCTTTGTCATCGTCGGCTCCCCCTGCGTCTGCAACCTTACCAGGGGACGGTGGTCGATGCGTGTGTCAGTTGTGTGGCATTGAGGGGCACTAGTCCTCCAAGTGTCACAAACGCTTTCAGCGAAGCTTCCTTGGTCTTGGCAATGACGGCAAGGATACACACAACTTTGCCCGCCAGGTTGCCATGGCGGATCGTCTGGCGCCGCAGAAGCAACAAGGACACACTCAGTCCTACTCCATTGATCCCCACTGGTACATGGACTCTGGGGCGATGGAGCACCTGACAAGCGGGATGGGGAAGCTTCACACTCGTGGACCCTATCACGGCTCCGACAAGATCCACACCGCCAATGGAGCAGGTATGCACATCTCTCATATTGGTCAAGCATCTCTTCTCACTAGACATGCCAATAAGAGTCTTCAGCTTCGCAATTTCTTAGAGTTCCATCTGTGACACGTAATCTTCTTTCAGTTCCTAAACTCACACGTGATAATAATGTGCTTTGTGAATTTCATCCTTTTGATCTTTTTATTAAGGATCGGGGCACGAGGGACATTCTTCTTAGTGGGCGGCTGTGCCAGGGCCTCTATCGTCTGGAGCATCCTGGTGTCGCCCGTGTTTTCAGTGGAGTTCGGGTCTCTCCATCACCGTGGCATGCTCGTCTTGGTCACCCGGCCACACCTATTGCCCTTCATGTCTTGCGTCGTCATGAGCTTCCTAGCTTGTCTAGTAATAAAGATATAGCAGTGTGTGATGCTTGTCAGTAGGGGAAGAGTCATCAACTTCCTTTTTCGGAGTCCAGCCATGAGGTTAAACATCCTTTAGAACTTGTGTTTTCAGATGTATGGGGTCCTACTCAGACTTCTGTCAGTGGTCACAATTATTATATCAGTTTCGTTGATGCTTATAGTCGCTTTACATGGCTTTATCTTATTAAACATAAATCTGATGTGTTTGACATTTTTTTAGTTTCAAAAACATGTTGAACGCCGTCTCAAGCACAAAATTGTTCATGTCCAGTCGAACTAGGGGGGGGGAGTATCGCAACCTCAGTTCCTTCTTTCAATCGCTTGGGATTGCTCACCGTTTGGCATGTCCACATACACATCAGCAGAATGGTTTAGTAGAACGTAAGCATCGTCACATTTTTGAAGCTGGTCTTACTCTTTTGGCCCATGCATCTGTTCCGTTTCGGTTTTGGGGTGATGCTTTCATCACTGCATGCTTTCTCATAAACCGTACTCCCACTCGTGTTTTGAACATGAAGACTCCCATTGAGGTTCTCCTTAATGAAAAACCTGATTATACCCTTTTCAAGGTTTTTGCGTGCGCTTGCTGGCTGCATCTTCGTCCATATAACAAGCGCAAGCTTGAGTTTCGTTCCAAGAAGTGTGTCTTCCTTGGCTATAGCTCTCTTCATAAAGGTTACAAATGTCTTCATGTTCCCACACATCGTGTCTATATATGTCGGGACGTCGTGTTTGATGAGCATGTTTTTCCCTTTGCCAAACTTCCTGTGTCCACTGCTGAACCAGCATCTATGCATTCATCCTCTGTTGCCTCTGACCAATTTGATGATGTTGCATATTCTCCTATATTGTTGCCTAACCATGGTGCAGGCATTGGACGTGGGGCTCGTTTGCAAATTTGGAGGCGCCATCGCCTCCCTCGTCGGTCTCACCAGCGGCTCACGACGGTCAGGGTGCGCCTCTGCATGGCCTCGGTCCTCGTGCCCATGCATGTTCGACCGATCACCCAGCGACGTCGTGCGTCTCGGCGCCTCTGGTCTCTGGGCCGCCTGCGTTGGCGCCTCTGGCTCCTGGGCCGTCCACCTCGGCGCCCTTGCCAACCGTCTCGGCACCCCTGGTGCCTCCGTCGCTCGTCTCGGCGCCTCTAGCCTCTGGGCCGGCCTCGCCACCTCGGCTTGTCACGCCAGTCTCGTCGCCCCCTCGGCCTGCCACGCCGGTCTCGCCTGGGCCGAGCTCACCCGGCTCCGGCGCCCTCTCTCCTGTGCTGGCTGAGGCATCTCAGTCGCTGGCCGGGGTGTCTCCATCGCCGTCACCATCGCCGTCGTCGGTCAGTCCAGTATCGACTGAGCCCTCTCCGGCTCCTGTGGCTCTCGCGGCTCCTCAATGACCACATACGCGGAGCCGTAGTGGTGTTTTTCGGCCCAAACAGCGCCATGATGGTACTGTTGCTTGGTTGGCTGCATGTCTGGCTACTGCTCGTGCAGATTCGGCCTCTGAGCCTCGTACGTATCAAGCTGCTCCGAGTATACCTCATTGGAGAGAGGCCATGGAGCAGGAGTACCATGCTCTTCTTCGTAAGAAGACATGGACTCTTGTTCCGCCACCACCCCGTGTTAATGTCATTGACTCTAAATGGGTTTTCAAAGTGAAGAAGCATTCTGATGGGGTCTATTGAGCGCTACAAAGCACGGCTGGTCGCCCGAGGTTTTCGGCAGCGTTATGGTCTTGACTATGAAGACACCTTCAGTCCAGTGGTTAAACCTACTACTATCAGGCTTCTTCTCTCTCTTGCAGTTACTCGGGGTTGGTCTCTTAGTCAGCTTGATGTGCAGAATGCTTTCCTCCATGGTGTATTGGAGGAGGAGGTCTATATGCGGCAGCCCCTGGTTTCTCTGATCCTGATCGTCCTGATTATTTGTGTCGTCTCACCAAAGCACTCTATGGTCTGAAGCTGGCTCCTCGTGCTTGGCATGCTCGTCTTGCGACAGCTCTTTGTGCTCATGGTTTTGCATCATCGGCTGCTGACTCTTCATTATTTCTCCTACAAAGACCCGAAGTTACTATGTATCTGCTAGTCTATGTGGATGATATTATACTTGTCAATTCCTCTCCATCGGCTGCTGCTGCTCTTGTTCGGTCTCTTGGTGCTAACTTTGCGGTCAAAGACCTTGGGAAGCTTCACTACTTCCTTGGCGTGGAAGTTGCTTCCGGTTCTGATGGTCTTGTTATGATGCAGAAGAAGTATGCTTTGGATTTGTTGCAGCGGGATGGGATGCTTAAGTGCAAACCGACTACTACACCTATGTCTACCACTAACAACATCACTGTTGTAGATGGTGAGCTTCTGACGTCTGCTGATGCGACACAGTATGGGAGTATTGTTGGTGGGCTTCAGTACTTGACGATCACACGTCCGGATATTTCCTTTGCTGTCAACAGAGTATTTCAGTATCTTCAGGCACCTTGGGACACTCATTGGTCTGCGGTTAAGCGCATTTTGCGCTATATTCGCTTCATGTTGTCCTATGGTTTGCACATTCGACCGAACTCCTCTGGGGTCATCTCGGCTTATTCTGATGCGGACTGGGCTGGCAGTCCGGATGACAGGCGATCCACGGGGGCTATGATGTGTTCTTTGGTTCTACCTTGATCGCCTGGAGTGCTCGGAAACAAGCTACTGTTTCGCGTAGCAGTACTGAAGCTGAGTATAAGGTATTGGCTAATGCAACTGCAGAAATTATCTAGATACATTCTTTGCTTCAGGAATTGGGTATATCTCAATCACAGTCTCCTATTCTTTGGTGTGACAACATCGGTGCTACATACCTGTCTGCTAATTCGGTATTTCATGCCCGAACCAAACACATTGAAGTCGACTATCATTTTGTACGGGAACGTGTATCTCAGAAGCAACTACAGATCAAGTTCATCTCTTCCAAGGATCAACTTGCAGACATCTTCACCAAGCCATTGCCGCTACCATAGTTTGAGAGTTGTCGGCGTAATCTTACCCTTCTAGATTCTTTAGGAAGTGGCTAAGATTGAGGGAGGGTGTTAGATTATATAGTTCCCGTATATGTGTACGTATGATGTAACATTGTACCCCTTCATTATATATATGTGTGATAGGCCACCCCTAGAGGGTTGTGCCGGTTCCCCCAAACCTATTGTCTTACAGCGATGGTTGCTGCTTTGGTTCTTTGTGTGGAAGATGATAGAAGTGTCTCAACTCTCGTAACATGAGTGCCCACGTATATATTGATTGGGGGAAGAGAGACGCCTCGTAAGCGTTACAGAGAATACAGTTGCGATCACAACCGAGAGGGAGAAAGGTACATTCGGGATAAACAGGGAGAAGAGATAGAAAGATAAAGGAAAACTCTAAGATGGATTCTCTCCAGGGGAAAACTCAAGATCTTTGATTGGGCGACGACCTTGTCTGTGCATTGTTTCCTTTTTGGAGGCGTTGCTTTTGGAAAATTTCTTTTGTGGCCCGGGTGTTGCCTTCTGTGGTGGTTAGACTGCTGCTGTTGCGAGTTTCAATCACCGTAACGGGGTCTTTGTTTTCTTTTTCTCTCCTTTTTATTCTTGGCGGTGTGCATCCTTGATGCCTTTGTACATCTTGTTGGTGCAGAGGCTGGGTGTAATTGGTATCTTCACGATATTAATATATTCCCCTTATCGGATCTGTTTAAGTGAAGAGTTTCTATTCTAGTATTTCAAACGACCTAGGTGAAGATCACACTACTGGAATCACACCCTACGCCGAGTGCCAGAAACACTCGGCAAAGGGCCAAAACAACTCGGCAAAGTCTTTACCGAGAATTGTTCTCGGCAAAGGCCACCGGGCATACACCCCTTAGGCAAACATAACTTTGCCGAGAAGCAAACGACGGGCACTCGGCAAAGAGTGGCCCATCTTTGCCGAGAAAAAAATAACAAATAGTGAACAACCACGTTTTCATGACCTGACAGGTGGGCCCCACGTCCTACACCGAGCAGATGCTTTGCCAACCGAGAGCCCCTATAAGCAAAGCTAATGAGTAGCAAACAGCCATGTGTTCACCACCTGTCAAGCGGGTCCCACGTCCTACGTCGAGCTGATGCTTTGCCGAGTGCCCCTCTTGGCAAAGCTAACGAGTAGCAAACAACCACGTGTCCACCATTGCCGAGTGCCCCTCTTGGCAAAGCTAACGAGTAGCAAACAACCACGTGTCCACCACCTGACTGGCAGGTCCAACTACCTACTCCGAGCAACTACTTTGCTGAGGGCTACTCTCGGCAAAGCAAACAAATAGGAAACAACCACGTGGCCACCACCTGACAGGCCGAGCCTGTGCTTTGCCGAAAGACTTATTTCGTTTGTCGAGACGTTGACGCTCTCGGCAAAGATGCCAAGCTCTACAAGTCGGCACATTTTGCCTTGAGCTTTCTCGGCAAACTTAGCATCCTGCTCCAGTTCAAGAGCACTATTTAGTGACACATGTATGCAATCAGATCAGTATATATAAAAAGCACACGCACACACAATTGATAATTGTACACTGTAATGATTCATCTCATATTAAACAAATGTTTATTTATATAAAACTGGATTTTAAATGTTGTTCCTTCATTCTAAAAAATATGTGCAGCTTTTTTTGCGAAGGAAAAAATAATAAAAAATATGTAGCTATCACCATAGGGTCAGGTGTGGCAACGCAAGATGAAAATAATTGGGAGACAAAACAATATGGGGCTATATGCCCTGAAAACGACCGAAACAAGCGACATGTTAACTACTAATCTATTTATGAGAGTCGGATCATCAATACATATAACTACTATACGTTATACTGAAATGGGAGACGGAAAAGTAAGATGAATTTTTTTGGCCCACTGATGCCCAAGCGATTGCAACAATACCATTGTGTACCAGATAGGTGGATGACTTTTGGTCGTGGATGCATGAGAAGAACCGAATTTTCAGTGTCCGGTCCGCGTACAAAATGCTTGTTCCCACAAAGCTGAGGCGTGAAGCATGGCCAGGTGGACGCGGTGATTCGTCAAATTCAGATGCAGAAAAGGCGTGAACTAGCCTGTGGAAAACTCAAGTGCCATCCAAAGTTAAGATATTTCTTTGGAGATTAGTACAGCAATCTCTTCCCTCTGCTGATTTACTGCGTCACCGAAATATGTCAACTAAGTCAACTTGTGGAATTTGCGGTTCAAAAGATTCTTGGCAACATTCCCTCTTAACAGGGTTGTGGTCACCCTGTGGGCTGTGTAGCACGCACGCAGAAAAACGCTCCATGAACATACCTTCCAGTCTCCTCACTCAACGCACCATTTTGTGATCAGCTATATAAGGGAGCTGGGTGAACGTATGCCTAACAAACCTCAGGCAACACTTGCGACCAGATCAGTACGCACGCGCTCGGTGCTACCGGCCGCTGGACATGGGTGCTTCAGCTAACAAGTGCGCATGTATAACTGACCCGGCTACGCTCGAGGCACTTGCTTGCTGAGAGGCTCTTTCTATTGCCTTGGACCTGGATATATCACATATTCACATGTTATAATAGCGTCGGACTTCCAAGAAGTTGACACGAACATCAACAAAGGCATGGGAGGATCATATGCGGGTATCGTTAGAGAGATCATCGCGACAGCTAATTAGTTCACAACTTGCTCCTTCATCTTCGAGGGACGTGATTCGAATATCGAGACACATAGTCTCCCAAATCATACTTTATGACTTTTTTTGTACGCTATGTGTGACTCCTTGACACTCAGACCCGCCAAGAGCGCCAAGGGATGCCCGCCCGCTCTCATGGGCACGCTCATCGTCGCCTTCACGGGGCTCCACGGTCCGCTCAGTTCCTGGGTGCGCGCCCGCTCCGGCAGCCCCGACCGCATCGTTGCCATACTCTCCGACTTCTTCGGCTGGACGCAGCCGCTCGCCGCCGAGCTCGGCCTACCGCGCATCGCCTTCTCGTGCTGCGCCGTCTACGGCGCCGCCGTGCTCCACTCGCTCCTGCGTCAGCTGCCTAGACGCGAGGACGAGATCGAACGACAACGAGTGCCCGATTCCATTCCCAAATCTCCCGAGCGTCCCGGTGTACCCGAGGCGGCAGCTCTCGTTGATGTACCGGACCTACAAGGAGGGCGACGAGGTGGCAGAGGGGATGAGGAGCAAGAGCAACTTCCTCTAGAACCCGGATTGCTCGGTGTTCGTGTGTAGCACATTCCGGTGGCTCGAGGGACATACATGGAAGTGCCTCTCGCTGACATGGGCTTCCGGCGCATGCGTGCGGTAGGACCATTGGCGCCAGAGGCCGATGCCACGGAAAACCACGGTGGAGAGACGGCGGTAACCACGGCCAACCTCTGTGCTTGGCTCGGCAAGTTCGAGGACGACAAATCCGTCATCTACATATCAGCTTCGGGAGCATGGCTATGCTGCAGCCAGGTCATGCGGCGGCGCTGGCTACTGCCCTGGAGCGGACGGGCGTGGCGTTCGTGTGGGCGGTTTGTTCGGCTGTGACGCTCCCGAACGGGTTCGAGGAGCGTGCTGTGTCGGGCGGCAGGGGGGCACGGTGATCCGTGGATGGGCGCCGCAGGTGAACGCACTACGACACCGGGCGGTGGGTTGGTTTGTGACGCACTGCGGGTGGAACTCGGTGCTGGAGTCAGTGGCGGCCGGGGTGACCATTCTATTCTAGCATGGCCGATGACTGCCGACCAGTTTGTGAATGCCCGGCTTCTCGTGGACGAGCTGCGCGCTGCCGTGCCGGTTTGTTGGGGCGGGGATAAGATGGAACCGAGCACCGACGGGCTGGTTCGCGTGCTCGAATCTGTTAGGATTTAATTAATCCTATTAATCCCTGTTTTTCTAATCGAGGCGGTTGCCTCACATCCCTTCGGTCGCTATATATATGTGTAATCTCATCATCAATGACAACAAGAGTTTACTTTTACATCATGATGTTTGTCTCTCGTTCCTTTCTCGATCTCAATTTTAAACACGTTATATGTCACTTGCTCTCCGGCAACAAGCGCTCGTCCAAAAACGTTGAAGTTTTCAAAAACGGAATCGATCCATCTACACGAACCGATGATCTTGATGGATCAGTGCATGCTGCGCTCCCTTTTGTCTTGTTCCTAGTTTGATTAAACAAACATTACTAATGTATACTCTATTGTTGATTCGCTATGCATTGATTTGGAACAAGGAGATCTCAGCAGCATGATCAACGCAGCAGTTGCATGATCGACCACAGCGCTCTCGGGCGTGGCGGACCATGAGCGGCCGTGATGGCGTAGCGGCGACGCCCCCGGGCGTGGCAAACCGCAAACGGCGGCATCAGCCATAGCCGATTTCCAAGCGGCCGGCACGATTCCTCCACGGCGCTGGCCTAACAGACGACAACGCGGAAACCAGCGGCCGGCTACACCCTCCGGCGCATGGCGCAAATTCAATCGAGCGATTCGGCCTACAAAGGAACAGAGGAGATGCCTCTCGACGGTGCTCGTCGGCACAGAAGCCATGGAGATCAGATCGGCAACTGCCGATCGATTTCACAGAAGCAGTTACCAAGAAGAGAACGAACAATGCGTCCGTGGCTATCGTCCATGGCAGCAAGGTATGACGGCCACAGCGGCCTCCTACGGCCTCAACCCCATCCCTCCTCCTCCCGGCGACGTGCCGCATCAGCGGCGGCGGTGCAGCGCCCACCACCGCGGTGTTGCGCCTCGCGCCCTCGCCCCAGCCATGGCGGACAGCACCCTCCCATGCTCCGGCTCGACGCACGACACGTGGCCTGCACGCTGTTGCAGCCACGGCTATCCCGTAGCCGGCGGCGTCGCCTTAGCCTGTCTGGATCGAGGTGGACTCTCACAACGAGGCCTCCCCTCTGGACAGGTGGCAGCGCCCGCATCGCGGCCACTGGCGTCGCCTTCGCGTGACCCGTCCTTCCGGTTGCACAACTTCCGACGACAGCGTAGCCTCGTCTGCTCTCGGCAACGGCGCGGCCATCCAAAGCGTGCCGCCTATGGTGCTGGATGCGGCGAAGGACGGCCCGACGCAGAGAGCCCCTCCCGCGCGTAGCGACAACGTGGCTCGCCCCCCATGCCGGCGACTCGACGCCGTTCCCACACAACGGTGGTATAGTGGTGTACAAAGGCAAAACGAATCCTTCGATTCGTAACCACGCATAGAGAAGGCCGATGGAGGCTTATCTCTTTGTTGTTTTTCAATTCTACCATCAAGGTTTTACTGATTCACGGATTAGACATGTTCAATGTATTTGCGCTCTAGCAATTCCTACAACATGTTCTTTACTGGCACAACAACATTGTTTTGCGATTGAGATTAAATTTTCTCGCATAACAATATTGATTTTGTGATTGAGATTTTTTTTCTCTCGCAAAACAATTTCATTGTGATTGAGATTAATTTTCTCTCGCAAAATATTAATTCACCCTGCTGAATTATCATGCAACTTGATACTAGATCATCTCATTTTAATTTGAGGTCTATAAAATTCAAGTTTTGACCTGAACATCAAGTCTGCAACATCATTATTATTTACTACATTAGTAATATTTTTCTGTTGAATACCGAGATATATTCCAGATCTTAAGTTGATGTAATACACTTCCATGTTTATCACGTGTTGAGATTAATTACGTCCGTTTGCAATAGAGAATTTTAATCTCTTGCAAAGATAAATTCAGTACCTCTGTAGTACTGTTTCTCCGTTGAGTACGTGGTATTCCGGAATATTTCTATGATGTATCTATTTCCATGTTAACCACATGTCGAGATTAATACATCTATTTGCAATTGAGATTTTCAATTTCTCGCAAATACATATGCAAAATTCAAGGTGTCATCCTTAGCATTTTGGGATTCGCACTAATGATTTCGAGCCACCTTTCTTAAAATCTACTAATTTTGCAACATTAATATGTATTTATATTATGCAATCTGTAATATAAATAAATTACCGGTTTTTCACCGGAGATGATATGTTCTTTGTGTTTACCACATTGCCATTCTTCATGAACATATCATAGCTGCGAGATTGATTTCTCCCGCACAACAAACTTGTAAATTTTTGACAACAACATCTCCCTCATTATATTAGGAAAATACAAGGTAATGAGTTGGATCTACTGCCCATGTGCAGACTATCTCTATTACTGTGAGATCTGAATGATCTTCAATGTGTTATGTTCCCACAATTGAGGTTGAGAATTTTCAAGTTATACACTTGAGTCAATTTTTTGCATTTTTATTACAAAACCATGATGGTTTTTAATTTACTTCTTGTAAATTAATTATCTCTGGCTTGCCCCTATAAGTAATCGATGGCTAACAATTTGAGACTCTTGCCCTCAATGGCCACAACTTACTTAAGCAGGCCATGGACATCAAGATCAGTCTTGCAACCCATGGGATAGCGCGTGCCATCCAAGACACGCCACCAGGACGCAAAGGACCTCAAGGGTAATGGTTTGAAACTCACTTCAAACCCTTAACCGGACACCATCAAGTTGTCACGAGACCCTATGAGCATGGAGAGCATGATGGTTGAATATGTATCAACCGACATGTTTGGAGACTATACATTTAGTCCCTTAGTCTTCTTAGTGATCTATTTATTTATGTCCATTTATGATGTTCTAATAAGAACATGATTATTGTGTCACCATATATAGTATATCACAATATACTGTATCAGCACTTTGATACAAATACATTTGTATGTATTCTATATATCTGACAGTGATTTTCATATTGAGAATCTTCATGTCTATATATAGATTTCTACGGGAGTCAATCTGATGAAAAATGATATGTGCTTTGTGGACATATGCACCACAAACTTTATACTCAGGGAATTCCAATGTTTCCTCTCTCATTGAGAGAAAGGAGATATTTAAATCGCTAGACGCGATGAGGTATTTGTTGACTCAACTCGAGTCATATTTACTATCCCTGTGGGTACTCGAGTAACGTCGGGATGCTTTATTGCTTCCCAGGTTTAACTCGTAACCTACTAAACTATGGAGGTATTCGTCAAAATAGTTTTCATAGCAAAACTTATGATGACAACAAAGAGAAATAACTTCTCTTTACCATACGCAATGGATATGGCAAGCACATTCTATGTGTATCATCTGGATTGTACTACACATACGACACAACCCGTAGCACATGTTGTGTATGAGATAGGTTTCCAGAGTGTCTTGTACATGACAAAATTGGCATACTCACCTTGGTCATCGACACATTGGGTTGAAACAGAAACTATCAGCAATTCCAATAGTTTATGATTATAATGATGCTAAATTCTAATAGCATTTGGATTTTATGTGCACTACAAGTGACATGGGGAAGCTAATTTTAAGGCTTGCACACCTTAAATTCTATGATGAACCACTCAGACTCCTTGAATGCATCAAGTCAAGGTAAGTGGCTCTTCCCAGCCATTGAGTAGACTATTCAGGTATTCCATGTTTCTAAAAGACATATCTGCATGATGGTCTTTAGTGTGTGCTTTATTCACACGAAACCATTGACTCGTTATCCTGACATCGATTTCAAGCAAATCGAATGGATAACATTGCAGAATTCTCCTTGAAGGCATTCTCTATGGCCTTTGGATTGAAGTTTAGCAATTTATCCTAATGTCTAGACTCAAAATGGTTTGGTAGAATCATATCCAAAGAGTGAAGTGTTGGGGAATGTAGTAATTTCAAAAAAATTCCTACGCACACGGAAGATCATGGTGATGCATAGCAACGAGGGGGAGAGTCTGATCTACGTACCCTTGTAGATCGCAACGGAAGCGTTGACACAACGTAGAGGAAGTAGTCGTACGTCTTCTTCCCGATCCGACCGATCCAAGCACCGTTACTCCAGCACCTCCGATTTCTTAGCACACGTACAACTCGATGACGATCCCCGGGCTCCGATCCAGCAAAGCTTCGGGGAGGAGTTCCGTCAGCACGACGGCGTGATGACGATCTTGATGTTCTACCGACGCAGGGCTTCGCCTAAGCACTACAACGATATGATCGAGGTGGAATATGGTGGCAGGGGGCACCGCACACGGCTAAGGAACGATCTCAATGATCAACTTGTGTGTCTAGAGGTGCTCCCTGCCTCCGTATATAAAGGAGCCAAGGGGGAGGGTGCGGCCGGCCAGGAGGAGGGCGCAGGAGGAGTCCTACTCCTACCGGGAGTAGGACTCCCCCCCCCCCAATCCTAGTTGGACTAGGTTTCCCCAAGGGGGAAAGAGAGAGAGGGGGGCCGGCCACCTCTCCTAGTCCTAATAGGACTAGGGGAGGGGGGAGGCACGCGGCCACCTTGGGCTGCCCCTTTCTCCTTTCCACTAAAGCCCATTAAGGCCCATATGGCTCCCGGGGGGTTCCGGTAACCTCCCGGTACTCCGGTAAAATCCCGATTTCACCCGGAACACTTCCGATATCCAAATATAGGCTTCCAAAATATCAATCTTTATGTCTCGACCATTTCGAGACTCCTCATCATGTCCGTGATCACATCCGGGACTCCGAACTAACTTCGGTACATCAAAATGCAAAAACTCATAATAACTGTCATCGTAACGTTAAGCGTGCGGACCATACGGTTCGAGAACAATGTAGACATGACTGAGACACATCTCCGGTCAATAACCAATAGCGGGACCTGGATGCCCATATTGGCTCCTACATATTCTACGAAGATCTTTATCGGTCAGACCGCATAACAACATACGTTGTTCCCTTTGTCATCGGTATGTTACTTGCCCGAGATTCGATCGTCGGTATCCAATACTGTAACGCCCCGAGACCGATGTGCCAGGTGTCGTGCAGTCATTCGATGTCGTTGCGTTGTCATGTGCTTGCGTGTTGCATCATGTCACGTCATCATGTGCATTGCATCATGTCATCATGTCATAATCTTTTGCATCTCAACTAAATAATTCGTATGGGTCTTCGATCCATTTAATTCGAGGGAAGGATGGCTTCTCTTTATAATATATCCTCCCGATATTAGTGGAGCTACTATAATAAATATTCCATTCTTTTGGAATTAACCGGAACACACTTGCAAAATCCCCACTCCCTTTCTACTTCAAGTTTGGTCCCCAAACTTTGCCAGCGGGTACTCTCAACTTTCCGTCTTTTTTACGGTCTTCTCTGTGCCATCGCATCGCTTTGGCATGCTCTTTGTTTTGGAACAAACGTTTCAACCGTGGTATTATAGGAGCATACCACATCACCTTGGCAGGAATCTTCTTCCTGGGGCGCTCGCCCTCGACATCACCAGGGTCATCGCGGCTGATCTTATAGCGCAATGCACCACAACCGGGCAAGCGTTCAAATCCTCGTACTCACCGCGGTAGAGTATGCAATCATTAGGGCATGCATGTATCTTCTGCACCTCTAACCCTAGAGGGCAGACAGCCTTCTTTGCTTCGTACGTACTCTCGGGCAATTTGTTGTTCTTTGGAAGCATATCCTTTATCATTACCAGCAACTTTCCAAATCCCTTGTCAGATACACCATTCTCTGCCTTCCATTGCAGCAATTCCAGTGTGGTGCCCAGCTTTTTCTTGTCACCTACGCAATTCGGGTACAACAATTTTTTGTGATCCTCTAACATGCGTTGCAACTTCTTCTTCTCCAAATCACTTGCACAGTTTCTCTTTGCATCGGCAATGGCCCAACCTAGATCATCAACGGGCTCATCTAATGCCTCTTCTTCAGCTTCTTCCCGCATTGCCGGCTCAGCTTCTTCCCGCATTACCGGCTCAGTTTTTCCCCCATTGTTGTATCATCGTATTCGGGGAACCCATGGCCAGGATAGCTGTCTTCGTCCTCTTCTTCTTCATTGTCTTCCATCATAACTCCTCTTTCTCCGTGCTTGGTCCAAACATTATAGTGGGGCATGAAACCGGACTTAAACAGGTGGACGTGAATGGTTCTTGACGTAGAGTAATTGTGACCATTCCTACAGCCAGCACATGGACAAGGCATAAAACCATCCGCCCGCTTGTTTGCCTCAGCCGCAAGCAGAAAAGTATGCATGCCCTCAACGAACTGGGGAGAGCATCGGTCATCGTACATCCATTGCCGGCTCATCTTCATTACACAACATCGAATAGACCAAATTAATACAAGTTCATACATAAAGTTCATACAACACTTAAATGCAACAAACAAATAACTCACTAGCTAAAGCATTTAAATGCAACAACAAATACGATCAAGATCGCAACTAAGGTAACAATGGATCCAACAACATAATGATACCAAGCCTCACTATCGATGGCATATTTTCTAATCTTTCTAATCTTCAAGCGCATTTTCTCCATCTTGATCTTGTGATCATCGACGACATCGGCAACATGCAACTCCAATTCCATCTTCTCCCCCTCAATTCTTTTCAATTTTTCCTTCAAATCCTCGTTTTCTCTTTCAACTAAATTTAACCTCTCGACAATAGGGTCGGTTGGAATTTCCGGTTCAACTACCTCCTACATACAAATATCTATGTCAACTTCATGTGCATAATTTGTCATGAAAACGAAATGCAACTAGTTTTAAAAGAGAATATATATACCACATCCGAATCATAACAAGGACGAGGGCCGACGGGGACGGATATCAAAACCATGGCACTATATGTATAACAAACAACGTACGGGTAAGATAATTATACGAGTAACTATATATCCAAATCACACAAACATCAATTTTTATATAAAATTTCATGAACAAGAGGCTCACCACAAGGTGGTGCCGGCGACGGGACTGTGCGGGCGATCGACGGTGGTTACAACGGAGATTTAGAAGGCACTAAGTAAACCACACCTACATATGTAAACTAAGTGTTATTTTTGACCTCAAATTGCATATAAATCAAATACTAGCACATATATATATATATATCCTCCCAAATTACTAAACTCACAAATTAATCACTATATAAAGCATTGCAAGAGCTAATCTAGCAATGGGAGATGAAAGGACAAAGTTGCTAACCTTTGTGATCATTTGAATGGATGGGGGCCTTCAAATCTTGACAAATTTTGGGCAAAATGTGTGATGAGCTCGAGAGAAAGAGGGGAAGAACAGAGAGGAGAGGGGAAAGGGGAAGAACAGAGCGAGCTCGGGTGGACGAAGGGTTTATGTAGGACGACCTTTAGTACCGATTCGTGCCAAGAACCGGTACTAAAGGGGCTGGAGGGGCCCCAGTCTGACAACATCCTGCCACCACTCTCATTAGTACCGGTTCGTAGCACGAACCGGTGCTAAAGGTTCACCACGAACCGGTAGTAATGAAAGCGGCCCGGCTAGCCGTTGGAACCTGCACTAATGTATACATTAGTGCCGGCTCAAATACAAACCGGCACTAATGTGCTTCACGTTTGACCCTTTTTCTACTAGTGACCCGTGTCTAGATACCATGACGTGTTCTTCTTCGGATAACTTTGGTATTACGTTCTTCTCATGAAGTAGCACCTTCCCGCTTGGTTTCGCAACCGCTATTTGGACGAGATCACAAACTTCGACCATCAGAAGACTTGGACGTTCGTCTTCTTGCTTCGCTAAATTTGCCTTGATCTCCTGCTTGTTAGGCCCCAGACAATCCTTCGCAAAGTGACCCATCTCGTTGCATATATAGCACTTGACCTCAGACATATCCAAGTTTCGTGGCTTCCTCTCTTTAGATTGGTCTGCCTTACAACGACCTTGTGGTTTGCCTTTGCCTTTTGCGGTTTGTCCGCCACACTTCACGTTGCTTGAGCCTTCGCCATAGTTGCACCTTCCTGTGCTACTTGGGGACTCCCAATCTGTGCGCGAGTACATGAGTTGGTCATCGCCTCCTCCTTTGCCTTTCCGACAACCACGAGCATTCTCTTCCCATGTCCGCAGGTGTCCGATCACCTCTGTTATGGTCATGTCGTCGATGTCGTAAAGTTGTTCGACCGTGCCGATGATGTACATGAATTTATCGGTGACCGAATTAAAAAAATTCTCCACGACCTCGGCTTCATCGAGCTTTGCACCAAGCGTGCGGATCTCTCCCACCATAGTAGTCAGACGCATGACATAGTCATTCACTGATTCAGTTTCCTCCATCCTGTAACTTGTGAAATTGGCGCTTCAGCACTTGTGCCCGAGCCTTCGTGACGCGATCTCCTCCGATACTCATCTCCTTGAGTGTGTTCCACGCCTCTCTTGCCATCTCGAACTCCGCCAATGTCATCAGCATGAAATCCGGTACAAACTGGGCTATGGCTGCCATGGCACCTTCGTCGCACTCCTGATCGACGTCGTCATCCGTGATGTTCTCCCACACTCGTAGGATTCGGAGAGTAATCTTTATCTTGACCGCCCACATGCTGTACTTGGCGTCGGTGAGCATTGGGTACTGGATGAGGACGTTGCGATGTGCCAGTACGTTGGCGCCGCCCTTTCCGCCACCACTAGTTGCTGACTTGCCGCCCTTCTTCACCTTGTCACTTTTCTTGTTCGTCTTGTAACCGCCGTTGCCGGACTTGTTTACCTTGGAACCAACCGACTCCTAGTCACTTCCCCCATCGTTGATCGTAGAGGCTCTAGATACCAGTTGTTGGTTTTTGATCGCCGGATCAAATCACCAGAACCTCTGCACACTCACGTACAAAAGCAACCAAGCAAGCTGCCTTGTAGGTTGATTGATAAACAGTGTACGTGTGTGTATAGCCACGTACTTCTGTACGTGAGCGTGGCTTGGGCTAGTAACGACCCGATCGATTGATCTCAGCGGATTCTCTCGTAACTTGGCGAACGGAAGACTGATCGATTTGATGGCTAAAGGCCCGTGTCGAGCTTTTTCTTTTTATTGCTTTTCTCTGTTGGAAACATGGTACAGCCCCACGTTCAGATGATGGATAACTACAGGAGCGAGTCTCCTGGCGCCCACGCCCACGCTCCCACGCACGACGGCTTCGCCCTCGCTTGCACGCGCGGCGTGATCGCCACGATCTGTTGTAACGATAACTTTCTCCCCCTTCTGTACTCCTCGTGTATATAACACGGCCCCTGTACTTGAGTTGAATATAGAGTTATAGACATAGTTTATCCATCCAACTTGGTATCAGACGTCCACCGACTCTTCCCTCGCTTCCGCCATGAGCTTCCGACGTCCACTCCGTCGCACTCGTTCATTCGGGGACGCCGATGCGCCCTTCATCCTTCCCCGCGTCGCCCCCGAGCCAGCGCCCGGCATGTTTTAGCAATTGGCAATTTAGTGCAGACTGGTGTATTCTATAGGGTCTGTACCTAGTGAGTCCAGTGTTTCAATAGTTCCCTTGCCAACTCTAATGATTAGCAGGATCAAGTGGAAATTGTGCACACGTTTATATAAGCGGGCATGCATAACTCATCAACTACACTTAACATCGAGTAAGGAAAATAGAATTTGTAGTACAAGACAATAACACTCACTTGAAGTTGTAAGGAAATAGTATTTCTGGTCTGATATTTAGTTCCTTCAAAAACATTAGCAAGTTATTTTCTGAGTCATCGGTGTGGTTTTTTTAACATAACTTCATTAACGATATGTGGGTCAATGAATCCAATGCCATAGACTCCATCTCTTTTGGCATTTCAAAATCTTCATTCTGCATAATAACACACAAAAGAATATAGTGAGGATAATTACAGGCAATGAATGAGCTGAGCTAGAGACTTAAATTGTAGAAAGAAACCACTAACAGACAATAGCAACTGACGATAGATTTGTCGAGTGCGCCTTGATTGAATAACTGAAAATAACAGACAATTGCATGTTTTAGTGTGGGTCCACGCACCACCCGGCTCCTTAGGTCCTTATCCCCTCGCAGCTTGTATTCTTGCTCCCATCCTTTGTCCTTCTACAGCTCATCTTTTCCCATTGCTCTCGTCGTCAATCATGGAGCTTCTGCCCAACCTCGTTTTTACCTCTCCTCTCTTCACACGTCAGCTCCAACTCCAATCTCCCCTTGCTAAACAACGACCGCGACTGCTGCGCGTTAGGCAGGCCACCTGCGCCGACAATGGCGACCAGCGCGCTGCAACCACGGTCGTCCTGTCGCTGCTCCCGGCAATGGTTTTTGTTTCCTGGCCCTTATGGGCATGCAGATGTTGGAACCAGCTACGATATATGCTGGAACCGGCGATGGAAGATGCTGCATCCAGCGACTGATTTTGCTTCAGCCGGAGCTGCAGCTGGCGATGTTTTCGTCGATGGTTTGTTGCAACCGTACTCCGCATAAGCTACATCCATGTTCGCGCAGAGTTGCAACCTTTCGCAGAAGAGCTGCAACCAGGGACGCCATGGTCACAAATGATACAACCACACACTATAGAAGCTTCATAACGTTCGCCAAAGCTGCAACCGGCGACGCCATCATCGTCGAATGCTACAACCAAACACTGCAAAAGCTACATCCACGTTCGCCAGAGTTGCAACCATTTCGGCAATGTTAGAACCGTTTATGCCGGTGTTGCAACCAACTCGTTGCGGAGGAGGATGCAAGCATGAACACACGGGAGTTGCAACCGACGCCCCTGGATTTGGCCAACGACCTTGCTCCAACCGGCGGCAAGCACCCATATTGGGGACTTCGGTCTTCCATGCTACATCCATGGCCGACGGCGAGCAACTCATGCATTGCAATAGATGGGAGGCAAGAGATGCAGGCTTGTTGGGGGATGCCCCCCCCCCCACGTGCATTGACCGAGCGGATTGAGAGAGATGGTTAAGATCCGAGGGCATGGGCTGGCCTAATCTAACGGCGCGCGGGCGGCTGGCCGAAATTTGGGCCGGCGCACTGGCGTCTACTACTCGCCTAATTAGTAGGTAATAAAAATAGGTATAGATTTTCCACATAGATTTTTGTTTTAAAAAGCAAAACAACATAACATAACGTATTCAAATTGTGCATGGGGTATACATCCAAGCAGGGGAACAATGTTTGGTTCTATTTAGGAACCTTGCTTATTTCAAATTTAGTTAGATGCGACAAACAGGCACTGACACACACTCATCCAAACAAAGGTCATCCTTTCTTCACAGAGGGTCACCGGAAAGCCACTTGGCGAACATCACGACGCACTCCTTGGGCTTGTACTCTGGAGCAGTATGCCCAGCACCCTACATGGTAGGTAGTCTACAGATATTACCTCCAAAGACTAGGACAGTGGAGTTTATATATCCTGATTTAGTTATGTAATGGAAAAGATAAGAATAAGGTTCCGAAGCACTTACCTTCACAGTTGCATACGTTAGGTTAGTGGAGTAACTTCTTGTGAATCTGGACAAGAAATTATTTGAATCAGTGTAAGACTTGGGCAACCCTAACCTGCCAACGTTCATTGGGTGAAGGCGTTTTGTTCTTAAATTAATTGGTTCAAGACAGGGACTAGGCCTACGTGAAAATAGGATATGCACAGGTAATTAAGCTCCAAATTATTGTTATAACACTTGGAAACATATTTTAAGAAATTTTCTGAACATTGAAATATCGTTTTTTCCATATGTTGGAGGAAAAAAATACATTCGAGTGGAATAGACCCCCAGTGAAAGAAGTTTCAGTAGGCACAGGACAACTTACCCTGCAACCTGGCCATCAACATACCATGGTCTCCAGTCATCTGTGATAGGCAGGTTAAGAGATCTTATCCATGCTTGAGTGCCAACGAAGGAAAACTCCTTATCATGGTCGCCACTGCATTCAACATCAATTACATATCAGAATCAGAATTTCTGATGAGATTGCAATTTTAGATTAATTTTCTTCTGTGGGTTGGTTACTTGTATATCAGCGCTGGATATCCTTCTCTACGTAGCCTCGAATGAATCTCTACTGTACTTGTGATATCTCTAGTGTACGGTATGTCGCTAACACATCTTTTCCATTCCGCCTTAGTTCCCTGCAGTGTGAGTGTGTGACAACGTTCACGCACAACTACACCGGAAAAAAAGATTCAGTACAGTACAGCTCTAGAGTAGTACCTGGCGAATGCCAAGACTCTCCCTTACGCCTTCATCATTTGCCCATACATAAGATAGCTGGTAGGTATCGCTCTGAGACCAAATTAACCAACATTAGTTTTGTGAGCAAGAGTGGATACAGTGTAAAGTTAATGGGAATTGGATGCACTCAACTCTACACTTGAAGGGAAACAGGAGATCATCACCAACCAAGTACTCCACCCTGAGCCCACTTGTTTCATTGCTTGCTGTTGCCTGCTGAATCCCGGGGCTCCATATCAACTCGCATGAGGGCTCCAGGATGTGGGACAAGTTGATATCTTTTGTGCACTATTTGTCCATTGTTAGTAGAAACTAGTAAACACAACTCCTCGTGTTCCAAACATGGTAGCTTCAACGATAGATGTTTTATCTTCTATCTTCACTGATTGACAGGAGAAGATAATATCTCGTGTTCTAGGGGAAACTTACATTGTCAATAGCTTGGATGGACTCGGCACATAACGCATTGGGTGGATCACTGTAGTTTCCTCCACAACTCTCCTTGGCAAACTGTGGATAAAATTTCTTTGCATTCTGAGTACACGACACAACTCATGAAAACTTCAATTGTATATACGGTCATCTGCTTAGTACTGTAATACCATAGTAATTTCTACTGCTACTACTGTTAGTACTTATGTGGGAGGATGGATCACCTCATAAAGTTCATCCGACAGCATTCCCATGCCATGAAAAAATTGGATTGTACCAGCTCTGTCAAACCTGTCGTCGGTCACTGGATTCCCAGCAAAGTACCCCTGTAATATTCTTGTTAAGCGATGCAAAGATGAATTTGATGAACAGTAGGCCTAAGCGTGTGGTAGGCCGGTTTCAGGCAAGGCTAACATTTTGCCCTAGTTGCATTTGGGCTGATTCAGGGTAGACAAACTAGAGTAGGTGGGTTTGACCTATTTGTGCATGTTCGAGCTATGATACATGTAATCTTTTTTGGCCTTTAGTCTCAATCTCAATTGCTAACTAGGCTTAAATGTTCAACCTATCCCATACCTTAGATCCAGATAATACAAAATATTCATCGGAAGGACACTACTATCAAAACTTGCTAAATACAGCGAGTTCATAGTGCAATATATATTTTTTACATTACACAGGTCCTCTAACTGCGGTTGTGTTGAAATTTTTCGCGATTCCAGAGTCTTGTCTATTTTCCTATTTTTAACAATAAAAGACCTTTGTCCTGGATTTATTTCTGGATTTCTGGCGACATGCTTTCAGTGGGAGGAGACGTTCCCGTCGACTACGAGGCATCTACGGTGACTTCGTAAAATCTCAAGATGATATGCCGGCTCAGTCTTTCGGAGGTGCTCGTAAGGGCAGGGTGTGCATGTGTGCATTCATAGGGGTGAGTGTATGCGCGTTTATATGAGTACCTGCATCTGTATTGTGTTTAAAAAAGGACCTTTGGAATTATTTTCTTCCACTGTTCGTATTTTTTCCTGTCACGTACGGAACCTCTTATAGATGGTGCTTGCAGCCGCTGGCAGATCCTATAACATAAGACAAGGAGATGTGAGATTCATATGAAGGAACCCCCGCCTAACCTACCCCCACTCCCGTGCGTCGCCGCAGCTTGGCGGCGGCGGCCTTCTGCTCACGCGCCAGCGACTAGCTCAAGATCGATGCGGTGGATCCAATCTCGATCTCGACAGTGATGGCGGCAGACAACGACGGCTGGGGTGTGGCGGTGGGGCTATAGCCGCAGCGGCAGGTGGCGGCGGCGGCCATGCTGCAGCCGCTCAACCTCCGGTTCAGCTTCTGATCACGATGGTGCTCCTGGTCTTGTTCTACATCACGCGGGCGCACGGGGCGGCGACCCTAGGCTTGGCAGTGGTGGTCATCTCCTCCGTCGGAGGTGGTAGGACTGAGGCTAGGTGGTCAGATCTCAAGATCCGTCATCTAGTCCTAGCTCGAGTTGGGGAGACATAGTTGCGGGTGAAAACGAGCCAACGGCAGGTGATGACGGTGCTCTGTGCCGTTACCTTGATGAAGCATCATTGTATAACTACTATCGACCCGCTCGTGCTACTCCGGAGGAAAGCCTAGGATCTAGTCTTCCAGATCGGACGATGACAACACTGCAGTGTCGTTTCTCTCTTGGGAGCATCGTTTGTGGAGCAGTGCTGGAAGACAAAGGCAGGAGGTGGAGCGGCTTTGTCTTGCATGGAGCTTTGGTACGTGGTGGCATGGTGCTGTCGTGTATCGGCGGCGACCGGGATGTTCTCAATAGTTTGCGTGCAGGGAGATGGTGCCGTTGGACGTCGTCTTGGCATCGACGGATGTCCGGACTGGCAAGGATGATGCGGCTCTTTTTCTTAAAGATGGGTCAGCGGTTCGATGATGATAACAGCTTCTAAAATGTGTGCATGTGGTGTACGCTTTAGGTTTGTTGCACCAGTTGTAGGTTCCGATATGTTATGTGGATGGATCAGCAACGACACTGGATTTAGATGTGGGAAATGAGAGCACTCAACATTATTGAGTTTGTTGGTGTGAGTGGTGGTTTCGGCTGGCTTCATGATGTTCTTGACAGACCTTTATTGAATAATTAATAAAGATGACTACATGAATCCATTGATCCAGAGGCTGGGGATTTTAACCTCCTTTTCCAAAAAAAATAAGGTAAGGAAATGTGGCCACACAGAACTAGTCAGAAATCAGCTAGGACTCATGCTCCAGTCCAGTCACCGAGTGGGCCTAGAAAGTTTAGATAGACTATTCGAAAAGGGATTAATTCTTTAGGCGTCAGCAAGCAAAGACTGTGTTCCTCTACAAACAAAAGGAATAAAATGTAAATCAAACTGCTTCATGATTCTAGGGTCACAAGGAGAAACAAGTTTTTTTTAAACTATGGTTCAATGATACTCAGATGTATATTGTATAAAACAAGAGTACACAAAAAAGAAGTGATGCATGGGCTAGTCCATGTTATTATGTAGATTCATAAGGAAAGCTTATACATTTTACTTAATATAAATGGACTTCAATAAACCTTGAGGTTAAGAAGTGGTTCTTCCCCAGATTCCTTGTCTGAAATTTGTAAACATGTATGTGCATGTGTTAGTGAACAGGTGATACACATGTACAAGAAGTAATCATCAATGAGTTTGTCGTGAACAAGTAAAGTAAATCGACCGAAAAATATTAAAAGAAAGTGGAAGTGATACGGCACTCGAACAATAGAATATGAGGGGCAACATCAATAGATATATAAGAAAATAGTGAGATGTATTGTGTACGGCAAAATCAGTTTATTATTGGTACAATTTGGTCCAACAAAAGACTCAAAGCCCACTAAGAAGAAGTAAAACCTGAAATATCCATCCGCAAAAAACCCTGAAATATTGATTAGTAGTGTCATGATACAAATGTCTTTTCATTGTGCAACTCATTTCTACAATATTTATGTATGTACCAAATAGCTGGTTAGGATTTAGTTACTACATATCATTTTGTATAAAGCGAAGTCATAGACTTAACTGAAGTAAGCGAAGTCTTGTATGACTAGATTTATTACTCAACTATTGTACTATTAGGTTTAAATTTTATGTGTTCTCTTTTTAAGATTGAATGGGGAACTGTACTCCAGAGCAGCAGTCCATCATCTCAAGATAAGTATAAAGAGTCTTACTTGATATGTGGATTTCCAGGGCAAGAGTGGGTACGATCATACCACAATATGATTCACCACCAATATAAAGTGGGTTTGAGAGGAACTGGGGGTGCTCATGCAACCACTGCATATAGAAGGATAAATTAGAATATATGTGAAAGCATATATAGAGATTGAATATTGATCTCTTTTTCTCATAGCATATAATTAAAATTCAACTCTAATTAGTTTTGGTTAGATCATAGGGCGCGGCCCAGATGAATGAAGTATTACACTAATCTCAGGTTCTCTTTCTTTTGACTGAGAAAAATGATAATCAATCTTGCCACACAATTAATTAATAACTTATTTGCAAGGCAAAAATTTAATAAAAAAGGGATTTGACATTAAAAATTTGATTCCCACGTTACAAAGAAGCTCAATTGGGCATAACAGGGGAAGGAAATATGCAGCTGAATGAATTTGTTGGGCTCATACGATGACTGTAAATTTGAAGAACGTTAACTCCCGTGACTAAGTTATCCTCTGATAGATCAATGCTTGAAGTTAGCATATTTTATCCATGCTTGTGGCAATGAGACTCCCGTGTTGCTCCTGTGACGGCCCAGGAAGAAACCCTAGTCACGCCGCCACCTCCCCCTCCCCTCCTGCCATCTCCCCCTCCCTCATCCTTCTCCGCTCTCTCTCTCTCTCTCTCTCTCTCTCTCTCTCTCTCTCTCTGTGTGTGTGTGTGTGTGTGTGTGCGCGCGCGCTTAATTTTGTAGCTGTTGTGTTATATCCGGTACTGCTTTCTCCAAAAACTGAAAATATTTTCATACTGGCCTTTGCCGGCTTAAGTTGCCTCCAAGTTTTTCCCATAAAGGTACATATCTAATACGGTAATAGCTCCCGAGAATCATTAAACATCTCATCTGTTGATCATTAGGGCTCAAAATAGTTGAAGATATTCAGCCCATTAAGCATAGGTTTTTTCAAAGAACCATCAAGTATAATTTGGAGTGTGATGTGTGAACATATTAGTTTTCTGGTTGAAATGTACAAACATGTTAGAATCTAATGAGAACTTACGAGTTACAAGTGTAGTTAGGTGTGATGTCTAACAAAGTTACAAGTGTAGTTAGGTATATGATGCCTAACAAAGTTACAAGTGTAATTAGGTATGATGCCAAACAAAGAAAAAGGTCAAGTAGCTTTTTCACAAACCATAATGTACCGTGTGAAAAGCAGAAGGGTCATAACCTTTTTGAGGAAAACGACTAGCATTTTAACCGCCTTGGTATCACTAGATTTAAACCCTTCTTCCGACGTGGCGTATGAGAACCCAGAGCCAATAGGACTATCAATAAAGATTATATTGCTGACCTGCAAAATCATGTAACACGTCAGCCAAAGATGAGTTTTCTTACAGGATGCGAATATTTTGGCACATTCTTCGCGAGAATGAATTTTTAGGACCCGGGGGTCTGGACTCACTTCTATCACCACCGTCCGTGCATAACAAGTCTAGGAGCATTACCAGGCCTACATGAACAGTGACAGTGAAAACACTCTCTCTCCTCCCAACATTCACCCTTGCTCTCTTCCTCGGAAAACAATTCTCTTCTGGCATTTATCTCGGTCACACACGTCTCACAAAAAGAAAGCACTCCTTATCTTTCTCCCCGAACTCCTGTCGCTCTCTCATGGAAAAAAAGTTATTTTCTCTCTCTTCTCTCTCACAGTTTCTCTCTCCTCTCTCTCGTTCCATTCCTCTCTCTCACACGGGCTGACAGAAAGAAAGACTCTCTCTCTCTCTCTCCTCACCTTCTCTCTCTCTCTCTCTCCATTCAAAAGAAGAACAGAGAAAAATGTAGAATAGAGGAGATTGACATAACGGGATGAGTGAAAGAGTTGACGAAACAAGTCGCCTTTGCCATAGTAGCTTGTGGAGACAAGCTGGTCGGGAACAGTGGCCATGAACCTAGTGTACTACTGTCTGACTTATGCTGTGAATGAGCTGGTGATCTCAGCGGGAATCTGTTGGGGTTTAACCATTGCTAGCCCTAGCTCTCTCACACGTTTCGCTCTCTCTCTCTGGCTCAAACCGAGGAAGGAGAAGAAGGAAGAAGAATACAGCACGGTGGACACTGGTGTTTCCCGCGCTTGAACGTCCGCCGCACCAACGGCAAATTTTCTTCCCAGAGCTCGAACTCTGTCTCCACAACAATTACAACGATCATCACGGGGCTTTTATACATGGGCCGGCACTGGGGCATTGATCTTCCCGCTCTGCCCACGCCCACCACGCGCACGTACACACACGGGTCGCGGCGAGTCCACAACTATCTCGACGCTCAACCCGGGATCCACTAACTGCCTAGACCTACTTCCACGCGATGAGTGCACGCACACCTCACCATAGGCTCGACACGGCTGTTAGAGATAATCTTGACATGGAAGATTCGAGCGTGTGGCCGGGCGCGTGGTGCTACCGAGCAGTGGCGAAGCTGCCGGACCGTAGGCTGGTTGTTAGCTGCATGTGTGTGTGCTAGCCGAGTTGTGCGTTAGTGGACTTAATTAGTGCGTGCATGTAGTTAGCTGGTTAGTGGCCGGGTCATGTGCAAGTAGCCGGTGTGGTCCATGCGTGCGTGAGTTAGTGGTGTGTGTGATCACTGGACTGGGTGCATGGGTGTGCTATATAAAGTTTACCGAAAATCACTTACGGACAATAAGTCACGGCGGAAGCTTACGGGATTATGTGTCCCCCTCCTAATCTCCCAGCACCTCCTGATTTTAAGTGTGGGGCCATCTGCTTTCCAGTCAACGGTTCCCATGTCAGCCTGTAGGTTCTTGTCCGCGAGTTTGAGTCCGTAACTGTAGCAAAGCTCTAAAGTTTACCCAGCTGTGATGCCAGAAGTGAGGTGCTTGAGGAGAGATGTAGTCTCTAGGTGCGTGTGTGCGCGGAGAGATGAGGTGGATGCAGTCTCTATCAGGATGGACTCGCGTAGGAAGAGGAAGTTGTCTGGCGTCATGGTGGTGTTGATGGCAGAGAGGCCTGACAAGGTTGGTGCATCAATTCTGCTCTGAGGATTGACCGATGGAAGATGAAGGTGACAGCCCTTGCAGCGTGCGGTGCTCACTGGGAGTGTGCCAGACCGGTGTGGGACCCAATCCAGATAGTGGCTTGGATGGGACACCCGGCTATAGATGTTACTTTGGTGCAATGTCTGTTTGGTATTTGGCCCGGACATTCGGCACACCTTCATTAAGAGGATAGGAGTAGTAACAGCGTTGCCAAGATGGTGACTTCAGACTTCTTGATGTATCACTTTGTATGGTCTTTGTGAATAATTAATAATATGGTTGCATGCATCGTTCAGATACAGAGGCCGGGGGTACATCCTCCTTTTCTAAAAAAAAGTCTCTGTCAGGACCGTGGTATGCGCCTGGCCGGCAGGAGAACTCCTCTAAGTAGTACTATGTGTGTACTTTCATGTATGTGTTCGAGGCGTTCATGCACCGCGGCATTCGCCGCGGGGAAAATTATGGTGTCTCCTTCGTCTGACTCTGTCCGGTGTTTGTGTCGCCACGAGGACGCTCGGGGTTCGTCGCCGAGAAGGGTTAGTCTGCCCCAATAATGGCCACGGACCGACACCCAACACGCCCAGCACATGCGCACACACGCACTGCACATGCTCGTCGTGGCTTATTCCTAATAGTCATTCCCCAAGCCATGACTATAGGAGGGCCAGGACCTCGATGTCGATGTCGGCGAGGAGGGCCTTCTCCACCTCATCCACCTTCTTCAGCTTCGTGCAGTCCCACCAGAAGTGTCCGTGTTGGCCGCAGTTGTAGCACCAGCCGTGCTACTTTCCTCCGCCGCCCGACGTTGTGTTGCTGCTGTCGTCGTCGTCGTGGTCAAAGCCGCCGCCATGCTGACGGTTCCGTGCCACCCACTGAGCCGCCATGAGCATCAGCTACTCATCAACCCCGCTCGCCGCCGGCCTGTGCGCCCCGACACATCCTCTTGTCGAACGCCTTCAGGTGGCTCAAAGCCTCCTCGAACGACATCTTCTCCACCTCGCATAATTGTTCCATCCCAGCGATGACGGAGTACAAGAAGTCGGGGACCAACTCCAGCAACTTCTTCACCATCGTCAGGTCATCCAGAGTCGACCCTAGCACTGTGTAGTGTGCCGCCATGTAGCCAATCCTCCCGACGAACGCGTCCAGAGTCTCCCCATCCGTCATGTGCAGCCACTCAAACTTGCCGCGAAAGGTGGACATCCACGCCGCCCTAACCCGCTCGGCTTTGACAAAGCGAGTCTTGAGGCTGGTCCACACCTGTGCCACCGTCTTCTTCATCGAGACCTGCATCAGGATATCCTCAGAGAACGCGCCGAACAGCATCGCACTAGCCGCCTTGTTCTTCTTGTTGTCGACTGCCGCTTCGCTAGCTGGCGACACTGCCAACGACAGACTCTGGGCATCGAGAATAGCCTCTGCGTTGATTGCCCACACCGTGTAATTGTTTGGCATGAGCATCAGCATAGAGAACGACATGGTGCCCCCACCGCTACCATGCGGGACAATCGCCATAACCACCGGCAGAATCCTCCAGAAGCTCTGATGCCAATTCTTGGGGTTTAACCCTTGCTATCCCTAGCTCTTTCACATGTGTCGCTCTCTCTCTGCCTCAAACCAAGAAAGGAGAAGAAGGAAGAAGAAAAGGGCATAGTGGACATAGGTGTTTCCGGCGCTCGAAGGCCTTCCGCACGAACAACAAATTTTCTTCCTAGAGCCCGAACTCTGTCACCACGGCAATTACAATGATCATCATGGGGCATTTATATCGATCTGGGCCAGCATCGGGGCATGATCCCCACGCCTCCTACCCAGCCAGGCGCCCGATCCGCCCGCTCTGGCCGCACCCACCACGTGCATGCACAAGCACGGGTCGCGGCGAGCCCGCAACGATCTCCACGGTCACCCCGGAGTCCACTAGCTACCTAGACGTACTTACACACGATGAGTGCACGCACACACGCATACCCGTGGCACGCACACACGCATACCCTGCCACGGGCTCGCCACGGCCACGGACCGGCACCCGGTCCAGCGCGCGCACACACGCACTGCACATGCCCTAACAGTACCGACAATCTAATAAGGGGGTGCCCGGAGTCCCTGGAGCTACCAGACCTTTTTGTATTCTTCATTTCTTTTACAAATATTATGATTCAAGGGAAAGATTGGCTCAACACCTTGGTCCATGTCTCCGGTCGGTACAGCAAAGTAGGGAGTCCACCTCTGTACCCTTGGACGTCAAACCGGAAGGGCCCTGTACGTACATGTATGGACAATTAATTGGTTATCAACGAGTTGTCTTGCAAATTGCACGCTTCAACATCTTATCATCAATATTTCACAACAAACTATAACACATGTGTTTCTTTTTTTGAAATGTCAGGAAAGCTAGGCATATACTACTCCTTTGTAACTTAATATATGACAGTTTTCCTCAGTGTCATAGTGTGAAATAGCGTCTTATATTAAGTTACAGAGGAGGTATTAAATAGTCGATCTTGATTAAATATCATTGTGATATCCCTTGTTCTTTCAACTGGTATAATAATCAAACCTGATGATTTTATTAGTACTACCTTCGTTTTGGTGTATAAATCATTCGTGTTGTTCTAGGTCGACAATTTAACTATCTAAATATGTATTATATGTGACAAAAAATATATATTTAGAAACTACATCCGTGTAAAAATCTAGTGATATACTTTTTATGACATATAACACATATTTAATTCTTCAAATCAATGAACTAGAACTACGCGAATGATTTATCCACGGGGCGGAGGGAGTAGCTCTTTTACCATGCCTGGAAGTGTTGCATATGTGAGAATTGCGAGACCTGTCAGAAGGTAGCTGGACTTTTTTCTTATGGAATAGTAGCTGGTGAATTACCCATCTCGTAGAGAATGCCAGAGAGGCTGGAGCAGCCGGGTCCACCCTGCATCCACATCACCAGCGGGTCTCTGGTGGGGTCCTTCTCCGACTCGACGAAGTAGTAGAAAAGGTGCACGCCATTGCTTTCGTCCACCTCCACATACCTGCAGGCACCGCTTGTTAGATTTAGATTTACATAAAATGAACACCGGCCTCACTTGAAGAAAACCCGACAAAGAGCATACGTGTTGCAAGCATATATATACGTGGTTGCCCAAGGGAAAAAAGATGGATCATGCGGTACCCGGTTTCGAGGGAGAATGGGAGGGGCCCGTCGAAGCCGGGCAGGTGCGTGATGGCAACCGGCGACGAGTCCACCGGAGAGAGAAGAAGGCAGCAGAGCCACAGGAGTAGGACCGACCACCAGAATCTGGCCATGGTTGCGATGGTGCTCATGTCGAAGCTTCTTGCCATGGTTGCGATGCTGCTCCAGGTACCAGGGGCTTGGGGCTGCGGCCTGCAGCGTCCCTGGGAGGCGAGGCGAGAAAGAGAGAGCTAGCCCGGCCCAGGCGCTGCGCACCAAGGTGAGGAAGAGAGATGAGTGTATATAAGGAGAAATATGGGAGGCGTCAATCAAGCAACAGGGGCCAAGTAAAACTGTCGGTGATGAGAAAGACAAGTTAATGAGCGCAATGCGGACAACGCTACACCTACGTAAATCTACGTGCCTTATCAACAGGCTTAGGTGGAAACGTTTGATTGGAAAAGAAAAAGAAGATGGCCCCATGCATTGAAAATCAGGGGGACTGATTGGTTTTGGATGGACGGTTTACGTAGCTTTTCGTAAACAGTTCATAGGTGTAGCATTTTTGGCGCAATGCACTCTACCATTTGGTGTCACGAATCGTTTTCCCTCCCATTTCTTGAACGTGGGTCTATACTCTTTAGTGTAACCGTTGGCAGCTGGAGCAATGCATGGTTGGCGTGGGCCAGAAATGAAACCAGGAATTTGTTTATACATGGCCGCCGCCGACTTCGCCACCCACCGGCGACCGACACCAGCAGCCAAAATCTTAGGGGTCAGTACTACCACACTTCAAAGACTAATAGGTAAATACATACTATCTCTCACACTTTATTTTCATTTACTTCGTAGGGGCAAGACATTAGAATTATGGACAATTGATGTGATCATAACTCAATCTCGTAAACATAGAAAAGGCTCCCAAGCAATTGGGTTTTGCTCCTCCTCCCGTCGGCACTGCCACCGGTCCACCCTTCCTCTGATGGCTTTCGGCGATGAAGGTGTGGAGGATCTCTGCCCGCCGTCGGCGAAATGGACCCCGCTCCCATTCCTGTTAGATCCATCATCTTGGTTGGGACTGTGTGTGGCAGCGGCGATGTCCATCTATAGGAATAATGTCTCCCATGTTTGATCCTTGTCCCGATGGTCCGTCTAGCGTCATCAGAGAGCATGTTGAGGTGTGTCTCTGTTAGATCTCGCGGGATTCGATCGGTGCTAGACTTCACTGGATCTGTTGAATCCAGTTTTCTTTTCGTCTTTGTTCATGTGTTTACAGGTTTGATCTTTTCAATCTATTAGTCTATTCATTGGCGACTGTTAGATTGTATAGTTCCCGTATATGTGTATGTATGATGTAACATTCTACCCCTTCATTATATATATGTGAGAGGCCACCCTTAGAGAGTTGTGCCGGTTCCCTCAAACCTATTGTCTTACATGGTATCACGCTAGGTTACGATCGTTTCCGCTAAAACCCTAATACCCGCACCGCTGCCGCCGCCGTCTTCATCGCCGCCGCTCCCGATCGCGCCGCCGCCATGTCGAGCACCGCCACGTCTGGTTCCACCACCGCGGGGTTCCTGCCGGCCTCCCTCGCGGCGCTGTTGTCCCTCCCGCTGGACGCCGCCGTTGTGCCGGCCCCGATCGGGACCCGGAGCGTAGGCTCCTTCTTCTCGACTCCGCCGGCGCCCTCGTCGTTCGGGCGCGAGCTCGCGGTGCACACCGCGGCTGCGTCGTCCGCCTCCTCTTTTGTGGGTGCTATCCCGCCGCTACCGCCGGTGGCGCCCGAGTCCGCCTTGATGGCGGGGTTGTCGGCGTCGGGCCTGGCTGCGGCGCCATCTGCCCCTGCACCCTTTATTCCTCCGGCCGCGTCCCCGGTTACGCTGACGGCCTCTATGGTGCCATCATCCTAGGCCGTCTCCTCGACGGGATCGTCGCCGCCGCTGCCGTTTCACTTCGGCCATCTTATCACCATCAAGTTGTCATCCGACAACTACATCTTCTGGCGGACGCAGGTTCTTCCGCTCCTTGGGAGCCATTACCTACTTGGCTACGTCGACGGCTCTCTCCCATGCCCCCCGCGCTGGTGGACAGCGTGCACGGTCCGGTCTACAATCTGGCTCACCGTGTTCGGACGGGGCAAGACCAGGCGAACCTCCCCTCCATCCAGGGGCCGCTCTCTCCGGCTGTCGTCGGGCTTGTTGTCTTCGCCAAGATGTCTCATGAGGCCTGGACCATCCTTGAGCGCTCATTTGCGGCGCAGTCTCAGGCCCGTGTCTCTGCGCTTCGTCGTCAGCTTGGCGAGTGCGAGAAGCTTGACTCCATGACCACGGAGTTCTACAACAAGGTCAAGGGCCTTGCTGACATGTTGGCCTCCATTGGCAGCCGCTCACCGACTCCGAGTTCAACTCCTTCATCGTCAACGGGCTCGACGAGGAGTATGATGCTTTGGTTGAGATTATCAACGAGCATGGCAACTCGACTCTCATGATGGCACATGAGGTCTACTCCCGTCTTCTCCTCACCGAGCAGCGCGTCGAGGCGCGCCGCTCCAAGGCCAGTCACGGCTCCCTCTCCGCGAACGCCGCCACTAAGGGTGGCCGCAGCTCGTCCAAAGGGCCGCCCCCGGCTTTGTCATCGTCGGCTCCCCCTGCGTCTGCAACCTTACCAGGGGACGGTGGTCGATGCGTGTGTCAGTTGTGTGGCATTGAGGGGCACTAGTCCTCCAAGTGTCACAAACGCTTTCAGCGAAGCTTCCTTGGTCTTGGCAATGACGGCAAGGATACACACAACTTTGCCCGCCAGGTTGCCATGGCGGATCGTCTGGCGCCGCAGAAGCAACAAGGACACACTCAGTCCTACTCCATTGATCCCCACTGGTACATGGACTCTGGGGCGATGGAGCACCTGACAAGCGGGATGGGGAAGCTTCACACTCGTGGACCCTATCACGGCTCCGACAAGATCCACACCGCCAATGGAGCAGGTATGCACATCTCTCATATTGGTCAAGCATCTCTTCTCACTAGACATGCCAATAAGAGTCTTCAGCTTCGCAATTTCTTAGAGTTCCATCTGTGACACGTAATCTTCTTTCATTTCCTAAACTCACACGTGATAATAATGTGCTTTGTGAATTTCATCCTTTTGATCTTTTTATTAAGGATCGGGGCACGAGGGACATTCTTCTTAGTGGGCGGCTGTGCCAGGGCCTCTATCGTCTGGAGCATCCTGGTGTCGCCCGTGTTTTCAGTGGAGTTCGGGTCTCTCCATCACCGTGGCATGCTCGTCTTGGTCACCCGGCCACACCTATTGCCCTTCATGTCTTGCGTCGTCATGAGCTTCCTAGCTTGTCTAGTAATAAAGATATAGCAGTGTGTGATGCTTGTCAGTAGGGGAAGAGTCATCAACTTCCTTTTTCGGAGTCCAGCCATGAGGTTAAACATCCTTTAGAACTTGTGTTTTCAGATGTATGGGGTCCTACTCAGACTTCTGTCAGTGGTCACAATTATTATATCAGTTTCGTTGATGCTTATAGTCGCTTTACATGGCTTTATCTTATTAAACATAAATCTGATGTGTTTGACATTTTTTTAGTTTCAAAAACATGTTGAACGCCGTCTCAAGCACAAAATTGTTCATGTCCAGTCGAACTAGGGGGGGGGGAGTATCGCAACCTCAGTTCCTTCTTTCAATCGCTTGGGATTGCTCACCGTTTGGCATGTCCACATACACATCAGCAGAATGGTTTAGTAGAACGTAAGCATCGTCACATTTTTGAAGCTGGTCTTACTCTTTTGGCCCATGCATCTGTTCCGTTTCGGTTTTGGGGTGATGCTTTCATCACTGCATGCTTTCTCATAAACCGTACTCCCACTCGTGTTTTGAACATGAAGACTCCCATTGAGGTTCTCCTTAATGAAAAACCTGATTATACCCTTTTCAAGGTTTTTGCGTGCGCTTGCTGGCTGCATCTTCGTCCATATAACAAGCGCAAGCTTGAGTTTCGTTCCAAGAAGTGTGTCTTCCTTGGCTATAGCTCTCTTCATAAAGGTTACAAATGTCTTCATGTTCCCACACATCGTGTCTATATATGTCGGGACGTCGTGTTTGATGAGCATGTTTTTCCCTTTGCCAAACTTCCTGTGTCCACTGCTGAACCAGCATCTATGCATTCATCCTCTGTTGCCTCTGACCAATTTGATGATGTTGCATATTCTCCTATATTTTTGCCTAACCATGGTGCAGGCATTGGACGTGGGGCTCGTTTGCAAATTTGGAGGCGCCATCGCCTCCCTCGTCGGTCTCACCAGCGGCTCACGACGGTCAGGGTGCGCCTCTGCATGGCCTCGGTCCTCGTGCCCATGCATGTTCGACCGATCACCCAGCGACGTCGTGCGTCTCGGCGCCTCTGGTCTCTGGGCCGCCTGCGTTGGCGCCTCTGGCTCCTGGGCCGTCCACCTCGGCGCCCTTGCCAACCGTCTCGGCACCCCTGGTGCCTCCGTCGCTCGTCTCGGCGCCTCTAGCCTCTGGGCCGGCCTCGCCACCTCGGCTTGTCACGCCAGTCTCGTCGCCCCCTCGGCCTGCCACGCCGGTCTCGCCTGGGCCGAGCTCACCCGGCTCCGGCGCCCTCTCTCCTGTGCTGGCTGAGGCATCTCAGTCGCTGGCCGGGGTGTCTCCATCGCCGTCACCATCGCCGTCGTCGGTCAGTCCAGTATCGACTGAGCCCTCTCCGGCTCCTGTGGCTCTCGCGGCTCCTCAATGACCACATACGCGGAGCCGTAGTGGTGTTTTTCGGCCCAAACAGCGCCATGATGGTACTGTTGCTTGGTTGGCTGCATGTCTGGCTACTGCTCGTGCAGATTCGGCCTCTGAGCCTCGTACGTATCAAGCTGCTCCGAGTATACCTCATTGGAGAGAGGCCATGGAGCAGGAGTACCATGCTCTTCTTCGTAAGAAGACATGGACTCTTGTTCCGCCACCACCCCGTGTTAATGTCATTGACTCTAAATGGGTTTTCAAAGTGAAGAAGCATTCTGATGGGGTCTATTGAGCGCTACAAAGCACGGCTGGTCGCCCGAGGTTTTCGGCAGCGTTATGGTCTTGACTATGAAGACACCTTCAGTCCAGTGGTTAAACCTACTACTATCAGGCTTCTTCTCTCTCTTGCAGTTACTCGGGGTTGGTCTCTTAGTCAGCTTGATGTGCAGAATGCTTTCCTCCATGGTGTATTGGAGGAGGAGGTCTATATGCGGCAGCCCCTGGTTTCTCTGATCCTGATCGTCCTGATTATTTGTGTCGTCTCACCAAAGCACTCTATGGTCTGAAGCTGGCTCCTCGTGCTTGGCATGCTCGTCTTGCGACAGCTCTTTGTGCTCATGGTTTTGCATCATCGGCTGCTGACTCTTCATTATTTCTCCTACAAAGACCCGAAGTTACTATGTATCTGCTAGTCTATGTGGATGATATTATACTTGTCAATTCCTCTCCATCGGCTGCTGCTGCTCTTGTTCGGTCTCTTGGTGCTAACTTTGCGGTCAAAGACCTTGGGAAGCTTCACTACTTCCTTGGCGTGGAAGTTGCTTCCGGTTCTGATGGTCTTGTTATGATGCAGAAGAAGTATGCTTTGGATTTGTTGCAGCGGGATGGGATGCTTAAGTGCAAACCGACTACTACACCTATGTCTACCACTAACAACATCACTGTTGTAGATGGTGAGCTTCTGACGTCTGCTGATGCGACACAGTATGGGAGTATTGTTGGTGGGCTTCAGTACTTGACGATCACACGTCCGGATATTTCCTTTGCTGTCAACAGAGTATTTCAGTATCTTCAGGCACCTTGGGACACTCATTGGTCTGCGGTTAAGCGCATTTTGCGCTATATTCGCTTCATGTTGTCCTATGGTTTGCACATTCGACCGAACTCCTCTGGGGTCATCTCGGCTTATTCTGATGCGGACTGGGCTGGCAGTCCGGATGACAGGCGATCCACGGGGGCTATGATGTGTTCTTTGGTTCTACCTTGATCGCCTGGAGTGCTCGGAAACAAGCTACTGTTTCGCGTAGCAGTACTGAAGCTGAGTATAAGGTATTGGCTAATGCAACTGCAGAAATTATCTAGATACATTCTTTGCTTCAGGAATTGGGTATATCTCAATCACAGTCTCCTATTCTTTGGTGTGACAACATCGGTGCTACATACCTGTCTGCTAATTCGGTATTTCATGCCCGAACCAAACACATTGAAGTCGACTATCATTTTGTACGGGAACGTGTATCTCAGAAGCAACTACAGATCAAGTTCATCTCTTCCAAGGATCAACTTGCAGACATCTTCACCAAGCCATTGCCGCTACCATAGTTTGAGAGTTGTCGGCGTAATCTTACCCTTCTAGATTCTTTAGGAAGTGGCTAAGATTGAGGGAGGGTGTTAGATTATATAGTTCCCGTATATGTGTACGTATGATGTAACATTGTACCCCTTCATTATATATATGTGTGATAGGCCACCCCTAGAGGGTTGTGCCGGTTCCCCCAAACCTATTGTCTTACAGCGATGGTTGCTGCTTTGGTTCTTTGTGTGGAAGATGATAGAAGTGTCTCAACTCTCGTAACATGAGTGCCCACGTATATATTGATTGGGGGAAGAGAGACGCCTCGTAAGCGTTACAGAGAATACAGTTGCGATCACAACCGAGAGGGAGAAAGGTACATTCGGGATAAACAGGGAGAAGAGATAGAAAGATAAAGGAAAACTCTAAGATGGATTCTCTCCAGGGGAAAACTCAAGATCTTTGATTGGGCGACGACCTTGTCTGTGCATTGTTTCCTTTTTGGAGGCGTTGCTTTTGGAAAATTTCTTTTGTGGCCCGGGTGTTGCCTTCTGTGGTGGTTAGACTGCTGCTGTTGCGAGTTTCAATCACCGTAACGGGGTCTTTGTTTTCTTTTTCTCTCCTTTTTATTCTTGGCGGTGTGCATCCTTGATGCCTTTGTACATCTTGTTGGTGCAGAGGCTGGGTGTAATTGGTATCTTCACGATATTAATATATTCCCCTTATCGGATCTGTTTAAGTGAAGAGTTTCTATTCTAGTATTTCAAACGACCTAGGTGAAGATCACACTACTGGAATCACACCCTACGCCGAGTGCCAGAAACACTCGGCAAAGGGCCAAAACAACTCGGCAAAGTCTTTACCGAGAATTGTTCTCGGCAAAGGCCACCGGGCATACACCCCTTAGGCAAACATAACTTTGCCGAGAAGCAAACGACGGGCACTCGGCAAAGAGTGGCCCATCTTTGCCGAGAAAAAAATAACAAATAGTGAACAACCACGTTTTCATGACCTGACAGGTGGGCCCCACGTCCTACACCGAGCAGATGCTTTGCCAACCGAGAGCCCCTATAAGCAAAGCTAATGAGTAGCAAACAGCCATGTGTTCACCACCTGTCAAGCGGGTCCCACGTCCTACGTCGAGCTGATGCTTTGCCGAGTGCCCCTCTTGGCAAAGCTAACGAGTAGCAAACAACCACGTGTCCACCATTGCCGAGTGCCCCTCTTGGCAAAGCTAACGAGTAGCAAACAACCACGTGTCCACCACCTGACTGGCAGGTCCAACTACCTACTCCGAGCAACTACTTTGCTGAGGGCTACTCTCGGCAAAGCAAACAAATAGGAAACAACCACGTGGCCACCACCTGACAGGCCGAGCCTGTGCTTTGCCGAAAGACTTATTTCGTTTGTCGAGACGTTGACGCTCTCGGCAAAGATGCCAAGCTCTACAAGTCGGCACATTTTGCCTTGAGCTTTCTCGGCAAACTTAGCATCCTGCTCCAGTTCAAGAGCACTATTTAGTGACACATGTATGCAATCAGATCAGTATATATAAAAAGCACACGCACACACAATTGATAATTGTACACTGTAATGATTCATCTCATATTAAACAAATGTTTATTTATATAAAACTGGATTTTAAATGTTGTTCCTTCATTCTAAAAAATATGTGCAGCTTTTTTTGCGAAGGAAAAAATAATAAAAAATATGTAGCTATCACCATAGGGTCAGGTGTGGCAACGCAAGATGAAAATAATTGGGAGACAAAACAATATGGGGCTATATGCCCTGAAAACGACCGAAACAAGCGACATGTTAACTACTAATCTATTTATGAGAGTCGGATCATCAATACATATAACTACTATACGTTATACTGAAATGGGAGACGGAAAAGTAAGATGAATTTTTTTGGCCCACTGATGCCCAAGCGATTGCAACAATACCATTGTGTACCAGATAGGTGGATGACTTTTGGTCGTGGATGCATGAGAAGAACCGAATTTTCAGTGTCCGGTCCGCGTACAAAATGCTTGTTCCCACAAAGCTGAGGCGTGAAGCATGGCCAGGTGGACGCGGTGATTCGTCAAATTCAGATGCAGAAAAGGCGTGAACTAGCCTGTGGAAAACTCAAGTGCCATCCAAAGTTAAGATATTTCTTTGGAGATTAGTACAGCAATCTCTTCCCTCTGCTGATTTACTGCGTCACCGAAATATGTCAACTAAGTCAACTTGTGGAATTTGCGGTTCAAAAGATTCTTGGCAACATTCCCTCTTAACAGGGTTGTGGTCACCCTGTGGGCTGTGTAGCACGCACGCAGAAAAACGCTCCATGAACATACCTTCCAGTCTCCTCACTCAACGCACCATTTTGTGATCAGCTATATAAGGGAGCTGGGTGAACGTATGCCTAACAAACCTCAGGCAACACTTGCGACCAGATCAGTACGCACGCGCTCGGTGCTACCGGCCGCTGGACATGGGTGCTTCAGCTAACAAGTGCGCATGTATAACTGACCCGGCTACGCTCGAGGCACTTGCTTGCTGAGAGGCTCTTTCTATTGCCTTGGACCTGGATATATCACATATTCACATGTTATAATAGCGTCGGACTTCCAAGAAGTTGACACGAACATCAACAAAGGCATGGGAGGATCATATGCGGGTATCGTTAGAGAGATCATCGCGACAGCTAATTAGTTCACAACTTGCTCCTTCATCTTCGAGGGACGTGATTCGAATATCGAGACACATAGTCTCCCAAATCATACTTTATGACTTTTTTTGTACGCTATGTGTGACTCCTTGACACTCAGACCCGCCAAGAGCGCCAAGGGATGCCCGCCCGCTCTCATGGGCACGCTCATCGTCGCCTTCACGGGGCTCCACGGTCCGCTCAGTTCCTGGGTGCGCGCCCGCTCCGGCAGCCCCGACCGCATCGTTGCCATACTCTCCGACTTCTTCGGCTGGACGCATCGCCTTCTCGTGCTGCGCCGTCTACGGCGCCGCCGTGCTCCACTCGCTCCTGCGTCAGCTGCCTAGACGCGAGGACGAGATCGAACGACAACGAGTGCCCGATTCCATTCCCAAATCTCCCGAGCGTCCCGGTGTACCCGAGGCGGCAGCTCTCGTTGATGTACCGGACCTACAAGGAGGGCGACGAGGTGGCAGAGGGGATGAGGAGCAAGAGCAACTTCCTCTAGAACCCGGATTGCTCGGTGTTCGTGTGTAGCACATTCCGGTGGCTCGAGGGACATACATGGAAGTGCCTCTCGCTGACATGGGCTTCCGGCGCATGCGTGCGGTAGGACCATTGGCGCCAGAGGCCGATGCCACGGAAAACCACGGTGGAGAGACGGCGGTAACCACGGCCAACCTCTGTGCTTGGCTCGGCAAGTTCGAGGACGACAAATCCGTCATCTACATATCAGCTTCGGGAGCATGGCTATGCTGCAGCCAGGTCATGCGGCGGCGCTGGCTACTGCCCTGGAGCGGACGGGCGTGGCGTTCGTGTGGGCGGTTTGTTCGGCTGTGACGCTCCCGAACGGGTTCGAGGAGCGTGCTGTGTCGGGCGGCAGGGGGGCACGGTGATCCGTGGATGGGCGCCGCAGGTGAACGCACTACGACACCGGGCGGTGGGTTGGTTTGTGACGCACTGCGGGTGGAACTCGGTGCTGGAGTCAGTGGCGGCCGGGGTGACCATTCTATTCTAGCATGGCCGATGACTGCCGACCAGTTTGTGAATGCCCGGCTTCTCGTGGACGAGCTGCGCGCTGCCGTGCCGGTTTGTTGGGGCGGGGATAAGATGGAACCGAGCACCGACGGGCTGGTTCGCGTGCTCGAATCTGTTAGGATTTAATTAATCCTATTAATCCCTGTTTTTCTAATCGAGGCGGTTGCCTCACATCCCTTCGGTCGCTATATATATGTGTAATCTCATCATCAATGACAACAAGAGTTTACTTTTACATCATGATGTTTGTCTCTCGTTCCTTTCTCGATCTCAATTTTAAACACGTTATATGTCACTTGCTCTCCGGCAACAAGCGCTCGTCCAAAAACGTTGAAGTTTTCAAAAACGGAATCGATCCATCTACACGAACCGATGATCTTGATGGATCAGTGCATGCTGCGCTCCCTTTTGTCTTGTTCCTAGTTTGATTAAACAAACATTACTAATGTATACTCTATTGTTGATTCGCTATGCATTGATTTGGAACAAGGAGATCTCAGCAGCATGATCAACGCAGCAGTTGCATGATCGACCACAGCGCTCTCGGGCGTGGCGGACCATGAGCGGCCGTGATGGCGTAGCGGCGACGCCCCCGGGCGTGGCAAACCGCAAACGGCGGCATCAGCCATAGCCGATTTCCAAGCGGCCGGCACGATTCCTCCACGGCGCTGGCCTAACAGACGACAACGCGGAAACCAGCGGCCGGCTACACCCTCCGGCGCATGGCGCAAATTCAATCGAGCGATTCGGCCTACAAAGGAACAGAGGAGATGCCTCTCGACGGTGCTCGTCGGCACAGAAGCCATGGAGATCAGATCGGCAACTGCCGATCGATTTCACAGAAGCAGTTACCAAGAAGAGAACGAACAATGCGTCCGTGGCTATCGTCCATGGCAGCAAGGTATGACGGCCACAGCGGCCTCCTACGGCCTCAACCCCATCCCTCCTCCTCCCGGCGACGTGCCGCATCAGCGGCGGCGGTGCAGCGCCCACCACCGCGGTGTTGCGCCTCGCGCCCTCGCCCCAGCCATGGCGGACAGCACCCTCCCATGCTCCGGCTCGACGCACGACACGTGGCCTGCACGCTGTTGCAGCCACGGCTATCCCGTAGCCGGCGGCGTCGCCTTAGCCTGTCTGGATCGAGGTGGACTCTCACAACGAGGCCTCCCCTCTGGACAGGTGGCAGCGCCCGCATCGCGGCCACTGGCGTCGCCTTCGCGTGACCCGTCCTTCCGGTTGCACAACTTCCGACGACAGCGTAGCCTCGTCTGCTCTCGGCAACGGCGCGGCCATCCAAAGCGTGCCGCCTATGGTGCTGGATGCGGCGAAGGACGGCCCGACGCAGAGAGCCCCTCCCGCGCGTAGCGACAACGTGGCTCGCCCCCCATGCCGGCGACTCGACGCCGTTCCCACACAACGGTGGTATAGTGGTGTACAAAGGCAAAACGAATCCTTCGATTCGTAACCACGCATAGAGAAGGCCGATGGAGGCTTATCTCTTTGTTGTTTTTCAATTCTACCATCAAGGTTTTACTGATTCACGGATTAGACATGTTCAATGTATTTGCGCTCTAGCAATTCCTACAACATGTTCTTTACTGGCACAACAACATTGTTTTGCGATTGAGATTAAATTTTCTCGCATAACAATATTGATTTTGTGATTGAGATTTTTTTTCTCTCGCAAAACAATTTCATTGTGATTGAGATTAATTTTCTCTCGCAAAATATTAATTCACCCTGCTGAATTATCATGCAACTTGATACTAGATCATCTCATTTTAATTTGAGGTCTATAAAATTCAAGTTTTGACCTGAACATCAAGTCTGCAACATCATTATTATTTACTACATTAGTAATATTTTTCTGTTGAATACCGAGATATATTCCAGATCTTAAGTTGATGTAATACACTTCCATGTTTATCACGTGTTGAGATTAATTACGTCCGTTTGCAATAGAGAATTTTAATCTCTTGCAAAGATAAATTCAGTACCTCTGTAGTACTGTTTCTCCGTTGAGTACGTGGTATTCCGGAATATTTCTATGATGTATCTATTTCCATGTTAACCACATGTCGAGATTAATACATCTATTTGCAATTGAGATTTTCAATTTCTCGCAAATACATATGCAAAATTCAAGGTGTCATCCTTAGCATTTTGGGATTCGCACTAATGATTTCGAGCCACCTTTCTTAAAATCTACTAATTTTGCAACATTAATATGTATTTATATTATGCAATCTGTAATATAAATAAATTACCGGTTTTTCACCGGAGATGATATGTTCTTTGTGTTTACCACATTGCCATTCTTCATGAACATATCATAGCTGCGAGATTGATTTCTCCCGCACAACAAACTTGTAAATTTTTGACAACAACATCTCCCTCATTATATTAGGAAAATACAAGGTAATGAGTTGGATCTACTGCCCATGTGCAGACTATCTCTATTACTGTGAGATCTGAATGATCTTCAATGTGTTATGTTCCCACAATTGAGGTTGAGAATTTTCAAGTTATACACTTGAGTCAATTTTTTGCATTTTTATTACAAAACCATGATGGTTTTTAATTTACTTCTTGTAAATTAATTATCTCTGGCTTGCCCCTATAAGTAATCGATGGCTAACAATTTGAGACTCTTGCCCTCAATGGCCACAACTTACTTAAGCAGGCCATGGACATCAAGATCAGTCTTGCAACCCATGGGATAGCGCGTGCCATCCAAGACACGCCACCAGGACGCAAAGGACCTCAAGGGTAATGGTTTGAAACTCACTTCAAACCCTTAACCGGACACCATCAAGTTGTCACGAGACCCTATGAGCATGGAGAGCATGATGGTTGAATATGTATCAACCGACATGTTTGGAGACTATACATTTAGTCCCTTAGTCTTCTTAGTGATCTATTTATTTATGTCCATTTATGATGTTCTAATAAGAACATGATTATTGTGTCACCATATATAGTATATCACAATATACTGTATCAGCACTTTGATACAAATACATTTGTATGTATTCTATATATCTGACAGTGATTTTCATATTGAGAATCTTCATGTCTATATATAGATTTCTACGGGAGTCAATCTGATGAAAAATGATATGTGCTTTGTGGACATATGCACCACAAACTTTATACTCAGGGAATTCCAATGTTTCCTCTCTCATTGAGAGAAAGGAGATATTTAAATCGCTAGACGCGATGAGGTATTTGTTGACTCAACTCGAGTCATATTTACTATCCCTGTGGGTACTCGAGTAACGTCGGGATGCTTTATTGCTTCCCAGGTTTAACTCGTAACCTACTAAACTATGGAGGTATTCGTCAAAATAGTTTTCATAGCAAAACTTATGATGACAACAAAGAGAAATAACTTCTCTTTACCATACGCAATGGATATGGCAAGCACATTCTATGTGTATCATCTGGATTGTACTACACATACGACACAACCCGTAGCACATGTTGTGTATGAGATAGGTTTCCAGAGTGTCTTGTACATGACAAAATTGGCATACTCACCTTGGTCATCGACACATTGGGTTGAAACAGAAACTATCAGCAATTCCAATAGTTTATGATTATAATGATGCTAAATTCTAATAGCATTTGGATTTTATGTGCACTACAAGTGACATGGGGAAGCTAATTTTAAGGCTTGCACACCTTAAATTCTATGATGAACCACTCAGACTCCTTGAATGCATCAAGTCAAGGTAAGTGGCTCTTCCCAGCCATTGAGTAGACTATTCAGGTATTCCATGTTTCTAAAAGACATATCTGCATGATGGTCTTTAGTGTGTGCTTTATTCACACGAAACCATTGACTCGTTATCCTGACATCGATTTCAAGCAAATCGAATGGATAACATTGCAGAATTCTCCTTGAAGGCATTCTCTATGGCCTTTGGATTGAAGTTTAGCAATTTATCCTAATGTCTAGACTCAAAATGGTTTGGTAGAATCATATCCAAAGAGTGAAGTGTTGGGGAATGTAGTAATTTCAAAAAAATTCCTACGCACACGGAAGATCATGGTGATGCATAGCAACGAGGGGGAGAGTCTGATCTACGTACCCTTGTAGATCGCAACGGAAGCGTTGACACAACGTAGAGGAAGTAGTCGTACGTCTTCTTCCCGATCCGACCGATCCAAGCACCGTTACTCCAGCACCTCCGATTTCTTAGCACACGTACAACTCGATGACGATCCCCGGGCTCCGATCCAGCAAAGCTTCGGGGAGGAGTTCCGTCAGCACGACGGCGTGATGACGATCTTGATGTTCTACCGACGCAGGGCTTCGCCTAAGCACTACAACGATATGATCGAGGTGGAATATGGTGGCAGGGGGCACCGCACACGGCTAAGGAACGATCTCAATGATCAACTTGTGTGTCTAGAGGTGCTCCCTGCCTCCGTATATAAAGGAGCCAAGGGGGAGGGTGCGGCCGGCCAGGAGGAGGGCGCAGGAGGAGTCCTACTCCTACCGGGAGTAGGACTCCCCCCCCCCCCCAATCCTAGTTGGACTAGGTTTCCCCAAGGGGGAAAGAGAGAGAGGGGGGCCGGCCACCTCTCCTAGTCCTAATAGGACTAGGGGAGGGGGGAGGCACGCGGCCACCTTGGGCTGCCCCTTTCTCCTTTCCACTAAAGCCCATTAAGGCCCATATGGCTCCCGGGGGGTTCCGGTAACCTCCCGGTACTCCGGTAAAATCCCGATTTCACCCGGAACACTTCCGATATCCAAATATAGGCTTCCAAAATATCAATCTTTATGTCTCGACCATTTCGAGACTCCTCATCATGTCCGTGATCACATCCGGGACTCCGAACTAACTTCGGTACATCAAAATGCAAAAACTCATAATAACTGTCATCGTAACGTTAAGCGTGCGGACCATACGGTTCGAGAACAATGTAGACATGACTGAGACACATCTCCGGTCAATAACCAATAGCGGGACCTGGATGCCCATATTGGCTCCTACATATTCTACGAAGATCTTTATCGGTCAGACCGCATAACAACATACGTTGTTCCCTTTGTCATCGGTATGTTACTTGCCCGAGATTCGATCGTCGGTATCCAATACTGTAACGCCCCGAGACCGATGTGCCAGGTGTCGTGCAGTCATTCGATGTCGTTGCGTTGTCATGTGCTTGCGTGTTGCATCATGTCACGTCATCATGTGCATTGCATCATGTCATCATGTCATAATCTTTTGCATCTCAACTAAATAATTCGTATGGGTCTTCGATCCATTTAATTCGAGGGAAGGATGGCTTCTCTTTATAATATATCCTCCCGATATTAGTGGAGCTACTATAATAAATATTCCATTCTTTTGGAATTAACCGGAACACACTTGCAAAATCCCCACTCCCTTTCTACTTCAAGTTTGGTCCCCAAACTTTGCCAACATCTTTTTTCCCATTTATCGAGGCTCCTCCTAAATTCTCAACATTTTTGGACTCTTCTAAATCCTAGTCCTTGTGCAAACCTTTTTAATTAAATTCAAATGACTTTGAATTTAATTCTTGCAATCTTGCCCACTTCATTTTTCTCGGAACAAGTGCATTTTTGTGAGTCCGGGAAAATTATTCGCGTGTCCACCTTCTTTCCCTATCCCTCTCTTTCTTTTTGTCTCTCCATTTTCTTTTCTGTTAAAGGAATATGAGAGAGAGAGAGGAGAGATAGCCCTGGGCCGGCCTCCCTGCGTGCAAGCCGCCGCAGCCCAGCAGTGGCAGGCGCGCCCCTGCCCACCTGGGCCTCCCTCTCCTCGGCCGGCCTCTTTGGCCCAAGGCCCCGCAGCCCCCTACCTAACCCTAGCACCCCTGGCCTGATTCCCTCTCCCTCGTTTCCCTCCCTCGCGCCGCCAGGAGAGAAAGAGCACCGCTGCCCGATCCCATCTCTTCCCCTCCAGTGTCGCGCTCGACCCCGCTCTCCTTCTCGATCTCCATCTTCCTCCTCCCGATGGTGCCGGACCGGCCTCCCGCGCACGCATAGAGGGACGGCACTCTTGCCTCGTCCCCAGCCGCCTCTCCCCTGCTCCTTCCGAGTGCCCTGCCGCGCTCCGCTTCCCCGCGCTAGGTCGGTCCCGTGCCGCTGTACACTCCGGTCGCTGCCGGAGTTCCCCGCCGCCACGAGCTCACCTCACCCTGCCCTGCTGCCTCCCCGTCATCCTCCTCGAGTAGGAGCTCATGCCTGAGCCCCTCCACGCCTTCTTCCAGAAGGGCCCCGTACCTCGACGCCGCCACCACGTCCTCGCTACCACGCTGGAGCAAGCCAACAAGTCCCTGCCGCTCCGTTCGGAGTTCGCCGGAACCAGGAGCTCGACCTCGAGCCCCTCCACCCGCGTCCGGGCCTCCCCCTGCATCCTCCTCACCGCTGTACCAGCCTCCTCTCCATCTCCTTTGCGCCCATGGGCCTCGACGCCCTTGTTGCTGCGGCTGTTAGACCACCACGTCGCCATCAGGAAGACTATGGCCACCACCGAGAACCCCTGGACCTGTCAAGACGTGCACACGGGGACCCAAGTCAGGAGACTACCGATGGCCCTCCAAGTTCAACTATCGTCGACATTGGAGTACCACTACTTCAACAGGTGTACAACTACGCGGTTTCGCCGAGTACCCCTTCGGATTCGTCGAGTTCGACTACCCCGCAAGAACCGGTTACGCCAAGTTCATCTACATTTGCGATGTACATCTACACCAAGACTGGACCGACAAGTACCGCGAGAACATTTGTACCTTTACCGTCGCCGTGGATCCGACAATACCCCTACAACAAGTGTACCTCTACCTCGTCTTCGGAATCGCTAAGAACGCCAAGTACCCCTTCATGTCGGCAAGATCCGCGAATCGGACCCCGAACGATAGACGTCTTGTGGACCATGTACGACGACCGTCGCCGAAGACCCATGTAACGTGAACGTGAACGACTACCGTCGCGAGTACCTCTACGTCGTCATGTACCCCTACTTCCACTACCATCGCGAGAACGACTACTTCCCCTACTTCCCACGACGACCACGTGTACAACTACTTCCTCGTCGACACGTGTACCCCTACCGCCGAACTCGATCCGTTTCGATGATGCTCGCTTCAAAGGTATAACCCCGAGACGATGCCCGTGAACGAATGCATGTGTATGAGATGCACCCTTGTTCGATAACGTCGCCCCTCTTTTGCTTTGTCACCATCTTGTGGGAACCCGGTATCCGGGATCACCCCACCTCCTATCGCGTGTTACGCCCCCGTCATTCTTCCGTTTGCACCGGGATCTCCATCGAGTTACCGGAACCGATATGTTGCCGTGGCATCATTTTCGGATTCGTTGCCGTGGCACCCCCTTTTTCCTTCTACCACAGTGACAATGCTTCATAATGCTCTTATCAACATTTTTCATAAAAATTGCTTTATACTTGTTCATGTCATCCGCATCATGATAACAACAATTAAAATGTTTAAAATGTTGTTTGCATTAATTTGCCCCTATGCCATGTTAAAATGATTTTATTCATATCTAATTAACCGTAACTCCGTTTTTAATAATCTTTATATGTAAATGGGGTAGAATTTCGCCTAGTTTAACGTGGTGGCCTCATCCTGCATGTTTAACAACTCTAAAATTGTGTTTAGGACAGATCAGGACCAAACCTTAAAATATGCTATGGGGATTTACCGGAATTGTTGTTCGTTGCTTCCGGCCTCATTTAACCTTGACTAGATAGGTAGTTTTGCTTTGCTTCACCCTCTTGCCATGCTTAACAACATTTAATATTGTTGGGTACATAAACGAGAGGGAACTAAATAATTGATGTGGCGTTTTGTCAATATGCAACTCGTTGCATATTGAGCTCCACTTAATTTGTAGGATTGCTTGTGCATTTTGTCATGCCATGCTTCATTAAACCGGACATGCATCATACTTGATTGTGCATCATGCCATGTTGATATCGTGGTTGTTTACTATGTTGTGTGCTTCTTTTCCGGTGATTGCTTCCTCGGGTTGATTCCGGTTACGTCGTGTTGTGAGGACCCGTTCATCTTCGTCCGTTTGTCTTCTTAATGGATTCGTTCTTCTTCCTTGCGGGATTTCAGGCAAGATGATCATACCCTCGAAATCACTTCTATCTTTGCTATGCTAGTTTGCTCGCCCTTTTGCTATGCCGTTGCTACGATGCCTACCACTTGCTTGTCAGCCTCCCAAATTGCCATGTTCAGCCTCTAACCCACCATTGTCCTAGCAAACCGTTGATTGGCTATGTTACCGCTTTGCTCAGCCCCTCTTATAGCGTTGTTAGTTGCAGGTGAAGATTGAAGTTTGTTCCTTGGAGATGTTGTTCCTTGTTGGAACATTTGTTTACTTGTTGGGATATCACTATATATCTTATTTAATTAATGCATCTATATACTTGGTAAAGGATGGAAGGCTCGGTCTTATGCCTGGTGTTTTGTTCCACTCTTGCCGCCCTAGTTTCCGTCATATCGGTGTTATGTTCCCGGATTTTGCGTCCCTTACGCGGTTGGGCTATAATGGGAACCCCTTGACAGTTCGCCTTAAGTAAAGCTTTGCCAGCAATGCCCAACATTGGTTTTACCATTTGCCACCTAGCCTTTTCTTTTCCCTTGGGAGTCGCGCTCCTGAGGGTCATCGTTATTTTAACCCCCCCGGGCCAGTGCTTGTCTAAGTGTTGGTCCAAACCGTCAGCCGCCGGTGGCTACCAGGGGCAACTCTGGGCTGGCCTACCGGAAGTTTAGACAATCCGGTGTTGCCCTGAGAACGAGATATGTGCAGCTCCCATCAGGATGTCGGCGCATCGGGCGGTGTTGCTGGTTTAGTTTTACCCTGTCGAAATGTCTTGTTGTACTGGGATACCGAGTCTGATCGGAATATCTCGGGTGGAGGTCTATTCCTTCATTGACCGTGAGAGCTTGTCATGGGCTAAGTTGGGACACCCCTGCAGGGATTGATCTTTCGAAAGCCGTGCCCGCGGTTATGGGCAGATGGGAATTTGATAATGTCCGGTTGTAGAAAACCTAAACTTGACCTTAATTAAAATGAATCAACAGCGTGTGTAACCGTGATGGTCTCTTTCCGGCGGAGTCCGGGAAGTGAACACGGTTGTTGGAGTTATGCTTGACGTAGGTAGCCTAGGATCACTTCTTGATCATATTTTATCGACCGTGCTTTGCCTTCTCTTCTCGCTCTCTTTTGCGAATAGGTTAGCCACCATATATGCTAGTCGCTTGCTGCAGCTCCACCTCATACCTTTACCTTACCCATAAGCTTAAATAGTCTTGATCGCGAGGGTGCGAGATTGCTGAGTCCCTGTGGCTCACGGATACTTCCAAAACCAGTTTGTAGGTGCCGATGAGTCCGTGCAGATGACGCAACCCAGCTCAGGAGGAGCTCGCTGAAGACCTTGTTCATTTGTGTTGTTTCGTTCTAGTTGATCAGTAGTGGAGCCCAGTTGGGGTCGATCGGGGACCTTTGTCGCATTTGGGGTTCTTCTTTTATTTTGGTACCGTAGTCGGACCATGAGTGTATTTGATTGATGTAATGCTTTATTCATGTATTTGTGTGAAGTGGCGATTGTAAGCCAACTATGTAATTCTTTCCCCTATTGTATTACATGGGTTGTGTGAAGATTACCTCACTTGCGACATATGCCTTCAATGCGATTATGCCTCTAAGTCGTGCCTCGACACGTGGGAGATATAGTCGCATCGAGGGTGTTACAAATACCTAGTTCAATCTCGTTACCGGCAAGTCTCTTTACTCGTTCCGTAATACATCATCTCGCAACTAACTCATTAGTCACAATGCTTGCAAGGCTTATGTGATGTGCATTATCGAGAGGGCCCAGAGATACCTCTCCCACAATCGGAGTGACAAATCCTAATCTCGAAATACGCCAACCCAACATCTACCTTTGGAGACACCTGTAGAGCTCCTTTATAATCACCCAGTTACATTGTGACATTTGGTAGCACACAAAGTGTTCCTCCAGTAAACGGGAGTTGCATAATCTCATAGTTATAGGAACATGTATAAGTCATGAAGAAAGCAATAGCAACATACTAAACGATCGGGTGCTAAGCTAATGGAATGGGTCATGTCAATCAGATCATTCAACTAATGATGTGACCTCGTTAATGAAATAACAACACCTTGTTCATGGTTAGGAAACATAACCATCTTTGATTAACGAGCTAGTCAAGTAGAGGCATACTAGTGACACTAAGTTTGTCTATGTATTCACACATGTATTATGTTTCCGGTTAATACAATTCTAGCATGAATAATAAACATTTATCATGATATAAGGAAATAAATAATAACTTTATTATTGCCTCTAGGGCATATTTCCTTCAGTCTCCCACTTGCACTAGAGTCAATAATCTAGATTACACAGTAATGATTCTAACACCCATGGAGCCTTGGTGCTGATCATGTTTTGCTCGTGGAAGAGGCTTAGTCAACGGGTCTGCAATATTCAGATCCTTATGTATCTTGCAAATCTCTATGTCTCCCACCTGGACTAGATCCCGGATGGAATTGAAGCGTCTCTTGATGGGCTTGGTCCTCTTGTGAAATCTGGATTCCTTTGCCAAGGCAATTGCACCAGTATTGTCACAAAAGATTTTCATTGGACCCGATGCACTAGGTATGACACCTAGATCGGATATGAACTCCTTCATCCAGACTCCTTCGTTTGCTGCTTCCGAAGCAGCTATGTATTCCGCTTCACATGTAGATCCCGCTACGACGCTTTGTTTAGAAGTGTGCCAACTGACAGCTCCACCGTTTAATGTAAACACATATCCGGTTTGCGATTTAGAATCGTCCGGATCAGTGTCAAAGCTTGCATCAACGTAACCTTTTAGGGTGAGCTCTTTGTCACCTGCATATACGAGAAACATATCCTTAGTCCTTTTCAGGTATTTCAGGATGTTCTTAACCGATGTCCAGTGATCCACTCCTGGATTACTTTGGTACCTCCCTGCTAAACTTATAGCAAGGCACACATCAGGTTTGGTACACAGCATTGCATACATGATAGAGCCTATGGCTGAAGCATAGGGAACATCTTTCATTTTCTCTCTATCTTCTGCAGTGGTCGGGCATTGAGTCTGACTCAACTTCACACCTTGTAACACAGGCAAGAACCCTTTCTTTGCTTGATCCATTTTGAACTTCTTCAAAATCTTGTCAAGGTATGTGCTTTGTGAAAGTCCAATTAAGCGTCTTGATCTATCTCTATAGATCTTTATGCCTAATATGTAAGCAGCTTCACCGAGGTCTTTCATTGAAAAACTCTTATTCAAGTATCCCTTTATGCTATCCAGAAATTCTATATCATTTCCAATCAGCAATATGTCATCCACATATAATATCAGAAATGCTACAGAGCTCCCACTCACTTTCTTGTAAATACAGGCTTCACCGCAAGTCTGTATAAAACTATATGCTTTGATCATCTCATCAAAGTGTATATTCCAACTCCGAGATGCTTGCACCAGTCCACAGATGGATCGCTGGAGCTTGCACATTTTGTTAGCGCCTTTCGGATTGACAAAACCTTCTAGTTGCATCATATACAACTCTTCTTTAATAAATCCATTAAGGAATGCAGTTTTGTTTATCCATTTGCCAGATTTCAGAAAATGCGGCAATTACTAACATGATTCAAACAGACTCTAGCATAGATACGAGTGAGAAGCTCTCATCGTAGTCAACACCTTGAACTTGTCGAAAACCTTTTGCGACAATTCTAGCTTTGTAGATAGTAACACTACTATCAGCATCCGTCTTCCTCTTGAAGATCCATTTATTCTCAATTGCTTGCCGATCATCGGGCAAGTCAACCAAAGTCCAAACTTTGTTCTCATACAAGGATCATATCTCAGATTTCATGGCTTCAAACCATTTCGCGGAATCTGGGCTCATCATCGCTTCCTCATAGTTCGTAGGTTCGTCATGGTCTAGTAACATGACTTCCAGAACAGGATTACCGTACCACTCTGGTGCGGATCTCACTCTGGTTTACCTACGAGATTCGGTAGAAACTTGATCTGAAGTTTTTTGATCATTATCATTAACTTCCTCACTTATTGGTGTAGGTGTCGCAGAAACAGTTTTCTGTGATGTACTACTTTCCAACAAGGGAGCGGGTACAGTTACCTCGTCAAGTTCTACTTTCCTCCCACTCACTTCTTTTGAGAGAAACTCCTTCTCTGGAAAGGATCCATTCTTAGCTATGAATGTCTTGCCTTCGGATCTGTGATGGAAGGTGTACCCAACAGTTTCCTTTGGGTATCCTATGAAGACACATTTCTCCGATTTGGGTTCGAGCTTATAAGGTTGAAGCTTTTTCACATAAGCATCGCAGCCCCAAACTTTCAGAAACGACAACTTTGGTTTCTTGCCAAACCATAGTTCATAAGGCGTCGTCTCAACAGATTTTGATGGTGCCCTATTTAACATGAATGTGGCCGTCTCTAGAGCGTATCCCCAAAACGATAGCGGTAAATCAGTAAGAGACATCATAGATCGCACCATATCTAGTAAAGTACGATTACGACGTTCGGACACACCATTACGCTGTGGTGTTCCGGGTGGCGTGAGTTGCGAAACTATTTCACAATTTTTTCAAATGTACACCAAACTCGTAACTCAAATATTCTCCTCCACGATCAGATCGTAGAAACTTTATTTTTTTGTTACGATGATTTTCCACTTCACTCTGAAATTCTTTGAACTTTTCAAATGTTTCAGACTTATGTTTCATTAAGTAGATATACCCATATCTGCTCAAATCATCTGTGAAGGTGAGAAAATAACGATATCCGCCACGAGCCTCAATATTCATCGGACCACATACATCTGTATGTATGATTTCCAACAAATCTGTTGCTCTCTCCATAGTACCGGAGAACGGTGTTTTAGTCATCTTGCCCATGAGGCACGGTTCGCAAGTACCAAGTGATTCATAATCAAGTGGTTCCAAAAGTCCATCAGTATGGAGTTTCTTCATGCGCTTTACGCCGATATGACCTAAACGGCACTGCCACAAATAAGTTGCACTATCATTATCAACTCTGCATCTTTTGGCTTCTACATTATGAATATGTGTATCACTACTATCGAGATTCAACAAGAATAGACCACTCTTCAAGGGTGCATGACCATAAAAGATATTACTCATATAAATAGAAAAACCATTATTCTCTGATTTAAATGAATAACCGTCTCGCATTAAACAAGATCCAGATATAATGTTCATGCTCAACGCTGGCACCAAATAACAATTATTTAGGTCTAATATTAATCCCGAAGGTAGATGTAGAGGTAGCGTGCCGACCGCGATCACATCGACTTTGGAACCGTTTCCCACGCGCATCGTCACCTCGTCCTTAGCCAATCTTCGCTTAATCCGTAGTCCCTGTTTCGATTTGCAAATATTAGCAACAGAACCAGTATCAAATACCCAGGTGCTACTGCGAGCATTAGTAAGGTACACATCAATAACATGTATATCACATATACCTTTGTTCACCTTGCCATCCTTCTTATCCGCCAAATACTTGGGGCAGTTCTGCTTCCAGTGACCAGTCTGCTTGCAGTAGAAGCACTCAGTTTCAGGCTTAGGTCTAGACTTGGGTTTCTTCTCTTGACCAGCAGCTTGCTTGCCGTTCTTCTTGAAGTTCCCCTTCTTCTTCCCTTTGCCCTTTTTCTTGAAACTAGTGGTTTTGTTAACCATCAACACTTGATGCTCCTTCTTGATTTCTACCTCCGCAGCTTTCAGCATTGCGAAGAGCTTGGGAATAGTCTTGTTCATCCCTTGCATATTATAGTTCATCACGAAGCTCTTGTAGCTTGGTGGCAGTGATTGGAGAATTCTGTCAATGACACAATCATCTGGAAGATTAACTCCCATCTGAATCAAGTGATTATTATACCCAGACATTTTGAGTATATGCTCACTGACAGAACTGTTCTCCTCCATCTTGCAGCTATAGAACTTATTGGAGACTTCATATCTCTCAATCCGGGCATATGCTTGAAATATTAACTTCAACTCCTGAAACATCTCATATGCTCCATGACGTTCAAAACGTCGTTGAAGTCCCGATTCTAAGCCGTAAAGCATGGCACACTGAACTATCGAGTAGTCATCAGCTTTGCTCTGCCAGACGTTCATAACATCTAGTGTTGCTCCAGCAGCAGGCCTGGCACCCAGCGGTGCTTCTAGGACGTAATTCTTCTGTGCGGCAATGAGGATAATCCTCAAGTTATGGACCCAGTCCGTGTAATTGCTACCATCATCTTTCAACTTTGCTTTCTCAAGGAACGCATTAAAATTCAACGGAACAACAGCATGAGCCATCTATCTACAATCAACATAAACAAGCAAGATACTATCAGGTACTAAGTTCATGATAAATTTAAGTTCAATTAATCATATTACTTAATAACTCCCACTTAGATAGACATCCCTCTAATCCTCTAAGTGATCACGTGATCCAAATCAACTAAACCATGTCCGATCATCACGTGAGATGGAGTAGTTTCATCGGTGAACATCATTATGTTGATCATATCTACTATATGATTCACGCTCGACCTTTCGGTCTCCGTGTTCCGAGGCCATATCTGTATATGCTTGGCTCGTCAAGTATAACCTGAGTATTCCGCGTGTGCAACTGTTTTGCACCCGTTGTATTTGAACGTAGAGCCTATCACACCCGATCATCACGTGGTGTCTCAGCACGAAGAACTTTCGCAACGTTGCATACTCAGGGAGAACACTTCTTGATAATTTAGTGAGAGATCATCTTATAATGCTACCGTCAATCAAAGAAAGATAAGATGCATAAAAGATAAAACATCACATGCAATCAAGATAAGTGATATGATATGGCCATCATCATCTTGTGCTTGTGATCTCCATCTCCGAAGCACCGTCATCATCACCATCGTCACCGGCGCGACACCTTGATCTCCATCATAGCATCGTTGTCGTCTCGCCAATCTTATGCTTCCACGACTATCGCTACCGCTTAGTGATAAAGTAAAGCATTACATCGCGATTGCGTTGCATACAATAAAGCGACAACCATATGGCTCCTGCCAGTTGCCGATAACTCGGTTACAAAACATGATCATCTCATACAATAAAATTTAGCATCATGTCTTGACCATATCACATCACAACATGCCCTGCAAAAACAAGTTAGACGTTCTCTACTTTGTTGTTGCAAGTTTTACGTGGCTGCTACGGGCTTTAAGCAAGAACCAATCTCACCTACGCATCAAAACCACAATGATAGTTTGTCAAATAGACTCCGTTTTAACCTTCGCAAGGACCGGGCGTAGCCACACTCGGTTCAACTAAAGTTGGAGAGACAGTCGCCCGCAAGCCACCTGTGTGCAAAGCACGTCGGGGGAACCGGTCTCGCGTAAGCGTACGCCTAAGGTTGGTCCGGGTCGTCTCGTCCAACAATACCGCCGAACCAAAGTATGACATGCTGGTAGACAGTATGACTTATATCACCCACAACTCACTTGTGTTCTACTCGTGCAAATAACATCAAACCATAAAACCTAGGCTCGGATGCCACTGTTGGGGAACGTAGTAATTTCAAAAAATTTCCTACGGACAAGCAAGATCATGGTGATGCATAGCAACGAGGGGGAGAGTCTGATCTACATACCCTTGTAGATCGCAATGGAAGCATTGACACAACATAGAGGAAGTAGTCGTACGTCTTCTTCCTGATCCGACCGATCCAAGCACCGTTACTCCGGCACCTCCGAGTTCTTAGCACACGTACAGCTCGATGACGATCCCCGGGCTCCGATCCAGCAAAGCTTCGGGGAGGAGTTCCGTCAGCACAACGATGTGATGACGATCTTGATGTTCTACCGACGTAGGGCTTCGCCTAAGCACTACAACGATATGATCGAGGTGGAATATAGTGGCAGGGGGCACCGCACACGGCTAAGGAACGATCTCAATGATCAACTTGTGTGTCTAGAGGTGCCCCCTGCCTCCATATATAAAGGAGCCAAGGGGGAGGGTGCGGCCGGCCAGGAGGAGGGCGCAGGAGGAGTCCTACTCCTACCGGGAGTAGGACTCCCCCCCCCCCCCCCCCAATCCTAGTTGGACTAGGTTTCCCCAAGGGGGAAAGAGAGAGAGGGGGGCCGGCCACCTCTCCTAGTCCTAATAGGACTAGGGGAGGGAGGAGGCACGCGGCCACCTTGGGCTGCCCCTTTCTCCTTTCCACTAAAGCCCACTGAGGCCCATATGGCTCCCGGGGGGTTTCGGTAACCTCCCGGTACTCCGGTAAAATTCCGATTTCACCCGGAACACTTCCGATATCCAAATATAGGCTTCCAATATATCAATCTTTATGTCTCGACCATTTCGAGACTCCTCGTCATGTCCGTGATCACATCCGGGACTCTGAACTAACTTCGGTACATCAAAATGCAAAAACTCATAATAACTGTCATCGTAACGTTAAGCGTGCGGACCCTACGGTTCGAGAACAATGTAGACATGACTGAGACACATCTCCGGTCAATAACCAATAGTGGGACCTGGATGCCCATATTGGCTCCTACATATTCTACGAAGATCTTTATCGGTCAGACCGCATAACAACATACGTTGTTCCCTTTGTCATCGGTATGTTACTTGCCCGAGATTCGATCGTCGGTATCCAATACCTAGTTCAATCTCGTTACCGGCAAGTCTCTTTACTCGTTCCATAATACATCATCTCGCAACTAACTCATTAGTCACAATGCTTGCAAGGCTTATGTGATGTGCATTACCGAGAGGGCCCAGAGATACCTCTCCGACAATCGGAGTGACAAATCCTAATCTCGAAATACGCCAACCCAACATCTACCTTTGGAGACACCTGTAGAGCTCCTGTATAATCACCCAGTTACGTTGTGACGTTTGGTAGCACACAGAGTGTTCCTCCGGTAAACAGGAGTTGCATAATCTCATAGTCATAAGAACATGTATAAGTCATGAAGAAAGCAATAGCAACATACTAAACGATCGGGTGCTAAGCTAATGGAATGGGTCATGTCAATCAGATCATTCAACTAATGATGTGACCTCGTTAATCAAATAACAACACCTTGTTCATGGTTAGGAAACATAACCATCTTTGATTAACGAGCTAGTCAAGTAGAGGCATACTAGTGACACTAAGTTTGTCTATGTATTCACACATGTATTATGTTTTCGGTTAATACAATTCTAGGATGAATAATAAACATTTATCATGATATAAGGAAATAAATAATAACTTTATTATTGCCTCTAGGGCATATTTCCTTCATTAAGCTCATAGCATTATCTTTATTTTGGAATTGCAACTTACCAACTTTACGTTGGAGTCATGTAGTTTTACATGCTCATGACCAAACTGCATAATATTATTCCCCTCTGTCTTTGATACGTGGGAATCTACCAATCATTTCCTATCTGCGGTAATTCGGTTGCATATCGATATCACCACCCGGCATACATCATTGGCCCCTCAACATATAGTTGGAATCTATGTGAGGAATAACTGTATTTCCGTCGATACCTCAAGCCCGTCACATGGGGGGTTATTCAGGGCCAGTATGCTGATTCAATGAGGAACATTTCCAGGCATTAGGGGGAGATTTCAAGTACCATAAAAATGCCAGGAAATTAGTGGAATGTTCAACACATTTCTGCCTCAAATCCACATACTCAAAGATCTGAACCATGCATTTAGAAGATTTGCAACACATTGCAAATAATCTGCCGGATTCATTTACTGACTATAAAGGTGTCACACAATCCTACAATCCTGCAAAAGTACGCCTGAAAGAGTGGAGGTACCAGCAAAATCCACTCCACTCCTCGTTCAAAGCAACAGGGGGAGATGTATGGCAGAAGTACATAGGATTTAGCTTCTCACAAGCAAGGATACCAAGGCCTGTGAATCAGTAAATGCAAGTCAACTTCACGTTGGCAGACACCTAATGGGTAGTATACACCCAGTGGACGGGAAACCTCCACCAACCCAGGTCATAGTGCACACAATGACCAGGACATCGGAATACCCGACTCAATCGCATTGGGAAATCGCGAGAAGTCACTATGGGTAACGATATTTTCATCAACTATATATTGATATATAGATTCTGAAGAATCATATAACCGGAAGTCTACAATTGTCGACATACATTTCTCAACTAGATTGCAAAACCTTACAAATGATTCAGATCCAAAGACCATGGCCATGGCAAAGTGTGATCAACACTCGGACTGAACTCAAGCAAAGGGTATAATCTAGGTAGAAATGATCTTGCTCAATAATGGGAAGGTATTCATAAGTAATACCTACACCAGTTTTCTTCTGGAAACAGAATTGAGAACAACGAGGTGGTGAAACAAAGAGCAAGTATTGTAGCACAAGGGTTCACGCAGATACCCAACTATTCTCCAGAGGTGGAATCTCATTCCGATAACTTATATCATTGGCAATTCAAAATCATCTATCTCTGCAGTTGATAGATGTAGTGATCACATGTCCATGTGGATCACTAGATTCAAACATATATGATTGATTTCCAACGGAATCTCAATTCTGAATCGAAATACAAAATGCAACATACATTGTGTAAAATTGGTAAGCCACCATACGGCTTATTGTTGTCGGTACATATCGTACAACCGACGTAGTGAGATCCTTGTACACAAGGATTACTCCTACAATAATGATTATCCATGTGTTGTGTGTCTGCACTGACGACACATGTAATCATCTAAGTGACGGACTTCAAAATGAAGGATTTGGGTAAACCAAGATACCGCTCGTCACTACAACTTGAGCACCTTCATTCATACATTATGGTATACTATGTTGTCTATATCCCTAATATATTGGAGAAATTCATTGTGGACAAATCTTATCCATCCATAACTCCCATGGTAGTTCATTCTCTAGACATAGAGAAAGATCTATTTAGATCAAGAGATGATTGAAATGAGATATTGGGACTCAACGTTCCATATGCCATTGGATCGACCAAACACAATTGGTTGGTTCTCAAGAATATCTTTCGATATCTCCAAGGCATGAAACATCTTGTCCTGATTTTTCAGTTTTGGAGAAATCTGAACACCAATATCATTGGATAGATCGATCAGATCCCCACTATGTCAGATCGTAGACAAGTTTAGTGTTCCTACTAGTGTGGTAGCCCTCTCATGAAGAGTCTTCGGAATAGACCTCATGGCTACATTCACCAACCATTATCTCAACGATAATGTTTCTTGTGTTGCCCGGATGCAAACAGGTTACATAATAAGAAATATCACTATATTGTATATCTTGCAAGTCAAATCATGCGACTCATTTGATCAGCGGGTCTCTACCAACTTCTATGTTTTGGTATGTGACGGCTTCGAATTTTTGCAAGAATCAGGGGTTGTATCTTCCTGAATTGTTCCTGTTCAATGCATCATATTATACTATTTTTCCCTTCATGAAGGTTTTTAATGAGGTAATATCAACATGAGATCATATGTCATACTTTCTGTTTTCCCCACCGGGGTTTTTATGAAAGTATATATGACATATTTATTGTCCTCTAAACTCCATGGGTTTTCTCGTATTGAGTTAAAAGAGACAATAACCATTATATGTTGCATCATTTTCTCCTTATTTTTCCCACTGGGTTTGAAGGAGTTTTAGCAACATATGGAACACCTATCTCCTCATATTTTTCCCACAGGGTTTTTGGAGGAGATTCTTAAGATGATGATACTTACACTAACAAGCATGGATTAGGGGGAGTGTTAGGATTTAATTAATCCTATTAATCCCTGCTTTTTCTAACCGAGGCGGTTGCCTCACATCCCTTCGGTCGCACCCCTTCAGGGGCTATATATATGTGTAATCCCATCATCAATGAGAACAAGAGTTTACTTTTACATCATGGTGTTTGTCTCTCATTCCTCTCTCGATCTCAATTTTAAACAGAATCGACAGTCGTGGGGAAGGAGTGGGACGGGGAGTTGGGCGACGTGGCCGCCCGAACCAAGGAGCTAGTCGTCGAGGAGGCGACGGCGGCGGTGCGAGAAGGTGGTAGCTCGTGGCGGGAGGTGGAGGAGCTGGTGCGGGAGCTCCGCGAGCTTGGAAGATGATTTTTTTTCAAGAGAGATATAGCTGGTGAAGCTAAGCTGCATCTGCTTTGCATCAAAAACTTGGAATAAATGGCAGAAACTTGGGGTGTGTATTCAGTTGTGTTCATTCCTGCTTACAATTAATGATTCATGATGACTGCTGGAATGATTGGATGGGGGTTTACATATCTTCAGGGTTGGTGATCAAAAGCTTTTGGACTCTGTGGGGATTTGGAATTTGGAAAGCTTTTGCAGATGTGATTGCACAGCTCCCACTCACAGATCACCCTCAACCTTCCATATTACCCCTGTCCGCCACTACAAGCAAATCGATCGCTGCCCCGTCGCGAGGCGATCGGGTTGGTGAAGTAGAGCAAAGCCTTGATTCGGTGGAGATTTGTTACTGAGACTAAGATGCTCTCTCTGATCCAATGCAGATGATAAAGCAGAGTGTTCAGAGTGAATGAAAAAAACAGTGAGCCCTGTAAAGTTGCAATTCAGAGAAACATGCTAGTGGTGGTGGTGGAAGTACTAGTAGGAGCAGAAGCAACAACAGCAGCAACATGCTAAATAGCCATCAACCAGAGCGGCCGTACAAGCAGGCTTCAACATGGAATTGCATTCAGATCTCCCGTCTTCATGAAAACGGCGGTAATCATCAGGCAGCCAAAATATCCAAGTGCATATCTCAACATGAAAACAAAACATAAAAAATGTTCGCAAGAAATCATCAATCTGAGAGAGTTACCATTTTTTCTGACAAAAGGTAATATATCTACTTGAATTCATCCAGTTGATACCAGATAGAATCGGAAGACAGGTGCAGAAATAATCAATTGATAAACAAAGTCGCAGTTTTACTAACTTACACAAGCTCTGCCAAAATGAGGTCAGAAAATTATAAGCTAACCGGCCTGACAAGTTAAGATAAATGCATGGACAGCACTACGGTGGCTGAAACGCAGAAATAAAATTGCATTTATTCTCTTACTATGAAATAAGATTACAAGCAGAAATAAGGTTGCATTCATTCTCTTAGTGTGAAATAAGATTGTAAACAAAGTTGTTATGCATTGCAGAGAATGAAGGTGAAGCTTCATTGAACTGGCAGAGGGATCAACTCTGCAGGAAATAGCCATAACCACGACTTACCATTGGCTGTTTCTAAACTTTCCATCAAAGCTCTACTGAATTCATTAGCCATAATAAATAAAAATAAAAATAACCTGCTCCAAGGCAGTGTTTTACCAAAATACTGAATGAATGAGGTCAACTAGACATCACACGAGTAACCAGTCTGATTCACATTTTAGTAGAATACCAGGTTCACAATCTGCACTAGCTAGGATTTAGGATAATCATAATAACTGATTAACACATGCATGTCAAGAGCAGCAGACAGTGCTAGGCAAACATGAACAAGAGTAAACTGTAGGTTTACCAGGGATTTTCTCTAAACAGGAAATCAAGAAGGCAGGAGTCTAAGCACCAGCAAATGGAGCCACATGATTCAAGCATATTCCAAAGTACACAGGAAAATACTTCAGCCGACAAAAGAGCCAAATCTTGAAGGAAGCACAAGGGTGATTTTAAGGTAAAAAAACTATTGTCCGTTTGCGTCTGCTAGTGACTTTGAGTAGAGAGGAGCATAGGGTAGAAATAGTTGTGTGTTTCTCTTCTTAAGATCAAGGACACATCCAACTTTCTGATGCTGCATATCATATGCTACCAAGGTATCACCTAAACATGAGACGAAGAAAATGGTGTCGCAATCTGGATGAATCTCTTCCGCCCTGAACTACTTCGCAATCATGCTCATAAGCTTATTGAAGCCCACAGTATGCTTCAGGACCAATTCTTTACTATCACAATCCTTGAGGCACCAGAGTTCTAACCCACAGATTTTAATGTTATCATCGAGGGAAGCTACAGCGTAGTGTAAGCACCCCTATGACGATCCAATCGTACCAAACCTTCGGCCGAACGGCAGATTGATGGTGGTACACACTTTGCCCTCCATGTCCACCCCCAGCAACAGATGACCGCCATTACGTTTAAGGCAGCTCATCAGGTAGAGCATGCCGCCAACATAGATGCATCTACTCCTGAAGGATAGCTTAACTTTCTCAGCCATCTCACAATCCCTATGAGTCCAGGCTGTGTCTGCGACAAGTAAATGTTCACTCCTGTGACGTAGGGTTCCTGAACGGTCTGCTCAAATTGAAGAACATGGGAATGGGATGATTCGGCGGGATCGAAAGCCAGGCCTGTGGTACGGCTAAGTATCTTGGCGGTCGCCGTATCGAGAGCCAGGCCTATGGTATGGCGGTATGCCGATTCTTCTTGTATCAAAATAAGAATCCTTTTTCTTCCTAATTCGTCAAAGATTACTATTTCTTCTTTATTCGGGTCTGTCTCTTGGACCTCTTTTTCTTTTGCTTAGGTTTAGCCGAGGTAGTGGACAAACAGAGGGGAAGAAAATATGGCGGGGGAAAAATTTCTTGTGATTGTGAGCAAATTGCTTGGCTTGTTTAATTAAGTTCAACTTCAAATTTACAGAAATTTTGCAAAAAAAAAAGTAAACTCTTCCATTGAAGGTTTTTTTATTTTTAGGCTAGTTGAATAGTTTTGATTAAGGTTTTATTAGTTTATTACTCGAAACTAAATCAAGGATTTTCAGGATACTTCCTTCGTGGAATAAGATATTGGATCCTCGAGTGATCTCTTTTTCTTGTTGCTTCATAAGAGTGAATCGAATAGATTCAATTCGCGTTATAAGAGTAAAAATTCCGCGGGTCCTTTCCGCTCTAATCAGATAAAGGGGGGTAAGGACCCGCTAAGCTCCTACTTTTTCATGTTTACAATCTGGTCCCTCCGATTACTATAGAGATGAACCCAATCCAGAATATGACCATAAAAGAAAACACCTACTAAACCAATCACAGCAATACTAGCTACAGTACCTATCAGCCAAAGAGGAATTCTTCCAGTAGTATCGGCCATTTCCCCTACTTTCCTCCACATTTTATCAATTGGTCATGCTAGAGACAAAAACAGTCATGGGTAGTTATAAGGATGGTATCCTTCCAAATGGGATAAGAGAATTCTTATTAGTCTCTTTCTTTCTCTCAATTGAAGAAGTAATTGGAAAATAAAATAGCAAGTACAAAAATGAGTAATAAACCCCAGTATAGACTGGTACGATTCAATTCAACATTTTGTTCATTCGGTTTGATTGTGTCATAGTTCTATAGTTGGAATTTGTTTTATCGTTGGATGAACTGCATTGATGATATTGATCCCAAGAAAAAAACAGTAGATACAGCTAGTCCGTGAATAGCCAGCCATCGCACTGTAAAAATAGGATAGGTTCGATCTATGGTCATTGAGGGCATCCTAAAAGGATCTACTAAATTCATCGAGTTGTTCTAAAGAATCAAAACGGTCAGTTATTAACGGAATTCCTTGTCGACTTTCCGTGAAATACTCGTTTGGCCTAGGACATCCAAACACGTCATAAGCTAAACCCGTACTGACAAATACCAACCCGCAATGAATAGGGAAGGTATAGTAATGCTATGAATAACCCAGTATCGAATACTGGTAATAATATCAGAAAAAGAACCTTCTCCCGTGCTTCCAGACATGCTGAACTCCCAAAAATTTTGTACATTCAAAAAAGGAATTGATTCCGTAAAAGATGGGATCGACCAGTAAATAGAAAATTACTGATATTTCATCCTTGTGAGATTGTCAATTTTGTACCAAAGGTGTATTTTGAGTATACCGAATTAGTATAGCATTCCTTCCTATGGCACAGCAATCTGGTTTTTCCTGGTTCTGAAACATAATTACTTTTTTTGTCTATAGGTAAGCTATATGTTATTCAAGGCATCAATAGAAAACCCCATTTTTGTAGGTTCTACTTACTTTTCATTGGCTTCAGAATAATAGAGTAATTCGGAATAGCAGCCAAAATCTTTGGAAAATCTAAGTTAATGATCAATAGGTTTGGATAAATAATTTAGGAAGGATATTCTCATACTGACACAATACAAGGACAAGTATATGTGAAATCTATCCTTTCATAATTCGTAATTCATCCTTGTATTGCTTGTTGGATTAGGTCTAACTTTCTTGACCAAACTACGAGAGCGGAACTTTACGAGATCAAATAGGGAAAGACAGAAGATAGAATAGAACTTAAAAGGATAATTGAAGTGACTCGTCTTCGAATCTACTTTGGTTGGAGTTTGAAAAAGGAATAAAAATAAAGTAAATTCAAGGAAGAGCTTTCTTTTTTTTAACAGCCCCTTGGCAGGTCGTGGAATGCTTTTGTTCTCCTCTTATTCCATATGGAATACAATCAGTTAAACTAAGAAGGAATAGGGGAATATTCGATCGCTCACTCCAAAAAGAGGGTCCTATTGAAAAAGAAATTATCCAAAATAGAAAGAAGTTTTTTTTCAAATTCAATTGTTTATTTATCTCTTATTCAAAATTTCCCTGAAAATTGAATTTCATTTTTTTCATTCAATGGGGTTAGATGATCTAGTTCTTAATATTATTACTTTACTCAATTGACAAATTCCACAACAAATCTCTTGATTCGGAATTAGGGACTCATGTATCATCCGATGAATCCACTTTCTTATACACTTCTGTATCTTACACTATCTTGTTTTTTAGTATTATCTAAAATAACTGATGAATTATGAATTTTCCATAACTTAGGTAAATGCTTTACCAACATATGTAGTGTACTAAAAAAATGGAATTTAACTCTTTCATGCTTACTTTAACTAGTTATTTTGGTTTTCTACTGGCTGCTTTAACTTTAACCCCAGCTCTATTTATTGGCTTGAACAAGATATGCCTTATTTGAATTGACTGAATAATTATAATTCAGAAAAGAAAAATCTTTCCTTGGGATTCCAGGCATTCTACGACTCTTTTCTAGACTAATTAGGAATTCTTTTCTTGGTCATTGAGATTCATGGATAATTTAGAGTACTATTTAGGGATAGATCGTACCTCTTTTTTTATCCCCTCGAACAAATCAAAATGATTGAAGTTTTTCTATTTGGAATCGTCTTAGGCCTAATTCCTATTACTTTAGCGGGATTATTCGTGACTGCGTATTTGCAATACAGGCGTGGGGATCAGTTGGATCTTTGATTGATTCAATTTTTTTATTGACCTCCTCCAGACAAGAGAGGAGGTAAAATTGAAATTGGAGTTACAATTCAATTTTGTTAAGTTATTTTACTCTGCTTCTACATAAAATAAATGGAATCACGCTCTGTAGGATTTGAACCTACGACGTCGGGTTTTGGAGACCCGCGTTCTACCGAACTAAACTAAGAGCGCTTTCATTCATTCAAAAAGAAAATCTTTTTCTATTCCTAATGTATCTCATGTACGTATAGTCTCCACAAATTCAAGTTATACCCACTTTACTTTAATTGATCTCGTCGCTACTGCCTATAAAGAAGAAAGAAGTAATAGGTAGGGATGACAGGATTTGAACCTGTGACATTTTGTACCCAAAACAAACGCGCTACCAAGCTGCACTACATCCCTTTTCCAAATTAAATTGTTGTACAATGCCATTGTACACAATTCCTGTCTTCTTTTCCACATCATAATTTTCTTCTTCTTTCTTTCTCTATCTATATATAGAACCCTTGTGTCATTTCTTCTTTTTGGTCTCATATAATTAAGGAATTATATACATATAAAATCCAATATAATTTCGCCTATAAAAGAAGGATTACTTTTCCTTGGTAATATATAGGAAGAAGGGGTCATCTTTTTATTTTTTACGGATAGGAAAATTTTGTCGATATGGTTCATTTTATATATAGCATAACAATCTTGGGCAAGAGTTTATGATCATATATGTATTCCAACAAGGAAGGAGGATTTTCAATGCGGGATATAAAAACATATCTCTCTGTAGCACCCGTGCTAAGTACTCTATAGTTCGGTGCTTTAGCAGGTTTATTGATAGAAATTAATCGTTTATTCCCAGATGCTTTGTCATTCCCTTCTTTTAATTCTAGTTATTGCTATGGGAGGGATAGATTTCTTCGTGATATGACAAAATTTGATCCTTTTCAATCTTTTTTAGTATCGGAAGGAAAAAGAAAGAAAAGATGGATTGGGTTGAACCTCAGAGTCATTAAAAATTTGGTAAACCCCATTTTTGAAAATAGAAATTCAATTTAAAGGGGTACTCAAGCTAAATAAGGCCGCAGAAACAGAGCATAGAAAAGGCGGGGCTCGCTATTTAAATGAAAGGATTTCGAACCAAAATCTTTGCTAATTCGACAAGGTTTGTATTCTTTAATTATTTCACTATTTTTTATCACTTAATTAAAGAATAAAAAATTTATTCTAATGAATTTTATTCTTCTTCTTCGGATTCAAAATAGAAGAATAAAAGAATAAGTAGAAGAATTAAGTTAAGTCAATCCAAAAAGAAAAGGAGGTTCATGGCCAAGGGAAAAGATGTTAGAATCAGAGTTATTTTGGAATGCATCAGTTGTGTTCGAAAAGGTGCCAATGAGGAATCGACGGGGATTTCTAGATATAGTACTCAAAAGAATCGCCACAATACACCCGGACAATTAGAATTCAAAATTTTTTGTCGTTATTGTCGCAAGCATACGACTCATCACGAAATAAAGAAATAGGAACATTGTGTGTTTGATCTTTCCAAACAACAGAAAGAGTAAGAACTTCATATTTAATATATAAAGAAAACATAGTATAGAATACAAAATACAAATCAACTCATCTGATTTCCGGTAGATATTATTTCATATGTATATAGGGTATTCATATACTATAATATGAATCAAATAAGATATGGATCAAAGAAAAACTACTTCTTCTGGATCCTAAATTAATAAAATAAAGAAGTGAATTTTCAAATTTTAAATAAGGAATAAATCATGTATACATCTAAACAACCTTTTCTTAAATCTAAGCAACCCTTTAGTAAATCCAAGCAAACTTTTAATAAATCCAAGCAACCCTTTCGTAAATCCAAGCAAACTTTTCGTAAATTCAAGCAACCTTTTCATAAATCTAAACAACATTTTCGTAGGCGGCCCCGGATTGGCCTGGGAGATAGAATTTATTATAGAAACATGAGTTTAATTAATAGATTTATTAGTGAACAAGGAAAAATATTATCGAGACGAATAAATAGATTAACCTTGAAACAACAACGATTAATTACTCTTGCTATAAAACAGGCTCGTATTTTATCTTTCTTGCCATTTCGTAACTATGAGAACGAAAAGCAATTTCAAGCCGAGACAATTTCAATAATTACAGGTTCTAGACCCAGAAAAAATAGACATATTCCTCAATTAACGCAAAAGTACAATTCCAATCGAAACTTAAGAAACAACAACCAAAATTTAAGAAACAACAACCGGAACTTAAGTTCTGATTGTTGATTTTTTATTCGAATTCGAAAGGGCCAGACCTATATATATTTTAAAGAAAGTAATCTAGCTCGTTGATTCCTACCACTTAATCTTAATTTATTGTATCTCCCCGGAGTTCCCTCTCCAGGAATTCATCTTTTATTATTCCAGTATATTACTTTATTTATACCTTTAATTGATGATCTTTATTTTATTGGAAATCGTGTAAAGATTATTTGGATTTGATACAGCTACTTGTGCAAGCATTTTACGATTAAGAATCAATTTCTTCTTGTACAGGTTGTGTATTAATTTACTATAACTATCGAATACTTTATATACCCGCGTTGCTGTGTTTATCCGAGTGATCCACAAACGACGAAAATCCCTCTTTTGCCTACCTCTATCTCGATGAGAGGAAACAAAAGCTCTTTTTACCTGTTGGGTAATCATTCGATTAAGTCTTAAATGAGCCCCTCTAAAGTTTGAGGCAAATGAACGCATTTTTGTTCATCATCTCCGGGCTATATATCCTCGCGGAACTCTGGTCATTGAATCAAATTAACCTTAATGAATAACTAACGATTTCTCTTCTTTTAGCCACCCTTTTTTCATTAATAACAAAACTAATTATTCCGATATATAAAATATTAATTCCAATGGCTTTTGCTATAGTAACCTTCCCAACCACAATTTTGTATTCCACTCCGTTCAGTTATTTCTATACGAAATAACAAATTCATTCTAATAATACTAAAAAAATAGTGGGTTCCATTGTTTCTATGGTTCTCTTTTAAACGGTGAGGCCCTCTCTATACACCGGAGCCCTTTCTTTCATCAAAAGGTATTGCGAACTTGTATAGTCCACATTCTTTGGCTCTACCTATCCATTATAGAGTAAATAGCTCTTTTCACAATAAGAGTTATCCATACAGTGACGGTATTTAATTATGAAAGTTGGCTAAGTAGCTGACCCTGTTAGTCCGTTCTTTTAAGATAAAGAAGCATAAGCCTTTTTCTTTTTATTACTATTTCCTCCGCTTAATGGATAACCATTTGCTACCAATGGGAGAATTGCTTCTTATATCCAATTTAGATAATTGGATTTGCACCAAAGGAAACCATAAATTCCATATACCATAGAAATCTAGGATAGAGAAGCTATATCCTATTCATTGGTACTAATCTGGATACTTCAAATTTTTTTTATTTGTTTGAAGTCATGATCTGAACGAGTCGCACATACACCCTAGCACATGTTCCTCGACGCTGAGGGCATCCTTTAAGCGCGGCCGTTTTTCGAGCATTTCGTATTGGCTGTCTTGCGTTTCTAATAAGTTGTTTAACCGTCGACATGTTGTATGTATATAGAAAAAAATGGATTGGTTTAGATCCATCTTAACCTGATGATTGCTCATCATGAAGTCTTTCTATTTTCTATTAAATCAAGGAAAACACGAATTTAGCTGTGAAATAACTTTACAAGAAATCCGGACACTACCAATCCTTAAACATTTCTAGAAACCACACTGGATCAGTATCGCAGTGCTTGTCAATCATTTCATCCCCTACAATGTTGACAAGTCCATAAGCTTTGGCTTCGTCTGCTGACATAAAAACATCCCTTTCCATGTCTTCGGATACAACCCAAAAAGGCTTGCCTGTTCTTACTGCATAAACCCTTGTGATCATTTCGCGAACTTTGTGTAACTCTTCTACTTCTAGTAAAAATTCTGGTGTCCTTGCCCGATAATAAGCACTAGCAGGTTGGTGAAGCATAATCCTCGCGTGAGGGAATGCTATACGCTTGGTGGGTTCTCCTCCAAGCAGAATGAAGGACGCCATGGAGGCGGCTATTCCGAGGCATATTGTATATATATCTGGTGTCACCGTTTGCATCGTATCAAAAATAGCCATTCCTGAGATTAGCCACCCGCCTGGGGAGTTTATAAACAAAAAAATTATCACTAATTCCATCTTCTTGTTCAGAAACAGCATGCTGCCGTGACTAAGTCAAGGTCTTGCTCCAAACACTTCTGACCACAACACCCCAGAGGCAAAGAGCGATGTGCTACTAGTCTAGTACAACATACATATAGCCGCTGTTTTTTTGCAAATGTACAACTTGAACCAGGAGACTTGTTTCTGTGGGGTTTCTCTGGTTCAAATCGTCTTGGGTACGCGCAAATCTGATGCCAGCCTGCTAAAGCAGACGGATGCTACTCCTTGAACCCGAAATCGTGAAATATCCCCTGAAAGTGGAAGAGAGAACTTGTCAGTCCTTTCGGATCGCACTTCGAGCTGCAGGAGCAGATTGAATAAAACATATATATCCCAAAATCATCAGATATGCCTGTGCGCATCTTTCCCTTTTAGATAGATCGGTTGGGTGCTGAAAGAATCAAAAGCTAACCTCGGCGTCGTTTATCCCATATGCAACACAATAGTGTTCCTGAAAACAGAAAATATAGTGCACGGAAGATCAGAAGAGCGCATAAATTAGAGCGATATTTGTAAGGGAAATGCGATCATATCCCTCAACTGTTAGGCAGTTGTTTGCACGTGATTACCTGCATCATATGCCACTCTTCAAACAGCTCTAGCCGCTCAATCCTGCAACCATACAGTTCCGTGAGTTATGGCGACAACAAAACCAAATAAGTGCAAAGTCGCATAAACCGGAACTTAACCCCTTTTGTCAGTATCATATTCCACCCCCAGTATCATATCCCTCAACAGCAACCGTGTGATGGGATTGCACACGACAAAACGGAAATCATCCTCTTTCGAATGGGCGACCTTGCTTTTCTTGTAACTGCGGTAGAGAAGGAGGCCATTGCAGACATTCACGTGGATCATGCCCTCGTCCTTGCTATGGTGCACGTAAGGGAGGGAGAGGTCGAACGGGGCTGCTGCGCCGTCGCGAAGTGGTGGCCACGCCCGCTCTTGTGGACGGTTATCTAGAGGAAGCCAGCGAGGGTCTGGGGCAGCTTCCTGCGGTTGGCGGGGTCGGCGATGAGGTCGCGCCAGGGCACGGAGACGCACTTGAAGCTGTGCACAGAGCTGGCCGGGAGGCGGGAGAGGATCTCCAGGATGAGATCGTCGGTGAAGAGGCTGGCCGCCGTCGGCCCTGGATGGTCGTCCAGCCTCGGCTTGGTGTTCCGCTCGAGGATGTCCCCCTTCTCCGCCTCCTCCATGGAGCAGAATCTGGAGTGCTGCGTAGGAAGGCCAGTGGACAGGGGTCAGGCGAGCTCAGGTCGATATGCACACGGGATGGTGAAAAATCATCGATCTGCAGATGGGGAGAGGAAGATCTGTCGGTGCTGCGTTGTGGGTACCTGGACGTACGGGTCGATCTGCCGATGGAGAAAGAGGAGATCGTCGATCTGCCTAAGGAAAATCGATCCGCCGGTGGTGGGTACCACCTCGACGACGACGGCAACGGTTAATGGGGACGCTGGCGGCGGCGCTTCGGTTCTTGGGGGAGAGGCAAGGAAAATAAGACCTTCAAATTTCCTCTTTTTTCTTGTGCGAAAGGGTCCAAGGCCATAGGCCATATATATACCATCAAAAAGAAAGAATCATATGGGGATCCCGGCGGCAGCGCTTCGGTTCTTGGGGGACAGTCCGACCTTGCAATTTCTTCTTTTTTCGCTTTTCTTGTGCGAAAGGGTCCAACGCCGTAGGCCATATATAGGAGTATAATATACTGTACCATCAAAAGGAAAGCATCACATATCCTTAAAAAGTAAAAACACACCCATAGAAAGATATAATTACATTCAAATCTTTGGGCTTCTCAAAATCTTCTTCCTTCTACATCCAGCAGCGGCGCAAATATAGACCAGCAGACGCCGGCGCCGCGATCTACAAAGCAAATCGCTGTTCCAGAGAGAGAGAGAGAGAGAGAGAGAGAGAGAGAGAGAGAGAGAGAGAAACACCGATAAGGGACTGTAAAGACTCCAAAGACCATGAAAGCCGGCCGAATCCAGACGGATCCACTAGAAACCTATAAGGACTGGATCCCGATAGACCCGCCAAAAACACGGCCCTTCTCCGGTGGTGAACACACCAACGAAACGAGGAAAGAACATGGAGAACATTATTCCTTGGCGTGGACAGCGCCGCCGTCTCAGCGCCCCAAACGAAACTCGAAAACTCCCTAAAGAAAACCTGCAAAAAAAATCACCCATGCCGTTGCATGCTAAGTCTGGATCAGAAGCTAACCTCACCACCGTCAGGGACCATGCACCGACTTTCTCTTCTCCGGTGACCTAGCCAGGGCGTCTCGCCATTGAGGATCATGACATTGGATCATCAAGGCCGCCATCGAGCATCACCTGTCGACAGCCGTGGCTCGACCACGCATCATCGTCGCTGTCTAGCAGCAGCCAGCAGCCCACCAGCTTCTCCGTACCAGAGGCTCCTGATGAGATCCAGCCTCCCTGCCATTGCCGGCACCGCGCGGCTTTGCCTGGCTGCTAACCCTGCCGGTGGCGAGAACGATTGGATCACAAGTGGCGGTAAGGTCAAGTCGCCCGTGTGTTTCCTAATTGACTTTGGTTAGCCGACCTTAAAGTTTCATCTAGGCACCGCTCAAATACAACTTTGGAAATTTGATTGCAAGTACGAAGTTGTCAATATGTAGTTTGATGTTCAAACAAAATTGCTTCAAAATATCAACTTCCACATTGGAAGTTTCTAAAATTGGACTTTAGGGGTTTGAAGCAATTCACTTGGCGTCTTATGCATTGGTTTTGCAGCAAAATGTTCATATAATTGATTTTTAGAGCAATAGTTCTATTAACTGTGCTCCTTCTACTGTTATGAGTATAAATTTGCTAGTATCTAGATCTTTATAAATTTGTCCACATTACTATTTTGATTTTTAGTTTATATACTTGTATAAATATCTGATTTTGTAGTGGTCCATTCACGTCTTAAGTTACTGGGAATTAGCATGGTCATTATCCATTTATATGGATGGTATATGGTTGTTTTGTTTGATGTATATTTTGAATTCATAGTATGTCATTTTGCACAGACTTGATTATTATGGTGGCATAGATGTTTAAACAACTGTTAATTTCTTATAAAAAATTGCAACATACAAGTACTCCCTCCTTTCCTAAATATAAGTCCTTTTAGAGATTTCAATATGGACTACATACAGAGCAAAATGAGTGAATCTATACTCTAAAATATATCTATATATATCCGTATGTAGTCTGTATTAAGATCTCTAAAAAGACTTATATTTAGAAATAGAGGGAGTATTATACTTTATGAGTATAAATCTCATGATTTTGTCTCTATGTGTCACTTTGAGATGAAAATTTTCATCCGAGGCATACCCTTTTTTTGCAAAAAAAATTCTTATTTTGTACCTAGAGTGTATCTTGCCGAGAGAGATCGAGAAAGTATCCAGTAGAAACCTGATTATAGTGAGCACTCCGTGAAAATCACATTGTAAAGATCACAAAATTTATCAAACAAGTATTGTATGTTAGAAAGGTGGTGTTCCAATGTCAAACACATATTTGTGGGAAGTTATCAAACATGACTTTATGGCTTTCGTTAGAGATTTTGAAAATGTTCTAGGTATTTCTAGACTAAATTATTCTATCATTACTCTAATCCAAAAAGGGTGTAATACTAGGGAGATGAGGAATCTTAGACTTGTTGGTTTTGAGCCTATATGTGAGAGATTGATTTCTCCTTGCCAAATTGCTTTTGTTTGTGGTAGATTCATCCATGAAAGTGTTGTCACAGTGGATGAGACGATCCATGATTTACCTCAGTCTAATAAACATGGAGTTGTTCTTAATTGGACTACGAAAAGGCCCCTATGACAGAGTAAATTGATTTCCATGCGGAAATGCTTGCTTCTCGAGGCTTTTGGAAACAAATTGACTATTTAGGTTCTCGTATTATCCAATATAACCCCTTTTATGAGATATGAAATGAAGTTAATTGCCCCCTTTTTTGGGTGGGAAAGGTTTGAAATAGGGAAATCCCCTTTTTGAATTCCCCAATCTTGTTTAGCCTACTTGCTGATGTTTTCTCTCCTATGCTTATTAAAGTGACTAATGTTGGTATTATTTTCTGGTCTTCTTACCGAAGTCGTTGGTGGTATTGTAAGTCTGCAATAGTCTAGCTATATCATTCTTTTTGGAGAGTCTAACATTGAAGGTAGTGGTGTTATTCTGGGTGATCTGCCTGGTCGAATCCGATAGCTATCTCAGACCACCGGAGGGGCGCGAGGGTATTGGAACACTGGGGTTATGGCGTTTAATTCTCTCCTCATCAGTTTGAACAGCCGGTGGGAGGAAGGTATGGAAGCGCCAATGTATACACATGCGACGTCTCGGGCCTCCTGAAAATCATGGTCGGGGTGGGCCCTCTCTTCTTGGTTATTGGCAGGATGGCATGAGCCATATATGTAGCCCCCATCCCATTTCGCCACTCGCCTCCACAACAGTATTCGCCGCCAGCCGCACTGCAGCAGAAACCCTAGCCCTCCTCTCCCACCTTCCCTTCTACATCCATGGCGTAGCCGCGTGCTAGCTCTTGAGCACTGCATTGGTTTTTCCTTGAAGAGGAAAGGGTGATTCAGCAAAGTAGTGTAAGTATTTCCCTCGGTTTTTGAGAACCAAGGTATCAATCCAGTAGGAGGCTACGCGTGAGTCCCTCGCACCTGCACAAAACAAATAAATCCTCGCAACCAACGCGATAAGGGGTTGTCAATTCCTACACGATCACTTACGAGAGTGAGATCTGATAGATATGATAAGATAATATTTTTGGTATTTTTATGATAAAGATGCAAAGTAAAATAAAAGGCAATGAAAATAACTAAGTGTTGGAAGATTAATATGATGGAGATAGACCTGGGGGCCATAGGTTTCACTAGTGGCTTCTCTCAAGAGCATAAGTATTTTACGGTGGGTGAATGAATTACTGTTGAGCAATTGATAGAATTGAGCATAGTTATGAGAATATATAGGTATGATCATGTATATAGGCATCACGTCCAAGACAAGTAGACCGACTCCTGCCTGCATCTACTACTATTACTCCACACATCGACCGCTATCCAGCATGCATCTAGAGTATTAAGTTCATAAGAATGGAGTAACGCCTTAAGCAAGATGACATGATGTAGAGGGATAAATTCATGCAATATGATAAAAAAACCATCTTGTTATCCTTGATGGAAACAATACAATACGTGCCTTGCTGCCCCTACTGTCACTGGGAAAGGACACCGCAAGATTGAACCCAAATCTAAGCACTTCTCCCATTGCAAGAAAGATCAATATAGTAGACCAAACTAAACTGATAATTCGAAGAGACTTGCAAAGATAACCAATCATACATAAAAGAATTCAGAGAAGATTCGAATATTGTTCATAGATAAACTTGATCATAAACCCACAATTCATCGGTCTCAACAAACACACGCAAGAGAAGATCACATCGAATAGATCTCCACAAGAGAGGGGAAGAACTTTGTATTGAGATCCAATAAGAGAGAAGAAGCCATCTAGCTAATAACTATGGACCCGAAGGTCTGAGGTAAACTACTCACACTTCATCGGAAGGGCTATGGTGTTGATGTAGAAGCCCTCCGTGATCGATGCCCCCCCCCCCCGGCAGAGCTCCAGAATAGGCCCCAAGATGGGATCTCGTGGATACAGAAAGTTATGGCGATGGAATTAGGATTTTGGCTCTGTTTCTGATTGTTTGGGGGTACATAGGTATATATAGGAGGAAGAAGTACGTAGGTGGAGAAACAGGGGGCCCACAAGGGTGGAGGGTGCGCCGGGGGGGGGGGGGGGGGTAGGCACGTCCCCTACCTCGTGGCCGCCCTGTTGGCTGATTGACGTATGGTCCAAGTCTCCTGGATCTTGTTCGTTCCAAAAATCACGTTCCCGAAGGTTTCATTCCGTTTGGACTCCGTTTGATATTCCTTTTCTTCGAAACCCTAAAATAGGCAAAAAAACAGCAATTCTGGGCTGGGCCTCCAGTTAATAGGTTACTCCCAAAAATAATATAAAAGTATAATAAAGCCCAATAATGTCCAAAACAGTAGATAATATAGCATGGAGCAATCAAAAATTATAGATACGTTGGAGACGTATCACCGCGCGACATCATTCTCCGGGAGGCCAAGGTTCTCGCCAGCTGCGACATCCCGGCATCGCGGGACACGTGTCTGCCGGCCGGATGGATTGTGGGTCAGGGGGTCTTCTGGTGGTGCATGTCCCCGCTGTCAACTCGGTCGCCTTTGCGCGTGTCGTCTGCAGGTTTCTGGCAGGTTTGATACCGGAGGAGAGGGCGCATCCGGACTTCGAGCCTAACAGCCTATTATGGTCGCAGATCCTCGACCAGGGCTGCACCGCTCGGATCCAGCACTTTGACAACCCCAAACCAATGCCGCACTTAAACATCGCCGGGCGACGTGCCTTCTGGGATGGCCTTAGCTTCGAGGTCGTTATCGCCGCGTGCCGCTCACAGGTTGACAAAGAAGAATAGTTTCGAATTTGGGAGTGTTGGGGAACGCAGTAATTTCGAAAATTTTCCTACGCACACGCAAGATCATGGTGATGCACAGCAACGAGAGGGGAGAGTGTTGTCTACGTACCAACGCAGACCGACTGCGGAAGCGATCACACAACGTAGAGGAAGTAGTCGTACGTCTTCTTCCCGATCCGACCGATCCAAGCACCGTTACTCCGGCACCTCCGAGTTCTTAGCACACGTTCAGCTCGATGACGATCCTCGGGCTCCGATCCAGCAAAGCGTCGAGGAAGAGTTCCGTCAGCACGACGGTGTGGTGACGATCTTGATGTACTACCGACGCAGGGCTTCGCCTAAGCACTACAACGGTACGACCGAGGTGGAATTTGGTGGCAGGGGGCACCGCACACAGCTAAGGAACGATCTCAAGGATCAACTTGTGTCTCTTGGGGTGTCCCCTGCCCCCGTATATAAAGGTTGGAGGAGGGGGAGCCGGCCGGCCAGGGAGAGGAGGCGCAGGGGAGTCCTACTCCCACCGGGAGTAGGACTCCTCCCTCCAATCCTAATCCAATTAGGACTCTCGGGGGAAAAGAGAGAGAAGGGGGGCCGGCCCCTTATCCTAGTCCTACTAGGACTTGGGGAAAGGGGGGACGCCGGCCAGCTATGGGCTTGTCCCTTTTCTCTTTTTCCACTAAGGCCCAATAGGCCCATTAGTCTCCCGGGGGGTTCCGGTAACCCTCCCGGTATTCCGGTAAAATCCCGATTTCACCCGGAACACTTCCTATGTCCAAACATAGGCTTCCAATATATCAATCTTTACGTCTCGACCATTTCGAGACTCCTCGTCATGTCCGTGATCTCATCCGGGACTCCGAACAACCTTCGGTACATCAAAATGCATAAACTCATAATAACTGTCATCGTAACGTTAAGCGTGCGGACCCTACGGTTCGAGAACAATGTAGACATGACCGAGACACGTCTCCGGTCAATAACCAATAGCGGGACCTGGATGCCCATATTGGCTCCTACATATTCTACGAAGATCTTTATCGGTCAGACCGCATAACAACATACGTTGTTCCCTTTGTCATCGGTATGTCACTTGCCCGAGATTCGATCGTCGGTATCCAATACCTAGTTCAATCTCGTTACTGGCAAGTCTCTTTACTCGTTCCGTAATACATCATCTCACAACTAACATCTTAGTTATAATGCTCGCAAGGCTTATGTGATGTGTATTACCGAGAGGGCCCAGAGATACCTCTCCGATAATCGGAGTGACAAACCCTAATCTCGAAATACGCCAACCCAACATCTACCATTGGAGACACCTGTAGTACTCCTTTATAATCACCCAGTTACGTTGTGACGTTTGGTAGTACCCAAAGTGTTCCTCCGGTAAACGGGAGTTGCATAATCTCATAGTTATAGGAACATGTATAAGTCATGAAGAAAGCAATAGCAATATACTAAACGATCGGGTGCTAAGCTAATGGAATGGGTCATGTCAATCAGATCATTCAACTAATGATGTGACCTCGTTAATCAAATAACAACTCTTTGTTCATGGTTAGGAAACATAACCATCTTTGATTAACGAGCTAGTCAAGTAGAGGCATACTAGTGACACTCTGTTTGTCTATGTATTCACACATGTATTATGTTTCCGGTTAATACAATTCTAGCATGAATAATAAACATTTATCATGATATAAGGAAATAAATAATAACTTTATTATTTCCTCTAGGGCATATTTCCTTCAGTCTCCCACTTGCACTAGAGTCAATAATCTAGTTCACATCGCCATGTGATTTAGCAGCAATAGTTCACATCACCATGTGATTAACACCCATAGTTCACATCGTCATGTGACCAACACTCAAAGGGTTTACTAGAGTCAGTAATCTAGTTCACATCTCTATGTGATTAACACCCAAAGAGTACTAAGGTGTGATCATGTTTTGCTTGTGAGATAATTTTAGTCAACGGGTCTGTCACATTCAGATCCGTAAGTATTTTGCAAAATTCTTTGTCTATAATGCTCTTCAAGGAGCTACTCTAGCTAATTGCTCCCACTTTCCATATGTATCCAGATCAGTGTAAAAAACTTGCATCGACGTAACCCTTTACGACGAACCTTTTTGTCACGTCCATAATCGAGAAACATATCCTTATTTCACTAAGGATAATTCTGACCGCTGTCCAGTGATCTACTCCTAGATCACTATTGTACTCCCTTGCCAAATCAGTGTAGGGTATACAATAGATCTGGTACACAGCATGGCATACTTTATAGAACCTATGGCCAAGGCATAGGGAACGACTTTCATTCTCTTTCTATCTTCTGCCGTGGTCGGGTTTTGAGTCTCACTCAATTTCACACATTGTAACACAGGCAAGAACTCTTTCTTTGACTGTTCCATTTTGAACTACTTCAAAATCTTGTCAAGGTATGTACTCATTGAAAAAACTTATCAAGCGTCTTGATCTATCTCTATAGATCTTGAAGCTCAATATGTAAGCAGCTTCACCGAAGTCTTTCTTTGAAAAACTCCTTTCAAACACTCCTTTATGCTTTACAGAATAATTCTACATTATTTCCGATCAACAATATGTCATTCACATATACTTATCAGAAATGTTGTAGTGCTCCCACTCACTTTCTTGTAAATACAGGCTTCACCGCAAGTCTGTATAACACTATATGCTTTGATCAACTCATCAAAGCGTATATTCCAACTCCGAGATGCTTGCACCAGTCCACAGATGGATCGTTGGAGCTTGCACATTTTGTTAGCACCTTTCGGATTGACAAAACCTTCTGTTGCATCATATACAACTCTTCTTTAATAAATCCATTAAGGAATGCAGTTTTGTTTATCCATTTGCCAGATTTCATAAAATGCGGCAATTACTAACATGATTCGGACAGACTTAAGCATAGATACGAGTGAGAAACTCTCGTCGTAGTCAACATTTTGAACTTGTCGAAAACCTTTTGCGACAATCTTAGCTTTGTAGATAGTAACACTACTATCAACGTTTGTCTTCCTCTTGTAGATCCATTTATTTTCTATGGCTTGCCGATCATCGAGCAAGTCAACCAAAGTCCATACTTTATTTTCATACATGAATCCCATCTCAGATTTCATGGCTTCAAGCCACTTTGCGGAATCTGGGCTCACCATCGCTTCTTCATAGTTCGTAGGTTCATCATGATCTAGCGGCATGACTTTCAGAACTGGATTACCGTACCACTCTGGTGCGGATCTCACTCTGGTTGATCTACGTGGTTCAGTAGCATCTTGCCCTGAAGTTTCATGATCATCATCATTAGCTTCCTCACTAATTGGTATAGGTGTCGCAGAAACAGTTTTCTGTGATGTACTATTTTCCAATAAGGGAGCAGGTACAGTTACCTCGTCAAGTTCTACTTTCCTCCCACTCACTTTTTTCGAGAGAAACTCCTTCTCCAGAAAGTTTCCGAATTTTAGCAACAAAAGTCTTGCCTTCGGATCTGTGATAGAAGGTGTATCTAATAGTTTCCTTTGGATATCCTATGAAGACGCACTTCTCCGATTTGAGTTTGAGCTTATCAGGATGAAACTTTTTCATATAATCATCGCAACCCCAAATTTTAAGAAACGACAACTTTGGTTTCTTGCCAAACCATAGTTCATAAGGCATCGTCTCGACGGATTTAGATGGTGCCCTATTTAACGTGAATGCAGCTGTCTCTAATGCATAACCCCAAAACGATAGTGGTAGATCGGTAAGAGACATCATAGATCGTACCATATCTTAGTAAAGTATGATTACGACGTTCGGACACACCATTACGCTGTGGTGTTCCAGGTGGCGTGAGTTGCGAAACTATTCCACAATTTTTAATTGAAGACCAAACTCGTAACTCAAATATTTTACCTCTGCGATCATATCGTAGAAAATTTTATTTTCTTGTCACGATGATTTTCCACTTCACTCTGAAACTCTTTAAACTTTTCAAATGTTTCAGACTTATGTTTCATCAAGTAGATATACTCATATCTGCTCAAATCATCTGTGAAGATCAGAAAATAATGATACCTGTCGCGAGCCTCAATATTCATCGGACCACACACATCAGTATGTATGATTTCCAATAAATCTTTTCTCGCTCCATTGTTCCGGAGAACGGCGTTTTAGTCATCTTGCCCAAAAGGCATGGTTCGCAAGCATCAAGTGATTCATAATCAAGTGATTCCGAAAACCCATCAGCATGGAGTTTCTTCATGCGCTTTATACCAATATGACCTAAACAGCAGTGCCACAAATAAGTTGCACTATCATTATTAACTTTGCATCTTTTGGTTTCAATATTATGAATATGTGTATTATTAAGATCGAGATCCAATGAACTATTTTCATTGGGTGTGTAACCATATAAGGTTTTATTCATGTAAACAGAACAACAATTTATTCTTTTACTTAAATGAATAACCGTATTACAATAAACATGATCAAATCATATACATGCTCAACGCAAAAACCAAATAACACTTATTTAAGTTCAACACTAATCCCGAAAGTATAGGGGAGTGTGCGATGATGATCATATCAATCTTGGAACTACTTCCAACACACATCGTCACTTCACCCTTAACTAGTCTCTGTTTATTCTGCAACTCCCGTTTCGAGTTACTAATCTTAGCAACTGAACTAGCATCAAATACTGAGGGTTTGCTATAAACACTAGTATAGTACACATCAATAACATGTATATCAAATATACTTATGTTCACTTTGCCATCCTACTTATCCGCCAATCACTTGGGGTAGTTCCGCTTCCAGTGACCAGTCCCTTTGCAGTAGAATCACTTAGTCTCAGGCTTAGGATCAGACTTGGGCATCTTCACTTGAGCAGCAACTTGCTTGCCGTTCTTCTTGAAGTTCCCCTTCTTCCCTTTGCCCTTTTCTTGAAACTAGTGGTCTTGTCAACCATCAACACTTGATGTTTTTCTTGATTTCTACCTTCGTTGATTTCAGCATCACGAAGAGCTTGGGAGTTGTTTCCGTTATCCCTTGCATATTATAGTTCATCACGAAGTTCTGCTAACTTGGTGATGGTGACTAGAGAATTCTGTCAATCACTATCTTATCTGGAAGATTAACTCCCACTTGATTCAAGCGATTGTAGTACCCAGACAATCTAAGCACATGCTCACTAGTTGAGCGATTCTCCTCCATCTTTTAGCTATAGAACTTGCTGGAGACTTCATGTCTCTCAACTCGGGTATTTGCTTGAAATATTAACTTCAACTCCTGGAACATCTCATATGGTCCATGACGTTCAAAACGTCTTTGAAGTCCCGATTCTAAGCCGTTAAGCATGGTGCACTAAACTATCAAGTAGTCATCATATTGAGCTAGCCAAACGTTCATAACGTCTGCATCTGCTCCTGCAATAGGTCTGTCACCTAGCGGTGCATCAAGGACATAATTCTTCTGTGCAGCAATGAGGATAAACCTCAGATCACGGATCCAATCCGCATCATTGCTACTAACATCTTTCAACACAATTTTCTCTAGGAACATATCAAAATAAACACAGGGAAGCAACAACGCTAGCTATTGATCTACAACATGATTTGCAAAATACTACCAGGACTAAGTTCATGATAAATTTAAGTTCAATTTAATCATATTACTTAAGAACTCCCACTTAGATAGACATACCTCTAATCCTCTAAGTGATCACGTGATCCAAATCAACTAAACCATAACCGATCATCACGTGAGATGGAGTAGTTTTCAATGGTGAACATCGTTATGTTGATCATATCTACTATATGATTCACGCTCGACCTTTCGGTCTCCGTGTTCCGAGGCCATATCTGTATATGCTTGGCTCGTCAAGTATAACCTGAGTATTCTGCGTGTGCAACTGTTTTGCACCCGTTGTATTTGGACGTAGAGCTTATCACACCCGATCATCACGTGGTGTCTGGGCACGACGAACTTTGGCAACGGTGCATACTCAGGGAGAACACTTCTTGATAATTTAGTGAGAGATCATCTTATAATGCTACCATCAATCAAAGCAAGATAAGATGCATAAAAGGATAAACATCACATGCAATCAATATAAGTGATATGATATGGCCATCATCATCTTGTGCTTGTGATCTCCATCTCCGAAGCACCGTCATGATCACCATCGTCACCGGCGCGACACCTTGATCTCCATCGTAGCATCGTTGTCGTCTCGCCAATCTTATGCTTCCACGACTATCACTACCGCTTAGTAATAAAGTAAAGCATTACATCGCGATTGCATTGCATACAATAAAGCGACAACCATATGGCTCCTGCCAGTTGCCAATAACTCGGTTACAAAACATGATCATCTCATACAATAAAATCAGCATCATGCCTTGACCATATCACATCACAACATGCCCTGCAAAAACAAGTTAGACGTCCTCTACTTTGTTGTTGCAAGTTTTACGTGGCTGCTACGGGCTTAAGTAAGAACTCATCTCACCTACGCATCAAAACCACAACGATAGTTCGTCAAATAGACTCCGTTTTAACCTTCTCAAGGACCGGGCGTAGTCACACTTGGTTCAACTAAAGTTGGAGAGACAGTCTTCCGCAAGCCATCTATGTGCAAAGCACGTCGAGGGAACCGGTCTCGCGTAAGAGTACGCGTAAGGTTGGTCCGGATCGTCTCGTCCAACAATACCGCCGAACCAAAGTATGACATGCTGGTAGGCAGTATGACTTGTATCGCCCACAACTCACTTGTGTTCTACTCGTGCAAATAACATCAAACCATAAAACCTAGGCTCGGATGCCACTGTTGGGGAACGCAGTAATTTCGAAAATTTTCCTACGCACACGCAAGATCATGGTGATGCACAGCAACGAGAGGGGAGAGTGTTGTCTACGTACCAACGCAGACCGACTGCGGAAGCGATCACACAACGTAGAGGAAGTAGTCGTACGTCTTCTTCCCGATCCTACCGATCCAAGCACCGTTACTCCGGCACCTCCGAGTTCTTAGCACACGTTCAGCTCGATGATGATCCTCGGGCTCCGATCCAGCAAAGCGTCGAGGAAGAGTTCCGTCAGCACGACGGTGTGGTGACGATCTTGATGTACTACCGACGCAGGGCTTCGCCTAAGCACTACAACGGTACGATCGAGGTGGAATTTGGTGGCAGGGGCACCGCACACGGCTAAGGAACGATCTCAAGGATCAACTTGTGTCTCTTGGGGTGTCCCCTGCCCCCGTATATAAAGGTTGGAGGAGGGGGAGCCGGCCGGCCAGGGAGAGGAGGCGCAGGGGAGTCCTACTCCCACCGGGAGTAGGACTCCTCCCTCCAATCCTAATCCAATTAGGACTCTCGGGGGGAAAAAAGAGAGAAGGGGGGCCGGCCCCTTATCCTAGTCCTACTAGGACTTGGGGAAAGGGGGGGCGCCGGCCAGCTATGGGCTTGTCCCTTTTCTCTTTTTCCACTAAGGCCCAATAGGCCCATTAGTCTCCCGGGGGGTTCCGGTAACCCTCCCGGTATTCCGGTAAAATCCCGATTTCACCCGGAACACTTCCTATGTCCAAACATAGGCTTCCAATATATCAATCTTTACGTCTCGACCATTTCGAGACTCCTCGTCATGTCCGTGATCTCATCCGGGACTCCGAACAACCTTCGGTACATCAAAATGCATAAACTCATAATAACTGTCATCGTAACGTTAAGCGTGCGGACCCTACGGTTCGAGAACAATGTAGACATGACCGAGACACGTCTCCGGTCAATAACCAATAGCGGGACCTGGATGCCCATATTGGCTCCTACATATTCTACGAAGATCTTTATCGGTCAGACCGCATAACAACATACGTTGTTCCCTTTGTCATCGGTATGTCACTTGCCCGAGATTCGATCGTCGGTATCCAATACCTAGTTCAATCTCGTTACTGGCAAGTCTCTTTACTCGTTCCGTAATACATCATCTCACAACTAACATCTTAGTTATAATGCTTGCAAGGCTTATGTGATGTGTATTACCGAGAGGGCCCAGAGATACCTCTCCGATAATCGGAGTGACAAACCCTAATCTCAAAATACGCCAACCCAACATCTACCATTGGAGACACCTGTAGTACTCCTTTATAATCACCCAGTTACGTTGTGACGTTTGGTAGTACCCAAAGTGTTCCTCCGGTAAACGGGAGTTGCATAATCTCATAGTTATAGGAACATGTATAAGTCATGAAGAAAGCAATAGCAATATACTAAACTGTAACGCCCCATATGTAACCTTCCCCAATTGTACTCCGACTCTTGCCGTTTCCGGCATTAAGTTATATTTAATTCTCGGGTTCGGGTCCTTGTCCCCGTGTGTTGTTTTTGTTTTTCGTGCATCTCTTATCATGTCATCACGTGCATTGCATTCGCATACATGTTCATCTCATGCATTCGAGCATTTTCCCCGTTGTCCGTTTTGCATTTCGGCGCTTCGTTCTCCTCCGCTGGCCATTTCTAGCTTTCTTTCATGTGTGGGGATTAAACATTTCCGAATTGGGCCGAGACTTGCCATGCGGCCTTGGTTTACTACCGGTAGACCGCCTGTCAAGTTTCGGGTCATTTGGACTTCGTTTGATACTCCAACGGTTAACCGAGGGACCGAAAAGGCCTCATGTGTGTGCAGCCCAACACCCCTCCAATTTGGCCCAAAACCCACCAAACTCAGCTCCATCGTCTCGGTCGTTCGATCACGATCGTGTGGGCGAAAACCGCACCTCATTTGGACTCTCCTAGCTCCCTCTAGGTCTATAAATAGACCCCTCCTCCAAATCCCGGATCTCCTCCCGAAACCCTATTTTTTTTTCTTTTCCCTCCTCCCCCGCCGCCGGACACGTCCGGACGGACCGGACGCGTCCGCTCCGCCGCCCGCAACCAATCCAGAGCCGACACGTGGCAGGCCCGCGCCCACTTCGCCGCCTCCCGCCGCCGGGCCCGAGACCCGGATCGGGCCCTCCCGCCGCCCGACCGGGCCAGATCCGCCCGCGCCGCCCCGCGGCTTCTTCCCCGTCGCCGTCCTCCGCTCCGGTGGCCGGAGTAGCGCCGGCCACCGCGCCCGCCATCGCCGGCCGCTGCCGTGCCGGCTCGCCGCGGCATCCGCGCCGCCCGAGGCGCGCGCCACCGCGCCCGAGCTCGCCGCGACCCCGCGCCGCCGCCCCGCTTCGTCTCCTCCAACGCCGACCGCCGCCCCGCTGCTCGCCGCCTCCCCGCCGGCGCCGCGCCGCCGCCGCACGCCCTCACCGCCCCGGCGACCGCGGATCCACGCCGCGCCGCCCTTCTTCCTCGTCGCCGGCGAACGCCACCGCCACCGCCCGGAGCCCGGCCCCTCTCCACCGGCCTCGCCTCCCCTCACCACCGGCCGGCCTCGCCGGAGCTCCTCGGTTCGCGTGCCGATCCAGATCTGGGACGAACCCTAGGTCAAATTCTTCTAAGTCCCAGGGATTTTTTTACTCCATATGCTCATGTTTGACCTGCCATAACTTTGCATCCGTAGCTCCGATTTGAGCGTATGATATGTCAAATTCTTCGTCTCGACGAGTACATCATTTCACTCCATTGCATCATTTGCATTTGAGGTCATCTGGTTGCCCAAAATACTGTTGGAAGGAGGCATGTTGAGTTAAATTGCAGATCCGTTAGTTCAACATGCACTTTTGTCATTTTTGCCATATTTAATCCGGGCATGATATGCCTGTGCCCCTTTGGGATGAATTGTTAAGCATGTTGCCTTCTTTCCAGAGGTGCCTTCCATGTATTTTTAGGAGGTGTGTGTTTTCTTGTGCAAGCTTGCGAAGAGGGCTACCTGAGATTTCAGATTTCGGGGACTTAGTGATTTTCACTAAGTCTGAGCCGTTTTAGTTCACGATGCTATATGTTCGGCTTGTTTCCTAGTGATCCGTGCCTCTTTTGAGGATGATCAGTAAGAGTGATTTGTTATGCTTGTTGTGCTTAATCCATCCATGTCTTTACTTGTTATGTTGGAGCACTCTAGGTTGACTCAATCGAGCTAAACTTTTGGATAGTTGCTGTTTTGGGCAGATCGTTAACTCTTTTGCGATTTTGCCGGAATGATTGCTAGTGATCCATGCATGCTATGCCATTGTTCTTGCCTTGTCTAGCTAGAATTTTGTGCCTTCTTAATGGATATATGCTTGCCTTGCCATGACTTACACCGTAGTGAGAGCATCGAGCTCGTTTATATGCCTCCGTGAGTTATTATTTCAGCATGTCCCAGTTTTCACTAAGTCTGAAAACTGATTGTGTTTCTTCGATGTTCGTGTGCTCGGTAGAGTATTTTGTGAACCCTTTTGGCCCCAGGTCATTTTGGGTGTTTTGTTAAGCTTGTTGAGTAGCTCCATGCCATGCTCTTACTTGCCATGTTCAGGTTTTCCTTCATGTTGTTTTGCTGCTCCGAAGAGGGCATCGTGGTCTGAAATTCCAGACTAGCGTTAATTTCGCTAAGTCTGAAATCTGTTTTGCTTATTCAGTTTTGCCATGCTTGTTTGAAGCCCTTAATGGATGAATTTGCCCATGCCTCAGTCATGATGATTTGATAAGCTTGATGAGTACATCATTGCCATGTAATTTGTTTTCATGTTGGGTGGCTGTAGCATGTTCATTTTGTTGCATTTAGGAGGCATGTTGCTGTAAATCGCAGATCGGTTCGTTTAGTAAAACGCTTGCCATTTCTTAACCGTAGCTCCGATTGCCATGATCTTTATATCGTTTTCAGGGGATTTCTTCCCCTCTATCCAGTGGCACACTTGGATTTCCAAGTTGAGGCCAGGTTCATGCATTTCCTGTTACATATTGCATTCTTGCATCCCGCATCGCACCCCGCATAGCATATCATCTTTGCATCGTATTGGTTGCCTTTGCACATGGTTGATTGTATCCTTGTTGCTTGTTTGTGTTGTTGGGTAGAGCCGGGAGACGAGTTCGCTAACGAGGAGCCCGTTGAGTTTGCTTTTGAGGATCCAGTCAATTCTGACAACTGTGCAGGCAAGATGATCACACCCTTGAAATCACTACTATCTTTGCTATGCTAGTTTGCTCGCTCTTTTGCTTTGCCAATGCTACGATGCCTACCACTTGCTTGTCAGCCTCCCTATTGCCATGATTGAGCCTCTAACCCACCTTTGTCCTAGCAAACCATTGATTGGCTATGTTACCGCTTTGCTCAGCCCTTCTTATAGCGTTGTTAGTTGCAGGTGAAGATTGGAGCCGTTCCTCGTTGGAACATTTATTTACTTGTTGGGATATCACTATATTGCTATGTTATCTTTACTCACCTATATACTTGGTAAAGGGTGGAAGGCTCGGCCTCTCGCCTAGTGTTTTGTTCCACTCTTGCCGCCCTAGTTTCCGTCATATCGGTGTTATGTTCCCGGATTGTTGCGTCCCTTACGCGGTTGGGCTATAATGGGAACCCCTTGATAGTTCGCCTTGATTAAAGCTTTTCCAGCAATGCCCAACATTGGTTTTACCATTTGCCACCTACCCTTTTCTTTCCCTTGGGTTTCCGGAGCCCGAGGGTCATCTTTATTTTAACCCCCCCGGGCCAGTGCTCCTCTGAGTGTTGGTCCAACTGTCAGCTGCCGGTGGCCACCAGGGGCAACTCTGGGCTGGCCTACCCGTACCTAAGACAATCTGAGTGTGCCCTGAGAAAGAGATATGTGCAGCTCCTATCGGGATTTGTCGGCGCATTCGGGCGGTGTTGCTGGACTAGTTTTGACCTGTCGAATCATCTTGTTGTACCGGGATACCGAGTCTGATCGGTGGGTCCTGGGTGGAGGTCTATTCCTTCGTTGACCGTGAGAGCTTGTTATGGGCTAAGTTGGGACCCCCCCCTGCAGGGATTGATCTTTCGAAAGCCGTGCCCGCGGTTATGGGCAGATGGGAATTTGTTAATGTCCGGTTGTAGATAACTTGAACTTAATTAATTAAAATGAATCAACTGCGTGTGTTGCCGTGATGGCCTCTTCTCGGCGGAGTCCGGGAAGTGGACACGGCGTTGGAGTTATGCTTGCGTAGTCTGCTCTACTTAGTTACCGCTCGTGCTTTGCCTTCTCTTCTCGCTCTCTTTTGCGTATAAGTTAGCCACCATATCTGCTAGTCGCTTGCTGCAGCTCCACTCACATTACCCCTTCCTAACCTATTAAGCTTAAATAGTCTTGATCGCGAGGGTGCGAGATTGCTGAGTCCTTGTGGCTCACAGATTACTATTATACCAGATGCAGGGACCGATGATACTCCTCCGGATGGCGCGTTCGAGCTGAAGTGGGAGTACGACGAGGACTCTCAGCGATATTATGTTTCTTTTCCTGACGATCAGTAGTGGTGCCTGCTCGGGGTTCGATTCAGGGTTTAGTCGCATGTTGGGGGTTCTTTTCTATTTTGGCGCCGTAGCCGGGCCATGAGTGTTTGTATGATGTATGCTATTTATGTACCTTGATGTGACGTGGCGAGTGTAAGCCGACTATTATTATTATTCCCCTTCATATTTATATGTACAAGGGTTGTGTGAAGATTGCCTCACTTGCGACTTATGCCTTCAATGCGATTATGCCTCTAAGTCGTGCCTCGACACGTGGGAGATATAGTCGCATCGAGGGTGTTACAAGTTGGTAATCAGAGCCTTCCCCGACCTTAGGAGCCCCATTGCTTGATCGTTTGTAGCAGCCGAGTTGTGTCTAGAAAAATGTTTTGAGTCCTTAGGAATTATATATCGGAGAGCTTAGGAATTCTTTTTACTTCCCAGTCTCCTCACCGCTCTGGTAAGGCATCCTGACGTAGAGTTTTGACTCTTCTCTTCTCAAATTTCACTAAAAAAAATTTTAGGATCACGCGAGTATCTTAGTTTTGTTCCGATGGCTTATGATGAGAATACTGTCTTGGTGCCTCCTGTCAGGGGTTTAGTGGAAGTGTCCCGGGGAGTTGAGCTCTGAGGTGTTGTCATCATAATTCTATCGTTGCAATTCTGGTATACTTGAGATATGTGCGCGACATCGAAAATCTCCTTTATGCAGTTCGTTGGTGAGATAACCTCGACGCCACCCAGTACTGGGGCGGGAGTTCGGGAGTATCGCCATAACTTGTATAACGGATGCTTTTCGAAGGTTGAGATAGATGGTTTCCGAAGGTTTCTTGGTTATGTGTTGAAGGATGGATGCAGCTGGATGTAGGATTTGCTAGCTTGGGTGAGATATTATGCTTCCCCTGTATCCTCAACACCTGATTGCATAACCGGAAAGTTTCGGGAATTTCATAGGTGGGAATTCAAGTAGCCTTAGGATATCTTTTCAACAGATGTGTGATATGAAATTGGGGTTCGACGTCTAGTGGTTCGCCTATTCACGGTTGATTTTACAGTGGCCTCGTTGTGTCTTAAAGAGTCCTTGGCTATGCTGACTCGGGGACGCTTCGTATGTCATGTGCACTGCCTTGTACATGATGGTGCTGTACGGTCGAGCCCGTGTAGGTCCTACCACGAACACTTCGGACGAAATTTCTATCATGTGTTTGTTCCGGCTTATTTCCGCAAGCCAACTCTTGGTTTTATTTTGAGTTGTGCTGTTCCTTCTTCTCCGACGTCATATGTTGATTCCATTCCTCGTTGATGTACCTCTTCGACTTGATTCTTCGTGGCTTTGCAATTTAGGAATATGTGACCACTTCAAGAGATGTGCATTCGTTCATTTTGTTCGGGTGTGAAGACTTATGTTGCAATTTTTCATTCCGTTGGTTTCACCTTCAATATTTCTCTAATTGTGTGCTAATGGTGGTCAACCTCTTCAGGATGGCTCCTCCAACGCGCACGACTCCGAACCCAGATCCTCCGCCACCTCCGCCTCCTCCGGAAGCATGGCAGGCTGTGATGGCTGCTACTAATGCAAATACTCAGCTGATCATGCAAATCATCCAAGAGCGGAATCAAAGCAGTCAAGCGAATCAAGGCAGCAACCAGAACCAGTTTGCAACTCTGCATCAGTTCCTCGCAAATGGTCCAAAGACGTTCAGTAACTGCGTTGAGGCTACCGATGCTGATGATTGGTTAATCGATCTGGGCAAGCATTTTGAATGTAGCAACGTCAGACCTGAAGATTTCGTCAAGTTCGCGTCTTTCCAGCTCAAGGATCAGGCCGCAGAGTGGTTTCAGCAGTACCGGGATTCCAGAGGTGGACGTTTGATCACTTGGGATGATTTCCGTCGTGATTTCCGCGCTCATCACATTCCTCAAAGTGTGACTGAAAGCAAACGTGAAGAATTCCGCAATCTGAAGCAAGGCTCTTTGTCTGTCTATGACTACAACAAGTTGTTCCAGAAGCTCGCCCGTTTTGCCAAGCAGGATGTTCCTGATGAGAAGAGCATGATCTATCAGTTCAGGGGTGGTCTTCGTGAAGAAATTCAGCTCACTCTTGTCCTCTTCGAGCCGCTGAGATACGATGAGTTCTACAACATGGCACTGAAGCAAGAGGCTGCTCAGCTCAGGTGTGATGCTTCCAGGAAGCGAGTCAGAGACACTTCGTCTTCGTCCTCTACTCAAGTGACCAAGCAGCAGAAGTATTGGCTTCCTCCTCCTCCGTTCCGTCAGCCGTATCAGCAGAAGAGCAAAGGTGGCAGTGGTTCGTCCCACCCACCCAACCCAGGCTTTCAGAACAAGACTTCGTCTCAAGCTCCAAGATCGAGTGCTCCGTACCACCGTCCGCTCTCAGAGGTCACGTGCAACAAGTGCCAACAGAAGGGTCACTACGCTAACAAGTGTTTCAACCAGAGGCGTCTTCCTCCTCCTCCTCCTGTCAGATCGGCAAGTACAGCTGTGGTCAAGCATAATTCCAAGTCCGCCAAGGTCAACTTGATGAACGCAGCTCAAGCAGAGGATTCGTCAGATGTGATCATGGGTAACCTTCCTGTTAATGGTATTCCTGCAAAAGTTCTTTTTGACACAGGTGCATCGCATTGTTTCATTTCAAGGCCTTTTACATCTAGGCATGGTTTGGCTCAGCAAATTCTGCCTAGTCCATTAGCAGTCGTCTCTCCTGGTAAACGCATGCAGGCTAACTCCATTGCTCCGGATATTTCTATCAAGTTGGGTGACTTCAAGTTCTTGGCTTCTCCAACGGTTCTTGGCAATTCCGATATCGACCTCATTCTTGGGATGGACTGGCTCTCTAAACATAAAGCTCAGCTGGATTGCGCAGCCAAGCAGATTCAACTGACTCATTTGTCTGAGGAAGTGATTGTCTTTGCTGCTCGGGATAATACCATCCGGTTATTCTCTCTCAATGAGAAGGGTGAATTGGATGCTATTTCGCAGATTCCGGTTGTTTGTGAGTATCAAGATGTCTTCCCTGAAGAACTCCCAGGCATGCCTCCAAACCGGCCTGTTGAATTCGTTATTGAACTTGAGCCCGGTACGGAACCGGTGTGCAAGCGGCCTTACAAGCTCGGCCCCGAAGAGTTGAAGGAGTTGAAGAAACAGCTCGATAAGCAAGAAAGTATGGGTCTCATTCGGCCTAGTACTTCTCCGTGGGGTTGTGGTGTTCTTTTTGTGAAGAAGAAGGATGGAACGGACCGACTTTGTGTTGATTATCGTCCATTGAACAAGAAGACCATCAAGAACAAGTATCCACTTCCCAACATTAATGAGCTATTCGAACAACTCAAGGGTGCCCAAGTATTCTCCAAGCTTGATCTCCGTATGGGTTATCATCAAATTCGCATTCGTGAACAAGATATTCCAAAGACGGCGTTCAGAACAAGCTATGGGTCATATGAATACACTGTTATGTCTTTTGGCCTCGCTAATGCTCCTCCGACGTTCTCTTGCATGATGAACTTCATCTTCAACCCCTACACCAACGACTTCGTTTTGGTCTATCTCGATGATATCCTGGTTTTCTCGAAGAACAAGGAAGATCATGCCAAACACTTGCGTTTGGTTCTTGACAAGCTAAGGGAACATCAATTCTATGCCAAGTTCTCTAAGTGTGAGTTTTGGCTCGATGAAGTTCTTTATCTTGGGCATATTATCTCTGCCAAGGGCATTTCCGTGGATCCTGAGAAGGTGTCTGCAATTGTTAATTGGGAACCTCCTCAGAATGTGAAGCAACTCCGTAGCTTCCTCGGTCTTGCAAGTTATTGTCGAAGATTCGTTGAAAACTTCTCCAAGATCGCGAAGCCTCTCTCAAATCTTCTTCAGAAGCACGTCAAGTACGTTTGGTCTCCGGAGTGTGATGTTGCTTTCAACGCTTTGAAAGAGAAATTGATCACTGCTCCAGTTCTAACTCCGCCTGATGAAACCAAGCCGTACGAGGTCTTTTGTGATGCCTCTCTCCAAGGTCTCGGTGCAGTACTGATGCAAGAGAAGAAAGTTGTTGCTTATACCTCTCGCCAGTTGAAGCCAAATGAGAAGAACTACCCCACTCATGATCTCGAGTTGGCGGCAGTTGTGCACGCATTGTTGACTTGGAGACATCTTCTCTTGGGAAGGAAAGTGGACATTTTCACTGATCACAAGAGTCTCAAGTACATCTTCACTCAGCCTAACCTCAACCTCAGGCAGACTCGATGGGTCGAAATGATTCAAGAGTACAATCCGAGTATCGAGTATACTCCAGGCAAGGCTAATGTGATTGCTGACGCTTTGAGCAGAAAAGCATATTGCAACAGTCTGATTCTCAAGCCTTATCAACCCGAGCTTTGTGAAGCCTTCCGCAAACTTAATCTGCAAGTTGTTCCTCAAGGTTTCCTTGCCAACCTTCAAGTTTCTCCTACCTTGGAAGACCAGATTCGCCAAGCCCAGCTTCTTGATGCTATGGTGAAAAAGGTGAAGATTGGTATTGCAAAGAGTCAGTCCAAGTACAAGTGCTACCGGCTTGATGACAAGGACACTCTCTTCTTCGAGGATCGAATTGTTGTGCCCAAAGGTGAACTTCGTAAAGTGATCATGAATGAGGCTCACAACTCTCTCCTCTCCATCCACCCTGGGAGCACGAAGATGTATCAAGACCTGAAGCAAACTTATTGGTGGACTCGAATGAAGCGCGAGATCGCTCAATTCGTGAATGAATGTGATGTCTGTAGAAGAGTGAAAGCAGAACACCAAAGGCCAGCAGGTCTCCTCCAACCTCTCGCCATTCCAGAATGGAAGTTTGACCACATTGAAATGGACTTTGTGACTGGGTTTCCTAAGTCCAAGCGTGGCAATGATGCTATATTCGTTGTCATCGACAAGCTGACCAAAGTGGCTCATTTCTTGCCTATCAAAGAGTCAATAACTGCAGCTCAATTGGCGGAGCTCTACACCTCTCGCATTGTCTCTCTGCACGGTATTCCTCAAGTGATATCTTCAGACCGTGGCAGCATCTTTACCTCCAAGTTCTGGGATTCTTTTCAGAAGGCCATGGGCACCAGCATTCGCTTCAGCACTGCTTTCCATCCTCAAACAAGCGGTCAAGTCGAGCGTGTCAACCAGATTCTTGAAGATATGCTCAGAGCTTGTGTTATCTCCTTCGGCATGAAGTGGGAGGATTGCCTTCCTTATGCTGAATTCTCGTACAACAACAGTTTCCAAGCAAGTTCCGGCAAGGCCCCGTTTGAAATTCTGTATGGTAGGAAGTGCCGTACACCTCTCAACTGGTCTGAAACCGGTGAACGTCAGCTGCTGGGTAATGACCTGATCACAGAAGCAGAAGAGATGTGCAAGGTCATTCGTGATAACCTCAAAGCAGCCCAGTCTCGTCAGAAGAGCTATTACGACAGCAAGCACCGTGATTTGGCTTTCGAGATCGGAGACCATGTCTACCTCCGCGTCTCTCCAATGAAAGGGACTCGTCGCTTCGGTATCAAAGGGAAGCTTGCCCCAAGATACGTCGGGCCTTTCAAGATCGTCAGCAAGAGAGGCGACCTCGCCTATCAACTCGAGCTTCCTGCAACCTTTGCCAATGTTCATGATGTGTTTCACGTCTCGCAACTCCGTAAGTGCTTCAAGACGCCTGAGCGCACCGTCAACTTCGAGGACATTGAGCTCCAAGAAGATCTCTCCTACCGTGAGCACCCAGTTGCAATCCTTGAAGAGACTGAACGCAAAACTCGCAACAAGTCAATCAAGTTTCTCAAAGTCAAGTGGTCACACCATTCCGACCGTGAAGCTACCTGGGAACGCGAGGATCACCTCCGTTCCGAGTACCCGGAGTTCTTTCAGTCCTAGATCTCGGGACGAGATCTTTTCGTAGTGGTGGAGTGTTGTAACGCCCCATATGTAACCTTCCCCAATTGTACTCCGACTCTTGCCGTTTCCGGCATTAAGTTATATTTAATTCTCGGGTTCGGGTCCTTGTCCCCGTGTGTTGTTTTTGTTTTTCGTGCATCTCTTATCATGTCATCACGTGCATTGCATTCGCATACATGTTCATCTCATGCATTCGAGCATTTTCCCCGTTGTCCGTTTTGCATTCCGGCGCTTCGTTCTCCTCCGCTGGCCATTTCTAGCTTTCTTTCATGTGTGGGGATTAAACATTTCCGAATTGGGCCGAGACTTGCCATGCGGCCTTGGTTTACTACCGGTAGACCGCCTGTCAAGTTTCGGGTCATTTGGACTTCGTTTGATACTCCAACGGTTAACCGAGGGACCGAAAAGGCCTCGTGTGTGTGCAGCCCAACACCCCTCCAATTTGGCCCAAAACCCACCAAACTCAGCTCCATCGTCTCGGTCGTTCGATCACGATCGTGTGGGCGAAAACCGCACCTCATTTGGACTCTCCTAGCTCCCTCTAGGTCTATAAATAGACCCCTCCTCCAAATCCCGGATCTCCTCCCGAAACCCTTTTTTTTTTCTTTTCCCTCCTCCGCCGCCGCCGGACACGTCCGGACGGACCGGACGCGTCCGCTCCGCCGCCCGCAACCAATCCAGAGCTGACACGTGGCAGGCCCGCGCCCACTTCGCCGCCTCCCGCCGCCGGGCCCGAGACCCGGATCGGGCCCTCCCGCCGCCCGACCGGGCCAGATCCGCCCGCGCCGCCCCGCGGCTTCTTCCCCGTCGCCGTCCTCCGCTCCGGTGGCCGGAGTAGCGCCGGCCACCGCGCCCGCCATCGCCGGCCGCTGCCGTGCCGGCTCGCCGCGGCATCCGCGCCGCCCGAGGCGCGCGCCACCGCGCCCGAGCTCGCCGCGACCCCGCGCCGCCGCCCCGCTTCGTCTCCTCCAACGCCGACCGCCGCCCCGCTGCTCGCCGCCTCCCCGCCGGCGCCGCGCCGCCGCCGCGCGCCCTCACCGCCCCGGCGACCGCGGATCCACGCCGCGCCGCCCTTCTTCCTCGTCGCCGGCGAACGCCACCGCCACCGCCCGGAGCCCGGCCCCTCTCCACCGGCCTCGCCTCCCCTCACCACCGGCCGGCCTCGCCGGAGTCGCCGGCCTCGCCGGAGCTCCTCGGTTCGCGTGCCGATCCAGATCTGGGACGAACCCTAGGTCAAATTCTTCTAAGTCCGAGGGATTTTTTTACTCCATATGCTCATGTTTGACCTGCCATAACTTTGCATCCGTAGCTCCGATTTGAGCGTATGATATGTCAAATTCTTCGTCTCGACGAGTACATCATTTCACTCCATTGCATCATTTGCATTTGAGGTCATCTGGTTGCCCAAAATACTGTTGGAAGGAGGCATGTTGAGTTAAATTGCAGATCCGTTAGTTCAACATGCACTTTTGTCATTTTTGCCATATTTAATCCGGGCATGATATGCCTGTGCCCCTTTGGGATGAATTGTTAAGCATGTTGCCTTCTTTCCAGAGGTGCCTTCCATGTATTTTTAGGAGGTGTGTGTTGTCTTGTGCAAGCTTGCGAAGAGGGCTACCTGAGATTTCAGATTTCGGGGACTTAGTGATTTTCACTAAGTCTGAGCCGTTTTAGTTCACGATGCTATATGTTCGGCTTGTTTCCTAGTGATCCGTGCCTCTTTTGAGGATGATCAGTAAGAGTGATTTGTTATGCTTGTTGTGCTTAATCCATCCATGTCTTTACTTGTTATGTTGGAGCACTCTAGGTTGACTCAATCGAGCTAAACTTTTGGATAGTTGCTGTTTTGGGCAGATCGTTAACTCTTTTGCGATTTTGCCGGAATGATTGCTAGTGATCCATGCATGCTATGCCATTGTTCTTGCCTTGTCTAGCTAGAATTTTGTGCCTTCTTAATGGATATATGCTTGCCTTGCCATGACTTACACCGTAGTGAGAGCATCGAGCTCGTTTATATGCCTCCGTGAGTTATTATTTCAGCATGTCCCAGTTTTCACTAAGTCTGAAAACTGATTGTGTTTCATCGATGTTCGTGTGCTCGGTAGAGTATTTTGTGAACCCTTTTGTCCCCAGGTCATTTTGGGTGTTTTGTTAAGCTTGTTGAGTAGCTCCATGCCATGCTCTTACTTGCCATGTTCAGGTTTTCCTTCATGTTGTTTTGCTGCTCCGAAGAGGGCATCGTGGTCTGAAATTCCAGACTAGCGTTAATTTCACTAAGTCTGAAATCTGTTTTGCTTATTCAGTTTTGCCATGCTTGTTTGAAGCCCTTAATGGATGAATTTGCCCATGCCTCAGTCATGATGATTTGATAAGCTTGATGAGTACATCATTGCCATGTAATTTGTTTTCATGTTGGGTGGCTGTAGCATGTTCATTTTGTTGCATTTAGGAGGCATGTTGCTGTAAATCGCAGATCGGTTCGTTTAGTAAAACGCTTGCCATTTCTTAACCGTAGCTCCGATTGCCATGATCTTTATATCGTTTTCAGGGGATTTCTTCCCCTCTATCCAGTGGCACACTTGGATTTCCAAGTTGAGGCCAGGTTCATGCATTTCCTGTTACATATTGCATTCTTGCATCCCGCATCGCACCCCGCATAGCATATCATCTTTGCATCGTATTGGTTGCCTTTGCACATGGTTGATTATATCCTTGTTGCTTGTTTGTGTTGTTGGGTAGAGCCGGGAGACGAGTTCGCTAACGAGGAGCCCGTTGAGTTTGCTTTTGAGGATCCAGTCAATTCTGACAACTGTGCAGGCAAGATGATCACACCCTTGAAATCACTACTATCTTTGCTATGCTAGTTTGCTCGCTCTTTTGCTTTGCCAATGCTACGATGCCTACCACTTGCTTGTCAGCCTCCCTATTGCCATGATTGAGCCTCTAACCCACCTTTGTCCTAGCAAACCATTGATTGGCTATGTTACCGCTTTGCTCAGCCCTTCTTATAGCGTTGTTAGTTGCAGGTGAAGATTGGAGCCGTTCCTCGTTGGAACATTTATTTACTTGTTGGGATATCACTATATTGCTATGTTATCTTTACTCACCTATATACTTGGTAAAGGGTGGAAGGCTCGGCCTCTCGCCTAGTGTTTTGTTCCACTCTTGCCGCCCTAGTTTCCGTCATATCGGTGTTATGTTCCCGGATTGTTGCGTCCCTTACGCGGTTGGGCTATAATGGGAACCCCTTGATAGTTCGCCTTGATTAAAGCTTTTCCAGCAATGCCCAACATTGGTTTTACCATTTGCCACCTACCCTTTTCTTTCCCTTGGGTTTCCGGAGCCCGAGGGTCATCTTTATTTTAACCCCCCCGGGCCAGTGCTCCTCTGAGTGTTGGTCCAACTGTCAGCTGCCGGTGGCCACCAGGGGCAACTCTGGGCTGGCCTACCCGTACCTAAGACAATCTGAGTGTGCCCTGAGAAAGAGATATGTGCAGCTCCTATCGGGATTTGTCGGCGCATTCGGGCGGTGTTGCTGGACTAGTTTTGACCTGTCGAATCATCTTGTTGTACCGGGATACCGAGTCTGATCGGTGGGTCCTGGGTGGAGGTCTATTCCTTCGTTGACCGTGAGAGCTTGTTATGGGCTAAGTTGGGACCCCCCCCTGCAGGGATTGATCTTTCGAAAGCCGTGCCCGCGGTTATGGGCAGATGGGAATTTGTTAATGTCCGGTTGTAGATAACTTGAACTTAATTAATTAAAATGAATCAACTGCGTGTGTTGCCGTGATGGCCTCTTCTCGGCGGAGTCCGGGAAGTGGACACGGCGTTGGAGTTATGCTTGCGTAGTCTGCTCTACTTAGTTACCGCTCGTGCTTTGCCTTCTCTTCTCGCTCTCTTTTGCGTATAAGTTAGCCACCATATCTGCTAGTCGCTTGCTGCAGCTCCACTCACATTACCCCTTCCTAACCTATTAAGCTTAAATAGTCTTGATCGCGAGGGTGCGAGATTGCTGAGTCCTTGTGGCTCACAGATTACTATTATACCAGATGCAGGGACCGATGATACTCCTCCGGATGGCGCGTTCGAGCTGAAGTGGGAGTACGACGAGGACTCTCAGCGATATTATGTTTCTTTTCCTGACGATCAGTAGTGGTGCCTGCTCGGGGTTCGATTCAGGGTTTAGTCGCATGTTGGGGGTTCTTTTCTATTTTGGCGCCGTAGCCGGGCCATGAGTGTTTGTATGATGTATGCTATTTATGTACCTTGATGTGACGTGGCGAGTGTAAGCCGACTATTATTATTATTCCCCTTCATATTTATATGTACAAGGGTTGTGTGAAGATTGCCTCACTTGCGACTTATGCCTTCAATGCGATTATGCCTCTAAGTCGTGCCTCGACACGTGGGAGATATAGTCGCATCGAGGGTGTTACAAGTTGGTAATCAGAGCCTTCCCCGACCTTAGGAGCCCCATTGCTTGATCGTTTGTAGCAGCCGAGTTGTGTCTAGAAAAATGTTTTGAGTCCTTAGGAATTATATATCGGAGAGCTTAGGAATTCTTTTTACTTCCCAGTCTCCTCACCGCTCTGGTAAGGCATCCTGACGTAGAGTTTTGACTCTTCTCTTCTCAAATTTCACTAAAAAAAATTTTAGGATCACGCGAGTATCTTAGTTTTGTTCCGATGGCTTATGATGAGAATACTGTCTTGGTGCCTCCTGTCAGGGGTTTAGTGGAAGTGTCCCGGGGAGTTGAGCTCTGAGGTGTTGTCATCATAATTCTATCGTTGCAATTCTGGTATACTTGAGATATGTGCGCGACATCGAAAATCTCCTTTATGCAGTTCGTTGGTGAGATAACCTCGACGCCACCCAGTACTGGGGCGGGAGTTCGGGAGTATCGCCATAACTTGTATAACGGATGCTTTTCGAAGGTTGAGATAGATGGTTTCCGAAGGTTTCTTGATTATGTGTTGAAGGATGGATGCAGCTGGATGTAGGATTTGCTAGCTTGGGTGAGATATTATGCTTCCCCTGTATCCTCAACACCTGATTGCATAACCGGAAAGTTTCGGGAATTTCATAGGTGGGAATTCAAGTAGCCTTAGGATATCTTTTCAACAGATGTGTGATATGAAATTGGGGTTCGACGTCTAGTGGTTCGCCTATTCACGGTTGATTTTACAGTGGCCTCGTTGTGTCTTAAAGAGTCCTTGGCTATGCTGACTCGAGGACGCTTCGTATGTCATGTGCACTACCTTGTACATGATGGTGCTGTACGGTCGAGCCCGTGTAGGTCCTACCACGAACACTTCGGACGAAATTTCTATCATGTGTTTGTTCCGGCTTATTTCCGCAAGCCAACTCTTGGTTTTATTTTGAGTTGTGCTGTTCCTTCTTCTCCGACGTCATATGTTGATTCCATTCCTCGTTGATGTACCTCTTCGACTTGATTCTTCGTGGCTTTGCAATTTAGGAATATGTGACCACTTCAAGAGATGTGCATTCGTTCATTTTGTTCGGGTGTGAAGACTTATGTTGCAATTTTTCATTCCGTTGGTTTCACCTTCAATATTTCTCTAATTGTGTGCTAATGGTGGTCAACCTCTTCAGGATGGCTCCTCCAACGCGCACGACTCCGAACCCAGATCCTCCGCCACCTCCGCCTCCTCCGGAAGCATGGCAGGCTGTGATGGCTGCTACTAATGCAAATACTCAGCTGATCATGCAAATCATCCAAGAGCGGAATCAAAGCAGTCAAGCGAATCAAGGCAGCAACCAGAACCAGTTTGCAACTCTGCATCAGTTCCTCGCAAATGGTCCAAAGACGTTCAGTAACTGCGTTGAGGCTACCGATGCTGATGATTGGTTAATCGATCTGGGCAAGCATTTTGAATGTAGCAACGTCAGACCTGAAGATTTCGTCAAGTTCGCGTCTTTCCAGCTCAAGGATCAGGCCGCAGAGTGGTTTCAGCAGTACCGGGATTCCAGAGGTGGACGTTTGATCACTTGGGATGATTTCCGTCGTGATTTCCACGCTCATCACATTCCTCAAAGTGTGACTGAAAGCAAACGTGAAGAATTCCGCAATCTGAAGCAAGGCTCTTTGTCTGTCTATGACTACAACAAGTTGTTCCAGAAGCTCGCCCGTTTTGCCAAGCAGGATGTTCCTGATGAGAAGAGCATGATCTATCAGTTCAGGGGTGGTCTTCGTGAAGAAATTCAGCTCACTCTTGTCCTCTTCGAGCCGCTGAGATACGATGAGTTCTACAACATGGCACTGAAGCAAGAGGCTGCTCAGCTCAGGTGTGATGCTTCCAGGAAGCGAGTCAGAGACACTTCGTCTTCGTCCTCTACTCAAGTGACCAAGCAGCAGAAGTATTGGCTTCCTCCTCCTCCGTTCCGTCAGCCGTATCAGCAGAAGAGCAAAGGTGGCAGTGGTTCGTCCCACCCACCCAACCCAGGCTTTCAGAACAAGACTTCGTCTCAAGCTCCAAGATCGAGTGCTCCGTACCACCGTCCGCTCTCAGAGGTCACGTGCAACAAGTGCCAACAGAAGGGTCACTACGCTAACAAGTGTTTCAACCAGAGGCGTCTTCCTCCTCCTCCTCCTGTCAGATCGGCAAGTACAGCTGTGGTCAAGCATAATTCCAAGTCCGCCAAGGTCAACTTGATGAACGCAGCTCAAGCAGAGGATTCGTCAGATGTGATCATGGGTAACCTTCCTGTTAATGGTATTCCTGCAAAAGTTCTTTTTGACACAGGTGCATCGCATTGTTTCATTTCAAGGCCTTTTACATCTAGGCATGGTTTGGCTCAGCAAATTCTGCCTAGTCCATTAGCAGTCGTCTCTCCTGGTAAACGCATGCAGGCTAACTCCATTGCTCCGGATATTTCTATCAAGTTGGGTGACTTCAAGTTCTTGGCTTCTCCAACGGTTCTTGGCAATTCCGATATCGACCTCATTCTTGGGATGGACTGGCTCTCTAAACATAAAGCTCAGCTGGATTGCGCAGCCAAGCAGATTCAACTGACTCATTTGTCTGAGGAAGTGATTGTCTTTGCTGCTCGGGATAATACCATCCGGTTATTCTCTCTCAATGAGAAGGGTGAATTGGATGCTATTTCGCAGATTCCGGTTGTTTGTGAGTATCAAGATGTCTTCCCTGAAGAACTCCCAGGCATGCCTCCAAACCGGCCTGTTGAATTCGTTATTGAACTTGAGCCCGGTACGGAACCGGTGTGCAAGCGGCCTTACAAGCTCGGCCCCGAAGAGTTGAAGGAGTTGAAGAAACAGCTCGATAAGCAAGAAAGTATGGGTCTCATTCGGCCTAGTACTTCTCCGTGGGGTTGTGGTGTTCTTTTTGTGAAGAAGAAGGATGGAACGGACCGACTTTGTGTTGATTATCGTCCATTGAACAAGAAGACCATCAAGAACAAGTATCCACTTCCCAACATTAATGAGCTATTCGAACAACTCAAGGGTGCCCAAGTATTCTCCAAGCTTGATCTCCGTATGGGTTATCATCAAATTCGCATTCGTGAACAAGATATTCCAAAGACGGCGTTCAGAACAAGCTATGGGTCATATGAATACACTGTTATGTCTTTTGGCCTCGCTAATGCTCCTCCGACGTTCTCTCGCATGATGAACTTCATCTTCAACCCCTACACCAACGACTTCGTTTTGGTCTATCTCGATGATATCCTGGTTTTCTCGAAGAACAAGGAAGATCATGCCAAACACTTGCGTTTGGTTCTTGACAAGCTAAGGGAACATCAATTCTATGCCAAGTTCTCTAAGTGTGAGTTTTGGCTCGATGAAGTTCTTTATCTTGGGCATATTATCTCTGCCAAGGGCATTTCCGTGGATCCTGAGAAGGTGTCTGCAATTGTTAATTGGGAACCTCCTCAGAATGTGAAGCAACTCCGTAGCTTCCTCGGTCTTGCAAGTTATTGTCGAAGATTCGTTGAAAACTTCTCCAAGATCGCGAAGCCTCTCTCAAATCTTCTTCAGAAGCACGTCAAGTACGTTTGGTCTCCGGAGTGTGATGTTGCTTTCAACGCTTTGAAAGAGAAATTGATCACTGCTCCAGTTCTAACTCCGCCTGATGAAACCAAGCCGTACGAGGTCTTTTGTGATGCCTCTCTCCAAGGTCTCGGTGCAGTACTGATGCAAGAGAAGAAAGTTGTTGCTTATACCTCTCGCCAGTTGAAGCCAAATGAGAAGAACTACCCCACTCATGATCTCGAGTTGGCGGCAGTTGTGCACGCATTGTTGACTTGGAGACATCTTCTCTTGGGAAGGAAAGTGGACATTTTCACTGATCACAAGAGTCTCAAGTACATCTTCACTCAGCCTAACCTCAACCTCAGGCAGACTCGATGGGTCGAAATGATTCAAGAGTACAATCCGAGTATCGAGTATACTCCAGGCAAGGCTAATGTGATTGCTGACGCTTTGAGCAGAAAAGCATATTGCAACAGTCTGATTCTCAAGCCTTATCAACCCGAGCTTTGTGAAGCCTTCCGCAAACTTAATCTGCAAGTTGTTCCTCAAGGTTTCCTTGCCAACCTTCAAGTTTCTCCTACCTTGGAAGACCAGATTCGCCAAGCCCAGCTTCTTGATGCTATGGTGAAAAAGGTGAAGATTGGTATTGCAAAGAGTCAGTCCAAGTACAAGTGCTACCGGCTTGATGACAAGGACACTCTCTTCTTCGAGGATCGAATTGTTGTGCCCAAAGGTGAACTTCGTAAAGTGATCATGAATGAGGCTCACAACTCTCTCCTCTCCATCCACCCTGGGAGCACGAAGATGTATCAAGACCTGAAGCAAACTTATTGGTGGACTCGAATGAAGCGCGAGATCGCTCAATTCGTGAATGAATGTGATGTCTGTAGAAGAGTGAAAGCAGAACACCAAAGGCCAGCAGGTCTCCTCCAACCTCTCGCCATTCCAGAATGGAAGTTTGACCACATTGAAATGGACTTTGTGACTGGGTTTCCTAAGTCCAAGCGTGGCAATGATGCTATATTCGTTGTCATCGACAAGCTGACCAAAGTGGCTCATTTCTTGCCTATCAAAGAGTCAATAACTGCAGCTCAATTGGCGGAGCTCTACACCTCTCGCATTGTCTCTCTGCACGGTATTCCTCAAGTGATATCTTCAGACCGTGGCAGCATCTTTACCTCCAAGTTCTGGGATTCTTTTCAGAAGGCCATGGGCACCAGCATTCGCTTCAGCACTGCTTTCCATCCTCAAACAAGCGGTCAAGTCGAGCGTGTCAACCAGATTCTTGAAGATATGCTCAGAGCTTGTGTTATCTCCTTCGGCATGAAGTGGGAGGATTGCCTTCCTTATGCTGAATTCTCGTACAACAACAGTTTCCAAGCAAGTTCCGGCAAGGCCCCGTTTGAAATTCTGTATGGTAGGAAGTGCCGTACACCTCTCAACTGGTCTGAAACCGGTGAACGTCAGCTGCTGGGTAATGACCTGATCACAGAAGCAGAAGAGATGTGCAAGGTCATTCGTGATAACCTCAAAGCAGCCCAGTCTCGTCAGAAGAGCTATTACGACAGCAAGCACCGTGATTTGGCTTTCGAGATCGGAGACCATGTCTACCTCCGCGTCTCTCCAATGAAAGGGACTCGTCGCTTCGGTATCAAAGGGAAGCTTGCCCCAAGATACGTCGGGCCTTTCAAGATCGTCAGCAAGAGAGGCGACCTCGCCTATCAACTCGAGCTTCCTGCAACCTTTGCCAATGTTCATGATGTGTTTCACGTCTCGCAACTCCGTAAGTGCTTCAAGACGCCTGAGCGCACCGTCAACTTCGAGGACATTGAGCTCCAAGAAGATCTCTCCTACCGTGAGCACCCAGTTGCAATCCTTGAAGAGACTGAACGCAAAACTCGCAACAAGTCAATCAAGTTTCTCAAAGTCAAGTGGTCACACCATTCCGACCGTGAAGCTACCTGGGAACGCGAGGATCACCTCCGTTCCGAGTACCCGGAGTTCTTTCAGTCCTAGATCTCGGGACGAGATCTTTTCGTAGTGGTGGAGTGTTGTAACGCCCCATATGTAACCTTCCCCAATTGTACTCCGACTCTTGCCGTTTCCGGCATTAAGTTATATTTAATTCTCGGGTTCGGGTCCTTGTCCCCGTGTGTTGTTTTTGTTTTTCGTGCATCTCTTATCATGTCATCACGTGCATTGCATTCGCATACATGTTCATCTCATGCATTCGAGCATTTTCCCCGTTGTCCGTTTTGCATTCCGGCGCTTCGTTCTCCTCCGCTGGCCATTTCTAGCTTTCTTTCATGTGTGGGGATTAAACATTTCCGAATTGGGCCGAGACTTGCCATGCGGCCTTGGTTTACTACCGGTAGACCGCCTGTCAAGTTTCGGGTCATTTGGACTTCGTTTGATACTCCAACGGTTAACCGAGGGACCGAAAAGGCCTCGTGTGTGTGCAGCCCAACACCCCTCCAATTTGGCCCAAAACCCACCAAACTCAGCTCCATCGTCTCGGTCGTTCGATCACGATCGTGTGGGCGAAAACCGCACCTCATTTGGACTCTCCTAGCTCCCTCTAGGTCTATAAATAGACCCCTCCTCCAAATCCCGGATCTCCTCCCGAAACCCTATTTTTTTTCTTTTCCCTCCTCCGCCGCCGCCGGACACGTCCGGACGGACCGGACGCGTCCGCTCCGCCGCCCGCAACCAATCCAGAGCCGACACGTGGCAGGCCCGCGCCCACTTCGCCGCCTCCCGCCGCCGGGCCCGAGACCCGGATCGGGCCCTCCCGCCGCCCGACCGGGCCAGATCCGCCCGCGCCGCCCCGCGGCTTCTTCCCCGTCGCCGTCCTCCGCTCCGGTGGCCGGAGTAGCGCCGGCCACCGCGCCCGCCATCGCCGGCCGCTGCCGTGCCGGCTCGCCGCGGCATCCGCGCCGCCCGAGGCGCGCGCCACCGCGCCCGAGCTCGCCGCGACCCCGCGCCGCCGCCCCGCTTCGTCTCCTCCAACGCCGACCGCCGCCCCGCTGCTCGCCGCCTCCCCGCCGGCGCCGCGCCGCCGCCGCGCGCCCTCACCGCCCCGGCGACCGCGGATCCACGCCGCGCCGCCCTTCTTCCTCGTCGCCGGCGAACGCCACCGCCACCGCCCGGAGCCCGGCCCCTCTCCACCGGCCTCGCCTCCCCTCACCACCGGCCGGCCTCGCCGGAGTCGCCGGCCTCGCCGGAGCTCCTCGGTTCGCGTGCCGATCCAGATCTGGGACGAACCCTAGGTCAAATTCTTCTAAGTCCCAGGGATTTTTTTACTCCATATGCTCATGTTTGACCTGCCATAACTTTGCATCCGTAGCTCCGATTTGAGCGTATGATATGTCAAATTCTTCGTCTCGACGAGTACATCATTTCACTCCATTGCATCATTTGCATTTGAGGTCATCTGGTTGCCCAAAATACTGTTGGAAGGAGGCATGTTGAGTTAAATTGCAGATCCGTTAGTTCAACATGCACTTTTGTCATTTTTGCCATATTTAATCCGGGCATGATATGCCTGTGCCCCTTTGGGATGAATTGTTAAGCATGTTGCCTTCTTTCCAGAGGTGCCTTCCATGTATTTTTAGGAGGTGTGTGTTGTCTTGTGCAAGCTTGCGAAGAGGGCTACCTGAGATTTCAGATTTCGGGGACTTAGTGATTTTCACTAAGTCTGAGCCGTTTTAGTTCACGATGCTATATGTTCGGCTTGTTTCCTAGTGATCCGTGCCTCTTTTGAGGATGATCAGTAAGAGTGATTTGTTATGCTTGTTGTGCTTAATCCATCCATGTCTTTACTTGTTATGTTGGAGCACTCTAGGTTGACTCAATCGAGCTCAACTTTTGGATAGTTGCTGTTTTGGGCAGATCGTTAACTCTTTTGCGATTTTGCCGGAATGATTGCTAGTGATCCATGCATGCTATGCCATTGTTCTTGCCTTGTCTAGCTAGAATTTTGTGCCTTCTTAATGGATATATGCTTGCCTTGCCATGACTTACACCGTAGTGAGAGCATCGAGCTCGTTTATATGCCTCCGTGAGTTATTATTTCAGCATGTCCCAGTTTTCACTAAGTCTGAAAACTGATTGTGTTTCATCGATGTTCGTGTGCTCGGTAGAGTATTTTGTGAACCCTTTTGTCCCCAGGTCATTTTGGGTGTTTTGTTAAGCTTGTTGAGTAGCTCCATGCCATGCTCTTACTTGCCATGTTCAGGTTTTCCTTCATGTTGTTTTGCTGCTCCGAAGAGGGCATCGTGGTCTGAAATTCCAGACTAGCGTTAATTTCGCTAAGTCTGAAATCTGTTTTGCTTATTCAGTTTTGCCATGCTTGTTTGAAGCCCTTAATGGATGAATTTGCCCATGCCTCAGTCATGATGATTTGATAAGCTTGATGAGTACATCATTGCCATGTAATTTGTTTTCATGTTGGGTGGCTGTAGCATGTTCATTTTGTTGCATTTAGGAGGCATGTTGCTGTAAATCGCAGATCGGTTCGTTTAGTAAAACGCTTGCCATTTCTTAACCGTAGCTCCGATTGCCATGATCTTTATATCGTTTTCAGGGGATTTCTTCCCCTCTATCCAGTGGCACACTTGGATTTCCAAGTTGAGGCCAGGTTCATGCATTTCCTGTTACATATTGCATTCTTGCATCCCGCATCGCACCCCGCATAGCATATCATCTTTGCATCGTATTGGTTGCCTTTGCACATGGTTGATTGTATCCTTGTTGCTTGTTTGTGTTGTTGGGTAGAGCCGGGAGACGAGTTCGCTAACGAGGAGCCCGTTGAGTTTGCTTTTGAGGATCCAGTCAATTCTGACAACTGTGCAGGCAAGATGATCACACCCTTGAAATCACTACTATCTTTGCTATGCTAGTTTGCTCGCTCTTTTGCTTTGCCAATGCTACGATGCCTACCACTTGCTTGTCAGCCTCCCTATTGCCATGATTGAGCCTCTAACCCACCTTTGTCCTAGCAAACCATTGATTGGCTATGTTACCGCTTTGCTCAGCCCTTCTTATAGCGTTGTTAGTTGCAGGTGAAGATTGGAGCCGTTCCTCGTTGGAACATTTATTTACTTGTTGGGATATCACTATATTGCTATGTTATCTTTACTCACCTATATACTTGGTAAAGGGTGGAAGGCTCGGCCTCTCGCCTAGTGTTTTGTTCCACTCTTGCCGCCCTAGTTTCCGTCATATCGGTGTTATGTTCCCGGATTGTTGCGTCCCTTACGCGGTTGGGCTATAATGGGAACCCCTTGATAGTTCGCCTTGATTAAAGCTTTTCCAGCAATGCCCAACATTGGTTTTACCATTTGCCACCTACCCTTTTCTTTCCCTTGGGTTTCCGGAGCCCGAGGGTCATCTTTATTTTAACCCCCCCGGGCCAGTGCTCCTCTGAGTGTTGGTCCAACTGTCAGCTGCCGGTGGCCACCAGGGGCAACTCTGGGCTGGCCTACCCGTACCTAAGACAATCTGAGTGTGCCCTGAGAAAGAGATATGTGCAGCTCCTATCGGGATTTGTCGGCGCATTCGGGCGGTGTTGCTGGACTAGTTTTGACCTGTCGAATCATCTTGTTGTACCGGGATACCGAGTCTGATCGGTGGGTCCTGGGTGGAGGTCTATTCCTTCGTTGACCGTGAGAGCTTGTTATGGGCTAAGTTGGGACCCCCCCCTGCAGGGATTGATCTTTCGAAAGCCGTGCCCGCGGTTATGGGCAGATGGGAATTTGTTAATGTCCGGTTGTAGATAACTTGAACTTAATTAATTAAAATGAATCAACTGCGTGTGTTGCCGTGATGGCCTCTTCTCGGCGGAGGCCGGGAAGTGGACACGGCGTTGGAGTTATGCTTGCGTAGTCTGCTCTACTTAGTTACCGCTCGTGCTTTGCCTTCTCTTCTCGCTCTCTTTTGCGTATAAGTTAGCCACCATATCTGCTAGTCGCTTGCTGCAGCTCCACTCACATTACCCCTTCCTAACCTATTAAGCTTAAATAGTCTTGATCGCGAGGGTGCGAGATTGCTGAGTCCTTGTGGCTCACAGATTACTATTATACCAGATGCAGGGACCGATGATACTCCTCCGGATGGCGCGTTCGAGCTGAAGTGGGAGTACGACGAGGACTCTCAGCGATATTATGTTTCTTTTCCTGACGATCAGTAGTGGTGCCTGCTCGGGGTTCGATTCAGGGTTTAGTCGCATGTTGGGGGTTCTTTTCTATTTTGGCGCCGTAGCCGGGCCATGAGTGTTTGTATGATGTATGCTATTTATGTACCTTGATGTGACGTGGCGAGTGTAAGCCGACTATTATTATTATTCCCCTTCATATTTATATGTACAAGGGTTGTGTGAAGATTGCCTCACTTGCGACTTATGCCTTCAATGCGATTATGCCTCTAAGTCGTGCCTCGACACGTGGGAGATATAGTCGCATCGAGGGTGTTACATAAACGATCGGGTGCTAAGCTAATGGAATGGGTCATGTCAATCAGATCATTCAACTAATGATGTGACCTCGTTAATCAAATAACAACTCTTTGTTCATGGTTAGGAAACATAACCATCTTTGATTAACGAGCTAGTCAAGTAGAGGCATACTAGTGACACTCTGTTTGTCTATGTATTCACACATGTATTATGTTTCCGGTTAATACAATTCTAGCATGAATAATAAACATTTATCATGATATAAGGAAATAAATAATAACTTTATTATTGCCTCTAGGGCATATTTCCTTCAGGGAGTAGGGTCGTTCCGAACTTGTCATTTTATTCAAATAAAATGTATGAATTCGTATGCTAAAACTAGATTGTATTTCAAGTTGTTTTCATGCACTTGGAATGACTCATGATTTGTATGAATTTTGTCTGAATATGTGTGCAAATCAGAAAATGGATGCAAATTTGTATGATTATCCATGCAATTTTGACACCAATATGAGAAAAATATAGAAAATGAAAAAAGTCTCAAAAATTAAAATCCTTTTGCGTGGAGTCCTTTTATGTTCAATGGCTTGTGGGAAAAGTGATAAACTAACAATATTACAAATAAAAAGTTGATTTTCCATTTTTCTAGTGCCATACATGACTTTTTGTGAACAATGTGCCTTAAATAATAATAAAAATTCCACCCTTATAATTTTCACCTATAGTATACCACATGGGATTCTAACTGCCAATTTTTAATGAATTTCAGAGTGATATTGCCATATTTCATTGATTTTTGTAATCTCTAGCGATTTACATCAAGTAATTCAAATTTGAGCTGCAAGTGTGCTCTAGTTTGGTCCTATAAATTCTGAAAAATCATTTTCCGCTTCCACATTAGGAATTTAGCCAATATCCACAAAGAAAGCTCAAACTTCCAACCATTTTATATGATCAGTCATCCATGCAATTTTGACATCAATGTATGAAAAAATATAGAAAATGAAAAAAAGGCTCGAAACATGAAATACTTTTGCATGGAGGCCTTTTATGTTCAATGGCATGTGGGAAAATGACAAACTCACAATATCATAAATAAAAAGTTAATTTTGCATTTTTCTAGTTTTATACATGACTCTTTTTAAGCAAGTGCCATAACTAATATTTTAAATTGTGTCGTTACATTTTTCATCTAAAGTATACCACATGTGATTCTGACTATCATTCTTTCATGAATTTCAGAGCGATATTACCATATTTCATTGATTTATTGAATTATGTCGATTTACATCAAGTAATTCAAATTTGAACTACAATTGTGCTCTTGTCTGGTCCAATAAATTCTGAAAAAATCATTTTCACCTTCCCCATTACGAATGTAGGCAATATCCACAAAGAAATCTCAAATTCCCAACAATTTTATATGATTAGTCATCCGTGCAATTTTGAAAAAACTTTGAAAGAAATTACAGAAAATGCAAAAAGGCTCAAAATTTGAAATCCTTTTGAACGGAGGCCTATTATGTGCAATGGCTTTTGGGAAAAATGATAAACTGACAATACCATAAACTTGAAAAAAAAACTTCACAAACCAACCTATCTCATATGAAGATCAATGACTTTCAACCAAGATGATCATGCCCGTTTTTGGAACTAATAAGGGTATTGCCATTGTGATCAATCATTCCAAAAAAGGATTGAATATTTGGTTAATAAAAAAATATTTTCCCTTTTTCTAGTGCCATGCATGACTCTTTTTGTGAAGCAGGTGCCATAAATAATATTATATATTTTGAAAAATCATTTTTAGCTTGCACATTTGGAATGTAGGAATTATACACAAAGAAAAATGTCAAGTTCCCAACCACTTTATATGATTACTCATCCATGCATTTTTTACAACAATCTAAAAGAAATTACCGAGAAAGAAAAAAATGCTCAAAAATTGAAATTCTTTGGCATGGGGGCGTTTTATGTGCACTAGCTTGTGGGAAAAGTTATAAACTGGCAATACCATAAACTTAAATAAAAAATCACGAAATGGTCTATCTCAGTGGACCATGGGTTGGGTAAAAAAGATCTTTCTCCCATTTCCTTGCGCTCGCAATGAATTTCTTGTGAAGGAAGGACGAGAAATTTTAGTACATAAGGTTGCAAACACATCTCGAATCCATAACATTGGAAGAAATCAACGATAAACAAAACAAACAATAGTAGATAAGGTAGCATCGAACACATAAGGAAGCATACACATCTCGGATCAACAACATTGGAACATCAACGATGAAGATAGCAAACTTCAGTACAACGATAGATAAATAAATTAGATTTCCGTACATGACAACTCCAATTACACAACTATGGGCGACCACTCATCCTCCGACTTTGCTTTGTACATGATAACCACTAAAACGTCGCTGGCTTCACTCATAGTCTTTACGACGTACGAATACCTATCCTCCTCTACATACTCATACTCCCGCACCATCTGCTCGTCGGTAGTCGGAGCAGGCTTTGACAACCAATCCTCGTCCTACTCCACCGTTTGTTCGTCTTCGGGCATAGTACTTTCGATGGTCCTCATAAACTCCTTCACGTTATCAGGCATAATTGTGTGTAGAAACATACCAGGAGGAGGCTGCACGTATCTCACCCCCGGAAGAGCTGCGAGCTCTCGTTTGACCTTTGGATCCGATGGGTTGCGTCAAGACTCGTATGAATACCATCGAGCTCGCTAACGGGGATCCGGCAACTCCATTGCCTCACACATTGCCCAGACAAAAACCCTGATACAAGTCAGCCCATTTACTCGATCTGGAATTATCCGCGGGATCTCGCCCGGCCTCGCGTCTATCCAAAATTGCAACGCATGCTCCGCCAGAGCTTTCGTACTTGGAAACCAGGAGTAGATCTCCTTGCACTTCTCCAGTAAGACATCGTCACTAGCGGAGAACACCTCCAACGGGGTTGTCATCACCGACGGCAGCCGCTGGATTGGGGGTGGGAAGTGGGAGGTGCAGGTGGGCTGCTCAGGCCGTGGGGGATGAGAAATGAGAGAGACAGAGATATTTCATCCCCTTTTTTCAAACATATGACGCATCCGTCCACTAACCAGTCCCACATGTCGGCATTTAAGGTATGTCCCACGCTTCAGCACCGGGTGAAGTAACATTCAACAACTTTGACCCAGCAGCAAGGCACCATTTGGCCTTTTGTGGGGCGTAGACAAGTAGAGGAAGGGGAAGGTGAGCAAAGTTAGATTGGCGGGGCAAAACTGAGCACAACTAAGGAAGGAGGGAAACAAAAATAGAAATCTCCAAAGTTAATAGGTTAGTCCATATAAATAATATATAATGGCATATAAAGCATACAAAATGATAATATAATAGCATCAAACAATCAAAAATTGTAGATATGTTGCAGGCGTATCACACACCTCAAACCTCGATTTGTCATACACAGTGTTCAGCACCACAATACATTACGAACTGAGTTTTAAGCCCCGGTTCTGCACACACATGTTTCGAATCCTAAATTGCATTGTTGCGACCTAAGTCACCTAATCTAATAGTAACCTAAATACATGAACGTGCAAGTATGAGGGCAACATCCAGAAACATACATGTATGCAAAACACGGATATGCGTATTCCAATAGACCACGTGGGTATTAACGTGCGAATACCCCAAACAAACGAACATGATAAGGGTGACAAATAAGTGGAGATACTTGATCTGATCATGGGTAGTGCCTCTATTTGTAAGATTGTTATGAGACCTACGATCCACATGTGACACAAATAGAACTCCACAAGCACTCTACTAAAATTAGTTGACTTAACATTGCCTATTTTGGGATTTCTATTCTCTCCCTGCAAAATGTCTCCACTGCTTATCTCTACTACTCATCCTTGATCTTTAATTATATAGAACTAGAGATAGTTGTCTCCTTGTAGGGAGCACCTTATTTATAGGACTGGTAGAAGAGACCGACGAATTAATCACGTGACATGTGACACTAACCAAACTCCACAACCCTTTGTACTAAAATTAACATACTCCACTATTTGAGATTTATTTTCTCCCCAACCAAAATATCTCCAGTACTTATCCTTGCACTTTTGACATAGCCTGTTTTTTCAAAGAGAGAAAATAACAAGAAACATCGCAAAGTCTAGAAAAATCTTGTCACACGTTTTTAACTAATCAAGAATTTGGGGTTCATTGAGAAACATGCACGTGCATGGGATCGTGAGGAAGGCAGCACGGGTCCGTCGGGAGTGGCGGTTACCACTCCAACAAGAAAGGAGGTTGTTGGACGCACGTCGATCTGGAGTCCGATTCAGTGTGTTTTTTGTTGATGCTTCTTTCACTCATTTAGTTTCAGTTATAATTTACATACACCAGTTTCTTGAAATGACTGAAATTAATTATTTGCAATGAGTGAAATTATCTTTTGGAAATAATTGAAACATGTCTTTCAACAGAAAGGAGTGAAATCGGTTTTTTGAAATGAAAGAAATCTTTTTAGAATGATTGAAATATTTTTTTAAAGAAGTGAAATGTATTTTTTGAAATGATTGAAAACAATCTTTTAAGTGTGTGAAATCTGGTTTTATGAAATGAATGAAATCCAAGAGATTTTATTTCAATCATTCATATATTTTAAACTATAGTTTCATTTTTGATTTTTTTTAATATATTGAGCTCCTGGTACCAACACCTTCAGAGTAAGACCAATCTTTGATACATTTAAAACACGTTTAAATTCAATGTTTCAAGCTAGTTATTTCACTCAATCTATTTCAGTATGTGAAACTGGTGATTTGTCAAGCTGGTTACTTATGTGTGAAATTAGTTCTTCGAAATCGGTATGTGAAACTTTCACTAGACCTGGCTGAGCTCTCTGGGATCCAGTGGCCGTCCATTAGCGCTCATAATTTGTCTAAGATAGTTTTCAGTACATATAGTCCCTTACATTTTGCTACTTTTATAAATGTATTTTCACATTCTCATTTTATTTTCTGCTAAGTGTTTACTGGCAGTTTATTTTTATGTTTAGATATACAAGTTCACTAAATGTCACCTCCACTTCTGACTGTAACCTATCTCTCGAAACCACCATGCGTAACATAACAAAGTGCTTTGCACACTATTAATAAAAAAAAATATACTCATTTATTCTACAAACACACATTTGTCATGCTTACTCTACATTATTATTCTCTTACATTTGTTACATACCGATCCGTCATACATTACGAATCCAGTTTTAAACCCGAGTTCTTTACACACATGTTCTGAATCCTAAACTGCATTGTTGCCACCTAAATACATGAGCATGCAAGTATGAGGGAAACTTCCAGAAACATGCATGTATGCAAAACACGAATATGCGTATTCCGACAGACCTCGTGGGGATTAACGTGCGAATACCCAAAACAAACGAACATGATAAGGGCGATGAATAACCGTCTTGATCCGATCTTGGAGAGTGCCTCTATTTGTAAGATTTTTATGAGACCTACGATCCACATGTGACACAAATAGAACTCCACAAGCACTCTACTAAAATTAGTTGACTTAACACTGCCTATTTTGGGGTTTCTTTTCTCTCCACGCAAAAAGTCGCCACTACTTATCTCTTCTACTCATCCATGATCTTTATATAGAAGTGGAGATAGTTGTCTCCTTACAGGGAGCACCTCTATTTATAGGACTGTTAATTACAAGACCGACGACTCAATCATGTGACATGTGACACCAACCAAGATCCACAACACTCTGTACTAAAATTAACATACTCCACTACTTGAGATTTCGTTTCTCTCCAACCAAAATATCTGCACAACTTATCCTTGATCTTTTGACATAGCCTTTTCTTTGGATCAATCAAAAAGAGAAAAGAGAAAGAAATCTCACACAGTAAGTCTAGACACGTCTTGGGACGGGTCCGTCGGGAGTGGCGGTTGGTTACCACTCCAGCTGGAAAGGAAGCTGCTGGACGCACGTCTTGAGGGAACTCCATGCACGCTACCTGTCGATCGGACTTGGCGGTTACCAACCAACCGCCAAGAACCTTCCCGGCCTCTCCTCCTCACTCCCCCGCCGCCTATTTCACCACTCCCCCTCTCGCCGGCGCCGCCGCCCAATCCGCCCCTCCACTCGCCACCGCCGCCCCTGCCAACTGCACTGCGGATGCGCTGCTGGTAGATGAATGTGGAGTGCCATCAAGACTCTCCTCACGCGCCACCGTAATGGCAGACCACCACCACCACCAGCAGCAGCAGCAGCAGCAGCAGCCCCCGTCGTCCGCCTGCACCAACTGCGGCACCGAGCGCGCCGTCGTCTACTGCTCCGCCGACGGCGCGCGGCTCTGCCTCGAGTGCGACGGCGCCGTGCACGGCGTCAACGATGTCACGTCCCTCCACCCGCGCGCCCCGATCTGCGACGCCTGCGGCGTCGCCCGCGCCGCGATCCGCTGCCAGATGGCCGGCAACCGGTCCACGCTCTGCGGCGACTGCGCCGACCGCCTGGCCCCTCCGGGCGGCGGCTCCATCGTGGAGGAGTACACCGGGTGCCCCTCGCCCGCCGAGATCCTCCGCATCCTCTCCGTCGAGGCCCCCTCGTCGCAGGAGGACTTCGACGCCTGGCTCGCTGAAAACCTGCCCCAAATCATGCAGGAGGTTCAGGTACCTCAACATCTTTATTTCTAAATTTCACTTCTTCTTTTTATTTTTGCTCCGGTATATATATGCAATTGAGAGACACACTCACTCTCCCTGATGATCTTGTCTTGTGTGCCAATTCTTACGTGGACAGTTTGATTGCGTGATACATTCTTGTGTGTGATCCACTGACTAAATTCAGTGGGTAGTGCTGCTATGTATCGATCAAGGGAATCATCACAATATATACAAAGTGAGTGAGAGTAAGTGAGTGAGTGAGAATGATGACAATATATGGAGTGGGGAGTGTGCTATCTGTGATGTAAAAAAATGAATATCTATCACCTGGTACATGCATGTAATGGTGGATCGATGATTAATGAAGGGTACCATGCATTTTCACTTCTCCTCTCAAAGATTGCTCAATTTTTGTGGTGCCAAGCTTGGATCTTTGTCTGGCTGACATGACTGAGATTATCTTCTAATCGCTATTCAACGCATATGTTGGTTGGTTTGACTGTATAAACCACACAGAAAAGCCAAAAAAATTCTAGATAAAAATGCAGACACATATGCTGCAGAACCAGTGAAGCCTGAAGAAACCAAAAACTTTATTTTTTGAAAAGGGGGAGCGAAGAAACCAAAAAAAACACAGCTGAAGGATTTCCTTTTTACAAAATGTAGTCATTTGAGAATGAAAAATGTGCAGCTGCAATCTAGCTTTTTCAAGGAGAACAGGGGACTGCTACATACTTCAAATGGGTCGAGGCTAATTGTCAATCTTCCAATTTAAGAATCTGAAAATAACTTTCATTTAGTAATGGAGTATATGATGGAGAAATGATGTCTTTCCCTAATTGAGAAAATTGTACAGACATAATTGAATCAACTAAAAACCTTCTATCATTTCTAGCACACAGTTAAAGCCAACAATGCTTGCCAAGATAGCTTTCGCTGCCTCGAGGAATCGAAGGCTAATTCCGATTGAATATCTCTTTCTTACTTCTTAACTAGGATGGCGCATGAGTACTCATTCTGTTAATTTGTCGTGCACTCTCTCAATACATTCATGGAGGATGGACCTCAGATATGCGATGCGAGTGGAACAACAACAACAATAGTAGGAGATCAAAGAGGCACCAGCAACAGCAGCTTCGGCTGTGATGATTGGAGCAATGCCTGCTCAACTTCTGGGCTTGAGAATACTAATGGAGTATTTGTTGGTCATCACTCAGCTGGGCCTTCACTCCCTTTTGAGGTACATATACACATACAGACCACTCACTCACTCATTCAATCGCAGTGCTAATTAGCACAATTAATTATTTGCAACCCAGTTATTATTCGACGATCACAATAACATTGCGAACTTGGTTTAATTTCTTGACAGGAACAGCAGCAGCTGCCACCATCGATCTGCCAATTCCTCTCGTCATCATACTCATGTTATAATCCATCCTCCTCGTCATGCCAGCCGGTCATGACATCGACCACTCTTCTCCAATCCATGGGAGGCAACGATCACCATCCGTCTTATCTCCTCGATGGCTTCCCTACTTTCTGCCCTTCCATGCCCCTAATGTCGCCACAGCCACCACCGGAGAACGGCACCAGCTGTCATGACGCCAACCAGCCATCGCAGATGCTGGCCACGGATGAGCAAGCGGCGGCGGCTCATCACCAGCAAGATCCAAGCACCATTGCTAAGAAGCGAGAGGAAAGGGACAGGGCCAAGCAAAGGTACAACGAGAAGAAGAAGAACAGAAAGTAAGTCTGAATTATTATTTTCATTTCAGAACTCTTTTATATGCAGATGTCTTTCTTTTTGCAATTGATTCGAGCTTGAGTTTAAATTTGATGCAAGTCTAAGTTTATTTTTTGTTTGCAACTGATGCAAGTTTGACTTTAAATTTCAATTTGGATGAATTTTGCAGGTTCTGCAAGCAGATTATGTACGCCTCCCGCAAAGCGAGGGCGGACACGCGGAAGCGGGTCAAGGGCAGATTCGCAAAGGCTAGCAATGAACACCAACACATACTACACTCAGATGCAGCATAAATTCATAAGCGATTAGGTCGGTTTTTTCGTTCTTTTTCTCCTTTTTTCCATTCGTTTTGCATATAGACAGTGCATATATACACAAAAAAGCAACATTTTTTGTAGTTACATCTTCATTTTTTTATGTATAGTCAATCATGCCTAGGTAGACCACTCTTCTCCACACCACACAAATACAGTATACATAGCTCTAAATTTGTGGAGAAGGCTGTTGCACCTTAGATCTTAGCCCTTTTCTCAGTTTTTCTTTTGGCATTTATTCTTTCCTTTTTGATAGTTTTGTGCTCATTCTTTTTACAGAGATAGTTTCGGGGCACATTCTTCTTAGGGAGGTAGTTATAGGAACTGGTACCAAGGTGTAATAATTAAGCCCTGCTTGTCTATGTGTACGTACATTATTCTAACTTTGGCCCGAATAAATAGAATAATGTATTTTCATATGTTGTCAATGCTATGTTATTTTTATGTTCAAAAGAAATTCTATGTTATTTTGGTGATTGTATTCTCTGAAAGTATTGTTTCTTCAGAAAGAGAGACAAATGACTCACCTGTGTGCATGCCTGCAACTGCAATCTCTGTTACTTCTCTTCTATATAGTACAGTACTTAGAAATAACCTGAGGTTTTATCTTACACTCAGTTTTCTCCCCACCACCCCTTCGTCCAACCTCCAACCCCCCATAGATTTTTCTGGTTTTTTCATCCCTGCTGGTTTTCATCAAACCAATATTTGGTAAACCAATAAACCAGATCAATCTATGGTATGGCAATAAATTCACGATATGTAAATAAATTGTTTCTTATGGTAAAACCTGGTACAGGTTAGACATCTTTGGTAACCCAATAAATTAGAAAATAAATGTTAATCAATCACTTATATATTTGATAACCCAATAAAGCATAATAATCATGGACACGTACCTATTTTATCAGATTAAAAAATAAAAAATATCTGGACAACCATTATATATATATATATATATATATATATATATAGACACACACACCCTGGGTGAGGAATAGTTATTCTTCACCCCCTCTCTATTTTGACATCAATGCATCATAATTTTATGTTCCGTAAGTTATGTCTTATTTCCGACGTAAAAAGAGACCGTAAGAAAATATATAATCGTCGTAAAAAATATGTTATATAAAATTACAAACATAAAAACATAGTGTAAAATACACATAAACTGCAAATTTTCCTATCTTATGATCTATATTTTTATTTTGTATGGAAATTTTACGTAATGAATCAATAGGAAAGTAACTATTTGAATTCCAAACGTAATTTAATTATGAAATGATCGTAAGATTACCTCGGGTGAAGAATAACTTATTCTGCACTCTGGGTGATGAATAGTTTGGGACACCTAGGTGCCCAAGCACCTTGCCTACAAACCGTTGGATTACATTGAGATGTGTGCATGTGTAATTAGTATTAGCACTGATGGGTCAACCATGTTAGGAAAGAATTATTGTTTCATATGGACACTTAATGCCTAGATTAAACAAGATAGTCCATTAAGACCATGCATGCTGCATGGAACGTGCCCAACTTTATTTCTTATACGTGCACTTCTTTCTTTTTTACATAAATATAGGAAGTCATATACATAATTAGATACATACATATATAATTGTCTTGGGAACAGAAGGTAGGGTTATCTTTTGTCTCCATGGGAAAATACACATGAACGTCTTCAAGCTTTTTCCAAAATGGATATTTTTTTTGGGTATGTGTGTACCAATCATACTTCTATTCATACCCCATATGTGAGATTTGTACCCCGGGTATTTAGATACCTATGCATGCCATAATTCATGTAGTCGGGTATATATGTGCCATATTTTACTGTATATATACGTTGACAGGAAACCTACAACAATTTTCTACACTTTTTCATATAGCCGGGTATATACGTGTGCAGACACATTGGGTATACTATTTTATTTAAGTACGTTGGGTATATACTAGAAGATTTATGTGAGCATGTCGTATAAAGTATGTGGATACACTAGGAGTTTTTTTTGTTACAAAGGTATACTAGGAGTTCATTCGGTATATTTTACATAGCAGGGTATCTATGTAGCCATATTTTATGCAGCCTGGAATATACGTACCCGCGTATGTACATCGTCAGTAGGTACCGAATACAAGTATTAAAATAGTTAGAAAATAAATTATTGGGTATATACATACCACGTATGTAAATAATTTCATTAGTAGGTATTCGATACCCATATTAGATAGTTAGGAAACAAAAATGAAATATAATAGTTCAAAAAAATATTGAGTATATATGAGTTGGTATGTATTAGATATTTAGGAAACAAAAATACGCGCATTAGATAACCATAGCAGTTCAAATAAAATCAAACATTAATACGATTTATTATATGGCAAGTCTTGCATGCCTAATAATTAGGAAACAACTCTGTTTCGAAAAAAAATTAGGAAACAAAAATAAATTTAACTATGGAAAGTCTTGCATGAAGAATGGGTAGGAAATTAATTAAATATATCATGGCTTCCAAAACAATCAAGATGCCCAGGCACCTAGATGCCCCATCTATTTTACGATTGGAAACACCAATCGAGCCTCCACGTTAATCCTCATAAACACAGCCGTCGGATGAGATACCTTAATTAGGAGTCCAAGGCTGTTGTCCCACGTGTACCTTTTTATCTTTATTTAAGGATTCTAAATCAAGCCAATACGTATTGCCAGTTGAACTCTACCATGTCTATAAAAAAAATATCTTCCTGCTCCATCAAAGCAATGAAGATTCGTTAGCTCAACCTTTCCTGCTCCTAGAGAAAACCCTAGCGCCGTTTTTCTCGCCATGTCCTGAATTTTCAAGTTCCATGCATACAACCGTCCTTGGACTGGATGGCTTTGACGCACATGTACACCACGGACTGGATGGCCTCCAGCCGATAGTACATGCATGGCAGACTAGATGATGTTGATGCACGTGTATACCAGCAGGACTAGACGCGCTGGTCCGTAACACCGGGCTGGGATGTGGATGCGCGGAAGGACGTGATGCAGGACTGCACGCTGGCGACACACGCCGCCGGGCGGGGGACGAGACACTGGCTGCATGCTGTCCTCGGTCTTAGACAAACTCGACGTAGACTAAAGGCCCAAACAACAAAAGCGATGGTGACGACGATCACCGAACCTTGCCTCCGCGATTCAATCTACTCATGAATGCAGTACACGCCAACTAATCTACTGGTGAACACACGTACAGTTCTTCCATATATGTTGGACAGTACCCCTAATCACCTACACATTCCATTGTACAATTTCACCAATTTTTATTCTCCTTAGTGACAAGCGGAAGCAACAAAGATTAATATGTATAGATCATGATCATTCGAGAAGTATGTTGGACCCCCTACCCGAGATCGGTCGGTTTTGACACCGACACTTTGGTCTTCCAAATACTAAAAAGACCAAAGTATTTTCCTTGGATGCTCATTCGGGATAGGCTCAACACTAGAGAAAGGCTTCCAAGGAATAACTGTATTGCCCTGGATAACGATTGGTGTATCCTGTGCTACAACAATGATGTTGAAAAACAGGATCATCTCATCATCTTATATTTTTCAGTCAAAGACGCTCGAGGAAAACCTCCTTCAACTCGGGAATAACAATGAATTTGCAGACTCTGTCCACTTTGCTAGAGCCACCTTTGCTAGTCTGCTCGTCGTCGAAATTTTCATCATCGTAGCTTGGTGTATTTGGTAAGAGAGAAATGCCAAATCTTTGACAACCTCAGCCCTAGTATTGATTATAGGTTTCACCTTTTCTTTTGAAGGAAATGTCACCTACTTTCCTTTAGACTAAAAGTTGACAAAGCTAATGCTCTTAGAACATGTCTTAGTTCTCGCCCCTTGTACGAGAATATCCGGTGGAAACCACGTGGAAATTATGTTTTGAAGTTATGGAAAATTCTGAAGAAAATACAATGTATCTCAGAGAGATGGCGTTCTATACACATGTAAAAAATTCGAGTTAAAACACAAATTCATTTATGTAGTACGAAAAGACAGTTCAGCAAATAGTACCAAATAATAAAGGCCACTATTCGTTGTTGAATTTGTTTTTTTTCTTTTGTATATCTTTTACAGCTTTTGTATACCCCCTTGGGTATACACCCACTTCCTGCTCTTGTAATAGTATTTCCTTTAATAAAAAATATTGTCAGGGCCTTCCCTACAGTTTTCCAGTCAAATAAGAAACACTACTGGATATGCATATTTTGCTGCAATTTTTGTTAACAAATCGACTCACTTTTTTATATACAACACAACACACAACTGTGGAAGTATTCAAAAGAGTGCAAGTGCGCCTTCCTTTCCGTTAGGTGTATGCAAGCCTTTCTTGTCAACGGATCAGTAATATTTTTGTGGATTTTGAGACTGGTGATTAATAAACTCCCTACCTACCCACTTAACCAGTCCTCATGCAAGCTTCAGCTGATCAGACTGGTGTACGCGTGTATTTTGTGGATTTTGAGACTGGTGTATTCGAATTTGGTTTCTCTCTACATGACTTGGACCCAGTCTAGTCAAGTCTGCTAATACTACAAGTCTGGTTGCAGATGCAGCTTCCGTGAAACTTCCTCTAAATACATTTTGTCATAGGAATCTTAAGCTGTCCAGTTACCTTACATACACGTGTAACTTTTTTCATGATACTATTATTTACACACTTAAAACAATACTCCCTCTGTCCCATAATATAAGAGTATTTTTGACACAAAACGCAAAACGCTCTTATATTACGAGATGGAGGGAGTATCATTTTGTGCAATTCCAATTTGAATCGACGTTCCCCGCCGTTCGTCATCCATTTGTCCATTTAGTAGGAAGTGGTTCACCTAATGTGGAGGTTCAGCGTCCAAAAGCACAAGACAGTATGTATGACCTCTTCTTCTTCAGTAGTGCACACATGACATGGCCACATGTTTTTGAATCAGGCAGTAATGAGGTCAATGGTAAACGTGGACTTTACCAAATCCTACCAAATCCAGCTTAATTCTGATATCTTCTTCTTTATTATAGCTGTCTTGGCAAACAAGCAAGCTGCACATGCATGCCTTCATACATGTACCACACCGGAGTAGTACTTTATTAGCGCAGTTAATTAATTACGGATGTCACGTTTTCTCTTCCTAAATTCTCTCAGTCTGATAGTGGTTCCGTCGATGAATTGCATCTGCAAAGCGAACCCTCACATAGGAACCAAACTGTTCGGACGCAGTTTGTCACTTAACGCAATCTCGTATCGATCCGCAGACTAGGCCGGACTTCTGTTTTCCCGCAAACCAGAACCAACCAGAGGGCTTTGCCGGAGTGTGAACATACACATGATGAATCGAAGCCACCATGAATCCTCTCTTTGTCCGGATGACGGAAGGCCGCCGCAAACTTTTTCTGTTCTTTGGTGGAAGGTTAGTAGCATTTGACAGAAGCACCATTGTTTTTCTTTTTTTTCTTTTTCTTCAAGTGCTAGTGTTATACATTTTCTTTAAGTGCTCACACTAGTCCAAGCGATAAATTTTTGGTTCAAATTTGTTATTAAATGGATGCCAGCATGGTTGGATGGACGTCTCCTACTGTCCAGACACCTGTCTGCGGACGGATATGGTGTCTAATTTAGAGGTCGCCGTTGGAGATGCCCTTATCAACTCCAAGTGGAGTAGCTGGTACACCTAAGGACGTATCCAAAGGGAAACCTCAAACGAATGTCCTCATCTGCCCTTGGATACGTCTGGATGTGTTCGCGGACAATTGAGCGGACGCCTATCCAAGACTATCATCTAAAAATCACCTACTTATCCTCCCCTCCTTCACCTCTTTCTTTCCACTAACTCAAATTGCTTCGATGTTCAATATTCAATAGAAAATCAACCATACATGTAACACCTGCAAATAAAAACAATCAAAAGCATAAGCACATGATGTTCAACAAGGTCCATAATCCGGGTCCATCAAGCAAGCAGCCGAACAAAATGAATCATTGCCCACCGCCATTTACATAACACGCAATGATGTCACTATGCAATTGGTGAACCCACACCACAGCATAGGCATTTACAGTCATACTCCCTCCATCCGCGAATAAGTGTACTTCTAGTTTTTGTCTTAAGTCAAAGATTTAAAATTTTGACCAACTATATACAAAAGAGTGATAACATATATGACATCAAATTGGTATATTATGAAAGTACATTTCAAAATAGATCTAGTGATATTAATTTAATGTCATAAATGCTAATACTTTTCTCTATAAAGTTGGTCAAAGTTTTAAAACTTTGACCTAAGACAAAAGATAGAAATACACTTATTCACGGACGGAGGGAGTAGGTCTTCACGCACATGACCTTGGACTTCACACACTTGTTAAATGCAATTAGCTTCTTCTCCTCTAGGTCAACCTTCTTTTCTTTGCATTGGCATGAACTCTATAAACCTCCCCTCCTTCAGCCTCCTTCTTGTCCATGATGTCATCCCACTTCTTCGACAATTTGGCCGCCACTGCGCTTTTCCTGATCATGCTCCAACTTTTCCCTCTCGACCTCTGACACATGGGTGGCCGGTGCAAGCCCTCCTCCAGCTCCACCGCCATTGAACTTGATCCAACAATAATGCATCATATGGATGGATGCCCTACTTCTTCTTGTACAGCACCATTGTGAGGCCGGGTTAGGAAAACAAAACAATTACATGATCAAAACATTGCAACATAGAGCAAAAGATCCCATGCACCACAACACATAAAGAAAATGAAGCAAAACTTACGAGACCGTCGAATCCCATGCCACTCGGTGCCTGATTTTGTATTAATTTGTGCATAATCACCATAGAATTCTTGACGATTATTGAAAGCCGTACTACCAATGGTTGAGTGAGCTATCATTCCATTCAAGAATCCTTTCGACGGTATAGGGCGAGTACGAAAGCCTATTTCGAGAGTATAGGGCGAGTAGTGGTTGTTCTCATGAAACAACTCATGCACCCTCCTCCAAAATGTCGCTCCATTTGCTTCAGACCGGCAAGCGGGGTCAATGCTTGTGCCCGACCAAGCCATGCACAACAACTCGCCCTCCTTCGTCGAGTAGGTGGCTCCTCTCTTTTTATTTGTTTCCACATCGGGCGCCAGCGAGTATTGATCCTCCATTCCTCCAAATCTTCGTATTCGGTGCGGAGGCGGTGTACGCGAGCATTGGCGACGGCGACACCTCGAAGATATTGATTGTCGGGTCTGTCGGGTCAGAGAGATACATTGCGGAGGACCATGATGGGTTTTGCGCCAACATTGAGATTGGATGTGCGAAGAAAGGGGAGGGGGGGGGGGGTGTGAAAATGAAGCGGTCCGGAGGGGTTTTTCGATGATCTAGACTGTTGAAGTCTGACATGAATTCCCCAACTCCGCTCCTCGATTCAGCACGCCCGGACGTGTCTGCCCCGAAGGAAGGATCCGCGTTGAATCTAGCACAAGCATTTGAGGCCGGAGTAAGCACCACGTCGTAATCATCCAGTGCATCCCTCTTGCTTGGCAATTTGGAATCCATGCATGTGAGATCGACTGATTTGGTAAAACAGAATCGGTAATAAACACGTGTATGCATCTGCAGATATCATGTGTCCAAATCAAAATTGAATTTTGACCTTTCTTACCGATTTGGTCGTAAATGGTTATAGATATAAAAAGGTCCAAATTTTGGAGTGCCACCAACCAACCAGTCACAATCAGTAATTTACCCACCCCCAAAGCTATAAAAAGGGCTATAAATCTCTTTCAAATTTTGTGATCAGGAGGTGTCCGGCCTGCAGCTACAAAGCAAACCTGCAACGACGGACCAAATCTTTTCTTATCCCCAATCCACCATCACCATGCCGTCGCGGTCGCCGTCCCCGATGGTGCGCGTCGTGTCGTCGTCCACGGTGAAGCCGCCGCCGCGGCCGAGGGAGCGCATCCCGCTCACCTCCTGGGACGCCTCCATGCTCTCCTCCAACTACATCCAGAAGGGCCTCCTCTTCCACAAGCCCGCCTCCTCGGCGTTCAACGTCGCCGACCACCTCGCCGCCGCCCTCGCCGACGCGCTCGCCCACTACTACCCCATCGCCGGCCGCTTCGCCACGGAGCAGCACAGGGATGACGCCGGGAACGTCGTGGGGTGCTCCGTCCACGTCGACTGCGACGGCCAGGGCGTGGAGGTCGTGCACGCCGTGGCCGACGGGGTGACCATGGCGGACGTGCTCCCCCGCGACGCCGACGTGCCGCGGGGCGTGCTGGCTCAGTTCTTCCGGCTCACCGACGCCGTCAACTACGGCGGCCAGGAGCAGCCGCTGTTCGCCGTCCAGGTCACCGACCTCGCCGACGGCGTCTTCGTCGGCTTCGCCTACAACCACGCGCTCTCCGACGGCACCGCCTTCTGGGACTTCGTCAACTACTGGGCCGCCCTCGCGCGCACCAGGCTCGGCCTCGCCGCAGCGCCCCCGGCGCCGAAGCCCTCGTTCGAGCGCTGGTCGCCCGACGGCGGCCCGGCGGGGCCAGCGGTGCTGCCGTGCGCCGACGTGTCCGAGCTCATCGAGCGGGCGCCCCCGCTGCAGCTGCGCGAGCGGATGCTGCACTTCTCGGCCGACTCGCTGGCAGCTCTCAAGGAGCGGGCGCGTGAGGAGCTCCTGGCCGCCGGCGACACGGCGGGCGCGGCCGCACTAACCAAGTTCCAGGCGCTGTCGTCCCTCCTCTGGCGCTGCATCACCCGCGCGCGGCGGATGGCGCCGGAGCAGGAGACGACGTGCCGCGCGGCCATCAACAACCGCGGGCGCCTCCGGCCGCAGCTCCCGCAGGACTACTTCGGCAACACCATCTACGCCATCGGCACCGACTCAACGCGCGCCGCGGACCTGCTCGACCGCGGGCACGGCTGGGCGGCGGCGGCCGTGGGGCGGGCCGTGGCGGCGCACACGGACGCGTCCATCAGGGCGCGCGTGGCGGCGTGGACCGCCAAGCCCATGGTGTACACGCACCGCTTCTTCGACCCGACAGGCACCATGATGGGGAGCTCGCCGCGGTTCGACATGTACGGCTGCGACTTCGGGTGGGGGAGCCCCGTGGCGGCGCGCAGTGGCATGGCCAACAAGTTCGACGGCAAGACGTCGTTGTACCCCGGCCGCGAGGGCGGCGGTAGCATCGACGCCGAGCTCACGCTGTCGCCGGAGAACATGGCCGCGCTCGAGGAGGACGCCGAGTTCTGGGCCGCTGTGACCCCGGACGCGCCCGTGCCGGCGCCGGCGCCGGAGAAGAAAGCCACTTGAATCTTCCATTCCATGCATGTCAACACCACACCTCTGCTACTGCTTGCCAATTTTCCTTTTTTTTTGTGATTGCTTGACACAATAGTAACATGTTCTAATTCTTGGCTTTGAATGACAACAAGTGAAAGATTAAGAAATTTGCTGAGTATTACTATAATTTTCTCTCTGATACAAACAAGAAAAAAAGAATGATATTTGGGACATGCAGTCAAACCTACATCTATGTGAGCAACCCACTACCTATATATTGCTAATCAACAAGCTTAATGTACATGAATGAGACTGGGATCTAGCTAGGGGAATAAGATGAACACAAGAAAACTAATTTCAGAGAGGGGAAACTAGATACTGAAATTGGGGACACAAGAAATTGAGATCCTTCTCATGCAGCTGAATCTATAGAGTTCAGATTCGGTGGAATTTGTTTTTCCTTTTCTTTTAACATCAGTATAGACACAATCGTTGATATATACATAAGCATACACTCACCCCTATGAACGCACACCTGCACACCCTACCTCTATGAAAACCTCCGAGTTCGAGCCTTCGCATTTTTGCGCCTGACTCCGCCGTGGTCAGTGCCCGACGCATGACCTTGCGGAGGAGCGCCTCCTCCAAATCGAGAGGGGCGGAGCGGACGCATTGGTGGGAAGAGTCGGGCTCCACTGCTGCCGCGGCCCGATGTCACTCGCGACGTGTTGCGCGCTGCTGCTCGCGACGGGCATCCTTGGCATCCGAATTCGGCGGTGCTGGCTCCGGATGGGAAGGGGATGGGGCCGCCCTGCTCCGAATTTGAAGTGGTACCAAGCGGGACGGTTGACGGGACCGAGAGGAGTTGGCAGCGGACACGACATAGCTCGAGCTCCCGTCGATGTCCAGCCGCGATTGTAAGATGGCAATGCAGAGCACCAGCTCCTCCTCATCCGGTGAGTCGTTGCCGGAGCCAGAGTCCTCCTTCTTCACGTGGTTGTCCCAGTCCATGGGATCGGGGTCACTGCCGGAGCTGTGGTTGGATCTGACCATTGCGGAGGGGCGGAAGAGATTGGAAAGGAAGAGGAGGAGACAGGAAGGGAGCGGAGAGGGCGAGAGGACTAAGGGTTTGACTAAGATTCGTCAAACGCGGGTGTAGTTTTTTAGGGGTAGTGGTGGGTAGGGGGGGAGGCGTGATCCATAACGGACCGATCCGTCGTAGTGTCCAGGCCTCCTCACATCCGCCCCACATGTGGAGAGCTCCTAGCTGGCGCCTTATGCGCCAGGAAAGGAAACCAGCGCCCGCGCACCTGGCTGCGTGAGCCGGCCCAAGAACGAGCCGACGAGCTTGCGCATGATGCGCGCTTCCCTGGCTTTCCCCTACGATGGTGTTTAATCCCACCCACGTGGTGCATCCGGCGCAGCGGTTCGGCCGGCGGGCCGGCACCAAACGTTTTCCATAAAAAATATCTCTAACTTAAGGGAAACCAATTGATTTCCTTTTTTTTGACAATTAATTGATTTCCTTTTAATTGTATAGTAAGACACTCGAAAGCAGAGACCTCACCTGGAACCAAACCCTCGCGATGTCCGGCGGTCGACGCGGCGGCAGGCCTCCCGGCAACGGCGACAACCCTGGTGAGACCCCCCCCCCCCCTCTCCCTTCCTTGCCGCGGTTTGGAGATGCCCCCGTGCTTTGGGGGTCCACACGATGCGCGATGGATGGCGCATCTGCTGATTTGGTTTTCCTAGATCCATCCATGGGGCGGGCCAGGTGATTCATGAATTACGTCCCTCCCTCCCTTGCCGCGGTGTAGAGATCCCTCCGTGCTTTGGGGATCCGCGCGGTGCGCATTGGATGGCGCATCTGCTGATATGGTTTTCCTCGATCCATCCATGGGGCGGGCTGAGTGATTCCTGAATTACCTCCCTCCCTCCCTTGCCGCGGTGTGGAGATGCCCCCGTGCTTTGGGGATCCGCGAGGTGCGCGTTGGATGGCGCATCTGCTGATTTAATTTTCCTAGATCCATCCATGGTGCGGGCCGAGTGATTCATGAATTACCTCCCTCCCTCCCTTGCCACGGTGTGGAGATCCCCCCGTGCTTTGTGGATCCATGCGGTGCGCATTGGATGGCGCATCTGCTGATTTGGTTTTCCTCGATCCATCCATGGGGCGGGCCGAGTGATTCCTGAATTACCTCCCTCCCTCCCTTGCCGCGGTGTGGAGATCCCCCCGTGCTTTGGGGATCCGCGCGGCGCGCGTCGGATGGCGCATCTGCGGATTTGCTTTTCCTCGATCCATCCATGGCTCGTCCATTGCCGATTCACGAATCCTTTGCCAATTGTACGAATCCTTTGCCAATTGTGATAATTGTCTCCCAACTCAATAATCGTTTGCCACAACTTGTGATAGCCCTTCTTAAGACTTTGATTAACAGTGCATTACCCTTCTGCAGCCTTTACAATTCTTGACATCATGCGTGTAAATATGTTTGTTTATATCGCTCTATCTAATAATCGTACATTACAAAATCCTGTCCTTGTCTTGCATCCAGGTCCAGGGGGTGGTTGGGAGACTATTCAGAATAAGAAGAAGTCAGGGCAAACATCTGGAAGGGGACAACAATGGGCGCCACGGGCTTCATCCTCCAATGCTCCACCCGCTACAGCACGGCAAGCTTGGAATGGCAATGGGCCTTCGCGTCCTTCAGGAAACAATTTTGCTCAACCTTCTGGTCGTGGGCCTGCTGCCAGGGCATCATCACAAACAAGGTCTACAGAACCAGGATTGCAAGCACCAAACCCAGCTGTCACCCCACCTCTGGTAAATGGTTGGCAGTGGGCATCAAGGCCTCACCCATCTCGTCCTCAAAGCAACAACGATGATGATGTTGCTTCCTCTGGTTTCGACCCTGAGATGGATGATCCTCAAGTCGAGGACTCGTCAGATGATGATGATCTTAATGATGATGATGATGATGATGACATGAGCGACGACTATGATTCCGATGCATCGGAGAAAAGTTTCGAAACCCGAAAAACAAACAAGTGGTTCAAAAGTTTTTTTCAGGAGATCGGTACCTTAAGTGTGGATCAGATACATGAGCGACAGTCGCATTGTCCGGCATGCCAAAATGGACCAGGAGCAATTGCCTGGTTCAAAGGGCTGGAATCTTTGGTCAGACATGCTAGAACAATGGGTTCTAGGAGGGTTAAGCTCCACAGGGAACTGGCTGCATTGCTGGAAGAGGAGATGTCTCGCAGGGGGTCTTCTGTGGTACAGCCCGGCGAGCACTTTGGGAAATGGAACGGGTTGGCAGAAAGCACTGACCGGCAGATAGTGTGGCCGCCAATGGTGATTGTGATGAACACAAGACTGGAAAAGGGTGATGATGATAAGGTGATGATGTTTGTCTATCTTCAACTACACATTGTATTAGTAGCAAAAGTAAACAGCAAGACTGTCATATTTTCATGCTTATTTCTTTTATCTTTCTAGAGCATTCGTTTCATATCTATTAATCTGTCTGGGAAGGATTAAAATACTCAATATTCACACGACCTGTTATAATTATTTGCTTGCAGTCATGCTTGAATTTAATATAAACTAGAATAAAGTAAATATATGTCTGATGCGTTGGCTAGGTGTAGTTGGTGAATCAGTTGAATGTTTGTAAATATGCAGTCCATTGCATTTGTAAAAAAACATATGTTCAAGGTTCTAAAATGACGTTTTATTGCATTCTGATTTCGCTATTCATTGATGCTCAGCAGTGGTTAGGCATGGGCAACCAAGAGCTGCTCGGATATTTCAGTGATTATGCTGTGACCAAAGCACGCCATGCATACGGTCCTCTTGGGCACCGTGGCATGAGTGTGCTAATATTTGAAAGCTCTGCCGTGGGCTATATGGAGGCAGAACGTCTGCATAAGCTCTTTGTTCTTCAAGGAACAGACAGGGACACATGGAACAAACGCAGGGTTCCTTTCTTGCCTGGTGGCAAAAGACAATTATATGGTTTCCTAGCCTTAAAGGAAGACATGGAGGATTTCAATAAGCACCACCCAGGTATAATATTTTTTAACTTCTCGAGTTGACATGTTAACATGGTCAATACCTGCCACGTTCATCTCTATATAGTACCACATGCCTCTTTAGCTTTCTGATGTTGTTTTGATTATAATTTCCGATCATTGCCAACACTTGTTTGTGCAGCAACCTTTTGGTGATTTGGATGTTTGCGTACTTAACACAAAATATGTTTTACTGAGCATGATTTTTTAATTTATTATATTAAAATAAAAAATCAATTCTGGCATACACATTTTCTACAAAGCTCGTAGCTTGCAAGACTGTCATACACATTGTAACATGGCATGGGATCCTAATTTCTTTGGTATATTAATGAGCATGTGTGCGCTTAGTAATGATGCCAGTTAATAATATTAAGGGTATGGTTTGCTAGTTCATCCAAAAATAGATCTTTGTAGGTCTTCTATGTGTTGTGTTGTCTGCTATCCTGTTAAATCGATATATTGCCTACTGTACTATGTATGAACATAAATGCTTTATTATAATTCTCAGGGAAAAACCGCCTGAAATATGAGATGAGATCTCATAATGAGATGGTAGTGGCCCAGCTGAAACAAATGAGTGAAGATAATCAAGAACGGAATTATCTCAAGAACAAGGTGGTTAAGACAAAGCAACACTCTAAAGCTGTAGAAGAAAGCCTGGGTTTTGTTGCCCGGAAACATCGAGAGTCTATACAAGAGAATATATTTGTCAGGCGTAAAGCCAAGGAAAAACACGATGAGTATGAGGAGGAGGTAACGGTTTGCTAGTTTCCTTAAATCTTCTTCCTTGTTTTTGAGTTCGTCTCCTTTGCTCACCTTGTGTTTCTTCTATACTTTGCAGATGAAATCCCAGGATCAATTCTTCCATGATCAGATAGAAAGCATGCGCAGGGCCATGGAGGAAAAGGAACGTGAGTTTGAGAGGTTGCTGCAGGAGGAGCGTGCCAAGGCTAGACAGTGTCATGTGGACGATTCTGGGACCACCGAAAATCGCAGGCTAAGGTGGATGTTTCACTTGTGCTTTTCTATTTTGTTTTTCGATCATGTCTTGCCGTCTCCTACCTACGCCAACATAGTTAAAACATGATCTATTTTAACCCGTACGTGTTATGCTGCTGTGCAGGAAGGAACAGGTACAGCGGTTCATAAACTCCCAGGTTAAGGACGTGCAGGAGTTCGAGGCTGAAAGAGACGAACTGATAAAAGCACACGAGGAGAAGAAGGTGCAGCTCAAGAAAGAGTACATGACAAAGGAGATGGAGCTCGAGGAGGAGTTTGATGCCGCTCTTACCGGTCTGATGGAGAAACACAGGCCCGACACCTTCCAGGCCCCCAATGGCTCTTGAAGATCACAGTACATAGGTTTTCGATCCGGTTTCCCTTATAAACTGGATCGCTCTCCTGGCATACTGGCTGGTTAGGAAACCTCGACTTGATTAGGGAAACTGAGCCTGCAGGAGTGTATGTATCACCACCCATCTAACGGCTTTCCTGCTTTGCCTCGGGTAGCCAACGTCGAATGGAAATCCGTTCTAGGACTTCAGGTGTATGCAAGATTAGGAAACCTCAACTTGATTGGACCTGTCATCTTGCTCTGCTTTAGAATTTCAGATAGAAGATAGAACGTATCCAAATTATCGTGTCATCTTTTCAGAATTTCAAATGGTTCCTCTGCTGGTGTCATTGCCAGAGAGAAGAGTTCGAGTTCTTTTCAAAAGACATGATGAGAAAAGTCATTGGTGAAAAGCTGAGTTGCTTTGAGGTTTATACTTTTGTAACTTTATCACCATTTGCTTTATCTAGTCACATTCTTTCTTGTCCTCTTCTTCATCACCTGGAACAGCCAGTGTTCGCTATTTGTCATGCGAAAACCGCCAAAAGTTCTTGGCCTCCGTGACCCCGGACACTCCGGTGCCGGCACCGGAGAAGAAGGCTTGAATCATGCATGTCACCACTCTGCTTTGCTTAGCAGAAACAATAGCAATATGCTCTAATTCTTGGCTTTGAATGACAAGAAGAAGAAAAAAATGCTCAGATTTGAGGCTTCCTTCCTTGCCACTAAACAGAAATGCCACATTTTTTAAATTTGGCGAGTATTATGCCCTGGGCCAAACGTGTGTTATAATGGGCGAATCTCATAAGGGCGAGTCAACTCCAAAAACACGCCCGTACTTCAGAATGTAGGCTGCAAATCTCACGTGCATTGTGTTTTAACCAAAAACCCGAACTGAATTGTCACCAAAGTTAGTACGAGCTATTTCTGTTGCTGTTTTCAACTATCCAAATTAGTACGAAAAACGAAACATGGCTTTCGGCTTAACTGAATGTCCACCCAGATCTGCATGCCATGGCTTCATCTTCTGGCCTCAACCCCCTTCATACCTTGTTGAAATCTGCAACTATTGATCTCATTTGGTTGATCAGTTAATTGTACAGACATAAACTGACCTGAAGATGAGACATCGACATTGCCTTGAACTGAGAGCACCATCACCATGGTCTAGCTATCTCCTCCATGAAGAGATAGATGCATTGCTAGTCTCTCTCATGGGTTGGTGCTTTCACTTCAAGCACAATCGACGCCTAGATCTCCTTTCCAGACGGCCATGAAGAAAGATGCGCAGGTATCCATGGCTGATGGTGCGCCGCCATCTTCGAACTCGGTAAATCACCAAGCCATGGCAGCGAGGCCCAAGAAGAACAGCCACATACTGCCCCCAACACACCGATGGTGGTGGGACAATTCGGTTTCTGAGCTATGGCAAATCCAATCAAGCGACGACAAGCACGAAGAAGAATGACGATAACCAAAGTTTCAGTTGCTTGATCAGATTTGCCATAGCTCAGAAGCTCAACAACATGGCCAGAAAGAAAAAAACTACATACCTATCTGCTTTTAATTTCTACCATCAGTTAATCATGAAAGCTGATTTCTGAATGGTAACAGTCACAACAATATGTAGCTAACACTAAATATCATGGCACCATTTTTTAGCAGCCTCAGTTTTATCCAAAGTTGTAACTGGGGTCATACTAAGATGCAGCAGCTATTGCTTCATAAGCTGCCGCTTGGAGACGGGCCGTCTCCGTCCTCCTCTTATACTCGTCCATCTCCTCCTTGGTTATAACATATCTTCCTTTTGCCTGAGAATCAAAGAAAGCAGGAGCAGGGAGAGCGACGTGGTAGGTGCATCATCCATCAAAGATTAGTCGGTACTGGAGGAACTGATCGTTCCTCTCAACAAACGGATGACGAACCATGTCCTTATAATCTAAATAAACAGGAGGCACGACCCAAATAATATCAGCCAAATCATCAAAGATGGCAGCACCCAAGATCATTCGTTAGATACTTGCTGTTATCTACTACTCCCTCCGTAAACTAATATAAGAGCGTTTAGATTACTAGTTTAGTGATCTAAACGCTTTTATATTAGTTTATGGAGGGAGTACTCCGTATTTGTTTCACTTTGCTACTGGACTCAAGTCTTCAGTCGATCTAGAGGAGCATTCATAGTGCACTGAATAAAGACAGGTTAACACATCACACAGACACTGATCACTTGATAGTTTACAGTTCCCACTTCACCTAAAATGGCAGAGCCAGTCAATTGACGGCGAGCGCAAGGAAGAACCAAAGTGCCGTCGCTTGATTTTGCCATGGCTCGGAACCGAACCTTGACAGCATGGCCAGGGAAAGAACTCCATACATGCACAGGAAAGTGTGCCACCTGCTCTTAATTCCTACCATCAACTATGAAAGCACCACAGTCACACAAGTATATTTAGCTAACACTAATTACCACTTTCAGAAGTTTTATCCAACGGCGCAACAAACCACCATAATATCAGCCAAATCTCGAGAACATGATCAAAAGTCATAATAGGTTTCAATTTTGTCTTTGCCGGCCACTGGACTCGTCTTCAGTCAAAATCTAGAGGAGCGCAAAAAACTCATCGCTTGATAGATTACAGCTTCCATATCACCTGAAATGAGAAGAGAGAAAAGATTATTATTTTTCGGAACCGAGATAGCAGAAAAAGATTATTATCTGTCCAGGGTTGAGGGGCGTGGTACCTTCATCTTGGTCAGAATAACAAAGACCTCATCTGCAGGGGCAATCTTGTAACCCCAAGCACCTTCTCAACGGATTCCTCGCTGCAATCTACAACCAAATTTCCCCATGATTACAGGGTGCAACAACACATTCACATTCTTAAACATGGAACTTAACTGAATCTGTACTATGTACAATAAAAAATGACAGATACACTAACCAAAAGCTATATGTTAGATATAATGCAGTTAAGAGAGGCCGAAATATTCAAAATAAAAAAAACATCTTATCATAGATTGGTGGCGGTACCACAGCGAATGGGGATATTATAGACATTGGCTGCTCTGAACTGGATGACCTAGAGAAACACATGCATGCAGAGGAGCAACATCGCAAACAAATCTTAAACAATTGACGAAATCAGTCCTGCCTAATGGCTGCTGCCTCACATTACATATTAGTTAGTTGGTTTCTGTGCAATAGCACACGCATCTTCAGAACTGAACGGAATCTCATAGGAAACAAATACAGCCTCTCTCTACTCCAACAAAAACAACAAATACAGTGAGCGGTCTGCAACCTAATCTGGACCCAGCTAGTTGTTACATTATAAAGTAACTAAGTCCACAGATATATGATACACGTGACAGAGACCCAAAAACGCAAAAAACACATCTTATCATGATTCATAGCACACAAACATGGCAAATTGGGGCATTAGAAATTACTACATTGGCTGCTCTAAGCTGAATGGCATCCAAACACATGCACACACAAGTCTCATAGAAAACAAATACATCCATTGGCCATGCCAATTGCAAACTAAAAATCCTTCATAGAAAAAAAAACTACTTGTGCAAAACAAACAGAAGAAGATTTACCTTTTTTTTATGGCATACAAGCTCATTATGCAAGGATAACACTAGCCATGAAGATGAGGTCTCATTGCGGACATATTGCTACAAGAAGACAAAGAACAAAAAAACTTCACTTTTTGTAAAGGTGTTAGTACTGGTCCTTGATAATCCACACCTCATGGGAGAATGACCGAAGACAGAACTATGTGTGTCAGACAACTTTTTGCATCCGTCTCACCATCTGGACAACCCGGACATACTCAAAAAATCGATTGCTGTCCATTCCCATGGTTGTGCCCACCGTCATCGCTGTGCCTCTGTAAACATCGTAGTTCCCACCAACAATGAGGTCAAACCCGCCAAACTCTTTCATCAGGTCCTCAAACTCCTTGGTATCTAGCTTCTGGATCCTATCAAATTGTCTTAGCTTTCCGTTCTGCTGGGTCTTTCTCCACCACATCTTTAGAACTCTACGGTTCACCACAGACTCCTCTACGGACACCACGCACCTCAGCGGAATTCCAAGACGGTGTAGAGCGACTTCTGCACCCCCGATTCCACTGTAGATAGAGATCACTCTCAGCCCATCAGGATACCGGTCCTTTAGGACCGACAAAAGGTATGCTATGGTATCAGTTTGCAAGGCAAACCTCATGGAAGCAACCTTATCTTGTGGGTCTATGCCCGGCAGATCCGTATGGCTAGCTGGATAGCCTAGAATCACTTCCATCTGGTGTGGCTGCAGAGGGCCTAACTTGTCTTGACCAGTCCAGACAAGGTTCGCCATCTTGCATTGATGAATGATCTGCGCTTGCTTCACTTCTGAAAGAATTCCTCGCGAATCTTTCACCGCCTTCTCCAGCTTCTCACAAATCTGTTCAGTTCCCACCACACCTAAAGCAACACCATCGATCTGCTTTCTGGTGTCCCATGAGGGCCAGAACCGTCTTATCAGAGGCAATGCATCTCTGATCGTCATTGGTGACCTTGGAATCGCAACATGCCTTCTCTCCGTTGGAAGGTTATGAATATAACCCTCCTTCCGCATCAGAGCCGAGAATGATTGACTGTTTAGATACTCCGGTTGCACGTTGAATAGGAAACTCGAGAGCTGATTCCACGTGTCTTTGCTGATGTCAACAAGACTTGCATAGAGGAAGAAGGGAGGTTTGAAAAGGTCACCGTGGATGTTTCTACCAGGGCTTGACGTCCTTTCAAGACATTCATCCTTCAGAGAACCATTAGCAATTGACCCAGAACAACGACTTAACCATGGAGTGCGGCTAGATTGATTAACATTCTGACTGCTTGACGCCCTTCTGTCATCTCCAAATGCATGCTTGGCCTTTTTACGTCTGATGTTGGCATCATCATCATCATCATCATAGAACCTCAATCTCGATGTTGAATACCCAGTTTCTGTCTCCTCCGGAAATTCAGACTCTATCTTCACCTACATAAAAGAGAACATACAGTGCCATGTTAGAAACAAGAGGGGTTATTAATTAGTTTTTATTGTTTTACATCCATGAGAGCATTTAAAGATGTCACTTTCCATATGAGCATTGGAGTCAGTGATTACATACTTTAATAATCATGAAACAAAAGAAACTAGAAAACCAACTGGAAACATCATAAATAGAAATCGTTTATGTAAACAGTTGATTTAACTTCTTTATGGATATGAGACCAAACAGATATTAACATTGCCCTTATCTGTCCACATATGGTTTTTGAACTCTGCAGGAGATCCTATAAGTAAAACAAGGTACTCTACACTACCATAGTGTTCTATTAATTTTTTGCATCGTCCAAAGCTCGCTCCTAACGGGAGACATGATATGAATAAATAGCACCCCACTTACAACTTTGCCACTTCCTCATGTAAAAGGGCTAACAGATGTGGGACGACACAACAAGCATTACATACTGGTGTCACTCACCCTAGGCTTCTAATTCTAATGCGAGAGTTAAGTCACAACCACAACTCCACATAGGCCACTTGACAGTTCAAGAAACCATCGGTACCCTCGGATGGGTGGCGAACACGGCTGCAAGTACCAGAAGGGAGTTCGGATAAGGGATTACCCAGGTTCGAGCCCACATGGTGAGGTAACACCCTACGTCCTGCTTTGGATTTGTATTAATGGTGGAGCACCTCGTGCAAGGGGGTTACAGTAGAGATGTGTATGGCTATCGAGAGTATAGTCTACGTTGTAGATGGGAATGGCTACCCGCAGCCTCGCCTTATACAGGTGACGAGAGCTACGGGTTTACAGGTGATTTAACCGATCTCATGCCGCCGCCATCTTGGTTTGCACGCCAAGATGGCTCCTGATCTTTATCCGAGCCTCCAGGCTCCCTCCTGTCACCGGACCCCCGCCAGACCACCTGGGTCCCAGGGCAAGCCTGCTGCCGGGCCTTCCTCTGAGGGACCACCCCCGGTGTGTTATACCATCAGTAGCCCCCGAGCGTGTCTAGAGTTAATCTTTTTCGTCCCCGGAGAGCACCGCGGGAGCCCGTGGGGGAAGTGGCAACGGGTTTCGTCCGGTGACGGCGAAGATCACAGGCCTGCTGCCGGGCTTCCCGCCGAGGGACCACCCCCGGTGTATTACACTGTCACCACTCCAAACAGCCCGAGTCTAATAAAAATGAATGTCATTTAGTTACCTTTTTCTGCTCAGTGGTATTTGAGAAGCGTCTTGCAAATATCGAGTCAGCCAACTCCTCGACTGTTGCTTCCTCGCCTGGAAAGAGTGGGAAACATGACATTTAAGGTTTCTGAACTCAACATAGCAGACTAACACTAGTAGACTGCAAATAAACATGTACTCGTCAGCTTAATATTAACAGATTGACATATTTAAAGTTATGGATACAGCTCTAATCCTCACACCATGTTTACCTACCAAAAATAGCAATCACAGATGAGACCTCTTCTTTACTGAAACCCATCTTAAGCAAAGAAAGTGGTTTATCCATTACCTCAGGCAGCAATTCAGCAGTTTCCTGAAAAATCATCATTTTAAAATTAAAGCGTGCATATTGGAATGCTCTAGAACAACAAATTCACCGAACAAAGTCTATAGCAGCGAGAAATGATGTAGCAAATGAGTTAATACTTGTTTCTGCTCAATGTTATTCGCAATGCGTCTTGCCAAAATTGCGTCAGCAAGCTCCTCAGCTTCAGCTTCTTGACCTGAAAGGAACAGGAAAAATGACATTAAGGTCTGTAGGAAATCACCAAAACAGACTAACAAGTGAAACAAGTCTGCTCTACAATACGAAAATGGTATTGTCATGTTCATAGAGAGTGATGACAGTAACATTCTGCATCTCAATTCCTTGATGTTGTTTCGAGGGGATGTAAGGCATGAAGATTAATTATCACAAGAGTGAGGTTGTGGTTTTTGGTGTTAAAATGTAAAGCTGGGAACCTTATCTCTGACATATCTGGGTAATGCCCATTGATGAACACAGATTACCTGATGCTCAGCTTATGCTTTTGGTTCAGAAAATCAGTAAGAGGATGGATCCATGGCAGAGGAGTCACCTATCTCCTGGGGAAGACTTATTCTTTCCAATGCATGTCTGGCAAATATGCCTCGGTACCAGATGGGTTTGTATTTGCTGGGTGAAGGTGTACACCATGAGATGGACAGGGTAAGGGACAGATTTTTCTGGGAGGGGACATCTAATAAAGCCAAATACCACATGCTCAAATGGGAGTCAGTCTGTAGACCTACAGATATTGGGGTTCGGAAATTGTTACATAAGTGGATTTGGAAATTGTTCAATGAGGATAAAGTCCCTCTATGGCTTCATCTCATTAAAAAGAAATGTATGCTGGAATGTTCCTCTATCTTCATGACTAATAACACTAGGGGATCAGAATTCTAGAATGGTCTGCAGAAGATCAACATCTCCTTTCTTAGGGGAGCTAAGTTTGTTGTTGGCAATGGGAAGATTTTCAAGACAGAGCGAATGGACTCTCAGTGCTGGCAAAAAATTACAGTGCCAAGTCTATGTACGGATGGCTTTCTCACCAGAGAGTACTGACACCTTTTTTGAACAAGATGTGTGGAGACTGAAGGTTCCTCCGAAGATCAGAGTTTTTGCTTGGCAAATGTTGCATGAGACGATTCCCACTAAAAAGCATATCCTTCATCGTCATGGGCTGACAGATGGCTGCTGCCCTCTCTGTTTGGCCCCTGAATCCATTGACCACCTTCTCTTCCAATGTCCTACTGTTCTTGTGTTTGGTCTTTTGGTAAGGAGTTTCTGGCCTGGAACGGGAGTCCTACTTCCACCCAGGACTTTGTTTCATGGTTGAAATGTGAGGCAAATGGGACTATGGATTGCATCTGGTTTGGGGTGTGGGCGATTGGGCAGGCATTGTGGCGCGTTAGGAATGATCCGATCTTTGAGCGAAAATTTCTTAAACATCATGCTGAATATGCTGTGGTCCGTGGTACAAAAAGCATGTTCAGCTTTATATCTCTTACTGGTGCGCTACTCTACTGCAGGTTGGTTATGGTAAATTTGCTGTCGTGCAGTGAGAATATCATCTGGAAGATTTCATCTTGTATTATGGAACGGACAGAGTATCTAGTAAAATAAGTAACAGAAGCTAACAATATTGAAGATTTTAGAAGCACCTACCAAAAGCTTCAATAGCAAATGAGACTTCTTGTTGAGTAAACCCCATCTGGAGCAAAGAATGCGGTTTATCCATTTGCGCAGGCAGAAATTCAGCATTTCCCTGAAAAAGAGTCATTTTAAAACAGAAGTATCAGGCCTGAGGTTGCTCACATTTGCATATGACTTAGTCTAACATATCCTAGGTGTTAAAAGTTAAAAAAAATGTAAACATAAGCAACAATCATGATAAATTTAGCAATCCTGCCTGAAGTTCATACTACAGTTATCATCGCCCATCAACATGCCTGGAGAACTATTCTGTTGAGAGCTTGATCATTGATAGGTATTTCAACCGGATCAGTTCTCTTATCTGGTAGGTTTGAATAGTACTTTTCATTTCTGTTTATTTTTAGTAAAAATTGCAGTGGAAGAACGAAGGATGGAACCAGCAGAAATGCTGAACCCACAAGTACAACCAGCAGATATTTTTACCAGTTTTATGATTTTTCTAAGACTGTTCTTGTGATTCATGTTCAGAATTACAGAGACTGGAACACCCAAGTCAAGTGTGAGCGGATGCGCTGGCTGTAAGTCTAGCTCATGGCACCACGAGATCGAGATCCAGAGGTAGAAACAACAGCTGCTAAAGAAAAACAAAAGGGATCGGGTAAAAGAAACCTCAGTTGTAGCTTCTTGAGCAGTGACAATCCAGTTCACAAGCTGATCAATTGACGCTCCCTCACCTGAAAAGAAATGAAACATATGTTGAGCAGAAAGCATATGGTTACTACTTTTACATGTCGATGCAGAATCACATACCTAACTCACTGACTGCCAAATCGACCTCTTGCTTCGAGAAGCTCATTTTGCTCAGTAAATATGACCTCTTTTTTGAGAAAGAATCTAGCTCCTGCAGAAGTTAGGAACATTCAGAAGATTTGGACAAACGAGTTCAACACAAAGGATACATGACAATGACAGCGGGTACGAGGATATATATCACCACGGTATCTCGGTCAGCTTCTATTGTGGGCAGTGAAGGGGCACTGTTTTCTTCATCATCAGAAGCAAATAGACTGCCCAAAGAAGTTGATGATCCCGACCCGGTGTTTCGCGAGGCCTATAACATGAAAGTAAATTCGGTATATTTTAGGAGCATCGCTGGCGAGAAAAGGGAAGTAACTAAGAGCACGGCAATGAAAGAGAAGACAAGTGAATAGACAAGGTCCGGCTCTACCATTTTTCTCGATCAAATCTGCCTCTTGGCCCTGAAAAAAGAAACGGTAACGATGGCATTAATATAGATGCACTGCGGTGAGAGTGAGAGATAATGGAACGTCAGTTGGGAGACACAACACAATGGAACAGAACAGAGTTAAAGCCAAAAAGAACACCCCCACACCCCACCGGAGCGCTTCACCAAAGAAAAGTACTCCCTCCGTCCGGAAATACTTGTCATCAAAATGGATGAAAATGGATGTATCTTGAAACAAAAGCGTCTCAAACAATCAACAAACATGCATCGACCCTAAGCAGCAGAGCAAAACATGCATCGACACAAGTGAGAAGCAACCAAAACATGAATCCCAATAACACCAACAGGGACTATGCTCTTTATCCATCACAGGAGATCAGCATTCCTGAATTGCTGCATCTTTATCCCTTTCCCCAGCCTGCCAGGCAAGGGCATCTTCATCTTCGCCATCAGGGGTCCTGATACAGAGCACCCAATCTCCCGAAATATATAAATCCTAAAAGACACTAATTCCAGGCCGTGCGGAGGCGGACCAGAGTACAAAACGCGCCGCCGCCACCTCTACATCTCGCCGGCCAAACCTGAACAGCAAGAGCGCGACGGCCCCGGCTCGCCTGCTCCGATGCGGGCACACCAAGACGCGGCACCGCCTCCACCGCCGTCGCGGCGCCCAGAGAATCATGTCGGGAAACCTACCTACCTGCAATGCCGACGGAGAACCGGAGCTCCCCTCTCCTCCGGCCGCGAGGGCGGCAGACGGAGACGACGGCCCGCCGCGGCCTCGCCGGCGGTCGAAGCGGGGGAAGAACCTTGCACCGCGGAGGGGACGAAGAGAGCGAGGGCGAGGAGAAGATAGCATTACCTGCCGCCGCGGAGAGGGTTTAGAGCTTTGGACGGCGGCGGCGGCGCCGGCCCCGGCGAGGAAAAGCCCTCCCCTTTTCTCTGTTTGATTGTCCAGAGGCTCCGGGTGCGAGAGCAGAATGCAGCGGCCGCCTTATTTTATTATTCAGTTTTGCTAGAACTCATTTAGATGAGATATAATTTGGTCTCATTCATCTTTTATAGCCATTGGATGTGATGCTATAAGATGCTATAAGATGCGTGTGTGCTGACGTGGATGTTATATGTTCTTGTTTTCCAAGTGAATGAGACCAAATTATATCTCATCTAGATGAGTTCTAGGTACTCCCTTTATTATTACTCCCTTCGTCTCAAAATACTTGTCTCACGAATAAAGGTATCTAGATCTATTTTAGTTATAGATACATTTATTTCTACGATAATTATTTTTGAACAGAGAAAATTTGTCTGAAAATACTTGTCCGACGATGTATCTAGATGTACTTTAGTTATAGATACATTTTTTTTATGATAATTATTTCTGGACGGAGACAATTGAATGTGCGAGGAAAAGCCCTTCCCTTTTTTTAATACATTTGAATGTGCAAATCGGTCCTTAAACTCTAAAACTATACTTTGAAAGACCATGTCTTCCTCTTTATTTCTTTTCTTTCATATCCCTTTTCATTCTTGAATTTTTTTTGGAGTGCTCTATAGGGGAGACGAACCGACGCAATCGCGACAAAGGGAGTGAGCGGTGGATAACCATGATCCGGACAAAAGAGGGACGCTACTACGATGATCGTATATAATGTCATTAGCGCGAGCCCTTGCTATAGTCGGTGATACTTGTTTCATCTGGCTCATCTCAGTCCTCTTTGCCTTCAGGCCCACCCACTATTCACCTCATTCACGACGATGCCACTCATCTCATTTGTGTCATACCCTAATTAGCAAGTTTTCTACTAACTTCGCTTACCACCTCCTCGTTTCCAAAAGTTGTGCCATATCTTGCGTGACTGGTGATACCAAAGCAAATGCTAGTGATAAATAGATCGGTAAATGACGCATATTAAGAACCATGGAGGAGATGAGAAACTAACCCAGTGAATGTTGACACTTGAAGACTGGCAAAGTACATTCTCATTTTGTCTTGGACATGTATCTCTAGCCCTTGCACCTGCTTCGCTCCCGCTTTACAATCTTTAGTACCAACCTTCATTAGTCAAGGATACACTTTTCAAATAGCCAAAAGGTATAAAGAAGTTTGTTCTCCGTTTCAACTAAAACAAGTGAAAGGAAGTGGGAGAGCAATACAGAACACTCGACAAAAAAAACTATGTTCACACTGTTTATTGTGTGGTAAAAAGAGGGTTTTTATCAAATATCACCCTAAACTAAATAGGAAGAGCAACACCATACACCATGACATTATAAGCTCATACCCGGTGGCATTCGGTGAAACCCGTCAAGGGTGCGAGCTCTACCTAACCGCCGACTCTCATCCCCCACTCGACACGGGCCACAGCAACAGTGTCGAGCGGAAGAAGGGAGTCGACAACGAAGACGTGCCGCCACCTGAGCATTACTCTCTCTGTAAAGAAATATAAGTGTGTTTAGATCACTACTTTTGGCCGGAGTCCATGCCCTCATGCCTCGGGAAAAAAATGCGAGAACAAATGTAAGGGAAAGTAAACATGTTTTCCGGCCGAGAAAGCGTAAACATAGGAAAGACGCCATCATCTAAACCCACTCCACGAGCTCCATCGACGACTGGTCGGAGTTTGATCCCATCTCTTCCGAAATCCAAACCAAAATTCCTTCCTTTTCTTTCTTCCTGCCGTCCGAATCAAAGTGGCGAGGTCTCTTCCTCTCGGACCTCCCCAGCTGCGCCGGGAAGGCCCATGGTGATCCCCCGCCGCCGCGAGCTCCTCCTGCCTGCGGTCGCCGCCGCCCTGCTGCTGCTCCTCCTCGCCGGACGCGCGGCGGCCGACGACGCCTCAAGCGACGACCGCGGCCACGACGCCTCCCCCGGCTGCAACAACAAGTTCCAGCTGGTAAAGACCCAATCCCCATCCATTCTGCTCCCCGTCAGATCTCGTCGCCCCTCCGCTCGCGATTCGAGGATTGGGTTCTGACTCGGATTTTTCCGATGTCAAATGTGGAATCTTTCTTTGGACATAGACTAGATGCAACCCGTCCCTGCTACAGTAGATAAGATAAACTCTGCTTGATTGATTGATGCCCAACCTGACTTTCTGAACCCACCCTACTGTGAACCTGGCAGCAATGTTCTTATGTGTTTTCTGATGGTCAGCAGCAGCAGCAGCAGAACAACCACTTATGTGTGGCAGCCCACCATTCTTTCTCATGCTTCCAGATTTTCTTGTTCTCCAGGTTAAGGTGAAGAACTGGGTGAATGGAACCCAGGGCACGACCGTTGTCGGACTGAGCGCGAGGTTCGGGTCCCCCTTGCCTAGAACTGTCGATGGGGCTCAGAGAACATTTGCTGCCCTCACCAATCCTCCAGACTTGTGCTCCAATTCGACCTCAAAGGTTCGGTTTCGGCCCCGATATGACTCGGTTACTACCAAGTTGTTTTCATAAGCATTTTTCTAATATAATCTAAACTAATCCTTGCTGCTGCTGCAGTTGACAAATTCTATTGCCTTAGTGGCACGTGGAGGGTGTCCTTTCACCGCCAAGGCCGAATTCGCGCAGGCTGCTGGCGCAGCTGGTTTGGTTATTATAAATGACGATGAAGGTATTATCAGGGCAGCCTGAAATATATTGTTATCTCTGCCCTGTTCAATTTTTTTTCTGGTAGGCATGCCTGATTCTCTTGCAGACAGTAATCCGTTTGGTCAACTCTGTGTTTGCAGAACTTTACAAGATGGTTTGTGGTGACAATGATACTTCGCTTAATGTGACAATTCCCGTCGTAATGGTACCACATTCGGCAGGCAAGAATCTGAAGGACCTATTGGATCATGGAGCAAGGGGTAAGTACATATTCTTAATTGTCCTTACTATTGCTAACTGGTAAACTTTGTAATTGCTCCAGTAGTAGAGTTTGATTAGTTAAACATCTGTAGTCTCTTATTTCTGCTTATTTTCCTAATAAATTGCAAGATCATTTTGCAGACGATAATCCATTAGTTTGACTCCATTCTGTCTAATCAAACGTTTTAGAAACATTTGTTTCCATATTGTGTCAACTTAACTTAAAGCACGGAATGCTTACAATTCAGACAATTGCATGCAATTTTAATCTATTTTTTGTTAATGGAAGGGAGTTATACACTTATACTTACCAATAACATTGAAGTGCTTGAGCATCTCCCTCAACCCTGCATGTGTATTCACAAAATTTTGTATTAGAATTATAATTTGAAAAGTAGTTAATGCATAGCAAACCCAGTACCTAGACAAACTGCTGCATTTTTATCTAAGGCCTACGTGATAAGCCAGACAGATAATTGGCTGAAATAAGTGATATAGGGAAGGCGGCAGATGGGGGAATGAGAGAAAAATGATATTTTATTTCATGGCATGTCTCACCATGTAGCCAATATTAGTGCTAAACATTCAAGAAAATACACCATAGATCCTTTGTGGTATGTGGCAGTTCCTCTAGTTATGGTAGAGGTTCCGACCCTGGATGCCTCATGTGCTTGTGAATCCGTGCTAATAGTGTAAATTGGTATAATCATAGTCTAACTTCTTACTGAAGGACCGTCTTTGGATCCTTATCACAGAGCTTCTACATTTTTTAACACAAGTCAACTACTTAATGATCACAGTTGTACTCATATGCCATGCATAAATAGTGTTTTCTTGAATGACTAATCTAAGTCCCATATCTTGTGAGTTAATTTTGATACACCAGACTATGCATTGCTAATAAGTGAATGTTCTTTTGCTGTAGTTGAGGTGCAGTTATATTCGCCAAATCGACCAGTTGTGGACCTTTCCGCATGCTTCTTGTGGTTAATGGCTGTAGGAACTATAGTCTGCGCCTCACTCTGGAGTGAATTCGTTGCATGCGAACAGATTGATGAGCATTATAATCAGCTGACACGGCAGGTCCTGACTTTTCTCCCTGTCCAGACTTGATGGCAGTTCATGCAATTTAGCTTCTCATATGCATATACCAATCAGTAAATCTCGACTCGGAACAGGGATGACTGATGAGACACTAATAGGACTGCAGTGTAGAATACATGATTGTTGTTTGATTCCATGTTATCTACAGTTTTTTTTATTTCACCTTGAGTTGCAAAAAAAATTGTTGTTAGGCACGCTTGCTACTTACGAATGATTATTAAAATAACAAATAATTTGCGTTTTATTGTGTTTGTTTCTAGCTAATGAGTAGTAATTTTCAGGTTATCACTTGGTTAAGTGTTATGCTAATGAGTTTCTTCGTTTCATACTAAACAGCCGGGACCTAATTCTGGAGCAAACAACACACAAGATAAAGAAATCCTTGAAATCACAGCAAAGGGAGCTGGTGTTTTTGTCATAGTAGCTTCAGTTTTCCTTCTCCTCCTGTTCTACTTCATGTCGTCTTGGGTCGCCTGGCTACTGATTGTATTGTTCTGCATTGGTGGTATTGAGGTATTTCCTCGTATATTATCTATCTTTGCACTCTTTTGATCACAAGGCCTGTCTACTTGTACAAATTCTTCTCTTGGCGCTTGGTTATTGAAGTGCTTGTTTAGTTTTTTAATTGGTATTTGGTTGTGAGTTTGTTTCTGTTTTGTGTCTTGCAGGGTATGCATGTTTGCTTGGTGACAATTATCTCTAGGTAATGCATGAAATAGTTTACATCAAGTATTTTTTTTCAATGCTCTTTGTTTTATTTATCTCCTCATTGCCTGTGCCTCATGTGCGCCTTGTTTGCAGGATTAATAAGGATTGGGGAAATAATACTGTACAATTGCCCTTATACGGGGAGGTCTTGGCCTTGTCTGTTGGAATAGTACCATTCTGTATGGTCTTTGCCATTCTATGGGCTGTTTATCGGCATTCTTCATTTGCTTGGATAGGCCAAGACATCCTTGTAAGTTGAATTGATGATGATTCTTGCGTTCGCTTGCTATGTTTTTAATCTTGATTTTAATCCTTGTAAAAGGGTTTTTTATGACCTTCAGTATTTAGTCTATATTTTAACCATTCAGCCTGTATTTGTGACAGGGTATCTGCCTGATGATAACTGTGCTTCAGATGGCGCGCTTACCTAATATCAGGGTATTGGCACGTCTATTTGCAGTAGTCCTAACAGTTTTACGACTCCTACATGTATCAGAAGTATCTAAGGCTGTATCTTTGCAGGTTGCATCAGCTCTTCTTAATGCTGCATTTGTGTATGACATCTTCTGGGTCTTCATTTCACCTCTTATATTCCATGAGAGTGTTATGATTGCAGTAAGTCCATTCTTGACCTTTACATTTACATCTAGAGTTGTTATCAGTTACGCTCTAGTTTTACAGGTTAATTTACACAGTAGATTTTCTAGTTAAATCAATGGATTAGGCTTGTTTCTCCTCATCAAAAAGACAAACAGAAACGGAATAGTCTTGCAACCACATGATGAAGCCATTTAAGAAAGGTATACTTTGAGGTGGGAAAGATTTGGTAGGTTGTAAAATCGAGAGAAGGACAGGACAGAATCCACAAGGGTTACCTGCTTAAATACCTTCAGAATTAAGAGAATAATTAGTAGTCTATCATGAAACCGAGTGGATTGTTAGAATATTCAGTGTTATGATCTAATTTGGTGCTCTCATGACCCGTATAAAATTGATATATTTTGGCAGCAACTGTTCAGACTTGAAACTGCAGTGAAATGTTCAGAACATGTACTTTTTTGTGGTTTATAATTTGAGGTTAAACAAATACATTATCAAGCAAATGATCATGTTTAGTGGCCTATCTTATTCTATTGTGTACTGTGACTTGTGATTGAAATTTTCATTTTATTAAAACCTTCAGGTTGCTAGTGGAGACAGCTCAGGGGAAGCAATTCCGATGCTCCTAAGAATACCTCGTTTCTTTGATCCATGGGGTGGCTATGACATGATAGGCTTTGGTGATATTATTTTCCCTGGATTGCTCGTTGCATTCAGCTACAGGTACTCTATGCGATGTTACTCTGTTAGTTCACTAATGGGTATACATAGACGAAACATACTTAAATACTGTCTGGTAGTCTGGTACCATTCTTGCTAAACGCGATGAAGGCCTTAAGACTCACACTTTTTGTTCTGAACCTTCATTTGGGATAACTAACTACCATGCTGGAAGATAGGTTGAGATGGCGAATATTGGGGAGATAATAGATCAATTCTTCTTGCTAGGTTGAGATTGAGAATATTAGGGAGACAATAGACCGATTCTTCTTGCTTATCTTGGACATCTTCATATAGTGAATGCTTGGGCCCTTGACGTTTCGTAGCACAATAAGAACTCTGTTTGTATGAGAGGTTTACGCTATTTGTTAATGATACATCATCACTTGGCTATACGATGCAGATTTGACAGGGCAGGCAAAAGGGGTATCTTGAATGGATATTTTCTATGGCTGACCGTGGGATATGCTGTCGGTAAGTGTGCTTGACTCATCTTGTTCTGTACACAGTCCATTGTTTGTAGCAAGCAGTGCCTCTTGTGCAGAGCTCACATTTTCATTTTCCCCTTGCAGGCCTTTTCCTTACCTATCTTGCGCTTTTCCTGATGGATGGACATGGTCAGCCAGCGCTGCTGTACCTAGTTCCTTGCACGTTAGGTAAGCATACAGATTGTTCCTTTTGGTGCCTCGTCTTATCTACTTGCTCACTTCCCTCAATCAGCGCGACTGATGCCTGTATCGTACATTGTCATACCAGGGGTTATTGTGGTGCTTGGTTGGATGAGAGGCGAACTGCCTCACTTGTGGAACTACGGAAGAAGACCGGAAAATTCAGTCGGCGAAGTCTGAAATGTAACCTGACAGGATTATTTGTACCTGGAAACCGTTGACATCCTTCGATCTAATCAGTTAATGGATCTCAACATGATGCTCCGTTTCCGTGAGAACTGTGCAGCTTCGAGGAAATGTAAACTTAGCTGTAGCCAGATTTGTGTTTGATATAGGTTGTACTTTGTCGACCTTGAAACGTGTGAGTTGAGGTTCGATGTGGGAGTTAACTTTGTATCAACAACAGAGATTACATGTTATTTTACATAAGGCTGAGCTAATGGTATTCTATTCTTAACAAAACCATGATCACCTATGGGAGTGGAACAATCACTCAAACCCTAAATCTTCAGGGCAATGAAATTTCAAATATAGTGGCACATTGGGCCACCCATGTTCAGACATGTGTCTGCTTGCAAACAAAAAACTGAAAGTGATGCTTTACCAAGAACATCAACTAGTTCATTGTCCACAACTATGTGAACTTCCAAGACGAGGCCATCATTTAATCATTTCACTACAAGTTCACTCAGTAATCTGAACTTTCAAGTTAACTAAGCGTGGATTTGACCACCTGTAAAGAGGAGGCAACCATCTGATCATCTCATGATATTCTCTATAATCTGTCTGAGCATTATAAATTTTGGAATGGTATTTTATTCTTACAAAAATCAAGATCACCTATGGAACTGAGCAATCATTCAAACACTAAATTTTCAGGACATTGCAAATGCAAATATAGTGGCACATTGGGCCGCTCATGTTCAAACATGTGGATGCAAACAACCTCTGAAAGTGATGCTTTATCAAGAACAACCAAGTAGTTCTTTATCGTTCAAAAAAAAGAGAGAGAGAGAGAAAAACACCATTTAAGCATTTCATCACAAGTTTACTTGATAATCTGAGCTTTCAACTTAACTAAGTGAGGATCTGACCCCCACTGGTCAAGAGGATGCAACCATTTAATCATTGCATTGCTAGTAGGATCAGGTAGATATATGAGCATTGTAAAAATTCTGGATGAAGATGAATCATCATAAAAGAAAGAACTAAGTTCTGCATAATAATAAAATGGACACAGGAATCACTCACAATGCACAATGTGGGGATTCATATTTCCACACTGGCACCACCCGATTAGACCCGTCTTGAGTTGAGTTTCAACCATACAGAAAATAAAAACATGCAGAACTAGCACAAGTATCCATCCGACTGTACAATTGGTGTTCTTTACAGAAAACCAAACCAAAAGCATCATCATCCAGTCATCATCAACTCCCCACATCTATCTGTACAGAGTTCGGGGGGTCAAAAGAGGGGGGGACCTAGCAAACTCCCGACTGCGATTCAAAGCCGCTGCTTCAGGGGGGCGACATCCGCTGCGACAAAAACCGGTAGATGCGCCATGCCACGCCACGCCATAATTCCTGCACTACTAAACCAATCTTCCTCACTTTTATACAGTTTGGGGGTGGACACCGCCTTTCGTCACAAGACAGTTAGACTCCGCGGCGGCGACTCCGAGCCTCTTCGTTGGTTATATAATCTACAAACTCCCCACCATGGATTTCTCCCCGGATATCTTGATCTCGTTGGGATTGTCGTCCTCTTCGAAGCCGAGGGGCTCCTTGCTGGAGCCTGCCCCACCATCCAGAGGCATGTGGATGCATATCCCATTTGGGAATGGTTCCTGAGTTTCATTCATGGTATTAGAGCACTTGCATTAAAGGTCAATATTGCTCAAAAAATTGCATAAACAGAACACTGGTAGTAAATCGTGTCCCCGGGTATTACACTTCACTTTTGAAAGAACTACAACTAATGTTTCAAAACAGATGGCCTTTCACTTTCAGCATGCAATGCAACAACTTGTTACCTGATTTCCAGTCTCTGGTCCATTGGAATGAAAAAGAATGGGGCGGCATCTCTTGTCCTCGTTCATCAAACTTGAATTCTGGAAATGTGAGATTAGTGCATTCCTTCCCTGGATCCTACCATAAGCCAATGACGCTACTTTCTCACTGTTAAATTTCTCCCACTTCTTCCCATTGAAAGCCTGTAATTAAAGGTAGGCATCCAAAAGGTCATATTTCATGCTGTTGAGATTAATTCAACCAGCGAGCATAGGCTGCTGTGAAATTCAGCTAGACATGGATCGGTAAGAGAACAATGGAACATGTAAAGGACCAACAAAGAAAACATACCTGGTAGAAAGATACAATGTGCACGGGGGATATCATGTTAATGAACGCATAACCAACATTGCATTTGTTCTGCAGGGGAAAATGAAAAAAAAACAATTATTACACTGCTGGATATCTGAAGACCTCGTTGAAAAAGTCAATATCAGATATACTACCTTGAAATCAATTGGCAGGTAGAAGAAGTCATATGTTCCTTTGTGGAGCTCATCAATTGCAGCCAAAAGCATCTTGGATGTGTACCTATCGAATTCAGGAAAAAATGAGTAAGGACAACCAGCAAGCAAAATATAAAGAGCACACAAGAAGACACCAAATGAGGACACGGGCATACTTGTTTGGGATGTTTTTAATCATCAATGTTGTCCGAGTATCCTCCCCTTTACGGATCTTGTCCAAATCAAGCTGATACTGCTTCTTGCTATCTGCCTGGAACGCGCTGCTGTCAACTCTGCGGTTACGACCACGCTCAATGGTGGAGCTGTCAAGTCCATAATAACCAGGTCCTTGATATGTGGTGTTCCCAAAGAATGGTGGTTGCCCAAGTCTTGGCGATGGTACTGGTCTGAAGTTAGTAGAGTTATTATCTGTCAGGCTTCCACTTAGAGCAGAGACAGGATTCAGGGAAGCACGAGAAGCCATGTTCAGCATGAGGCTTCCCCCGTTTCGGTTAGCACCGCCAATGTTCCCCATATTTGCAAACCTAACTTGATTCATAAACGATGTCTCGGGCGATTCAGGCAAAAATCCGAAGTGGCTCTCAAACGGAGCTCCTGAAGGGGCAGACCCAACATGATGACGGTTTTGATCCAAAGATCCGAACAATGAAGCCTGGCGACTACCATACAGGAAGCCCTGACCCTGAGGGCGGCTACTAGATGACATTGCATGACCAACTGGTGGTGGACGCCACATTGATGAGGACTGGGAATGCTCCGGATAAGGCTTTGGGCTGCCCCACAGAAACTCAGGCCCTGTTAATGTCCCAGGACTCGAGCTCATATGGTCACTTTTGCGATCTTGGTATGACTGTGAGTGCTGAAACGCAGCGCCGAGGGACTGGTTGCTGTTTGAGAATACTTGATCATATTTAGACCAGTTGTTGTCCTTCCCAATTGGTGCAATCTTCAGAGCATTTGACATCATTGAAGGGGACATTCCGATAGGGCTCATTCCGTTTCCAGTAGGTGAGTTGCTGAATGCATGCAGCAAATTGTTGTCGGTTGGGCTACCATACTGAGCCCATGCCCCTGACAAGAGATGATGCATTTCTTAGTTGTGAACAGGTGTTTGGAAGAAAATTAGATAAAGTGAGGATAACAAGACTTAAAACTGATCCAGTAAAGTACCTGGAGGAGAGTTAGCCATAGGCGATCCGACGTGAGAATGCCTATAACCTCTGGGTTCATCTTCTAGTTCATGACCAAGGTGTTGCACCAAGCTAAATCAGAAGAAGAAAATAGAAGAAGAGTCAGATCAGACTGGAAAAAGTCATCAAAGACAGATATCTGAAAATTTGTGTTGTCCAAAATTCAAGGAACATCTCTCGAGGAGCAAACAGGCATATCTACTGCTTATTCAAATATACCATTCAATAACGCTTGGAACATTCATACCTTCTGCGTGTTCCACCAGGACGACTTGGCTCCAACTTGATACGTTTTCCAGCAATCTCACTCTTATTCAGTGACCGAAGAGCAGCTTCTGCCGCCCTAACATCGTAGAACTCAATAAACTTATGGTGCTTTTTGTTAGGCGTCTCTCTTATCTGCAAACAGAAATCAAACAGCTTGAATGAATACCAAAAGAAAGATGTATGAAGCTGCATTTTTCAAGCAGAAACCTTAATTTAGGAGGAACAAAATTTGGGAGTAGCATCCTGACCTCCTTTACTTCCCCATAAGTTCCGAAAATCTGGCGAACCTCTTCATTAGAAACTGACGGATCCAAGTTAAAGATAACAAGAGTCCCCTGGTTTAAATCTTTGTCAGATGGATTCTCCTGCAAAGACCAACAAGGCATTCATTTTCAAGAACTACTTTTGCGGCCAAGGGCTAAGTGTGCAGAAGAGAAATGTAACAAACCTTTGGGATAGAAAAATGAATGTCAAGCTTTCTCCTCCTCAGAGGCTTATTCTGCAACGAACGCATTGCACCGCGTGCAGCTCGGATATCAAAATAAGATATCATTACAAAGCCCCTATGCTTCGTTGCGGTGTAGAGGGTCCGGATATCCCCAAATTGCTGAAAGGAATGACAATAACGTCACTGTCAAGACCAACTGAGATTCGACATCAAACGGATACAGATAAGAACAAACGGTGGTTATGATTAGTCAACACAGAAGATGAAGGTGTCAAGATCATAAATATCCTATATACAGAAGATGTTCAGATACTAAATGATACACCTACTGCTGCTGAGTAATAACAGACAAATTGGAGTGGTTAAAAGGACATAAATCTGGTTCTCTCTCTAAAAAACAGAGTACATAAATCTGGTTACCTCAAAGAGAGAGCGCAGTTCAGAGTCCTCGACGTTACTGTTAATGTTCCTCACGAACAATGTCCTGGAAGGGTGCTCCCCCAGCGGATGCTCCCCAGCCACAGCTCCAGGACTGTTTGACAGACCGAAATTGTTGTTTACCCCATTGGCCCTGATCCCATCGCCTATGCTTGCATTCCCCAGACCAGCTGTGATGCTGTCCAGAGGGTCCGAGTCCAGCTCCATTCCCCCTCCACTTCCAAAGACATCAAACTCCTCCAGTTCCTCCGCGGGGTTAGTCTGCCCTGCCGGCTCGATCTCATTCGTGATCCCAGCGAAAAGCTCATCCTCATCGGGCAGCAGGTCGTCGATCTGCCGCAGATCAAAGTCAAACGGGTAGTCGTTCCCCTGAGGATCATCATCGAATTCTTTCAGTTTAGCAGATGCGTCGTCCATCGAAGGGGTGCCATGTGCGGAGTCAGGAAAGTTCACTGGAAGAAAAAGGAAATGCACAGGATGAGGATTCAGGAATACAACAGCACAAATTTTTTTAGATTTTGCCAAACTTTTGATGGCAAACTAATGCTGAGACTAGTTAACAGCAAAAACTGGTGTTCCCCCCTATTTCCATACATCCATCTGAACAATGCTAACTGGTAACTCTGACATACACAACACAGCAAGACTTGGTAAACAAAAATACACAATCATTGGCAATCCTTCCTTGAGAAGAAGGGGACAATTATTGGCGGGCGGGCCTACATTTTTCGTGCGGCAGAACGGGCAGCGAGGTGGAGAAGATGCTGGTGTCGCCGGCTCTGAGGCCATTGGGCGGGTTGGGGTTGTTGTTGTTGGTGAGGGGCGGCGCCGGAGGGACTCCCCACGGGCTGCTGCTGTAGCCCGGCGGCGCCTGCTGTCGCTTCTTGACGGCGAGCGGCACAGCAAAACCTGTCACACAATCAAAGGCAAAAGCACAGACATTCAGATAGCGGAGCAGTAAACAGAGCAAAGGAAAGGCAGGGCAGAGATTGAGATACAGGTAGCAGGAGATGAACGGTACCTGGTGGGCTGAGAGGTGCCGGCGATCGGTCCATCAGTGCATTCGCCTGTGAACCTGCAAATGGAGCTAATTTTAGCATCGACTAGTGTTGTGAATGGGTAAGGAAAACGCGGATGAATTAGGATTGGTGGGGTAACTGCACAACAAACCGGGTCAAAGAGTGGGAGGAGTGTATTTCGGAACTGGATAAGCACAGGGAAGGATGGAAGGAAGCAACGAACTTTGACCCCCGGAAACGAAAATAGTGGCGGCAACAGGGGGAGAGAGGGAGGGATTACCGAACCCACCCTGGCCACGATCAAGAAATCAATCAATCCAATCTAATCTAGAGGGCCGGCGTCAACGATCCCGCCCAAGTACGAGTAGTAGATTGGGAACATCAAGGAGATACGACCTTATTGGCAAGTACCAGAGCTGGAATTGGTCCATTCATGGATGGGGAGAGAGGAAGGCAATCAAATCAGGGAAGATTACATACGCCCTGAGTGACCGGAGACGATCAGACTAGTAATAAACCCATCAAGAACCCACCCACCCACCAACGGAAGAAGAATTGGGGGGCCAAGAAAGAAGCCGACTGACCTGGCGCCTCCGGCGGCGGGGCGGGGAAGGAACCCTAGCAGCTGGGCTGAATCGGAATCCCTCTTCGCCTTGGTCTCCGGCCCGGGCGTGCTGCTGCGTTGGTTCGCGGGACGGAGCGATTTCTTGGGAGATGAGGGGAAAGAGAGAGAGAGAGAAAGGCGAAATCTTTTCTCTCTTGCGCTCGTCTCTCTCTTGTTTTTTATATATACTCCATCCACTAGTGAATCATCAAGAGAGAAATAAAATAAAAAAAGGGTTTTTTACTGGCCCAAGCAAGCGACGCAATTGGGTACTGGACGCCAAGGAAAAAATAGTTAACGATTATCCACAAAATAAAATAATCCCATCCCATTGAAGAAGAAAAAGAAATAAATAAAATGGGAAGTAGTAGTAGTAGTGGGATAGGGACGGGTATGATGATTGAGCCCATCCGTCCTCCACTGAATCGTCGCCTGTCACTTGACAATGGCGGGTGGGGCCGAGCACACCTGGGAGCCCACGCGTCAGCCCCACTGCATCCGTAAAGCTCGCATGTGCTGCTAGTGGCCAAGAGGAGAGGCGGCCCCACAAAAGTCGGGAGGTGGGCCCACGAGGACGATGCTGGGGCTGTGGGCCCGCCCTGTCGGTCCTTCCTCCTTGAAGAACGAGAGAGAGGGCCCGTGGCCGCCTTCATACGCTGGATTGGAACGTCGCCTCGCGTCCGCCCGCCCGCTTCCTTCATTCTCTCCTCGGTTTACACCGTCTACGCCCATACTACAAATCAGACCCCTTAAGTGCAATTCTAGCTGACCCAGCAAAAACCGCAAACCCGCATAATTCCAACGTGTATACAGGCTCAATCCAATTTTACGGCCAGAACAAACCCCGCATACTCGCCCGGCCCGTAAAATAATTTACCGCGGCCCGCAAACCACCCGCCGTAACCAGTATATCTACGGGTTTGCGACGCGTTTGCGGGTCGAAACCCTATCCCTCCACCGCCGCCGAGCCCCGCAATTCCCCACTCCCCTCCCACATTTCTCGCCGCCGGCGAGCCCCTTCCGCCTCCAGCCGCCGTGTGGGGACGCATGTGGAGCTCCGGACGACGCAAGGAAATGGACCAACCGCAACCTCTCGCCACCAAGTTTCCGCGTCCGCGAGACGGACGAGTACGACCGTCGGCACGTTCGTACCCCGTCCTCTGCCGCGGGCTCGTCCTCCACGGCGAGATCTTCCTACACCAGGAGCTCCTCTTCTTCCAGCGCGGGCCTTCTCCCCGTGAAAAGGGTGTGGTCCGAGGAGTTCGGACGTCGCGGAGTCATCGAGACGGAGGACTTCGTCACCGATGTTGACGCGATCGCCACCCAACTACACCAGGAGCATGCGGCCGCCACCCAACTATCATCGCCTGGTCCTTTTTCAATGTCATGCGTTTGTGAGGCACTCCCGTCCCAACTCTGCTCCCCTGCCGCCAACTAGTCAAAACCCAAGTCCACCGTCCACCGCCGGAATGTCATGGAAGTTGACGATCGGGAAGCATGACCACAAGGTCGGCTCCTCCTCAGAGCGCCATCGCGTGATACCCCTCGCCGTGACGCGGCTGGGGCCTATGCCGCCCATGCGTGCCCGCATGCATGTTCCGGTGGCGATGTGCCAGAGGTAATAGGAGGCGGCGATCCCAGTGCCCTTGCCGGACATGAACATGCCGAACGACTAGCATTTGGAGCCGGAAAGGGTTCCCGTGCCGGGCGTTCCAGCCTAGTCGCGCGTTGGGTGCACTGGTGGGTTGACGAACACATACATACTTTTGATGTGCGCCTGCCCACCCAAATGAAAAAAAACCAAACACACGGTGTGTCCGTTTGAATCGCCATGTTGGAGTTGCCCTTACCCGTGTCTCACTCCGGTTCTTGAAGCTAGTGTCATTTTCTGGTTTGGTCTGTTGTTGAAGATGCCCTTACCCATCTCTCTCTCTCTCATCCTTGAAGCTAGTGAATTTTCTGTCTCTCTCTCTTTCTCTCTCTGTACGTACATATCACCAAGGCTATTTTGTCCATCATCTTTTCATTTGCAGCATTTCCTTTTCATGAAAAGAAAAGGAAGCTGTCCTCCTACTTTATAGCAATGGAAAATTGGTATATTTGGAGGTATTCTTTCTTGGCCGATTCCCTTCCTCCCTCCTTTGATCGATATACATGTATGTGCCCGCCCAATATTATTCAGATTCCACCAATTCAGAATCTGCCTGGCTAGCTTGCAATTCTATTTTCTTTAAAAGAGAACAAAAAGAAGGAAAAAAAAGAAAGAGATAGCTACAGTCGAATCCATGGGAAGGGGAAGGATGGTTGGGACGAAATGGAGAAAGTCTTTGATGGTGATGTGACTTGCGAGCATCCATCCGTCCATCCTTCCATCAAGATGATGTTGACGATGATTGCTTTATACGTACACACATGACACATACATAGATGGATGGATGGATAATCCCTTTTGTGTTTTGGTATCTTGCTTCTCCCTTGTGTGCTAACAAAGGAGAGGATAGATAGAATATCCCTCTCTCATGATGATCACTTGTTAACTTGATACTCTTCTCTAGTCTTGGTTGGGGATAAGCACGACCACCACTAACATTTGTGAGGGAGGCTAGGGGGTTGCTAATGGCGTGTGAACTCTAACCACATCAACACCTTGTAGCTAGCTAGCATATCCCCACAAGTTACCTACCACCTGCCGAGGAGGGTTAGGAGTACTCTTTCTTGGTGATCTTGTTTAAGGTCGAGGGAATCCGGTCAACAATCAGCGTTCCTAGATTTCCAGCTGCCTAAGTTTACCCTCCTTGAAATTAATTAGTCTAGTGTGTTTTTTATTCATCTGCTAGTACTTACATGTCCTTTGATCGACTCAAAGCACACAAGCATTTTGTTGATTTGATTCGATTGATTGATTGATTGGCTACCTAGTTAAATATGCTAACAGTGTCTTGAGCAAAATAAGCAAAATTTATGTATGGATTCCGTCGGCACGGCACGCCACTAGAAGACGACCTACATATATATATATATATGTCCCTCGTTCGCTGCATATGCATCATGCTACTAGTACTAAATTAAAGTCGCGCATTGAAGGAATGAGACAAACAAGCAACCAGTCGTAAGCACCATTTGTAATCTATATATATAATCATCATCTTCGTCATCATACATGTAGCAGCATAGTGTTTCCAATCAGCGGATAACATCACCCAAACAACCAACACATGGAATGCATGGCCTACCCCTCCCTCCCTCCCTCCCTCCCTCATCAACAAAACCATAATTATACTGTATATTACAAATACTAGTACTCCCTATGTCCTAAGAGCATCTTCAGCCGGACGTCCCAATAAATCCGCCTCAAACACTCGGACGGACGGCCCGTTCACTGTCCGATCTAGAAAATCCGACCCAGACGGGCGCCTCAAACGGGCCTCATATGTTCGGGCGTGCCCAGACGCGTCCGCCACGTCGGACTGACGTTAGGGTCCCACATGAAAACAGTCTGAAACCCGGCGGTCCAAAACTCATCTCCTCCGTGAGACCGATGTCGCCGCGTGCCGCCGCTCCGGCGGGGCGCGTAGTGCCTAGCCCGGCTATTTAAGCCTACTGCCGACACCAAAACCCTACCCCTCCCCCCCACCCACCCACCCACCCGCCGCCGACGCCACTTTCCACTCCCCGTCCGCCACCACTAATAGCCATGCCCCCACGCCACCAGGTGAGAAGCTACCCATTTCTAACACCGGAGCGGTGACTGCAGCTCCTTAGCAAACCCGGACAAGGTGCGAAGCCCGGATCGCCGCCGAGCTACTTCCGGATGCAGTGGATTCGGAGGAGGAGTTGGAGGAGGTTGAGAAGAAGGAGGATGTAGGGGATGCTAGGGACGCGGATCTGCAGGCGGAGCAGATTGCCATCCTCGATTCCCTCCGCTCGGAGTTTGATGCGGAGGCCAGACGCCGTCGTCGGCAGGAGATGGAGGCAGAGCACACTGCAGAGGAGGAGGAAATGTTCGCCTACATTGATGAGGTCGAGGAGGAGGAGGAGGAGGAGGAGCCGGAGATGTTCACGATGTCGACGACGGAGGAGATGAGCTTCAGACCGCCCGGCACCGACTTTGTGGACATCTCCGACGACGACGATTAGTTAGGGTAATACGTAATATGTAGTATGTAGGATTTCTTTTGCATGCCTTGTACGGATTTAGGGGTTAAAATATGAGAGACTCTGATGCAGAGTAGCAAATTTGAGGTGTGACCGGTCACTAGCCGCGGTTGCATTCACGGACGTTTGATAGATCGAATTTGCCAAGTCCGACTGTAGATGCTCTAAAATAAGTGTCTTTCCTTTGCACGCTTATTTTGGGACTGAGTGAGTAACACATGTCTTGTTTTCTCCACCCTTTTGTATCCACATACATACATATACAGAGGACAGAGGACACAAGGACTCTGAGTCTACCTGTAACAATTCGATTCTGTACTAGTGTGGTGTGCAGTCCCTACTGGCTGCTGAAAGCTTGAGAAAGAAACTGAGACGGCCTCCTGCATCAAGGCTGCATCGCTTTGCTGCTATCTACAGTATTATGCTCACGACACAGTTGCATGTCCACATCACTCCTCATCCCTTTCTGCTTTTCTTTGGAAAGGTCTAACCATTTCACAATCCACATCATATCTATATAATGTAACAGTGTGGTGTCAAAAACGCTCTTGTATTATGGGATAAAAGAAGTAGATATGGGTGATGCTGCCATTGTTGCTGATTGCATCACCGGTATCTATCTATATTATATGCTTTCTATCCCTTCCTTGGGAAGCACTACCCGTTCCTTTGCTTGTGTACCTGTGTCACACACACATAAGTCTGGTCTGGTGCACTAGTTGACATGCTTTTTGCTTGCGGCATACATACACGTAACATGATGATGGCAACGGATGGGAGGAGGATTGGTCTCTACCGTACATGCTGCACATTCCGCTTGTTCTTGCTGGATCACTCATGTTTCTCCCTTCACACAAGCATCATAACTTGTATACATGGCCTAGCAGAGCAGTCCCCTTTCCTTTTCTTTCCTTTCCTACCTAGGGGGAAACATAGCTACTCATCAGTCCATCACCGTCATGCGAGAAGTGAGATTTCAGCTGGTTCCGGCACCGGCGGTAGTTGAGGTCCCGGTAAGGCGGCTCAAAGTCTACCCACTTAGCAACATGGCAAATATGTACAATATCCAACCCCCTCCACTTATAGTGAACTTTGAGGATTACTTTAGCGAACAACACTGAACCAATCCTAAAACCCTATTTTCTCTTTCTCTCTACAGTTTTCCCTATCATGCTTTTTTTGCATTCCCTTTCATTGCAAAGAAAGAAAGCTCTCTTACTTTATAGCAATGGAAATTTTCCTGCGCATCAACGGATTCTTTGGATTCCTTCCTTCTTTGATGTATTCAGATTCCAGCAATATATTTTAAGAATCTAGAATTGTAATGGAAGTTGAAAAGAATAAATAAAAGAGGTGATAGCTAAAATCCTACCCCGTGGGATGGTTGGGATGGAATGGAGAAAGTCTCGGATGGTGATGTGACTTGCAGGCATTAAAAAAAGCACCATCTAAGGTGATGATGATTGCTTTACCTTATTGTTGCTTTTCTACATACACACATACTCCGCAACTTTCTACATACACGCATACTCCGCAACATTAGTATTCGGTAAGATAAAAAGTGCTTCATGGAGCGCAGGTCGCTCCAGGAGGCGGTTCGGGCGATCCAGATCTCAGTCGCCACCGCCCCACCCCCTCCACCTCTGTCCCCCGCCGCCGTCGGAGGAAGTCACCAGGCTAAGCCTGTGCGGCTGACGGTGGCGGTGGGCCTTCATCTCCTCACACGGCGGGATCTCCGGCTGCTGCAGATTGGCGGCCTTGGATGTCGAGGTGCCGGGGTGGCGACCCCGGTCTTCTTCGGCGACCTTGGCGACCGCTGTGGCCCCAGGGCGGCACGACGCCTAGTTTGGAGGACTCGGCGTGGCGAAGCCCCTTATCTCCGTGTGGTGCGGGTGGTGATGGCGGTGTCCGCTCAGATCTCCGGCTTGCTGTTGGGAGCCGGCAGGAGACGGCGCGGGGGCCATCGTTTTTCCTAATATAGGCGGCGGTCCTAGGGTTCCTCTCGCGCCAAGAAGAAGATATGCTTGATGCTTGTCCTTGATTTGGCCGGAGTGTCAAGTTCCGGAAGGCTCCGCCGGTGAACTCCCTTGGGTGCCTCATGCCTGGAGATTGCTGGATCGGATGGGATTCGATCGTGCGCACCCATGTTTTTCCGACCATTTGGTTTCTGGAGGGAGCGACGGGAAGCTCTGCTATTTGTTGCCATCATGGGACATGTCTTTTTCGTTCCATGGTGAAGTCAGAGGCAGAGAATGCCAAGGAAGTTGTGATCTAAGGACTAGTAATGGTGGTTCGAGTCCTTGCAGCGATGAGGAATTTGCTTGGTGTTTCGGGATCCGTCGCAGCGACATGCAAGTAGGGGCGAGGGCATAGGAGAAGTTCAAGGTCTTACCTTTCAGGGTGAAAATTCAAGGTCTGGCCTTAATTGGTTGTGTCTGGCAATGGACTTTTTGACGACATTGTTTTGAGAGCGTGGACTTTCTTCTGGATGAAAAACTATGATCTATGATCGGGCAACGATGGCGTTTGTGCACTGTTTCCTTCTTGGGGGTGTCGCTTTTGAAGAATTTGAACTTCAAGTGTTGTCTTGGTGGTGTTTGTACTGCTGCTTAAAGGACTAGACTGTAGCGGGGCTTTTCTTTTTTAGCTTCTTCTTCTTTTTGGCTGTGTACATCAGTAGTGCCATTAGGATATTCCGTAGTTGCAGAGACTGGGTGTAATTGGTATCTTCGTGATATTAATATATCCTCTTTATCGAAAAACATACATACATACATACATAGACAGATAATCCCTTTTGTTTTTTGTATTTTCATGTGATAAAGAAGGATAGAATATTCCGGGGGTTGCTGACTAATCCCTCATGATCTCGATCTCTTGTTAGCTTGATACTCTTTGGTTGGGATAAGTACGACTACCACTTGTCACAGCTCGACTGCCTGCTTTTGCAAGCTTGGCCTTTCCTTGTGGGACATCTCACATCAAAGTCTGTCTTATGCATGTAGTTGCTAGGATGATGAAAAGTGGTGACGGCAACATTGGGTGACTTCAATTTGGTGGTGCTTCTCAAGCATAGGTATCGAGCTCCGGGGTGCTAGCCCGAGGTCTGAGCTATTGGTTATATCTAGTAATGGTGATGTTTATTGTGTTGTTACCTTATTGAATGCGTTGCTCGGATTTGCTCAGACTTTTTCTTCAAGGTGAAACCAATGATCTGCCCTTCGGTGGTTGGATCCAATGATGGTGACACTTGAGCATTGTTCCCTTCCTGAAGATGTTGCCGTTGAAGAATCCTTGTATTGGTACTGGTGATGTCAAGTGATTGTTGGTGCGGATATGGTTGCAGATTGTTGATCAGTATTTTAATCGTTTTGGAAATTTTTTTTTACTCCTTCAAGGCATAGCTTCAACCTTGTTTGATCATGCTAGATGCCGGTGTGATTTTTGTGTGTGTTTTTTATTGATCTACTAGTACATGTCCTTTGATCGACTCAATGTACACTTGTTTGATTTGATTGATTGGTTACTCTGCAACAACAACTCTACTACTCAATAGCTAGCTACTTAAATATGCTATAACAGTATCTTGAGCAAAATAAGAAAAATTATTCATGGATTCCGTCGGCACGGCACGCCACTAGAAGACGACCTATCCCTCATTCGCTGCATGTACATCATGCTACTAAATTAAAGTCGCACATTGAAGGAATGAGACAAACAAGCAACTAGTAGCAAACACCATTAGTAATCTATATAACCATCATCGTCGTCATCATACACATAGCATAGTCTTTCCAATCAGCAACATCTAAGCGGATAACATCACCACAACAACCAGCACATGCATGGCCCGCACCTCCCTCCCTCCCTCACCCCCCCCCCCCCCCCCCCCCCCCCCAAATAACCATCCTTCAAAATACTAGCAACACGTATCTGGTGCTCTCTAGTCTTTTGCATCCACATGCACAAGATGCGTACTTCATCCATAATATAAGAAGGTTCAAAAACGTTCTTATATTATGTGACCAAGGGAGTACATGATACAAACGGAGTATATAGAGAGGACTCAACAAAGGGCTCTGTATCTATCTGTAACAACAATTGTGTAATACTGGTATGGTGTGCAGTCCCTACCTGCTGAATCTGAAAGCTTCAGAAACAAACTGGCACAGCCTCCTGCCTTACCTTGCTCAAGGCTGCATTGCTTTTGCTGCTAGCATCTGTTATCCTGAAACAGTTGCATGCCCACACGGCTCCTCATCCTTTTCTGCTTTTCTTTGGAAATGAAAGCTCTCACTGTGTCACGATCCACATCATATATATATATAAACGTGTGATGCTGCCATTGTTGCGGACTGCATCACCAGTATCTATCTATATATGCTTTCTATCCCTTCATCTGCAAGCACCACTCGTTCCTTTGCTTGTATATAGTTGTGTTACACACACACACACACATAGTGTGGCCTGGTGTACTAGTTGGCATGCTTTTGCTTGTGGCATACACATGACATGATGATGGCAACGAATAGGAGGAGGTTTGGCATCTACTATACATGCTGCAGATTCTTTTTATAATTATAATTGATCACTGTTTTCTTCCCCTTTTAGTATCACACATGAAATTAGCTACTACTTCCTCCATTCCAGAATATAAGGTGTGCCGATATTCGTGCAAGTCAAACTTGTGTATATGTTTGACCAAGATTATAGAATAAAGTATCGAGATCTACAATACAAAATAAATAAAATATGAAAAATAATTTTCCAGATTTAATGATACAAATTTGATACTGAAGATATTGATATTTTTTTTTCTAAAATCTTGGTCAAATATGCACATGCTTGACTTATAAATAAACTAATACACATTATATTTTGGAACGGATGGAGTAGTATATATGCCTTGCATATTTCCTTTTCTTTCCTACCTGGGGAAACAAAGGTACTTCTTGACATCCTTGTCGTCATCGGTCCATCACCGTCATGTGAGACAGAGGATTTGAGCCCGATTCAGTATCTGTAGCAGTAAAACATTCGAAGGAATAGTAAGGACGGATTGTATTTTCTGGACTGCGGAAAACACGGTTGTCATTTCTTGATGAAACTTCATACGTGAGAGTAGAATGGTCGACCAAGTTTGATATCCCAAAGTTTCAAAAAGAAAATTTGATTGATTGATTACTGGGCAACAGCACCTCTACTCTACTTTAGATACTAGTTAAACATCCGCAACAAAAGCGTTTAGAAATTAAAATTCAGTCGGCATGCCACTAGAGGACGATTTCTTTCTAAATTCAAAGTCGCACCATTAGTAATAATCTACCCAATCATCACCATGTCATCATACATACAAAATAGTCTTTCCAATCAGCAACATATCAGGGGATATTGATGATATCACCCCAACAACCAACACATCCATGCATGGCCCACCCGGCCTCCCTCATCACCAAAAATAAATATACCACCACAAAATTACACATATGTTAATTGTGATATTTAGCCTTTTTGCATCAGCATCTAGAGGAGGGCAGAGGATTATGTATGTATCCATCTGCAGTCCCTTCCTGCCTGCCGCTGAAAGCTTCAGAAACTGACATTTACTGCCTTGCTCAAGGCTGCATTGCCTTGCTGCTATCTATCCCTACTTTTCTTTGAAAAGCTCGCAGCTAGCATCACAATCCACATCATATGAATGAGTGATGCTCCATCACCACACCAGTATATTCTTTCTATCCCTTCCTTGGTAATTGAGCAGTACCCGTTCCTTTGCTTGTCTAGTTGTGTCACACACACCCAGAGAAGTCTAATCTAATGCACTAGTAGTTGACATGCTTTTGCTTGTGGCATACACATGCTGCAGATTCCACTTGTTCCTACTGGATCACTCCTGTTTCTCCCTTCACACAAGCATCATAACCGGTATACATGGCCTAGCAATCTCCTTCCCTTTTCTCCCATTTCCTACATGGGGAAACAGAGCTATTCTTGCCATCCTTGTCGTCACCAGTCCATCATCGTCACCGTCGTCGTGTGAGAAGTGAGATTTGAGCCTGATCCGGCACTGGCGGTAGTCGAGGTCCCGGTAAGGCAGCTCAAAGTTCACCGATTTAGTGACACAGCAAATATAAACACAACGTGCACATGTGACGCATGATTCACGTGGAAAATAACCTCAACTTTGTTAAACGTAGCATTGTAGAGATAGACTAGGGATAGATGTTTAAATGGTTTCGGAGGATATAACTGAATCCTTCCTCTCTCTTATCCCTTCTTCTTCAAGCAATGTAATCTTAATAAACTCTTGTATGCGCTGTTATCCAGGGAGGTGCGCCCCTGCCATATAAACACGCAACGCGTCCCTCCAATGAGGCAAGATGCTTCCCGCATATTGCACATGGTAATTAGAGCCCTTCCTCTCTCCATCTAGCTATCCTGATTCCATCTAGTGCCATAGCCATGCCTTCATCCGGCGCCTCCCAACCTAGCCTCAATGGCCAGGTCATCGAGAAGCTCAACCGCACGAATTACGTGCTCTGGCGCACGCAGGTCACACCCCACCTGCGGGGCGCCGGTGTCTTCGGCTACGTCGACGGCACCTCGCTGGAACCGGCCAGACTCCACGTCACCAAGGACAAAGAGGCAAGGAGACTTCTGAGCCCAACCCTCTCCACCCACTTTGGGTCAAGGAGGACCAACAGGTGCTCGGCTATTTGCTGAATACGCTGTCCAGGGAGGTCTTGGTCGCGGTCACCGCGATCACCACGGCGCGTGAACTTTGGTTGGCTCTGGCGGGCATGTTCTCGTCCCAATCCCTCAGCTGCGTCAACAACATCCGGACTGCGCTCATCAACACGCAGAAGGGCAACCAGTCCGTTGCCTCCTACTTCGCCTCCCTCCGCGGCCTCGCTGATGAGCTCGCCGCCGCCGGCAAACCCATCCAAGACGACGAGTTGATCTCGTACATCCTCCATGGGCTGGACGTCGACTACCAGCCGCTCGTCTCCGCTCTCGACGCCCGCGTCACGCCTGCCACCCTCGATGAGCCCTATGCCATGCTGAGCAACTTCGATCAGCGCATGGCCCAATTTCATGGCTCCTCCGGCGGCTACAAGTCCTCGGCCAACGCCGCATCTCGCGGTCGTGGTCGCGGTCGTGGCTCTCCCCGCACCAAAGGGCGGCCTGGCGGCTCCATCAACGGTGGTGGCTCCTCCAACTCCCGCGGCGGCCGCTCCCCCAACTCCAAACCTCGCCGTGGCGGCAGCTCCGCCAGGTCCCGTCCGGATGCCCCTCGCTGTCAGATCTGTGGCAAGCTTGGGCACACGGCCAAAGACTGCTGGTACCACTACGATGAAGATGACTACGACTCCCAAGACGAGGACAAAGTTGCTGCAGCTGCGGAAGGCTCCTACGGCGTCGACACAAATTTGTACGTCGACAGCGGGGCCACTGACCACATCACCAGCGAGCTCGAGAAGGTGACCACGCGGGAGAAATACCGCGGCAAGGACCAGATCCACACGGCCAATGGTGCAGGTATGAGGATTCGTCATGTTGGTCATACGGTTATTAAAACTCCCCATCGCAACCTTCATCTAAATAAAATCTTGCATGTCCCTAGTGCTAGTATGAATCTTCTCTCCGTTCATAGAATTGCCATTGATAATCATGTCTTTCTCGAGTTTCATCCTTCTTTCTTTTTGATCAAGGATCAGGCAACGAAGAAAGTGCTTTATCGAGGTAGATGCGTTCGAGGGCTCTACCCATTGCTTCCGGAGTGTCAAATATTCAATAAACGAGCCTACGGTGTTGCCAAGCTTTCGTCAACCCGATGGCACGATCGATTAGGCCATGCCTCTTTTTCTTTAGTTGAAAGATTGCTTAGGAAAAATAAGCTCCCGTTTGTTGGTGAGCGCAATATTGAAACAGTTTGTGATTCATGTCAACATGCTAAGAGTCATCAGTTACCCTATCCTTTATCAACTAGTGTGTCTACAAAACCATTGCAATTAATCTTTTCTGATGTTTGGGGTCCTGCCCCTAGCTCTGTTGGTCGACACACTTACTATGTGAGCTTTATAGATGACTACAGCAAATATTCCTGGATCTATCTTCCTAAGAAACGATCCGACGTTTTTCAAGTCTTTCAAAACTTTCAAGCTCTCATTGAGCGCAAGTTTGATAACAAGATTATTGCTGTTCAATCAGACTGGGGGGGAGTACGAAAAGTTGAACTCTTTCTTCCAAAATCTTGGTATTTCTCACCATGTATCATGCCCTCATGCTCACCAACAAAACGGCTCTGCAGAACGTAAACACCGACACATTGTTGAGGTAGGACTAGCCCTCTTAGCCGGCGCCTCCATGCCCCTCAAGTTTTGGGATGAGGCTTTCCTCACGGCTGTCCACATCATCAACATGCTTCCTAGTCGTGTTATCAATAATGAAACTCTAGTAGAGAGGCTTCTTCATGTCAAACCTGACTACAAGTCACTTCGTGTGTTTGGCTGTGCGTGTTGGCCCAATCTTCGTCCCTACAATAATCGTAAGCTCATGTTCCGCTCAAAGCAATGTGCGTTTCTTGGCTATAGTCCACTTCATAAAGGTGTCAAGTGCCTTGACATCTCCACCGACCGTGTCTATATCTCTAAAGATGTGGTTTTTGATGAAACCAAATTTCCTTTTGCTGATCTTCATCCTAATGCCGGCGCTAGACTCCGTCAAGAAATACTTTTTTGCCACCTCATCTATCCGGCCTTGATCACGGGGGAGAAAATAATTGTGATGATCCAATGATGACTAACCCTCCTAACCATGCACATGAGCTTTGTGATGATGCAGGAGAAAACGGACGAGAAAATAGAGAAGAAAATGATGCACAAATTACTCCCCAAGTGCCATATTTCATGTGTCACGATGGGGGGAGCAAATCTGCCTCGGAGTGCGCTGGATCCGCCTCGGGATCGTCGCAGGAGCAACAGCACAGGCAATCTTCGCCGGGATCTGCGCGCGCTGACGCGCCAGAACCGACAGCGGGTCCGCCCGCCCGTGCGACCGGCAGCGACTCCGCGCGTGCCACGCGCCCGTTCGCAGCTGGAGCTGACCCCGCGCCTGCCCCGCACCACTCAGCAACCGACAACTGGCAGCATCCGGGTGGTCGAAGCGGCGCGCGCTTTTCGGACGAATCGCGCTGCTACAAGCGGCGTGTTGAGGCGCGGCTGACAGGCGTTGAATTCGGTGCAGATTCACGCGGGCCCGCGCAATCACGTGCGCCTGACGAGCAGGTCGGGAGGCCAGGATCTTCTGCGGCGCATACAGCACCTGGTTCACGAGCCGAAGCCACAGAAGATCCGGGGCGAGCACGAGGCGAATCTGCCTCGGAGTCTGCAGCGCCCAGATCTCCTGCAGTGTCCGGAACTCCTGTTCCTGGCCCAGGATTCTCTGTGGTTGCCGATTCTGCTGCACCGTTACAACGACAAACACGACTATGACAAGGTGTGATCAAACCTGTTAATTATAAGCATATAACGAAGTATGGCCTAGTTTGTTCTACAGGTGAACCAGGTGAGCCAACTACACTTGAGCAAGCACTTCATGATGAAAAGTGGAAAAAGGCAATGAAGGAAGAATATTTGGCACTTGAGAAAAATAAGACGTGGCATCTAGTCCCTCCACACCAAGGTAAAAACCTTATTGATTGTAAATGGGTCTTCAGGATAAAAAGGAAATCTGATGGAACCATTGATCGGTACAAGGCAAGACTTGTTGCCAAAGGTTTTAAACAACGGTATGGAATAGACTATGAGGACACCTTTAGTCCCGTTGTTAAAGCTGCAACCATACGCCTTGTTTTGTCCATTGCTGTTTCTAGGGGCTGGAGTCTCAGGCAGCTAGACGTTCAGAATGCGTTTCTGCATGGCGTTCTGGAAGAGGAGGTCTATATGAAACAACCTCCTGGGTTTGAAGATGAAAAAGCACCCTCATTTGTATGCAAACTTGACAAAGCACTGTATGGGTTAAAGCAAGCACCAAGGGCATGGTACTCACGCCTCTGTCATAAGATGCAGACACTTGGCTTTGTTCCTTCCAAATCTGACACGTCACTGTTCATTTACAATAAACTGAACACGTACATATTTGTTCTCATTTATGTTGATGACATTATCGTTACAAGTTCATCTGATGAAGCAATAACTGCATTGTTGAAGGATTTGAGTACAGACTTTGCTCTTAAGGATCTTGGAGATCTTCATTATTTCCTAGGGATTGAAGTGAAGAAACATGATGATGGACTTCATCTCTCTCAGGAAAAATATGCCACTGATTTGGTAAAAAAGGCTGGCTTGCAAGGTTGTAAACCCTCACCCACTCCTTTGTCAAGTTCTGAAAAACTGTCTCTTACAGAAGGTACACCTCTTAGCAAAGAGGACAGCACTAAATATAGGAGCTTAGTTGGTGCATTACAGTACTTAACTTTGACACGACCTGATATCTCGTTTGCTGTCAACAAAGTATGCCAGTTTCTTCATGCACCCACCACTGTTCATTGGACTGCTGCTAAACGTATAGTTCGATATGTCAAAAATACTTTAAGCATTGGTCTTAATTTCAGCAAGTCACCATCTACCTTGGTTAGTGCCTTCTCTGATTCTGACTGGGCAGGCAGCCTGGATGATAGGCGTTCCACTGGTGGATTTGCAGTGTTTTTTGGTCCCAACTTGATCTCATGGAGTGCAAGGAAACAGGCAACGGTGTCTAGATCTAGTACAGAGGCAGAATATAAAGCATTGGCAAATGCAACAGCAAAAATTATATGGGTTCAATCTATTCTTAAGGAACTTGGTGTGAAAAATACCAAAGCTCCATGTTTGTGGTGCGATAACCTTGGTGCTACCTATCTGTCTGCCAATCCTGTGTTTCATGCCAGAACAAAACATATAGAGATAGATTTCCATTTTGTCAGAGAAAGAGTTGCTAACAAGCAACTTGACATTCGGTTTGTTCACTCTAAAGATCAAGTTGCCGATGGATTCACCAAGGCTTTGCCCACACGGAGTTTTGAAGATTTCAAGCATAATCTCAACTTGATGAAGTTGTGATTACGGGAGGGTGTTAAACGTAGCATTGTAGAGATAGACTAGGGATAGATGTTTAAATGGTTTCGGAGGATATAACCGAATCCTTCCTCTCTCTTATCCCTTCTTCTCCAAGCAATGTAATCTTAACAAACTCTTGTATGCGCTGTTATTCAGGGAGGTGCGCCCCTGCCATATAAACACGCAACGCGTCCCTCCAATGAGGCAAGACGCTTCCCGCATATCGCACAAACTTAAGGAGTAAAAAACATTTGTGGACGGGCTGGTACATCAAACTTTATTGTGAGAATGACTTGTACTCTCTGGGACCTCTAGATATTTAGAACATATTCGTCACGTTGCCAACCGACAACATTCATCCCATAATTTCCGCTCAACCGAACACGGTTTGCGTACACAAACAGTTCATCTCTAAAAACTGCTCTCTGCTGAAGCTGCAGCAGTCCAAACTAGCAAAAGCACACTTAAGTCAGATGCGACACTGAACCAATCCTAAAACCACATTGTGAGAACTTGAGGTGTAAAAGAAAATTGTGGACCAGCTCGTACATAAAACTTTATTGTGAGAATGACTTGTACATAATCTTCTCTGGAACCTCTAGATATTTACAACACATTCGTCACGTTGCCAACGAGCAACACATTCATCACATAGTTTCAGCTCAATCGAACACGGTTTGCCTACACAAACAGTACATCTCTCAAAACTGCTATTTGTTGAAGCTTCAGCAGTCCGAACCAATCCTAAAACCACATTTTGTCTTTCTCTCTACAGTTTTCTCTATCATGCCTTTTTGCATTCCCTTTCATTGCAAAGAAAGAAAGCTCTCTTACTTTATAGCAATGGAAATTTCCATGTGCATCAACGAATTCTTTCGATTCCTTCCTTCTTTGATGTATTCAGATTCCAGCAATTTTAAGAATCTAGAAATGTAATGGAAGTTGAAAAGAATAAAATAAAATAAAGGAGGTGGTAGCTAAAATCCTACCCCTTTGGATGGTTGGGATGGAACGGAGAAAGTCTCGGATGGTGATGTGACTTGCAGGCATTAAAAAGAGCATCTAAGATGATGGTGGCTTTTCTACGTACACACATACATACATAGATAGACAGATAACCACTTTTGTTTATTGTATCTTCATGCCATAAAAAAGGATAGAATATTCGGGGGTTTGCTGACTAATCCCTCATGATCCTTTGTTAGCTTGATACTCTTTGGTTGGGATAAGTACGGCACCACTTCGTCGTTGCTCGACTGCCTATTATTACAAGCATGGTCTTCGCTTGTATGGCATCTCATATCAAAGTCCGTGCCATGCATGTAGCTGTTGGGATCACAGAAAATGATGGTAACAACACTGTATGACTTCGATTTGGTGGTGCATCTCAAGCATCGGTCTTGAGCTCCTGGGTGAAAACCCGAATTTTGACCTCTTTGTTATATTTGGACTTATTCTTCGGAGTGAAAACCAATGATCAGGCCTTCAATGGTTGGCTCCGACGACAACGGCGCTTGAGTGTTCCCTTCCTAAAGGTGTTGCTGTTGGAGAATCCCTCTTGTGGTACTAGTGATTTCAATTGATTGTTGGTGTGGATATGGTTGTTGATGTAGATTGTTTTGATCGTTTCAGAGTTTTTTCTTTCTTTTACTCCTCCAAGGCATAACTTTGGTCTTATTTGACTATGCTAGATGCCGGTGTGATTTTGTGTGGTGTGTGTGTTGGTGTTGGCTGTATGCATAATAACTATGCAGAAGCCGAGTGTGTTGCTCATTGTGTTTGTATCCCCTTGATGTTCCATTTTAAGCTAATAAAATCTTCCCCTGCCACCACTAGCATTTGGGGTTGCTTACCGCGTGTGAACTCTAACCACATATCACCTGGTTGTAGTATTTCCCTCACAGTAGTCGTCGCTAGGTGATCCATAGGCATGGTTATAATTTTTATTATCTCTGTTGTTCTTTGTGCTGCCATGACTGAAGATGAATAGATTAGCAGTTTCTCAAAAAAAAAGTATTTCCTCACAAGTTACATAAGTTTGCCTACGAGGACAACTACACTCTGTTCTTGTTTAAGAAGATCCACCATTCAGGCAACAACATTGTCAACATGCAAGTTGCATAAGTTTGCTCCTTGCAATTAGCGTGTTTCTTATTCATCTACACGCCCTTTGATGTACTCGATCGTACACAAGCAATCCGACTGATTGGTTACCGGGCAACAAAAACTCTACTCTAGTGTTGTAATTTGTGATAAATGTCCTCATCAAAGAAATGTTAAGAATAGAGATTCCGTAGGAACGCCACTAGAGGACGATTTCCATCCCTACACATAAATTAATTTAAAGTCGCGCAATCCTGTAAAAAATAAACAATTTAAAGTCGCACAAAAACAAGCAAGGAATGAGACAAATGGCGACCAGAACCATTCGTAATCTAATCATTATCATCATCATCATACATATAGCATAGCGGTTTCCAATCAGCAATCGGATAACATCATCCCCAACAACCAACACAATGCATGGCCCACCCCTCCCTAAAAAAATGTTGATCTTCTTTGTCCAACAAAAAGTAAAATAAATCATGCCTGTAACAATTAGGACTCTCTGAATTTATCTACCTGTAACAACTCTGTGGTATATATGGTGAGCAGTCCCTACCTCTACCTGACCTGCTGCTAAAATCTTCACATACAACTTCTTGCTTTTGCTCAAGGCTGAATTGCTTTTGCTGCTGTCTGTCCTGCCTGATACATGATGCAGTTAGTTGCATGTCCACACCACTCCTCTTGACCTCTTCGCATCATTTTCTCCTTCTTTTTCTTTGAAAAGCTCCCAGTGTCACAATCCACATCATGAATAAATATGGGTGATGCTGCATCACCAGTATCTATATATGCTTTTTATCCCTTCACTGGCAAGCACTACCTGTTCCTTTGCTTGTGTACTTGTGTCAACATACAAGCCTGATCTGGTGTACACTAGCTGAGGACATGCCTTTTGCCTGTGGCATACACATGACACGATGATGGCAACATATACTGTCTACTGTACATGCTGGCTGCACATTCTGCTTATTCCTTCTGGATTGATTGCTCCTGTTTTCTTCCCTGTTATCACACATGAAAGCAACTACAGCATACATGGCCTCTGAATTTTCTTTCTTATCCTACCTGCCTGGGGGGAAACAGAGCTACTTCTCGCCGTCCCTGTCGTCATCGGTCCACAACCATCATCATCATCATCGTAAATTCAGCTGGTTGCAGTACTCAAGGCCCACGGACGGCGGCTCTAAGCTCACCGGTTACAACTGGTAGATTCTGCACCATCTTAACATGCATATGCATGCCACCTGCAGTCACACGACCATCTTCTTGCTTCCCTGTTTTTCTTTCTTTCTTTCTTTCTTTCTTTCTTCAAGATGTATAGAATCTGCACATTCATTCAACAAATCAAGCTATCATCACTCGTTTCAGCCTCCAGGTTCGCGGGGTACGTACCATTGCCAGCAGAGGAGGAGCAACATTCAGTCGCTTCATACCACAAGGTACCAATTTGGACAGAGCAGTGTACTGATCTGTGACACTCTCCAAAAGGCCCATATGGGGAATATGTTGCAATAAGCCATGAAACACAAAGAACCATTTTTCAAGAAGCTTCCGGTCATTTTCTACATAACAACAAACAAATTTTATTATTACTATTATTATTATAGCATTAAAAAAACAAGAAGTCAATATGGGGGGCAAGGATCCCCCCCCCCCCCCCCATATGGGGGCAAGGCCATGTAGATAGATCGAAAACAAGCATGGAGAGATCAGTTGTCCTATCAACCTGTGCAGGTGCAAAATGAGTAGATGTGAACCGACAAATGTTTCAAAATGTAACAAGGCCCTAGCTATAATACAGATATGATGGGAGTGTTGCATAATTATGACAGGAAGAGAATAACTTATAGTCTTCTCAACCTCTTTATCCCTTTCCTCCTCAATTGACTCTTGCCTTCTGTCACATACAAGCCCAGAGCCAAAACAAGCATATGAGATACTCTAGTTAAACTGATATCATAATTGAGAAGAAATTTATGCATGCAAACCTTCTTCGAAAGGTCTTTGGACGATATGCTGAAGTACCAGCCTCTGCATTCAGTTTCACATGAAAACTATGATAAGAGATTTTTAGAAGGGCCAACTCATAGGAACTATAAAATACAGGAAGGAGAATAAAAACTGTTCTAGCAGATCTGGGCCGGCCCTAATATTTTGGAGGCCCTAGTGCGAATTTTATACAATGGAGTGTATAATAGAGTAGAAGTAATACTTTCATCAGTATATATTGCATATCATGAAAATCATTATTAAGTTATAATTATATATATGAAGTAATTTTATTTAGGAAATGAGGTCTTAATATACCATGTAACTGAAATGATACAGATGATGATTATAACATACATATACTCAACCATAAGCAACCATTGAACAAATATATTGTGGTGTCATGCCGGGGAAGGAGGGCAAGGATCCCCCTAAATATGGGGGGGTAAGCCCCCTCCCACCCCCTCCCAAAAAAAAATATATAAATGAGCAGCAGGCCAAACCCCATAATTCTAACTTAACTATTCATTCATGGTTGATAGAGTTAAATATCCATGAGCAAAGTTATCCTTTGTGTTGACGTGTTTTGTAAAAAAAAAAGTAATGTATTCATGCATGTAGATGTAATGAGCCCTTATTTGAGATGGGCCATAGGCCGTCGCACTGTATGTACTTATCCCTTGCTCCATGTTCCAATAAGTCCGTCAGATTCTTCCCTCCTCTGATCGTGGCATCATTATGGCCGGGATTGAGGTGTCACTGTCACTGCGGACCATCTTATAATGTTCTGCAAACCACCTTACAAAGTTCTGCAAACACAAAGTTAACCAAATGGGTTACTGCCTCCAAAGGAACCGGGCATGCCTACCAAAAGAGGACACAAAGTTTTGGTTTAAAGTATAAGATACATGCTTTCAGAGTTTGTTTGCATCCACACATGTTTGAACATGAGCGGCCCAATGTGCCACTGTATTTGCATTTGCAATGTCCTGAAAATTTTGGGTTTGAATGATTGTTCCAGTTCCATAGATGATCATGATGTTTGTAAGAATAGAATGATTAAGTAAAATTTTGGGTTATGTAAAATTAAGTAATCTATTGTTGATACAAAACTGATTTCCATGACAAATCGTAACTCGCATGTTTTCTCCCTCCATAAACTAATATAAAAGCGTTTACGTTTACAGAGGGAGTACATGCAATGCACGTTAATATTAGACAATATTTTATCTGATGAAATATTAGGCAATATATTAATTGCTTCACACACTAATATCTGTTAAGATCTTAGTTGCACGTTGATAATACGTAGTATTTAATTAATTGGATGACGCTCACATTGACATTAGGTATACTATTAATTAGAGGAGGGTGCTAACCTTGTTTAGTACTAAACACGGTTAGCGCTAAACACCATGGCAACATAGACCATTGGATAGAGCGGTTGAACGGATGAGATATGTTGGATCTCCACAACTCGCTCTTTTTATGTCAAGTTAAATGAGGACAACCTAAATCAAACACAAATCTGGCTACAGCTAATTTAACATTTCCACGATGCCGCACAGTTCACGCAACAAAGGAGCATCATGTCAGATCCACTGATTAATTAGATCCAAGGATGACTGCTTTTGAGTTTAAACCCTGTCTGACCACATATCAACTTCACCGACTAAATTTTCCTGTCTTCTTCCATAGTTCCACAAGTGAGGCAGTTCACCTCTTATCCAGCCAAGCACAACAATAAGCCCTGGTGTGAAAATAAGCAAATACATGCATCGGTGGCGCTGATCGTGTAAAAGGGAGTAGGTAAAGATGAGGCAGCAAAGGAACAATTTATATGCTTACCTAGGGTGCATGGTACTAGGTACATCATCGCTGGTTGACCATGTCCATCCATTAGGAAGAACCCAAGACAGGCAAGGAAAAGGCCTGCAAGGGTAAAAGGAAAAATGAAAATCTGGGTTCTGCACTACAAAGCAATGAATTGTGTTAACAAACACAGGATTTCAGATTACGCCGGAGTCTGCGGTTTACAGAGTTATAGTAAGAAAAATACGTATATCTATTGCCTGAAGACAAAGAAAGACAGTAACTTCCAGGCAGAACAGAACACGGAGCAAGAAAATGGAAACAACCAATCAGTCACAGGCAGTCACCACCATGTGCGCCTAGATGCCATAACAACAGCAGTGCCGTACTATGTACTGCTTGAATACACTGAGCCCTTTTATAGTGCAGTGCTTGTTAAGCCTATCGGTTATAGACTCGGTGTTCGTGCCAAAAAATTAGAACTGCCCTAAAAAATGGTTAGTTATCAAAGTCCACTATTTTGCTGGTACCCAAATAATCAAATATGACGGGCCACTGTGAAGTTCACAACTAAAATGAACTGTTAACGGAAATTGCGTAACCAGCCCATGAACATAAGCAATACCACAACAGACACACAACATAGAGCGCTAACATCTAACTGGTCAACACAAATATAATAGAAAACAAGATGTATCAAATGCTTACCAACAACATATCCCACGGTCAGCCATAGAAAATATCCATTGAAGATACCTTTTTTGGCTGCCCTGTCAAATCTGCGCCGTATACCAAAGTGATGATGTATCATTAACAAATGGCGTGGACCTCTGAGACAACAGAGTTCTTATTGTGCTAGGAAACAACAAGGGTCCAAGCATTCACTATATGAAGATGATATGTATCTATGTTTGAGATAAGCAAGAAGAATCGATCTTAGTATCTCCCAAATATTCTACATCTCAACCTATCTTCAGCACGGTAGTTAGTGTGTTTCTTGAGACCTTCATTGCGTTTAGCATGAATGGTACTCCCTCCGTTTCTTTTTACTTCGCATATAAGATTTGTCTTAAGTCAAACTTCATAAAGTTTGACCAAATTTATATACAAAATTATCAACATCTATAATACATGAGATATACAATATGGAAGTTGATTCAATGATGCATCTAATGGCATCAATTTTATATTGTGAATGTTTATATTTTTTTTCTAGAATCTTAGTCAAACTTTACTATGTTTGACTTTAGAAAAATTTTATATGCAGACTAAAAAGAAACGGAGGGAGTACCTGACTACCAGGCAGTATTTAAGTATGTTTCTTCTATGTCTACCCATTAGTGAACTAATGGAGTAACAGATTAGATGAAAACCCATAAACATATATTGCAGCATTGCATAGAGTACCTGTAGCTGAATGCGATGAGATGTCCAGGGGAAATAATATCACCAAAGCCTAACATGGCATATCCACCCAATGGATCAAAGAAACGAGGTATTCTTAGGAGCATCGGAATCACTTCCCCTGAGCTGCCACCACTTGCAACCTGGGAGCTTTCATAAGATGGCAAGTAAAAAAAACAATCACAAGTCACAGCACATAAGAGAATAAGATAGGTTACTAAACATAAGCATTTGCTGGACAATGCATTTATTTAGTTTCAAATTATAACCACAAAAAATAACATTTCACTAGTTTCAAGTCCGAACATTTGCCTCCTAAACATATCAATTTTTATACGGGTCATAAGAGAACCAGATTAGATCATAACACTGAATATTTTAACAATTCACTCAGTTTCAAGACAAGCTGCTACCAATTCTCTCATATTCCAAAGGTATTTAAGAAGTGAATCCTTCTCTTTATTTTACAACCTCCAGATGCCTTTTTTTTGTGAAGAAGCAAGAGTACTCCTTTTGGGGGGAAATGGCATATCTTATTTTCTAAAAATGGTTTCATCATGCAGTTGCAAGACTCTTCCTTTTCTTTTTTGCGAAGAAGCAGGACTATTCCACTGATTGATTTAACTAGAAAATCTATCGTGCAAATTAATACGCAGAACTAAAGCATGGCTGATAGTAAGTATTGATGCAAATGTAAAGATCAAGATTGCACTTACTGCAAGCATAACACTCTCATGGAATATAAGAGGTGAAATGAAGACCCAGAAGATGTCATACACAAATGCACCACCAAGAAGAACCAATGCAACCTGCAAAGATAGAGTCTTAGATATTACTACAAGCAGGATCCGACGACAATCAGTTGACTACAGCAAATAGACATGCTAATACCCTGATATTAGGTAAATGCTCCTTCTGAATTATGTTTATCATCCAGCAGATACCCTGTGACAATTACACAGATTGCATGGTTAATGTATGTATTTTTCTCAAAGGTCCAAGGCTGCAAGCTAATTAAACACCATGCCAGAAGAAAATTTGCATCCCGAGTAACAAATTATATAAAAAAAGGGTAAAGAAATGACGTTCTCTACATTACGGAAACTATTCCACAACTTATAATGTAATTCTCAAATAACATGCATCAAGCTTGGAAACTGAATATGTGATGTCCAAAATCAAACAAATGATACAAGGTGTGAAATGAAGATAATCTTATCAACTCCCTTAAGTCCTGGGTAGATCACTTTCGAGTCCCTCCTAAGATTTAGTGAAAATGATAATCTTGTCAACATTTTACTTCTGATCTCCATCTGTATAGTTCATGGACGAAAACTAACATGTGAAATCTAGGAAACCTAGTGCAAACTTGCATATCTAAACAAAAATCAGTTCAGCCCATAACTAATATAAATGCATTCATGTTAGATAAATCATGCTTAAGCTTGTGGCTTATGGTACTTACCTTGTTAGGGCTAAAAACTGAATATGGTCAATAATAAGTTGGATTGACATTTGATGTATGATGTGAAAACTTGCATTGCACATACACAGCTGCTAGTGTAAAAATAGAAGGCCAGTTCTGAAATGTACTTTAACTAAAAAACAGCATCAAATTCTTTTGAAGAGATTGACCTTACTGCAATGTGTAAATTATAAAACAAATCACAGTTTAGCTGATCCTACTAGGAAAATGGAACCTCGATCCGCACTGAATTTGGACATGCTAGTTTTAAGTTCTGAACTAAAGTGATAGTAAACATGTTGCATGCTTTCAGTTGCTTCTGCACTAAAGTGGAAAGAATAGAACTAAGGGGGTGTTTGGATGAAGGGTATTTCCCCGTGAAGATTAAAAACATAGCAAGCAAACATAAGAATAATAATCAATCCAACTTACAAGGATGTCTTGACCTATCCAAGCAAACGAAGAATGCCGATAAGCAGCCCATAGAATGGCAAATACCGTACAGAATGGTGCCACTCCAAGAGACAAGGTTAAGACCTCCCCGTACAACGGCAATTGTACAGTGTTATTTCTCCAATCCTTATAAATCCTGGAAACAAGGCGCACAAGAGGCACAGACAACGAGTTAAAAACTAAAATAAAGAGCATTGAATAACTTGCTTAATGTAAACTATTTCATGCATTACCTAGAGATAATTGTCACCAAGCAAACATGCATACCCTGAAAGACACAAAACAGAAACAAACTCACAACCGAATACCAATATAAAAAACTAAACAAGCACTTCAATAACCAATCGTCAAGAGAAGTATTTGTACAAATAGACAGGCTTTGTGATCAAAAGAGTGCAAAGATAGAGAATATACAAGGAAATACCTGAATACCACCAATGCAGAACAATACAATCAGTAGCCAGGTGACCCAAGACGACATGAAGTAGAACAGGAGAAGGAAAACTGACCATCCTACAATTTGAAAACCAGCTCTCTTTGCAGTGATTTCAATGATTTGTTTATCTTGTCTGTCGTTTGTTCCAGAATTCGGTCCCTGCTGTTTAATTAGTATGAAACGAAGAAATTCATTAGTCAAAAACTTAACCAAGTGATCAACTGAAAGCTACTACTCATTAGCTAGAAACAAACCCGATAAAATGCAAATTATTCGTTATCTTAAGAATCATAAGTACCAAGTGTGCCTCACAGCAAGATAAGTTATTTTTTTGTACAAATGCAGAAATGTTATAAAGCCAGGGCAAACAAATCTGCAGATAACGTATAATCAAGCAACAACCATATATTCTATATTACATAATCCTATTAACAGCTCATCCCTGTCCCTACACGCGATTTATGGGTTGGTATGAGTATGAAAAAGAGCTAGTAAATAGCATAGCATGCCATACAGTCTGGATAGGCAGAAAAGTGAGAACCTGCCATGTCAGCTGATTATAACGCCCATCAATCTGTTGGCATGCAACGAATTCACCCCAGAGTGAGGAGCAGACTATAGTTCCTACGGCCATTATGAACAAGAAGCATAGTGAAGGGTCCACAACCGGACGACTTGGCTCATTAATTGAAGGATCACTGACACTGCAAACCGTCTTATGAAGTTCTGCAAACAGAAAGTTAACCAAACAGATTATTGCCTGCAAAAGAACCAGGCATGCCTAGCAAAAATATTGAACAGGAGTACGGGACAGAGAATATAATTTTTTCAGGCCGTCCTTTGAATGAATACCTTGGTCATCAGCAGGCTGTGCAGTTTCCGCTTCAGCAGTGAGAGCACACTGTCCACGTGTCGGTAAGGCAACAGAAAGCGTTAACTGCAACAGCAAGGGTTAGATTAGATTAGAAGATGCCTGTAGAACCAACTTGGTTGCGAAGTTATGTCGGATTCAGAGTCGAAGCAGAACCTTTGAGGCTGTATTGGAGCAGCGGTCAAGAGGGTCGGTGAGGGCAGCGCATGTTCTCTGAGCCTCGTTGACAGTTGTAGGCAAGGTGGCTCCGAATGTCGTGCTCATTCCAGCAACGGGCGTGCCCTGGGTTCCACCCACCCAGTTCTTCTTCACCTTAACCTGGGGAAAAAGAAAACCTGGGAGCATGAGAAGGAAAGAAAATTGGGGGGCGCGGCAGTATGTTGCTTTCATTTAAGATTTGGACCAGACAATGTGCACACACACACACACACACACACACACACACTCTGAAGTGTGACAAGACAACAAACCAGAAAAATCTTTTAGGATGCTCCTGATCAGAGCAGAGCTGGTTAATTTGCCTGCTGCTTAAGTGGGGTGCAACAACTAGTATTATTTTTCAAGTTGGTCCAGATGAGATTGGTTGCAGGTATATATAGCAGAGCAGAGTACAAATTTAAGTTGTTTTGTGCTGCATGCTGCTGCTAACCATACTGATAATTCATTTCGTGTTGTTCTGAATGAAGTGAAAAAGGGAGGGGATACCTAGCGTGAAAGGCAGGTTGGGCATGAATGAAGCAAAGTTTTATGCTATCTACTCCCACCCACCGCTTCTAAATATAAGTCTGTCTTTTTTAGAGATTCCACCGGAAAGACTACATTCAGATTTTTGTATATTTAGTTCACTCATTTTGCTCCATATGTAAGTAATCTATAAGAAAGACTTATATACTCTTTAGGAACGGAGGCAGTAGCATGGCAGGGACTGGTTGCATCTACACTTGTATGCTGAAAACCCCCACATTTTGCATCCGGGAGCAGAGCAGAGCAGAGCGGGAGATCTGACAGAGGAGAGGATGGAGTGGATGGGGATTAGTTACCGGCTGGAGCTTGTTGGAGCAGCCGTCGGCCGCCGCGCGTCCGGCGAGGGGGAGCAGCAGCAGCAGGGAGGCGACCACCGGCCGGAGGGCCGCCGCCATGGACCTTCCCGGCGCAGCCTGAGCGGCGGAGTGATTCGGGGGGAAAGGAATAAACTTTTCTTGGGTTGGATTTGAGAGGTGGTGGAGTCACTGGAGTGGGTTTATATGCTGGTGGCGTCTTCCACCGGTTTACGCTTTCTTGGCCTGAAAACATGCTTCCGTTCCCTTGTATTTTTTCTCTCCATCACATTAGTACTCTCTTTCTGTCTCATTTGGAGGTCCTGTGTACAAAATGGGAGGAGTCAGATGTAAATTCAAATTTTCATTAGGTCCTTCTTCTTCTTCTTCCTCTTCTTTCCAAATGAAAAGAAAAGAATCAAAGCGTGCTTAAAATTGATGAAAAGCCACATAGCAAAAAATGGAAACAACGGCATCCTCCATTATGTGTTCATTTCTTCCTATCCCATACACAACACAACCAAAAGGATGTTACAAGTTTTCTATATATCCATGTGCCGGCATCAACACATTTTTTCTAATTAACATGCACATGCACATGTGAGAATGTTGCGCCGTTATCGGTCCTGGCACATTTATTGGATTGCCACGTGCTCATGTGCAATTCCTTGCCAAGTACGTACTCCCATCTCCTATGGAGTAGTACAATATCAGTCATCATGGCCATCAAGCAAAACATATCATTGCCAAGTACTCACACCTCTGGAGCGCCTGAGGTGCGGGTTGGGATCGGAGAAAACCCCCGTCGGCTTGGCTGACACCGGTGCGGTGGCGCCTGTGGGTGCCACCTGACCTTCCGGGAGGGCGTCGGGGGCTACCCTTCCTCTCGCCTCGTCGTGTATTGGGGGAAATCCTTGGCAGCAGTGTCGTCATCGTCGCGATCCTTTTTGGAGGTGTTGATAGGTGCCGGCGCTTCGGAGTCTTGGAGCCTAGTGGAAGATCCCGGTGGGCGCAGCGATCGCGAGGCTTCTTCGTTTTTGTTGATCCGCCGTTGTCGGCATTTGTTTCTTTTGCTCTTTCTCTGTCGTTTTTTTTGGACGTGAATGTGCTGCTTCTGCCCCAGCACCTATTCTTATACGGCTTGGTTGGTTGCTTTATATACAAAATGGGGGAAACCCTTTTTCAGTAACATGAATAGTGTATTCCCGTTTATATGCAGATAATGCATATGCACTTGTACTAATTCACCAAGAATTGTACAAATCTGTAACGGTTAACTTGTTGTTGTATTAGTGACAGGGGAGGCATGTGCGATCCTGAGGTGAAGGGATACCATCGCCGATAGGATCAGTAAGGCATGGGTGGTGCCCATTGGGTTGAGAAAAGCGTGGACTGCATCGGCCGAGGTGACGCAGAGGGACGGGAAGGGATTGGAGAAGAAAAGGAAAATTATGATCCTGTTCATAACTATTAATTGAGATACATATCTGTCGATTAGTCAATTGGATTTTTTCTTAAAATTAATTATTTGTTTCCTAAAGCAAATTGTATTGATGAGAGAAATTGGTTGACCGGGAAAATTAGATCCATGATCTTTTGTACATTCGGAAAGTGTCGGTTTTACAAGAAAAGGGTGGAGAGAAAAATAAACTAGTGAGAGGTTAAGACCACATACTCTTATGCACTACTCTCTCTGTCCGAAAAAGCTTGTCCCGAGCTTGTCTTTCAAATGGATATATATATATATATATATATATATATATATATATATATATATATATATATATATATATATATATATTGACTATTCGTCACCCTGGGTGAGGAATAGTTATTCTTCACCCCCTTTATTTTACCATCAATGGACCGTAATTTTACGTTCTGTAATTTTTGCTTTATTTCCGAAGTAAAAAGAGACCGTAAGAAAAATATATACTCGTCAAAAAAAATATTTTATGTTATATAAAATTACAAATGTAAAAACATAGTGTAAAATACACATAAACTGTAATTTTTCTTGTCTTATGACCTATATTTTTATTTTCTTATGTCAAATTTTACGTCGTGAATCGATAGGAATGTAACTATTTGAATTCCAAATATAATTTAATTATGAAATGATCGTAATATTACCTCGGGTGAAGAATAACTTATTCTGCACCCTGGGTGATGAATAGTAACACTATATATATATATACTGTGATATTTGGCACACGTGTGACATATAAACAAAACTGCCACACCTCTATTTGTTTTTATTTTAAAGTACCATACGATCCCTCGTTCTTTGACCTCCCCTCTTCCCAAATGACCCCGCAGGCTCGCCTGAGAAACCTGCTTCTCCCGCATATCTCGGGCGCTCACCCCCGAGAAAACTGCCACTTCTTCATGTCTACCACATGATTTCTCCTCAGGACAAAGTTACCATGATATTCATATGCAAGTTATCAGGCCTGTGTTGCATAACTTACTGTGCTATTTACATAGAACGTATCAGGTACTATGCTTCAACAACTACACCCTTTCAAAGTTACCACTGTATTTTGTACACAAGTTATAAGGTCTTCGATGTGTAAAATATCGTGGTACTTACACATAAGTTATCAGGGTATATGTACATCAACCTCCCCCGGTCAAAGTTACCATGGGGGATTGTACATAAGTTACCGGATCTACGGTTTGTATATTATCATGGTACTTGCACCTAAAAACCTGGGTGTGTTTCGGTAGCTTTTTCCATAGGTCAAAAATTACCATGATGTTTTTTGCGTAACTTATCACGCCTGTAGCACGTGTACCCCTCATGACACTAAACATTATGTGACTTTCCCATGGGACGCCATGTGTTGTGTTCATCCAAGACGTCCACGCGCGAGGCAAGTGTATGTTTTTAACAACTTATATATTTTCCTTTGGTAAAAAAGTTACCATCATGTTTATATTGCAAATTATCGGTTATGCGGTGCTTATATTATCATGTTATTTACACAAAAAATATTGGGGATGTTTTGAACAACTTTTTCCTGGGGCAAAAAGTTATCATGGTGATTCTAGGTAAACTATCAAGCCCGCAGTGCTTAAAATATCATGTTATTTACACAAAATTTATCAGGGATATGTTTTAGCAACAAACCCCCCCCCCCCCTCCACGGGTCAAAAATTTATCATGGTGTTTAGTTATCGCAGTGCATATGTTTTCATACTATTTACACATAAAAATGCCAGGGGAGGGAGGTATACTACCGTGCTATTTACACAGAAGATACCGGAGTATCTTTTCAAAAAAAAAATCCCTACGGTCAAAGTTACCATGGTGCTTCTACCTCAGTTATCAGATGTGCGCTGCGTATATTACCATCTATTTACACATAAATTATCAGGTATCTTTTCACATTTGTTTTTCCCAATGGTTAAAGTTACCACGATGTTTGTATCTAAACTATCAGGTCTATGGCGTGAATGTTATCGTGCTATTTACAGAAATTACCGGGGGGCGGGTTCAACAAATTTATTTCCAATGATCAAAGTTACCATGATGCTTGAAACAAAAAAGTTTTCCAGTGCTAACATATTAAAGGCAAAAACATGTCAAAAACAGTATTTCCCTTAGAATCAACAATGAGTGTCATAGATGAGGTGGTTAGCTCCCTTTGTTAATTACCCGCAGACCAGAGATCAAATCCTAGTTTAAGCATTATTTTTGCTGAAAATCGAGAAGGCATGTGGGGACATAAATGACGATTACGAAAATTAGGAAGGCACGAGCGGGTGTGCTCGATAAAATCGGGGAGGACGTGCGGGAAAGAAAAGAAATCGGGAGGTCGTGCGTAAAAGGAAGGAAATCGGGAGAGAATTGATGGCGTTGGATGCGTGTGGCAGTTTCACAATCTGCCACACGGTTGCCATATTATATATATATATATATATATATATATATATATATATATAACATGGTGCTAGATACATCTATTTGAGAGACAACCTTTTTCAAACGAAATGAGTATTTGTTACAGGGTTAAGCCATAGGTTAGAGCATCTCCAATAGATGGTCCAAATTTTGGCGGTCCAAAACCGGAGATGTAAAATTTGGACCGTCAAAAAGTGCGTTTGAGCTCCGAAAAAAGCTCAACTCCAACAGATGGTTCAAAAGAGCAACTCCAATAGATGGTCCAAAATGAAGATGTAAAACGACATACTACTAGTCCATTCAACATAGTTCAAACATCAAATTCAACATAGTTTCATACATCAACTTCAACTACTACTTATTCAAACTACTAGATAAACTACTCCTCATCGAAGCTACGGAACTGCTCCCAGAACTCCTCCTTCGTCGGGTCGTCGCACCCCTCCTCCTCCTCCGAGAAGTCTGCCCAGTCCTCCTTGGAAGAGGACTCGATGGGGATCACCGTCGAGGGACCGACCTCATCCTCCTTCTTCGGCCCCTTCTTCTTCTGCTCCACCTCACGCTTCCAGTAGTACTCCATCTCGGCCTGGACGTACTCCGGATGCTCCCGAGCAAACCTCGCCATCGCCTCCTCATCGGTCTCGCCAGCACTGATGACAACCAACAGCTTCTTCGTCTTCTTCTTCTTCGTCGTGATCTCCTTCATGTTGATGCCCTGCGGCACAAGCATCTCCGCTTCCGCCCGACTCTCGATCTCTAGAAAGTTGAGGTGCGACCGAGGCCTCTCGGCATGCCACACCGCCACGTCGTAGGCACGTGCGGCCTCATGGGCGGAGGGGTACGTACCAATCCACCAACGCCTTCCGGCGTCGGTGAACTCCATGTTGGGGAACGTAGTAATTTCAAAAAATTTCCTACGCACACGCAAGATCATGGTGATGCATAGCAACGAGAGGGGAGAGTGTGATCTGCGTACCCTTGTAGATCGACAACGGAAGCGTTTGGTTGATGTAGTCGTACGTCTCGACGGCCCGACCGATCAAGCACCGAAACTACGGCACCTCCGAGTTTTAGCACATGTTCAGCTCGATGACGATCCCCGGACTCCGATCCAGCAAAGTGTCGGGGAAGAGTTCCGTCAGCACGACGGCGTGGTGACGATCTTGATGTACTACTGTCGCAGGGCTTCGCCTAAGCACCACTATAATATTATCGAGGACTATGGTGGCAGGGGGCGCCGCACACGGCTAAGAATATGATCATGTGGATCAACTTGTCTTTCTCTGGGGTGCCCCTGCCTCCGTATATAAAGGCTCAAGGGGGGGGGGGGGTGCGGCCGGCCAAGAGGTGGCGCGCCAGGAGGAGTCCTACTCCCTCCGGGAGTAGGATCACCCCCAATCCTAGTTGGAATAGGATTCACGGAGGGGGGAAAAGAGAAAGGGGGCCGGCCCCCTCTCCTTTTCCTATTCGGACCAAGGGAGGGGAGGGGCGCGCGACCCATCTTAGGTTGCCTCTTATCTTTTCCACTAAGGCCCACTAAGGCCCATATAGCTCCCGGGGGGTTCCGGTAACCTCCCGGTACTCCGGTAAAAACCCGATTTCACCCGGAACACTTCCGATGTCCAAACATAGGCTTCTAATATATCAATCTTTATGTCTCGACCATTTCGAGACTCCTCGTCATGTCCGTGATCACATCCGGGACTCCGAACAACCTTCGGTACATCAAAACGTATAAACTCATAATATAACTGTCATCGATACCTTAAGCGTGCGGACCCTACGGGTTCGAGAACAATGTAGACATGACCGAGACATGTCTCCGGTCAATAACCAATAGCGGGACCTGGATGCCCATATTGGCTCCTACATATTCTACGAGGATCTTTATCGGTCAGACCACATAACAACATACGTTGTTCCCTTTGTCATCGGTATGTTACTTGCCCGAGATTTGATCGTCGGTATCCAATACCTAGTTCAATCTCGTTACCGGCAAGTCTCTTTACTCGTTCCGTAATACATCATCTCGCAGCTAACTCATTAGTTGCATTGCTTGCAAGGCTTAAGTGATGTGCATTACCGAGAGGGCCCAGAGATACCTCTCCGACGATCGGAGTGACAAATCCTAATCTCGAAATACGTCAACCCAACATGTACCTTTGGAGACACCTGTAGATCACCTTTATAATCACCCAGTTACGTTGTGACATTTGGTAGCACACAAAGTGTTCCTCCGGCACACGGGAGTTACATAATCTCATACTCATAGGAACATGTATAAGTCATGAAGAAAGCAATAGCAACATACTAAACGATCGGGTGCTAAGCTAATGAAATGGGTCATGTCAATCAGATCATTCAACTAATGATGTGATCTCGTTTAATCAAATGACAACTCTTTGTCCATGGTTAGGAAACATATCCATCTTTGATTAACGAGCTAGTCAAGTAGAGGCATACTAGTGACACTCTGTTTGTCTATGTATTCACACATGTATTATGTTTCCGGTTAATACAATTCTAGCATGAATAATAAACCTTTATCATGATATAAGGAAATAAATAATAACTTTATTATTGCCTCTAGGGCATATTTCCTTCAGTCTCCCACTTGCACTAGAGTCAATAATCTAGATTACACAGTAATGATTCTAACACCCATGGAGCTTTGGTGCTGATCATGTTTTGCTCGTGGAAGAGGCTTAGTCAACGGGTCTGCTACATTCAGCTCCGTATGTATCTTGCAAATCTCTATGTCTCCCACCTAGACTAGATCCCGGATGGAATTGAAGCGTCTCTTGATGTGTTTGGTTCTCTTGTGAAATCTGGATTCCTTTGCCAAGGCAATTGCACCAGTATTGTCACAAAAGATTTTCATTGGACCCGATGCACTAGGTATGACACCTAGATCGGATATGAACTCCTTCATCCGGAATCCTTCGTTTGCTGCTTCCGAAGCAGCTATGTACTCCGCTTCACATGTAGATCCCGCCACGATGCTTTGTTTAGAACTGCACCAACTGACAGCTCCACCGTTTAATGTAAACATGTATCCGGTTTGCGATTTAGAATCGTCCGGATCAGTGTCAAAGCTTGAATCAACGTAACCGTTTACGATGAGCTCTTTGTCACCTCCATATACGAGAAACATATCCTTAGTTCTTTTCAGGTATTTCAGGATGTTCTTGACTGCTGTCCAATGATCCACTCCTGGATTACTTTGGTACCTCCCTGCTAAACTTATAGCAAGGCACACATCAGGTCTGGTACACAGCATTGCATACATGATAGAGCCTATGGCTGAAGCATAGGGAACATCTTTCATTTTCTCTCTATCTTCTGCAGTGGTCGGGCATTGAGTCTGACTCAACTTTACACCTTGTAACACAGGCAAGAACCCTTTCTTTGCTTGATCCATTTTGAACTTCTTCAAAATCTTGTCAAGGTATGTGCTTTGTGAAAGTCCAATTAAGCGTCTTGATCTATCTCTATAGATCTTTATGCCTAATATGTAAGCAGCTTCACCGAGGTCTTTCATCGAAAAACCCTTATTCAAGTATCCTTTTATGCTATCCAGAAATTCTATATCATTTCCAATCAGTAATATGTCATCCACATATAATATCAGAAATGCTACAAAGCTCCCACTCACTTTCTTGTAACTACAGGCTTCTCCGAAAGTCTGTATAAAACCAAATGCTTTGATCACACTATCAAAGCGTTTATTCCAACTCCGAGAGGCTTGCACCCGTCCATAAATGGATCGCTGGAGCTTGCACACTTTATTAGCTCCCTTCGGATCAACAAAACCTTCCGGTTGCATCATATACAACTCTTCTTCCAGAAATCCATTCAGGAATGCAGTTTTGACATCCATCTGCCAAATTTCATAATCATAAAATGCGGCAATTGCTAACATGATTCAGACAGACTTAAGCATCGCTATGGGTGAGAAGGTCTCATCGTAGTCAACCCCTTGAACTTGTCGAAAACCTTTTGCGACAAGTCGAGCTTTGTAGACAGTAATATTACCGGCAGCGTCAGTCTTCTTCTTGAAGATCCATTTATTCTCAATTGCTTGCAGATCATCGGGCAAGTCAACCAAAGTCCATACTTTATTCTCATACATGGATCCCATCTCAGATTTCATGGCTTTAAGCCATTTTGCGGAATCTGGGCTCACCATCGCTTCTTCATAGTTCGTAGGTTCATCATGATCTAGCAGCATGATTTCCAGAACAGGATTACCGTACCACTCTGGCGCGGATCTCACTCTGGTTGATCTACAAGGTTCAGTAGTATCTTGTCCTGAAGTTTCATGATCATTATCATTAGCTTCCTCACTAATTGGTGTAGGTGTCGCAGAAACAGTTTTCTGTGATGTACTACTTTCCAATAAGGGAGTAGGTGCAGTTACCTCATCAAGTTCTACTTTCCTCTCACTCACATCTTTCGAGAGAAACTCCTTCTCCAGAAAGTTTCCAAATTTAGCAACAAAAGTCTTGCCTTCGGATCTGTGATAGAAGGTGTATCCAATAGTTTCCTTTGGATATCCTATGAATACACATTTCTCCGATTTGGGTTCGAGCTTATCAGGTTGAAACTTTTTCACATAAGCATCGCAGCCCCAAACTTTCAGAAACGACAACTTTGGTTTCTTGCCAAACCATAGTTCATAAGGCGTCGTCTCAACGGATTTTGATGGTGCCCTATTTAACGTGAATGCGGCCGTCTCTAAAGCATACCCCCAAAACGATAGCGGTAAATCAGTAAGAGACATCATAGATCGCACCATATCTAGTAAAGTACGATTACGACGTTCGGACACACCATTACGCTGTGGTGTTCCGGGTGGCGTGAGTTGCGAAACTATTCCGCATTGTTTCAAATGTACACCAAACTCATAACTCAAATATTCTCCTCCACGATCAGATCATAGAAACTTTATTTTCTTGTTACGATGATTTTCAACTTCACTCTGAAATTCTTTGAACTTTTCAAATGTTTCAGACTTATGTTTCATTAAGTAGATATACCCATATCTGCTTAAGTCATCTGTGAAGGTGAGAAAATAACGATATCTACCACGAGCCTCAATATTCATCAGACCACATACATCTGTATGTATGATTTCCAACAAATCTGTTGCTCTCTCCATAGTACCGGAGAATGGTGTTTTAGTCATCTTGCCCATGAGGCACGGTTCGCAAGTACCAAGTGATTCATAATCAAGTGGTTCCAAAAGTCCATCAGTATGAAGTTTCTTCATGCGCTTTAGACCGATATGACCTAAACGGCAGTGCCACAAATAAGTTGCACCATCATTATCAACTCTGCATCTTTTGGCTTCAACATTATGAATATGTGTGTCACTACTATCGAGATTCAATAAGAATAGACCACTCTTCAAGGGTGCATGACCATAAAAGATATTACTCATATAAATAGAACAACCATTATTCTCTGATTTAAATGAATAATCGTCTCGCATCAAACAAGATCCAGATATAATGTTCATGCTTAACGCTGGCACCAAATAACAATTATTTAGGTCTAATATTAATCCCGAAGGTAGATGTAGAGGTAGCGTGCCGACTGCGATCACATCGACTTTGGAACCGTTTCCCACGCGCATCGTCACCTCGTCCTTAGCCAATCTTCGCTTAATCCGTAGTCCCTGTTTCGAGTTGCAAATATTAGCAACAGAACCAGTATCAAATACCCAGGTGCTACTGCGAGCATTAGTAAGGTACACATCAATAACATGTATATCATATATACCTTTGTTCACCTTGCCATCCTTCTTATCCGCCAAATACTTGGGGTAGTTCCGCTTCCAGTGATCAGTCTGCTTGCAGTAGAAGCACTCAGTTTCAGGCTTAGGTCCAGACTTGGGTTTCTTCTCTTGAGCAGCAACTTACTTGCTGTTCTTCTTGAAGTTCCCCTTCTTCTTCCCTTTGCCCTTTTTCTTGAAACTAGTGGTCTTGTTGACCATCAACACTTGATGCTCCTTTTTTATTTCTACCTCCGCAGCTTTCAGCATTGCGAAGAGCTCGTGAATAGTCTTATTCATCCCTTGCATATTATAGTTCATCACGAAGCTCTTGTAGCTTGGTGGCAGTGATTGGAGAATTCTGTCAATGACGCAATCATCTGGAAGATTAACTCCCATCTGAATCAAGTGATTATTATACCCAGACATTTTGAGTATATGCTCACTGACAGAACTGTTCTCCTCCATCTTGTAGCTATAGAACTTATTGGAGACTTCATATCTCTCAATCCGGGCATTTGCTTGAAATATTAACTTCAACTCCTGGAACATCTCATATGCTCCATGACGTTCAAAACGTCGTTGAAGTCCCGATTCTAAGCCGTAAAGCATGGCACACCGAACTATCGAGTAGTCATCAGCTTTGCTCTGCCAGACATTCATAACATCTAGTGTTGCTCCAGCAGCAGGCCTGGCACCCAGCGGTGCTTCCAGGACGTAATTCTTCTGTGCAGCAATGAGGATAATCCTCAAGTTACGGACCCAGTCCGTGTAATTGCTACCATCATCTTTCAACTTTGCTTTCTCAAGGAATGCATTAAAATTCAACGGAACAACAGCACGGGCCATCTATCTACAATCAAACATACATAAGCAAGATACTATCAGGTACTAAGTTCATGATAAATTTAAGTTCAATTAATCAAATTACTTAAAGAACTCCCACTTAGATAGACATCCCTCTAATCCTCTAAGTGATCACGTGATCCAAATCAACTAAACCATGTCCGATCATCACGTGAGATGGAGTAGTTTCATTGGTGAATATCACTATGTTGATCATATCTACTATATGATTCACGCTCGACCTTTTGGTCTCCGTGTTCCGAGGCCATATCTGTATATGCTTGGATCGTCAAGTATAACCTGAGTATTCCGCGTGTGCAACTGTTTTGCACCCGTTGTATTTGAACGTAGAGCCTATCACACCCGATCATCACGTGGTGTCTCAGCACGAAGAACTTTCGCAACGGTGCATACTCAGGGAGAACACTTCTTGATAATTTAGTGAGAGATCATCTTATAATGCTACCGTCAATCAAAGCAAGATAAGATGCATAAAAGATAAACATCACATGCAATCAATATAAGTGATATGATATGGCCATCATCATCTTGTGCCTGTGATCTCCATCTCCGAAGCACCGTCATGATCACCATCGTCACCGGCGCGACACCTTGATCTCCATCGTAGCATCGTTGTCATCTCGCCAATCTTATGCTTCCACGACTATCGCTACCGCTTAGTGATAAAGTAAAGCATTACAACGCGATTGCATTGCATACAATAAAGCGACAACCATATGGCTCCTGCCAGTTGCCGATAACTCGGTTACAAAACATGATCATCTCATACAATAAAATTCAGCATCATGTCTTGACCATATCACATCACAACATGCCCTGCAAAAACAAGTTAGACGTCCTCTACTTTGTTGTTGCTGAAGGAAATATGCCCTAGAGGCAATAAAGTTATTATTTATTTCCTTATATCATGATAAATGTTTATTATTCATGCTAGAATTGTATTAACCGGAAACATAATACATGTGTGAATACATAGACAAACAGAGTGTCACTAGTATGCCTCTACTTGACTAGCTCGTTAATCAAAGATGGTTATGTTTCCTAACCATGAACAAAGAGTTGTTATTTGATTAACGAGGTCACATCATTAGTTGAATGATCTGATTGACATGACCCATTCCATTAGCTTAGCACCCGATCGTTTAGTATGTTGCTATTGCTTTCTTCATGACTTATACATGTTCCTATAACCATGAGATTATGCAACTCCCGTTTACCGGAGGAACACTTTGGGTACTACCAAACGTCACAATGTAACTGGGTGATTATAAAGGTGAAGGAAATATGCCCTAGAGGCAATAATAAAGTTATTATTTATTTCCTTATATCATGATAAATGTTTATTATTCATGCTAGAATTGTATTAACCGGAAACATAATACATGTGTGAATACATAGACCAACAGAATGTCACTAGTATGCCTCTACTTGACTAGCTCGTTAATCAAAGATGGTTATGTTTCCTAACCATGAACAAGGAGTTGTTATTTGATTAACGAGGTCACATCATTAGTAGAATGATCTGATTGACATGACCCATTCCATTAGCTTAGCACCCGATCGTTTAGTATGTTGCTATTGCTTTCTTCATGACTTATACATGTTCCTATAACTATGAGATTATGCAACTCCCGTTTACCGGAGGAACACTTTGGGTACTACCAAACGTCACAACGTAACTGGGTGATTATAAAGGAGTATTACAGGTGTCTCCAATGGTAGATGTTGGGTTGGCGTATTTCGAGATTAGGGTTTGTCACTCCGATTGTCGGAGAGGTATCTCTGGGCCCTCTCGGTAATGCACATCACATAAGCCTTGCAAGCACTGCAACTAATATGTTAGTTGTTAGATGATGTATTACGGAACGAGTAAAGAGACTTGCCGGTAACGAGATTGAACTAGGTATTGGATACCGACGATCGAATCTCGGGCAAGTAACATACCGATGACAAAGGGAACAACGTATGTTGTTATGCGGTCTGACCGATAAAGATCTTCGCAGAATATGTAGGAGCCAATATGGGCATCCAGGTCCCGCTATTGGTTATTGACCGGAGACGTGTCTCGGTCATGTCTACATTGTTCTCGAACCGTAGGGTCCGCACGCTTAACGTTACGATGACAGTTATTATGAGTTTATGCATTTTGATGTACCGAAGGTTGTTCGGAGTCCCGGATGTGATCACGGACATGACGAGGAGTCTCGAAATGGTCGAGACGTAAAGATTGATATATTGGAAGCCTATGTTTGGACATCGGAAGTGTTCCGGGTGAAATCGGGATTTTACCGGAATACCGGGAGGGTTACCGGAACCCCCCGGGAGGCTAATGGGCCTATTGGGCCTTAGTGGAAAATAGAGAAGAGGCAGCCCACAGCCTAGCCGGCGCCCCCCCTTCCCCAAGTCCTAGTAGGACTAGGAAAGGTGGGCCGGCCACCTCTCTCTCTTTCCCCCTCCCGGGAATCCTAGTTGGACTAGGATTGGAGGGGGAGTCCTACTCCCGGTGGGAGTAGGACTCTCCTGCGCCCCCACCTTGGCCGGCCAGCCCCTCCTCCCTTGCTCCTTTATATACGGGGGCAGGGGGCACCCCAAGACACACAACTTGATCCTTGAGATCGTTCCTTAGCCGTGTGCGGTGCCCCCTGCCACCAAATTCCACCTCGATCATACCGTTGTAGTGCTTAGGCGAAGCCCTGCGTCGGTAGTACATCAAGATCGTCATCACGCCGTCGTGCTGACGAAACTCTTCCTCGACGCTTTGCTGGATCGGAGCCCGAGGAACGTCATCGAGCTGAACGTGTGCTAAGAACTCGGAGGTGCCGGAGTAACGGTGCTTGGATCGGTCGATCGGGAAGAAGACGTACGACTACTTCCTCTACGTTGTGTGATCGCTTCCGCAGTCGGTCTGCGTTGGTACGTAGACAACACTCTCCCATCTCGTTGCTGTGCATCACCATGATCTTGCGTGTGCGTAGGAAATTTTTTGAAATTACTGCGTTCCCCTACAGTGGCATCCGAGCCTAGGTTTTATGGTTTGATGTTATATGCACGAGTAGAACACAAGTGAGTTGTGGGCGATACAAGTCATACTGCCTACCAGCATGTCATACTTTGGTTCGGCGGTATTGTTGGTTGAGACGATCCGGACCAACCTTACGCATACTCTTATGCGAGACCGGTTCCCTCGACGTGCTTTGCACATAGATGGCTTGCGGAAGACTGTCTCTCTAACTTTAGTTGAACCAAGTGTGACTACGCCCGGTCCTTGAGAAGGTTAAAACGGAGTCTATTTGACGAACTATCGTTGTGGTTTTGATGCGTAGGTGAGATGAGTTCTTACTTAAAGCCCGTAGCAGCCACGTAAAACTTGCAACAACAAAGTAGAGGACGTCTAACTTGTTTTTGCAGGGTATGTTGTGATGTGATATGGTCAAGGCATGATGCTGATTTTATTGTATGAGATGATCATGTTTTGTAACTAAGTTATCGGCAACTGGCAGGAGCCATATGGTTGTCGCTTTATTGTATGCAATGCAATCGCGATGTAATGCTTTACTAGATTACTAAACGGTAGTAATAGTCGTGAAAGCATAAGATTGGCGAGACGACAACGATGCTACGATGGAGATCAAGGTGTCGCGCCGGTGACGATGGTGATCATGACGATGCTTCGGAGATGGAGATCACAAGCACAAGATGATGATGGCCATATCATATCACTTATATTGATTGCATGTGTTGTTTATCCTTTTATGCATCTTATCTTGCTTTGATTGACGGTAGCATTATAAGATGATCTCTCACTAAATTATCAAGAAGTGTTCTCCCTGAGTATGCACCGTTGCCAAAGTTCGTCGTGCCCAGACACCACGTGATGATCGGGTGTGATAAGCTCTACGTCCATCTACAACGGGTGCAAGCCAGTTTTGCACACGCAGAATACTCAGGTTATACTTGACGAGCCTAGCATATGCAGATATGGCCTCGGAACACAGAGACCGAAAGGTCGAGCGTGAATCATATAGTAGATATGATCAACATGACGATGTTCACCATTGAAAACTACTCCATCTCACGTGATGATCGGTTATGGTTTAGTTGATTTGGATCACGTGATCACTTAGAAGATTAGAGGGATGTCTATCTAAGTGGGAGTTCCTAAGTAATTTGATTAACTGAACTTAAACTTATCATGAACTTAGTACCTGATAGTATCTTGCTTGTTTATGTTGCTTGTAGATAGATGGCTCGTGCTATTGTTCCGTTGAATTTTAATGCGTTCCTTGAGAAAGCAAAGTTGAAAGATGATGGTAGCAATTACACGGACTGGGTCCGTAACCTGAGGATTATCCTCATTGCTGCACAGAAGAATTACGTCCTGGAAGCAGCGCTGGGTGACAGGCCTGCTGCTGGAGCAACGACAGATGTTATGAACGTCTGGCAAAGCAAAGCTGATGACTACTCGATAGTTCAGTGTGCCATGCTTTACGGCTTAGAATCGGGACTTCAACGACGTTTTGAACGTCATGGAGCATATGAGATGTTCCAGGAGTTGAAGTTAATATTTCAAGCAAATGCCCGAATTGAGAGATATGAAGTCTCCAATAAGTTCTATAGCTGTAAGATGGAGGAGAACAGTTCTGTCAGTGAGCATATACTCAAAATGTCTGGGTATAATAATCACTTGATTCAGATGGGAGTTTATCTTCCAGATGACTGCGTCATTGACAGAATTCTCCAATCACTGCCACCAAGCTACAAGAGCTTCGTGATGAACTATAATATGCAAGGGATGAACAAGACTATTCCTGAGCTCTTCGCAATGCTGAAAGCTGCGGAGGTAGAAATCAAAAAGGAGCATCAAGTGTTGATGGTTAACAAAACCACTAGTTTCAAGAAAAAGGGCAAAGGGAAGAAGAAGGGAAACTTCAAGAAGAACAGCAAACAAGTTGCTGCTCAGGAGAAGAAACCCAAGTCTGGACCTAAGCCTGAAACTGAGTGCTTCTACTGCAAGCAGACTGGTCACTGGAAGCGGAACTGCCCCAAGTATTTGGCGGATAAGAAGGATGGCAAAGTGAGCAAAGGTATATGTGATATACATGTTATTGATGTGTACCTTACTAGAGCTCGCAGTAGCACCTGGGTATTTGATACTGGTTCTGTTGCTAATATTTGCAACTCGAAACAGGGACTACGGAATAAGCGGACACTAGCAAAGGACGAGGTGACGATGCGCGTGGGAAACGGTTCCAAAGTCGATGTGATCGCGGTCGGCACGCTACCTCTACATCTACCTTCGGGATTAATATTAGACCTAAATAATTGTTATTTGGTGCCAGCGTTGAGCATGAACATTATATCTGGATCTTGTTTAATGCGAGACGGTTATTCATTTAAATCAGAGAATAATGGTTGTTCTATTTATATGGATAATATCTTTTATGGTCATGCACCTTTGAAGAGTGGTCTATTCTTGTTGAATCTCGAAGATAGTAATACACATATTCATAATGTAGAAGCCAAAAGATGCAAAGTTAATAATGATAGTGCAACTTATTTGTGGCACTGCCGTTTAGGTCATATCGGTGTAAAGCGCATGAAGAAACTCCATACTGATGGGCTTTTGGAATCACTTGATTATGAATCACTTGGTACTTGCGAACCGTGCCTCATAGGCAAGATGACTAAAACACCGTTCTCCGGTACTATGGAGAGAGCAACAGATTTGTTGGAAATCATACATACCGATGTATGTGGTCCGATGAATATTGAGGCTCGCGGCGGATATCGTTATTTTCTCACCTTCACAGATGATTTAAGCAGATATGGGTATATCTACTTAATGAAACATAAGTCTGAAACATTTGAAAAGTTCAAAGAATTTCAGAGTGAAGTTGAAAATCATCGTAACAAGAAAATAAAGTTTCTACGATCTGATCGTGGAGGAGAATATTTGAGTTACGAGTTTGGTGTACATTTGAAAAATTGTGGAATAGTTTCGCAACTCACGCCACCCGGAACACCACAGCGTAATGGTGTGTCCGAACGTCGTAATCGTACTTTACTAGATATGGTGCGATCTATGATGTCTCTTACTGATTTACCGCTATCGTTTTGGGGTTATGCTTTAGAGACGGCCGCATTCACGTTAAATAGGGCACCATCAAAATCCGTTAAGACGACGCCTTATGAACTATGGTTTGGCAAGAAACCAAAGTTGTCGTTTCTTAAAGTTTGGGGCTGCGATGCTTATGTGAAAATACTTCAACCTGATAAGCTCGAACCCAAAGCGGAGAAATGTGTCTTCATAGGATACCCAAAGGAAACTGTTGGGTATACCTTCTATCATAGATCCGAAGGCAAGACATTCGTTGCCAAGAATGGATCATTTCTAGAGAAGGAGTTTCTCTCGAAAGAAGTGAGTGGGAGGAAAGTAGAACTTGACGAGGTAACTGTGCCTGCTCCCTTATTGGAAAATAGTACATCACAGAAAACTGTTTCTGCGACACCTATGCCAATCAGTGAGGAAGCTAACGATGATGATCATGAAGCTTCATATCAAGATTCTACTGAACCACGTAGATCAACCAGAGTGAGATCCACACCAGAGTGGTACGGTAATCCAGTTCTGGAAGTCATGATGCTAGATCATGATGAACCTACGAACTATGAAGAAGCGATGGTGAGCCCAGATTCCGCAAAGTGGCTTGAGGCCATGAAATCTGAGATGGGATCCATGTATGAAAACAAAGTATGGACTTTGGTTGACTTGCCCGATGATCGGCAAGCAATTGAGAATAAATGGATCTTCAAGAAAAAGACTGACGCTGACGGTAATATTACTGTCTATAAAGCTCGACTTGTCGCGAAAGGTTTTCGACAAGTTCAAGGGGTTGACTACGATGAGACCTTCTCACCCGTAGCGATGCTTAAATCCGTCAGAATTATGTTAGCAATTGCCGCATTTTATGATTATGAAATATGGCAGATGGATGTCAAAACTGCATTCCTGAATGGATTTCTGGAAGAAGAGTTGTATATGGTACAACCAGAAGGTTTTGTCGATCCAAAAGGAGCTAACAAAGTATGCAAACTCCAGCGATCCATTTATGGACTGGTGCAGGCATCTCGGAGTTGGAATAAACGCTTTGATAGTGTGATCAAAGCATTTGGCTTTATACAGACTTTTGGAGAAGCCTGTATTTACAAGAAAGTGAGTGGGAGCTCTGTAGCATTTCTGATATTATATGTGGATGACATATTGCTAATTGGAAATGATATAGAATTTCTGGATAGCATAAAGGGATATTTGAATAAAAGTTTTTCGATGAAAGACCTCGGGGAAGCTGCATACATATTAGGCATAAAGATCTATAGAGATAGATCAAAACGCTTAATTGGACTTTCACAATGCACATACCTTGACAAAATTTTGAAGAAGTTCAAGATGGATCAAGCAAAGAAAGGGTTCTTGCCTGTGCTACAAGGTGTGAAGTTGAGTAAGACTCAATGCCCGACCACTGCAGAAGATAGAGAGAATATGAAAGATGTTCCCTATGCTTCAGCCATAGGCTCTATCATGTATGCAATGCTGTGTACCAGACCTGATGTGTGCCTTGCTATAAGTTTAGCAGGGAGGTACCAAATTAATCCTGGAATGGATCACTGAACAGCGGTCAAGAACATCCTGAAATACCTGAAAAGGACTAAGGATATGTTTCTCGTATATGGAGGTGACAAAGAGCTCACCGTAAAAGGTTACGTTGATGCAAGCTTTGACACTGATCCGGACGATTCTAAATCGCAAACCGGATACGTGTTTACCTTAAACGGTGGAGCTGTCAGTTGGTGCAGTTCTAAACAAAGCGTCGTAGCGGGATCTACATGTGAAGCGGAGTACATAGCTGCTTCGGAAGCAGCAAACGAAGGAGTCTGGATGAAGGAGTTCATATCCGATCTAGGTGTCATACCTAGTGCATCGGGTCCAATGAAAATCTTCTGTGACAATACTGGTGCAATTGCCTTAGCAAAGGAATCCAGATTTCACAAGAGGACCAAACACATCAAGAGACGCTTCAACTCCATCCGGGATTTAGTCCAGGTGGGAGACATAGAAATTTGCAAGATACATACGGATCTGAATGTTGCAGACCCGTTGACTAAGCCTCTTCCACGAGCAAAACATGATCAGCACCAAGGCTCCATGGGTGTTAGAATCATTACTGTGTAATCTAGATTATTGACTCTAGTGCAAGTGGGAGACTGAAGGAAATATGCCCTAGAGGCAATAATAAAGTTATTATTTATTTCCTTATATCATGATAAATGTTTATTATTCATGCTAGAATTGTATTAACCGGAAACATAATACATGTGTGAATACATAGACCAACAGAATGTCACTAGTATGCCTCTACTTGACTAGCTCGTTAATCAAAGATGGTTATGTTTCCTAACCATGAACAAGGAGTTGTTATTTGATTAACGAGGTCACATCATTAGTAGAATGATCTGATTGACATGACCCATTCCATTAGCTTAGCACCCGATCGTTTAGTATGTTGCTATTGCTTTCTTCATGACTTATACATGTTCCTATAACTATGAGATTATGCAACTCCCGTTTACCGGAGGAACACTTTGGGTACTACCAAACGTCACAACATAACTGGGTGATTATAAAGGAGTATTACAGGTGTCTCCAATGGTAGATGTTGGGTTGGCGTATTTCGAGATTAGGGTTTGTCACTCCGATTGTCGGAGAGGTATCTCTGGGCCCTCTCGGTAATGCACATCACATAAGCCTTGCAAGCACTGCAACTAATATGTTAGTTGTTAGATGATGTATTACGGAACGAGTAAAGAGACTTGCCGGTAACGAGATTGAACTAGGTATTGGATACCGACGATCGAATCTCGGGCAAGTAACATACCGATGACAAAGGGAACAACGTATGTTGTTATGCGGTCTGACCGATAAAGATCTTCGCAGAATATGTAGGAGCCAATATGGGCATCCAGGTCCCGCTATTGGTTATTGACCGGAGACGTGTCTCGGTCATGTCTACATTGTTCTCGAACCGTAGGGTCCGCACGCTTAACGTTACGATGACAGTTATTATGAGTTTATGCATTTTGATGTACCGAAGGTTGTTCGGAGTCCCGGATGTGATCACGGACATGACGAGGGGTCTCGAAATGGTCGAGACGTAAAGATTGATATATTTGAAGCCTATGTTTGGACATCGGAAGTGTTCCGGGTGAAATCGGGATTTTACCGGAATACCGGGAGGGTTACCGGAACCCCCCGGGAGGCTAATGGGCCTATTGGGCCTTAGTGGAAAATAGAGAAGAGGCAGCCCACAGCCTAGCCGGCGCCCCCCCCTTCCCCAAGTCCTAGTAGGACTAGGAAAGGTGGGCCGGCCACCTCTCTCTCTTTCCCCCTCCCGGGAATCCTAGTTGGACTAGGATTGGAGGGGGAGTCCTACTCCCGGTGGGAGTAGGACTCTCCTGCGCCCCCACCTTGGCCGGCCAGCCCCTCCTCCCTTGCTCCTTTATATACGGGGGCAGGGGGCACCCCAAGACACACAACTTGATCCTTGAGATCGTTCCTTAGCCGTGTGCGGTGCCCCCTGCCACCAAATTCCACCTCGATCATACCGTTGTAGTGCTTAGGCGAAGCCCTGCGTCGGTAGTACATCAAGATCGTCATCACGCCGTCGTGCTGACGAAACTCTTCCTCGACGCTTTGCTGGATCGGAGCCCGAGGAACGTCATCGAGCTGAACGTGTGCTAAGAACTCGGAGGTGCCGGAGTAACGGTGCTTGGATCGGTCGATCGGGAAGAAGACGTACGACTACTTCCTCTATGTTGTGTGATCGCTTCCGCAGTCGGTCTGCGTTGGTACGTAGACAACACTCTCCCATCTCGTTGCTGTGCATCACCATGATCTTGCGTGTGCGTAGGAAATTTTTTGAAATTACTGCGTTCCCCAACAAAAGGAGTACTACAGGTGTCTCCAATGGTAGATGTTGGGTTGGCGTATTTCGAGATTAGGGTTTGTCACTCCGATTGTCGGAGAGGTATCTCTGGGCCCTCTCGGTAATGCACATCACATAAGCCTTGCAAGCACTACAACTAATATGTTAGTTGTGAGATGATGTATTACGAAACGAGTAAAGAGACTTGCCGGTAACGAGATTGAACTAGGTATTGGATACCGACGATCGAATCTCGGGCAAGTAACATACCGATGACAAAGGAAACAACGTATGTTGTTATGCGGTCTGACCGATAAAGATCTTCGTAGAATATGTAGGAGCCAATATGGGCATCCAGGTCCCGCTATTTGTTATTGACCGGAGACGTGTCTCGGTCATGTCTACATTGTTCTCGAACCGTAGGGTCCGCACGCTTAACGTTACGATGACAGTTATTATGAGTTTATGCATTTTGATGTACCGAAGGTTGTTCGGAGTCCCGGATGAGATCACGGACATGACGAGGAGTCTCGAAATGGTCGAGACGTAAAGATTGATATATTGGAAGCCTATGTTTGGACATAGGAAGTGCTCCGGGTGAAATCGGGATTTTACCGGAATACCGGGAGGGTTACCGGAACCCCCCGGGAGACTAATGGGCCTATTGGGCCTTAGTGGAAAAAGAGAAAATGGGCAGCCCATAGCTGGCCGGCGCCCCCCCTTCCCCAAGTCCTAGTAGGACTAGGAGAAGGGGCCGCCCCCCCTCTCTCTCCTTTCCCCCTGAGAGTCCTAATTGGAATAGGATTGGAGGGGGGAGTCCTACTCCCGGTAGGAGTAGGACTCCCCCTGCGCCTCCCTCTCTCTAGCCGGCCGGCCCCCCTCCTCCAACCTTTATATACGGGGGCAGGGGACACCCCAAGACACACAAGTTGATCCTTGAGATCGTTCCTTAGCCGTGTACGGTGCCCCCTGCCACCAAATTCCACCTCAATCATACCGTTGTAGTGCTTAGGCGAAGCCCTGCGTCGGTAGTACATCAAGATCGTCACCACGCCGTCGTGCTGACGGAACTCTTCCTCGACACTTTGCTGGATCGGAGCCCGAGGATCGTCATCGAGCTGAACGTGTGCTAAGAACTCGGAGGTGCCGGAGTAACGGTGCTTGGATCGGTCGGATCGGGAAGAAGACGTACGACTACTTCCTCTACGTTGTGTGATCGCTTCCGCAGTCGGTCTGCGTTGGTACGTAGACAACACTCTCCCCTCTCGTTGCTGTGCATCACCATGATCTTGCGTGTGCGTAGGAAAATTTTCGAAATTACTGCGTTCCCCAACAGTGGCATCCGAGCCTAGGTTTTATGGTTTGATGTTATTTGCACGAGTAGAACACAAGTGAGTTGTGGGCGATACAAGTCATACTGCCTACCAGCATGTCATACTTTGGTTCGGCGGTATTGTTGGGTGAGACGATCCGGACCAACCTTACGCGTACTCTTACGCGAGACCGGTTCCCTCAACGTGCTTTGCACATAGATGGCTTGCGGAAGACTGTCTCTCCAACTTTAGTTGAACCAAGTGTGACTACGCCCGGTCCTTGAGAAGGTTAAAACGGAGTCTATTTGACGAACTATCGTTGTGGTTTTGATGCGTAGGTGAGATGAGTTCTTACTTAAGCCCGTAGCAGCCACGTAAAACTTGCAACAACAAAGTAGAGGACGTCTAACTTGTTTTTGCAGGGTATGTTGTGATGTGATATGGTCAAGGCATGATGCTGATTTTATTGTATGAGATGATCATGTTTTGTAACCGAGTTATCGGCAACTGGCAGGAGCCATATGGTTGTCGCTTTATTGTATGCAATGCAATCGCGATGTAATGCTTTACTTTATTACTAAACGGTAGTGATAGTCGTGGAAGCATAAGATTGGCGAGACGACAACGATGCTACGATGGAGATCAAGGTGTCGCGCCGGTGACGATGGTGATCATGACGGTGCTTCGGAGATGGAGATCACAAGCACAAGATGATGATGGCCATATCATATCACTTATATTGATTGCATGTGATGTTTATCCTTTTATGCATCTTATCTTGCTTTGATTGACGGTAGCATTATAAGATGATCTCTCACTAAATTATCAAGAAGTGTTCTCCCTGAGTATGCACCGTTGCCAAAGTTCGTCGTGCCCAGACACCACGTGATGATCGGGTGTGATAAGCTCTACGTCCAAATACAACGGGTGCAAAAACAGTTGCACACGCAGAATACTCAGGTTATACTTGACGAGCCAAGCATATACAGATATGGCCTCGGAACACGGAGACCGAAAGGTCGAGCGTGAATCATATAGTAGATATGATCAACATAACGATGTTCACCATTGAAAACTACTCCATCTCACGTGATGATCGGTTATGGTTTAGTTGATTTGGATCACGTGATCACTTAGAGGATTAGAGGGATGTCTATCTAAGTGGGAGTTCTTAAGTAATATGATTAAATTGAACTTAAATTTATCATGAACTTAGTCCTGGTAGTATTTTGCAAATCATGTTGTAGATCAATAGCTCGCGTTGTTGCTTCCCTGTGTTTATTTTGATATGTTCCTAGAGAAAATTGTGTTGAAAGATGTTAGTAGCAATGATGCGGATTGGATCCGTGATCTGAGGTTTATCCTCATTGCTGCACAGAAGAATTATGTCCTTGATGCACCGCTAGGTGACAGACCTATTGCAGGAGCAGATGCAGACGTTATGAACGTTTGGCTAGCTCAATATGATGACTACTTGATAGTTTAGTGCACCATGCTTAAAGGCTTAGAATCGGGACTTCAAAGACGTTTTGAACGTCATGGAGCATATGAGATGTTCCAGAAGTTGAAGTTAATATTTCAAGTAAATACCCGAGTTGAGAGATATGAAGTCTCCAACAAGTTCTATAGCTGAAAGATGGAGGAGAATCGCTCAACTAGTGAGCATGTGCCCAGATTGTCTGAGTACTACAATCGCTTGAATCAAGTGGGAGTTAATCTTCCAGATAAAATAGTGATTAACAGAATTCTCTAGTCACCATCACCAAGTTAGTAGAACTTCGTGATGAACTATAGTATGCAAGGGATGACGAAAACGACTCCCGAGCTTTTCATGATGATGAAAACGATGAAGGTAGAAATCAAGAAAAACATCAAGTGTTGATGGTTGACAAGATCACTAGTTTCAAGAAAAGGGCAAAGGGAAGAAAGGGGAACTTCAAAAGAACGGCAAGCAAGTTGCTACTCATGTGAAGAAGCCCAAGTCTGGTCCTAAGCCTGAGACAAAGTGCTTCTACTGCAAAGGGACTGGTTACTGGAAGCGGAACTACCCCAAGTGATTGGCAGATAAGAAGGATGGCAAAGTGAACATAAGTATATTTGATATACATGTTATTGATGTGTACTTTACTAGTGTTTATAGCAAACCCTCAGTATTTGATACTAGTTCAGTTGCTAAGAGTAGTAACTCGAAACGGGAGTTGCAGAATAAACAGAGACTAGTTAAGGGTAAAGTGACGATGTGTGTTGGAAGTGGTTCCAAGATTGATATGATCATCATCGCACACTCCCTATACTTTCGGGATTAGTGTTGAACCTAAATAAGTGTTATTTTTGCGTTGAGCATGAATATGATTTGATCATGTTTATTGCAATACGGCTATTCATTAAAGTAAGAGAATAAATTGTTGTTCTGTTTACATGAATAAAACCTTATATGGTTACACACCCAATGAAAGTAGTTCATTGGATCTCGATCTTGGTGATACACAATTCATAATATTGAAACCAAAAGATGCGAAGTTAATAATGATAGTGCAACTTATTTGTGGCACTGCCGTTTAGGTCATATTGGTATAAAGAGCATGAAGAAACTCCATGCTGATGGGCTTTCGAAATCACTTGATTATGAATCACTTGATGCTTGCGAACCATGCCTTTTGGGCAAGATGACTAAAGCTCCGTTCTTCGAAACGATGGAGCGAGCAACAGATTTGTTGGAAATCATACATACTGATGTATGTGGTCCGATGAATATTGAGGCTCGCGACAGGTATCATTATTTTCTGATCTTCACAGATGATTTGAGCAGATATGAGTATATCTACTTGATGAAACATAAAGTCTGAAACATTTGAAAAGTTCAAAGAATTTCAGAGTGAAGTGAAAAACATCGTGACAAGAAAATAAAGTTTCTACGATCTGATCGCGGAGACAAATATTTGAGTTACGAGTTTGGTCTTCAGTTAAAACAATGTGAAATAGTTTCACTACTCACGCCACCTGGAACACCACATCATAATGGTGTGTCCGAACGTCATAACCGTACTTTATTGGATATAGTGCAATCTATGATGTCTCTTACCGATTTACCACTATTGTTTTTGGGTCATGCATTAGAGACAGCTGCATTCACGTTAAAAAGGGGCAACATCTATATCCGTCGAGACGACGCCTTATGAACTATGGTTTGGAGAGAAACCAAAGTTGTCATTTCTTAAAGTTTGGGGTTGCGATGCTTATATGAAAAAGTTTCACCCTGATAAGCTCAAAACTCAAATCGGAGAAGTGCATCTTCATAGGATATCCAAAGGAAACTATTGGATACACCTTCTATCACAGATCCGAAGGCAAGACTTTTTGTTGCTAAATTCGGAAACTTTTTGGAGAAGGAGTTTCTCTCGAAAGAAGTGAGTAGGAGGAAAGTAGAACTTGACGAGGTAACTGTACCTGCTCCCTTATTGTAAAGTAGTACATCACAGAAAAATGTTTCTGTGACACCTACACCAGTTAGTGAGGAAGCTAATGATGATGATCATGAAACTTCAGAACAAGACACTACTGAACCTCGTAGATCAACCAGAGTAAGATCCGCGCCAGAGTGGTACGGTAATCCTGTTCTGGAAGTCATGCTACTAGATCATGATGATCCTACGAACTATGAAGAAGCGATGGTGAGCCCAGATTCCGCAAAGTGGCTTGAAGCCATGAAATCTGAGATATGATCCATGTATGAGAACAAAGTATGGACTTTGGTTGACTTGCCCGATGATCGACAAGCCATAGAAAATAAATGGATCTTCAAGAGGAAGACGGACGCTGATAGTAGTGTTACTATCTACAAAGCTAAAATTGTCGCAAAATGTTTTCGACAAGTTCAAGGTGTTGACTACGATGAGATTTTCTCACTCGTATCTATGCTTAAAGTCTGTCCGAATCATGTTAGCAATTGCCGCATTTTATGAAATCTGGCAAATGGATAAACAAAACTGCATTCCTTAATGGATTTGCTAAAGAAGAGTTGTATACGATGCAACTAGAAGGTTTTGTGAATCCGAAAAGTGCTAACAAAATGTGCAAGCTCCAGCGATCCATCTGTGGACTGGTGCAAGCATCTCGGAGTTGGAATATACGCTTTGATAAGTTGATCAAAGCATATAGTTTTATACAGACTTGCGGTGAAGCCTGTATTTACGAGAAAGTGAGTGGGAGCACTACAGCATTTCTGATAAGTATATGTGAATGACATATTGTTGATCGGAAATAATGTAGAATTATTCTGTAAAGCATAAAAGGAGTGTTTGAAAGGAGTTTTTCAAAGAAAGACTTTGGTAAAGCTGCTTACATATTGAGCTTCAAGATCTATAGAGATAGATCAAGACGCTTGATAAGTTTTTTCAATAAGTACATACCTTGACAAGATTTTGAAGTAGTTCAAAATGGAGCAGTCAAAGAAAGAGTTCTTGCCTGTATTATAAGGTGTGAAGTTGAGTAAGACTCAAAGCCCGACCACGGCAGAAGATAGAAAGAGAATGAAAGTCATTCCCTATGCCTTGGCCATAGGTTCTATAAAGTATGTCATGCTGTATACCAGATCTATTGTATACCCTGCACTGATTTGGCAAGGGAGTACAATAGTGATCTAGGAGTAGATCACTGGACAGCGGTCAGAATTATCCTTAGTGAAATAAGGATATGTTTCTCGATTATGGACGTGACAAAAAGGTTCGTCGTAAAGGGTTACATCGATGCAAGTTTTTGACACTGATCTAGATGAATCTAAAAGTCTCAATCTGGATACATATTGAAAGTGGGAGCAATTAGCTAGAGTAGCTCCTTGAAGAGCATTATAGACAAAGAATTTTGCAAAATACTTACGGATCTGAATGTGACAGACCCGTTGACTAAAATTATCTCACAAGCAAAACATGATCACACCTTAGTACTCTTTGGGTGTTAATCACATAGATATGTGAACTAGGTTACTAACTCTAGTAAACCCTTTGAGTGTTGGTCACATGACGATGTGAACTATGGGTGTTAATCACATGGTGATGTGAACTATTGCTGTTAAATCACATGGCGATGTGAACTACATTATTGACTCTAGTGCAAGTGGGTGACTGAAGGAAATATGCCCTAGAGGCAATAAAGTTATTATTTATTTCCTTATATCATGATAAATGTTTATTATTCATGCTAGAATTGTATTAACCGGAAACATAATACATGTGTGAATACATAGACAAACAGAGTGTCACTAGTATGCCTCTACTTGACTAGCTCGTTAATCAAAGATGGTTATGTTTCCTAACCATGAACAAAGAGTTGTTATTTGATTAACGAGGTCACATCATTAGTTGAATGATCTGATTGACATGACCCATTCCATTAGCTTAGCACCCGATCGTTTAGTATGTTGCTATTGCTTTCTTCATGACTTATACATGTTCCTATAACTATGAGATTATGCAACTCCCGTTTACCGGAGGAACACTTTGGGTACTACCAAACGTCACAACGTAACTGGGTGATTATAAAGGAGTACTACAGGTGTCTCCAATGGTAGATGTTGGGTTGGCGTATTTCGAGATTAGGGTTTGTCACTCCGATTGTCGGAGAGGTATCTCTGGGCCCTCTCGGTAATGCACATCACATAAGCCTTGCAAGCACTACAACTAATATGTTAGTTGTGAGATGATGTATTACGGAACGAGTAAAGAGACTTGCCGGTAACGAGATTGAACTAGGTATTGGATACCGACGATCGAATCTCGGGCAAGTAACATACCGATGACAAAGGGAACAACGTATGTTGTTATGCGGTCTAACCGATAAAGATCTTCGTAGAATATGTAGGAGCCAATATGGGCATCCAGGTCCCGCTATTGGTTATTGACCGGAGACGTGTCTCGGTCATGTCTACATTGTTCTCGAACCGTAAGGTCCGCACGCTTAACGTTACGATGACAGTTATTATGAGTTTATGCATTTTGATGTACCGAAGGTTGTTCGGAGTCCCGGATGAGATCACGGACATGACGAGGAGTCTCGAAATGGTCGAGACGTAAAGATTGATATATTGGAAGCCTATGTTTGGACATAGGAAGTGTTCCGGGTGAAATCGGGATTTTACCGGAATACCGGGAGGGTTACCGGAACCCCCCGGGAGACTAATGGGCCTATTGGGCCTTAGTGGAAAAAGAGAAAATGGGCAGCCCATAGCTGGCCGGCGCCCCCCCTTCCCCAAGTCCTAGTAGGACTAGGAGAAGGGGCCGGCCCCCCTCTCTCTCCTTTCCCCCTGAGAGTCCTAATTGGAATAGGATTGGAGGGGGGAGTCCTACTCCCGGTAGGAGTAGGACTCCCCCTGCGCCTCCCTCTCTCTGGCCGGCCGGCCCCCCTCCTCCAACCTTTATATATGGGGGCAGGGGACACCCCAAGACACACAAGTTGATCCTTGAGATCGTTCCTTAGCCGTGTACGGTGCCCCCTGCCACCAAATTCCACCTCAATCATACCGTTGTAGTGCTTAGGCGAAGCCCTGCGTCGGTAGTACATCAAGATCGTCACCACGCCGTCGTGCTGACGGAACTCTTCCTCGACACTTTGCTGGATCGGAGCCCGAGGATCGTCATCGAGCTGAACGTGTGCTAAGAACTCGGAGGTGCCGGAGTAACGGTGCTTGGATCGGTCGGATCGGGAAGAAGACGTACGACTACTTCCTCTACGTTGTGTGATCGCTTCCGCAGTCGGTCTGCGTTGGTACGTAGACAACACTCTCCCCTCTCGTTGCTGTGCATCACCATGATCTTGCGTGTGCGTAGGAAAATTTTCGAAATTACTGCGTTCCCCAACAGTTGCAAGTTTTACGTGGCTGCTACGGGCTTAAGCAAGAACCAATCTTACCTACGCATCAAAACCACAACGATAGTTTGTCAAGTTGGTGCTGTTTTAACCTTCGCAAGGACCGGGCGTAGCCACACTCAGTTCAACTAAAGTTGGAGAAACTGTCACCCGCAAGCCACCTATGTGCAAAGCACGTCGGGAGAACCGGTCTCGCGTAAGCGTACGCGTAATGTCGGTCCGGGCTGCTTCATCCAACAATACCGCCAAACCAAACTATGACATGCTGGTAAGCAGTATGACTTATATCGCCCACAACTCACTTGTGTTCTACTCGTGCATATAACATCAACACATAAAACCTAGGCTCGGATGCCACTGTTGGGGAACGTAGTAATTTCAAAAAAATTCCTATGCACACGCAAGAACATGGTGATGCATAGCAACGAGAGGGGAGAGTGTGATCTACGTACCCTTGTAGATCGACAACGGAAGCGTTTGGTTGATGTAGTCATACGTCTCCACGGCCCGACCGATCAAGCACCGAAACTACGGCACCTCCGAGTTTTAGCACACGTTCAGCTCGATGACGATCCCCGGACTCCGATCCAGCAAAGTGTCGGGGAAGAGTTCCGTCATCACGACGGCGTGGTGACGATCTTGATGTACTACTGTCGTAGGGCTTCGCCTAAGCACCGCTATAATATTATCGAGGACTATGGTGGCAGGGGGCGCCGCACACGGCTAAGAATATGATCGCGTGGATCAACTTGTCTTTCTCTGGGGTGCCCCTACCTCCATATATAAAGGCTCAAGGGGGGGGGGGGTGCGGCCGGCCAAGAGGTGGCGCGCCAGGAGGAGTCCTACTCCCTCCGGGAGTAGGATCCCCCCCCCCAATCCTAGTTGGAATAGGATTCGCGGAGGGTGGAAAAGAGAAAGGGGGCCGACCCCCTCTCCTTGTCCTATTCGGACCAAGGGAGGGGAGGGGCGCGCGACCCATCTTAGGTTGCCTCTTATCTTTTCCACTAAGGCCCACTAAGGCCCATATAGCTCCCGAGGGGTTCCGGTAACCTCCCGGTACTCCGGTAAAAACCCGATTTCACCCGGAACACTTCCGATGTCCAAACATAGGCTTCCAATATATCAATCTTTATGTCTCGACCATTTCGAGACTCCTCGTCATGTTCGTGATCACATCCGGGACTCCGAACAACTTTCGGTACATCAAAACGTATAAACTCATAATATAACTGTCATCGATACCTTAAGCGTGCGGACCCTACAGGTTCGAGAACAATGTAGACATGACCGAGACATGTCTCCGGTCAATAACCAATAGCGGGACCTGGATGCCCATATTGGCTCCTACATATTCTACGAAGATCTTTATCGGTCAGACCGCATAACAACATACGTTGTTCCCTTTGTCATCGGTATGTTACTTGCCCGAGATTTGATTGTCGGTAACCAATACCTAGTTCAATCTCGTTACCGGCAAGTCTCTTTACTCGTTCCGTAATACATCATCTTGCAACTAACTCATTAGTTGCATTGCTTGCAAGGCTTAAGTGATGTGCATTACCGAGAGGGCCCAGAGATACCTCTCCGACGATCGGAGTGACAAATCCTAATCTCGAAATACGTCAACCCAACATGTACCTTTGGAGACACCCGTGGAGCACCTTTATAATCACCCAGTTACATTGTGACGTTTGGTAGCACACAAAGTGTTCCTCCGGCACACGGGAGTTACATAATCTCATAGTCATAGGAACATGTATAAGTCATGAAGAAAGCAATAGCAACATACTAAACAATCGGGTGCTAAGCTAATGAAATGGGTCATGTCAATCAGATCATTCAACTAATGATGTGATCCTGTTAATCAAATGACAACTCTTTGTCCATGGTTAGGAAACATAACCATCTTTGATTAACGAGCTAGTCAAGTAGAGGCATACTAGTGACACTCTGTTTGTCTATGTATTCACACATGTATTATGTTTCCGGTTAATACAATTCTAGCATGAATAATAAACCTTTATCATGATATAAGGAAATAAATAATAACTTTATTATTGCCTCTAGGGCATATTTCCTTCACTCCACACCCCAGTTGCCGGAGGGCTTCTGCCTCACACCGAAGAAGCCCGACTTGCCCTTCGGCGTATTCTTCGGCGCCATCGGGAGCGGCGTGTGGCCGGGACGGTGGCGGACGGAGCCGGGTGGGGCGGTGCTGCGGGGCGGCGGTGGCCGGCGGGGCGGATCTGCGGGGCGGCGGCGGCGTGCGGGGCGGAGCTGCGGGGCGGCGGTGGCGGGCGGGGCGGTGGCGGAGCTGCGGGGCGGGCGGGCGGCGACACGGCGTGGAAACAGCGGCGGGCGGCGGGGCCGGATCCGCGGCGGGAGGGCGGTGGGGCGGCGTGGAAACATCGGCGTGGGTGGGGCGGCGCCGGATCTGATGCGGGCGGCGTGCGGCGGGGCGGCGGCTGGGTGTGGAGGTGGCGGGGCGGCGGCAGACGTCGGGAGGTCGCGGGCGGGTGGGCGGGAACGGAAATGAAGTGGCGGTTAGGCGTTCGCGGGCGGCGGATGATTTTGGACCAGATGCATCTTGTGATGTATATTTGCATCGCGAGGTGTTGCATTTTACATCACGAGGAGGCCGCCGTCCCATTTTTTTTTGCACAGAACCGTCTTTTGGAGCAGCGTTTTTTGCCCCAGATGGTCCAAAAGTTAATTGTTTTTACATTTGAACCATCTATTGAAGATGCTCTTAGGGACTTAACCCACCAAATAACGCTTGGTTAGCTGGGAATAAATTAATATGGTCAACACTATTTAATCGTGCTAACTATTAAGTTAACCCACCAAAACAATGGAATAACTTAGGGCATCTTCAAGGTGGACCCGTAAACCTCCCGCAACTGTCTGGGCCATGCTGTTCGGACCGCCGAAGCCATCCAACGCGGTCCTGTATCGGCCCATAGAGCGGTTCGGACGCGATTTATCTCGCAAAGCGAAGACAAAAGTGGAGGAACTTTGCGGGAGTCCAGACACGTGAAACGTACGAATTTGACACCCCAGGCCCACCCAAAGCCCTTCCCCGACCCCGCGACTCCATCCTCCCCATTTTCTCTCCTTCCTTCTTTCTTTTTTGCGTTCGCCGCCGCTCCATCACCCCGGCCACCACGCCACACCCCTGCCGAAAATTTGCGTCGTCGTCACCTTCAGCGCTCCAACAGGGCTCCCCATTGGTTATCCTTCATCTCCGTTCAACCCCCTGTCCTCCGAACGCGCCACCAGCACTACTAGGAAAAGGGCTATAGATGAAATGGATACTAATGGCACACCTGACATGTGGTGCGCCACTACAATATAGCAGTGGCGCACCTGACATGTGGTGAGCCACTATAATATAGCAGTGGCGCACCATGTGCAGATGCGCCATTAGTGTGGAAGACACTAATGGCGCACCAGATACATGGTGCGCCACTAGTAACAATTTTTTTTTCATTTTTCCAAACATATTAATGGCGCATCATGTAGACAGCATGCCATTACTAGTTAAAACTAGTAATGGCGCACTGTCCACAGGTGCGCCATTACTAAGTTTTTCCCCTTAGCTAATGGCGCACCACCAGGGGGTGCGCCATTAGTAATCTTCCCCTAGCTAATTCGCCCGATCCCTTCGTCCCTCCCTCCACTTCCCCCCCTCGCTCCACACCCGGCCGCTCCGACGAACCCCGCGCCCCGCCTCGCCGTCTCGGGCCTCGCCGCCGACCCACTGCGCCGCCGCCCCACCAACTGCGCCGCCGCCCGGTCTCCTCCGCTCGTAAGCCCCCTCCTCCTCCACCCGTCCATCGCCTCCGGCCTCGTGCCCCACCCGCCGCCGCCCCCACCAGACCGCCGCCGCCCCCAAATCTCTCTATCGCTCCCCGCCGCCACCTTCTTCCTCCCCCACCCCCAATCCAGCCCCGCCGCCGCCGCCTTGCTCCTCCCCCACCCCCCAATCCAGCCCCGCCGCTGACGACTCTGCCCGCTGCCGGCTCCCCGCACCATCTCCTCCTCGACCGACAACCCCGAGTTTAGGGCCGTGCCCACCATCTCCTCTGTCTCCGGACACCGCCCCTCCCCCATCGTGTAGAGCATCCAGACGAGACGCCGACGCCCCCTCTTCACCGCCCTCCTCGACGACGCCCCCCCTTCAACGCCGGCCGCTGCCGACCTGCCTCTACCTTGTCACCGGACGGTGAGCTCCTCTGCTACGCAAATTTGTCAATTGAAGCGCTTGAATGATGTTAGCTTAGCATTTGATGATAAATGTGATGTTCTTTCTGTCAGTGTGAAACTCGATGGATAGGGTGTAAGATTTAATCAGTATGTCTAGTCTATTAGGCAGGGGGTGCAAAGTTGCAAGCTCAGGAGTTTGAAAAATGAGCCTAATTGGTCAGTGGCATAGCTTAAAAGTTATCTGCCTTGGCTCAAATGAAGGTTGTTCGATATCTTGAAATAAGCAAACATGCCTTGTGTCAAACCATATTTTAAATCTGCAAGCTTGATTTTTCTTCTATCTGCTGTTTTCCCATGCTTTGGCTTGTAAAACTAAATTGGGACTTAGGGCCAGAATAGATAGAAGGTGCAATCTTGGCCATTTTTTCACATGCTTCCGTTTAGACTCTTGAGAGCTAGAGCTATTTTATCAATATTTTCCTTTACCACACCAGCATATGTATGACATGAGCTCTTATGTTTTCAGAACATTGAGACTGAGCTTAACTAATTCTGATTGGTCATTTTTTATATGATGATGAGGAGGAGTATCTTATTTGGCACGACTAGTAATTAACTGGTAGTAACTGATAGTGTGATACCCATCATGCAGACATGCTTTAGGCAGGCTTGGTAGATTTGTCAAGGCAGGCTTGATATGCATGCATGCATTCTTTGCTTGTTTATATTCATTCTTGTAAACTGAACATGCTCATCTATCTAACTATCTATCTACCTGCTTTAGTATGTATGTATCCATTGTATTTTTATTTCCTTTGGAAAGTAAAGTTAATGTGAAAGGAAGAGAGAAAAAGAAAGGGAGGAAGACAGATGCTTCAGTCAGTCTAAGCCCAGCTTAATTTGAGTGACAATCACCTGGCTGGCTGGCTGGCATGATCATCTTTTACAGAAAACAATTTTCAGCAAAGGTCATGTCTCCGACCATCGTGTCATGATGATTTTGCAGGTACCCCGAGAGGCCCTTGAGTTTGCTGGAATGTCGATTAACTTCCGTTCCGGCAAATTCGGGTACTCCATATGTCCCATTTTCAGCAAAGGTCATGCTGAAATTTTTCGTGAATTTTAGCATGACTTTGCTAAAAATAGGACATATGGGGTACTTGTGACTAATGCACGGGCCTGGGTATCTTAGTACTTAATTAAGTAGGATCAACTACCTCTTGTGTTATACATATAGAAGTGTGATATCAACTCATAGTTATTACTAATGTCAAGAGATGATGTAGTTTTGAATTATGAACGTAGGAAATGTCGTCATCGGACGACGAAAGTCCGTGGGGAGTGCGGCTGGTGCCACGACGATCGAGGTCTGTGCGACAGGCCTCACCTGGACGATGATCGACGCTTCAGCATTAAGCTCAAGGAGACCTTCGAAGTTGAAATGGTACACAACGACGACAATTGTTTTTTTATAATTAAGCATGACTTCAACTATTTCAACGTGTAATTTTCATCTTTTACAATTCGAGTATAGCTTATCCCATGCCATGCAAGACGCTATGTCTTGGAGAGGATGGATTTTGAAGACCATGAAATTTCTGAAACAAAGAAAATTCACCTAAGGACTCATCACGATGTGGACTTTGAAGTAAATCTGTATAATTCTGAGAGCATAACCCATTTTGGTTGCAAAAATTGGGAAGCATTTTGCAAGATGTATGGTTTTGATGATGGTATGCTTATCAGCATGGATCTTGGTAATCCTGACATCGACCAAGACAATATGGACATTTGGGTCCTTGTTGATACGCCTCCAGTTCTACCGCTATGTGAGTTTCTCAAACATAGTTATTAGCTAATTTATATTGTTTATTTCAAAATAGTTGACAACTTATTTCCATTGACAGCTTATTTTTATTGTTCAAAGAATGTGCGGGAGATGGTAGACAAAACCCACTACATCGATGGCTCTGAATTAACAACTTATGAGGAGAAAAATCATCTGGTCGGATTTTGTACTGACATTGAGAATTACAATATCCACAATCAAACTCCTCAACATTATGATCAATACGTGCCACTAGTGCATGTGTTCAACTACGGTAACTACCATGGAGATACCCTGGTAAGATTTTTACTATTACAACATCCGTGCGTCTTTTGCATACTTCTAAAACTAGTACATCATTGCTAACTATGAAGTTATTACTATGTTTTTCAACAGATAATCCCAGAGAATTGTGTGCCTCATTTGATGTATCAGAAAGGTAGTCTTAATGTTTTGAACATACAGCCAGGTCATCCTACGAATCTCAACTGTCCATACGAGATTTCTAAAAGAAGTGGAGACATGAAAATCAAAGGATGGAAAAAATGTATGGACAGTCGTTAGGAGGTTCTTGGAAGCAAAAGAAAGCGAAGCGCAAGAATTGGAGACAAGATGTTCTCCATTCTCCATAATGGAGAGTCAGGGTCTATATTGTTTTATGCTATTTTACCTTAAATAGGGTATTTAGGTCTTGCCTAATACTGATGATCATGTGCTAAGAACAATTAAGTAGGGTTGGTTCGATGACTATCAAGATGATGATCGTATGACTTGTTATTAATAACGAGTAGAAGTTGTATGATGATGATTAGTAGGACTTGTTAGGATTAGTATTACTTCCGACAAACTCGCTACTCGCGGTCTCGAGACTTGTAGTGTTCTATCTTTGTTCGGTCTTTTGAATTTGGAGACTAATATGATGAATTGTATTCGGAGACTAATCTTCTATTGTATTCGATGAATCTGATCTTGCTGTGAGGTGTCGTCTATATTCTGTCCAATAATATATTTTGTAACCTGTGCAAAATTCATAAAAGTAAAAAAAACCTAAGATTCATACTAATGGCGCATCATCCCACAGTGCGCCATTAGTATGCCAGATACTAACGGCGCATGGTGGTCTATATTAATGGCGCACGGCATGGTGCGCCACTAGTAAAAAATACTAGTGGCGTGGTACTAGGGGCGCACCAATAGTGCGACATTAGTAGGCAAAACTGGTGCGCCACTAGTAGGCCTTTTCCTAGTAGTGCAGGTACCATCCTCTACGGAGCCCGACAACTGTTCGATGAATCGCCATCCTCTACGGTCCCTTCTTTTTAGCAATGGATTCTGATTTGGAGTACATATATGAGCAGTATGTTGAGTCGTTCGACGGCTCGACGACCACATTTGAGGAGTTTATTCAAATGCATCAACAAATTCGGTATCGACCAACTCACGAGCAGCTGAAGGAGGATCTGATTGAGCATCAGTGGACGGTGAAAGGGGACAACAATGTTGGGATGTAATATTTGATTTTTTTAAATTTAAACTAGTGCTGCATGCGAGTATTTGAACGTCTGTATCCTTTGCATGCGGCTACTTGATCGTGCGGACTAGGAAAATACCCTGAAAGGCCAGATGTATGCGTCTACGGTTGGATGATGTCCTCCCACATCCGTGTCTGCGGACTGCCCCCCCATGTCCGCGAACGGATGCAGGAGGAAATTTGTGGGTTACCGTTAGAGATGCCCTTAACCTCTCCGTTAAATGAACTTAATATTGTTAACTCATTCTGCAAGTCCTGCCAAACAAAAAATTGGATTAAACTAACCTCATAGGGTTAAGAAGTATTAAGGTTAACTAAGCAAATTGACTTAACATGCAACCAAAGGGGGCCTTATTGACCACTAAGGACAAGTATACGTTGTCAAATCGATGAAAGCACATTTACTGCTACTCACAAGAGAAAAAATTATCACAAAATTAGATGGACTAAAATTCTTATTCCATATTCAACTTGCCCAAGATAATGTGTACATCATTTTCTATGTTATTCCTGGAATTGGGGAACTGGGGTGCAACAACATTTCATTTCATCTACCGGTGCTAATGAGCAGTAAGCTGAATAAGGATCAAGACCATATTCTTTGCACATATTCTTGCATCCAGTGATTGTGCAATCCTCAATTTTATTACACCGTATGTCGTGCTCTCCAACTACAAAAAATATAACCATTATTTAGAACACACAAATTGAACTACGTTTATGTATGTATGTATCCAAAAATAAATAAATATGTATGCATACATACATACATACATACATACATACATACATACATACATACATACATACATACATAATGTATATAGACCTGCTGTTTAAAAAAGATTAATCAGAAAGGGAAGAGCTTACATGCATCACATGATGAGAAAACATTGGAGAAAATCATAAGACCCATGAATACAAGGGCCATGGAGTGTACAACCCTCAGCTTGTTCTTGGGAAGTGCCATCACAAGGAAACTGTTACAAAATGATCCAATTATGTACTATTTATAATGGCACTCATGGCAGCAGAAATATACAATATCAACCATTTATTCTATTTTATGCTTGCTTCAAGAGTATCTTTCCATCTTAACAACCTTCTAATTTTTAGACTAATTAATTTTATTCTGATCCGATTGGATCGCATACATTAATTTTCTCCTTCAATTCCGCACGCGATGTGTGGATTTTTTTAGTCTAGTTCATTTTTTCCGATTCGATTCGATTCGATTGCATACCATAATTTCTTTCGTCAATTTTTAGGCTGATGTATTTTGTTTGGATCTGATTGGATTGCGGACTTTAATTTGCTCATTCAATTCTGCCCGACAGATTTGTGGATTTGTTTAGGGTATTTAGTTTTGTTCTGACCCAATTGGATTGCATACCGTAATTTGGTTCTTAAGTTTTTAGGCTAACTAATTTTTTCCCGCTTAGATTGGATTGTATACCTTAATTTGCTCCTTTTCCGCCTACGGGCGAGCCAACCTCTCGCTGGATGGTTCATCTTCTTGGATTTATTTCATGCTTTTGGTGACGTTTGTTCAATGGGAGGAGACGTTCTCATCCACTATGTGGTGTCTGTGGGGACTACATCAATGTCAAGATGATATACCGACTCAGTTTCTCATAGGTGCTGGGTATGATGTATGTGCATTCATAGGGGTGAGTTGATGCTCGTGTATGTTCAAGAAACAAATCTACCTGCATGACTTGTGGATTTGTATAGGCTAATTAATTTGGACCCAAATATGGATCTAGCACTCCCCAGATCGAATGAATCATTCCCTATAGCGATTTGATCGATCGAACACATATGCTCGCCCTACAAACCAGTCTTTTTTTTAGGGGTTACAAACCAGTCCCTAGCAAACGATTTTGGTGGTCACTATTTGTGCTGGCCCATCCGGCACAGATTCAGCTGGCCCAAACAGAAAAAGGCCATGCACAACCCAGTTGCCTAGTGTTGCACTAAATAATGTTCCAAACAAAAAAAAGATAGTAAAAGAACTTACAATAGTTTTTTCTGAAGAATAATTAAATTTGCCATATAAACCCAATAATTGCTTTGGATTTGCCGTGGTATAAAAGAAAATTTTGATGGTTTAAATTTTTTCCATATGTGAAGATTAAAAAAAATCATAGTATTGACTAGTTACGTAAAAAAACAAATTTGAAAAATTCCATGTTTTGGTAGAATAGTGCTTTGAAATTGACATGTGACCGTTAGAAAAATAATATGAAAGTTTCCATGTGTGTGACATGGAAATCTTATAGTTTCCAGGAGAGCGTTGATACGTGTCCAACGTATCTATAATTTTTGATTGTTCCATGCTATTATATTATCTGTTTTGGATGTCAATGGGCTTATTTATATATTTTTATATTATTTTTGGGACTAACCTGCTAACCCAAGGCCCAGTGCAAATTGCTGTTTTTTTGCCTATTTCAGTATTTCGCGGGAAAGGAATATCAAACGAAATCCAAACGGAATAAAACATTCGGAAGAGTTATTTTTGAAACAAACATGATCCAGGGGACTTGGAGTGGACATCAAGCAACCAATGAGGAGGCCACGAGGCAGGGGGTGCGCCTACCCCCCTGGGCGCGCCCTCCACCCTCGTGGGCCCTCGTGGCTCCACCGACCTACTTCTTCCTTCTATATATGTCCACATACCCCGAAAACATCCAAGAGCACCACGAAACCCTATTTCCACCGCCGCAATCTTCTGTACCCAAGAGATCCCATCTTGGGCCTTTTTCGGAGCTTCGCCGTAGGGGGCATCGATCACGGAGGGCTTCTACATCAACACCATAGCCTCTCCAATGATGTGTGAGTAGTTTATTTCAGAACTTCAGGTTCATAGTTATTAGCTAGATGTCTTCTTCTCTCTCTTTGGATCTCAATACAATATTCTCCTCGGTCTTCTTGGAGATCTATTTGATGTAACTCTTTTTGCGATGTGTTTGTCGAGATCCGATGAATTGTGGGTTTATGATCAAGTTTATCTATGAACAATATTTGATTCTTCTCTGAAATCTTTTATGTATGATTGGTTATCTTTGCAAGTCTCTTTGAATTATCAGTTTGGTTTGGCCTACTAGATTGATCTTTCTTGCAATGCGAGAAGTACTTAGCTTTGGGTTCAATCTTGCGGTGTCCTTTCCTAGTGACATCAGGAGCAGCAAGGCACGTATTATATTGTTGCCATCGAGGATAAAAAGACGGAGTTTATATCATATTGCTTGAGTTTATCCCTCTGCGTCATGTTGTATTGTATTGTTGCATTACTCTGTTCTTATAAACTTAATACTCTAGATGCATGCTGGATAGCGGTCGATGTGTGGAGTAATAGTAGTAGATGCAGAATCGTTTCGGTCTACTTGTCGCGGACGTGATGCCTATATACATGATCATGCCTAGATATTCTCATAATTATTCACTTTTCTATCAATTATTCGACAGTAATTTGTTCACCCACCGCAATACTTATGCTATCTTGAGAGAAGCCACTAGTGAAACCTATGCCCCCCCGGTTCTATCTTTTATCATATAAGTTTCCAATCTATTTTATTTTGCAATCCTTACTTTCAATCTATATCATAAAAACACCAAAAATATTTATCTTACTATTATTATCTGTATCAGATCTCACTCTCGTAAGTGACCGTGAAGGGATTGACAACCCCTTTATCGCGTTGGTTGCGAGGTTCTTATTTGTTTGTGTAGGTACGAGGGACTTGCGCGTAGTCTCCTACTGGATTGATACCTTGGTTCTCAAAAACCGAGGAAAATACTTACGCTACTTTGCTGCATCACCCTTTCTTCTTCAAGGGAAAACCAACGCAGTGCTTAAGAGGTAGCAAGCATTATTTTTTTAAACAACTTGTCATATTTTAAAAAAAGTGTTTTGAAAGACCTAAACTTGCCATCTTTAGAAACAAATTTTTAATGAATTTGCCATGTGAACATGAGAAAAATAAATCATTGAAAAACTGATTTTACAAAGTGTAGGTTTGCATGGCAACATGTTTTAACTTTTTGCTATGGCAAAAACTGTGGTTGTGGCATGGAAAAAGTTGTAATGCTGACATGGAAGAAGCTATGTTGGTGACATGGCAAAAGCTATAAACACTTCCGCCATGGCAAAATAATTTTGCATTTGGATTTTACTTTTTTAAAATTTCCTAAGAAATTTGTCATGTGGTTTTGCCAAAATTTTCTACATCATTTTACAAAAATTGCCATCTAACTAATTTGCCATTTACCATGAGAGAAAAAATCATGGCAAAAATGATTTAAGCAAGAGTGTGGGTTACATGGAAAAAGTGTTACACATTTTGTCATGGTGAAAAGTTTAACGAGTTTGCCGTGGCAATTTTTTAATTTATGGCATGTCAAAACTTGAATTGATGACATGGTAAAATTTATATTAGAGACATGGCAAAAGCTTTAAACGCTTCTGCTATAGCAAAAAAATATTAAAAATGAACATATAAAAGTTGATATGGTTTGATGGAATTATTTGCCAAGTTTTATGACCCTAGATATGCTTCTTCAAATTGATTGTCAACCTTGTGATTCTAAATGTTTTTTTAAAAGCATGGCAAATTTGTGTAAGTAACCATGGAAAAAACATTCTTCAAATTGCTATTGAAAAAATAGAACAAAAGGTTGCCATCATGGCAACATATGCTTTTAGTTGCCATGTCAACACATATTGAAAATAAAATTCCTAGCTTTTAACAAACATTATAGACCCCATGATGTATAATGCCATGGCAAACGATCTCTAATTCAAGGTAATTTTCCATGGTATATGAAAATTAAGCGATATCTAATTCATGAGAAGTGTACAAAAAATGGTATGAATGAAAGACCATGTGTCATGTCAAATTTAGAGACCTTTAAATTAGATATCTCTAATACATGGAAAATTTAGAGAACATAGTGAATTGGCAATAGCTGCTATTAACAAAAGACCATAAATATTTATTAAAGAAAAAAGTCCATTTTACTACCCTGAACAAAGTTGGTGGTTCACATAAAACCCTGATCTTTATTTGGGTTCTTTTTACCCCCTGAACAATCTCATACCGGACAAAATCAGTCCCTGGGTGGTTTGACTTGACTGATTGCTGACGTGGCAATGGTCAATGGGTGGTTTTGACCTGTAGGCGAGTCTCCCTTGTCACGCTGGGTTGAGACAGAGGAGCTCCTCCCGAGCCTCCCATCGCAGCTGCCTCCATCCGAGCACCGCGCGCGACCCCGCCGCATCTGGATGACGCTGGCGACCGTCAGAGTTCCAAGCTGCTGCCCTGACGCCCTGCCTCTCCTTTCTCCCTTCTCTTCCCTCTCCCTTCCCGCACATCTAAACTCACTGAGATCCACCCTGCCCCCGGCATCCATGGCCGTGCCGTCCGCCGCGCCCACCCCGCGTTCCCCTCGCCCGGACTCATCCACGGCGGCCGACGCGTCTGCCAACGCTGCCCCGTCCTTGGACTTCGGCGACCCGGCCTCCCTCGCCGCCCTCCGCGACCTCACCGACGTCGGCGCCGCGACCCTCCTGCTCCACGAGTTGTCGCCTACCAGCGCGCCCTCGACGTCCGCCTCAACGCGCTCCTCGCCCATCGCCCCGACCTCGACGGTGCGGCCGCCTCCCTGCTCCGCTCTGCCCTGTCGTTCCTCCCGCTCGCTGCCTCCAACACCACAGCGCTCAGGGAGTCATCCCCCTCCACCGCCGCGCTCACCGAGGTGCTCTCCTCCCGCATCCGCCACCTTGATGCGGCGCACTCGCGCGCTGAGTCCGCCCTGGCCCGTGTCGAGGCCGCGCTCGACTGTTCCCGCGCGCTCGACGCTGCGCACTGCGCCCTGGCAGCCAACGACCTCGCGGCCGCCGCCACCGCAGCCCATGAGTTCCTGGCCATCAATGCACGGTTCCCCACTGACGACAACCTCTGCCGCAACCTGCTCGACATCAAGCGCCGCCTCGAGGGCTAATTTCCTCACCGAGCGCCCCCTGAGTCACTGCCAAGCGGGTCCCATTTCCTAATTAACCATGGGCTAATTTCCTGTTTCACTTAAGTTAATCCTCGTGGCCCCACCCGCAGGTCAAAACCACCATTGACGAGCGCCACATCCGATGCATGTTGAGACAAACCACCCAAGGGGGTCTTTTGTCCGGTTTGGGATTGTTCAGGGGGTAAAGGGAACCGAAATAAAGATCAGGGGGTAATGTGAACCACCAACTTTGTTCAGGGTAGTAAAATGGACCTTTTTCTTTATTAAACAAAACCTTATCATTCAGAAAATGTCACTTTTTATATGAGCATAGTCTTAACACGCTGTAGTTTTGTATGAATAAAAGAGTTTAAAAGTATAAGTTTATTTTCTTGTTGAAATATTCCCAAAGTTCCAGAGATATTATTCATTACTGATGCAAACTTTTTTTTTTGCATTCTCCATGGCGACACAGGTAATGGCCTCTCAAGCTCTCTCTTTCGTCCCCCCTCCTCCACCTCGCACCACCCGGACAATGTCGCATCACCTTCTATAGGTCCCCTCGACCTTGGCCAAACGAGACAGGCAGGTCGCTGCCACCCCCTCCCATCGCAAGGAAGACGACGCCAGAGCCAGGCGGCGGCGCTTGGCTGTACCCCAAGCCTTCTTCAGCTATCTCCATCCTCCGGTTCGATCGGCTTTGCTCCAACTTTGACTGACGACCGCCTCGACCCTCTCTGCCCTGGTCTAGTCATCGGGTTGCAGCGGGCTCAGACCTGGGTCGCAGTCCAGCGACGCATGGAGGGTGGCCCTGCCAAGAAAAGGAGGCTCTCTGGTTGGGGTAGCAGCTGGAGGAGGAGACGACGAGGGCCTCCACGTGCATCGTCTGATGGCCGACCATATTTAAAGTGTTTTCAGTTCCAGTCACACTCCTAGTAGGCCTCCCCTCTCAAAGATCTCTGAACTTGCTCTCGGTGGGTAGTATGATGATGTGTGATGCACCTCTTTTTGGTAGATACACCATGAACAAATGGACAAAGAGGAGAAAAGAAGAACTAGCCAATGAAAGAAGGATGCAACTGTGAGCACACATGTAACAAATAATGTAGAATAAAATGTCACATGCAACCCCATGACAAATATGTTTGATATAACCACAATCATATGAAGCGTCAAATTGTAGGAAAGGTCATTTTAACTACTCAAAGTCTATGTATTGAATAATTTTAAACTTATCGCCAGCTTGATGAAGCAGCCTGAATTTGACGCATCATCTATTAGATGTGCATAATCAGCTGGCAAATGGCTGCAACCTTCATCTCTAAAATTAAATAATAATACAACACTTTGGTTATTCAGTTCCCTTAAGACATAATTACTTTCAAATTGTTCAACTCCTACTGCACTTGTTAAAAATTCAGAACAGTACCAGACTACTAAGTTGGAACTTATGATATGCCACTCTCACCAACTTCTGAACCAAGCCAACATGGAAATGGTGGTGCCTATTTGATTAATTCTGCTACCACCACATTATCAATTAGCTTTTATCGTCTCAATGTCAGTTCATTCTAGCAAATTATTGATTTGTGTGGTCTTGGAAATTGATGATATATCGGATTTGCTGATGTGGGAATTGTCTATTTGAATTTTCTATGTTAGTAGATTACCAGCAATAGCAAGGCACGGTGGTGACCGGGGTGGAGGAGAGATCCAGCCTTTTCAGCTATGCAATCAACCACCAAGTATTGACTGTTATAAATTCAGGTTACTTAAATAAACTGATTTCTGCATGATGGTACTGATTTTGCAGTGTGCTCGACCTAGAGTGGTGTTTTCCCTGTTGCTGGCTTAGGAGTACTATCAATGTGAGCTTTAGTTACAATGGCAACATATGGTCGAATGTCCATGTATTAATTACATAAAGGTAACCTTCTAGAGAAAATTTCCTAAGAAATTCATACAAGATACTATTCATGTGGTGCCACCCGACCTGGAAACCATTGTAAAATAACCTTCTAGAGGAAATTTCCTAAGAAACTCATTATCCTGGAAGGGCCATCACCCCTGGAAACCACTGCATAGTTTGAGTTCAAAAGGATCATATAATATCTTAAGTTTAAATTAGTAGGTAGCAATTAATAAGGAAAAATTAATTTATGAGTAAGACTTTCATGCAAAGATTTATGAGTGCACATCAACAACTACATTCAATAGGACCATATGAATTTATAAAGGACTGGAACCACAAGGCTTTGTGGTAAATGTTGAAATGAAACATAAGACCGGTACAAAAGAGAACACAAGTCGAAAGGATTTACTTATTAATTTGTAATATATTATTTCCTGCATAAACACTTGCAGAAGTGGTAATCATAAGAAGAGTGAAATGCCAACAACGGCTCCATGAGACGAAAACATCCTTGTTGTACCTCACTCCCGTCTTCAATGGGGTCTGCTCTATTTTTAGGAGAGTATGCCAATATGATCTCAATGATGTGCAGTGCTTTGCATCTGACATTCGTTGGGCTTCCCACTATGGGAGCCCGTGTCCCGGCCCTTTTGTGCAATAAACCCCTCCTGCCAAAGACTAGTGATAGGTGGTCCCGCCCATATGATTCCTGTTTGTGATGGTGCACTTGTTGCTAATGTTAAATGCTAAAGTCCCATTCCGAATTCCATTAAGGTTGGTGCATACAAAGTTTTCATGGCTCTAATGTATGGTAAAGTAATGAACGGTTGATATCATGTATCTGACCCGCATGGGGCTTATATATAGATCACATCACAACCATATCTGCATTGCAGCCAATTTGTTCGAAAGTTTATGAGATTTGTTAAAATATCATGGAATAATTAAACTCGAGAAGCTCGGTTAATTAAACATTTCTATGAATTGATTTTCATATAAAAATGAAAGGGAAATTAATATATGATATCTACATGATTTGCTTGTGTATCAGAATAAATGCACCCAGAAGGACCACCGAAATGGGTTGGAAAAGGAAAAATCATAGAGCGCTGCTAATTTTGCCATAAATGAAAAAAATATATTGCCAATATAGATAACATAAATAAATATGCTATTTGTACATGAATAAAATCAAATCTATCGATAACATAAATGCATGATTTAATTGATCATTACCTATTATTTGTTTTTGCCAATATATATCACAACCCGAGGACAACAATCATAAGCTTAGTATGCCAAATTAAAGTAGTTTTCTCCTCAGCCCAGGCCATGGTAGTCATCAAGAGCAATCGCACACATGCCATGGGTTTTTCAATCTGCATTATTGTTATGATCATGTTTTCCACTTTGATCTTACCAACCTCTTGCTATGAACGTACGTATCTCCAAACATCCTTTAATCATTGTTTTCTTACCGAATTCATTATTTTTGCTAAAATAAAACTTACCAGACATTTGTAATTAATATCATTACATTTCCTCAATGTTTAGTTGATCTTCATGAAGAGTGCTTGCCTATTCAAGTCTGCAATTCAAATGTTTGCAAAAACTTATGCGGACACAATGGCAACCGTTGGCTCGGGGCCTACTGCAGGACTGGACCAAGTGATACGAAAATATGTTGTTGTGTTTATTCCTGAATCTCTAGTGAAGCTAGTTGTTGTTTGGGGCACTAATATTGCCATTCCCTGTATCCACCCACTTGGGATGCAGTCTCAGTAAAATAGTTTTCTAGCGACTCAATCAAAATTTTAATTATTATGACCAACATCATCTATGTATGATCGATATCATGTTTACATATCTAGCTAGTGGCTCATCTTTACGTCTTAAACCAGCATTGAAAAGATTATTATATCGATTGTTCTTCAATTTCTTATTCTTCTGCTATGACGATCACAATTGATATCTCCTTTCACAAAGAGATGTTTCCACATACAATCCCTCTAGATCTACCCTCAGAAAGCAAGCAATGCCATGAGAAGTTATATTGTGGATCAAGTTTTCAAATAATGGCCATATCTTCTTGTCGGGGGGATGACCCCCGGGTAGGTTCAAGGAAACGAAATGACACTTCAAAACTTTGCCAGGGGAACCACCCCTGGCTGGCTGGAACCTGTCCGGGTTTAGCCTGACCGGGTTCAGTCTGTCCGGGTTCAGCCTGGCTGGGTAGAGTCGTCCGGGTGGGGTAGTCCGGGTAGAGCCGTCCGACTAGAGCCCGTTCGGCTGCAGCTTGGAAAAGTCAACCTCAGACGTCTCGTCGGACCTGCGCAGACATGACGGCCATGCTCTATAGTAGAACACTGTAGATGAGCAGCTGACATTGTTCATACATCATGTGACACCCCATATATTGTATTTAGGCCATGTGGGCCGCCTCTTGTCCCTTGGGCACCCCTTTATAAGGTGACCCAGGGAGCCCATTTCCTCTCAGTCACTCTCCCTCTCTCTCTCTCATTCTCACACACACTCACTAATGAGGCAGGGAAGAGGAGCGCTCCCAGCCTCCTACTTCCTCCTCTAATACAGCTCCAGGAGTAACTCTATACTACTATATACACCGCATATACACCATACATGCAGGAGTAGGGGTGTTACCTTCACAGCGAGGGCCCTGAACCTGGGTAAACCACCACGTGTCGTTGTCCAATCCTGTCCCGGATCTACACTGTAGCCTTGCCCTCACCTTAAGCCATCCCATGGCATCTGCCGTGACGTGACACCCCCTGCGAGAATACCACGGCAGTTGGCGCCCACCATGGGGTCTGTTGCGACTGGAGTCAAGGTCCAGGCAAGACCCTCTCCGTCATCACCACCGCAGTGTCATCGCCATCTCCTCGGCAACGCTCGGGGGCTCGACATAAGCACGCCCTCGGCTCGACCGTGCGGGACGATGCACCCTCGCCGTCTGCTTTCGACCCATGCCCCTCTCTATGGATTAAATCTTCAAATGGTAAGAAAACAATTGATGCAAGGATCTTCTGATGGACCATCGTGTGTCAAGAAAATCAGGGGTCTAGTGTGGACTATCAGGACTATGCAATGCGCCTCCAGCAAGCCACCCTCTACTCCGCGGTGAGAACGAACTCCAGAAAGCATAGCCTGGGGATTTGGTTGATGTGGTCCTATAAAGATGAACGACATGCACCGGAAACATGGAAACAAGAGTAGGCTAGATTTGGGGGAAGGCCTGGCCGGCAAAATCCGAGACCCTATGCGAAACAAAAAAATGGAGCCCTATCTCACTAAAAAATGAACTAACAAGCAATTAATGGATATGATATAATGTCTTACATAACAATTGGATACATAAAAAATCATACCTATTCAACCCCCGATTGCATAATATTTATTTGAACAACATCATTCTTTTAGTATTCTTCGAAATGAAATCTTCAGTGATATCCTCGTAATGAATATTCTCCTCATGATGACTCAAATCTGTATTATTGAAACAGAAGATACATAAGATGAGTAAAATAAAATTGAAGTGATACAGCAGTAGTCAGCAAATATTAAAGATTATGCGTCAGTGTTTGGCAATTAGACAAAGAATCTAACTCACCTAGTCTCGTGTCCTGTCCGAATGAACTGCTGTACTGTGATCTTTAATCAAGGAGGAAAGAACCGATCTCTAATGAAGTAACGATCCCTGTCAAAAATTAAGTAGGATATAGGAATTAGGAGTACATGACAATCCAGCGGCCGCCGACAGGAGTAGTTAAACACTTAAACTAGGGCTTGGACCATGCAAGTATTGATGAATTGTTTAACTCCTGCTGGTACAAATCAAGACGGGGAACCCTCCACGACCAATCCTACACATGATCTACCTGTTTTGGCGATGGCAAGAGGAACATGTTCACCAGAGTTCTTTCAAAGTTAATCGGAACTCGGAAGGCTCATTGCCTTGCCTGTCGCCGTGTTGCCGGCTGTCTCACCTGCCAATTTCCTATGGGTGCATCGAGGCATCGCATTGAGCAGCGGCCTCACACGGAGTCGTGCGGACACGCCAGGCACCAGCGGTCCTGTGTGGCCCAGCTCCCAGGAGGAAATATACATAGGCCTACATCAAAATTTGGGCCCCCCAAAAATTATGGGCCTGGCCCTGTTTGGGGGTAACCCTCCTTTTCGCAAAAGGAGTAGACTGGATTTCCCTCCTAGATAAATCATGCTTGCAGGTGCACATGGAATTCATCAAAATTAGCTAGAAAAGTCCTAGCTAGCTTAACTTAGGCTAATGCCATGGTGTTTAAACTTCTTCATATATGCCATCTAATGGTATATGGCTCAGACAGTGGAACCTGAAGCCCATGGTTTAGACTTTCCATTGCTATAAATCATTTGCACTTGCCCGACGATCGATTATGCGATAGTCTTCCTGCGCTATTCAACATAGAGACACCACCTTAGCCAAAATGGTAGTACCCGAGGTGCCTCTTCTAGTAGATGGCCTGAGAAGATTTTTCATAATCCTCCTATGTACAACATTATTTATCCCTTGAAATCTTTCTTCAAACGAGTGAAGCTTGAGGAGTCCAGAGTAGGGATGACCTTGGACAACACCTTCGTGGTGGACTTGCCAGCACCCACAGCCTCGAGGTAAGCCACTACCGATATCCAAGAAGCCTCGACGTAGCCCATGATGTGTCTCTCTACTCTTCTATGGTGCCATGTGGCCCATTTGTCTACACCAAGCACGCTAGCATGGAGAGAGGGGTCGTGAGATTGAAGGGCAGTTAGATGGAAAGACGGACTCAAGGACAAAGATGCTTAGGGTTACATATATGTATACATCCTTTTTTTCTTTCATGGATTAAGGATGTGGGATGTGGACAGCATATGCAATGGCTTGTTTTGACATAACCGAGTCCTTGTGTGATGATTTGAGCTCAATGATAGGCCAGTATTGGCGGGGCAATTGGATAAGCAAAAAAATGCATTGGATTTCTTTAGATAATATGTTGAAACGAAAAAAGAATGTAGGGATGGGTTTTAGGGATTTGCATTCCTTTAATCTAGCTATGTTGGCTAAGCAGGCCTGAAGAATTATACAATACCCTTCATCACTATGTGCTAGAGTGCTTTCACAAAATACCACCTAGGAAAATCAGTTTTGGAAGCTACTATGAAGAATGGCATCTCCTATGCAAGGGGTAACGTTTTGAATGGGGTGGAGTTACTGAAAAAGGGCATTATATGGTGAGTTGGAGATGGGGAGAGCATCAAGGTGTGGACTGATCCCTGGGTCCCAAAAGGAAGCACAAGAAGGGTCATAACACATAGAGGAAACCATCTTCCAACTAAAGGTTTAACTGATTGATCCGAGCACAAACTCATGGGACATGGAACTAGTCCAACAATGTTTATGCCAGATGACGCAAAGACTATCTTGTAGATCCCCATCCATAAACATTCCAAGGACTTTATAGCCCGACACTTCGATAAAAAAGGTGCATTTTCTGTGAAATATGTGTATAAACTGGCAGTAGTTACTAGAGATCGTGAACCATCATCGGGACTGACATCTTCTTCGAGTGCAGAAGGAGAAAACAAACAATTTAATTGGAAGAAACTATGGAAGCTGACCCTACCAGGAAAAGATTTTATTTCCTATGGCGAATGACAACCTACAATCTTCCTCTAGGAATGAAGCTACATCAGAGGTATACAAACAGACACTTGCTGCCCTTTGTGTTTTAGATTTGATGAAGATGGAGGTCATTGCTTCCTTAAATGCAAACAAGTAAAGGGCATCTAGAGACATGTTCATCTTGAACATATCAGGCTTTGGTTGCTTCCATGCTCTGATTCTTTTGCATTAGTGGAGGAAATCTTTAATCTAAATGAGGAAGAAAAGTTAAAAACATGCCTTCTCCTGTGGCTATGGTGGCACCAGAGAAATGAAGCTAATGCTAGAGATGCAATTAAATCAAATGAAGAGATTTCCTCCCCAATTAATTTACACTTAGCCAATGCCTTGAATGGTTTACAGGGATCCAAATGCTCAGGGCAAACCACTACCCCAAACTGGACTCCACCCCCAGCTGGTGTCCTAATAAACTGGACTACCCCAAACTGCTTTCCATGTGGAGAACTTATTAGGATGTTAGGGTTTCACTCTCAGAAATGAAGAAGGAATGCTAATTGCTGCTGGAGCAGGGAACATGGAGTGTGTAACAGATGCACTCAATAGTAGAAAACAGGGCTTTGGTTCGGGCCTGGCCAGCCCATTAGTCCCGGTTCAGTCACGAACCGGGACCCATGGGGGCATACGTCCCGGTTCGTGAGCCCAGGGGGCCGGCCGGGGCCTCGTGGGCATTGGTCCCGGTTCGTCTGGATCCATTTGTCCCGGTTCCTGGCACGAACCGGGACCAATGGGCCTCGCTCCTGGCCCACATACATTGGTTCCAGTTCGTGGCTAGAACCGGGACAGAAGGTGGAGCTTTAGTCCCAGTTCCAGCCATGAACCGAGACAAATGAGTTGCCTATATATACCCCATCGCCGCAGCAGAGCACTCCACAATGCTCTGTTTTTTCTGGCCGGCAAGGGGAGGGCATTTGGGTGCTCTAGCTCACCTCCTATGCACATGAGGTGTTCGATGAAATGCCCGAGCCACACTAGTTAAGCTTTCTCCTCTCGAAGCTCGACCTCCAAGCTCCATTTTCCCCAAGATTTGCATAGGTTTCCCCAAGATTTGCATAGGTTTAGCGGTCCGTCACGTCCCATCCCCGTCGATCGCCTGCCCGATCTCGTCGCCGGCACCACCGTGGTGAGCCCTCTTGTTCTTATATTCTTTCTAAAAGAAAAAATATTCTTACTTTAGATAGATACTTGTCTAATTTTCTTACTTTTATTATTGCTTGTTATTATATAGTGCGATGGTTTTGGTATCCGCCCCCGTCGGCCCTCGTCCTGGCTATGATTCGGATGTGGTATATATTATCTTTTTATTACTATTTGGTTCATTTATTGTTTATGACAATTATGCCGAGCAATGTGACATAGATTTTATTTATGTAGGAGGTAGTTGAACCGGAAATTCCAACTGACCCTATTGTCGAGAGGTTAAATTTAGTTGAAGAAGAAGACAATTACTTGAAGGAAAAAATAAAAAAATTGAGGAGGAGAAGATGATATTGGAGTTGCATGTTGCGGATGTCGTCGATGATCACAAGATCAAGATGGATGCAATGCGGTTGAAGATGAGAAAGATTAGAAAATATGTCATTCATACCGAGGCTTGGTATCATTATGCCGTTGGATCAATTGTTACCTTGGTTGTGATTATGATCGCATTTGTTGCTGCATTGACATGTTTTTCATAGTTTCAATGTATGGTTTAAGTAGATGCTCTAGAGAGCCATATGTTGTTCAATTTGAACTATGTATGCACTTTTTTTAATGTGATGATGAACTTCTATTAATTTGGTCACTAATCTATCCATGTGAATCTGTAATGTTTTTTGACACACATAATTATATATAATGCAAGAAGATGAACCGGCAATGGATGTACTGTGACAGACACACATAATTATGTTTCTCTAAGTGGCTGAGGCAAACAAGCAGAATGGTTGCATGAAAAATAAGAAATGAAGTCAGAAAGGGTTGAAAACCGGTTCATGGCTTTGAATGGTGCATTTTGAATACACAAAAAGTTTGGAGTTCAAATAAGTTCAAAAAAAAAATGAAATCCCTTTTGTAACAGATGAGTTTTCGTCTTAAACCCTGATACTTCGAAAGAGATTGTCCATTTTGTACACGAAGTGCATCTAATTTTTGCCGTAACCATCTCTACTTTTTAGCACTTGCTATGTGGGTGAAATGATGATACCATGCCAACTTTCAACCTTTTCTGAGTTCATTTGTAGGGCTTTTCAATTTCAGGGTCATTTAGTGCAAAAAGAAAGAACTAATAGCAAAAATAATGAACTAGAAAACTTTTATGAAACTCTAATAGAAAAAATAATAAACTAAAATAATGAACTAGAAAACTTTAATGAAACTCTAATAGAAAAAACAATGAACTAGAAAACTTTAATGAAACTCTAATAGCAAAAGGAATCAACTAAAAAGCTTTCATAAACCTGTAGTATTATTGAAACTAAAATTATATAAAATTTATGCAACTAAAATTATCAAAGTATTTTCTGTTCCAAAAATTATAAGAAAAAAGAGTTTTCATAAATAACTTTTTTTGTTAGAAACTTTAATAGCAAAAAGAATTATCATAATTTTTTTGTTAGAAACTAAAATAACAAAAACTATTTTTGAATATAAAGATAAAACACAATAATATTAAATAGCAGGAAAAAGAATCACTCCAAAATCTATTTTTGTAGTAAAGTTAATCACAAACTAGTGATTCACACAAATTTCAAAGAATTTAAATTTAAACTATTCAAATTGGAAAACTAATGGCACCAAGAGAAAGTTTATTATTTTTGTTACCTAAAATAAAAAAGAATCACTGAAAAACAGTAAGTATTTTATTTTTATAGTAAAGTTAATCACAAACTAGTGATTCACACAAATTTCAAAGAATTCAAATTTAAACTATTCAAATTGGAAAACTAATGGCACTAACAGAAAGTTTATTATTTTTACTAGCACATATGCTCGTGCGTTGCAACGGAAGAGATTTTTTTGCGAGCAACATCGGGAGAGATAATTGATGTGTCCATCAAAACGGTCTCCACAATAGTGGGGCGAGTTGTGGTGTTCTCGTGGGTCATCTTTGGCCCATGAGATCTTTTTTGTAGTGGAGTTGGTCGGAGTGGCGGCCACTACCCAACTCGTGTTTTTTTCCTTCAGGTCCGCCTCCTTGTCGAGGTTGTGGTGACCTCCTGATTTTTCTTTAAAAAATGCGAACATATTTTTTGAAAAAATGAATAATTTCTAGAAAAAGGAAAATAAAACTTGAAATAGGAAGATTTTTAAAATTCACAAACATTTTTTTAAAAACATGATCATTTCTAAGGTGGGAGAAATGAACATTTTTCGAATTTGTGAAGAATTTTTGAAAATGGAAACTTGTTTTGAACATTCAAAACAATTTTTAAAAATGTATTTTCAATCACGAAAATTATATTCAATTTGTGGCCATTTCAATAAAACTAATATTTGTCTAATTTATATTATTTTGAAAATGAAATTTATTTTACAAATCTCGAGCAATTTTGGAATTCTTTTTGAAAAAATGCGAATATTTTTTGAATGTCAAACAAATCTTGAAAGAAAATAAAAAATTTAAAGTTCCAAATATTTTTGAAAATGGAAAGAAATTTTGCAATTCTAATATTTAATGAAAATTTGTACAACAAACGAAATTTTGGAAAATTAAAAAAATAAATTTATGGAAAAGGAAAAAATAACTTGAAAAGGACAAAAATAGAAATGAAAAAAGTGAAAACAGGCTGGCCCAATATTGGGCGCCCGATGAGAAGCTCCAATTATATGACGCTCCGTGTGATAACTAAGGTTGCCAGCTGCGTGCGTAGGATATAAATGAGTGTCTATTCTGGGCCTTAGCGCATCTGGCCCAGGCACGAAATTCGGGACAAAACTCTTTTTGTTTCTTTCCAAGCAGATAGATTAAAACATTTATTTATTTTTGAATTTCAATTATTTTTAGAATGAAAATTATTTATTTGTAATCCTTTTGTGAAAATGCGGCCATTTTTTTAATTTCAAAAAAATTTGAACGAAAATAAAAAATAAAAAATTCCACTTATTTTTGAAAATACGAATAATTTTTGAAATTCTAAGATTTAACGAAAATTAGTACAAAAAGGAATTTAGGAAAATTAAAAAATAAATTTATGGGAAAAGGAAAAAATAACTTTGAAGGGAAAAAATAAAAAAGGACCACATAAAAATAAAAAACGGCCAGCCCAACATTGGGCGACCGATGGGAAGCTCGAACTATATGCCGCTTCGTGCGAGAAATAAGGTTTCCCAGCTGCATGCGCAGGATATAAATGGGTGGCTTTTCTGGGCCTTAACGCGTGCGGCCCATGTATGAAATTCTAGACAAACTCTCAAAAAAATTTATTACCACCTGGATATAGAAAAAATATTTTTGTGATGAACGGATGAAAAAATTGGAGAAACGCACCTTGCTTTATTAGTAGGTATAGATTACCTAAAATCAAAAAGAATCACTGAAAAACAGTAAGTATTTTGTTGTAAGTAGAACCAAAATAAAATAAATGAAGCAACAAAGATAACAAAAAAACTGGAAAAAAATGCCATATACTGGGCCACCACGGCCTAAATACGACTAGAAACCCACCCATGGGCCAGGATTCAGGCCCAGTAGGCCCACATGTAGATAAAGTGACTTTAGGCCCGTAAGCCTGCATTAAAGAGGAGCTCGAAGTGGTCAGCGCAGCAGCGCTTATAAACCACTGTCGAAGCCTCTCGGCTAGCGAGGTGGGACTAAACATCCCACCGCACCACGACAGTTCCAGCACAAGACCATTGGTCCCGGTTCGTGGCTCGAACCGAGACGAAAGGTGGCCTTTGGTCTCGGTTCGTGGCACCAACCGGAACCAATGCCACCCCTTTAGTCCTGGTTGGTGCCACCAACCGGGACCAAAGGCCTCCGCTTCTCGCCCTTTGGGCTGCTGAAAAGAGACCTTTGGTTCCGGTTGGTGGCATCAACCGGGACTAAAGGGGGCATTGGCCCCGGTTGGTGGCACGAACACGGACTAATGCTTCGTGTATATAAGCAAGGCTTGTGAAAATCTCCACTTCTCATCTCGCAGTTGCCGCCCCAACGACACCGACGACATCGACGCCGCCAAGCAGCCGCCCCCAACCGCCGTCTCCGTCGCCCCTGCCCCGGCCTTGCCGCACCCTGCCCCGACCTCGACGCGCACTGCCCTGACCTCGCCGTCGCCGAGCCCTGCCCCGACCTTGCCGCGTGTTACCCCGACCTCGCCATCGCGCACGCCGAGCGCCCTGCCCCGACCTCGCCGCCGCTCGCCTGCACTATGAGCCTCACCACGCCATTCCCCCTCCTCTCCCGCTTCCCTCCCGTGCCCCAACGCCGCCGCGCGCCCGCCCCAACGCCGCCGACCGCCCCGACGCCTACGACGAAGGCCCTGTTCACATATATAGATTTTTTTGTTCATATTGTAGTAGTAGATGATGACGATGATGATGTATGCATGTTCATATGCAAAAGTTAGGATTTTTTTCTATTCATAGAATTTTTTTGATGATATTATTGTAGAATATGCAAATGTTTGTATGTTCATATGCAAAGAATATGTCATTTTTATAGAATTTCAATGATTTTTTTCTGTTGTAATTTTGTTCATACAATTTTTATTGTTTTTTTCTGTTGTAATTTTGTTCATAAAGTAATTTTTATTGTTTATGTTTAGTTTAGGAAGAAGGAACAGAAAAAGGAGAAGAAGAGGAGAAATAAATAAGAAGAGGAAAAAAGGAAAAAAAAGGAGAAGAAGAAAGGAATAGAGGAGAAGAAGAAAAAAAAAATAGAATTTATATACCCCCTCCCCGATAACATTATTTTCCCATGTATCCATCTATCATTGTCGATATAACCCCCTCCCGGATAACTTCGAAATGAGGGGCGGTCGATATATATATACCCCCTCTCGACCGTGATAACTTATACCATGGGAGCACCCCCGGCCCTCTCACTCGACCAAAACTCTCGAGGACACCCAAACCCTAGAAAAAAACAATGTCGGTCTCCTACCCCCTCCCGCCGCACCCCTACCCGACAAACTCTCTCGAGGCCACCCAAATTTACCAAGTTAAAGGAGTGTTGTCGTCGAGGCCACCCTAAACCCTTGAAGCATTGCCGAGGCCACCCCAAACCCTTGAAGCGTTGCCGAGGCCACCCCAAACCCTAGAGAAGCGTCGAGGCCACTAATATGATTCCTTGTTGTGATTAGCTAGCTAGTTCTACGTTTGCCACTAATATATCCATCTGTCGTGTTTGAATAATAATTGCCATGTTGTAAATATTTGCAGAAACTATGGAGCACCCCCGAGACGAGGCAACAAAAGCGGTGTTGGGGGACATAATCACAGCCGGAAGTGATGTCGTCATGTCGTTTCTCAATGAAACCGATGATCTGGAAGGACAGGGTGAAGAAGCAGGCTACGATGATCGAACAATGGAGGAGGAAGGACATGATTATGATGGCTCTGGTGACCGAATGCCGGTGGAAGAAGGACACCTTGATGACGGCTCCGGTGAACGAATGCCAGTGGAAGAAGGACACCGTGATGACGGCTCCGGTGACCGAACGGAGTCCGGCCAGGTATATATATTAATTAAGCATGTGCTGACTATAGCTAATTGATGCATTAATTGGTTTTGGTATGTACACATATTAATTAATAACTCTCGTCTTTCTTCTTTTTTCTAGACCTCCAGATCGAGCACAACTTCGGTAAAGAGACGAGGCCCGAAGAAAAAGTTGCGCTCGGATGAAGGGTTTGAGATCACAGCAATCGCGTGCGATGGCCAACCGATTGAACCCATCCGGACAAAGGAAGCATTTGCTGCTCAGTGTGGGGTTCTTGTTAGTTGACAGGTTATTTCCATTGACAGCCTATTTTCATTCTTCAAAGAATGTGCGGAAGATGGTAGACAAAACCCACTACACCGATGGCTCCGAATTAACTTATCAGGAGAAAAATCATCTGGTCAAATTTTGTACTGATATTGAGAATTACAATATCTACAATCAAACTCCTCAACATTATGGTCAATATGTGCCACTAGTGCACGTGTTGAACTACGATAACTACCATGGAGATACCCTGGTATGATTTTTTACTATTACAACATCCGTGCATCTTTTGCATACTTCTAAAACTAGTACATCATTGCTAACTATGAAGTTATTACTATGTTTTTCAACAGATAATCTCAGAGAATTGTGTGCCTCATTTGATGTATCAGAAAGGTAGCATTAATGTTTTGAACATACAGCCAGGTCATCCTACGAATCTTAACTGTCCGTACCGGATTTCTAAAAGAAATGGAGACATGCAAATCAAAGGATGAAAAAAAATGTATGGACAGTCGTAAGGAGGTTCTTGGAAGCAAAAGGAAGCGAAGCGCAAGAATTGGAGACATGATGATCTCCATTCTCCATAATGGAGAGTCAGGGTCTATATTGTTTTATGCTATTTTACCTTAAAGAGGGTATTTAGGTCCTACCTAATACTGATGATCATGTGCTAAGAACAATTAAGTAGGGTTGGTTCGATGACTATGAGGACGATGATCGTATGACTTGTTATTAATAACGAGTAGAAGTTGTATTATGATGATTAGTAGACTTGTTGTTATATATGATGATGCATGATGCGAGCATGAAGAGTTATTATATATCAGCGGGTGAAATGAACATGGATTGGATTGAAGTGAAGGCAACATGCATGTGGTGCATGTCGAAAGTAGTACAATCCAAACTTGATCAACTTTGGATTGTACTACTTTCGACATGCACCACATGTTGCCTTCACTTCAATCTAAGCCATGTTTAGGCATAGCAGTAGCGTTGGTAAACCAAGCACGGAGATATAAGAGAGGACACTCATCTCTATTAGCTAGCTAATAACAACCTAAATTAACCCCCCAAACCCCTAAACCAGCCCCTTTCAAAAAAAAAACCCTCAGCTCGCCTTTTGGTCCCGGTTGGTGTCACCAACCGGGACCAAAGTCCCCCCTGCCTGGGCTGGCCGCAGCGGCCACGTGGAGGTCCATCTGTTCTAGTTCGTGTAAGAACCGAGACTAAAGGCCAAAGGCATTAGTAACGACCTTTTAATCCACGTTCCAAAACCGGGACAGAAGGCCCTTACGAACCGGGACAAAATGGCCCTTTTTCTACTAGTGGATGTAGACGCCTCTCTTTTGCTAAAAGTTAATCCTTTGGTGTACACTATTTTTAATTTACTGTCTCTTCAGATGAAGCATAAGGCGTTAGACTTATATACACCTACCAGTAGCAAATACGACTAGAGGGAAGATAGGTTGTGATCTCCTAGCACATGGCCTCAAGGGCACTGGTTGCTGCAATGGATGCCAAGAATTGTTGCCCATACGTACACATCAACTCACGAGTCAAGCAATTTCCAAGCATCCGTTGCTTCCTGGTACGTACTTGGTCTCGCTAAGTTTGCATGTGTTGCAGGCATACGTACACCTTCCTAGCTAGGGTGACGGGCGTGACTGATTGGGAGACTACAAGCATGTGAATTTAATCTAGTCGGATCACACGGAACAATTTCGACAGAAACAAGATGAGTTAATATGACATTAATTAGTTCTACTATTCTCCTTGGTATCCGCGATTTATTTTTCTTTGACTCAATTGTAATCCGTATGGTCTTTGCAGGAGGTGATCAATACTACAGGTGATTACAGTGTCTTAATCCTTTTTGTCATGATTATTTTCTTTCTTACCAACTTACTGCTGGTCTGCTAATGAGTTTCTTCATGCATCCATCAGCATTATCTTGGTTCCCTGTAGGAGTTGATTGTAATGTTTGTAATAAGCAATTCACTCGCAAGTTCGACTCCCTCCACCGAAACCCAAGCTGAATCGCAAGTTTAATTTACATGCACGACATTACCGCACCCGAAGCGTCCAGTCTCAACGGTTCGAACTTTGGCTGTCAAGGTATTTCATTACAACTCTGTGCAGGAGTGCGGAGATAATGCATGCACAGACGAGACAAAGGTGGCACCCACCATCATTACAAGTCCGGAAAATTATAATAGGGTGCAGGGAGGGGCGCGTGAAAGTGACGTGCTACATTGTGATGAACAACCTCATCGCCTTGGGGTGGATCACCTTCATTTTGAATAGGTGGACAACATGACCATCATCAATGATAATGTGATGAGAAGTGGCAAAACAGATGGGTTGCTTGAGTGTTTGAGGATTTAATTTATCTCTTCCGTTGCAACGCACGGGCCCTTTTGCTAGTTGATGGATAAACGCAGGTCTTTTTCTATGTTGCATGCTAACGCTTACGAAGTTGTAGAGACTATATGTCGCATTGCAGAGAAAAAGATATGGATCAGTAAAATGAAATATACCTGTTGCGTATGTACCATTACCTAGATATAGTCTGTCATTGATCGATCGATCTTGCACGGACGTATTCACAGTGCATACATGAGGCAAGATTGAAATCTTAAGACACTGATATGCATGTACGCGGAGGAGAACTGACCAGCCCAAGAAACCTAGGTGAATACAGTGGCGGCCTGGACAACGTTCATGTAGTTGGTATCATAATTCTCGAGCATGCGTGGAGGCAGTACATGAAGCACTTATCAATCTTTTTTCCACTGTGTGCATGCTAAAAGTCTTTGATCCGTCTCGTGCCTATCTTATGCCTGTTGCTTGTAGGGCTGCATGCAAGAAGCGAGTTTGGAATCTGGGGCTACCGACGTCCATGCACAGCTGCAGGGCCGGTCGACCGATGGACGCCATTGAGGTGAACGTGGCAGCGTGGACGGCGGCACGTTGTTGCAATAGATAGTTGAAAAGTCGTACTACTAAGACCTCACAAGACCAGCACATAAGAACAGCATCCGCCGTCGATGAAGAGAAGTGTAAATCGGAAGGATCAAGTCTGTAGACACACAACCAAAGGCGAATGAAGACAAGATCCAAATAGATTTACCAATGACCAATACTGATCGAATTCCGTGAGATCCGACGAAGACACAACACACCACACACTCTTCGATGAAGTTAGACGCACCATCGCGACAGGGATCTGACATGGAAGACATTACAACATCTAAAAAACATACAAACCTTTTATCTGGTAACTAAACATAATTACTGTGGCAAATGTTTATTATTAACATTGACAACTATATGAACACATTCTAGCAACTACACATGACATTTTTTCATGGAAACGTGTGACAACGCGAAATCTCATTTTGAAGCCCTCTCCGAGGCGAACTCACCGGTGAAAACAGATCACTAATCGGACTGATGGTTGTGAGATAAATCATTTCCAAAAATTAAAAGAAGCAATTCAGGATTTTTCCATGGTACAGACGCATGTGCTCATATATACACGCATATACTCATTCCTATGAATATACACACATAGACCTTACCCCTATGAGCATATCTAGGAGACCGAGCCGGCATACCATCTTAAGATTGACGAAGTCATCACAGGCGCCTCGTAGTTAACGGGAACGACTTCTCCCACTGAACATGCGTCGCTGAAAATCTTGAAATAAATCCAAAAATAATGCGAGCAATAGGATTTGAACCCTGGTGGGCTGGGAATATCACTGTCCTCCTAACCATCCAAACACATGTTGGTTTACAGGAATTTAGGATGATGTGTAAGAGTTTGCATCCATGTGCTCTCTCTCTATATATATAGGAAAAGCCCCATCGGGATGCCGCCGCACGGGAGGGCACTCATGTGCACTATGTAAAGTAGATTTTCCCTGCTTCGCGACTTCGCGAGAGCAGCTTGGTTTTCTTCTTCTTGGTTTATTCGAGCGGATGTTCTTACTCAAGGGCACTCTTCTATGCATTCCATTCTCATCTTTCTTATTAATATGAGTCACCATCATGCTTCTATTCAAAATGTTCTTAATTTTTTATGGTGTCTATGGAAAGCTTGAAATGATTTTCTTTTTGATAGGAAAAATCATCGTCCTCATCAGGTTAATATTGCTGCTACAACTTTGGACTTTGGGCATTTGCGTAATCTTCACAATCCTTCTTGTGAGCAGCCTCTTTCTACTAATCATCATTCTACTGATATTTTACCTAAGCAGGGCAAAACGCTTAAATCGGATTTGTTAATTTTTGGGACTAAAATTTTCTCTGATGCAGCATTTAGATCGTCCAAAATCCCAGGACTCGCTCGAGGACATGTGGGCACATGTATAGGTGTTTATATTTCCATGCCTTCGGATCAAGGTGAGATTAGTATTCAGGTTCAAGCTTCGGCCTCTTCAACTTCAACTCCCCTTCAAGCCGAGGCAGTTGCCCTTTCTTGTGCAGCTCACCTTGCCGCTCAGCTTAATATTACTAACCCCACGTTTCTGACGGACTGTCTTTCTCTTGCTTCTGCTGCTGCCTCAAGAAATATTTCAGATTCTATTGCTCATTGGAACATTAGAAAAGAGTTGGCTACTTTTCTCAAAGTTACGTCTAATTTAGCTGCTCAACTGTTTCATGTTTCCAGGGAAATCAATGTTGTCGCTCATAATCTGGCTCAACAGGTTTTCCGATCTGTCGGAGAGATGCAAGTTGCTTGTTTTGCTCATGCTCACTCAAATTCTCCATGTCCAGTGGTGGCCCTTCTTTCAAACTTTCAACTTGCAGGTATTCAACTGCACACGGTGCATTGCTTCTAAGGCAGGTCAAGCATCTCTGGCACATAATGTTGTTAGCACTTTTCTTGCCCAACGATTTATTCTTTGGGCTGCTTGTTTGGAGGATATCAGAGTCTTCTTTGTTTTCTTTTCCTCAGATGTTTTCTCCTCTAGTTCTGATCATGTTGCTCACGGCATAGTGCTTCTGGCCACTTTGCCCTACTAGGAGCTCCCCCTCATAGTTTCTGCATCTTTTCTTTCCATCTTTGGCAGATCTATGTAACACACTTTGTTCAATCTCTTTGAGCTGTATGAAATATGTGGCACCTTTTGGTGCCTTTGCTTGCTAAAAAAAGTAGATTTTCCTTTTTTTTCTTTATTTTGTTTTGACCATTGAGTTAACCTTAGAAACTAATGAGGGGCATTGGTGGGTAATTCATTTATACTTTAGTGTCAATAGATTAATTCAGAAATCCAACAGTTGTGATCAGTTAATTAAATCAATTAATGACCGGATATTTCTAATTTTTGTGGTAATTTCTAGAGTATTATATTTTTTCTGGTGATCCCGTAAATTACTTTTTAGATAGATAAGAAGATTGAGATGTAAAATTCTAGGAAACCATCAGTGCTATTGCATTGGTAGGTGATGTGCCGAGTTGTGGTGCGACCAAGGGTTTAATACCCGCACTCGCATACTCGCTCCATGCAAAAATAGTCATATTTTAGAAATTTTAAGAGAAATTAACAAGTCATTTAGTACTACTATTTATGCATGTAAACAACCAATCAAATTTAGATTAGTATTAGTGACATGCAATGAAGAGGAAGAGAGACTGATTTGTATTCTGCTACTGTTGATTACTTGGAGATAGTTAATGCCCAAAAGTTAGCAAGTAGATTAATGTGAAAACAAATTTTTGGTCTAGAATACAAACTATTTTGGCATGTAGGAAGTACTTAATTTTTTACCTAAATGTTCAAAAAAGCACCTGAGTAAATGTTGGATGAGCTGGCATTTGAACTAGGGGTGCAAAGAATAGGGCGGAGACCACCTTTCCACTGTGTTACCACTTGTTTTTGAATCAAATTTGATACAAACCAAAACTATAGTTGTAAGAAGGGTGGATTTTGGGATCCACTAAAAAATGCAAAATTTCTGAAATTTTGCCGAAAATACCTTGCTTGTCACCCCTCCCACGAATTAATTATCCAACCCAACACCAAAAAAAAATAGGAGAGTTAGAGAAACTGCAGGGCAAAGTCGCAGGAATTTAAAGCTTCCACAGGAGTTTGTGCTCTGACATCTTCACTTGATACATTCCTTATTTACGTCATTAATTGTGAAAATCATTTGGTTGGAATTTGTGTTGGGCTGGGTCAGGGGACCCTTAGCAAGGCTTATTTGTGTTGGAACTTTGTGATTGTTTTCTGCTTCTTGTGTTTGAAAACCCAAGAATGTTGTGACTAATAATCATACAAAGCATCTCTCCAACAAATAAAATTATGCGGAGCAATATTATTATCTCTCCATTCCACATTCACGATTACATGTAATTTTCAAGCAGAAGATGCTCCATACTATATTAATTTCCATCTACGGATATTATGATCAAAAGTTTAGCCCCCTGGTTATGTTGCAGCAGCAGTAGTCGTACATCCTTCCTGGCAGGCAATTCGGCACAAAGTTCTTGAAGTTATTCTTCGAGCAGAAATTGCTGCAAGTCGACTCGTTGCATGGTACGATCTGGTGGCAATAATCGGCTGCAAATAAATATTGGTTAATTGTGATACTCCTACATACAAGTAGGTCAACTTGGAATATGCGAACAAAAATATGTATATGTATTTACTGATATCTATAACGTCGTATTTACCTTGTGCGTAGGATGATGACAAAACTATCATAGCCATGGCCATGACAGCAAGAGCTGCTAGGAACATAACCGTGCTATCCTTACTGAGAAGTGCCATTATCGATAGGAGATATAGGGAGCAAGAAGATGGAGAGGCTTGGTACTCCTTTCTTTTTTGGCTTGCCTTCTAACAGAACCTCATTCATGTATTGTGGGATCATTGTTTGGCCTTTCTTATATAGATGCATGACCTATTCATTTCTAGCAAGATACAGAATTCATAGCGGCCATTAATTTGATATTATTCTTAATTGATTGCCCCAAATGCAGCGAGGCAAATTACTACTCTTAATTTGAAACCTTTTTATGTAGAGTACTATAATTGGATGTCATTGATTTCTTGCTAATTACTACTAGGACAAAGAGTCGATAGGCCCATGTGTGAAAATATGGATTAGAAGGGAGATGGACAACATATTTTTGCTGCTAATCCATAACATTTTGTTATTTAGGGCTGTCTTGGCCCAAGAGGCCATCGGGCCATTTGTGGAAATATGGGTTGGTACGAATGGATGATATGATCACTACTAGAATGGATACTAACGCATGGTATTTTGATCAAAGAAAAGGATGGTGCATAATCTTGAAACATATCTCGGTAAAAATGAAGTAGATACAAGATGAACGTCACACAGATTAGCAACTGTACTCTAGTTTGTTGGCGCGGCCTCTCGCAGCGCCACTCTTCTTCTACCTCACACAACTATCTCTTCCTCTTGTTTCTCTCAAGGTTACTCTTAAGAACACACTAGACCTGGACACACACATACGCACACACCCATCCATCAAGAGAGAAACAACTTTGCTTTGCAAAGAGACACTCCCTGGTGACTACAAAGACTACATTATGGCAACCATGCCATGGCTCATTTTCACTTCTCAATGCATAGTATATATACACACAAAGCTTGTGGCAACCATGCCATGCAAACTCACGCCACTTTGACCGACTACTCCACTACCTTCACGCACGCCATGCACAGCACTTGAGCAACCTCTTCTCAACGCTACACCTATCTACTTGCATGAATCTAGCTAACAACCTCTAACATGCACACGATGCAATCCATTCCTATTCATGTGCTAACTAACCAAGTTGCTGATTCTCCTCAGCTCCAAACAGATCCGTCCACTGCTCCGCCTGGCCGGTTCTCACGGCCGTGCGCTTCATGCAGCACCGCAGCATCACGTCTTGCCTGCTGCTTTGCGCAGCCGCTTGACATCTCACTTTCCCCGCGTCTCTGCTGAATTCTTACTGGACAGCAACTCACTAGTCTAGCTAAGCTACATGTAAACAGAAAACAAACATGGAGATACATGAATCAAGATTAGTGCTAGCATAGTTTCCCCATATTTTATGGTTATGTAATCCTCTGGATCAAATATGCATACCGTGTAACATTTTGACTTAATATGAATGTCTGTAAAAAAAATAAAGAGACAGTCCTCAAAAAAAAAAAGAGAGACAGGGAAGAAGAGAGCCGTTCTCTGTGTTTTGTGCTACGCGGTGGCGCGGTTTCTTATGAATGTGCCTTGCCTCTCAGCTTACGGCTAGGCTCGGCTGGGTGGGTCATTTGATGGTTGTATTGTCCCGCTGTGGGCCTGTGGCCATCCGTGTGGAGCTTTGCTATGCCAGTTGGCCATACCTGCTGCCGGTTGGTTTGTGTGGACGAGACTTGCCTGCTCCTTCCCCGTGTGCCCATCCGTGCTCTGTGGCTTGATTTGATTGGATAAAATAAGGCCCGGCTCCACCCCCTTAAAATCAGGGAGAGGGGGGGGGGGGGGGGGGGGGGCGGTGGGGAGGATGATTAGATTAGAAAGGAAAAAAAAAGAAAAAGACAGCCGTAGGATGAAGTGGGAGCACGGATGGAAGCATAAGGAGGGAGCAGGCAAGCCAGATCCGATTTGTGTTGGGTTGCTGCGCTGAAACGTGCGTAATGCATGTACTTGCCGCCGTAAAAGAGGTGCAATGAAGGTCTAGATTAGCTAGATGTGGGTGTTGTATGGTTTTTCGGCCTAATCTTCTATCTGAACATGATTGGGGTGCAGCTTATGTGCACTTCCGGAAAAAAAAGCCAATACTCAAGAGGAAGTGCCGTTCCAAAAAGGTGTACAATGGCAACTTTCCTTTTACAAAAAAATAAATAAAGAAGAAACTTTGCTCGGTGTATAGGTACAAACCTTCTCAGCAGAAATTATATAGCTAGCAAAACGGAAGCTGCAGATAAATTGACTCTACGTTTCACCCGTCAAAGACTTTGAACTGTAGAAAAGGTGAGTAGTTTTTGTAGCTTGTTGGGTGTTACTGTTAGTTTTGAAGCTGAAAAAATATGCCTATACATAGAGGCAAGGATGATCAATCACTGGTTGGAATCCGCCATTTGGTGTAATCCACTTTGATCTTATTCAGAGCTATGACTACATTGCTCATAGTCATCATCTGGACTAGCGAGTCACTGGAGCAGAGCAAACGCAACTCAAATATCGGCATAAGACTGTGTTTGGCTCGGCTGTGGAAAATTTGCTGTCAAAAAGCAGCTCTGAAAAATCTGCTGTGAAAAAATTGGAGGCCATTTGGCAAACCAGCTGTATGAGTTGTGGCTGTGGAGATAAATGTCTGAAATACCCCTAAGAGCTGAGAGATTGGTTGCACGACGTTTAATGATAATAACAATATTACATACTGATTTAGAGCAATAATAAAACATAATTAAATAATTATCCAACTATATACCATGATCAACTTTATATTCTTGACATGGCAATAGCATTTTTTTATAGGACAACATTTTTTATAAGGATCATTATGTTGCACAGAATAGAAATAGCACACTAGTTATTACAAATTAACTAGCAATTGAACCCAAATATTTCATCATTGATCAATACATCAGCACATTACAACCCTTGCATTTTTTTAGAAACGACAGCCCAACAACTAGATTGCAAGGAGCGGCGCAAAATATTATATACACTTTTACACATATTAGAATAGTAGTTCCTCCATGAGCAGATGGAACAACTCTATCCACTCGAGCTCATCAAGGAGTTAGCAATCCTATCACGAACTCTGTTCATGTCGACGATGTCAAGTCTCGCAGGAACACTATCTCCTTGGAGTGACCGTACTCACAAGTCCTCATCAGGAACATAATCTTCATCTTCATCACATTTGTCAAACTCCTCGTCCCGCAACTTGGTTTCACGAATGTAATTGTGCAACGACATACATGCAATAATAATCTTCTTTGGTCTACGAGGGCCGAAACTCGTATTTTCCCACCGGTTTTCGTCCATTACGAAATTCCGGTATATGGTATATTTGTCCTTTGTAAGGAGCAAGATATCCTTCACGATTTGGATATCCCGAATCAACGAGGTAATATTTGTGCAGGTTGGCAGCGGCGAACCCTAGAATCGCCATCAGAGGGAGAGGAGGAAAGGGGAGAGCGATTTGGGGCTGCCTCATCTCGATGCGCTGGTGAATCGGTTCTGGGATGGACCCATTCAGTGGCAAAGGTGGGTAATTCCACATAAAGTCCAGGGGTAAGCTCAAATGGCCAAAAATCCAAATCCGCAAAAGCACGTACGCGGCAGCTTCCACCTGTGCATGCGTTTTCGGGTGGCTTTTGGTGGAATCGGCTGTGCGGGCCAGCCCGTTTGGTTAGGATTCGGCTGTGGTGCAGCGGAATCTGGTTAGGAAATCTAAACCAAATGAGGTCTAAGAAAGCTTTCAAAACTGCAGCTTGTGGAAGATCCTTGCAATAGTTGATCGTGCACAACACAAACAAGTTTTGTAGGGAATGCCTCAGTAACCACTACTTGAGGGTTAGATCTCCAGTAAAAAAATATCATCTGTGCTGTGGGTCTCCTTCCAGTGAAGACTTCAAGGAGCATAATGCCATAGCAAAAGACGTTACTCTTCCGTGATGCCTTTCCAAGAGCCCCATACCGTTCTCAAGGTATTCATAGAAAATTAAAGGAGAACTGAATAACCCTAGTTAATTCGTGGCTTAACAAGAACTGGATGAAATAACTTTAATTAAAAGTGTTTCTCTAAGTAAGTACCTTTTTTGCAGGATCTCTATGTAAGTACCTGCAATGGCGGAGCTATGTATAAGTCTGACGGGCCGTGGCTCCCCAGCCCAAATGCAATTATTTTACAAGGTAGTAGTAATCGCCTTGCAGTTTTTGGATAGCCCCAGGGCCGGTCCTGAGGGGGGCGGACGGGGCGGCCGCCCCGGGCCCCGATTAGGAAGGGGGCCCCGATGGCATGGTTGGGCTTCCTGTACGTGATGTTTAGCCCATATAATAATAGATCGATCGATTGATTTTAGGGTTCCTGGGGCGACTTGGCCGCCGCCGTCGAGATCCGCCTCCCCTACCTCTCCTCCCTCGGTCCGACGCCTGCTCGTGATCTAGGGCGACCGCTGGTCGTCCTGAGCCAGGCGGTTGCGACATGGCGGAGAGCGTTTTAGGGTTCCTCCAAAGACCCGATACTCTCCCATCGGGTTAGGGTTTCGCGATGGCTTCAACCTCGACTTCGAACGCTGCTGCGCCAGGTTCACAGGAGGTCGATGATGTGGAAACAATGATGAAAGAGTTGGGTCTCCGTGAGGAGGACCTGGACGACGTGGTTTTTGATAAGGAAGCGGCGCCACCGGAGGCGGCCCGCTGGATCGCCCTTGCCAAGGTTCACTGCTCCAAAGCCTACAGTCAATACTGGTTCTTCCGGAATATGAGGGCGGCATGGGATCTAGCCCAAGAAGTGAAGTTCAAGCCGCTGGAAGAAAATCTCTACACCGTCCAATTTTCTTGCTTAGGTGATTGGGAAAGAGTAACCCAGGAGGGGCCATGGCACTTCCGGGGCGACGCGGTCATCCTCAAGCCTTACGGTGGACTTGCTAAACCATCAACAGCCCCCCTCGACACCATTGAGATCTGGGCACAAGTTCATGATGTACCGCCCCTGTACGCCCACCTGGTGCCATCCCTCGCAGCGAAAGCGGGGGAAGTACTTTATGCTGAACCCCAATCACAAGATTTCACGGGGAACTTTCATCGTGTGCGGGTCAGGATCAACGTCACGAAACCTTTGAAGAATGCAGTGTCTATGATCAGAGAGGGGAAGCGCCAGATATACCGGGTCAAATATGAAAAGCTACCAGACTGGTGTTCTGTGTGCGGCATGCTTGGTCATCTCTTCAAGGAGCATGGTACCGGAATCCACCCACCAGAAGCGCTGATCTTCAAGAACCCGAGGGCATCGTGGGTTATGCGGACCGGTCAAGGTCCCGGTGGCGGACGGGGCCGAAGAGGATGACGAAGAGGAGGCCGCAATGGTGGCCGCAACGGGGATGATCCTTTTGGGTATGACGGAGGAGATGAACTCAAGAATGATGCGGATGTTGATGCTGAGATGGATGAGGCTGGTTTAAACAGGAAAAGGGGGGCAGCCCAGACAGAGACCCTGGCCGGATCGGGGGTGGCAAGAACTGTGTTGATGCTAGAGGGTGGGACAAACCCACAGAATGTGTCGGTCCCTCTGAGTCCTTCCTCCAAGCATGAGCCGAAGAGGAACCGGCCAACTCCATCATCAAATGACATGAACAATGGTCAGAACAGCTCCAATGACAAGTTTTCAAACGCGCTCTTGGCGGGCCCCCACGAGGGGTCGCGCCTAGCGCAATGAGTCTTCTATGCTGGAACTGTCGTGGGGCTGGCAAACCCGCGACAGTTAAGGAGCTTCGTGACATGACGAGGCAGCATGCCCCTTCTATTCTTTGTATCCTGGAAACTCAGATAGAAGGCTCACGTGTTGAGAATTTATCCAGTACTTTAGGTTTTAATAAGAGTTATGCTGTTAGTAGTAGAGGTAGAAGTGGAGGTTTGGGAATTTTCTGGAATGATTCAATAAAAGTTGAAGTTGTTGGTTACTCGGATTATCACATTGACGTGATTGTTGATGACTTAGCTGGAGTCAAATCTAGAGTTACTTTTGTGTATGGAGAAGCTCAGGTGAACGAGAGGTATAAAACATGGTACATGTTACGAGGTATTGCAGACACGAGTACCCTTCCATGGGCGGTGATTGGAGATTTTAATGAAGTGTTACACGGGCATGAGCACGACGGGGTTGGAAACAAAAGCCAAGCACAAATGGATGCCTTTCGTGATGCTGTGGACACATGCGGTCTAACTGACATTGGATACACGGGGAACAGCTGGACGTTTGAAAGAAAGGTGACCGGGGGTACTTTCACCCGTGTACGTCTCGACAGATGTGTTGCTAGTTCTGATTGGGTGCTCTCTTACCCAAACGCGACACTTGAACATATAAATTCAGCTTCCTCTGATCATTCGGCTCTCCTTCTCAAGATCAACGTGCATGCATGCAACATGGGTCCCAGGAGCTTTAAATATGAACTCATGTGGGAGAGGGACCCAAGCCTTTTCGATTGTGTGAGAGATGGATGGACAGCGACACCGGCAGATTCTGTCCATGCACTGAAAACAAAGCTGGGGGCTCTATCGGTGGATCTATCCAATTGGGATCGGGAGACTTTTGGAAGTGTACGCCAGGAAATAAAAGTACTCAAGCAGCAGCTGGAGTCGTTGCGTTCCCAGCCGGCGAGGTCGGCGCCATCACATGTGGAAGTGAAGGTCATAGATCGCCTGATTGAACTGTACCACCGTGAGGAGATACTTTGGAGGCAACGTGCAAGGCTGGAATGGCTCGCCCATGGTGACAAAAATACGTACTTTTTCCACCTACGGGCTAGTAGAAGGCGACGTAAGAATCAAATCAAGGCTTTGGCGCCCCCCGATGGGAGCATGACAGAGGATAAGGCAAAATTGGAGGCAATGACTACTGAGTTTTACAAGAACTTATATACATCAGAGGGGGTTCATAACATGGAGGAGGTCCTACAGACAGTTCCGGTGAAGGCGATGCAAGCCATGAACACAATGCTGAATGCGCCATATGATAAGGAGGAGGTACAACGTGGTTTGTTTCAGATGTTTCCGATAAAGGCTCCGGGGCTGGATGGGTTCCCCGCCCACTTCTTTCAGCGTCACTGGGACATATGTGGTGATGAGGTCACGAGGGCAGTAATGAGCATTATCGATGGAACAGAGTCAGCGGCATGCATTAACGAGACGGTGTTGGTTCTAATAGCAAAGGTAAAAGACCCTACATTACTCTCACAGTTCCGACCGATTAGCTTATGCAATGTTGTGTACAAAATTGCTTCCAAAGTGATATCTAACCGGTTAAAGCAAGTACTGCCAGAGATAATATCAGAGGAACAATCAACTTTTGTTCCAGGTCGCCTTATTACGGATAACATCATTGCTGCATATGAATGCTTGCATTTTATGAAGAGAAACAAAGCAAAGAAGAATCAACACTGCGCTCTCAAGCTGGATATGATGAAGGCCTATGATAGAGTTGAATGGGCATACTTGAGGGCTATCATGTTAAAACTGGGCTTTACTGAAAGGTGGGTAAACATCATAATGGATATGGTAAGCTCGATTAAATTTTCTGTGATGATGAATGGGAGGAAGCTGGAGCGGTTTTCACCTTCACGAGGCATAAGACAAGGGGACCCTATATCCCCATACTTGTTCTTGATTGCAGCAGAGGGCCTTTCGTGCCTATTGAAATCAAAAAGTGAGTCATCCAATCTTCATGGCTTAACTGTGGCACCTACGGCGCCACCAGTGAACCATTTGCTATTCGCAGATGACAACATGCTGTTTTTTAAGGCAAATAGTATGGGTGCTACGGAGGTGCACCAAGTCTTGGATATTTACTATCAAGCTTCTGGACAACGCATAAACTATGACAAGTCTTCAATCTTCTTCAGCAAGGGAGTTTCTGATAATGTACGCCAGCAAATCAAAGGTATTCTCCATGTGCCCAATGAAACCTTGAATGAGAAATATCTTGGGATGCCCAGTGACATTGGTTCTTCAAAGAATGGTGCTTTCAAATATTTGAAAGATAGACTATGGAGCAAAGTACAAGGGTGGATAGAGAAAAACTTGTCTATGGCAGGAAAGGAAGTGTTCGTCAAAGCAGTAGCACAAGCTGTCCCGGTATACTCAATGTCATGCTTTAAACTGCCAAGAGGATTGTGTGAGCACTTGAATATGTTGATCCGGAAATTTTGGTGGGGTAGCAAGAATGGACAACGTAAACCGAACTGGGTATCATGGAAGGCAATGACACAACCAAAAAACATGGGAGGGTTGGGTTTTAAAGATTTTGAACTTTTCAACATGGCGATGCTAGCCAAGCAAGCATGGAGGATCTTGCAAAACCCAGAATCTCTCAGTGCATGTATCCTAAGGAGTGTTTACTTCCCTACAACACCCTTCTTGGAAGCTTCTTTGGGAAATCACCCTTCCCAAATCTGGCAGGCTGTCATAGAAGGTAAAGGAGTGTTGAAGCAGGGGCTGGTGAAACGGATCGGCAATGGAGAAACCACTCACATCTGGAACGATAACTGGCTGCCACGCACTGAGATGATGCGGCCATACGGGAGTAGGGTAGTGAACCCACCCACACAAGTCTCGGAATTGATTGATGCTACCGCTGCTGCATGGGATAGAGAGAGAGTGGTACAAGTGTTCATGCCAATGGATGTCCAAATGGTGCTGGGTATTCCTCTTTGTACAAGGAATGTCGCTGACTTCTGGGCTTGGCACTATGAGAAAACGGGAGTGTTTACAGTCCGTTCTGCTTATGCCATGCTCGTTTCAACTAGGCAACAGAGAGAGGCCTGGCTGGAGGAAACTGCCGGATCGTCAAGCAATCACGCGGAGGGCACATCCTGGAAGTACTTGTGGAAAGTCAAGGTACCCGGCAAAGTCCGGATGTTCTTGTGGCGACTTGCGAGACAATCTTTGCCCACTGAGGATATTCGTTCTCGCCGAAATATGTCTACAACGTCCACGTGTGGTTTGTGTGGCGCACCGGATTCTTGGAGACACTCATTGTTAGAGTGCACCTCAGCAAGATGTGTCTGGGCCTTATCAGAGGAAGAGATAGTTGAAAACCTAAGTGTTTCGACTGAGCCCAACGCCAAACTTTGACTTTTTACCATGATGGAGCTATTATCGCATGTATCCTTTGTCAAGCTGTCAGTAACACTATGGGCAATTTGGTGGGCTCGACGAAAAGCTATCCACGAGGGAATTTTCCAAAGCCCTCACTCCACCCATGATTTTGTTCAGAGGTTTATAAGCGAGCTTCAGAGCTTGGAAGCCCGACATCCGATAGGCAATACATCGGTAACAAGGCAACCAAGCGCTGCACCTACAACCCAGCCGAAGGCGCCGCCGGCAGGTTTTGCCAAGATTCATGTTGACGCTGGTGTGGCACAGTTCAACAGGGGTGGTTCAGCAGCAGCTATATGCAGAGATGGTGAAGGAAACTACTTGGGCAGCTCTGCCTTGGTGATTCCAGGGGTCCCGGATGCAGCAACACTGGAAGCTATTGCCTGTCGGGAGGCGCTGTCTTTGGCCGAAGACCTTCACATCCGAGATTTTGTCATAGCGTCAGACTCCAAGCAGGTGATCAATGATATCAACAAGGGTCATAGGGGCAAATATGGAGCGATCTTATCAGAAATAAGCTCACGAGCTTCTGTTTTTAATTGTACTTTCGTTTTCAAGGCCGAGCGTCGAATAGCGATGCTCATAATATTGCTAGATCTTCTCTTTCTCTTCAGCAGGGGCGCCATGTTTGGCTTGTTCACCCCCATGCAAATTGTATCCCACAAACTGTGGTTTATGATCAATAAAGTGTGCCTTACCCCTCAAAAAAAGGAAAAGAAAATAGAATCGTAAGAGACCTATTACTTCACGGCTTGCTGCACGCCGCAAAATTCTCGCCTACTACTCCCGCCTCTCGATTTGGCAACAAATCAGCCATGCCAAGGTCTTTGGCGCCCGGCCCGCGTCTTCCAATTGTGTTTTTCGGTTGCTGGGCAAGATTAGTGGATGTAGGTAATGTGATTTTCTAGATTCCAATCAACCTCATCATCACCTTCAACGCAAATCCCCTCTTTCAATAGTCTTGTCAGATAGTTCATTTGTTCGAAGAAGTTCATCCTCGTATATATGTCCTCCTCACAGTCCTATTTCTTGTGTTGATTGGGATTAGAAAACAAGAAATCCGGTTTCTTTTCGTGACTCGTAGGCAGCGACAAAATATTGCAATTTATAATTTTCTAGCCATCCAGGTATCTTGTTCCATGCCTTTCTTTGCATTTGTTCTTAATTACTTGTACCATATGTTTGGATGTTAATTATCAAGATTTGTTGTTAATTTAGAAACTTGTTAGCTAGAATCCATAATAGGGTAAAAAGGAAAAATATGCATAAGAATTGATTGACTTCCACCGCTAGGAATTTCAAGGAATTAGCTTTAGTTAGCATTGAATAAGAACCTTGTAAAAATATATAAGAAATTGTTGTCAGCACGAAAGTGTTAATAATTCATGTAATACAAAAAATATACAAGTCTTGATTGAAAAGAGCGACTAACTTTCACTTTAAGTGTTTATGACCCAATTTGTTTGGAAATTCGAGATGATAAGGCAACAGAAATTTTAGTGCGGTAAGTAGGAAACAAATGTGGCCTTAGGGCCCCTCTGCATTGTCTTGCCCCGGGCCCCTGAAATCTCAGGACCGGCCCTGGATAGCCCCATCTACATACACGCAGAAGGCCACACGTTTGACATCATCACGAACGACACACAAACCTGCTCGGCTGCTTCATCTCTCTTTTCCTTAACCACTCTTGGGCACAGCTGCTCGCCTTAGTGCCCTACTCCATCCTGGAACCAACCATCCTGTATATAGGCATCACGTCCGAGACAAGTAGACCGACTCCTGCCTGCATCTACTACTATTACTCCACACATCAACCGCTACCCAGCATGCATCTAGAGTATTAAGTTCAAAAGAACAGAGTAACGCTTTAAGCAAGATGACATGATGTAGAGGGATAAACTCATGCAGTATGATATAAACCTCATCTTGTTATCCTCGATGGCAATAATACAATACGTGCTTTGTTGCCCCTACTGTCACTGGGAAAGGACACCACAAGATTGAACCCAAAGCTAAGCACTTCTCCCATTGTAAGAAAGATCAATCTAGTAGGCCAAACCAAACTGATAATTCGAAGAGACTTGTAAATATAACCAATCATACATAAAAGAATTCAAAGAAGATTCAAATAGTGTTCATAGATAAACTTGATCATAAACCCACAATTCATCGGCCTCAACAAACACACCGCAAAAGAAGATTACATCGAATAGATCTCCACAAGAGAAGGGGAGAACTTTGTATTGAGATCCAAAAAGAGAGAAGAAGCCATCTAGCTAATAACTATGGACCCTAGAGTCAGGGGGGGCAAGTACGACTGGTCAGCCCTGTTATCGCTAATTTCCTGGTAGCTTGTGAATGCTTACTCGATCGTTAGGGGGCCCAGGCCCCTGCTCGCCCCCCCCCCTTGTCTCCGCCACTGCCAGAGGCATTCATATAGAGTCATGTTTTGTTCTAGTATCGAGTTATAATTTTGAGTTGTAAGTAAATAGAAGTGTGATGATCATCCTTATTCATTATGAGAGCATTGTCCCAGTGAGGAGATCAAAAAGAGAAGCGAAAAAGAGCCCATAAAAAAGAGGCCAAAAAGAGCCCACCAAAAAAAGAAAAAAATGGGGGGGGGGGGGAGAAGGGGCAATGTTAGTATCCTGTTCCACACTTGTGCTTCAAAGTAGCACCATGTTTTTCACATAGATAGTCTCCTATGCTTTCAGTTCCATATATTAGTGGGAATTTTTCATTATAGAACTTGGCTTGTATATTTCGATGACGGGCTTCCTCAAATGCCGAAGGTCTTCATGAGCAAGCAAGTTGGATGCACACCCACTTAGTTTTTATTTTGAGGTTTCATACACTTATAGCTCTTAGTGCATCTGTTGCATGGCAATCCCTACTCCTTGCATTGACATCAATTGATGGACATCTCCATAGCCCGTTGATTAGCCTCGTCAATGTGAGACTTTCTTCCTTTTTTTCTTCCCCTTACTAATCTCTACCACCACATTCTATTCCACCCATTGTGCTATATCCATGGATTCGCTCATGTATTGCGTGGGGGGTTGAAAAAGCTTAAGCGTGTTAAAAAGTATGAACCAATTTCCCAACTTGTCATCAGGGTTGTGCATGATAAATACTTTGTGTTAAGAAGATGGAGCATGACAAGACTATATGATTTTGTAGGGATAACTTTCTTTATCATTTTTATTTTGAAATGCATGATTGTTTGTTGGTATGCTTGAGTATTGATGTCTTTATATAAAATTATAAACTATTTCTTTGAATCATTCAGATCTAAATATTCATACCACGAAAGAGAAATTACATGATGAACATGATAGGTAGCATTCCACATGAAAAATTCTGTTTTTTTCATTTACCTACTCGAGGACGAACAGGAATTAAGCTTGGGGATGCTGATACGTCTCCAACCTATCTATAATTTTTTATTGTTCCATGCTATTATAGTATCAATCTTGGATGTTTTATATCCAATTATATATCATTTTTTGGGACTAACCTATTTACCTAGTGCCCAGTGCCAGTTGTTGTTTTTGCTTGTTTTTGGCTTTTCAGGAAATCAGTACCAAACGAAGTCCAAACGCTATGAAACTTCTTGATGATTTTTTCTGGACCAGAAGGGAACCTAGAAGCATCGGTAGAAGACCTGAAGAGTCACGAGGGAGCGACAAGCCAGCCAGGCATGCCCTGGGGAGGAAGGGTGCGCCCCTGGGCTTGTGGGCCCCTCGTGGCACCTTTTGACCTAATTTCACTACTGTAAATTCCCAAATATTCCCAATACATCAAGGAGCCACCAAAACATTTTTTTCACTACCGCAAGCCTCTCTTCCTTCGAGATCCCATCTGGAGGCCTTCTCCAATACTTTGCCGGAGGGGGAATCGACCACGGAGGGCTTCTACATCAACCTTGCTACCCTTTCGATGATGCATGAGTAGTTTACCATAGACATATGGGTCCATAGCTAGTAGTTAGATGGTAGCTTCTCTCTCTTTGATCTTTAATACAATGTTGTCCTCGATGTTCTTGGAGATCTATTCGATGTAATCTTCTTTTGCAGTCTGTTTGTTGGGATCTGATGAATTGTGTGTTTATGATCAGATTATTCATGAGAAATATTTTGAGTCTTTTCTGAATTCTTTTATGCATGATTGTTATAGCTTTCTATTTCCCTCTGATCTATTCGTTTGTATTGGCCAACTAGATTGATTTATCTTGTAATGGAAGAGGTGTTTTGCGGTGGGTTCGATCTTGCGGTGCTCAATCCCAGTGACAAGAAAAGGACATGACACGTATTTTTATTGTTTCCATTAAGGATAAAAAGATAGGGTTTATTCATATTGATTGGGTTTACTTTGTCTACATCATGTCATCGCTTAAGGTGTTATTATTTTTTATTAGCTGAATACCCTAGATGCATGCTGGATAGCAGTCGATGGATGGAGTAATAGTAGTAGATGCAGACAGGAGTCGGTCTGCTTGTCTCGGACGTGATGCCTATATACATGATCATTGCGTTGAATGTTGTTATAACTATGCGCTTTTCTATCAATTGGCCAACAGTAATTTGTTACCCACCGTATGCTTTTGTTCAAGAGAGAAGCCTCTAGTAAAAACTATGGCCCCGAGTCTACTTTTATCATATATAAAATCCAAAAATACCTTGTTGCAACTTGTTTACCATTATTTTATTTTGTGTTTTAATCTATCTATCACTACAAGGTTTGATCCTTGCAATCAAGCACCGAGGGGATTGACAACCCATGTGTTTGCATTGGGTGCAAGTATTTGCTTGTGTGTGTGTAGGTACTGCTAAAGAGGTTTTTGTGTGGTTCTCCTACTAGATTGATAACCTTGGTTCTTAAAGGGAGATACTTATCTATACTGTACTGCTTCACCCTCTCCTCTGCGAGGAAACCCCAACGCAGCTCACAAGTAGCATATCCCTTCCGGGACTGAGGTACTTAAGCGGCATGGCCCGGGTGATCTTATGCGCGGTAGCAAAGACTAGGACCCACATCCTATCCTAATGTACGGCGGCGTGGGTCCTATGGACGTCCGTCCATGAGGCACTGGGGCCCGGCTGGGAGGCTCTGAACCTCGCGGAGTTCCTCTAGATCAGGGCTAAACAACGTATGTGACATCGGTGCTTGTTCTGGCTTGTTTTTGGGGCAATGTCATGGAATATTTGGATGACATGTGATAAAATGGTGATTGAGCGGGTCTTTCCGAGGCAGACGTCTTACTCCTTAAAATTCCTTGTTTTTCTACAACATTGGCACCCGCTCTCGAGGCAGCATGATCGCGATCGGCTTGGCCTCAATATTGATGCGGTTCTGGCTACAGTGCTCCAACTATCATCTTCGTAGGGCCCCTTGTCAGTGGTTGATGACCCACAAGTATAGGGGATCTATCGTAGCCCTTTCAATAAGTAAGAGTGTCGAACCCAACGATGAGCAGAAGGAAATGACAAGCGGTTTTCAGCAAGGTATTCTCTGCAAGCACTGTAATTATCAGTAATAGGTAGTTGTGTGATAAGATAATTTGTAACGGGTAAGAAGTAACAAAAGTAACTAAGGTGCAGCCAGGTGGCCCAATCCTTTTTGTAGCAAAGGTCAAGCCTGGACGAACTCTTATATAACGCAAAGTGCTCCCGAGGACAGATGGGAATTACTGTCAAGCTAGTTTTCATCATGCTCATATGATTCACGTTCGTTACTTTGATAATTTGATATGTGGGTGGACCGGTGCTTGGGTGCTATCTTTCCTTGGACAAGCACTACTTGGGAAAAGCCTAGCAGCAGCGCGGGTTTTAGGCCTATCAGTAGCGTGGGGCGATGCGCTACTGATAAGGCGCTACAGCTAACGTATATCAGTAGCATGCCTCCGCCCACGCTACTGCTAAATCGACTTAGTAGTAGCGACTTCCCGGAGGAGCGCTACTGGTAATTAGTAGTAGCGCTTCTCCCTGCCCACGCTGCTACTATTATTTCATATTTTATTTCTTTTTTATTTCATGTTGTATTCATACACCTTTACACAAGTTTTCACACAACAGGAATTTAGAAATTGTTTTTACATCATAATGAGTTATTACATCACGGGGTGAAAGAACCGTGGACTAGTTTCAAGTGGATGGACATCCACTCTGTCGGTGTACTAAAGTAGGGGTACCTTAGTATCCCGAACTTGTGCACGGGCGGTTGCAGCGTCCCGCGGCAAAGCTTGCCGAGAAGGAGACAAGACTCCAGCAAGAGGAGCTTGCCGGGAAGGCCAACCAAGGCCCGGTGAGCGACAAGCTCCCGGACACGACAAGACAACAACCGCGGCAAGGCACTTGCCGCGGCAAGCTTCCACTCTGTACCTACGCTCCAGCACATCCACCTACGTGTCGCTCTGGGACCCTTCCAGGCGTACGTGGCGGAAAGCTGTGCAGCCAGAGGTACACGGTGGCAAGCGACGCTGGCAAGATTGCCATCGTGGCAAGCAGTGGCGTCCCTGGCGGTCCCTTTCTGCACCGTCTAGGCGACGCAGACAGACATTTAATGCCTTTGTCCCCTGCCGTCACGGTTAGGTATGATAACACTGTAGTAAGCGGCGGTGCCAACCGCCATGCCCTTTCCATTTTTGCCCTCATCTACGTTGCCACCTGTCGGTGACCCCTTAGACATATAAAAGGAGGCCCATGTGCAACGTAGAAGGGGTCGGCCAACAGAACACTCTCACGCTCGGTCCCGTTAGCTGCTGGTGTGAACTGTAGCACACCGCGCTCCCGAGCAAGAGATCAATACAAACACAAAGCAGGAGTAGGGTTTTACGCATCCGTGCGGCCCGAACCTGGGTAAACTGATCGTGTTGCTCGTGCGCATCGCCTCGATCTGCTCTTCGTGCTCTCTCCGCCCCCTGCCGAACCGAAAGGGGCTCGGTCCGCCGATCCCCATAGGTGTCCGTGGGATCAGCACCCCCGACATCCTTGGCGCGCCAGGTAGGGGTGCGTCGAGGTTGTGCGAACCTGATCCGGCATTCGCACGAGCCAGATCTTCATCGTCCTCATCGACATGCCACCGAAGAAGAAGATTTCGGAGGCAGCTTCTCCGTCCGCGCCAAGCCCACCATCGCCGGAGCGAACGACTGGTGGAGTAGACGCCGGCGGAAGAACGGGCGCCGACGAGGAAGCTCATGGTGCTGCCAGGTCCAAGGACAAGACTGCGCTACACATCGGCGGTGCAGTCGGCTCCCATAACGACCGGGCGCACTCCAAGACCTCGGCGTCCGTACACGCACCGCACCCATCCTAGGAGGCGCGGGACCAGCAGCGCTATGGTACTCACGGTACCATACGTTTGCTGGGCCAAGATCAAGCTGGTGGATCCCGGAGTGCTCAAGACCAGCATGCACGCCAACATGCTGGCGCGAGCAGGGCACGGTCGCCTGGACGAGGTACTGCTCCTTCTAACGTAGTTAGAAGTCCGAGCATATCTCGCTCCTCGCACCGTTCGCCACCGCCGCCCGCCACTCCGGCAGAAGCTTTGGCACGGGCTCAATTGCTTCTAGACTACCCTCCAGCGGCAGACAAGATCGATGACTGGAGGGCCACTATTCAGAGTCTCATCGGCTTCGCCAACGGCGACAACCCACGGCAGATGAGTACTTCCCTGCCGCGGCAAGTCAGCCAGGCGCGAGCCGGTGGCGACAAGACAGGTGGGGGTGCAACCACTGTGCACTCTCCGCCCCGAAGGCCAAGATCGTTGACTCGTCAGATCCACCACGACAGCGACTCCACCGCGTCATCAGATCCGCGAGCTCGTCGCGATCAGCGCCAAGTTCTTCACGAACGACAGCAAGAAGACGCTCGTACTCGCATCGAGCGCCAAAGAGAAGCGCGGCGTCAATCAGACCTGCGCGCTGGGCCCTCTGTCGATATGCATGCGTCAGGGGAACCAGGCGACTTGCCGTACGCGGTAGGTTGCCCTGCATTTACCCATGAGCTGCGGCAAGTCCAGTGGCCCAGCCAGAAGCATTTCAAGCCAGACGTACCGGAGAAGTATGACGGCAAGTCGCACCTGTCGGAGTTCCTCAACATCTACACCATCGCGGTGCAGGCTGCTGGGGGGCGAGACAACAAGGTCCTTGCCAACTACTTCCCGCTGGTGCTCAAGCCCGAAGTCAGGTCCTGGCTCATGCACTTGCCGGACAACTCCATATCTTCTTGGGTAGATCTGTGCCATCAGTTTGTCGGCGCCTTTACAGGCGGCCACAAACCTCATGGCCAAGAGAGTGACCTTCACCTGCTTGCCCAGAAGGAAGGAGAGCCCCTGCGCAAGTACATTCAGAGATTCAGCCGTGTGCAGCGCAACATCCCAGATATCCACCCTGCCGCGGTCATCAGCGCGTTCCATCAGAACGTGCGTAACCGCAGGATGCGGGAGGAGATGGCGATGAGCAGGATCAGAGACGTCAGTGAGCTTTATGCCCTGGCCGACAAGTGTGCACGTGCTGAGGAAGGGAGGAAACTCCCCGGAGAGAATACTGGAGCAGGAGGATCTGACAGCGAAGATGCTGCCCCGGCAAAGAAAAACAGGCGGCGCAACAACAGGAAGAAGAAGGGCAAAGAGGTGCTAGTCGTTGAGCAGTCCGGCAACGACGGCGCCGCAAAGAAAGCCAAAGTTGGTAGCTCCAGCAAGGAGGTTGCCGCATGCACCAACTGCCAGGTTGTGGCGGCCGCCGACAAGCAGTACGGCATCGACAAGCAGTATTGCAAGATCCACCGCACCAAGGGCCATGACCTCCAGAGTTGCAAGAAGGTCGAGCAGCTCGTACAGCAGCAGAAAGCTGAGTACGAGCGGCGCGACAAGGAGAGGGCCCAAGGAGGCGGTGGAGAAGCCGGCAAGAAGCGCGCTGGCCGGTGAGGACGCCGCGGCAAGGCCAAGCAGCGGCAAGGAGACAGACCTCCCCGCGGCCGCGACAAGGATGACGACGATGACGACGACGAAGACATGGATGATGTCGAGAACAGTGAGCAGGAGTTTCAGAAAGCTACAGAAGTCTTGTGCGTTGACGGCAGTGCCTCTCTGCATACTTCCCACCGCCAACTCAAGCACTGGCTATGGGAGGTTAATGCGGCAGAGCCACCTGTCGAATCGCGCAGGCTTCTGAAATGGTCCAGCACGCCTATCATCTTTGACATTGAGGACCACCCTGATCGCACAACTGCAGTCGGGTGCTTGCCGTTGTTGGTTTCACCAACTATACACAACCTCAAGGTCACCAAGATGCTAGTTGATGGTGGGGCCGGCTTGAACCTGATCTCCTCTGCTGTACTCCAGAAACTCCAGATCCCCGACAGCGAGCTCGAAGAGACCGGCACATTCCAAGGAATTAACCTGGGAAGGAGCAAGCCGAAGGGGAAGGTCACGTTGCCGGTAACATTTGGCAGCGAGATGAACTTCAAGACTGAGAGGGTCACTTTTGACGTTGCCGATTTTCCATTGCCTTACAATGGGATACTTGGCCGTCCAGCGCTCGCCAAGTTCATGGCAGCCTTTCACTGCGCATACAACATGCTCAAGATGCCAGGCCCGATAAGCGTCATCTCTGTCCCTAGCGACAAGAAAGATGCTCTTATCTGTGCCGACCAGATCTACCGGGAAGCAGCAGCCGCAACAGATCGCAAGACACTTGCCGCTGAAGCTCCCGGGGGGAAGAAGAAGATCAAGACCGGCAAGAGCTCTGATGCCCACTCCGGCAAGCGCACCTCTTCGGAGTGCTGCGCTACCGTCGAGGACGCACCATCGAGCTCCACCGGCAAGTGTAAGAAGGCAATGGCAGCTCCGCCACATACTAAGAAGGTGTCCACCAAGGAGGACGGCACTGGTGGTACCTTCACCATCAGTGCCACTCTCGATCCTAAATAGGAAAGCGCGCTCATTGCTTTCCTGCGGGCGAATGTCGACGTGTTTGCATGGCAACCGTCTGACATCCCCGGTGTTCCCAGGAAAGTAATTGAGCACCATCTTGCCGTTTGTCCTCATGCGCGGCCCGTCAAGCAGAAGGTCAGGAAACAAGCAGTGGAGCGCCAAGAATTCATAGCAGAAGAAATCAAGAAATTGGAAGCAGCAGGCCTTGTCAGAGGAGTGCTCCATCCCACGTGGTTGGCCAATCATGTAGTCGTGCGCAAGGCAAATGGAAAATGGAGGCTTTGTATTGACTTTACTGATGTTAATAAAGCTTGTCCCAAAGACCCATTTCCCTTGCCGCGCATTGACCAGATTGTTGACTCCACAGCGGATGTGATTTGCTTTCATTTCTTGACGCATATTCAGGATACCATCAGATCTTCATGGCAGAAGAGGATGAGGAGAAAACCGCATTCATTACTCCATGTGGCACGTACTGTTTCATACGGATGCCTTTTGATTTAAAGAATGCTGGTTCAACATTTGCAAGAGTAGTCCATATCACTCTTAAGCCACAGATACACAGAAATGTGGAAGCCTGCAAGGATGACATAGTGGTCAAGAGCAAGGACAGGGCAACTCTGATTCAAGATTTAGAAGAGACATTTGCAAATCTGCGCAAGATCAACCTCAAGCTCAACCCCGAGAAGTGTGTGTTTGGAGTCCCTTCCGGCAAGCTTCTCGGGTTCTTTGTGTCTCAGTGAGGAATTGAAGCCAATCCCGACAAGATCAAGGCCATTGAGCAGATCGAAGCACCAAAGCACGTCAAGGATGTACGGAAGCTTGCCGGTTGTGTGGCTGCTCTCAGCAGGTTTATCTCTCGGTCTGCTGAGCGCGCCCTGCCATTTTCAAAATTTTGAAAAAGGCAGGTCCAATGAAATGGACTCCGGAAGCGGAGGCTGCACTGCAGGACTTGAAGAGATACCTGTCCTCCACTCCAACACTTGTCGCACCTAAGCCACAAGAGAAGTTGCTGCTGTATATAGCGGCAACCAATCAAGTGGTTAGTGCTGCGTTAGTAGCGGAGAGGGAGGCAGACGACGAGCCAGCAACCGCGGCAAGCGCATCCAGCGACAAGCAGGGGGCTTCCCCGACAAGCTCTGGTCCCGACAAGGATGGAACTACGCAGGTGCGCGAAGAGATACAGAAGAAAATGGTGCAGCGCCCAGTTTACTTTGTCAGCTCCCTTCTGCAGGGGGCTAGGTCAAGGTACTCTGGTGTGCAGAAGTTGCTTTTCGGCCTTCTCATGGCCTCGAGAAAGCTGCGCCATTACATCCAAGCACATGAGATCACAGTTGTCACTCGCTTTCCGCTGAAGAGGATACTGCAGAATCCAGAAGCAACAGGCAGGATTGTCGAGTGGGCACTGGAACTGTCAAGCTTTGGCCTCAAGTTTGAGAGTACATCAACTATCCAAAGCAGAGCATTGGCAGAATTCATAGCAGAATGGACGCCAACACCAGATGAAGAAATTCCAGAGACGAGCATCCCCGTCAAGGAAGCAGGCAAAGAATGGCTCATGTACTTTGACGGTGCCTTCTCGCTGCAAGGCGCCAGTGCTGGCATGCTGCTTGTCGCACCCACCGGAGAGCACCTCAAGTACGTAGTCCAGATGCACTTTCCCAAGGAGCAAGCAACAAACAATACTGTAGAGTATGAAGGCTTGCTTGCCGGCCTCAGGATTGCGGCAGACCTTGGGATCAAGAAGCTCATTGTCAGGGGTGACTCGCAGCTTGTCGTCCGCCAAGTAAACAAGAATTATCAGAGTCCTTTGATGGAAGCCTACGTTGACGAAGTGAGAAAGCTAGAAGAGCACTTTGACGGCCTACAGATGGAGCATGTCCCAAGAGCTCAGAACGACATTGCCGATGGCCTGTCAAAGTGCGCCGCACTTAAGTTACCTGTGGAACCAGGGATTTTTGTGCTCAAGATGGCTCAACCGTCCGTAACACCATCAACTGGACAGAGCAAGAAGAGGAAGTTGATTTCTGGCGACTATTTCCCGGCAGAGCTTCCCGAAGCCGCCGCCAAGAAGGTCCCCAAGATCAACACCAAGAGTGCTGAGGAGCAGTCTGCTCCGGCAAGCCCTAGGGTTTGTTCCATTGAAGTAGACGCTCCCAACAAGTTTTGCTCCAGCAAGCTTGCCGGGGAACGTCAAGCTCCGGCAGAGCCGCAGGCTCTTGCTGTAGAAGCTGATGTTCCCGCAGCAACAGATATGCCTTTAGTCCTTGTTGTCGAGCCGCAAGCTCCAACATGGGCATAGCAGATTGTCCGTTTCCTCCAGACAGGAGAACTTCCCGAAGAGCAAGAAGAAGCGGAAAGAGTAGCCCGGCAGTCTAGTATGTACCAGTTTGTCGATAACACACTGTGTAGAAGAAGACTCAACGGTGTGAAATTGAAGTGTATTCCCCGGGAAGATGGACAAAAGCTGTTGGCAGAGATACATGGAGGCATATGTGGTCACCACATTGGCGCAAGAGCACTTGCCGGCAAAGCATTCCGGCAAGGCTTCTTCTGGCCGACAGCCCTCCAGGATGCAACTGCACAAGTAACCAAGTGTGAAGCGTGCCAGTTCCATTCCAAGCAGATACACCAGCCAGCTCAAGCTCTCCAGACGATCCCTTTATCCTGGCCATTTTCGGTCTGGGGGCTCGATATCCTCGGCCCCTTTCCCCGAGCAGTTGGGGGCTTTGAGTACTTGTACGTTGCAATCGACAAGTTCACAAAGTGGCCGGAAGTGGAACCAGTGAGGAAGGTGACAACACAGTCAGCAGTCAAGTTCTTCAGGTCGATTGTTTGCCGTTTCGGGATCCCTAACAGGATAATCACCGACAACGGTACGCAATTTACGAGCCGCACCTTCATGCAGTACGTCCAAGATCTTGGCGCCAAGGTCTGCTTCGCTTCTGTTGCTCACCCGAGAAGCAACGGTCAAGCGGAGAGGGAAAATGCTGAAGTGCTGCGCGGGCTCAAGACCAGGACTTTCGACAGGCTGCACAAGTGCGGAGGAAACTGGATCGAGGAGCTGCCGGTGGTTCTTTGGTCGATCAGGACGACGCCAAATCGAGCCACTAGCCAGACACCTTTTGCTCTAGTCTATGGAGCAGAGGCAGTTCTCCCCACGGAACTCGTATACGGGTCGCCTCGGGTGCTCGCTTACGATGAGCTTGAGCAAGAGCAGCTGCGACAAGATGACGCGCTACTCCTTGAGGAAGACCGTCTTTAGGCTGCTGTGCGAGCTGCTCGCTACCAGCAAGCTTTGTGCCGCTACCATAGCCGCAAAGTTAACGCCAGAAGTCTCGAGGAAGGTGACCTTGTTCTTCGGCGCGTTCAGTCCGCCAAGAATTCCAACAAGTTGACGCCGAAGTGGGAAGGCCCTTACCGGGTGAAACGAGTCACTAGGCCTGGCGTTGTCCGCCTGGAGACCGAAGATGGCATCCCAGTAAGCAACTCCTGGAATATTGAACATCTTCGCAAGTTTTACCCATAGGGCGCGGTTGCCGGAACCCATTCCGGCAACCACCTTTTGTACAAGTCTTGTCGCTGTTGCATGTAATCCTTTGTACAAAGCCGGGCGTAGATCCCGTGCATAAAGCTTATGTGCCCAGCGCACCTTGTCGGTTTCATGCTTTTTTATTATTTTGCATGTGTTATCTGACACTTTGTGTAGCACTTACCTCCGGTAAGCAACGACGAGCCATAAGGCTCCATATCTTTATTTTCTCCTCTTTCTTTTTTTTCAAGGAAAGGAAGGTTCCCTCGCGCACAAGTTTGCCGGGGGGAAGGGAGAAGATACGGTATGAACCAGGCGTCGTTCAAGAAGGTTTCGCCTTGCCGGGAAACAAACGACAGAAGAGATAAGTTGCCAAAGTTTGAGCAATTAGATTCCCTTTAAAATTTTAAGTTATCTTCCTTGAACGACCGTACTTTGTATGGAAAACCTGTGCGCGGAGGAACCAACTCGTAGCTAGTTGCGCCCTTACTGTTGTTTCGAGTCCGCTCAACAACTTAAGTGAGCTGCGACTAGCTCTGCGACAAGGTTTCTTGTCGGCAGCGGCACCGCCAGTAGGCTACTGACGTCCCGCACTCAGCGCTCGCGGCAAAGGTGCCTGCGCCGGCAAGTTCCCTAAAAGCGTAGGGCGAAAACATACAAAGGAAGGAATCAAGTAAAGGAAATAACATTGCAATCATCGCACAGAATAAAGTTGTATTACAAGATAAGCTTGTCGCAGCTCTAACAGAATGTTCTTATAACATGAATAGCAGCGACAAGGAAAGAAGAAAATGGGCAGCCTAGTCTACGCGGTCGCCCTCGACCCGCTTGATCCCGCTCACCCTGTCCACAATGGGTGCGACAAGGGTCTTGAGCGCCTCCAGATCAGCATCCGGCGGCAAGGACCGGAGGACGTTGGTGAGGTTGAGGCCCGGATTGCGGAATGCCACCTTCATCAGCACCTTCTGAAGAGCTCCCGCGCAGATCTTGCGCGACTCGTCGGCAAGCTGCTTCGGGATCCCTTCCCGAAGTCGCCAGAGTGCCGTCGCCACGCCCTTGAAGAATGAAGTGAGCTTGGCGCTGGGTTGGAGGTTCTCGTTGGAGGAGTACCCGAGATCCCCCATTCCCAGCTGCGCCAGCTCCTTGTCGATGTCGGCGGCAACATCCACGAGCCCCTCCGTCCAGTGTTCCACATTCTCCCGGAATGTGCTCTGGGCGGCGGCAGCACTCGCCAGCAGCGCCTTGCCGGCCTTGACTTCCTCCTTCAAGGCCGTCTCTTGCTCCTTGGCGCTGTCCAGTGTCTTGGACAAAGTGGCCAGCTTCGACTCAAGATCCGCATTGGAATCCTTGGCGGCGTCAAGCTCCTTGCCCTTCTCAACGAGATGGGCCTGCAACTCCGAGTAGCTGTTGGCGTCCTTCTCTCGCTTGAGCTTGAGCGCGGCAAGCTCGTCGCCGCTCGCCTTGAGATCCGCCTCAAGCTGCACTACCTTCATCTCTAGCTCTTTCTTGGCGGCCTCGGCAGCTGCGGCAGCGTCTTTGGCTTGTTTGAGAGCTCCGCCAACCGTTCTCTCACGCGCGGCTAGCTCCTCCTCGTGGCTGTCGAGATCGACTTTCCGCTGCACCAGCTCGCCCTCCTGCACGGACAGCTTCTCAGCGGCAAGCCTTTGTTGCTCTTCGACTTCTGCCTTCTTGAGGAGGAAAGCCCTCTGCTCCTCGGCAAGCTGCTCCCGCTCCGCCGCCAAAGACCGGAGAGCTTCTTGATTTTGACCCCGGAGCTCCTCCGCGCGCTTCTCAATATCGACTCCCGCCTTGGCGACAAGCGCTTCCCGGGATTCTAACTTGGCCTGCCGGGCGCGGTAGAGCGACACCAACTTCCGCAGCAGCCGCTCCTCCTCAGGCTCGCCGCCGCTGCTGCTTGGCGCGTCGACAAGTGCCAGCCCGGCGGAGGCAAGCACTTCTCCGTCGAAGATCTCTCCCTCGACCGGCGCCCTAGAGCTTGACGCCCAGGGGAGGTTGATGAAGATGTCGTCGCCGGCCCTCAAATAGATGCCAGGCTGGGGCTCCTCGGAGCCTGGCGCTGCGGCAGTGGCAGAGGGATCGGCAGTTGGTGCAGCGCCTGGCGCTCCTGCGGCCTCTAGTTCGTCAGTACGATCGCCAGATCCCCCGCCTGCTTCTGCAGCGGCAGCCCTGGCGGCCTCTTCGCCAGCGGGCTCGTCAGCGCCGGCCCCTTCCTCGGCGGCAACGGCATCGTCGGCGGTAGCTTCGGTCTCCATTGGCTCGGTAGCAGATGGATCTGATAGCCGGAAAAAGGGAGAAGAGTCAAGCAAATATCCAAGAAAAAGAAAGAAGAAGAAGATCAAAAGAAGAAGAAGCCAAGGGAAGTTTTGGAGCAAGGGGAGTACCTGTGCCAGGATCTGTAGCCGTGGTCTCCGCCACCGAGGGGTCGCTGGTGCTGTCCCTTGTCGGAGACCCCTCCCTTGCCGATGGCTCCTCCCTTGCCGGAGAGCTCTCCCTTGCCGGGGACCTCTCCCTTGCCGGAGGACTCTCCCTGGGCGCTTCGGGGGCGGCTTCTGGGCCCTCCTGGTGGGGCTGCTCTGCTCCTGCACAAGTCAGCAAACAGATATCAGCAAAACAAGACTCTTCATGCGCGCCCAACAGCGAGAAGTAAACAAGATACTTACGCTGGGGGCTGCTCTGGAGATCAGTCGCCGGGTCCGGCAAGGTTGTCTCGGGCGCGTCCCCTGCTGACGCGGTGGGTTCGTCCTCGATGACAACCACCGGGGCCTTGGCTCTCTTTGCCACTCTCTGGGCCAGAGTCCTAAAAAGGAACAGATTCAGAGAAAAGCAAGTGAGATACAAGACAAGACAAAAACAGCAAGGATTGAAGAACTGCAAGTGCAACAAGAAAAACTTACTCTTCTTCTTCTTCCTCGTCGGAGCTGAACGCGGAGAAGTCGAAATCCGGATCACGCCCGGCGCGGGAAGGCGAAGGAGTGGGTTCCCTTGGCCGCTTGGCGGGAGCAGAAGCAGTGGTCCGGGAAGACCCTGCTCCAGTTGTCGCAGCAGCGTGAGGCGCTCCCGCGGCAACAGTGCTTGCCGCGGTGGAGCATGTCGCGCGGCGCGACGACTGTCGGCTCGCCTGCCGCCTCGCCACGTCCCCGGCCTTGCGAAGACGCCTTCTTGGTGGAGATGGAGGCTCTGCTTGCGGCGTACTGTCTGAAGATGAGGAGGAAGAGGAGTCGATCCCCAGCGAGCCGCTCGTATCCTCGCAGGCTCGCTTGGCTCGGCGTCATGCCCGGCAAGATCTTTCTTGCCGGCAGGCTCCTCTTTCCGGGCAAGCTCTTTCTTGCCGGCAATCTCTTCTCGCTCGGCACGGTTTGCCGCCTCTGCTGCCTCTGCCTCCTCCAAGGTGAAACCGAACTCGCCTACCGCTGCGGCTGCCGCTGCCTCTTCCAGCCTGGTGGCAATGCGCTTCAACTCCGCCTCGGTGGTGTCGCGAGTGAGGCCATCCTTCTCGTCGGGGCGGATCGGCACTTCTACCAAGTTGTTGAAGAACTGCTGCACGACGTCATCTTCAGGCTCTTGCCAAGTTGGCACAATTCCAAGTGAATCGCACAGCGGCATCATTGCCCTGATGCGGTCGAGCGCGGAGTTGTTGCACAACGGGACGACGCCCTGCGGCAACCTAAAAACTTCTGGATGATAAGGATCATACTTGAAGAGCTCCTGCAGCATCGCGTTGAGCTCCAAGACAGTGAAATTGTAATTGAGGCCCGGGCGCAGCCTCATGATATCCGCCGCATTCTTAAACTCCCAGGCGGGCCTCCCTCGTTCCTGCAGGGGGGCGGTGCGGCGGTGAAGGAAGTTTGCGCCAACGGCGCCTACAGTGAGTCTGGCAAGCCTGAGGCATTGGATCCTGGTGATGGCAATCCTCGGCCTGCTATCTTCCGGGGCCACGTCGCTCCAGTCACTGCCGCGTGCTGCTGCTACTTGGCGTCGGGCGGTGAATTGCTGCGGGTTCTCTTCAACAATCCAACACCAATCTGCTCTCCACTCCTCCCACTTGCCACGGAACTCGCCCTCCAGATATGAGTCCTTCTTGCCGGACCTTGAGATCCAAGCAATTCCGCCGGATAGAGGCTCTCCTCTCTCTACTTGGGGCATGAAGAAATGGCGGAAGAGGGCTACATTTGGGTGGACTCCGACAAAGTTTTCGCAAAGGTTTGCGAAAACTGCCATGGTCAGAACGGCGTTGGGGGTGAAGTCAAGGAGGCAGAGGCCATAGGTATTCATGATGTCGCAAAAGAATTCAGAGAAAGGCGGGCAGAGCCCGCAGTAGAAGAACACAGCGAAGAAGGGATATCCTTGCGGAGCCATTTTGTGAGCAGTGGCTGGGAGTACCTTGGTGCTCGGGTGTGCTCGCGTCTCCGTCGACCAGAAAAGGTAGTAGTACTCCCTCAGCTCCTTTGCGGCAAGCTTGGGGGGGGGGGGGGGAAGATGGCCCGCTCCTTCCGCAGTGCCGCGAGCCGCTGCACCTCGGTCGACTTCACGGCCTTCCCCTTGTCGGCTTTCGGAGCCATGGCGGAGGTAGTGGAGGAGGTCGACGGTGTTGGTGGTGCTGGTGGCAATGAGGGGGGCAGGGCGCTGCTCTCTTGCTGCTTTGAGAAGACGGAGGCGGGGCGGAGGCTTCTGAGATTGGAGAGGAAAAGGGGCGAGTGGGCGCACTACCCCTGCTTCCCCTTGCTTATAAAGGGGGAGGTGGCGGACGTTCAGCCTTTCCTAATAAAGAAACTGCCCACGATCTCTCCCACGACGCCGCGTTCGACGCGTGCCGTTCGGGGAGGGCGCGGTGGATGCGGAGTAAGATACGGAGTAAGATACGGCGTAACCTAGGTCGCGCGTGCCCGTGCCCTGTTTTGGGCCTGGCCCAACAGCGCTCGGCATCGTGTATGGCCCAGGCCCGGGGGCTCCTGTCGGTGTACTAAAGTAGGGGTACCTTAGTATCCCGAACTTGTGCACGGGCGGTCACAGCGTCCCGCGGCAAAGCTTGCCGGGAAGGAGACAAGACTCCGGCAAGAGGAGCTTGCCGGGAAGGCCAACCAAGGCCCGGTGAGCGACAAGCTCCCGGACGCGACAAGACAACAACCGCGGCAAGGCACTTGCCGCGGCAAGCTTCCACTCGGTACCTGCGCTCCAGCACATCCACCTACGTGTCGCTCTGGGACCCTTCCAGGCGTACGAGGCGGAAAGCTGTGCAGCTAGAGGTACACGGTGGCAAGCGACGCTGGCAAGATTGCCATCATGGCAAGCAGTGGCGTCCCTGGCGGTCCCTTTCTGCACCGTCTAGGCGACGCAGACAGGCATTTAATGCCTTTGTCCCCTGCCGTCAGGGTTAGGTATGATAACACTGTAGTAAGCGGCGGTGCCAACCGCCTTGCCCTTTCCATTTTTGCCCTCATCTACGTTGCCACCTGTCGGTGACCCCTTAGACATATAAAAGGAGGCCCATGTGCAACATAGAAATGGTCGGCCAACAGAACACTCTCACGCTCGGTCCTGTTAGCTGCTGGTGTGTACTGTAGCACACCGCGCTCCCGAGCAAGAAATCAATACAAACACAAAGCAGGAGTAGCCTTTTACGCATCCGTGCGGCCCGAACCTGGGTAAACTGATCGTGTTGCTCGTGCGCATCGCCTCGATCTACTCTTCGTGCTCTCTTCGCCCCCTGCCGAACCGAAAGGGGCTCGGTCCGCCGATCCCCATAGGTGTCCGTGGGATCAGCACCCCCGACACACTTGAAACTAATCCGCGGTTCTTTCACCCAATGATATAATAAATATCACCATCATCATCATCATCATATCATTAACAACTTATCATCATAATACATCATTGTCATATAACACCTCCTCAAGATCATCGTTTTCATCAATGAGACATCACATAGCAAATTGGTCACTAGTCATAATCACAAGTACTCCTCATCATCAACTCTAACACATTGTATCACATAATAAACATATTGTATCTCATAGGACCTACTACATTCTCTTAGGACCTACTATATTCTCTAAGGTAGAATAGCAAAAAACAAGATAGCCCCCGACTCTCCATTATGGAGAATGGAGATTATTGTTGGAAATATGCCCTAGAGGCAATAATAAATTGATTATTATTATATTTCCTTGTTCATGATAATCGTTTATTATCCATGCTATAATTGTATTGATAGGAAACTCAGATACATGTGTGGATACATAGACAACATCATGTCCCTAGTAAGCCTCTAGTTGACTAGCTCGTTGATCAATAGATGGTTACGGTTTCCTAACCATGGACATTGGATGTCGTTGATAACGGGGTCACATCATTAGGAGAATGATGTGATGGACAAGACCCAATCCTAAGCCTAGCACAAAGATCGTGTAGTTCGTATGCTAAAGCTTTTCTAATGTCAAGTATCATTTCCTTAGACCATGAGATTGTGCAACTCCCGGATACCGTAGGAATGCTTTGGGTGTATCAAACGTCACAACGTAACTGGGTGACTATAAAGGTGCATTACAGGTATCTCTGAAAGTGTCTGTTGGGTTGGTACGAATCGAGATTGGGATTTGTCACTCCGTGTAAGCGGAGAGGTATCTCTGGGCCCACTCGGTAGGACATCATCATAATGTGCACAATGTGATCAAGGAGTTGATCACGGGATGATGTGTTACGGAACGAGTAAAGAGACTTGCCGGTAACGAGATTGAACAAGGTACCGGGATACCGACGATCGAATCTCGGGCAAGTGTCGTACCGCTAGACAAAGGGAATTGTATACGGGATTGATTAAGTCCTTGACATCGTGGTTCATCCGATGAGATCATTGTGGAACATGTGGGAGCCAACATGGGTATCCAGATCCCGCTGTTGGTTATTGACTGGAGAACGTCTCAGTCATGTCTGCATGTCTCCCGAACCCGTAGGGTCTACACACTTAAGGTTCGGTGACGCTAGGGTTGTAGAGATATTAGTATGCGGTAACCCGAATGTTGTTCGGAGTCCCGGATGAGATCCCGGACGTCACGAGGAGTTCCGGAATGGTCCGGAGCTAAAGAATTATATATAGGAAGTGCTATTTCGGCCATCGGGACAAGTTTCGGGGTCACCGGTATTGTACCGGGACCACCGGAAGGGTCCCGGGGGGTCCACCGGGTGGGGCCACCTGCCCCGGGGGGCCACATGGGCTGTGTTGGAGAACGTTGCAGAAAACAAAAATTTTCCTACTCGATTCACCAAGATCATCTAGGAGTTCATCTAGCAACGAGTCACGAGATGCATCTACATACCTTTGTAGATCGCGTGCGGAAGCGTTCAACGAACGGGGATGAAGTAGTCGTACACAACGTGATCCAAATCACCGATGACCAGCGCCGAACGGACGGCACCTCTGCGTTCAACACACGTACGGGACGGGAGACGTCTCCTCCTTCTTGATCCAGCAAGGGGGAAGGAGAGGTTGACGAAGATCCAGCAGCACGACGGCGTGGTGGTGGATGCAGGGCGTCGCAGTAGCAGGGCTTCGCCTATACTACGAGGAAGAGAGACGTAACGGGGAGAGAGGGAGGCGCCAGGGGCTGGTGTGTCAAGTCCCTCCTCTCCCCCACTATATATAGGGGTGCTAGGGGGGGCGCCGGCCCTAGTAGATGGAATCTACTAGGGGGGCGGCGGCCTAGGGTGGGGCTTGCTCCCCAAGGCAAGGGGGCGCCCCACCTAGGGTTTCCCCTTAGCCCTAGCCGCATGGGCCCCCTAGGGGCTGGCGCCCCAGCCCACTATGGGCTGGGTTCCCTCCTATTTCAGCCCATGGGGCCCTCCGGGATAGGTGGCACCACCCGGTGGACCCCCGGGACCCTTCCGGTGGTCCCGGTACAATACCGGGTACCCCGAAACTTGTCCCGATGGCCGAAACTGCACATCCTATATATAATTCTTTACCTCCGGACCATTCCGGAACTCCTCGTGACGTCCTGGATCTCATCCGGGACCCCGAACAACATTCGGGTTACTGCATATACTTATCTTCACAACCCTAGCGTCGCCGAACCTTAAGTGTGTAGACCCTACGGGTTCGGGAGACAAGCAGACATGACCGAGATGACTCTCCGGTCAATAACCAACAGCGGGATCTGGATACCCATGTTGGCTCCCACATGCTCCACGATGATCTCATTGGATGAACCACGATGTCGAGGATTCAATCAACCCGTATGCAATTCCCTTTGTCAATCGATATATTACTTGCCCGAGATTCGATCGTCGGTATCCCAATACCTCGTTCAATCTCGTTACCGGCAAGTCACTTTACTCGTACCGTAATGCATGATACCATGACCAGACACTTGGTCACTTTGAGCTCATTATGATGATGCATTACCGAGTGGGCCCAGTGATACCTCTCCGTCATACGGAGTGACAAATCCCAGTCTTGATCCGTGTCAACCCAACAGACACTTTCGGAGATACCCGTAGTATACCTTTATAGTCACCCAGTTACGTTGTGACGTTTGGTACACCCAAAGCACTCCTACGATATCCGGGAGTTACACGATCTCGTGGTCTAAGGAAAAGATACTTGACATTGCAAAACTCTAGCAAACGAACTATACGATCTTTATGCTATGTTTAGGATTGGGTCTTGTCCATCACATCATTCTCCTAATGATGTGATCTCGTTATCAATGACATCTTATGTCCATAGCCAGGAAACCATGACTATTTGTTGATTAACGAGCTAGTCAACTAGAGGCTTACTAGGGACATGTTGGTGTTTGTTATTCACACATGTATTACGATTTCCGGATAACACAATTATAGCATGAATAAAGACAATTACCATGAACAAGGAAATATAATAATAAGGCTTTTATTATTGCCTCTAGGGCATATTTCCAACAGTCTCCCACTTGCACTAGAGTCAATAATCTAGTTACATTGTGATGAATCGAACACCCATGGAATTCTGGTGTTGATCATGTTTTGCCCTAGGGAGAGGTTTAGTCAACGGATCTGCTACATTCAGGTCCGTATGTACTTTACAAATATCTATGTCTCCATTCTGAACATTTTCACGAATGGAGTTGAAGCGACGCTTGATATGCCTTGTCTTCTTGTGAAACCTGGGCTCCTTGGCAAGTGCAATAGCTCCAGTGTTGTCACAGAAGAGCTTGATCGGCCCCGACGCATTGGGTATGACTCCGAGGTCGGCGATGAACTCCTTCACCCAGATTGCTTCATGTGCTGCCTCCGAGGCTGCCATGTACTCCGCTTCACATGTAGATCCCGCCACGACGCTCTGCTTGCAACTGCACCAGCTTACTGCCCCACCATTCAAAATATACACGTATCCGGTTTGTGACTTTGAGTCATCCAGATCTGTGTCGAAGCTAGCGTCGACGTAACCCTTTACGACGAGCTCTTCGTCACCTCCATAAACGAGAAACATCTCCTTAGTCCTTTTCAGGTACTTCAGGATATTCTTGACCGCTGTCTAGTGTTCCTTGCCGGGATTACTTTGGTACCTTCCTACCAAACTTACGGCAAGATTTACATCAGGTCTGGTACACAGCATGGCATACATAATAGAACCTATGGCTGAGGCATAGGGGATGACACTCATCTCTTCTATTTCTTCTGCCGTGGTCGGACTTTGAGCCGAGCTCAATTTCGTACCTTGCAGTACAGGCAAGAACCCCTTCTTAGACTGATCCATATTGAACTTCTTCAATATCTTATCAAGGTATGTGCTTTGTGAAAGACCTATGAGGCGTCTTGATCTATCTCTATAGATCTTGATGCCTAATATATAAGCAGCTTCTCCAAGGTCCTTCATTGAAAAACTCTTATTCAAGTAGGCCTTGATGCTGTCCAAGAGTTCTATATCATTTCCCATCAAAAGTATGTCATCTACATATAATATGAGAAATGCTACAGAGCTCCCACTCACTTTCTTGTAAACACAGGCTTCTCCATAAGTCTGCGCAAACCCAAACGCTTTGATCATCTCATCAAAGCGAATGTTCCAACTCCGAGATGCTTGCACCAGCCCATAAATCGAGCGTTGGAGCTTGCATACCTTGTCAGCATTCTTAGGATCGACAAAACCTTCCGGCTGCATCATATACAATTCTTCCTTAAGGAAACCATTAAGGAATGCCGTTTTGACGTCCATTTGCCATATTTCATAGTCGTAAAACGCGGCAATTGCTAACATGATTCGGACGGACTTCAGCTTCGCTACCGGTGAGAAAGTCTCATCGTAGTCAACCCCTTGAACTTGTCGGTAACCCTTAGCGACAAGTCGAGCCTTATAGATGGTCACATTACCATCCGCGTATGTCTTCTTCTTAAAGATCCATTTATTTTCTATGGCTCGCCGTTCAACGGGCAAGTCAGTCAAAGTCCACACTTTGTTTTCATACATGGATCCTATCTCGGATTTCATGGCTTCTAGCCATTTGTCAGAATCCGGCCCGCCATTGCTTCTTCATAGTTCGAAGGTTCACCGTTGTCTAACAACATGATTTCCAAGACAGGGTTGCCGTACCACTCTGGTGCGGAACGTGTCCTTGTGGACCTTCGAATTTCAGTAGGAGCTAGATCAGAAGTATCTTGATCATTATCATTAACATCCTCTCTAGTCGGTGCTGGCACCTCAGGAACATTTTCTTGAGTTGCGCCATTTTCTGGTTCAAGAGGCAATACTTCATCTAGTTCTACTTTCCTCCCACTTACTTCTTTCGAGAGAAACTCCTTCTCTAGAAAGGATCCATTCTTGGCAACAAAGACCTTGCCTTCGGATCTGAGGTAGAAGGTATACCCAATAGTTTCTTTAGGGTATCCTATGAAGACGCATTTTTCCGACTTGGGTTCGAGCTTTTCAGGTTGAAGTTTCTTGACATAAGCATCGCATCCCCAAACTTTTAGAAACGACAGCTTAGGTTTCTTCCCAAACCATAATTCATACGGTGTCGTCTCAACGGATTTCGACGGAGCCCTATTTAAAGTGAATGCGGCAGTCTCTAAAGCATAGCCCCAAAAAGATAGCGGTAAATCGGCAAGAGACATCATAGACCGCACCATATCTAATAGAGTGCGATTACGACGTTCGGACACACCGTTACGCTGAGGTGTTCCAGGCGGCGTTAGTTGTGAAACTATTCCACATTTTCTTAAGTGTGTGCCAAATTCGTGACTCAAGTATTCTCCTCCACGATCTGATCGTAGAAACTTGATTTTCCTGTCATGTTGATTCTCAACTTCACTCTGAAATTCTTTAAACTTTTCAAAGGTTTCAGACTTGTGTTTCATTAAGTAGACATACCCATATCTACTCAAGTCATCAGTGAGAGTGAGAACATAACGATAGCCACCGCGAGCCTCAACACTCATTGGACCGCACACATCAGTATGTATGATTTCCAACAAGTTGGTTGCTCGCTCCATTGTTCCTGAGAACGGAGTCTTGGTCATTTTACCCATGAGGCATGGTTCGCACGTGTCAAATGATTCATAATCAAGAGACTCTAAAAGTCCATCTGCATGGAGCTTCTTCATGCGTTTGACACCTATGTGACCAAGGCGGCAGTGCCACAAGTATGTGGGACTATCATTATCAACCTTACATCTTTTGGTATTCACACTATGAACATGTGTAGCATTACGCTCGAGATTCATTAAGAATAAACCATTCACCATAGGAGCATGACCATAAAACATATCTCTCATATAAATGGAACAACCATTATTCTCGGATTTAAATGAGTAGCCATCTCGTATTAAACGAGATCCCGATACAATGTTCATGCTCAAAGCTGGCACTAAATAACAATTATTGAGGTTTAAAACTAATCCCGTAGGTAAATGAAGAGGCAGCGTGCCGACGGCGATCACATCGACCTTGGAACCATTCCCGACGCGCATCGTCACCTCGTCCTTCGCCAGTCTCCGTTTATTCCGCAGCTCCTGCTTTGAGTTACAAATGTGAGCAACTGCACCGGTATCAAATACCCAAGAGCTACTACGAGTACTGGTTAGGTACACATCAATTACATGTATATCACATATACCTTTTGTTTTGCTGGCCTTCTTGTCCGTTAAGTATTTGGGGCAATTCCGCTTCCAGTGACCACTTCCCTTGCAATAAAAACACTCAGTCTCGGGCTTGGGTCCATTCTTTGGCTTCTTCCCGGCAGCTTGCTTGCCGGGCGCGGCAACTTCCTTGCCGTCCTTCTTGAAGGCTTTCTTACCCTTGCCCTTCTTGAACTTAGTGGTTTTATTGACCATCAACACCTGATGTTCCTTCTTGACTTCTACCTCTGCTGATTTCAGCATAGCAAATACTTCAGGAATGGTCTTTTCCATCCCCTGCATATTGAAGTTCATCACAAAGCTCTTGTAGCTTGGTGGAAGCGACTGGAGGATTTTGTCAATGACCGCATCATCCGGGAGATTAACTCCTAGCTGAGTCAAGCGGTTATGTAATCCAGACATCGTGAGTATGTGCTCACTGACAGAACTGTTTTCCTCCATCTTACAGCTGAAGAACTTGTCGGAGACCTCATATCTCTCGACCCGGGCATGAGCTTGGAAAACCATTCTCAGCTCTTCGAACATCTCATATGCTCCATGTCTCTCAAAACGCTTTTGGAGCCCCGGTTCTAAACTGTAAAGCATGCCGCACTGAACGAGGGAGTAGTCATCGGTACGTGCCTGCCAAGCGTTCATAACGTCTTGTTCAGCAGGGAGGACAGGTGCGTCACCCAGCGGTGCTTGTAGGACATAATCTTTCTTGGCAGCTATGAGGATGATCCTCAGGTTCCGGACCCAGTCCGCGTAGTTGCTGCCATCGTCTTTCAGCTTGGTTTTCTCTAGGAATGCGTTGAAGTTGAGGACTACGTTGGCCATTTGATCTACAAGACATATTGTAAATGTTTTAGACTAAGTTCATGATAATTAAGTTCATCAAATCAAATTATTTATGAACTCCCACTTAGATAGACATCCCTCTTCTAGTCATCTAAGTATAACATGATCCGAGTTAACTAGGCCGTGTCCGATCATCACGTGAGACGGACTAGTCAACGTCGGTGAACATCTTCATGTTGATCGTATCTTCTATACGACTCATGCTCGACCTTTCGGTCTTCTGTGTTCCGAGGCCATGTCTGTACATGCTAGGCTCGTCAAGTCAACCTAAGTGTTTGCATGTGTAAATCTGTCTTACACCCGTTGTATGTGAACGTTAGAATCTATCACACCCGATCATGACGTGGTGCTTCGAAACAATGAACTGTCGCAACGGTGCACAGTTAGGGGGAACACTTCTTGAAATTATTATGAGGGATCATCTTATTTACTACCGTCGTTCTAAGTAAACAAGATGCAAAACATGATAAACATCACATGCAATCAAATAATAAACGTGACATGATATGGCCAATATCACATAGCTCCTTTGATCTCCATCTTGGGGCTCCATGATCATCTTGTCACCGGCTTGACACCATGATCTCCATCATCATGATCTCCATCATCGTGTCTCCATGAAGTAGCTTGCCAACTATTACTTCTACTACTATGGCTAACGCGTTTAGCAATAAAGTAAAGTAATTTACATGGCGTTTCTCAATGACACGCAGGTCATATAAAAGAATAAAGACAACTCCTATGGCTCCTGCCGGTTGTCATACTCATCGACATGCAAGTCGTGATTCCTATTACAATAGCATGAACATCTCATACATCACATATAGATCATTCATCATTCATCACAACTTTGGCCATATCATATCACAAAGCACTTGCTGCAAAAACAAGTTAGACGTCCTCTAATTGTTGTTGCAAGTTTTACGTGGCTGAATTAGGGTTCTAGCAAGAACGTTTTCTTACCTACGTGAAAGCCACAACGTGATTTGTCAACTTCTATTTACCCTTCATAAGGACCCTGTTCATCGAATCCGCTCCAACTAAAGTGGGAGAGACAGACACCCGCCAGCCACCTTATGCAACTAGTGCATCTTAGTCGGTGGAACCGGTCTCACGTAAGCGTACGTGTAAGGTTGGTCCGGGCCGCTTCATCCCACAATACCGCTGAAGCAAGAAAAGACTAGTAGCGGCAAGAAAGTTGACAAATCCACGCCCACAACAAATTGTGTTCTACTCGCGCAAAAGAACTACGCATAGACCTAGCTCATGATGCCACTGTTGGAGAACGTTGCAGAAAACAAAAATTTTCCTACTCGATTCACCAAGATCATCTAGGAGTTCATCTAGCAACGAGTCACGAGATGCATCTACATACCTTTGTAGATCGCGTGCGGAAGCGTTCAATGAACGGGGATGAAGTAGTCGTACACAACGTGATCCAAATCACCGATGACCAGCGCCGAACGGACGGCACCTCCGCGTTCAACACACGTACGGGACGGGAGACGTCTCCTCCTTCTTGATCCAGCAAGGGGGAAGGAGAGGTTGGCGAAGATCCAGCAGCACGACGGCGTGGTGGTGGATGCAGGGCGTCGCAGTAGCAGGGCTTCGCCTATACTACGAGGAAGAGAGACGTAACGGGGAGAGAGGGAGGCGCCAGGGGCTGGTGTGTCAAGTCCCTCCTCTCCCCCACTATATATAGGGGTGCCAGGGAGGGGCGCCGGCCCTAGTAGATGGAATCTACTAGGGGGGGGGGGGGGCCTAGGGTGGGGCTTGCTCCCCAAGGCAAGGGGGCGCCCCACCTAGGGTTTCCCCTTAGCCCTAGCCGCATGGGCCCCCTAGGGGCTGGCGCCCCAGCCCACTATGGGCTGGGTTCCCTCCTATTTCAGCCCATGGGGCCCTCCGGGATAGGTGGCACCACCCGGTGGACCCCCGGGACCCTTCCGGTGGTCCCGGTACAATACCGGGTACCCCAAAACTTGTCCCGATGGCCGAAACTGCACATCCTATATATAATTCTTTACCTCCGGACCATTCCGGAACTCCTCGTGACGTCCTGGATCTCATCCGGGACCTCGAACAACATTCGGGTTACTGCATATACTTATCTTCACAACCCTAGCGTCACCGAACCTTAAGTGTGTAGACCCTACGGGTTCGGGAGACAAGCAGACATGACCGAGACGACCCTCCGATCAATAACCAACAGCGGGATCTGGATACCCATGTTGGCTCCCACATGCTCCACGATGATCTCATCGGATGAACCACGATGTCGAGGATTCAATCAACCCCGTATGCAATTCCCTTTGTCAATCGATATATTACTTGCCCGAGATTCGATCGTCGGTATCCCAATACCTCGTTCAATCTCGTTACCGGCAAGTCACTTTACTCGTACCGTAATGCATGATCCCGTGACCAGACACTTGGTCACTTTGAGCTCATTATGATGATGCATTACCGAGTGGGCCCAGTGATACCTCTCCGTCATACGGAGTGACAAATCCCAGTCTTGATCTGTGTCAACCCAACAGACACTTTCGGAGATACCCGTAGTATACCTTTATAGTCACCCAGTTATGTTGTGACTTTTGGTACACCCAAAGCACTCCTACGGTATCCGGGAGTTACACGATCTCATGGTCTAAGGAAAAGATACTTGACATTGCAAAACTCTAGCAAACGAACTATACGATCTTTATGCTATGTTTAGGATTGGGTCTTGTCCATCACATCATTCTCCTAATGATGTGATCTCGTTATCAATGACATCTTATGTCCATAGCCAGGAAACCATGACTATCTGTTGATTAACGAGCTAGTCAACTAGAGGCTTACTAGGGACATGTTGGTGTCTGTTATTCACACATGTATTACGATTTCTGGATAACACAATTATAGCATGAATAAAGACAATTACCATGAACAAGGAAATATAATAATAAGGCTTTTATTATTGCCTCTAGGGCATATTTCCAACAGGCTGTAGGGGGTGTGCCTTGACCTATATGGGCCAAGGGCACCAGCCCCAAGAGGCCCATGCGCCAAGAGAAGAAAAAAGGGGAGAGTCCTAAAGGGGGAAGGCACCTCCGAGGTGCCTTGGGGAGGATGGACTCCTCCCCACCCTTGGCCGCACCCTTCCTTGGAGGAAGGGGCAAGGGCTGCGCCTCCCCCTCTCCCTTGGCCCTATATATAGTGGGGAAAAAGGAGGAGCAAACCAATCTAAGGCCTGGCGCCTCCCTCTCCCTCCCGTGACACATCTCCCTCCTCCCGCAGCGCTTAGCGAAGCCCTGTTGGAATCCCGCTACTTCCACCACACCGTCGTGCTGCTGGATCTCCATCAACCTCTCCCTCCTCCTTGCTGGATCAAGGCGTGGGCGACGTCTCCGTTCCGTGCGTGTGTTGAACGCGGAGGTGCCGTCCGTTCGGCGCTAGGATCATCGGTGATTTGAATCACGACGAGTACGACTCCATCAACCCCGTTCACTTGAACGCTTCCGCTTAGCGATCTACAAGGGTATGTAGATGCACTCTCCTTCCCCTCGTTGCTGGTCTCTCCATAGATAGATCTTGGTGACACGTAGGAAAATTTTGAATTTCTGCTACGTTACCCAACAGTGGCATCATGAGCTAGGTCTATTGCATAGATTCTATGCACGAGTAAAACACAAAGTGGTTGTGGGCGTTGATTTTGTTCAATATGCTTGCCGTTACTAGTCTTATCTTGATTCGGCGGCATCGTGGGATGAAGCGGCCCGGACCGACCTTACACGTACTCTTACGTGAGATTGGTTCCACCGACTGAAATGCACTAGTTGCATAAGGTGGCTAGCGGGTGTCTGTCTCTCCCACTTTAGTCGGATCGGATTCGATGAAAAGGGTCCTTATGAAGGGTAAATAGCAATTGGCATATCACGTTGTGGTCTTTGCGTAGGTAAGAAACGTTCTTGCTAGTAACCCATAGCAGCCACGTAAAACATGCAAACAACAATTAGAGGACGTCTAACTTGTTTTTGCAGGGTATGCTATGTGATGTGATATGGCCAAAGGATGTGATGAATGATATATGTGATGTATGAGATGATCATGTTCTTGTAATAGGAATCACGACTTGCATGTCGATGAATATGACAACCGGCAGGAGCCATAGGAGTTGTCTTTATTTATTTATGACCTGCGTGTCAACATAAACGTCATGTAATTACTTTACTTTATTGCTAACCGTTAGCTATAGTAGTAGAAGTAATAGATGACGTGACAACTTCAAGAAGACACGATGATGGAGATCATGGTGTCATGCCGGTGACGATGATGATCATGGAGCCCCGAAGATGGAGATCAAAAGGAGCAAAGTGATATTGGCCATATCATGTCACTATTTGATTGCATGTGATGTTTATCATGTTTATACATCTTATTTGCTTAGAACGACGGTAGTAAATAAGATGATCCCTCATAAAAATTTCAAGAAGTGTTCTCCCCTAACTGTGCACCGTTGCTACAGTTCGTCGTTTCGAAGCACCACGTGATGATCGGGTGTGATAGATCCTTACGTTCACATACAACGGGTGTAAGACAGTTTTACACATGCAAAACACTTAGGGTTAACTTGACGAGCCTAGCATGTGTATAGACATGGCCTCGGAACACAGAAGACCGAAAGGTCGAGCATGAGTCGTATAGAAGATACGATCAACATGAAGATGTTCACCGACGTTGACTAGTCCGTCTCACGTGATGATCGGACACGGGCTAGCTGACTCGGATCATGTAATCACTTAGATGACTAGAGGGATGTCTATCTGAGTGGGAGTTCATAAGATGAACTTAATTATCCTGAACATAGTCAAAAAGGATTTTGCAAATTATGTCGTAGCTCACGCTATAGTTCTACTATTTAGATATGTTCCTAGAGAAAAATTAGTTGAAAGTTGATAGTAGCAATTATGCGGACTAGGTCCGTAAACTGAGGATTGTCCTCATTGCTTCTTAGAAGGCTTATGTCCTTAATGCACCGCTCAGTGTGCTGAACCTCGAACGTTGTCTGTGGATGTTGCGAACATCTGACATACACATTTTGATGACTACATGATAGTTCGGTAATGTTAAATGGTTTAGAGTTGAGGCACCAAAGATGTGTTTTGAAACGTCGCGAAACATATGAGATGTTTTGAGGGCTGAAATTGGGATTTCAGGCTCGTGCCCACGTCAAGAGGTATAAGACCTCCGACGATTTTCTTAGCCTACAAACTAAGGAGAAAAGCTCAATTGTTGAGCTTGTGCTCAGATTGTCTGAGTACAACAATCATTTGAATTGGGTGGGAGTTGATCTTCCAGATGAGATAATGATGTTTCTCCGAAGTCATTACCACCAAGCTGCTAGAGCTTCGTGATGAACTATGATATATCAGAGACATATATGATGATCCTTGAGATATTCGCAATGTTTGACACCGCAAAAGTAGAAATCAAGAAGGAGCATCAAATTGTTGATGGTTGGTGAAACCACTAGTTTCAAGAAGGGCAAGGGCAAGAAGGGATACTTCATGAAACGGCAATTCAGCTGCTGCTCTAGTGAAGAAACCCAAGGTTGAACCCAAACCCGAGACTAAGTGCTTCTGTAATAAGAGGAACAGCCACTGGAGCAGAATTACCCTAGATACTTGGTAGATTAGAAGGCTGGCAAGGTCGATAGAAGTATATTGGATGTACATTGTGTTAATGTGTACTTTACTAGTACTCCTAGTAGCACCAGGGTATTAGATACCGGTTCGGTTGCTAAGTGTTAGTAACTCGAAACAAAAGGCTACGGAATAAATGGAGACTAGCTAAAAGGTGAGATGACGATATGTGTTGGAAGTATTTCCAAGGTTGATCAAATATCGTACGCTCCCTCTACCATCGAGATTGGTGTTTGCGTTGAGCATAGACATGATTGGATTATGTCTATCGCAATACGGTTATTCATTTAAGGAGAACAATGGTTACTCTGTTTATTTGAATAATACCTTCAATGGTCTTACATCTAAAATGAATGGTTTATTGAATCTCGATCGTAGTGATACACATGTTCATGCCAAAAGATAGTAATGATAGTACCACCTACTTGTGGCACTGCCACGTAAGTCATATCGGTATAAAACGCATGAAGAAGCTCCATGTTGATGGATCTTTGGGCTCACTCGTTTTTGAAAAGTTTGAGACATGCGAACCACGTCTATTGGTGTTTATGCATGAAGAAACTCCATGCAAATGGACCGTTTGGACTCACTTGATTTTTGAATCACTTGAGACATGCAAATCATACCACATGGCCAAGATGACTGAAAGCCTCGGTTTCAGTAAAATGGAACTGGAAAGCAACTTGTTGGAAGTAATACATTTTGATGTGTGCAGTCCAATGAGTGCTGAGGCATGTAGTGGATATCGTTATGTTCTTACTTCACAGATGATTTTGTTGAGTATATTTACTTGATGAATCACGAGTCTGAATTATTGAAAGGTTCAAGTAATTTCAGTGTGAAGTTGAAAGATCGTCGTGACAAGAGGATAAAAGATCTATGATATGATCATAGAGATGAATATCTGAATTACGAGTTTGGCACAGAATTAAGACATTGTGAAAATCGTTTCACAACTAATACAGCCTGGAACACCATAGTGTGATGGTGTGTCCGAACGTCATAACTGCACCCTATTGGATATGATGCATACCATGATGTCTCTTATCGAATTACCACAATAGTTTATGGGTTAAGCATTAGAGACAACCACTTTCACTTTAAATAGGGCACCACGTAATTCCGATGAGATGACACCGTATGAACTATGGTTTAGAGAAACCTAAGCTGTCATTTCTTAAAAGTTTGGGGCTACGACGCTTATGTGGAAAAGTTTCAGGCCGATAAGCTCGAACCCAAAGCGGATAAATGCATCTTCATAGGACACCCAAAACAGTTGGGTATACCCCCTGTCTCAGATTCGAAAGCAATAAGGGATTGTTTCTAGAATCGGGTCCTTTCTCGAGGAAAAGTTTCTCTCGAAAGAATTGAGTGGGAGGATGGTGGAGACTTGATGAGGTTATTGAACCGTCTCTTCAACTAGTGTGTGGCAGGGCACAGGAAGTTGTTCCTGTGGCACCTACACCAATTGAAGTGGAAGCTTATGATATTGATCACGAGACTTCGGATCAAGTCACTCCCAAACCTCGTAGGATGACAAGGATACGTAATCCTGTCTTGGAAGTCATGTTGCCAGACAACAATGAACCTACGAGCTATGGAGAAGCGATGGTGGGCCCGGATTCCGATAAATGGCTCGAGGCCATATAATCCGAGAGAGGATCCATATATGAAAACAAAATGTAGACTTTGGAAGAACTACTTGATGGTCGTAAGGCTGTTAGGTACATATGGATTTTAAAAGGAAGACGGACAATGATGATAAGTATCACCATTAAGAAAGCTCGACTTGTCGTTAAGATTTTTTCCGACAAGTTCAAGGAGTTGACTACGATGAGACTTTCTCACTCGTAGCGATGCTAAGAGCCTGTTGGAATTATATTAGCAATTACTGCATCATTTATGAAATCTTGCAGATAGGATGTCAAAACATTGTTTCCTCGACGATTTTTGAGGAAAGGTTGTATGTGATACAACCGGAAGGTTTTGTCAATCCTGAAAGATGCTAATAAGTATGCAAAGCTCCAGCAATCCTTCTAAGGACTGGAGTAATCATCTCGGAGTTGGAATGTATGCTTTGATGAGATGATCAAAGATTTTGGTGTATACAAAGTTTATGAGAAACTTGTATTTCCAAAGAAGTGAGTGGGAGCACTATAGAATTTCTGATGAGTATATGTTGTTGACATATTGTTGATCAGAAATGACGTAGAATTTCTGGAAAGCATATAGGGTTATTTGGAAAGTGTTTTTCAATGAAAGCCTGGATTAAGCTACTTGAGCATTGAGCATCAAGATCTATAAGGATAGATCAAAACGCTTAATGGTATTTTCAAATGAGCACATACCTTGACATGATCTTGAAGGTGTTCAAGATGGATCAGTCAAAGAAGGAGTTCTTGCCTGAGTTGTAAGGTATGAAGTTAAGACTTAAAGCTCGACCACGGCAGAATAAAGAGAAAGGACGAAAGTCGTCCCTTATGCTTAAGACATAGGCTCTACAGTATGCTATGCTGTGTACCGCACCTGAAGTGTGCCTTGCCATGAGTTAGTCAAGGGGTACCAGAGTGATCCAAGAATGGATCACAGGACAGCGGTCAAGGTTATCCTTAGTAACCAGTGGACTAAGGAATTTTTCTCGATTATGGAGGTGGTAAAAGAGTTTGTCGTAAAGGGTTACGTCGATGCAAGCTTAACACCTATCCGGATAGCTCTGAGTAGAGATACCGGATACGTATAATGGAGCGACAATTTAGTATAGCTCCAAGTAGAATAGTTATTTGGAATAGCTCCAAATAGAACGTGGTAGTTGCATCTAGGAGATGACATAGAGATTTGCGAAGTACATACGGATCTGAATGTTGCAGACCCGTTGACTAAAACTTCTTTCACAAGCAACATGATCAAACCTAAAACTCATTGAGTGCTAATCACATAGTGATGTGAACTAGACTACTGACTCTAGTAAACTCTTGGGTGTTAGTCACATGGCGATGTGACCTGTGAGTGTTAATCACATGGTGATGTGAACTAGATTATTGACTCTAGTGCAAGTGGGAGACTGTTGGAAATATGCCCTAGAGGCAATAATAAATTGATTATTATTATATTTCCTTGTTCATGATAATCGTTTATTATCCATGCTATAATTGTATTGATAGGAAACTCAGATACATGTGTGGATACATAGACAACACCATGTCCCTAGTAAGCCTCTAGTTGACTAGCTCGTTGATCAATAGATGGTTACGGTTTCCTAACCATGGACATTGGATGTCGTTGATAACGGGGTCACATCATTAGGAGAATGATGTGATGGACAAGACCCAATCCTAAGCCTAGCACAAAGATCGTGTAGTTCGTATGCTAAAGCTTTTCTAATGTCAAGTATCATTTCCTTAGACCATGAGATTGTGCAACTCCCGGATACCGTAGGAAGGCTTTGGGTGTATCAAATGTCACAACGTAACTGGGTGACTATAAAGGTGCATTACAGGTATCTCTGAAAGTGTCTGTTGGGTTGGTACGAATCGAGATTGGGATTTGTCACTCCGTGTAAGCGGAGAGGTATCTCTGGGCCCACTCGGTAGGACATCATCATAATGTGCACAATGTGATCAAGGAGTTGATCACGGGATGATGTGTTACGGAACGAGTAAAGAGACTTGCCGGTAACGAGATTGAACAAGGTACCGGGATACCGACGATCGAATCTCGGGCAAGTGTCGTACCGCTAGACAAAGGGAATTGTATACGGGATTGATTAAGTCCTTGACATCGTGGTTCATCCGATGAGATCATCGTGGAACATGTGGGAGCCAACATGGGTATCCAGATCCCGCTGTTGGTTATTGACTGGAGAACGTCTCAGTCATGTCTGCATGTCTCCCGAACCCGTAGGGTCTACACACTTAAGGTTCGGTGACGCTAGGGTTGTAGAGATATTAGTATGCGGTAACCCGAATGTTGTTCGGAGTCCCGGATGAGATCCCGGACGTCACGAGGAGTTCCGGAATGGTCCGGAGGTAAAGAATTATATATAGGAAGTGCTATTTCGGCCATCGGGACAAGTTTCGGGGTCACCGGTATTGTACCGGGACCACCGGAAGGGTCCCGGGGGGCCACATGGGCTGTAGGGGGTGTGCCTTGGCCTATATGGGCTAAGGGCACCAGCCCCAAGAGGCCCATGCACCAAGAGAAGAAAAAAGGGGAGAGTCCTAAAGGGGGAAGGCACCTCCGAGGTGCCTTGGGGAGGATGGACTCCTCCCCACCCTTGGCCGCAGCCTTCCTTGGAGGAAGGGGCAAGGGCTGCGCCTCCCCCTCTCCCTTGGCCCTATATATAGTGGGGAAAAAGGAGGAGCAAACCAATCTAAGGCCTGGCGCCTCCCTCTCCCTCCCGTGACACATCTCCCTCCTCCCGCAGCGCTTAGCGAAGCCCTGTTGGAATCCCGCTACTTCCACCACGCCGTCGTGCTGCTGGATCTCCATCAACCTCTCCCTCCTCCTTGCTGGATCAAGGCGTGGGCGACGTCTCTGTTCCGTACGTGTGTTGAACGCGGAGGTGCCGTCCGTTCGGCGCTAGGATCATCGGTGATTTGAATCACGACGAGTACGACTCCATCAACCCCGTTCACTTGAACACTTCCGCTTAGCGATCTACAAGGGTATGTAGATGCACTCTCCTTCCCCTCGTTGCTGGTCTCTCCATAGATAGATCTTGGTGACACGTAGGAAAATTTTGAATTTCTGCTACGTTACCCAACAATTATAATGTCTCAAATTCTTGCCTTTCGCTTAATGTTACTTCCAAGAACCTCCTTGCGAATGTCCAAACATTTTTCCATTCTTTGGTTAGCATGTGTTCACTGGTTTTAGAAATCCGATATGCACAGGTGAGCTCCTTAGATTGACCTGGTTGTATGTTCAGAACTGCAAGGCGACCATTCTGATACATCAGATGAGGCACACAATCCATCGGGATTTTCTGTTGAAAAACATAGTAATAACTTCGTAGTTAGCAATGATGTACTAGTTTTAGAAGTATGCAAAAGATGCACAGATGTCGTAATAGTAAAAAATCTTACCAGGGTATCTCCATACAAGTTACCGTGGTTCAACACGTGCACTAGTGGCCCGTATTCACCATAATTTGGAGGAGTTCGATAATAGGTATTCTAATTCTCAAGATAAGTACAATAAGCAATCAGATAACTTTTCTACTTATAAGTTAATTCGGAGCCATCAGTGTAGTGGGTTTTGTCTACCATCTTCTACACATTCTTTGAAGATTCAAAATAAGTTGTCAATGGAAATAAGCTGTCAACTATTTTGAAATAAACAATATAAATTAGTTAATAACTATGTTTGAGAAACTCACATTGCGGTAGAATCGGAAGCGTATCAACAAGGACCCAAATGTCCATATTGTCTTGCTCGATGTCAGGATCACCAAGATCCATGGTGACAATCATACCCTCATAAAAACCATACATTTTGCAAAGTGCTTCCCAATTTTGGCAACCAAAATGGGTTACGCTCTGAGAATTGTACAGATTTACTTCAAAATCGATATCATGATGGGTCCTTAGGTGTATTTTCTTTGTTTGAAAACTTTCATGGTCTTCAAAACCCATCCTCTCCAAGACATAGCGTCTTGCATGGCATGGGATAAGCTAGTCGAATTGTAAAAGATGAAAATTAGACGTTGAAATAGTTGAAGTCATGCTTAATTATGAAAAAAAACACTTGTCGTTGTTGCGTACCGTTTCAACATCGAAGGTCTCCTCGAGCTTAATGTTGAAGCGCCGATCTTCGTCCAGCTCAACGAACCTATCGCACATACCTTGATCGTCATGGCACCAGCTGCACTCCCCCGGGAGACTATCGTCATCCGAGTACGACATTTCCTACGTTCATAATGCAAAGATTAAACTTGTATAATTAAATATATGAACTAAAAAACCTAAATTAGATCATTATTTTTTGAGAAAATCCAGGCCACTCGATATTTCCTACATATTCTAACACAAGTCATGCCAAAATTCACGGAAAAATCCGTCATGACCTTTTCTAAAAAAGGACATATCGAGCGCCTGAAATTCGCCGGAACGGAAATTAATCAACACTCCGGCAAAACATAGGCCACTCGGAGGTGTAAACTGAACATGAACGGCCACTTGGGCAACCACATATCCTATTTGAGCAACACAAGATATACATGGATATTTGGCCGGTCTCACCTCGATGTCGGAGGGGGTCGGTGATGGGGACGACGGCGGGGATGATGGAGGGGCTCCTTGATTTCTGCAAAAGCAAAAACCGTAAAAGTTATCACTAATACATCCCGAATAATTGCTTAAACTAAAAAATAACAACAAATATGACATGTTCAACTAGTTTTATTATTTCAACTAGTTCTTACTAAATATAAACTTACTATAAATAGAAAAAAACTAGTTATGTCTAAAAATAAAGTAGTTCAACTAGTTATATTAATTATCTTACTAAAAATACATTAGTTCTATTAATTCAACTAGTTCAACTAGTTTATTAATTTACTTACTAAACTAGTTCAACTACAACTAAAGTAGTTCAACTAGTTTATTAATTTACTTACTAATTATTTTAAGCACTTACTAAAAATCGTAAAAATAAACTACATTATACAATAGTTAACTAGTACCATCACTACTACTAATTAACATCTACTACTGCTAAAATCATTATCTATGAACCCTAAATTAACATCTACTACTACTAAAAAACATCTAGTACTAACTAAGCAGAGAGAACGAGGGTGGGGGAGGGGTGGGGGGCTTACAGAGAGGGGAGAGACAGTGGAGGGGAGGTGCTCGGCGACGAAGAGGTAGGGGCGGCGAGGGCGCGCTCGGGATCAGGAGGCGGCGGCGGGGTTGGGGGAGGTGGCGACGACGGTGAGGTCGAGAGCGGCGATGAGGTCGAGAGCGGAGGGGGTGGGGGAGGCGGCGGCGACGGTGAGGTCAAGAGCGGCGGCGGGCGGCGGCGGTGAGGTTGACGGCGGCCTCGGGCGGCGATGGTGAGGGCAGGCTCGGGCAATGGCGACGGCGACAGAGGAGTAGGGGAACAATGGGGGGGAAGGAGGACTTAGCGAAATTTTGAGCGAGAGGGTGGTTAACTCGAACTAGCAGTAGCGCACTTCAGGAAACGCGCTATAGCTAAAGTAGCTATAGCGCGTTTTCAGGAAAAACGCCACTGCTAAGTCTAAGCACGCATCAAAAATATATGTTGGTCATCATTGATCTTTTTGTGTAGAATCTAAATAGTCAACATATTTAAGGTGGTAAACACCTTGTTTGCTTAGCAGTATGGGACTAAACTTAATTAGGTGCAACACTTAGCAGCAGTGAGTTTTGCAGAAACATGCTGCTACTAAGTACCCTAGCAGCAGCGCGTCCAGGGACGGGCACTACTACTATATCTAGCCTGGGGGCATATCCGTGGCAATTATAGTAGTAGCGCTTGTTTCACCTAGAGCGCTACTGCTATCTAGTTATTAGTAGTGCGGTTCCTTTAAGCTCGCTACTGCTAGTTAGCAGTAGCGCCTGTTTTTAAACCGCGCTGCTGCTAAGATTATGTGCATAACGTTTTCCCTAGTAGTGAAGCTTCCCACTTATGATTAACCCCTCTTGCAAGCATCTACAAGTACGAAAGAAGAATTAAGATAAATCTAACCATAGCATGAAACATATGGATCCAAATCAACCCCTTACAAAGCAACGCATAAACTAGGGTTTAAGCTTCTGTCACTCTAGCAACCCATCATCTACTTATTACTGCCCAATGCCTTCCCCTAGGCCCAAACAATGGTGAAGTGTCATGTAGACGATGTTCACATAACACCACTAGAGGAGAGACAACATACATCTCATCAAAATATCGAAGGAATACCAAGTTCACATGATTACTTATAACAAGATTTCTCCCACGTCCTCAGGAACAAACGTAACTACTCACAAAGCATATTCATAATCAAAATTAGAGGAGTATTAATTATCATTAAGGATCTGAAAATATAATCTTCCACCGAATAAACCAACTAGCATCAACTACAAGGAGTAATCAACACTACTAGCAACCCACATGTACCAATCTGAGGTTTTGAGACAAAGATCGGATACAAGAGATGAACTAGGGTTTGAGAGGAGATGGTGCTGGTGAAGATGTTGATGGAGATTGACCCCCTCTCGATGAGGGGATCGTTGGTGATGACGATGGCTTCGATTTCCCTCTTTTGGAGGGAAGTTTCCCCGGCAGAACAGCTCTGCCAGAGCCCTAGATTGGTTCTGCCCAAGTTTTTGCCTCGAGACGGAGGCGCTTCGTCCCGAAAGCTTTCTTCTGATGTTTTCCAGGTTAAAACACACCATATAGCAGAAGATGGGCATCGGGGACCTGCCAGGTGGTCCACAAGGCAGGGGCACACCCAAGGGGTAGGGCACGCCCCCTCCCTTGTGGATAGCAGGTGGCCCCCTCTGGTGCTTTCTTTGCCCAATATTTTTTGTTAATTCCAAAATGACTCTCCGTGAAGTTTCAAGACTTTTGGAGTTGCGCAGAATAGGTCTATTTGCTCCTTTTCCAGCCCAGAATTCCAGCTGCCGGCATTCTCCCTCTTCATGTAAACCTTGTAAAATAAGAGAGAAAAGGCATAAGTATTGTACCTAAATAGGTAATAACATCCCATAATGCAATAAATATCGATATAAAAGCATGATGCAAAATGGACGTATCAACTCCCCCAAGCTTAGACCTCGCTTGTCCTCAAGTGAAAGCCGAAATCGAAAAATATGTCCACATGTTTAGAGATAGAGGTGTTGATAAAATAAAATATGGACATGAGGGCATCATGATCATCTCTAGAACAGCAACATATATTGTCATATAAATTCTTATGCTAAAGTAACAATTCGCTCACAAGGTAAAGTATGAATCAGAAACTTCATTGAAAACTAACAAACTATGATCTCAATCGTTGAAGCAATTGCAATTTATCATAACATAGGAAAGAGTCAATATAAGAGCTTTTCAACAAGTCCACATACTCAACTATCATTTAGTCTTTCAAAATTGCTAACACTCACGCGATACTTATGGGATCAAAGTTTCAACCGGACACAGAGAAAAATAGGGGCTTATAGTTTCGCCTCCCAACCTTTTACCTCAAGGGTAATGTCAACAATAATAGTTTATGATAACCTACATCCGAGTGGATATATATATATATATATATATATATATATATATATATATATATATATGGATATCTCCAACACATAGTGCTTGCCAAAAGAAAAAATGTAAAAAGGAAAGGTGATGATCGCCATGACTCTTATATAAGGGTAAAAGATAAAAGTAAAAGATAGGCCCTTCGCAGAGGAAAGCAGAGGTTGTCATGCGCTTTTATGGTTGGATGCACAAACTCTTAATGCAAAAGAACGTCACTTTATATTGCCGCTTGTGATAAAGAACTTTATTATGTAGATCGTGCGGTAGATATCCATGAGTTTTTTGGAGAGATTCAGGAGAGATCTAGATCGTGATGGAGATATCCATGAGAATGTTTTCTTTTTTGGGATAAAATGAAGAGAGATCTAGACCATAATAATTTGGTGCCACCAGATTAACGGCTCCTAATTACTGATTAATGTGTGAATTTTTCGGGAGCGCCAAATTTGTATAGGTATAGAGATTTTTTTCCTTTTTGGGATAAATTGAAGAGAGATCTAGACCGTAATAATTTGGTGCCACCAGATTAACGGCTCCTAATTATTGTAACATGGGAATTTTTAGGGAGTGCCACATTAGTATAGGTATTGATATAGATGTCAAAAAACAATGTGCTTTCAGACGGAGCCTTCTCGCATACCCGAACACCCTTTGTTGAATAATTTCTATTTTTTGACATTCTTTGAATGACCCAACTTTTGCAAGCATGTGAGCATGCCGATGGTAGGCATCCATGTCATGTTCGACTGATTTCTGACACCGTATGCTAGTTGCGAGATGTCCATCTCAGTTTATCGACCTTTTTTACCGACAAAACTTCGGAAAATGGAAAACATGTTGAAAACCTAAGCAACTTAGCATGGTGACTTGAATTGGACATACAAGGCCATGGCAAAAATGGACCATTTGACGGATGTCAGAATAAACATTCTCTTGAACTTCTCGCCTACTTGGACACCCTACATTGAACACTCTTGAAATGACCCCAAATTTGGCCATCAAGTGGGCATGCCCGTGGTAAGCATCCATGCTAAGTTTGAAATTTTTTTGACACCATATGCAAGTTGCGAATGTACGGCCATTTATTGGCTTTTTTGACCAAGACAATTCTAGAAAATGCAAAAAAAATTAGGGTCTTTTGAATGATATCAAGAAACAATTTGCTCTCAAACGGAGCCTTCTTAAAAAAATGTTTGAAAAATTCCAAAAACGTGTGTGTTCAAAATTTTGTTTGCTCTTTTTTTAAAATATTCTATTTTGACATTATGAGAAAATTTAAAAGACATGAACATTTTATTTACAATTTCTGTAGAATTTTTAAAATGCGAATATTTGTATTTTTGAAAAAAATTTGAAAAGGTTTTTTTAACTTTTTGAAAAACAAGCATGAGTTTTTTTTTGAAAAAGAGAAAAGGAACAAAAAAACAAAAAAAGGAACAAAAAACAAACATAACAAAAAAAAGGAAATAGCGAGAAATACCCGGTTCGATACAGTAGATTGGTCGCTGAGAGATTTGCAAAAACTTCATGAATTAAAAAAGAGTTCAGGAGTTTGATTTTTTTACGGACTGGAATAAATGTTCACGAATTTGTTTATCTAAAAAATGTTCATGAATTTTTAAGAAAGTTGGTGCATTTGAAAAAAATTGATGAATTTGACAAAGGTTCACAAAGTCCAAATTTGAGAATTTTATGAATTTAAAAATGTTCAAGACCTTGAAAGATAGTTCACAAATTTGATTTTTTTATCCAATTCTAATTTTTAAAAGGCTCACAAATTTAAGGAAATTCATTAATTCAAAAAAATCACAAGTTTGTAAAACGTTCACAAGTTTCAAAAAAGTGCACAAATTTGAAAATTAAAATGAGTTAATTTTTAGAAGTATCATGAATTTGAAAAGTTTAAAAGTTTGGATAACTTTCATGAATTTTAAGATTGTTCAATTTTTTTGAAAGTTCATGAATTTGAGATTGTTCACTAGTTACTTTTTTGAAACTTCATGAATTTAAAAATAGGTCACAAGTTTGGAAAAAGTTTGACGATTTCGAAAAATGCTTAGTGAATTTTTAAAAAGTTCAAAAATTTAAAATAAAGTTCATTAGATATAAAAATAAAAAAAGGAAAAACAAAACGAAAAAGGAAATTGAGAGAGAAAAATGCGAGCAAATACCCTGCATGAAAAAACCAAAAGAGAAATCGCTCAAAATAACCTTGCAGAACATCATCTGAAAATGTACACAACAAGAATACAAAGAAGTAGAATTGTGCACAACTGGTTGTCTGTCCCAGCTGGTAATTGCGGCCGGAAATAAACCTAGTGGTTTTAGGATCGAATGTCAAGTGGCGCAATATAATTTGAAGCTTTAAAAGGAAAAAAATGTAAATGGGTCCGGCGGGTGGCCCACATATATATGAAAGTGGGTACGGTTTAAGGTGGGTGGGACAGGGGTTGTACAGTAGTGGGGTTCCTGTGCGGGTTCTAATTAACGAAGATCGAGTAGATTTGATCGGAACAAAAGATCAATTAGATTTGCTCGGAATGAAGATCATTTATATTTAATCGGAATTCAGGATACAAAAGAACAAAAGTAAGATATGGCCATTATGTGAAAACCTTATCCACAATATAACTTCTGATGGCATTGCTTGCTTTCTGAGGGTAGATCTGGATGGATTTTGTGTGGAAACCTCTGTTTGTGGAAGGAGATATCAATTGCGATCATCGAAGCAAAAGAACAAGAAATTGAAGAATAGTGGATACAGTAATCTTTTCAATGCTAGTTTAAGACGTAAAGACGAGCCACTAACTAGATATGTGCACATGATATCGATCATACACATATGATGTTGGTCATAGTAATTAAAATTTTGATTGAGTCACTAAAAAACTATTTTATTGAGAATGCATTCCAAGCGGGTGGATACAGGGAATGACAATATTAGTGCCCCAAACAAGAACAATTATCACTAGAGATTCAGGAATAAGCGCAACAACATATTTTCGTATCGCCTGGTCCAGTCCTGCAGTAGGCCCCGAGCCAACGGTTGCTGTCGTGTCTGCATAAGTTTTGGCAGACATTTGTATTGCAGACTTGAATAGGCAAGCACTCTTCATGAAGATCAACTAAACATTAAGGAAATGCAATGATATTAATTACAAATGTCTAGTAAGGTCTATTGTAGCAAAAATAAGGAATTCAGTAAGAAGAAGAAAAGATTAAAGGATGTTTGGAGATACGTATGTTCATAGCAATAGGTTGGTAAGATCAAAGTGGAAGACATGATCATAACAACAATCAAGATTGAACAACCCATGGCATGTGTGCGATTGCTCTTGATGACTGCCATGGCCAGGACTGAGGAGAAAACTACTTTAATTTTGCATACTAATCTTATGATTGTCGTTCTTAGGTTGTGATATATATAATGGCAAAAACAAATAGTAGGTAATAATCAATTAAATCTTGCATTTATGGATAGATTGGATTTTATTAATGTACAAATATCATATTTATTTATGTTGTTTATATTGGCAATATTTTTTTTTCATTTATGTCAAAATCAGCACCATTCTAAGGTATTTCCTTTTCCACCCCATTTCGGTGGTCCTTGTGGGTGCATTTATTTAGATACACAAGAAAATTGTGTAGATATCATATATTAATTTCCCTTTCATTTTTATATGAAAATCAATTCATAGAAATATTTAGTTAACTAAGCTTATCGAGTGTAATTATTCCATGATATTTTAACAAATCTCATAAACTTTTTAAGAAATTGGCTGCAATGCAGATATGTTTGTGATGTGTTCTATATATAAGCCCCATGCAGGTTAGATACATGATATCAAGCGTTCATTACTTTACCATACATTAGAGCCATGAAAACTTTGTATGCACCAACCTTAATGGAATTCGGAATGAGACTTGCATTACTCCATTTCTCCATGAACTTAATACTCTAGATGCATGCTGGATAGCAGTCGATGTGTGGAGTAATAGTAGTAGATGCAGGCAGGAGTTGGTCTACTGATCTTGGACGTGATGCCTATATACATGATCATTGCCTTGGATATCGTCATAATTATTTGCTCTTCTATAAATTGCCCAACAGTAAGTTATTGCATCGTATGTTATTTTCTCGAGAGAAGCCACTAGTGAAATCTACGACCTCGGGTCTATATTTTATCATATTGTTTTCAGATCTATTATTCCAAAAACCCAAAAATACATCACTGCACTTTTATTTATTTATTTCATTTTTGTGTTTTTGCAAGATCTATTTATCCAATCTCATACAATTTAATCTATCTCAATACCGAGGAGGGATTGACAACGCCTCTTACACGTTGGGTTGCAAGTATTTGTTCTTTGTGTGCAGGTTTTGTTTACATAGTGTTGCTTTTTTCTTCTACTGGATTGATACCTTGGTTTCATAACTGAGGGAAATACTTACCATTGTTGTGCTGCATCATCATCTCCTCTTCGGGAAAATACCAACGCAGATACATGCAATCATTGGCATACTCTCCTAAAAAAGGGCAGACCCCATTGAAGACGGGAGTGAGGTATCACAAGGCTGTTTCCGTCCACCTTCTCACGGAGCCGTTGTTGGCATATCACTCATCTTATGATTACCACTTCTGCAAGTGTTTATGCAGGAAATAATATATCAGGAATTAATAAGTAAATCCTTTGGACTTGTTCTCTCTTTAGTAGTGGTCTTATGTTTCATTTCAACATTTACCACAAAGCCTTAGGTTACAGTCCTTTATATATTCATATGGTCCTATTGAATGTAGTTCTTGATATGCACAGATAAATCTTGGTATGAAAGTCTTACTAGTAAATTAATATTTCCTTATTAATTGCAACCTTCTAATTTAAACTTAAGATATTATATGATCCTTTTGAACTCAAACTATGGAGTGGTTTCTAGGGGTGATCGCCCTTCCAGGATAATGAATTTCTTAGGAAATTTTTTCTAGAAGGTTATGTTACAGTGGTTTCAAGGTCAGGTGGCGCCACATGAATAGTATCTTGTATGAATTTCTTAGGAAATTGTCTCTATAAGGTTATCTTTATGTAATTATTACATGACTCTTCTGTTTATATTTTTTCAAATATTTTGTGCAATTGAGAAAATATTGTTTGCAATTATTTATGGCAGTTGTTTGCATTATTTTAAACACGTGTTACACATGCATTTATACTACTACCTCCATCCGATAATGTAATATGTTTTTACACCCATGTAATAACATCTTATATTATGGGATGGAGGGAGTAGTGTTTATACAGAGGCAATATTTGCTCATATTTCTGTATATCAAGAACTAATAACTATTTTAGTGTTGCCATGTAGGTAGGCTCTTTTATAGCATATATTGTGTGTCATCATTGTTAAGGGAATAGCTTATATCCCTTCACCATAAAAATGTCAATGTGATCATTGATAAGGGTATTTTATTAATAGATTATATCCCTTCAACATAAAAATGTCAGTGTCTTGCATTTCTTTGTAGTTTTTGGGTCTTCTAGAAATTTTATTAGGAAGGTATATCTCCGGATTGGATATATTTGATATTATGACATAACCCAGCTTCGCTATTTTTTTGTACATTATTTTTTCGCATTGATGTCCTATAGGCAGATCATAAGTGATGCTCCTTTATTTTGTATATCGGCCTTCCAAAAATAGATTCATGGCGCGATGCTGCATGTCATCACTTCATGCATGTTCCGGTGGCAATAATGGTCTGCAAATAAATATTGTCGGTTTCCTTCTCAAATTGATAGTATCTCCACCCCACCCCCAACAATAATTTACAATATTTATTTGCTTCTCAATCTGTATATGTCTAAAAAATGTTAATCATGTATTTTTTTAAAGTTAAACATGTATAATAAAATGTTTCTTATGTATAAAAAATGTACAATGTGTACGCAAAAAATAGACATATAAAATATTAATTATGTACTTTAAAAATGTTAAATATCTACATAAAAAATGTTCCTAATGTGTAGAAAAATGTAGAATGTCTATCCACAACAATAGACAACAAAAAATAGATTTAAAGTTGCTAATCATGTGTATTTGAAAAATGTAAAACGTATACAGAAAATGTTTTAGATGTATGCAGAAAATGTAGATTGTGTAAGAAAAAAGAACTAGAAATAAAAACCAGTGGAACCGATAAGAAACCAAGAAAACCATCGAAAGAACAAAGAAAATCAGATTAAAAACCAATGAGAAACAAAGAAAATTGAAGAAAACAGAAAAAATAGAAAAAGTTAACGAAACGAGCAATGCGAGCGAGCGAACTAACAATAGAAAAAGGTCCTACCCATTAATGTAGCAATCTGAGAAATGCTTCAGGAGGGGGGAGCTTACATCTCGTTATAAGCGAGATATAGCTCCCGCGCTTCATAACCGTTTCGGCATGAGATTCAGGTGTCGATGGTGGCTTGAGCGAAAGCACCGACACTATGATACTGGCAATACATCTCTTTCAGAAAGACATAGCCGGACCATGTTGCTGGTGCTTTCGCTTCAAGGCACCATCGACATCTCTTCAGGTCTTTATGGGCCATAAACCATGTCTGTCTGTGTAGCCTACTGTGGCATCGACTCACTTTGGGCGGTATTAATTTATAGTCTAGTATGTCTACTCGATCCTGACAATGTGCTGCCAGATGGACACCATGATAGGTGGATAAGCAATGCAATGGGAAGTTTTTTTTATTGGCATTAACGTACAAACCACCGTCTATGGAGCACTCTAGATGCATGTACAATAATTTATATTGGCTTAACATACAAACCATCGTCTATGGAGTATTCTAGATCTGTGTACGTGTACGTGTACATAGTGCTTTAGTGCTAGCGTAAAAGCAATTTAATTGGCAGTTAGTGCTAGTACTAGTGTTAATCAAATCATCACGGAGTTAAAGCTTGACTCTTTCTTTTAGTGATTCTCAAAAGGTTCAAGCTTTCCCCTTGGAAACAGGCGTCTTGGCGGCCTAGAACTCGTCCAAGAAATTTACGTCTAATTTTTCTTAGAGAACCAGAAGGGATTTTCCCCTATTGTGTTTTTATTGATTTTCATATAAAGTTACAAAAAAGTAAAGTAAAAATGCAGCTGAGATAGCTGGCATAGAGTCTAAAATGACTGTAAAGAAATGCAAAAGAAAAGGAAATGTATATACAGAAAAGCCAACGCCCAATTCTGGAATTCAGAATATTCCTTGAAGCTCTATGCACCAGCTGTCAAATCTCTTGCTTGAACTTTCCTCTGCAATAGTAAAGATCTGGCTAAATTCCTTTGAATATGAAATCATTTCCTGTCAACCAAATAACCTAGGAGGCAAGAACAACTAGCTACATTGCAAAAGGGAGATGCAAAGATGTTTTCAATGAAGAGATCTGATCCTGAACAGAGCCTTGTGTATGATTCCAGTTTGGGCATAGATGTCTCCAACAAGCAGTAGCAAATGGGCACTGGAAAAATCATTTCTGTCTAACTTTGGAAGTTCATTTTTCCCTTTGCTATGCACTGAAAATTCCAGCAGCTATTTGGTTGCATTTCCGGGATATTTAATGTTTTATCTTTTTAACAAAAATCAGTTCGATACGTACTCAATCTAATTGCTACTGTATTTTACAGTTTAATGGTTTTATTTTTGGATTTTTCCAATCCTCCGATTTCTCTCTTTTTGTGCTTGCTAGTTTTCATTTAATTTCGAACCTATTTAAAAACATCGTCATGTCACTTTATCGGTATACAACGTGAGCCTCGGGGCATGGTTACTGGAGCACAACTTGGCAATGAAGTCCAAGCCTATGAAGAGAAGGCTTGGCCCTTGGCGAAGGAGGTTGCGAGGATAAGGCCCTCCACCCTCTTGGAAGCGGAGCGGAGGGAGCTGAAGAAGAGGCCTCGGCAACGCAATACCACTGACCTTGGTTGAAGAAGCCATCCCAATCCGATCAACAGATCCACGTGCACTGCGCCTACCTCATGCGTGAACTGTCGGCGTTCTTGAGAGTTGAGACCAACAGTGCCATTGAGCGATGACGTATTTGTTCGGAGAAGGTGCGAGCGGCAGATTGAGATGGTAAGACACAAGACGGGGATTTACCCATGTCCAGGCCCTCCGAGAGGAGGTAAGACTCTACTCCAGTCTTTGGTGGTTGCAGCACCACCTCCATCTGCACGGCAAACTCGCCGTCCGTCGTCGCCGCTGCGATGACCAAGGTCGGCTTATGCTCCTCGTGGTCCGAGGGGACCGGCTCCACCTTCATAGTGGATGGGGTTGCGGCTGACAACGGACCCGACGACCAGGAGTGATGACTCAGTCTAGATCTAGAGCTCCCCTGGATACAGTGTCCCAGCGTGGCGGCTGGTCAGAGTGGTAATCATCGAGTAACCACCACGCTCGGGTCTTCTTGGCTTTCGTCTCCTTCCCATCACGACGGCCGGAGGTATGGTGGTGCGGGTTGGCCAGTGGATGTGTGGGAGAGGATGAGGAGTGTGCACATAGAATTTGTGCGAATGAGGCATGTCGGCTTTAAAGCCGGAGTAGGCTTTTAGGTCGTCTTGCTACCGTGAATGTGGGTAGTTGGCAGGCCGATCAGCCGGTGTGAATGCGTGGAGGGTTCTAGAGCCGGATGGCCAGAGAGGGTTTTTTGTGGTCCGAGGTGTCGGGGTCCGACATGGCAGATGCCTGCCGAAAGCTCCCTCGACTTAAGGTTGGCTTGTACGATTTCCGACATCCGGACTGGTTCGGCTCGATTTGTTGATCCGTGTTAGATGCTTGAAAAGTGCCGGGACAGCCTAGTGTGAATATTTGCGGTCGTTTTGGTAATGCACGTTGGAGATGCCCTTATTGTCACTCGAGTGGATCGGGAAGACCCTTCTTCTTCCTTATCGGTATGATTTGTTGTTATTGTTCTTCTCCTTCCTCTGTGTTGATGCTGGTGGGAGATCCTGCTTTGTCCGGGCGAATGGTCCGGCCGCGGTGCTGAACCGGTCGGATGACTCGAGTTCTCTTCCTTCTGGAAGGGACACTTTTCGTGGTGTACTCAAAGCCAAAGATGGCGACGGCTGTTGCAGGTGTGTTGGATTGATGTCCATACCTCTCAGCGCTGGTGTCAAGAAAGGCGGAAGCAACACGGCGGCAATTGTACCGTGGTCGAAGATGATGACCTGCTTGTGCCTGGTTGCAGATCCTTCTGCTGCAGCGGTCTTCTCTCAAGATTCAGGGATGATGACACAGGGCTCTGGAGATCTTCTTTTTTTTTTAGCATCAATACAGACACAAGCGCTCATATACACGCGCATACACTCATCCCTATGAACGCACACACGCACACCTTAGCCTTATGAGCACATCCGAGAGACTGAGCTGGCATATCATCTTGAGATTTACGAAGTCACCGTAGGCGCCTCGTCGTCGACGGAAACGTCTCCTCCCACTGAAAGCGCATCGCCGGAAATCCTGAAATAAATCCAGAAATAATGCGAGCACCAGGATTTGAATCCTGGTGGGTTAGGAATACCACTGTCCACCTAACCATCTCAACCACAGGTTGGAGATCTTCTTGTATTATGGTTGTCTTAGGGTACTTTAGGTGTTCATGGTCCTTTGTGTTTGCATTTCAGTGTGCTTGTAAGGGTCAATTACTTTGTATTGTTGCGTGATTTGAATGAAAAGTTCTAAAGAAAAAATCAACCGTATTTTTCGCAAAAAAGAAAAAGAATCAATCAACGGTACGTCTGATATGATGGTGACACAAACGGTAACGAACCAGCCAACAAGCACGGAAGGAAAGGAAGGATCCTCTGATTAATTCTGAAAAAAACGTACTATATCCGCCACATGGGATGGAAACTAATCCTCTGATTTTCAGCTCGTTTGGACAGTTTTTGAACGCTTTGGATTTTTGTAAACTAACGAAACTTCCGTCAATCACGCACAACGGTCAATTGCTGGCTCCGTTCCGTTAAGTACTGCTGTCTTTCTCTTCCTCCTTCCGCTGTGCAGCAGCAGCACCAACACCAACAAAAGCAGAGCCATGGCGATGATAGTCTTGGATGCATGGAGTTCATCCGCCCCACCTCCCACGCATGAACATGTATGTACCATTCATCCATGCCTTTATCTTATCTCCTTCCTGTCCTTTATCTACTTATGGTTAATTATTCATCTGGCCGGACACGTTTCTCCTCTCATCAATGTTTTGGATCTTCATTATCTGGAAAAAAATGTTTTGGATCTTTATTCTGAATTTAAACTTCTTGCCAATAAATGGTAACAAAAGGAGTTACGATCGCAGGACAAGGGGCTCGCGCTCGCTATTATCGCTGACCAACAGAACATGGGGGTTGACGAATGCGATGATCCAGAGAGCGAGGTCATGATTTTGTAACTTATATATGTATGTATAAGTGCACGACTTCTTGATCAATCTAAACCTCATTTGTGGCAGGTCGTGAGGCCGGATGATGAGCAGCCAAAGCGTCCTGGCGGGCGGGTTAAAGTGTGTGCACATAAACCCAAGACGAAGAAAGTAAGTTGATACACTCCCGAAATACATTCTTATGTTTGCTCTTGTGATATTGGGGAAAATTAGAACCAGTAAACAGAGCTTCCAGTCGTATTTCTGAACTCACAATACTTGAGCTCGGATTATCAAATCTTTTACCTTCTTCTTTTCTGCGGGTGATCAATCTTTTATCTTCAGCCGCATATATAAATAGATCCTGAGTTTGATGCTCTACTTTCACTGGTTATCTTGATAGGTGAAGAGAAGGCGGCTGGCAGATTCCAAGAGTGACAAGGGTGATAATTTTGCGCCAGTGGTAAGAATGGGATATCGAAATTTGGTTCACAAAGGCATTTTTGTATTCAACGCTTGAAAGAAACATATGTCCGTATATCATGCTCATTTTGTATGGAAAGGCAAAACATATGGTATGTCTAAGAAGTAGTTTGTGTACTTGTGTTACAGGAGAAGAGAGGGAGGCCGATACGCGCCAAGTCTGCTAAGAGCAAGACGTGGTGCAACCCGGAGTTTGTTTACGGGGACAACATCAACATTAGTAGCAGTAGTGAGAGCGATAGCGAGGGAAACAAAGATGCTGATTATAATCCTATGGCAAGGTCCTATACATTTTAAATTGCTTGATTTAAACCTTTTGTCATTCAAATCTTTACCACACTTGTTTGTAAGCAGATTAATTTTTATGAAGTAATTTGTGTACTTGTGTTACAGAGGAAGACAGGTAGGCTGGTACGCGCCAAGTCTGTCAAGAGTATAATATGTGGCGTAAACCGGAGTTTGTTTACGATGACAACCTCGACATTAGCAGTAGTGGGAGCGAGACTGAGGGAAACAAAGATGATGATTATGATCCAATGGTAAGGTCATTATATATCAGACTCATTTCGTGAAATGATAAGAAAACAAATGTTTGTAAGTACAGGTTAATATGTATGTCAAACTAAGAACATGTTTTGATTTGACAGGCATCCGACATTGATGGCCACCCAAAGAAATGTGCAAGGTACTTCCATCTCGTTGATTTTTTTATGAGTGGAGTGTCATAAAAATAAAAGACATCGAGTGTGTTTGACTCACAATCGAATATTCGAACAGAAGATCTCAAGGGAGGCCAACACGCGCCAAGTCGGCTAAGAGCAAGATGTGGCGTAAACCAGAGTTTGTTAACAGCAACAACATTAACATTAGTAGCAATGGTGAGAGCGAGAGCGAGAGAAACAAAGATGATGATTATGATCCGACGGTAAGGTCCTACATGGATCATTTAAAATTTCTTGATTTAAGACATTTTCTTCATTCAAAGCTTGAAAGAATTACATGTTCATATATAAAACAAAACAAATGTTTCCAAGCAGATTAATATGTATGTCAAACTAAGCACATGTTTTGGTTTGACAGGCACCTGACGCTGATGGCCACCGCCAGAAATATGCGAGGTACTTCAGCTCTTATTTGTTTTTTTCGTGAGTAGAGTGCTTTAAAATAAAACATCTCGAGTGTGTCTGACTCGCGCACCTGAATCTTCCAATAAATTACAGCTTCCATGACACACATGGCTCTGCTTTCGAAAGAGCTTCGGAGGTAATGAAGAAATTGGCAGGAAAAGGAGCAAGCTTCATCATGCTTATGCAACCCTCACACGTCGATAGGGTTTTCTGGCTTGTAAGTTTATTCTTTGGAGGTTCGTTAGCTTCCTTTTTTGGTACCTACGTATTTGAATTTCTCGTCGTTCCTGCCCCAGGGTATCCCGCGTAAATTTTGCAAAGAGCATCTTCCAGAGAAAGGCACTCTGATGACCCTAGAAGATGAAGAAGGACGGAGTTACAATGCAAACTACCTTGTAGCTAGGGATGGACTTAGCGGCGGGTGGAAAAACTTTGCGGAAAGGCATGGCCTTAAGGTCGACGACACCCTCGTCTTTCGACTCGTGAGCTCGGAAAAATTCAAGCTGAGTTGTTTCATCAATTTCCATATGTCATTCCTTTGTGATATTTTTTTGTCAAATGCATGGCAGAAGCCGTGCCCATTGATTCTTTAGTGATTTAATTATTGGCAACTGCCTATTGTTTTCAGGTGTACATAGTAAGAGAGAATGAGCTGACGACAACTGATGATGATGTCAACTCCAAGGACGAGGATCTAAAGGTTACTACCGAGGGCAACAGCACAAGAGCCAACGATGACAGCAACAACGAGATCGACCTAGCAGCAGCCAATGATGTTGGGCCGCCGTCGGTGGAGAATATGAGACTGAGAGCCCTCGCGTGGAAGATGGCGACTGTCCAGGATGCTCTCAGGGCGGTGAATGAGGAGGTGGAGGAGCTGGAGTTGAGCGTGGAGAAGGCCGCGCAGGCTGTACGGCGGATAGCGACCCCACTAGGTGAGAAGGTTGTGACTTGTGAGATTGAGGCCAGAAGATGAAGCAATGACATGCAAAGTTTAGTTGGCACTCTTACAAGCTACACTGACTTCATCTTCAGAGACTTGTCAAGTTTCTGCTGACATGCTAATAATTAGTGGCCTCACATACATGTAGTCAGAAGCATGTATGGTCCACTTGAATTGCCGAATTCTCAGTCTAAGTATTTGAAACAATGCCGGTGGTCAAGGTCTGACTACATGTCCAAATCAACAACAAAATATTCTCCTATGTGTGTCCTATTAGTAGTAGCAAACAAAGTACCATGCATGCCAAGTGCTGGCATTGCACAGTAGTTAGTACTAGGAAGGAGGTGGAGCAAATTTCATCTCATAAGGATGATGAAGCAAATTTCTTCGTCTTTCACTTGTGGCCATTCAAAGTCGAGAAATAAACCATGCATATTACTGTCGTGCTAAGAAATAACAAATCAAATCAGAATGGACAAGCAGCAGAGCAGAGTGGTTACATACATGAATCATGATACAAGCCTTCTTCGCCGGTGCCGGCGCAGGTAGCGGCGCGTCCGGGGTGATGGCGGCCAGAACTCCTTGTCCTGCTCGAGCGTCGTGATGTTCTCAGGCGTCAGAGTGAGGCTCCACGACAATGTTGCCGCCGCCCTCCCGGCCTGGGTATAGCGACTTATTGCCGTCGAACTTGTTGGCCCTGCCGCTGCGCGCCGCCACGGGCGTCCCCCACCCCAAGTCACAGGCCCTGACGTCCTCAGCTATATCGGGATTCTCTTTGGCAAGGCTTCCAGCGCGGCTGGTACGTGTGGGGGTTTGACCGGCAGTTGCAGGCTTGGCCGGATCTACACGATGGTGTTCAAGGCCGGCGAGGTGGCAATCGGTGGTGAGGTCGCCCGCGTGGCAGCGGCCTCACGGCGGACTACGATGGTGACTGTAAAGTCTTTGCGAGTGATACTCTCCAAGATACGGTGGTTGCTTCGACGATGTTATGCAATCTATCGACAATGGCTTGCCACAGAGGGTATGATTGCGCAGTGGCGGCTGTCGGTTTTCTAACCCAACACATGTAGAACACATGCTTGACTTCGATTGTGATGCTTTTTGAGTACCTGGTCTCGAGCTCCGGTCTGAAAACCTAGGTCTGGCCCATGCCGGTTATACCTGTCAATGATGATGTTTTGCCGTCGTTACCTTGTCGAAGGTATTGCTCGGATATGCTTGGATTGTTTCTTCAAGGTGAAAACTTAGACTCTTCTTTTTGGTAGTTGGTTCCAGTGATGGTGACGCTCGAGCGTCGTTCCGTTCCTGAAAGTGTCGCTGTTGAAGAATCTTGATGTCCATGTGGTGTTATGAGATAGTTGGTGTGGATATGGTTATTATCGTAGTTTGTCGATCGTGATTCAGAATGCTTCAGGATAGAATTTTTTTTCTCTCGCTTAGGCATAACTTTGGCCTTATATGACACTTTGCTATTTGCCGGTGTTTTTTTGTGTGTGAGTGAATTGGTGTTGGCTGTGTCAATACTAGCTACGCAGAGGCCGAGTGTGTGCTCACTGTGTTTGTATTATCTATGCTTCATTTCGAGTAATAAAATTCACCTTTTATCTTGCTTAGGTTCTCTCGTTTTCCCTCCGCCTTGGTCGGTGCACAACCTAAGATGACTTATTCACCTAGACGGAGGTAGTACAACATATGTTTCCACAATATATTTTTTGGAAACGCTTCCCAACTAGACGATCGAACATGAAACATCCGTCGTGTCGTATGCATGTTGTGTGCCCCTGACTGAGACGTCTTGCAACAACCCTTGTTGCAAGACGCGCCGGCGGCACATGAACTAAGTTACAGCTCGCGTAGGAAAAATGACTGTTGAGGGAATTACAACAAGGCTCGTGTTGCAAAGCGTTGAGTGCAACACGAGGGCTCAACGAGCATATGAGATACATAAAAAGGAAAAAATATTCGTGGTTTGCAACAAGGATCGGGTTGCAAAGTGCTGAGTGCAACATGAGGATTATCACAAAGGCACATGTTGCAAAGTGCTAAGCGAAATACGAGAGTTGTTTTTTTGCAAAGACTCAATGAGTAGATCGAAAGGCCGTCGCATTAGAAAAGAAAATGTTCGAACGATTGCACAAGGCTCATGTTGCAAAGTGTTGACTGCAACATGAGACTTGTTGTAAAATCTCTATGAGCAGATCGTACTGCTGTCGGGCAGAAAAAGAACAAGAAAAATGTTTGGAGGGATCACAACAAGCAGGATCATGTTGCAAAGGGTTGAGCGCAACACGAAGCTTGCTGCAAAGTCCCAGTGGCTCATGGGGAGGGATCAGATCTCCGTTCGCGGCATCAAATGGACGACCGAGCAATTGATCTTCTAGGATTATCATCCGATCAACGTGTATCACGCCTCATAAATTTGAGGGCCCTAGTTGGTGGGATTTTGAATAATGAATTTAGCTGATTAGGTATACGGCCATATGGGCTTGGTGCCTGAAAGAAGTGGGGAGAAGTAGGGTGGGCTTTCGAGCTAAACATAAACAAATGCATACAACAAATCAATTCATTGTGTTCTGAAGCACAGTTGCTATATATTTGTTCGATGTGTTGTGTCCATGTCATTGTATGTACGAGACATTTATATTACATTTTATATTTTATCTATCACGATGTTGTAGAAGAATGACTTTTGCACTAATGTGTTCTTGATGATGTACTATTGTGCTATCCCCCTTCCAATCACTTTACTCATTTACTTCCTGATGATGGGTTCCTCAATGTTTCTCACTAAATTGTAATAGATGACATGGATTGAGGTGGGATTCACATGGAGAGTCCAATCTCAAGGCTTATTATTCGCCTAGAGTCGCTTCTTGTATGTTTGATTTTTCTAACTTAGGCCTTCAATTTCATAAAATCGTGACATTTTCTACATGAATATGACCCTCAAAACGTACAATGGGCCATTAATTATATGTATGAAACTCAACATAATCTTAATAAATTATAAAAAATTAAGACACATATAAAAACAACATATGTTGTTATACTTTCAAAGTAACTGAAACTATGCCTAAAACGTCATATTTTGTGAACTACTCCCTCCATCCCATAATATAAGATCTTTTTCAACACTGTGTTAAAAAAGCTCTTATATTATGGGACGGAGAGAGTAGATGCCACATATTGTAATTAAACAAAGTAGAAATCGTGTTCCCATTTGCCATATGCCTTGGTTTTCTGTGCAACTTTTTTGTATATTCCGAGCTATATGTAGCAAACTAAGTGTTGCTTATATATATTATGTATGTCCATGAGTCCATTTAAACATGATTAAATATCTCAAAGGGGGTGTGGAAATCAAGTGTGTAAAGCATTTTGTTCCTAGACCATACAAGCCATAGTCTAGGTGCAATTCAATAGAGCATTCTAGAGCAAACGAGTGTATGTTGCCAATGGTGCATGGTTTAGTGGATCCTATTTTCACTAGTTTTCTTCGTTTCTTTTCTCGGTTTTCAATGGTTTTCTGTTCTTTTTTTTTCTATGATTTCTTTTCAGTTCCTTCGTTTCTTTTCTCTGTTTTAATTGGTTTTTTTTCTTTTCTTCGTTTTCTTCGGCTGTCTATTTCCTTTTTGCATTTTCCCCATTTTTCCTTGTTTCTTTCTCAATTTTCACTGTTTTCATTCGTTTTTGTTAGTTTTCTTCTATATTTCTTTTCCTTTTTAGGGTTTATTTGTTTCTTTTTTGGGTTTGATTTTTTTCTTTCTTCTTTTCTTCGGTTTTCTATTTCTCTTTCGCATTTTTTCATTTGTCTTCGTTTCTTTCTCGATTTTCACTGTTTCACTCTTTTTTTGTTAGTTTTGTTCAGTTTTTCTTTTCCCTTTTTATGGTTTATTTGTTTCTTTTTCAGGTTTGATTGGTTTTCTTCACTTCTTTTTGTTTCTTTTGTCATTTTCAATTGTTACTTTTATTCAACACATGTCGACTTTTTGTCGCTGGGGATGGACTTAGCGGCGGGTGGAAAAACTTTGCGGAAAAGCATAGCCATAAGGTCAGTGACGCCCTCATCTTTTGACTCGTGAGCTCAGTAAAATTCAAGGCAAGTTATTTCATCAATTTCCATATGGCATTCCTTTGTGATTATTTTTTGTCAAATGCACGGCAGAAGCAGTGCCCAATTTCCTATTGTTTTCAGGTATATACAATAAGACATAGTGAGTTGACTGACAACTAATGATGATGTCAGCTCTAAGGAAGATGATGATGTCAAGCGTAATGACGAGGATGCAGAGTGTAATGATGATGATGATGGATCACCGTCGATGGAGAAAATAAGACTAATGTCATGGATGAGAGCCCTTGCGTCGAAGATGGCTACTGTCATGGATGCTCTCAAGGCGGCGAATGAAGAGGTGGGGGAGCTGGAGTCGAGCGTGAAGAAGTCTGTGCAGGCTGTGTGGCGGATGGAAGCCGCACCATGGTGACAAAAACATCACCAACTTGTGCAAATCTTGAGTAACTATCTAGGACGGTGTTTTCATGTGCACATCAGCTTCAACTTGTGCAACAGGAAAGGTGTTTTATTATGTATATGTGTGCCAAACAGCTACTGAACATCCAATTTCTCAAATCTCAATGTCATTTCTAGCGGTTCTGAACTTTTTTTTGAGTGGTTGAACTTTATATATTCAACTACATGTCTTGTGTCCTCCATTTGAATCTTCAATTTCTTCTCTCCGAAAGCAGCTTTCTTAAATCCCACTGAGACCTTCATCTTCTATAATATCGTCTGTGAGTAGGAGCTAACTGCTAAATCAGAATGCTTTAGTTGTAAACTTTCCTCCCGTTTCAACTTGCACCAGCTTGCTCATCTAGAGATCTTTCAAAAACATTCCTCGTCACATTCTGGACTATATCCGCGTGTCCAAATACACGGCCTTGGCGGTGATGGAGTCAGCCAGGTGTTTGATAACTCTCAGAAGCAGCACTAGTAAGTGGGGGCGGCAATATTGTAGGATTTCATTTTTGGTGTTGCTCTTTGGGTGTCGAGTCATGACTTTTAGGGTGAAAGCCTAAGGTTCATTGGTTGTGCCATGCAACTGTCTTGCTGAAGGAATTGTTTTGAGAGCTCGAACTTCCTTCAGGGTGAAAATCTAAGATCTTGGATTGGGCAAACATGGCGCTTGTGCACTGTTCACTTCTTGAAGGTATTGCGTTTGGAGACCTCTTATGTTTTCTGGGTGTTATATTTGGTGGTGGTTGGTGTGCTACTGCCGAGAGGAGTTGGTCGATGTGGCGTGACCTTTGTTTTTTCCTTTTTCTCTTTTGTCCTTTGGATGTGTGCATCCTCGATGTCTTGTGACATCTTGTAGATGCAGAGGCTGGGTGTAATTGGTATCTTTGCGATATTAATCTATTTCCCTAAAAAAATGTGTGTACAAATGTATTAAGGTGTCCACTTTCTTTCTTCTATCTGTATCCAAGAGAAGAGTGAAGTGCATCGTAGGTCCTTGGACTATTTCGATGGTCTCACATAAGTCCTTAAACTATGAAAAGTGGCATCTAGGTCCTCAAAAATCCTTGAAGTGTAATAAAGTGTATATATGTGACACTTCCGAAATAGTTTAAGGACTAATGTGACACCTTTGAAATAGTTTAAGGACCAGGATGACACACATATTGCACTTTAAGGACCTGGATAACGATTTTCATAGTTCGAGGATCTACATGACACCTCTGAAATAGTTCAAGGACCTATGATGCATTTCACTCCAAGAGAATAATGCTCAGTAAATTTCAAAGACGTGGCATCAATGGGAGAGAATCTGAGCAAATATCTTCTTGATGTCAGGTGGTCGGCGATGTTGACTCTGTGTTTTGATTTTCGGTTTGAGCTTTTTTTCGCCTTAGGCCGAGATGGCCGAAATTCGGTCATTTTCAAAAATTTCGGCTGAAATTTGACCAAATTTTAACTACGATTTGATTTAAATTTGACTAAAATTTGCCAAATTTGATCAATTTCAGCCTAAAAATACTTTCCGCCCCAGACTGAGATGGCCGAAATTCGGCCGAAATCCGTTTTTTTTGACCGAAAATCAAAACACAGGACTCGGGACGAGGGCTTGCGGAAGAGGAGCCCCTTCTGGATGTAGTTGTAGGAGAGTGTGGCGGCTCATTTGGATGCACCGGCGGCTTTGCGATCATTAGACCATCATGCTGGATTGGGATAACTAATAGTAAAAGGCGATTGCTACAAATCAACCGGCCGATTTTCTAGGAGTCAGGTCCTGGGCCGTCGGATCCATTGCTCACGAACCGGTCGATTGGTCAACGCAGCAAAGCTGAACCGCAGCACCCGCACCCTCCATTAGCAGATTGACAGTACCACTGCATTTCCGGTGCCCACCGGCATGTTGCACTGCAGCTCCGCCGGCCGGCACGCAGCGCCACGTCCGCTGCACTACAGCTCTGTCGCCGGCGGGTAGCACCATGCCCGCTGCACTGGAGCTCCGCCGTCGGTGAGATTTTCTGGTCCCTGCAGTACATGCGCTACATCGCAACTCTGTCGCGCCACGATGAGACGATAGCAGCACACTGCACTACAGCTCGCCGTCGGTGAGGTCACTGGTGGCAGCACCATCCACGCTGCACTGCAGCTCCGTCGCCGGTGAAGTCGCTGGTGGTAGCACCATCCATGCTGCACTGTAGCTCTGCCAGTGAGGTCCGCCGCTTGCAACAGTACAGTTGCATCACAGCTCTGTCGCCCGCGCAACACCATGGATGTTGCGTTGAAGCTTCTGCCTGCCGGCGAGATCAACGGTCGCATCAACGCATGTGCTGCATTGCAGCTTCGCCGCAGCAACGCTAACGACACGACCCTCCCATAGCACGGCGACGCCTCCTCGAACTCCAGCAACGCCGGAGAGTGCTGCATCGCAGCGTCGATGATCCTTCAGCCGTCTTGTTTGCAACGCTGCAAAAGTCGATGGGCTGCTGCATAGCCCCCCCCCCCCCCCCCCCCCCACGCCCTTGGCGTGCAGCACCAACAACAGTCGACGAGCCGTTTTGCAACGCCGGCAGCGGTCAACGACGAGATCCATGGGGTGGCAAAGGGAGGGGAGTATCAGCTCCCGTGGGAAGAGATATTAGGCTGGCCATAGTGGGGTTATCATAACCGGTATCATGCACTCAGCAATAGCAAACATGATGATGTGGCATATAATTAAAGAAGAGAGAAAGGGTTAGAGTAACATAGGTAGATACCGTAATATAATAAATACTATACTACTTTGTGTCATACATGGCGATAAATAAGGTCCTATGATACTACTATGCACTACGAGGTGGTATCATACACTAGTATCATATGCATGATACTAGTATATGATCCTCCCCACTATGAGTATCCTTAGGCAGAGGGCGGCGATTTCAAGGGAGAAGAAGAAGGCCGGGTTGGGGGGGGGGGGGGGGGGGGGGGGGAGGGGGGGAGGGGGGGTTATAGTTGCAGCAGGCAGCGGCGGTGGTGCTGCTCGTCATGGGGGCCTCTCCTCTGCCCGTGCGTGACGAAGAAGATGGAAGGGAGAGGGAGAAATATGTGGAAGAGATGACTCTGTAAAGAGATAAGGTTAGAACGAGAGCGGCGGGCGGGACCTCACAGGGGCACGTGGCGAGTAGTGGAGATGGCTTACGAGAGAAAAGATCATCCGGTTGTTTTTAAGAGTTTTCCATAATAATAATAATAAATCAACAAGCTACTGCAATAGGTTAACTAATACTAAAAATATCTGGAATACCAGTACTAATAATAATTAATTCACAGTACTATGCAGTACAGTACACAACTATCTGTACCATTGTGCACTAATAATTAATTGCATAAAGTACACAACAAGCTACTGTATCAATAATTAATTATTTAATAGTACTAATACATCTGCATAACAATGATTGTACAAAAAAATTTGGGGAATCTTGTACAATTTACAACAAATTAATGAATAGATTACAACAGATAATATTCTGTACCATGTTCATATATGCACACCACCTATAATTACTCGACTATCTTCTTGTTTCTTCATTCAAGACATACAAATCTTCTCTTTCTTTCAAGAAATCACTTTCAGCCTGCCGGGTTCATAGGGTAGCATTGCCAGCAGAGGAGCATAATTCAGTTGCTCCATACCCGAAGTAACTAATTTAGTCGGAGCAAAGTACCAATCTATGATACTCTCCAAGGGCCCATATGGGGAATATATTGCGATAAGCCATATAACATAAGGGGCCATTCTTCAAGAAACTTCCAATCATTTCCTGTATAATAACAACAAATTATAGTATTATAGCATTATAAGATAAGAATATAAGATCAGAATATAGGATTTTGGATTAAATTGTAGTATAAGTGTATAACACATGGTACATTGTAGCAGTTAGTTACCTCCTGAGGGAAGTCACCATTGCCGAGTTGCATGTTCATGATAAGTCCTGCTGCTTTGTGCAAAGGAGATGCATCTCTTTCGGCCTGAACTTCGAAGAAAAGCTAGAATTAATTCAATACTTCATAATTCAATGGAATTAATTAGAACCTGAACCTTGAAGTTATCCTATAATTTTTTTTCCAAGATCAGAAGTTATACTATAGATTCGTTCAATTATTCTGGGGCTAAAGGTGCATTAACTCCATGGTAGTTCTTTGGAATTTGACATTTGGAGAGAGAAAGAGAAGTGAACACCTGTCCAGCTTTCATTAGCGCCAACATCGCCCATGCGGTGTTGACTATGTGTGATTTCTCCCCATCTAGGTTCGTGTAAGCCTGTTTAGAATTTGAGATGACATGTGTGATCAGTTACCATAGGAAGTGCATGTGTTTTTGCCAGTATCTTGTTTCAAGGTATATTGAAGAAAGAAATGAAGAAAGAATAACCCCGTAAAACAAGAAAAAATAAGGAAGAAGAAAGAATAAAGAATATTTTCTTTGTCAGGATCCTTGATTTTCTCAAAGATGTGAGCACTTTCTGTTCATCAACATAAGAAGTCATTCGACGGCGTTTACCTTGGTTGTGGATGAAAGATGACTCTCACCCCATCCACCATTCCTTAGCTGCTTCGATAATAGAAACTGGCAAGCCTTCCGAATGTAGGTGCTGTTATTGTAACACTGTCCAACTGCTGATAGGCCCTCTATAGCAAACCATGTGCCATATGTGAAGCAAACACCCCATGATCCAAACCTGCAAAATAACTTAATGACCATCGATTGCTAATTTCTCCATCAAGAGAAGTTGCAGCATTTTGCCAAAAGTTCAATATGTGACCATTTTCTTGTTTAGTTAGCTAATGAAAGGTAGCAATGTGTCAAGAACACACCTTCTCCTTGTTAATACTTATAAACACTAGAATTCTTTTGATAGTAGACTGACCATGAACCGTCCTCATTCTGTGACTTCTCGATGAATTCTGTCGCTCTCCTGATGCACTGTTCTATTTCATCTTCCCGATGCACGGGGTATTTTTGCCGAAACAGGGCCAATGCTTGGATGACCGACGAGGTACACTCGACGTACCTGTGATATGTATGCGTATTAATATTGAGTCACATGCAAGAGCTATTGCTAAGAAAAGTTGTAGATTTCTTACTGATGCTCCACCATGATGTCTGCATATATCTCTGTCATGTTTAAATTCTGAAAAAGGGAAAAAATATATTAAAAGTCTCATTACCCAATGTTAAATTGAGTTTCCTAAACTCCAAATAATAATAGCATGAAGTGCAGGTGTTTTACAAGACACTTGCCTCCATCCAAGGATGTGTACGAGCTAGCTCCCAAGTTCCATAGCCACCATTAGGATTCTGCAGACAACCTACTAGTGTCAAATCATTTTTACACAACCTGACAGAACTTGCACATACGAGTAGACATTGCTTGTACTGAATCTGCCTTTCGTTACCAGTCATATGGCCTTAGTGCTGAATTATTCACTAGCATCAAACTGAAAACTAACATTTACCCAACTTTACGGACATGCCCCTGTCTATGCACAGACCAAAATATAGAATCTGAAGTACAACATGTGTTTCCACACCTGTAAAGATAATAATATGTTCACTGCATCATGGAAGCGGCATGTTTCCATCTGATCACCCACGATATCTGACGGAAACTTTGAGAGCAGTAACAGAGCCTGAAACAGAGGAATTACAAAAGCCTGAAAGGCTGAAACAAAATGAAATGCATTACTTTGTAGTAGCAAAATGAAAGGCATGTTTCCATTTTAGTTCTGTCCACTTTATTTTGCATCTTTAGTTAATTTGATATCGCACCTTAAGAGCTTCTGCTGTGCAATCTGAAACTTGCCAGCCCTGATCCGCAACCTGGAAGGCCCATCCTCCTTTAGAAATGTGACGGTACTTTCTGGCGAAGTCACCTGAAGGATTGTCCACAATCTTAACAAAATTAAGTTAGTAGGGTTAGGGATTAAGTCAAGATAAATATAAGTAACAAGATTCAATTCTGGAAAATTAATACCTGGGATGCTTTTATGAAATGGTGTGCTTTCTTGAGAGGGCTTCCAAATTCCTCTGCAACATCACCCGCTAATATCGCTTGTACGGCGAAAGCGACATCCCATGATTGACCTGCACACACCTTTTGAATGAACAATGAAGTTGTGTAACATCAGTTAGTTTGTGCACAAATTTCAATTTGACTGAGATGCATTTTAAATTGGAAGGATATATTCGCCCTGTATATTACAGAAACAAGAGTCATTAAAATTTACCCGCACTTTCATCCCATCTTCGCCGAGCCATAGGAAATCAGCAACTCTAGCCAAGTGGTGCTTGAATGCATCTGAATTGGGATTCTCAGACCAACAGCATAACATGGATAATGCCTGTAATAATGTTTATTCTTTGTGAGGAAATGATGTTCATTTACAGCTCACTGAAAATCAGCACTGAATTATTTTGATAAGACCTCCGCAAGCCTTACCTTTTGCGCGGCGCCGATGCAGATATACCGTGAAATATCATCTTCGTATTTCAGGAAATCAGCAATTTGTCGTAGAGCTTTTCGTCTCATGTAGGAAACTGGCCAACATGTCAGAAAAGGTTCACCGAAACTGTAAAGGCAATCGGACAAGCATTCTTGGAGCCAGGTATGTGGATGATAGGCATCTTCCTGCATTTGAATTCATAATCTGTTGTCACCAATCCTTTAAAACTGAACAAGAAATTCACTGACAGTTTATTCTAGTTGTGAGGACAGATTGTAACTGTGACAGATCAGAACTCTACATATGAAATTAAATCTAAATGTGAAATCACGTAGAATACTTGCAGAACAAACGGTAAAACTATATAGTTAGTGGACTCACCTTTGCGCATAATTTGCGTGCTTGCTTCCAGTTAATCTTTTTGTAGGGGTGAATATGCAGCTCTTCCCTTAATGATAAAACGAGTTTTGTTATTGGGCCAACAAACTTCTTGCCATATAAATAGGACATGGGGATGAAAGCCATTCTGAAGTGACTCCACAACCGTCCTGCATTTGAGAAACCACATGATTGTTCTCATAAAATAAGCTCTTCCTAATATGGTTCATGCCTAGTGTTGAATAACCAAGTAATTAATTGTCGTAACATGGTTGAACACTTAACGCGCCGGCGAAGAACTCTGCGTACCTGGTTGAATAGGAACGAAGGATGGCAGAAGGAACAATTCTGGGGGCATAGGGTTTACACCTGACCATTCAAAAACCCCAAGTACCTGCAGCATCAGGTATATAGTTCATATGCGCTTCGGGTCGATCGACATAAATAGTTTTGTCAAACTTTTACTCTTGTTGAAGTATTCTGCATAACTGAAAGCATGCAGTTTCAGACTTGCTTGTTAACAAGAACATATTTTTTACTCTTAGTATATTAACAAGAAGCGTCAAATGTTTGGCGAATCAAGCTAACTTGTGAATCACTTGCTGAAAATAGAAACTTGGAGCCGGCACAAGGACGATGATTGTTACCGAGAGCCAGACTTTTCCCAAGATTGGTATCATTGTTGCACCACCATGGTCATGTATCCATTTCCTAGCTTTCGGCATGGACATATCCGGTCCATCATCAGCACCCTCACCAAGTAGTCTTAGAGTGGTATAGTTGAGAGCCGAGCTGAGCATGGAGCTCTCACCTTCCGCATGTAGTCCCCATCCTCCATCCATATTCTGATAATACAAAAACTTGGGTCAGTCTATTTATTCCGATATAATTTCTTGTGTAAATTTTTTGAAGACATCCGTAGAAACAGTTTTAGTGAAAAATATATATTGTGGAAAACAGAACTTGCTAAAAGTTACCCAAGATTAATTCCTGGCAAATGTGGCGTGCACCTTACCTGTCGGTTGTACAGATAGCGACAGATCTCCTTGCGGTGTTCTGACGATAGCGTAGTACCTAACGACTCCGTGACATACAAAACTATGATCTGCAGCAAGCAGGAATGAACAAACATGAGAATGTCTCCCATGTCGATGTCACACCAAAGTTGTGAATAGTTAGCAAGAATATATAGCACGCATAACCATCTAAATAAATGTTTATCATAACTAACTTGATGGTGATGATGATACAAACAAACAAACATCAAATTTATGTATGATGCATCTTAATTACCATGGTTGCTGTGGTAAAGAGAGGCCCCGGAAAATCTCCTGGCCAGTGCCCATCATGCGCTTGTACGGCTGAGAAGTATCTGAGTGCCCTTCTCAGTGTCTCCGACACCGTAGCTATATTGATATCACCACTAGTTTCATCATCTTTTGGTTTCTGTTGTTGGTCAAGGCTGAACTTATTCCCCTTTGCTAGCTGCACAACAAAAAGCAGAGCATGTACTCAGTTTCATAAAAACGCTTCAAATATTCAGTTGGATAGATACCACCAAGACAAGGTGTGTATATATCGGTGCATTTTAATTACCTGCATGCGGGCCAAAACATCGGAGCTGTGCCTTGTCCTGAACCTGTTCTTCTGGAATTCGGCCCGTGAAGCGTCGACCGCATCCCGCTCTTCGCTTGATCCGGTGTCATTTTGGTCAAACTCCCATGTTTCTCTTCCGACGTGATTGTTACCGCTCGTGAGCCACGGGCCACCCTCAGCAATCTTGAGCTTCCACATTTGTATTTTTTACAGCACAAACACAATATTCTTCTGCCACTATCAAGCCAGACCTGATGGCAAAAGCAGGGTTTAAGAGGTCAGAAATTTTGGAAAGAATATCCATAATCAGGTTCTCTCTTTTACTGTTGGGAGGTTTTGCCACCTTAATTTCTACATGCATGCAGCAGTTTGATATAATATTTTTTGGAAATAGGAAATATGACATGTAAACGTCGAACAGTACTGACATAAATAAGAGACAATCACAGCACTTACAGAATATTTGAATTGCACTTGTTAGCAGGCACGATCACAGCGGGAGGGAATCGACAGAAGAGCGTGCACATCACCCACTGTACCAATGCCGAATGAAAGAAGCAGGGTGATGAGTAGAATGTTGCGCATTCGGTCGGTCAGAGCAGCAGCATGGATGATGCATGAAGAGTGGGCCAGATGTGTTTATATCTCCGGGAAATGGGGCGGGGGCAAATCACATGGAAGCGATGAGGCCTTCCTTTTGCGTGCTGGGTGTGGATGGGCAGCTGAAAACCAGGGGAAATGGCTTATGCATGCTCGACCGTCATGCGATTCTCGGTGCCTGCCATGTGAGTGTGGTGCATCATCCATCTCGTTTGTTCAAATGGTTTGTGAAAATTCAATGAAACGAAATAGTGTGAATTATGTAGGTGCAGTCTGAAACTAATCATGTGCGCTTCCGATGATAGATTTAGCCGATTTTGCTGTGGAGTTTGTCGCCCCCCTTCGCCTTACGATTCGTTAATGTTCTTTCTCAATGTGACTCACACTTCTGATTGCAAAATTTGGTTGCCGAACCCTCAAACAAAAATTGTTGCCGAATTTGCTTTTATCCACACACTTCTGAAGCGCTCTGTATGTCCAATCCAGGTGCAACCGACTGATGGTCCAAAGTCAGCGGTTAATTGTAGAAAGAAAGAACATTGTGCAAGTAGAAACATTTTTATGTACCCCCTCTGGTCCTCTTTAGTTTGCATATAAGATTTGTCTGAAGTCAAACATCGTAAAGTTTGACCAACTTTATAGAAAAAAATAGCAATATTCACAATGTAAACTCAACTTCCTTAGATATGTCATGACTTTAATTTTCATATTAGCATTGTAAATGTTGATATATTTTCATATAAATATGGTCAAACTTTATGAAGTTTGATTTCAGACAATTCTTATATGCAGAGTAAAAAGGGCCGGAGGGAGTAAGTTGATAACTGCAATGACTAAAACTTGAAGACACAGACACCCGCCCAAACTGCTCACCTGAGTCGAGAAAGATAAATTGCACACTTGAATTAGATTTATATCTTCAGGCAAGTATTTATACACAAAATGAACAAACTGTAGTAATATCAGCATAAGTACTGACTACTAGGAATTAATCATGGAAGGCCAACAGAGCAGCTAAACTGCATTCACCAAGTCTGAAAGAATATATGCTTTAACAATTCATCATGATAGCATTATCTGTAACACTAAATACAAACAAGAAACCGCCACAGTTCAAAGTTACAAAGTGGAACTCAAAGAAGGAAATACGTACTCGAGCGTTAATTACGTACAGAGACTAAAACATCGGTCGATCTAGAAAAAATACAGAGCAAGTTGCCAAGGATTGAGAGGACTCTAGTTCCCTCCCAAATCTGAACAATCTTCAGCACAAGCTAGCTGTTCCATGAAACAATCACACTCTACTCACAGCCTTAGCAACAGGTTGGAATCAAATGTATCTCCACTTCATCCCTGAAGCAAAATTTGGATGGATGCCGAATTTGCTTATACCCACACAATTCTGAAGCACTCCGTATATCTAAATGCCCGACATTCAGCTAACTGATGGCCAAAATTCAGTGATGAATCGATATGGATTACAGATAGATACATACATGTATGTATCTGTCAACATAACTGATTTCAGTACAACACCACAAGCAGAAGACTGAAGATGCATCCACATTATTCAGGAATTAACCAGGATCCTCTTTCAATACAGTTATAGTTGCATCCTCTTCCTTACAGAATTAACCAGGGGAGCTTTATTCAACAAAAGTGGTGAGGGTACAATCAGCCAATAAATAGGCTGCTAACCACAAAAGAGAACCAACTGCTCATCACCATCAATGTACATGTTTTTGCTTGCTAATGACATTATTATTATACACATGGCATGGTGATGGGAACGGATAGGATGGTGATTGATTGTACATGCATGCTGCACATTCTGCTTACTGGATTGATTACTGTTTGCTTTATCCCTTTACACAAGTAACAACTAGTACTGTAGTATACATACATATACATGGCCTAGGAATTTCACTTCCTACCTGCGGAAACAGAGCTACTTCTCGCCATCCTTGTCGTCGCCACCGGTTGTCGCCGCTCCATCACCGTCATCGCCGCTGTGTGAGAAGTGGGATTTGAGCCCGATCCAGCACTGGTAGTAGTCGAGGTCCCGGGACGGCGACTCCAGGGCCCAGCGGCACACGCGCGGGATCAGAGCCGACTCGAACATGAATGCCAGCGTGCCACTCAGCCTCGTCGGCGTGTTGGCGTCCGGTCCGCCAAGCTTGCTGATGGTCGCCTCGTACGTCTTGGTGTCTGGCCCGTGCGGCGTCATGCAGCTGTGCAGGCTCGCGCCTCCTGGGAGGAAGCCGTCGGCTTTAGCCTGTGTTGCAAAGTTCAGTTCAGGACTTCAGGAAACAGATAACAAGTTCATCTCAGTTTATACCGAGGCCAGAGATTCATTACCTCATACACGCCGTAGATCAGCCCCATGAACTCGCTCATGCAGTTGCGGTGGTAGTACGGAGGTCGGAACGTGTTCTCGGCCACCAGCCATCGTGGCGGGAATATCACGAAATCAAGCAGTGCCACGCCAGGCTTGTCAGTTGGAGCAGTAAGCACTGAAAGTGAGGAACAATATATGCACAAGGTTGTTAGCCTTAGAACCCCAACCCATGAATCAACTAAAATGGCCCTGAAAACTGAAGTATTATCTCAGTCAGAAGAAGCAGTCACCTGTGTTTACTGAGGGATCAGCGTGATCGAACAGGACAGTGTTAAACGGACAAAACTTGCTCAGATCGTACTGAAACGAAACAAAATCAAGTTAGGCACACATGGTAGAGCTTACTCAGATTGTACTAGAAGGAAATAAGTAATATCAAGCTAGGCAAATATGGCAAGATGTTGGACCAAAAAGAAATCAGGGACTTAATCTTTAATGAAGGATGCATAAAGAAGACGACAAAAATTAACAGCTAAAACTTAAAAGTGACTCAACAGACCTTGTAAGGGACATAGTTTCCATGCCAGGCGACCACATTAAACGGCGAGAAATCCTGCGTAGCTGTAAAAAGCTCACCACCATACTTCTGCACTATGACGTATCCAGGGCGGTGGGCTTGCTCGAACCATGCCGTGGGGGAGAGGAAATCCCTTGCTGAAGCCAAACCATTAGCACCTGCACCCCAACCACACATTAGGCACCTTATAACAGCACAGCATGCTGATTCAGACTTAAGTAGAATACAGAATGCAGAGGCACGAGTATATTACCAATTGGGCCGAGATCAGGGAGCTGGAAATGGGCGCCGAAGATCTCTGAAACGTAGCCGCGCGAAGGCCCGTCAGGCAAGTCGACGGCGAAGCGGAAGCCCTGAGGAATGACGACGATCTCGCCGGGCGGCACCAGCATCTTTCCGCATTCGGTTGTGATCAACAACTCTGGGCTTGACACCAAAACCGTGGAAGTAATGAGGATCGACGTTCTCATCAAAGGTAATGAAAACTTAACAGGCAGTGCATCATTACATAAAGAAATAAAAAAATCCTTTTTCTTTCTAGAACTTTTTAAAGAGAAAACTATGCTGTCAAACGCACGTGACGACAGAAGACGACATAAGCGGGACACTGGAAAAGGACGGCGAGCACATAAGTTTGGGGAACAACAGTAAGACGCGATCATCGCCCTATTGGTAGTGGGTTCCGGTATGTATACTAACAAAGAATGTGTGACTAAATTATGAGGCAATTTCAGTCCAGATTTTCTTTTCAAATGCTATCAATCACACATACAACGACACAAGACGGTACGGGCAGGGCACTGAAAAGGATGTCAAGCAGAGACTGTTGGGGAACAAACGGTGGGATGTCCAGGTGATAATAACCCTGCTGGTGGCGTAGCGGGGTATGGTGTAGTAACAAAGGAAACGGCGGTTGTGTTGCTGAATTGTGAGTTAGTTTATCGGAATGAAGCATGAGGTTAGATGCAGGAAGATACTGGTACAGTGTGTCTGAATTTAGTGGTTTGGAGTGAAAGGCGCTGCACTCACTCCCTTGTTGTGGCACGATGAGGAAGTCGCCGTCGGCGTTGCAGAAGGCGCACCCGTCCATGGACTTGTTGGCGGCGTACCTGGAACATCAACACCAGCAGAGTCAATCGGCCATTCAATCTTGGTCTGAATTTGGAGCTGCTGAATAGTAGAATGAACTGTGGAGTGTAGTGTTGGGCTGAACAGTCTGAACTGAAGGATGGTTCAGTTCAGTTCAGACATTAACAAGTCAGAAAGAAGCAGGGGAGCAGTTGGAGCAGCAGAGTACATACATGTGGACTGCGAATCCGTGGCGGAGGAAGGAGCTGCCGGCGCCGCAGACGGTGTAGAGGCCGTCGACGAAGTCGAGGTCCGCATCTGCATCGCGGGGCGGCAGGTCGGCGGGCCGCCATCGGAGCTGGGTGGGCGTGGCGACGGCGGCGTTCGGGTCGTGGAAGTCGGCGAGGAGGCGCGGGTTGGGCGGGGTCCGCGGGTGGAAGGGGTCGTGGGTCACCGATGGCTTGATCCGGTACATCCACCTGCAAATCAAATCGGAAAGAAGAAAGAGCGGATCTTGATTCAACCTCGCCTCGACTGGAGGTTGGAACGGCGGGGGAGCAGAGCAGAGGAGGAGGGAGGAAGAAGAGCGTACGTGCGGAGGTTGCGGTGGCGCGGGGTGGTGAAGGAGGTGCCGGAGAGCTGCTCGGCGTAGAGGCCCAGCGGGCAGAGCAGCGGGCTGTTGTGGCCGTTGGCGGGTAGCGCCCCCGGGACGGCCTCCGAGGAGAAGCTGTTGCCCAGGCCCGACAGGTACGCGTACCCGTCGCCGCCTTGCTGCTCCGGCTGGTTTGGCGGGTCGGCGGACATGGTGTCCGGTGGCGGTGGCGGTGGCCCTTCCCAGACGCCGGCGAGGCGAAGAGGGAGCGAGTGGCGAGCAGGCGAGGCGTGTGGGAGTGAGGGACAGCGTCAGGAGGTCGTCGCCTTGTGCGGCAGATGAGATGGATGAAGCGTCTCTCTCCTCTCACCACTCCCAATAGCAATTAGCAAAGCAGCACTCTAGTACGTACTCACGATCCCAAATGCTTTATTATTACAGCGGAGCATCTCAATTATCATATTTCAAATCCAACAGACTACCAAATTTGGCATGTGTTGACTATGATACGATGGAGTTCATCCACGGCCGCCCTCGCCCTTGCCGTCCTTCTCGCGGAAGTACCGGTCAAAGACGCAATATGGACCAAGCCGGATCTGCGCCGGGAGTTGTCCTCGCTGTCACTGTCCGCCTTCTCCTCTTTCAGTGGGAGTCCGACAGGAAAAACCAGACCAAACCGATGGTCCGACAGGAAAAAACCAGAACCGATGCCCTGTCCAGTTTTTAAGGCGCACTCATCTTTTGATTAAGAAAAACCTGAAGATATTCATAAAATGACCTGTAAAACTTGTGACCCAACTCTTTCTTTGTGCCCAGGCACACTAAATGACCTGTAAAACTAGGCTAGCAACACATTCAGTAAGGGATGACATCCAACATTACATGTATTCGTTTGATTTAAGGCCAATTTTAATATTAAAGAATAACCTAGATATTTCGGGTTTTCTTATTGCAAACGAAATGAACAGATGAACCAGCTGTCCGACCAATCAAAAACTAAACCGACAGCCTCCCCGGTCTGATTTTTGAAACTATATATGGTTTTAGTACACTATATGCCATGTGCTGATGAACAGACATTGACAGCAGATTGAAGCACACAATAAGATGAAAAATCAGTGAAGCAAATCGCATCAATCACTCTATGTATGTGCCTTTCTCATGGTAACAAGCTGGAGCATGCGTTTTTACCTGTTACAGACTGTCTGCTGTTCAAAATGCACCCTGTCAGTCCTGATGAATATGTACTGTAGCTAGCAGTATGTCTCGACAGACGGGACCCTCTGCTGCATGTGCTGAAAACAAACCACCAAACTGCAATGCTGCCACACATACATTCATATCCCTAGCAAGATATATGCAAATGCGCGTCTGTCTCTTCAACATCATCGGCGCCCTAGTTCTTCCCTCGCCGTTCATATCCATGGATGGGCGGGAATGTAAACAGAACAACGACAGCAACTATGAATCTGTGTCGCCTATGCCTGTCATATGAAAATAAAAAGGGCATTTTCTCCAACATTGTTCTCCGCACTTCCGATCTAGAACCGGGCAAGGCAACCTTCGACAAATGTCTGCAACTGACAGCAGATGAAGGCAGGCAGGCACACAAGAAGAGGAAGAAGATGAGAAACCAGTGAAGCAAACCATGACACCATCTACTACTAACCCCTCTCCTCCTGGTTTCCCCTACCCAGACCTACAAACCAGCAAGGGCCTGCCTGCCCTGCTCTGCGGATGAAACACCTAGAAACAATCCTCCTCCCAGTCCAAAGCTGCTGCTGCTCACACAAAGTGAACCCAGCCCAGGCATAACAAGCACTCACCTAACAGGCACCAAGCCACCTTTGCATTGCTTCCTTCCACTGCATTTGCATCCCATCCCATCCCAACCCAACCCCAACCCCAACCTTGCTGCTGCCTGCCACCACCCCACCGCACTCTGCTCACCCCTTCACCCACATATACACATGATTTCATCCTCCCCAGCTGAAAACTAGCTGCTGCCTCACACTCTGCTACCGTCAACCAAAGCCATGAGGGGTTTCCCGCTGGCCGGCGTGCTGGTGGCGCTGCTGCTCGCCGCCGGGGAGCTGCATTGCGCAGCAACAGCGGCACCAGCACCACCAGCAAAGGCATCCGCACCACCGCCGCAACACCCAGGAGCGCCACCACAGCACGCACCACCATCGCCTCCGCGGCGACACCGACCATCACATGGACGAGCCCCGCCGGTTCCCAGGAAGCAGGACCCTCCATCATCACCACCGCCACCGCCGCCGAAGCAGGACCCTCCGCCTCCATCGCCGCCGCCGCCGCCTCAGCAGCAGCAGGACCCTCCATCGCCACCGCCACAGCAGATCATACCACCAATACAGGTCGTGCCACCAATTCAGGACCCCGACGCGGCGGCACCAGCACAGCCACCCAGGGGCGGCAACCGCTCCGCGGTCTGCACCACCCTCCTCGTGTTCGGGGACTCGACGGTGGACCCTGGCAACAACAACCGCCTGCGGACCACGGCCAAGGCCAACTTCCCGCCCTACGGCGTCAACTTCTACGGCCGCAGGCCCACCGGCCGCTTCACCAACGGCCGGCTGGCCACTGATATGCTGGGTAACAGTTTACATATTTCTCCCTCTGTCTCCTTTTGCTGCTGTTGTTTCAGGATACCTGACTTGGCAGAGTTGCGGTGGTTGTGCAGCGGACAAGCTCGGTATAATGAGGACCATCCCGGGCTTCCTTGACCCGACGCTCAAGCTGGGGCAGCTCAGGAAGGGGGTGAGCTTCGCGTCGGCGGGCTCTGGATACGACGATATCACTGCCAACACATTAGTATGTCATCAGCATCAACTGTTAATATTTTCAGTCATATCACTGCATGAAAATGTATCTGTTTGATAGCAATCTTAGTGAATTTGTAAAGCACAAAGATCATATGTGGTTCATTCACATGAAAACAAACCTGCCTCCTAATAGAGTTAAACTCATATAGTAGGCATGACTGGTCATGCAACAAGGTTGAACTAAACAGGACCCAAAAAAGATTATGTACTTGTTGGATTCACTTCACTGGCAAATAAAACTTCCCTGTAGGACAAAAAAAGTAATGATGTTGAAGAAATCTAAATGAAATTGAGCTACTCATTCATGAATGTACGTCATGATGGCAAATGATTTAATCAGGGAGATTTCGTAGATGGCATGGTAAGAAAATAGTGCAAGCTTATAACTGGAAGGTGATCAACAATTAGTGCTGCGGTAGCTATTAGCTAAGCTTCTTACTTGCAGAGCGCGTTGCCATTCCGGAGACAACTGTGGCACTTCTGGCGTTACAAGCAACTGATCCGAGCCCTGCTCGGACTGAGAAGAGCAGAGCGGATTGTTAACAGGGCGACCTTCATCATAAGTGCTGGTACAAATGACATGCTCCTAAACTACATCGCATCGAACCGATCAGCTGGCCCCATCGCCATGCTGCGGTATGAGAACCACCTGATAGCACGCCTCGGCAACTATACCCAGGTAAGCATGAATTTACGGACCAAACTACCTGGCATCAGTCATGCACATGTATGTGTTGGGATTTTTGTGATCAATGCTGGATGTATCATAATGCAGGTGATGAGGATGCTTGGAGCGAGAAGGTTCGTGTTTGTCGGGCTACCCCCGATCGGCTGCCTACCGATCGCAAGAACATTGCTCGGAAGGGATCCAGATGGATGCGACAGCGACCTAAACCAGCTGGCGGCTTCCTTCAACTCGAGACTGGTTCAGCTGTCGAATTTCGTCAACTACCAGCCCCGAATGAAGAGCGCCTACATAGATACCTACACAATCATACGGGCGGCAACAGACAACCCTCAGAATTATGGTAACGCCACTTCAGATCTCTTCTAAACATTAGCGTGCATGATTAGAAAGTTCTTGAGCATGGTTAACAGATGTGCTGCTTTTGCGGAATGAATGAAATGTAGGGCTGACGGAGGTGTCAAGAGGGTGCTGCGGGTCGGGGATGATCGAGGTTGGCCAGACATGCAGAGGGCGAAGGACATGCCCGGACCCAAGCAAGTACTTGTACTGGGATGCTGTCCATCCGACAGAGACAACAAACCAGCTTATCACAAGCCTGATGCTGGACTCCATTGCCGGAATCTACAGCTAGAGACCCAAGTTCAAGAGGATCCTTTGCGTAGCAAGCTAAAGTGTAAAGGCCACACTACTGGGACAATTTCTGTTTTCTTTCTTTCATTCTTTTACATCAGTATCATGATATTCAACTGTACTGCAAGTGTCATGTGCTATATCTAACTGTACTGCAGTTTAGTTGAGTTGTAAGACTAGAGTGAAGATGTTACTGTAACCTTTGCAACTGAAGAAAAAGACACGGAATAATTAGGCTGGAACAACAGCATGAACGAACAAATTAAAGGGCAGGTCAACTCCTTACCAGGGTTCTTGCCGCTGTTCCCCATGGAGTAGAGGTCAACACAGGGACAAGGAAGCCAGCGGTGTAGAATATGATCCTGCTATGAAATCACAAATGTTAATCAGGTCAATGTTGTGGCTTTCTTCACAACATCAACATATTGTGAAATGATAATAATTGACACTACAAGTAGGCAACCACGAGAAACAGTATGAGATGGCATCAGACAAGTATCAGGATTCATGGCTGATACATCTTGTAATATCTCCAACCTGGAAATTAAACAGCCTGCAGAGCCATAGATAGATAGATAGATGACAATAGTTGACAGATTAACACTGCTACTCATGATTCAGAAGAGCACATCACTTGATAATCCCAGAATATTGCCATCAGAACAGCATCCAAAACTCCATACCAACAAAGTTTAATAGGCTGGCCAGTTACATGACGCCACCACCGACACAGAACACGGTCCATCCATAAACCCCAAAGAGACCAGGCCTTCCTTCCTGCTGAAGCCTTTTTCACTACTACTAATAGCGCATTCCAGGATAATGAAGCGAACCTACTACTGCTACCCACTGCCTCCCAAAATCTATGTCCACAGCCAGAGAGAGCCGGCCCGATCCGCCGCTCACTTCTTACGCTCCTGCTTCTTCGGCGGCACGTTCACGAGCTCGTACTCGATCTCCGACATGTTGTTGTCCTCGTTCACCTTGAAGTCAGCGGGCTCCTCGACCACCTCGATCAGGCCCCACTTGTCCACCGCCAGCCTCATCGTGTCCTTGAACATGTCGATCCTGGCGTTGCGGAAGATCACCGTGTTGCCTGGCTTCAGCATCTCAACTGTTGACAGGGAAATGGCACTTGTTAGATGAGCCATGTGCTGCAACTTGTACACGGCGCATTAATGTTCAAAAAATGTTATCCGTTCAAAATCAGATAAATAAACCATTAGAATGCGATAAACTAAACCGACTCTGGTTACTTATTAGAAATCAGCAACAGTCATTATAAATAGGGAAAACAGATTATGTAGTATGGTTTCTATCAGGAAGTGAAAGTGTAGATCACACATCATCCAGACAGTTCCAATAATCACCTTATGGGCATCCTCTATTAACAGGATATGCATAAGGTGGTTTCAGCATCCACAGTTTCACTTCAACAAGTCTTGATGATGATATGCGTAAATAGCAATATAACTCGTAACAAGAACAAATTTGCCCCATGCATGTCCCTCTACAGCCTATACAGGAATTTTAGAGATGATCAACCCATATAGACACATATCATGTTGAATAAGTAAAGCATGCATGATACGCTCATCCTAATCTGTGTGGCAGTAGCACATTCTCATAATGGAACAGAAGATAGAATGCTGCTAAGACCCACAGCAATTGCAAGCAAGTGGCTTTGTGTACCCCCATTGGTTACCAATCACAAATGCTGAGTTTTATGTTCTAACTTGCAACTTTAATCATAGATAAGCAAGTCAATTTCTGAGATATTTTCCCTAATGCAGGCTAACCCATATTGCACAGGCAAAACTATGCATTCTGACCAACATTAGTATAACAGAAAATTGAATGCTAATGATTACACCAATCATAACTGCAACTGAATTCCCAACAGTTGATGAATAAATAAGCATGCACTGTTATCAACAATTTACACGCTACATGCCCCGTGAAAGTATACACAGGCAATTTCAAAGATTTCTCCCCCAATACATCATAGCAACATTATTGTAAGATAAAAGCAAGCAAAGATAGCATGGTAACTGCAACTGATAATACAAGCAACAATGTAGCTAGGCTATATGTCCATTGAAATCAGCATGCACACAAAAGCTGATTTCAGAGGTTTATCCTCCAATGCAGGACCCGAGACATAACTGACAACGTTAGTGTAACACAAAATCAAAAAATGACTGCACCCATGGTAAGCAGCTGCAAGCAATTGTCTGTCCTCAAACAGTGGATGGATCAACAAGCATGTAAACAACATAAACAACAATGCAGCATGTCCCCCAGAAGTGAGTTTTACTCCAGTTATTAAGCATACACCCAGTTTTATGCTCTAACTTGCAATTTTGTTCATGGACATTCAAATCTTAATTAAGTGCACAAGTCAATCAATTTTACAGATACTTTCCCTGATGCAGGCCAACCCGTATTCCAGAGGGAAACATATGCGTTCGTACCAATACTAGTTTACCAGAAAATCAAAAGATGATGGGTATACATACACATGGCTACAATAAATAAGCACACACACACACAGCGTAAACAACAATGTAGGCTACATGTCCCTTGAAAATCTGCATGTACCTACAAGCCAAATTTGGAGCCTTGTACTGCAATGCAGGACCCAAATAACATCACACAAGGTAACTGCAACTGATTCATGAGAATTGAATGAACAAACAAGCATGTATTGTAAGCACCAATTTGTAACTAGGCTACATGTCCCTTGAAAATCAACATGTACATACAAGCCAATTTGAAAGCTTTCTCCCCCAGAATGCAGAACCCAGTACATCGCTACAAACATCGGTTAATCAGAAAACGAAATGATGACTGCGCCCATGGTAAGTAACTGCAAGCAAATTTCTGTCCCCAAAGAGTCAATGGATGAACATGGACAGCAATGCAGGTAGATGAAACTGGTCAATCGAACAGGACAGAAGGCACAAGAGCAAGTAGATCTACACAAATCATCTACAAATGTATACTAGGGGAGGGCGTTGTCAGCAAACAGCACGGGGCGAATCCATCCGTGGGTCCAACTCCAACAAACACAAGGGCAGAGGCAAGGTACATTATTCATCCACACATGGGGCAAGCAAAGCAAGGCAGAGCGGATGAGATGGGGCGGAGGGGAAGGGGAAGGGGAAGCTCACTCTGGCCGTTGCGGGCGGTGAAGAGGACGGTGGCGGTGGGGTCTCCGACGAGGCACTCGGCGACGCGGGTGCGGGCGGCGGGCTTGTCGAGGACGGCGCGGGCGGAGAGGACGCGCGCGGTGAGGTTGTGGCCGTGCGTCTGCGGCAGCAGCTTGTCGATGGTGGTGAAGACGGGCTTGCGCAGCACCACGGCGGGCTTCGGCTGCGCGGGGGAGGGGGAGGGGGCGGGGGCGGGGCCGCCGCGGGTGGCGGCGGGGCGGGGCTTCGCCGTCGACATCTCGCCGGAAACCCTAAACCCTAGAGAGCGAGTGGCGGAGGGGGGAGGGATTCCGGTGGTGGGGGTGGCGGTTACTTGTGGGAAGAGGAAGAGGAAGAGGGAGGCGAATGTGGTGGGATGGGGATGGAGATGGTTTGGCCCATGTATGTATAAAAGAGCAAGAGGGAGGCGAATGGACAGACGGGCTCGTATATGGGCCTGGCCGGCCCAGGTTGAAGTGTCTCTGCGGAACACGCTCCTAGTGGACAGGGCTGTGTCGGCCGGATAGGAGGGCTCGTGGTGGGACCTTGTATGTACCCGGCCTCTGCATAGCAGGGATGCACAGGATTAACAAGACAGACATGCACACAAGACACGCGGCAAAAAGCAAAGTTATATAAGACAAAAAAAAAGCTATGCATAAGCCATGAAAACAATTGAAGCAATCAAATCCGTGATCGAAAACGTACAATTATGACCCGCCCCCGAGACACGAAGGGGAGAGCGATTCCGGTGGCGGTTACTTGAAGAAGGCTTGCAGCGATGGGATGGGATGGGGATATCTCCCCCTTCTTGTATCAAAAAGAGGAGGAGGAGGAGGGAGGCGAATGGACAGTTCATATACATGCCCAAATGTTTGCGGCATAGTAGGGCTCATGCGGATCCGGACGAATCTGAAAAGGCCGACCCATTCTCTCGGCATTAACCAAATCGTCCCTAATCTAGCCCGATTGATTGTGGGGCCTCCTATTTAGCGCATAGGGCGTTGGGTGACCCTATTTTGTTTGCAATTTCAAAATATACTCCCATGTTAAAAAATTTATTCGTGTTTCCAGAAAAGCATACAATAAAAATTTTGTTCGCATTTTTTAAAAAGTTCCTGTTCTAAATTTTTTGGTGCTGAACTTAAAAAAATGTTTCTGCTTTCCATTTTTTAACTAAAAACTGTTCGCGATCTCAAAAAATGTTTGTGTTTTTCGTAATGTGTTTGTTTCTTAGAAACATTTTTAAAAATTGTTCACGTTTTGGAATCTGTTTTGGGTTTGGAATTTTGTTCGTGTTTCATTTTTAAATCAGAATTACAAAACATCTTCACTTTTCCAAAAAATTGGAATACGAAAAAATGTGGTATTTCAAGAAATATTTTCAAAATGTTTTTCAAATCTCAACGCTGCTGTCTGTTCTTATAGATTCCTGCACCTTTTATCTTCAGTTGGTGGTGTGTGGTGTAGTGGCTAATGGCTCACGGTTGGAGTGTGCGGTAGTGGTATCGATTCATGGTACCCGTTGTTGATTTTCAGCTTTTTTTGTCGCGCGCAAAAGGAAATGAAACAACGAGTGGGGTGGTGGGGTGGTGGGCTGGCCCAGTCGTGCGTCAACCCTGTGCGTCGAGCTGTTGTATGACGCAAAATGCGTCACATAGGAGGTCCCTCTTCAGTCAGTTACAGATCCCCATCGCTAACCAATGCACTGAACAATTGTACGTTACTAATCCTTCAAGCCAGCGATAAAAGAAAAGAACTAATCACAGCACTTGAAATGAACACCTGTTGAAAACTTTCAAACATTTTTCTTGCAAATTGTAAAAATAAATAAAATGCAAGTAATCTTTCAAAATATGAACATTTTCTGAAAGATGCAAAAAAATTATGAAATTTTAATTTTTTACGAAAAAGAGATATTTTTTAAAAAAATTAACGTTTTATGGAATATCAAATTTTGAATATTTTTTAACAACTCGAATTAACTTCAAAATATCGAAAAAAATTCGAAATGTGCGAACAATTTTTGAAGGAAATGAACATTTTTTGAAACTACGCAAAAAAATAAAAATTCTGATTTTTTTAAGTTCTAACAATTTTAAAATTCTGAAGAAATTTGGAAATATCTGAACAATTTTTTGAAACAACAAACACTTTTAGAAAATCTCGCACATTTTTTGAGTTTGGCAACAAAATTATAAAAACAGGAAAATTATTTTAAATTTGTAAAAATGAAACCAGAACATTTATCAATTTGTGAACAAATTTGGAAAAAAGGAACAGTTTTTAAATTTCTGATAAATTTTTTAAAAAATATTTGTTTTGAAAATACTGAACACTTTTTGAATTCTTGAACAAATTTAGAAAAAAAGGAACATTTTCAGCTTCTGCACAATTTTTAAAGACACGAACATATTTTGAAAATCTTATCAGTTTTTGAAACACAGGTTTTTTATCAATTTATGAATAAAAATTGAAAAAGGGACATTTTTAAAATTCTTAATTGAAGATTCTTATTAAATTAAAGATAAATTTGAAAAAGGATAGAAGAAAAGAAACAGAAACTGGAAAAGGAAATTAACTTGAAAAATAAAAAAGAAGAGGTAAAGAAACAGAAACAGAAAAAAAGAACCAAAAATCCAAGAAAACAAGTAAATACCCGATTCGGGAAATTCTAGAAGGTTCCTAAAACCGGGATCCTGTAGCACGTTAACGCTGCTGAAAATGGGCCGGCGCATGTTGTTCGCCCACTCTTCCCTGTGTGTTTCGGCGACAGTTTGCCGCAGAGAGCGTCCGATAGGATATTCCTTCTTTTTTAAGCTATGGATCAACATCCAATGATTCACATCTCATCTAGTTTCGTATATAAACTACGGAACTGAAGTTGACTAAAGTTGTATGATTTGGGAGGTGAAAGTTTAGGTTAACCAAGGCGCAATTTTAGGTGAATGAGATTTTGTAAAAAAAATAGGCAACTACGAATTAGCAAATCCGATTTAACAAATACATTTAATGACTGCTATAATATTATCAGTTTGGTTGTGTTGATGTTTGTAATTCTTAGCAACAGTCAAAACAAATAACTAAAAGTGCTTATATTTGTGACCGGAGGGAGTAGTTCACAAGAAGAAGAAAAATGAGTTGTAATAGCCACACACACACACACAAAAAATGCATTTACTTATTTTTCATTTCACTTGGAATTGGAATCACCCGTGTAACTAGTCTATGCATGGTATGAAAAGTTTGAAAACCACATTTGAAGCTTTCAAAGGTGGGTTTGTTTATACTAGCTAGGTTTATATAATAATCACCTACTGCCGTCCTGGGTAAGGTTCAAAGGTGCCGGCGGACAGCTAACACCTCCGGTCGTTGCTGCAGTTTTGACTGAATTCATATATCCACAGTCCTAGCTTATTGGACTAGCTTACATCGTCCAGGCTATAAGTAAATCTCGCCGCAGTGCAAACTAGAACTCCACACAGCTAGCCATGGCCAGCAGCATGAAGCTATCTAGTCTGCCTATCCTCCTGGTCCTCATCAGATGCCTCAGCCTTCAAAGCCCGGCCACCGGCAGCCAGGACCAAGAAAGCTTCCTCTACACCGGCTTCGCCGGCAGCAACCTCACCCTCGACGGCGCGGCCACCATCACGCCGGCCGGCCTCGTCAAGCTCACCAACGAGACGTTCCGGATCAAGGGCCACGCGTTCCACCCGGCGCCGGTGCGCTTCCGCGAGGCCCCCAACGGCACGGTGCGGTCCTTCTCCATCTCCTTCGTGTTCGGCATCCTCTCCTCATTCGGCGACATACGGGGCCATGGCTTCGCCTTCTTCGTCGCCCCGAGCACCGACCTCTCCGCCGCCTTCCCCATCCAGTTCCTGGGCCTTATCAATGCCACTAATAATGGAAGCACGAGCAACCACCTCTTCGCCGTCGAGCTCGACACCATCCAAAACACCGAGTTCGGGGACATCGACAACAACCATGTCGGCATCGACATCAACAGCCTCAACTCGGTGAAATCCAACACCGCCGGCTTCTACAATGATACTAGGGGCGATGGCATGCTCACAAACATGTCCCTTATTGGCTCCGGGCCAATACAAGTTTGGGTGGAATACCATGGGGAGTCCACACAGATCAACGTGACCTTAGCACCCCTTGGTGTCACAAAACCAGTGAGGCCATTACTCTCAACCACCTATGACCTCTCACCGGTGCTCACAGACCAAGCCTACCTTGGCTTCTCATCTTCGACAGGTTTAAGCACAGGCCATCACTATGTGCTTGGTTGGAGCTTTGGAATGAACACCCCCGCTCCATTTATAGATACCACCAAACTACCCGGGCTACCTTACCTTGGCCCAACACCTCAATCCAAACTCCTAGAGATAGTTCTGCCGATAGCTTCCGCGTTGTTTGTGTTAGCTGTCGGCATTCTAGGTGTTATAATGGTGAGGAGACATATTAGGTATAAGGAGGTGCGTGAGGATTGGGAGGTTGAGTACGGCCCTCACCGATTCTCTTACAAGGATCTGTTTCATGCCACCAAGGGATTTAAGGACAGGAATTTGATCGGCGTAGGCGGGTTCGGAAGGGTGTACAAAGGGGTTCTTCCGACATCTAAATCGGAGGTTGCTGTAAAGAGGGTATCGTACGACTCGAAGCAGGGCGTAAAGGAATTCGTCGCTGAAGTCGTAAGCATTGGCTATCTTCAACACCGTAATATCGTGCAGTTACTTGGATATTGCAGGCGGAAAGGTGAACTTCTCCTAGTATATGACTACATGGCAAATGGAAGCCTCGACAACCACTTGTATGGTCAAGAAGGAAATGCGGCTTTAGGCTGGGGGCAAAGATTCCGGATTATCAAAGAGATCGCGATGGGTTTGCTCTACCTTCATGAAGAATGGGACAAAGTTGTCCTCCATCGGGATGTCAAGGCAAGCAACGTGCTTCTTGACAAACAGATGAATGGAAGACTAGGAGATTTCGGTCTCGCGAGGTTGTACGACCATGGTACCGACCCGCAGACCACACATGTTGTTGGCACAGTAGGATACCTAGCTCCAGAGCTGGTACTCAGAGGTAAAGCAACCACTCTCACCGATGTATTTGCCTTTGGCATCTTCATTCTTGAGGTTACCTGTGGGCAAAGGCCTATCAAGGAGGACCCACAAGGCAACCAGCTCGTCTTGGTCGATTGGGTGCTTCAGAACTGGCACAAAGGATCACTTCTTGATGTAGTGGATGCCAATCTTCAAGGTAGCTATGACACCACTGAGGCGTGCCTTGCGCTAAAACTGGGGCTCTTATGCTCGCACCCATTTCCCGAAGCAAGGCCCAGCATGCGGCAAGCTATGCAGTACCTTGACGGTGACATGCCACTCCCGGAGCTGCTGCCGGCGCACTTTAGCTTCCACATGTTGGCCCTGATGAAGAATGAAGGCCAAGTTGACTCGTCCATGATGTTGCCCTATCCTTCGCCGATGATGACGAGCTTTGGCTCAATATCAGACTTCTCGGTACATGGGAGGTGATATGTGCACACATGGCCGCCCTCAAATTATGATGTTGGGTGTTTGTGCGTAGCATTTTTTTTTGACAAAGGGTGAGTTTATGTGTAGTACTCCGTCCGTTCCAGTTCCACAATGTAGTGCTTATAATGTTTTTTTTTAAAGTCAAACTTTACAAACTTTGATCAAGTTTATACAAAAAAAATATTTATATCTATAATATCAAATATATAAAATATGAAACTATGTCTTATGATGAATCTAATGATATATGTTTGGCATACTAGATGTAAATATTTTTCTCCATAAACTTGCTCTAAATTTGTGAGGTTTGATTTTTGAAAAAATCTATATGTGTTGTATTATTGAACAGAGGGAGCATATAGTTGTAAACATGATACTGGATGTATATATTGTTAACTATATTTCTCCTTTTGTAATGAGATATAGTAGTCATATCTATGTAGATTCTCCATTGACCCTGTAAACCTGGGAAGCTGGCCTCTCAACATCGGGCGATGGAGCGCTTGTTTGGATTTAAAAAGAACGAGCTGACTATTTGGGCGTGGGAACCGGGCAACTTGTCGTTATCATATGATGATGCTCAGCTTGTTCAAACAACCCATGAGAAACAAACACATCATCACGCACGGGACTTGACTTGCCATTGTTTTCTTCATGTTTTCTTTCTTTAGTGAGAAGAAGGTGTAGATGGTGGAAGACCTACAGCACCATGAATATGTGAACCGCCTGCTTTAATAATTTTCGAAGAAATACACCGAAAGGGACCGGCTGCCATTTCTGCTCCGTTCAACAAAGACAAAGAAAACGACGTCTAAGAAGCAAAATATCTACAGCAAGCCACGAGACTTGACTAGTTACCTTCCTCTTGGTCCTTTTTCTTTTCGGGGGAATTTTGATTCATTCTGACTTGATTTGATGTAGGGTAGAATATTGCGACACCATGAACGCGAGGCAGCTCCAACGGCCGGCTTCAATTGAGAAAAAAACTCGAGCCAGCTAGCTATGATGAAAATTGTTTACACTCCTTTTTCCACTGAGGCATGAAAAGAAAAGGAAAACCGCATCCTCCAACACTTATCTCTGGAATACCCTTCGTCTATATGCTAATATTAATTCTTGGGTGGAGACAGATTCTTCCACTCCAAACTTGACTATTTTTTGTTTCTCTATGGATGATGTAATCCATAGTTAAATACTTCCTCCAACCCACAATGTAACTTGCTTTAGCATTTGTCCTAGTCAAACCTTTTAATTCTGACCATGTTTGTAGAAAAAATTCTAACGTTTATGACACCAAATTAGTAGTATTACTAGATCCATTGTCAACCATATATATTTTATATTGTAAACTAATTTTTTATTTCACACATCATATTTTTATAGAAATTAATGGTCAAAGTATCACCGTGGAGACCATGTCAATATCAGAAATTCATTTATATTTTTGAAATGTATGTAATAGTAAACATGATTCGATAGGGGAAAAAAATTCTACAATAACACAGTGAGCAATAGGGTATCTTCCTGACCACCTTCTTCAATAAAAGAAATGAGGTGGCTGCTACTAAGCTCTAAACAACTTCTGCTTTTTCCCACCAAAGATAATGAAGGGACATGATGCCAAAGAGGGTTGATATGTCATCTTTCACCTAGCCGCATGATTTTTTGTAAGTTTTCATTCCTGACAATGAAAGAAAATCACATCATCGGACACCTATACCGCTAGACTAATTAATGTAAGTGGAGTGCGCTCGAGACTTGACTTGTCAAGGTTTTATTGTTATTTCTTTCAACTTTGTAATCCACGGGTAAATAATGAACAGTGTGGGGTGTCTGTGTCTCCCCGACCAATGACTTACATAAATAAAAAAAATCAGAAAATAATACTACATACGACCTCCTCTCGAGTTTACTAGACCCACATGTTAGACCAATAAATATGAGTTGTGTGCTCCAAAAGATGTATCTTGAAAACTTCTTTTGAATACAAATTTAGTAGTACTTTTTATGACATTTTTTTGTTGGTCAAATTGGTTGGCCTCAAAATATGTGGAACCTTTGTAAACCTGAAAGGAGGGAGTAACCAAACAATGAAATTGAATTCGATGGGGTAGTATTTTGCAGCAAACCCCGAGCAATCAGATGTCCACCTGACAACTCAAAACGACTTTAACAATAAAAATGATGCCTTGAAAGGACACAGTAATGAAGTGTGCAATAAAAAAATTATAGATTGGGAGCCTCTTGAATGACCCTAGCTTTATTACGCAAAAGAATGATCCTACCTTTTTCGAAAAGGAGGATGACCTCATGCCTCTGCATCGATTGATGCACATATCAATACTATGCTAGTCAAAGCCAAGTATCGTTGCCAATAAATTGGCTTATAAAAAATAAAGAAAACCCAAGACCATCCAATTTGGACATGCCTTGCAGTGGTCTCTCCACAATCCTACCACGAACCATATTCCACCGGTCGAATGACATGTGACGACATAATGAAAAGTTCGCTACTCCTAGAGAAAGCATTCAAGAAGGAATTGCAATACGTGGGCCAATGTTGATGGGCCCAACCAAAAGTCGAACTTGGAATTCTCTTTCCCAAAGCCTAGCCAAGAAAATAGACAGTTTTCCGATTAAATTAATCCATGAATAAATCATGAGCATGATATTGACAGTATTGATAACACACTGGTTACGATCTAACAGAGCATGTACTACGCATATAGTAGAAACATCTACGCATATCGCTAGTACTGCTACAACAGAAAGAAATATGAGAGGGATAAACGATGTATATCCTCCAATCGGCCATGCGGCGGCGGCATCCTTCTCAGCGGTGGGACGGTTGGCGTCGGTCGACATGGTGATGACGAAGGTGATGTGGACGTAGATGAACAGAAGCGAGCAGTCGCGTAGTCGCTACCCAAAAACCTAATCGTCCCTCTCCCGTACAGGATCCGGAGAGGCGGGGTTTCGGAGACCTGCTCTCCCGTCAACCGTGTACGCGGTGAACGGAACGGAGTCGCCGGCGGCAGCAGCAGCAGAGGAACGACGCGGGCGTGGAGGCGGAGATGTGTTCTGTTTCGTGGCGGCCAGGGTTGGCAGCGCCCCACATATATATGTGCGGATGCGCGTAGAGAGACGTGGGCTGAACCCACGTCCAAATCGGTAGCCCACGATCCGACGTCTCAGATCGTGGCCCCATCTGTCAGCTCGGCTCAATCCCGCAACCCGCGTCGCGGCGCGACGTGGCGAGCGGAGGAGGAGGAGTGCGCGAGGGCCTCATCTCTTTTCAAGCTCCAATAGCATGAGGAAGAAAATCTCTTATAAACCACTCCAACTCTTCTTCCACTTCCGGGGTGGGACTAAACTTCCCACCACCTTGTCATGCCACCTACATGGGCCCTTAGAGATCAAATCTGAAATTGTCATATGGGCTCTAGGCTCATCTCATATTTCAACAGAACCTACACCTTCAACAAGTGCATGCCGCACGCATGTCGACATTGCCTGATCTAGCAGGAGATGCGAGATAATATGCTTTCACTGAGAGAGTGTGCATACTTGATGTCAAAACCGTCATTTCTAGCACCTCTCTACTGACTGACGCCTTCTCGCTAACCTGATCCTGGCACTAATAGACCTCAATGCTTGCCCGTGCCGATGGAGAAAACACTAGAAGCAGCTTCAAGACCTCGCGGCTCGCCTCCGACCACAATATCATTACCTTCAATCCTCGTTGTTGGGAGAGGGAGGGGTGGTGGACAAAGGGTTATGACCAGATCAAAAAAATCCCAAAATCGTGCAACGCCCAATAAATGGCCATCGCTGCATCTACCTCGTCTTGGGACGGCCTGGCCCAACATCCTACTGGGGCACTGCCGTGAAAGGCTACTGGCTCGACCCCATCGCCATCGAGACACCTCCATGTCCATGCCTAGATGTGCACGTCGACCGCTGGTCCAAGAGCCCGACTACCGCCATTGTTGACCCCAGGACTTCATGTCACACCATCGGCCTCCCCCACCATGTCAGTGAGGGACACCACCACTAGATCGATCCATGTCGGACCGCCTCTCGAAAACCGCCATTGTTCCGTGTGAACCGCATCGGTCAGGGCTGCCTCGGTGTTGTCCAAGAGAACTAGGCCCCGCTGCCACCGTTAGCCATGCAAGCTTCACTCATCAACATCCTATGGTGGTGGTGAGGGTAGCGAGGGGGGGGGGGGGGGAGACAGGGGCAACGGTTAGGGTTTTGCCCGTACCATCCCTAATGATGATGCGAGCGACCCATTTGTGTATTTTGACAGTTAGATCTTCAAATGGACCTACCTTTACACTGAACTACATAATTTGCCCCCTTTTCATACCTTGACTATAGATGAGCACTACATTTGAATGATCCATATCTACGACCAAGGCATCATAGTGGTTAAACATTTGTCTGTGTCAGATTTAGAAAAGCGTGCCAAGCATAGTTAATGTCAACAGAAAATGTGTTCACAGATATAAAATAAGCCCACGGAAGATTTTAAACGTCATATCGTTATAAAAAACTGGTTTAAATCCAGGAATTCACAAATTTTCCTTCCCTAGATAGAGAGTAAAGAATATTCTAAGGGTGTTCCCTAAATTAATTTTGTGTGGATCATCGAACAAATAATAGTTCCATAGTAAGGATTAATAATAAAGAACAATGCAAATGATTGACCTGCAACTTCCACTGTTGGAAATTAAAGATTCGAAGATGTCTAAACAGAGAAATAAATAAAGTGAAAGAAAAGCAAGATCAGATCAAATCGGCAGAGCCGTAGAAGATAGGCGAGGAGCAAAGCAAGCCGTCAGCGAGTGTTTCCATCTGTTTCCCTCGCCTCCAATAACCTACTATTTGGCACCGGTAGGTAGGGGAACCACAAATTAACATCGAATTATTATTTAAGTTTCTTTTATGCTACTCCATCTGTCCCAGAATATAAGAACGTTTTTGACATTATACTAGTGTTAAAAACGTTCTTATATTTTGGGATAAAGGGAGTAGGTTGTTGTATCCTTGGTGGCGATATGTCTCGACTGTGGAGGCGGAGTCGTGCAGAATAAAAGTCTCACGGCTCTATCCCCCCATCCTAGTGTGGTCATTGTGGCCGACAGAACCATTACAATGTTTCATTTCTTTTGTGTCCCCGGTCCTCTTCCCTGACAATACGGCAACAAAGTATCCTTTGGACATCCTGCCATTTAGGGCGTTTGTCCCCGCCATAGTGTGTTCATCGATCTCAAGTGCTCAGCTGGTGATATGGGTAGCTCATGCGGCTCTTCCAAACGTTTGAGATTGGTCTGGGCAGGCAGGTGCAGGTTTGGTCTTCTGCAGTATCTTCTAAACATTTTATTAGGGCTTTGTGTTGTTCCTGTCTGCCAAGAGAATGTTTGAGTTTTGGACCATGACAACTTTCGTGCTGAAGAGCTGGAGAAGCTACCTGCTTTTATAGTGTGCGTCTGTTTTTCTAAATATAATAACGAAAGTTCAAACTAATATATGTGTTGAACCGAGCGCCAATAGCTTTGCAGTTCTTGCACCAATATCTTTTTTTTTGCGAATACGTGCACCAATATCTTTGAAAGTACATCATATGTTGATATATTTTGAAAACATATTGACCCTTTTTTTTCACCCCCCAAAAAATGACCCTATTTTTCTAGTGTGGCTGCTTCTACGCTGTAGGTGTCGTGATCGTATGCCGAAGTGCCTGTGTTGGCAACAGGCGCTACACTGAATGTTGTGTTCAGCGAATCCGGCTGTGACCTATGTACCCCTTTCATTGTCTATGTGAATGTTGACGCCCTGAATGCTTTGTGAGCCGGTGTAGCTGGTAAGTGGTAACACGCGCCATTCCGAATGCTTCCTTGACACATTGTGGTCAAAACTGGAGGAGAAACAAAGAAATCCGCACAAAAAACATCCGTCCACAAAAAACCAACCCTCCACGGGATAAGTGCCAGCGCGAGTGGTTCCCAACTTAAACAGGCAGGTGGGCAAAGAAGAACCGGTGTAAGAATTTAACAAATGAATGCTCCCTCCGTCCCAAAATAAGTGTGTCTATTTTATGCGTACTAAAGTTAGTACATAGTTGACACATTTATTTTAAGATGGAGGGGGTATAATAATATGTCGGTGTGTTGTCTGAACATTTGATCAAACAAATACGTATAGTACGTGTACTATAGTGCGTGGCAACAAACAAATGGCGTTCAACTACTAGCTGTTGAGGACAATGACAAATATGAAATAATAGGCAAAGGAAGGACTTTTTCTTCTTGACGATTGAAGTAAGCTACGTACGTGGCCTTCAAATTTCTGCACCTTGTCGTACGTGGCGTTCAAATTTCTGGACAATGACAAATAATATGAAATAATAGGCAAAGGATCGACTCGTACAACACACGTACCACCCAGAGATGAAAGTGACGTACCCACAAGCCACCCTTCCCTCCATTTCTGCATCTTGTCAAGCAGAATAATCTACCTATGGCCTACCATGGATCGGAGCATCTACCCTCCTGTCTTCCTCCTCCTCCTCTCCCTTGCCCTAAACAACCTCGCATCCTCCACCACGGTCACCAGTGGATTTGTCTACTCCGGCTTCTCCAGCACTGACCTCACCCTCGATGGCATGGCCACGGTCACACCAGACGGGGTTCTCACGCTGACCAGCGGCACCGTTCGCAAGGGCCATGCGTTCTACCCGACTCCATGGCGGTTTCGAGGCAAGTCCACCTTCTCGGCCGCCTTTGTGTTCGGCATGGTCCCCGTCTCCCCTGATGCCAACCAGTGCACTGATGGCATGGCTTTCCTGATATCTCCGAGCAAGGACTTCTCAGGTGCACACCACTCCCAACACATGGGGCTCCTCAATAGAACAAACAGTGGAAAAACAAGCAACCGCTTGTTTGCAGTTGAGCTTGATAGCAGCCAAAATATGGAGTTTGAGGACATCGATGACAATCATGTCGGCATCGATGCCAATAGTCTCGCCTCCATCGAGTCCCAACCCGAGAGACGTGATTCAGGACCATTGTTCAGCCGAATCTATGGTCTATGATGTATGATTTAACATTCTACTACATGTGGATCTATGACATGCATGCCAACTGCATTTTTTAATCAATCATGCATGGATCCTCATGAATAGACATGCATGCCAAGTGCATTTTTTAGTTAATCATGCATGGATCCTTATGACTAGTGTCTAGAAATCAATGGTATCGAGCGTAGGTTCGGCTGAACCATGGTTCCGTAAAACATTTTCGGTCCCAACCCGTTGGCTTCTACGACGATGACGCCAACGTCTTCACAAGCTTGTCCCTCGTTAGCCGCAGGGGCACGATGCAGGTGTGGGTGGATTATGATGGGGATACCACGGGGATCAGCGTGACCTTGGCCCCCCTCAAGGTGTCCAAACCGTCGAGGCCGCTAGTCTCGGCTACCTACACAACCTCTCAAAGGTGCTGCAAGATGAGTGATCCTACGTCGGATTCTCAGCTTCCACTGGTCCGATTGACTCACTCTACTGTGTGCTTGGCTGGAGCTTGGGCATAGACCGCCCCGCTCCGGACATTGAGATCACCAAGCTGCCAAAGCTACCTCGGATTGGCACAATACCTCATCTCAGACGTCCAAAGTGTTGAAGATCGCCCTGCCGATAGCCACTGCCACATTCATCTTTATTGTGGGGACATGTATGATTGTACTGGCACGGAGGCGAATGAGGTATGCTGAGCTACACAAAGATTGGGAGGATGAGTTTGGGCCACACCGATTCTCCTACAAGGATTTATTCGATGCCACACAAGGATTTCACAGCAAGACTCTACTTGGACACGCTGGGTTTGGGAAAGTGTACAAAGGTGCTCTTCCGCTCTCTAGATTGGAGGTTGCCGTGAAGAGGGTGTCCCATGAGTCAAAGCAAGGAATGAAGGAGTTCATCGCCGAGATTGTTAGCATCGGTCGTCTCCGTCACTGCAACATCGTCCAGTTACTTGGTTACTGTAGGAGAAGGAGTTAACTCCTGTTGGTTTATGACTATATGTCAAATGGTAGCCTTGACAGGTATCTACATATCCAAGGACAAGGAGAGGATGATAAACCCATTCTAGATTGGGCTCGGAGATTTGAAGTCATCAGAGGTGTTGCGTCTGGCTTATTCTACCTTCATGAGAGGTGGGAGAAAGTTGTTATCCACCGAGACATTAAAGCAAGCAATGTGCTTCTTGATAGTGAAATGAACGGGCGGCGCCTAGGTGATTTTGGCCTCTCAAGGTTGTATGACCATGGCACCGATCCACAAACAACACGCATTGTCGGCACCATGGGATATTTTGCTCCGAAGCTCGCGCGCACCGGTAAGGCAACACCTCTAACAGATGTGTATTCATTTGGCATTTTCATTCTTGAGGTAACTTGTGGACGAAGGCCTATTATCAGCAACAATCACAACCATGTAGAGGTAGAAGATGATCGTTCAGAGATACTAATTGACTGGGTTGTCGAGCATTGGCGCAAAGGGTCACTCACAGACACACTGGACAGAAGAGTACAAGGTTGCAACTGCAATCCTGATGAGATATGTCTGGCGTTAAAGCTAGGATTGTTATGTGCATATCCATTTAGCAATCTAAGGCCCAGTATGCGGCAAGTCATGCAATACCTCGACGGTGAGACGCGGCTCCCAGAGTTGACGCCGATAAACTTTAGTTATAGCATGATGGCCGTAATGCAGAATGAAGGTTTTAGCCAGTACACATGCAGCAATGGAACGATGACCTCCACCCTCTCAAGTGGAAGATGATCCACGAACAAAGCAGCCTGTAAGGAAAATAATAATAATATCGCTAGTTAAGATTCGGCTGCCATCTCCGCTTCTTCTCAGTCCTCAGCTTGATTTGAAATAATAATACTTGTAAACAGTTAGAGTTTCTACTTGTCTGAAATTAAAAGGAGTGCCAGGGAGTGTATAAGCTAACCCAGTCAGGGTACGAGGTGAATAATTAACAAATCGCTGCCATCTTTGCTCTGAATGTTTAGAAAAATTCAGTCATTTTGAACTTTCTGATACAAATACTGAATGTCTTCTGTTCGAAGAACTACTAGTCACTCCCTCTGATCCATATTATTTGTCACTCAAACGGATGTATATTGCATTGAAATAAATCTAGATATATTCATTTGACCGACAAGTAATAAGGACCTCACGCGCTATATTCTTATGGGCCGGCCCATTACTGGATTTCATCCCCACCAGTTTTAGGAGGGTTCTAGGACTAGACTCAAAAAAAAGGAGGGTTCTAGGACCTTCCCTGAATCCTTTTTTTTCTTTTGTTTTTTTCGCTTTTTTGATTTTTCGTTTTTTGTTTTTGTTTTTATTTCCTTTTCTTTTATGTTTTCCATTTTATTTTTATTTTTACTTTTCTTTCTTCTTCTCGTTTTCATTTTTTATTTCTCTTTTTTTATTTTTAATTTATTAACATCTTTCAAAATATGAACATTTTCTGAAATCACAAACATTCTTTGAAATCATAAACATGTTTTCAAATACTTGAACATTTTTTGAATCATGAATATTTTATAAATTCACGAACACTTTTATAAATTTGTGATCATTTTTTAAACTAACAGATTGTTTTTTCAACCCATGTACATTTTTTTAACACGTGAACAATTTTTTTGAACCGGCAAACAGTTTTTAAAATTCATTAATATTTTTATTTTGTGCAAATAATATTTTGAAATCATACATACTTTTTGAGTTAGCAAACATTTTTTCAATTTGATGAACATTTTTTGAAATTGGGAAAAATTTAGAAATTACCAAACATTTTTTCAATAATGTTAACATTAGCTAGAAACTCATAAACATTTTTTGAAATAGATGAAAATTTTGTGAAACCGTGAGCATTTATCAATATGTGAAAATTGTTAAAAATCACGAACATTGTTTTGAATTCACAAATATTTTATTATTTTTATACTTTTTTTAAAATTCACAAATTATTTTGAATTCAGAAGGTTTTTGAAATCCTGAATTATTTTAAAAACACAAACAATTAAAAATCAAAAGTAAAAAAAGATGGGCATCCCGCCCCTTACATGAGCCGAGTCAAAAGGGCACAGGGGGAGCTTGGGGCGTGCGGGAGCTATATCTCGCGTGGAGCGAGATGGAATATGCTCTCGCTGAAAGAAATAGAGACTCGCGCACGCAACTGGGCTGACCAACTCGCGAACTCTAGAATGGTAATAAGTGAATAAAAAGGGAGGTCGCCGGGAATTCGATCCCTGGTGTCCTTGATTGTTGTGTGTGGTACGGCGCAACCTACTTCAGGCTAAACGAGCCATATTTTCACTGGGTTTTCTCGCTTTCACAATTTTACTTGCTTTTTTTTTTACTTTTTTGCGCTTCCTTTTTTTGTTTTTTAACCAGGTTGTTTCATTTTTTTCTCCTTCTCTTTGTTTCTGGTTGCTTTTCTTATTTCTTCTCCGGTTTTACAGTTTTTGTTTTGGTTTTTGTGTGTTTATTCATTGTTTTTATCGATGTTTCTTTTCTTACTCATTTTCTTCATTTTTTTTCTTTCTTGGGTTTCAACTTTGTTTGTTATTCTTTCTCTCTTTACTGAGTTTTACTGTTATTCATTCTTTTTGCATTTGTTTCTTCGGTTTTAATTTTCGTTTTCCTTGGTTTCCTTTTCCATTTGCATTATTTTTAGTGATTTTCTTTTCTTTCTTTTAGTTTCATTCTATATTTTTTCTATACGCAAGAAAAGTTTTCAAATACACGTTTAACTTTTTTATAATTTAAGTTTGTCATTTTTAATACATGGTTAACATTTTTCCTGTACAAATACCAGATTAGCATTTTTTTATAGTTTTTTATTTTATTTCTTTTAGTTTTCATTTGACCTTTTCGTATATGTCAAGAACGTTTTTCAAATACAAGTTTAGTATTTTTTAAATACGAGTTTAATATTTTCTGAATTGATGCTCAACATTTTTTCTATACACATTTTCAACATTTTTCATATACTTGATTATCATTTTTCATATGCTTGATCAACATTATTCAAATACAAGATTAGCATTTTTTAATACATGGTGAATAGTTTTTTATCCACATTTTCAAAAAAAAACTTATATACAATAATAACACTTTTTGAAGACATGATCTACATTTTTTCAATGCACATGTAAATTTTTTTTAAATTTTCATTAAGATTTTTTAAATTAAAAATTAACATTTTTCTAATACATGGTGAACATGTTTTCTATACACATGGATACTTTCCCAAATGATTAATTAACAATTTTCATGCACTTGTTCAATATTTTTTTTCAAATGCTTGATTGGCATTTTATATACATGATCACAAAATTGCATCATTTTTCAATACATGTTCAACAATTTTTATTTACATGTTTGATTAATATTTTCCAAATATTTGTTCAATATTTTGAAAATGTTTTTGTAGAGTTTTTTGTAATATATATATATATATATATATATATTATTTTAAAGTATAAATATGATTAAAGACTGAAATGCAAACTTAAAACGTAAAAAACAGAAAAAGTAGGCTGTGGCATCCCACGCTCCTGGGCCCTTAAGCGGGGGTTCCTCATTTCTCGCGGAACGCGAGATATAGGGGCGCCCGGGCCCCCCTTAAAAACATGTTCGTGACATTGAAAAATGTTCAATAGTTTCAAAAATATTTGTGACATTTTTTGGAAAATGATTATACAATATAAAAAAGTTGTGTAACTTACAAAAATTGTTTCGTACGACACAAAATGTTGCATGGCATTTCAAAGGAATGTTCACGCGTTTCAAAAATATATTGGTTTACATTTGTAAAAAAATGTTTATACATTGTAAAAAAATAATCGTGTAGTTTAAAGAAAATTGTTTCATATCATTCAAAATATGGTGCACGTGTATTTGAAAAATGGTTTACATTTATACAGAAAAATGTCCATAAATGTATTTTAAAAATATTTGCACAATGTAAAAAATGTTCCTATAATTTTTGAAAAAAAATTGCACCATCCAAAAAAGCTCTAGTATAATTCCATACACGAGAGTGGTTTTTCAGCTTCCAGGTGCCTAGGCACCCTCTATGAACAGTAAAATCAAACAAATCTGAAACTTTGCAACATCAAAGATGATCAACTTTTTAGATGCTTGCAAGTTTTCATGCCAAAAAAAATCATTCGAGGAGCTCTACACACGAAAAAGATTTTAGTGCTTGAAGTTTGAGCACTTTTAGCACTGAAATCTGAAACTCGTTTGTACACCTTTCTCTACATGATATTTTGATATGAAAACTTGTAAGAACCTACAAAGTTTGACCATCTTTGATGTTGCAAAGTTTAAGATTTTTTTTCCTATTGATGGAATTTACTGTTCATAGAGGGTGCCTAGGCACCTGGGAGCTATCACACCTTTTTGTTCCATACACTCGGTATGCTCTCAGAATGCTCTACACAACATGTCCCTTGTGCCTTCGTGTTGTTGAATACCGACATCATATGTTCTTCGCTTGTTCTACGTCTTGTCATGCCTGACGTGCCATCAGCATACGATCTGTTGTACACACCGTTTGAAGAAATCTATGTTGGGGAACGTAGTATTTCAAAATTTTCCTACGATCACGCAAGATCTATCTAGGAGATGCATAGCAACGAAAGGGGGAGAGTGTATCTACGTACCCTCGTAGACCGAAAGCGGAAGCATTAAGTAACGCGGTTGATGTAGTCAAACGTCTTCTCGATCCAACCGATTAAGTACCGAACACATGGCACCTCCGTGATCTGCACATGTTCAGTTCGGTGACGTCCCTTGTACTCTTGATCCAGCTGAGGCCGATGGTGAGTTCCGTCAGCACGACGGCGTGTTGACGGTGATGATGAGTTATCGACACAAGGCTTCGCCTAAGCACTACGACAATATGACCGAGGTGTAAAACTGTGGAGGGGGGCACTACACACGGCTAAAGATCAACTTGTGTGTCTATGGGGTGCCCCCTCCCCCGTATATGAAGGAGGGGAGGAGGAGGAGGGCCGGCCTCAAGGGGCGCGCCCAAGGGGGGGATTCCTACTCCTAGTAGGAGTAGGTTTCCCCCTTTCCTAGTCCAAGTAGGAGAAGAAGGAAGGAGAGGAAGAAGAGGAAGAAGAGAAGGAAAGGGGGGGGGGGGGGGCTAGCCCTAGTCCAATTCGGTTTGGGCTAGGGGGGAGCGCGCTACACCTTGGCCGGCCTCCTCTCTTCCACCATTAGGCCCATGAGGCCCAATAACTTCCCAGGAGGGGGGGGGGGGGGTCGGTAACCCCGGTACTCCGAAACTTATCCGAAACGACCCGAACCATTCCGGTGTCCGAATGTAGCCTTCCAATATATGAATCTTTATGTCTCGGCCATTTTGAGACTCGTCGTCATGTCCGTGATCACATCCAAGACTCTGAACAACCTTCGATACGTCAAATCACATAACTCATAATACATATCGTCATAGAATGTTAAGCATGCGGACCCTACGGGTTCGAGAACTATGTAGACATGACCGAGACTCATCTCCGGTCAATAACCAATAGCGGAACCTGGATGCTCATATTGGTTCCCACATATTCTACAAAGATCTTTATCGGACAAATCGCATAACAACATACGTTGTTCCCTTTGTCATCGTTATGTTACTTGCCCGAGATTCGATCATCGGTATCATCATACCTAGTTCAATCTCGTCATCGGCAAGTCTCTTTACTCGTTCCGTAATGCATCATCCCGCAACTAACTCATTAGTCACATTGCTTGCAAGGCTCATAGTGATGTGCATTACCGAGAGGGCCCAGAGATACCTCTCACATACTCGGAGTGACAAATCCTAATCTCGATCTATGCCAACTCAACAAACACCATCGGAGACATCTGTAGAGCATCTTTATAGTCACCCAGTTACGTTGTGACGTTTGATAGCACACTAAGTGTTCCTCCGGTATTGGGGAGTTCCATAATCTCATAGTCATATGAACATGTATAAATTATGGAGAAAGCAATATCAGTAAACTAAATGATCATTGCGCTAAGCTAACGGATGGGTCAAGTCAATCACATCACTCTCTAATGATGTGATTCCGTTTATCAAATGACAACTCTTTGTCCATGGCTAGAAAACTTAACCATCTTTGATCAACGAGCTAATCAAGTAGAGGCATACTAGTGACACTCTGTTTGTCTATGTATTCACACATGTACTAAGTTTCTGGTTAGTACAATTCTAACATGAATAATAAACATTTATCATGATATAAGGATATATAAATAACAACTTTATTATTGCTTCTAGGGCATATTTCCTTCAACCTGGAACTCTGCAACACAAACGACGATGGCTACTTCACTCAGCTCTTTCATACTATTCTTGGGACAACCTATGACAGTATTCAATTGGAGACGACCACTATCATCTGTAACATAATTGGCACTATAACAATTGGCATCATAGACTAAAATTTACTGTTTGTGGGACAACTTTTCTTCCAACACATATTGTGTATGTAGCAGTCAAAACAGGCAAGGCAAGAAACTTTACCCGAGTTTCTGACTTTGACTTGATCACACACAGAAAATACAGGGAAATCCAATTAGTTATTTTACCTACCTGAATGTGACTTGGTTACTACTATTCGGACTTGTCAGAGATCAGGGTCAAACAAAGAATGGTCAGCTTTTTTTTTTCCGGCGTGGGGATACATTCCTCATTCCACACATGTAGCCTCAATTCTATCTCATCTTATTACAACTCCCTACGGTCCTTTTAGCTCAGCATATAAATTTTATCTGTAGTTAAACTTCATAAAGTTTGATCAAATTTATATTTAAAAAATCAACGGTCTGGTTCTTACGAGCTACGGGGAGAGATTATGTGACAAATATCTTTCTCCCCTCTCATATTCTCCAAGTGCACATATCTCAAGACAAGGCTAATTCAGGCTGCAGGTGGACGTGGGATGCCCACGGTGTCCACATAAAAGCCCGCAAAAATCATGTTCGTGGACACCCACGGGATGCCCATGGTACCCGTGGGCTATCCCATGAAACCCACATCGTGCCCGACTAAGCCACGGAAACCACATTGTGCGACGTAGTGACCGTGAGGATCACGGCGAGGCGATCAGCAGTCGGAGCACCGCCTCTAGTGCCGCCCCCACACAGTGTTCTTCACCCATTTGTTCAACAGATATGTAAGCATAGCACACCAAATGCTTCACCCACATCCATATTCCATCTAGCTGCAGTTTTGAACGATTTAGTTGATGACAATATTGATGTGTGAACCGCATTTGCTGGCAGCGATATCCATCATCCTAACCATATTCATCGGCCTCGGCGTGGGCATGATTGGCAACTCCATCATCGTCGAGTTCTCAGGCGGTTGACAATGGACCCGACCCAGCCGCACGTGCCGCACAGCAGCAGCCGGTTTGGGCATCCGGCCAGCCGTCAGTTGATGAGGGACAATGTAATGCCGCCGTCGACATTGAGAATCCAGCTGCCCCTCCAGCATGTGAGCAACAAGTGTCTTGTTGCAGCATGTGAGGAGCTTTCCTGGTGTCATGGTGTATAAAGCATGCCAGACAAATCACCACCTAGTGTGTCTTGGTGCAATCGTGTTCCATCAGGTGATGAGGTTCAGGAACCAAACAACCACCGAGCCACGAAGACACTTGCATACAATTTAAACGGGCATTCCACTTATCCCGCATAAACAAGATGTGTCTGTTGGCCTCCCACATAAACTAAGTGGCAGTAGTAGTGGACGGAAGCGGGCTGCCCGCGGAGCATCCCATCAGGTAATGAATCGTGCAAAGTATCCTGGATTAGCAGAGATAGAAACAAGCTTGCCCATGCACTAGCGTTTGAGGCAAGATAAAATGGAGATTTCCAGATGATTGGAGCTGTGCCAAGTAGGGTACGGGAGGTCTGGTAGTACGATTGTAATCACTCTTCGTATAACATTGGGGCTTGTCATCCTCAAAAGAAAAAAAAGAAAAAAAAAGAAATGAGTGTACTGCAATCTGTCAAATTTCGGCAGCATATACCTTGGCAATAATATATTTTTCCTGTAAAATTTGTGCAGCATAGTATCATATTTTATATCAAATTTATGCCCACATGGTACATACAAAATGAACATTGAGTAAAATAGCAGCAAAGAGTAAAAATAGCAGTACCGAATGACCACTTCAGAGACCAAAAGATGATGCATTAACTTCAAATCGCAGTACAAACTTCACCAGCTCCAACATCAGGTCATACAAACCCAGCGAAAATACCATTATTATAAGATCAACCACATTGGGGCCATTTTTTAATCAACTACACAAACTAGGCATTGACACTGATTTGTAGTTCAGCAATGCTTACACCAATTTCTATCATTTCTTCATAATAGATAAAGCTAGCAGACACACACAACAATGACAATTACCATCATTGCCTTCAACACCATCAGCATCTCAGTACCTAAACCTAACAGAGCCTTTGCTTGCTGCTTTGTCATGTTACCTGCAACCCATGCTTGTTAGGAGTAAGCACATTGTGTTAGGAGTCTGGTTGTAACCGAACTGTTGAAGTATAAAACAGTTTCGGAAGTATCGTGTGCGTCTAGAAATCGATCAGATAAGGAGATAGGAGAGTTTAAACCTGCTTATCAGGGTCACGTCGTGTTGGGAAAGTACGTGTGCCGTGTTGGACGTGAATTCGTTGTAAATCCCTATATAAAGCAAAGAATAGGAAGGAGGGCGATTGAGCCATCGTTGAATATTTCTTCTGTAGTTCCTCTTCTCGTGAGTTCTTGTGCAGGAAGCTGATTGATTTGTTCTATCAATTGGCATCAGAGCCTTGCTAGATCCTCGATCACGAGAGAGCAATGGGCGACGACGATAGCAAGACCAAGCAGCTTGCGCTGGGAGGCAGTTCGGCGGTGAAGAAAGAAACCTTACCCCCGACGACCTTCCCGCGGCTAGAGGGAGAGGACTATGCTATGTGGGCGATCAAGATGGAGTGCGCCATGGAGGCTCACGAAATCTGGGATGCGATCGATCCTGGAGGCGATGCATATAAGAAGGGAGGTACAGAATATAAGAAGGATCGGCAGGCCATGTCTGCGATCTACTCTGTCATCCCCAATGATGTAGCACGTCATGTATCCGGGAAGAATACAGCAGCAGAAGCCTGGGAGGTGATCAAGGAACTTCACCAAGGGCACAGCCGTGTTCGTGAGGCTCGTCTACAATCTCTGTTGAGGGATTATGAAAGTCTGAAGATGGATGAAAGTGAATCCGTGGATAAATTTGCCATGAGGGTGGTTGAGATCACCAGCTCCATCAAGGACCTTGGAGAGACTTTGACAGATATCGCGATTGTACGTCGCTTCCTCCGTGCTGCAGCACCACGATACATGCAGATTGTCACCTCAATCGAACAGTGCGTGGACCTGAAGACCTTGTCGGTCGCAGAACTCGTCGGGAGATTCAAAGCCCATGATGAGAGGATCAGGTTGAATTTCGGCGATCCGAAGGAAAGTGAAAATTTGTTCCTGACCAAGACGCAGTGGATGGAACTATCAAACAACAAGAAAAACAAGGGGACAGGAGCAAGCGGCAGTGGCAAGAAGGAATATCGGCCTAACCCGAAGAAATCAGAAGAAGAGGTTGAGGCCCCAGCCAAACCAAAGTTTGATCGGAAGAAAATTAAGTGCCATAACTGTGGGATTTTTGGACACTTTAAATCTGAATGTCGCAAGCCACCAAAGAAGGAAAAAGCTTTCCTAGCAAAGGGAGGTGATGATCAGCCTGAGATGCTGATGGTAGAGCTGTGCGAGCTCATGGAATATGAGCAGATTAAAGAACGTCCAAAGCACATGCTCGTGCCTAAAGAGGTTCAGGAAGAGAAAATACAGAGAAAGCTCACTGAATATGTGACACTTGTAGAGGATAAAGTGCATCTGCAGCAGAAGGAAAAGGTTGAAGCTGGTGGGAATGTCTGGTACTTGGACTCCGGAGCGAGTAATCACATGACCGGCGATATTGATCAATTTTCTGAGTTGAATACTTCAGTTGGAGGCACTGTAAAATTTGGAGATGCCTCGACTGTGCAGATTTGTGGTCGTGGAACTGTGTTATTTGAGACACGAAAGTGAGAACACAAGGTGCTGACAGATGTGTATTTCATCCCGAGACTGAAGAGTAGCATTATAAGTCTCGGCCAACTCGAAGAGCGCGGTTGCAAGATCGTCATTGAGGATGGCATGATGTTGGTGTTTGACCGTCAGCGTACACTGCTCGCACGGGTGAAGCGCTCAAGGAATCGCCTCTACATACTGAACCTTGATCGTGCCGACCCAGTTTGTTTGCTCGCTGGTATGCAGGAGGATGCCTGGAGATGGCATGCATGCTACGGTCATCTGAATTTCCGAGCGTTGCGTACGCTAGGGCAGAAGGAGATGGTACACGGTCTACCAAGAATTGAGCATGTCGAACAGCTTTGTGATGGCTGTCTTGTTGGGAAACAGAAGCGTAACCCGTTTCCCTATGAGGCAAATTTCAGAGCAAGCAAGGTTATGGACTTGATGCATGGTGATTTGTGTGGACCAATCACACCTGCTACCCCAGGTGGTAATCGATATTTTTTGCTAATTGTCGATGACTATAGCAGGTTCATGTGGATCGTGTTGTTGAAGACCAAAGATCAGGCTTTTGAAGCATTTAAAAAGGTCAAGGTTGCAGCCGAAGTAGAAGTTGAAGCAAAGTTGAAAGCTCTCAGAACGGATAGAGGTGGTGAGTTCAGATCCAAGAGGTTCAATGCCTATTGTGAAGAACATGGCATTAGAAGGTACTTGACGGCTCCCTACACACCGCAGCAAAACGGCGTGGTCGAGAGAAGAAACCAAACGGTTGTAGCTATGGCACGGAGCATGTTAAAAAGTAAAAATATGCCCGGAAGATTTTGGGGGGAGGCTGTTACCACAGCAGTCTATTTGCTCAATCGAGCGCCCACCAAAAGTGTGATCGGAAAGACTCCGTACGAAGCATGGTGCGGGAGGAAACCTACTGTGGAACACTTGCGCACATTCGGTTGTGTAGCTCATGTAAAAACAGTAGGAGGTCACATTGGAAAGCTAGAAGACCGCAGCACACCAATGGTGTTGCTTGGATATGAGCCTGGATCAAAAGCATACCGAGTATATGACCCTCCTACAAGGATGCTAAGAGTAACTCGAGATGTTGTCTTTGAAGAAGCAAAAGCATGGAATTGGGATTCTGCAACTGAACCAGCTCCGCATTCTTCAGGTGATATATTTAAGGTGTTTTATGATCACCATGATGCAGGTCACGACGAGCACAATCATGACCATGGGGACAAAGGGGAAGTACCGAGCACGCCCGTTGTACAAGGCGGTGCTCCGGAGTTTGTGGATTTAGGCTCACCAACAACCCCTTCATCATTCGTTGAGAGCGGCAGCAAAAGCCCCAGCGCAGCTGCCACGGCAACAGAAAATGTTGCGATGGCAGGACATCCACCTGAGGCTACAGATCTGACAGAACAAGGTGATGCAGAAGCAGCAAGCGAACCTCGTCGAGGACCGCCAACTCCAGTTCGTCTGCGCTCAATCGATGACATTTATGAAACCACGAATCCACCAGCAACCAGGGGAAGAGGACGCAACAGAGGTCAAGTTGTGAGTAGAAGAAGTTCATCTGCAAGTTTAAGAGAAGAAATTGCAGAGCTCTGTTTTCTAGGTGCGGAGGAACCTGTATCATTTGAAGAAGCAAACCAGGAAGAAACTTGGAGGAAAGCAATGACAGAGGAGATGGACTCGATCATTGATAACAAAACTTGGTCATTAACCAATCTTCCCAAAGGACACCGAGCTATAGGTCTGAAGTGGGTATTTAAAGAAAAGAAAAATTCAGAGGGATTGGTGATCAAGAACAAGGCTCGCCTTGTCGCGAAAGGATTTGTACAGCAGCAAGGAGTGGACTTTGACGAGGTTTTTGCCCCAGTTGCGAGGATGGAGTCTGTCCGGCTGCTAATTGCAATTGCAGCTCAGAAAGCGTGGACGCTACATCATATGGATGTCAAGTCGGCAGTTTTGAATGGTGTGTTAGAGGAGGAAGTTTATGTAAAACAACCTCCAGGTTTCATCAAGGTGGGTAGTGAAGAAAAGGTGTTGAGACTCCACAAAGCTCTGTATGGTTTACATCAAGCTCCGAGAGCGTGGAACATTAAATTAAATGACACGCTGATATCTCTCGGATTTGAGAGGAGTCCATTTGAGCATGCTATGTACAAAAAGGGGGAAGAAAAATCTCGCCTAATAGTTGGAGTATACGTGGATGACCTACTGATAACAGGAGAGGATGAGCAAGAATTGGCAAGGTTCAAACAGCAGATGAAGGACTTATTTAAGATGTCCGATCTGGGTTTATTGAGCTACTATCTAGGCATAGAAGTGCACCAAAAACCAGGGAGTATAACGCTATGTCAGGAGGCATACGCGAGAAAGATCCTAGAGATCAGTGGCATGACAGATTGCAATTCTGCTCAAACTCCTATGGAAGCTCGTCTCAAGCTGAGTAAGAGAAGTGAAGCTCCTGAAGTTGACTCAACAAAGTACCGTAGTATTGTGGGAAGTTTACGGTACCTCGTACATACAAGGCCTGATTTGGCATATCCAGTGGGCATTGTGAGTCGCTTTATGGAGGCCCCGACATCTGAACATCTGGCTGCAGTAAAACACATATTGCGCTATGTGAAAGGAACACTCAATTTTGGGTGTAACTATGTCAAGAAGAAAGGTGCAAAAGATGAGCAGCTCCATGGTTACAGTGATAGTGACATGGCGGGAGACGTGGACGATCGGAAGAGCACAACCGGCGTTGCATTTTTCCTTGGACCAAACTTGGTCAGTTGGCTCTCACAGAAGCAGAAGGTTGTAGCTCTTTCTTCTTGTGAGGCTGAATATATAGCAGCAGCGACAGCGGCGTGTCAGGGAGTTTGGCTTGGACGACTACTTGGTGATCTCCTAGACCAAGAACCAGAGAAGGTGCTATTGAAGATCGACAACAAATCTGCAATTTCCTTGTGCAAGAACCCTGTTCATCATGATAGAAGCAAGCATATAGATACAAGGTATCATTACATAAGGGACTGTGTGGAGGAAGGAAAGGTGGAAGTCGATCATGTATGCACTGAAGATCAGCTAGCTGACATCTTGACTAAATCTCTTGGAAAACAGAAATTTTTGGAGATGAGGAAGAGAATTGGAGTTGCAGCTGTGAAATGATAACACAACATGCTTAGGGGGGTAAATGTTAGGAGTAAGCACATTGTGTTAGGAGTCTGGTTGTAACCGAACTGTTGAAGTATAAAACAGTTTCGGAAGTATCGTGTGCGTCTAGAAATCGATCAGATAAGGAGATAGGAGAGTTTAAACCTGCTTATCAGGGTCACGTCGTGTTGGGCAAGTACGTGTGCCGTGTTGGACGTGAATTCGTTGTAAATCCCTATATAAAGCAAAGAATAGGAAGGAGGGCGATTGAGCCATCGTTGAATATTTCTTCTGTAGTTCCTCTTCTCGTGAGTTCTTGTGCAGGTCGCGCACATATAGCAGGAAGCTGATTGATTTGTTCTATCAATGCTTGCTCCCTTTCCCTTTCAGCTGCAACGCGTCCAAGATTAGGCCTTTCATCCATTGTAGCTGCAAAGCCCCGGTTCCCTCCTATCCTTCCATCTCTTTCATTCCCACCTTGATTAAGCTCTTCCGCCTATCCTCAACAACACCTATTGCATCTACTGCATCATTGCCAACGAGCAAGCGCTTATCAATAAGATAAGCAACATATTCCAACTCCCAATGCCAGAATTCACAAGTGTCCTAACCACAGAAAAGACGAACAGATGCAATGTGAAATCACCGGGACCAAATGCAATGAAATCGAACAAAATGAACAACAAAGGTTGCAGTGCACTTACACCACATCACCTATTGCATCTATTGCGTCATTGCCAACGAGCAAGCTCTTATCAATAAGATAAGCAACATATTCCAACTCCCAATGCCAGAATTCACAAGTGTCCTAACCACAGAAAAGACGAGCAGATGCAATGTGAAATCACCGAGACAAAGTGCAATGAAATCGAACAAAATGAACAACAAAGGTTGCAGTGCACTTACACCGCATCACCTATTGCATCTACTGCGTCATTGCCAACGAGCAAGCGCTTATCAATAAGATAAGCAACATATTCCAACTCCCAATGCCAGAATTCACAAGTGTCCTAACCACAGAAAAGACGAACAGATGCAATGTGAAATCACCGAGACAAAATGCAATGAAATCGAACAAAATGAACAACAAAGGTTACAGTCCACTTACACCGCAGCACCTATTGCATCTACCGCATCATTGCCAACGAGCAAGTGCTTATCAATAAGATAAGCAACATATTCCAACTCCCAATGCCAGAATTCACAAGTGTCCTAACCACAAAAAAGATGAACAGATGCAATGTGAAATCACCGGGACAAAATGCAATGAAAATATACGTGGTTTGCAATTTGTGTACAACATCAATATTTTGGAACTTATTAACAATTTTGGAAAAAGTTTCATGTTTATAAAATGTTCATACAAAATTTGAAATTACGAAACTGTTGACATCAAGAAATAATTCAGATATAAAAAAATGTTCATGTTGATCGATATTGACAGAAATTACAAAAATGAAAAGCTTTGCCCTACCGGCATAGCCGAACCCCCACCTTTAAACATGATGTGCTTCTTGACATACATGAAATGACACCAAATTTTGCCAGCATGTGAGCATTCTCATGACATGCCTTCATGCAAAATTTGAAGGAATTCGGACACCGAACGCACTTTGCGTCTTGTCCGGCTAGTGTTTTTGGGTTCTCACCAGGAAAATCCTAGAAAATGCATAAAATGTCATAACTCAATGAAATTTATCATGTATGCTTTGCATGGTGATGCTAGTGTGTGGAATGAAAATTGGGTCCACATGGTCAAAAAAAATTGGGTCCATTTTATTGATGTGGAAAAAATGCATCTAGACTTGCCCTACCGCACTACCCGAACCACCACCTTTGAACATGGTGTGCTACTTGCCATGCATGAAATGACACGAAATTTTGCCAGCATGTGGGCATACTCATGGAAGGCCTCCATGCAAAATTTGAAGGAATTCGGACATCGGACGCACGTTGTGTCATGTTCGGCTAGTGTTTTAGGTTTTTTCACCTGGAAAAGCCTAGGAAATGCATAAAATGTCGGAACTCAGTGAAACTTATCATTGATGCTTGGCATGGTGATGCTAGTGTGTGGAAATTTTTGGGGTCCATTCTATTGTTGTGGGAAAAAGTGCATCTAGACTTACCCACCGGCTACCCGAACCACCACCTTTGAACATGTTGTGCTTCTTGCCATGCATGAAATGACTCCAAATTTTACCAGCATGTGACCATAATCATGGCAGGCCTCCGTGCAATATATGGAGTAATTCAGACACCGAACGCACGTTGCATAACGTTCAGCTAGTGTTTTGGAGTTTTTTCACGGGGAAAACCCTAGAAAATGTATAAAATGTCACAACTCAATGAAAATTTTATCATGGTAATACTAGTGTGTGGGAAATTTTGGGTCAACTATATTGATGTGAGCATTTTTGTAAAGAACAAAAATGAAAAACAAAAAACAACAAGAATGAAAAATAAACAAAAATCGGAGGCCGTGCCTCTCGAAAACGAAAAAACGCGCTTTCTGTTTTTTTTCTTTCAAGAGAGTCACGGTTTTGCTTCCGCCAGAGGCACGGTTGTGCTTTAGAGAGAGTCACGGCCGTGTCTCTCGGAAACGGAAAAAATGTGTTTTCTATTTGTTTCCTTTCGTGAGAGTCACGGTTGTGCTTTCGCGAGAGTCACGGCCGTGCCACTCAGAAATGAAAAATCACGTTTTCTATTTTTTTTTTCTTTCGCGAGAGCCACGATTTTCCTTTCGCGAGAGGCACGGTTGTGATTTCGCGAGAGTCATGGGTCTCGGTGTCAAAACCGGCAGATCTCGGGTAGGGGGTCCTGAACTGTGCATCTAGGATCCATGGTAACAGGAGACAGGGGACACAGTGTTTACCCAGGGTCGGGCCCTCTCTACGGAGGTAATACCCTACTTCCTGCTTGATTGATCTTGAAGAATATGAGTATTACAAGAGTTGATCTACCACAAGATCATAATGACTAAACCCTAAAAGTCTAGCCTGACTATGATTATTCGGAGCTATCTACGGACCTAGCCCTCTGGTTTATATAGACACGAGAGGGATCTAGGGTTACACGAGGTCGGTTACAAAGAAAGGAATCTTCACAATGTGATCACCAAGCTTGCCTTCCACGCGAAGGAGAGCCCTATCCGGACACGGGTAGAGTCTTTGGTCTTCGTATCTTCACGGCCCAACAGTCCGGCCCATATCCAATAGGTCGGATGCCCGAGGACTCCTTAGTCCAGGACTCCCTCAGTAGCCCCTGAACCAGGCTACAATGACGATGTGTCCGGCGCACAGATTGTCTTCGGCATTGCAAGACGGGTTCCCTTTTCAGAATACCCCAAGATAGTCTTCAGATGAAACAAAACGTGCTCGGATCTGCAACACAAGTACCCCACACAGCCGAGTAGAGCATAATATTTCACGAGTCCAACCTGCTGACAACTTTTTTTAACGTGGCATCATGTTTGTCCGGTCGTTATTTCAAACCGTTTCATGTTCCACGTTTCGAGGCGTGGTTTTTATTGGCACGTTCTGTCGAAGCAGAGATCGTGTCCCCTTATTACGGGATCCTTATTAATACGAGCGTGGGTAACCCAACCGTTTCACTGGAAAGATTCCTTGGGAATAGGCAGGTTTTTAGGCTTAGGAGGAGGCGTTCAATACATGTTGCCTTTATAAAGGAACCAAGGGCCGTCCTTTTACACCAAACCTCTCCTCAACCTTTCCAACCTCGAGTTCTAGCACCCAAGGTTCGACTTCATTGCTTCAAGCTTCCCCATCATGTACGGACCCATCCCTCAAGGACAATGGGTGCCTTCCTCCATTACAGATGAGGACATTGCAAAGCTTCGGGCGGCTAGATACCTAACCGCGGAGATCCACCACCGGCTTCCTGCTCAAGGACAGGTTATCCCGACCCCCAAATCCGGCGAGAGGGTCGTATTTATCTCTCACTTCCTCCGAGGGCTAGGGTTCGCTCTCCACCCCTTTATCCAGGGGCTAATGTTTTATTACGGACTAGATTTTCACGATCTAGCTCCGGATTGTTTCACGATCTAGCTCACATCTCAGCGTTTATTGTCACGTGCGAGGCCTTCCTCCGAATCCCCCCACACTTTGGCTTATGGCTCAAGACCTTTGTGTGAAGCCAAGGGTAGTCGACGGGGAATAGGTGGAGTGCGGCGGTGCTATAGTAAGCCAGCTTACCAACACTCTCTAGCCAAAAGGCTCTTTCAACGATACTTCCAATCAATGGCAGCGAGAGTGGTTTTACGTTACAGAACCCCGTAGCACCAAGTGGGCAGCTACATCCGCTTTCCGTTCTGGCCCTCCATTATAGCTTGCATCATGATGTTTAATGGGCTTATTTATACACTTTTATATTGTTTTTGGGACTAACCTATCAACCGGAGGCCCATCCCAAATTGCTGTTTTTCTGCCTATTTCAGTGTTTCGCAGAAAAAGAATATCAAACAGAGTCCAAACGGAATGAAACCGATCATGCTCGATATGCACGGACGCGCATAGTTCCAAACCTGTAGCCGGAGACGGGTCCATAGTTCTGGTGACATAGATGTCACTTGAAGTTAAGTCTGTGTGTGGCTCCAATGCCGCTGAGACCGCGGCTTCTGCGGCGGGGTTGAGCTTCCCGTCTTCGGATGGCGCGATCTTCTCTGGATCTATGGCTGGGGCAGCCACAGGTACTATCTCCTGCATGTGGACCGATGACAGATTTAGGTCATGTTCATCGTGGTGGCAGAGAGCGGCTGTCGTGGTATCGAATCTGTCGAAGATCAAGTCTCCACGGATATCTGTGAGGTAGAGTTTCCAAATCTGACATGGTGGCCAGGGGCGTAGTTTTCGATCTGCTTCAGATGGCCAAGCGAGTTGGCCCGCAGTGCGAAGCCGCCGAACACGAAGATCTGTCCGGGGAGGAAGACTTCTCCTTGGACAACATCGTTATAGATGATTGAAGGAGCCATCAAACCTTTTGAGGACGACACAGTGGAACTCTCAATGAAAGCACCAATGTCGGTGTCAAAACCGGCGGATCTTGGGTAGGGGGTCCCGAGCTGTGCGTCTAGGATCGATGGTAACAGAAGACAGGGGACACAATGTTTACCCAGGTTCGGGGCCTCTTTATGGAGGTAATACCCTACTTCTTGCTTGATTGATCTTTAAGAATATGAGTATTACAAGAGTTGATCTACCATGAGATCATAATGACTAAACCCTAAAATTCTAGCCTGACTATGATTATTCAGATCTATCTACGGACCTAGCCCTCCGGTTTATATAGACACGGGAGGGATCTAGGGTTACACGAGGTCGGTTACAAAGAAAGGAATCTTCACAGTGTGATCGCCAAGCTTGCCTTCCACGCCAAGGAGATCCCTATCCGGACACGGGTAGAGTCTTCGGTCTTCGTATCTTCACGGCCCAACAGTCCGGCCCATATCCAATAGATCGGACGTCCGAGGACCCCTTAGTCCAGGACTCCCTCAGTAGCCCCTGAACCAGTCTTCAATGACGATGTGTCCGGCGCACAGATTGTCTTCGGCATTGCAAGACGGGTTCCCTTTTCTTAATACTCCAAGATAGTCTTCAGATGAAACAAAACTTGTCCGGATCTGCAACACAAATACCCCACACAGCCGAGTAGAGCATAATATTTCACGAGTCCAACCTGCTGACAACTTTTTGTAACGTGGCAGCATGTTTGTCCGGTCGTTATTTCGAACCGTTTCATGTTCCACGTTTCGAGGCGTGATTTTTATTGGCATGTTCTGTCGAAGCAGAGATCGTGTCTCCTTATTACGGGATCCTTATTAATACGAGCGTGGGTAACCCAACCGTTCCACTAGAAAGATTCCTTGGGAATAGGCAAGTTTTTAGGCTTAGGAGGAGGCGTTCAATACCTGCTGCCTTTATAAAGGAACCAAGGGCCGTCCTTTAATTTATGCAAAACCTCTCCTCAACCTTTCCAACCTCGAGTTCTAGCACCCAAGGTTCGACTTCATTGCTTCAAGCTTCCCCATCATGTCCGGACCCATCCCTCAAGACCAATGGGTGGCTTCCTCCATTATAGAGGAGGACATTGCAAAGCTTCGGGCGGCCAGATACCCGACCGCGGAGATCCAACACCGGCTTCCTGCTCAAGGACAGGTTATCCTGACCCCCAAATCCGGCGAGAGGGTCATATTTATCTCTCACTTCCTCCAAGGGCTAGGGTTCGCTCTCCACCACTTTGTCCGGGGGCTAATGTTTTATTACGGACTAGATTTTCACGATCTAGCTCTGGATTATTTCACGATCTAGCTCACATCTCGGCGTTTATTGTCACGTGCGAGGCCTTCCTCTGAATCCCCCCACACTTCGGCTTATGCTTCAAGACCTTTGTGTGAAGCCAAGGGTAGTCGACGGGGAACATGTGGAGTGCGGCGGTGCTATAGTAAGCCAGCTTACCAACACTCTCTGGCCAAAAGGCTCTTTCAACGATACTTCCAATCAATGGCAGCGAGAGTGGTTTTACGTTACAGAACCCCGTAGCACCAAGTGGGCAGCTACATCCGCTTTCCGTTCTAGCCCTCCGTTACAGCTTGCATCATGGGTCAATGATACGTCTCCAACGTATCTATAATTTTTGATTGCTCCATGCTATTATATATTCTGTTTTGGATGTTTAATGGGCTTATTTATACACTTTTATATTATTTTTGGGACTAACCTATCAACCGGAGGCCCATCCCAAATTGCTGTTTTTTTTGCCTATTTCAGTGTTTCGCAGAAAAAGAATATCAAACGGAGTCCAAACGGAATGAAACCGACCGTGCTTGATATGCACGGACGTGCATAGTTCCGAACCTGTAGCCGGAGATGGGTGTCACTTGAAGTTAAGTTTGTGTGTGGCTCCAATGCCGCTGAGACCGCGGCTTCTGTGGCGGGGTTGAGCTTCCCATCTTCGGATGGCGCGATCTTCTCCGGATCTATGGCTGGGGCAGCCACAGGTACTATCTCCTGCGTGTGGACCGATGACAGATTTAGGTCATGTTCATCGTGCTGGCAGAGAGCGGCTGTTGTGGTCTCGAATCCGTCTAAGATCAAGTCTCCACAGATATCTGCGACGTAGACTTTCCAAATCTGACATGGTGGCCAGGGGCGTAGCTTTCGATCTGCTTCAGATGGCCAAGCGAGTTGGCCTGCAGTGCGAAGCCGCCGAACACGAAGATCTGTCCAGGGAGGAAGACTTCTCCTTGGACAGCATCATTATAGATGATTGAAGGAGACATCAAACCTTTTGAGGACGACACAGTGGAACTCTCAATGAAAGCACCAATGTCGGTGTCAAAACCGGCGGATCTCGGGTAGGGGGTCCCGAGCTGTGCGTCTAGGATCGATGGTAACAGGAGACAGGGGACACAATGTTTACCCAGGTTCGGGCCCTCTTTATGGAGGTAATACCCTACTTCCTGCTTGATTGATCTTTAAGAATATGAGTATTACAAGAGTTGATCTACCATGAGATCATAATGACTAAACCCAAAAAGTCTAGCCTGACTATGATTATTCGGATCTATCTACGGACCTAGCCCTCTGGTTTATATAGACACGGGAGGGATCTAGGGTTACACGAGGTCGGTTACAAAGAAAGGAATCTTCACAGTGTGATCGCCAAGCTTGCCTTCCACGCCAAGGAGATCCCTATCCGGACACGGGTAGAGTCTTCGGTCTTGGTATCTTCACAGCCCAACAGTCCGGCCCATATCCAATAGGTAGGACGCCCAAGGACCCCTTAGTCCCGGACTCGCTCAGTAGCCCCTGAACCAGGCTTCAATGACGATGTGTCCGGCGCGCAGATTGTCTTCGCTATTGCCAGACGGGTTCCCTTTTCCGAATACTCCAAGATAGTCTTCAGATGAAACAAAATGTGTCCGGGTCTGCAACACAACTACCCCGCACAGCCGAGTAGAGCATAATATTTCACGAGTCTAACCTGCTGACAAATTGTTGTAACGTGGCATCATGTTTGTCCGGTCGTTATTTCGAACCGTTTCATGTTCCACGTTTCGAGGCGTGGTTTTTATTGGCATGTTCTATCGAAGCAGAGATCGTGTCCCCTTATTATGGGATCCTTATTAATATGAGCGTGGGTAACCCAACCATTCCACTGGAAAGATTCCTTGGGAATAGGCATGTTTTTAGGCTTAGGAGGAGGCATTCAATACCTGCTGCCTTTATAAAGGAACCAAGGGTCGTCCTTTTACGCCAAACCTCTCCTCAACCTTTCCAACCTTGAGTTCTAGCACCCAAGGTTCGACTTCATTGCTTCAAGCTTCCCCATCATGTCCGGACCCATCCCTCAAGGCCAATGGAGGACATTGCAAAGCTTCGGGCGGCTACATGCCTGACCGCGGAGATCCACCACCGGCTTCCTGCTCAAGGACAGGTTATCCCGACCCCCAAATCCGGTGAGAGGGTCGCATTTATCTCTCACTTCCTTCAAGGGCTAGCGTTCGATCTCCACCCCTTTGTCCGGGGGCTAATGTTTTATTATGGACTAGATTTTCACGATCTAGCTCCGGATTATTTCACGATCTAGCTCATATCTCGGCGTTTATTGTCACGTGCGAGGCCTTCCTCCGAATCCCCCCACACTTCGGCTTATGGCTCAAGACCTTTGTGTGAAGCCAAGGGTAGTCGACGGGGAACAGGTGGAGTGCGGCGGTGCTATAGTAAGCCAACTTACCAACACTCTCTGGCCAAAAGGCTCTTTCAACGATACTTCCAATCAATGGCAGCGAGAGTGGTTTTACGTTACAGAACCCCGTAGCACCAAGTGGGCAGCTACATCCGCTTTCCGTTCTGGCCCTCCGTTACAGCTTGCATCATGGGTCAATGAAACGTCTCCAATGTATCTATAATTTTTGATTGCTCCATGCTAGTATATATTCTGTTTTGGATGTTTAATGGGCTTATTTATACACTTCTATATTATTTTTGGGACTAACCTATCAACCGGATGCCCATCCCAAATTGCTGTTTTTTTGCCTATTTCAGTGTTTCGCAGAAAAAGAATATCAAACGGAGTCCAAACGGAATGAAACCAATCGTGCTCAATATGCACGGACGCGCATAGTTCCGAACCTCTAGCCGGGGACGGGTCCGTAGTTCCAATGACATAGATGTCACTTGAAGTTAAGTCTGTGTGTGGCTCCAATGCCGCTGAGACCGCAGCTTCCTTGGCGGGGTTGAGCTTCCCGTCTTCGGATGGCGCGATCTTCTCCGGATCTTTGGCTGGGGCAGCCACAAGTACTATCTCCTGCGTGTGGACCGATGACAGATTTAGGTCATGTTCATCGTGGTGGCAGAGAGCGGCTGTCGTGGTCTCGAATCCGTCGAAGATCAAGTCTCCATGGATATCTGCAACGTAGAGTTTCCAAATCTGACATGGTGGCCAGGGGTGTAGCTTTCGATCTGCTTTAGATGGCCAAGCGAGTTGGCCCGCAGTGCGAAGCCGCCGAACACGAAGATCTGTCTAGGGAGGAAGACTTCCCCTTGGACAGCATTGTTATAGACGATTGAAGGAGCCATCAAACCTTTTGAGGACGACACAGTGGAACTCTCAATGAAAGCACCAATGTCGGTGTCAAAACCGGCGGATCCCGGGTAGGGGGTCCCGAGTTGTGCGTCTAGGATCGATGGTAACAGGAGACAGGGGACACAATGTTTACCCAGGTTCGGGCCCTCTTTATGGAGGTAATACCCAACTTCCTGCTTGATTGATCTTTAAGAATATGAGTATTACAAGAGTTGATCTACCATGAGATCATAATGACTAAACCCTAAAAGTCTAGCCTGACTATGATTATTCGGATCTATCTACGAACCTAGCCCTCCGGTTTATATAGACACGGGAGGGATTTAGGGTTACACGAGGTCGGTTACAAAGAAAGGAATCTTCATAGTGTGATCGCCAAGGAGATCCCTATACGAACACGGGTAGAGTCTTCGGTCTTCGTATCTTCACGGCCCAACAGTCCGGCCCATATCCAATAGGTCAGATGCCCGAGGACCCCTTAGTCCAGGACTCTCTCAGTAGCCCCTGAACCAGGCTTCAATGACGATGTGTCCGGCGCGCAGATTGTCTTCGGCATTGCAAGACGGGTTCCCTTTTCGGCATACTCCAAGATTGTCTTCAGATGAAACAAAATGTGTCCGGATCTGCAACACAAGTACCCCACACAGCCGAGTAGAGCATAATATTTCACGAGTCCAACCTGCTGACAACTTTTTGTAATGTGGCATCATGTTTGTCCGGTCGTTATTTCGAACCGTTTCATGTTCCACGTTTCGAGGCGTGGTTTTTATTGGCATGTTCTGTCGAAGCAGAGATCGTGTCCCCTTATTACGGGATCCTTATTAATACGAGCGTGGGTAACCCAACTGTTCCACTGGAAAGATTCCTTGGGAATAGGCAGGTTTTTAGGCTTAGGAGGAGGCGTTCAATACATGCTGCCTTTATAAAGGAACCAAGGGCCGTCCTTTTACACCAAACCTCTCCTCAACCTTTCTGAAAGAACATGCGGTGCCCCATGTTTGGTTTTGGTAATTGATGACAATCTCTATGGACTAATGGTTGCCTTGAGTTATATTTGAAGGTTTTGTCCATAGGCTTTTCTTGGAGTACATGTGTTGGTTTCAAGGAGAGTCTGTGTCGACCAAGGTGCTATTCAAGCAATTACCTAAAGATTGGTCTTGTGAGAGGTTGATCAAGACTAAGTCAAAGAGTGAATCAAGTTGATCAACCCACAAAGCGTAGAAGATGTACCGAGAGGGATCAAGTGATCGCATGGTATGGTAAGCATTGTCAATTACGCTTGGTGTACTAACCCATGGTCTTTGTGAGGGTTCTTTGTGGGGTTAGGTTGCGGTGTGCAAGTTCAAGTGGAGCATCACGAAGAGATCAAATGCTTGAATCTTACCGTCCTTTGTGGCGACAATGGACTTGTGAAGATGTGCGGAAGAGTGGCTCACCCATAGTGGAGTATGGGGGAGCAATCAACTAGTCTTCATTGAGTCAACACAATCAAGAAAGGTTGCGGTGTGCAAGTTCAAGTGGAGCATCACGAAGAGATCAAATGCTTGAAGCTTGCCGTCCTTTGTGGTGACAATGGACTTGTGAAGATGTGCGGAAGAGTGGCTCACCCATAGTGGAGTATGGGGGAGCAATCAACTAGTCTTCATCAAGTCAACCCAATTAAGAAAGGTGGTCCAACTTGAGGGAGTCAAGATCGTCTTCATCTAGCTCAAGTGGACCATGTGCAAGGCAAAGGTTTGCCCCTAGTAGGTTTTCTATTTTACCGGTCTCATGATGGTAGTTGGGAGACCGGGTTATAGGATCGATTGCCGTACTATCAAGGGGGGCTCTCGATGAGTAGCTTGATCGTATCGTTCATAGAGAGCTCAAACCATTGCATCCTTGAATCATCTTTATTGGTTCTTGTTTGGTTCTTCTCTTTGTGAGTTTTGGAGCTTATGGTCATCTTGGTGACAAGCTCGAGTTCATTGAAAACGGAGTCCACTCGCATCTTCTATGATGTTTTCGATGTTGGAGGTTTTTGCCGGTTCTTCTTGGTAGGAGGTTTCTCTCCTCTATTTGTTTGCATACCTCCCCTGCCTCTTCTTACTATAACCACTTACAAATTTTCAAATGCCGGAACATTTTGGAAAATGTAAACATTTTTAAATTGGTGAACATATTTTGAAAACAGGTACAGCTATTGAAAGAAGAACAAATTTCTGAACTTGAAAACAATTAGAAAATTCCAAAGCTTTTCTGTATATGTGAACAAAATATTGCAAATGGAAACATTTTTTGATAACTTCAAACATTTTTTGTAAAACACGAAAAAAATAATTCCAGAACATTTTTTAAATTGGTGAGTAAACTTGAAAATGGGTACATATTTTCAAATGCAGAACAAAATTTTGAATCTCATAAAATTCAAAATCTGAAGATATTTTGTTTACATGATTTGAATCGTTGTTTTGATGCTACTCGTCGTCAAGTTTCAAACAAGCTTGAGTTTGCTCAATTCGGAGCTCATATGCAGAAGTTATGGCAGTTCTGGTTTTCTTGAGTGTGGTTTTTGTCAGGGTCCCAGCGGTAGTACCGTGGTACCCAGCGGTAGTACCGCTCCGCAGCGGTAGTACCGGCGGTGACTCCGCAGCAGTACTACCGCTGGCTTACCAGGTTCCTACCGCGTCGATTCGAGGGGTCTTTTTCTGTGTCGGATTGTGCGGTACCTCGCTGCGGCAGTTGTGCGGCAGTACCGCTCCTTAGCGGCAGTACCGCCCTTCCTCTGCGGTAGTACCGCCCGGTTCCCTCTTTCCTTTTACCCTTCGTTCTGCGTGGCAGTACCGCCGAAGGGAGCGGTAGTACCGCTTAACCCAGCGGTAGTACCGCTGTCTCCTGCGGTACTACCACCCCAAGGTTCATGTTTTGTTGCTCCTTTTCCCTGTTTCTTCCACCTGAGCGGTAGTACCGCTCGTGGAGCGGTAGTACCGCTCGTGTGGGGGCTGAGCACATAACGGTTGGATTTTCCCCCTCCTATAAAAGGGGGTCTTCTTCCCCAATGAACCTTATCCTTTGAGCTCGTGTTCTTCACCCATTGTTGACCTTCTTCGAGCTTGCTAACTCTCAATCCCTACATGGATTCTTGCTAGTTTTTGAGGGGAAAGAGAGAGGAGATCTAGATCCACATTTCCACCAATCACTTTCTCCTCTATGTGAGGGGAACCCCTTGGATCTAGATCTTGGAGTTCTTGGTGTTCTCTTTCTTGTTCTTCCTCTCATTTTCCTCCCTAGCATTAGTTGCTTCTGTGGGATTTGAGAGAGAAGGACTTGGGCACTCTGTGTGCCCTTGCCATTGCATTTGGTGCATCGGTTTGAGTTCTCCACGTGATACGTGGAAGTTACAAGTTGAGAAGCTTATTACTCTTGGGTGCTTGGTACCCTTGAGCTTGTTCCTCTTGGGTGCTTGGGCGCCCTAGACGGTTGTTGGTGTTCGGAGCTCAATCATTGTGGTGCAAAGCTCCGGGCAAGCGTCGGGGTCTCCAATTAGGTTGTGGAGATCGCCCCGAGCAATTTGACGGGTACCGGTGACCGCCCCCAAGGGTTGCCATTTGTACGGGTTCGGTGACCGCCCTCAAGGGTCCCTTAGTGGAATCACGACATCTTGCATTGTGCAAGGGCGTGAGGAGATTATGGTGGCCCTAGTGGCTTCTTGGGGAGCATTGTGCCTCCACACCGCTCCAAACGGAGATTAGCATCCGCAAGGGTGTGAACTTCGGGATACATCGTCGTCTCCGCGTGCCTCGGTTATCTCTTACCCGAGCTCTTTGCTTATGCACTTTACTTTGTGATAGCCATATTGTTTCTTGTCATATTTCCTACTATCACATAGTTGCTTATCTTGCTTAGCATAAGTTGTTGGTGCACATAGTTGAGCCTAGTTGTTTTAGGTTTTGTGCTTGACAAATTAACCGCTAGGTTTATTCCGCATTTGTTCAAGCCTAAACCGTAATTATTTAAAAAAACGCCTATTCACCCCCCCCCCTTCTAGGCGACATCCACGATCTTTCAATTGGTATCAGAGCCCCATTTCTCTTTATAGGGCTTAACCGCCTAGAGAGTAAGGATGTCGACTATGGGATTAGGATTCTCTAACACTCTTAGTTTCGATGGCACAAATTTTGATGTTTGGGTAATTCACATGCTTAATCTCTTTAGGGTCATGGACCCAAATTTAGAGCGAATTGTGGATATGGGTTTTTCTCCTCCGAAGGATCCCCAAAGATTATCTTTAGAGGATGAGAAAAACTCTTATCCCAATGCTCAAGCTTCTAATGTGCTTTTCAATGCTTTGAGCAATGTAGTTATATTTCAACTCATGCCGTTCCGGGATGCTCATGAGTTGTGGACAAAGCTTCAAGATAAATATGGCGTGTCCAAGTTTTGTGGGGATGATTGTTCCCCCTCCACATCCGGCTGTATAGTCTTCTCAACTTCTTCTACTTCACCTACATGTGGATTGCCACAAGGTAATGTTATGGTGAGTAGTGTTGGTCATTGCAATGATGATAGTGTGCTTATCGTTAATGACTCTTCATCACTATCTTGTTGCAATGTTCCATCTTTGTACTTTAGCACTTCGAGCACTCCAAATGTCTCACATGCTTGTGTTGATAGTTCTTGCATATCATGTAGAAATTGCTTGACTAAATCTCATGATGATATGCTTGTTATGCCTTGTTGCCATGATAAAAATGTATCTATTTTCTCGAGTTGTTGTGCTAACAATGTAGAGGAAACCCAACACTCCATGGAACAAGATGTGGTTTTAAATGGTGCTTCAAGGGATCCTACATCATCATCTATTGCTTTTGCCTTATGGCTAAGGCTTCAAAGGTATCTCCTACTTTGAAACCCAATATGTCTCTTGATGATGATGTTGATGCTAATGATGATGAGGATAATGATGAAGAGAATGATAATGTTGCCTCCTTAAAAATTAAGGGGGAAATAGTTTTTAAAGCTCTTCATAAAAATAAAATTGCTCGTTCCAACTTCATGGAAATCATGTCCATTGCCATTGAGGGCAAGAAGTATATTGATGAGTTGGAATCTCGTCTTGAGGAGCATGAGGTCACCATTGATAAAATGGAAGGTTATGAGCGTGATTACGCAAATGAAATTGCGGACCTCTCTCAAGCTCTTGAACTTGAACAAACCACCAAGGAATCTCTTGAGGAGACTTTTGCTCTAGAATTATCTAGAGTGAGGGAATCTCGTGATAGAGCTCTTGAGGTGGCCAATGATTTTGAAACTAAAAATGAGGAGCTTGAAGTTGCGCATGCTAAACTCCTTGAGGACTTTGAGCACCTCGAAAATGGCTCAAGGGTCATTAAGAGTGAGCTCATCAAACTCACCGAGTCTCATGCTCAACTTAAAGCTTCATATTCTAAAGAGCTTGCCAAGTTGTCTTCTCCTCTTGTTGCTAATGATGATGCTTGTGCTACTAACTCTATCTCTTGTGAAGCATCCATAAAAGGAGAATGTTGAGCTAAGGACTCAACTTGAGTTGCTATCTAGCAATTATGGAATGTTGGAAGAAAATCATGTAAAGCTCACAAGCTCTCATGATGATCTCCTAGTATCCCATAATGTGCTAAAATTATCTCATGAGGCCATGCTTGCTAAGGTAACATCTAGTGAGCCTCATGTGGATACTAGCACTACTTCTAGTCAAAATGCCATATTGCCATGTGCTAGTCCTTGTAATTCATCTACTCACAATGTTGGTACATCTTGTGATGAATTGCTTTTCTTGCCTTGTTGCTCTAACGATGAAGCTTATACTTCCTCTAGTACTTGTGTTGAGACTAACCATGTAGAGGAAATCAAAGAGCTCAAGGCCCAAGTCACTTCTTTGAAGAAAGACTTGGAAAAGAGTCATGAAGGGAAATCCACACTCAACAATATCTTGAGTGTGCAAAAATCCCCCAATGACAAAGGTGGACTTGGATTCAACTCCAATAAGAAGAAGAAGTCCAAGATGATCAAGAAGAAGGGCCAAGAACAAGTCAAGAATTCGGCCAAGATTATTTGCTTCAAGTGCAAAGTAGAAGGGCATCATGTTAGATCTTGCCCATTGAAGAAGAAGCCCATTAGTGACAAGCAACAAGGGAAGCGGCCACAAGTTCACTCTCATTCTCAACCTCAAGTTGAAGAAAGGCCTCTTCCCAAGAAGACTCAAGCTAATGCTTCTCAAGTTGAGAAATCAAGTGAGAAGAAAGTGAAGAGTAGACGTTGCTACCTATGTCGCGAGCTCATATGCAGAAGTTATGGCAGTTCTGGCTTTCTTGAGTGTGGTTTTTGTCAGGGTCCCAGCGGTAGTACCGTGGTACCCAGCGGTAGTACCGCTGAGGGGTCACAAGCGGCAGTACCGCTCCGCAGCGGTAGTACTGGCGGTGACTCCGCAGCAGTACTACCGCTGGCTTACCAGGTCCCTACCGCGTCGATTCGAGGGGTCTTTTTCTGTGTCGGATTGTGCAGTACCTCGTTGCGGCAGTTGTGCGGCAGTACCGCCCTTCCTCCGCAGTAGTACCACCCGGTTCCCTCTTTCCCTTTACCCTTCGTTCTGCGCGGCAGTACCGCCGAAGGGAGCGGTAGTACCGCTTAACCCAGCGGTAGTACCGCTATCTCCTGCGGTACTACCACCTCAAGGTTCATGTTTTGTTGCTCCTTTTCCCTGTTTCTTCCACGTGAGCGGTAGTACCACTCGTGGAGCGGTAGTACCGCTCAGGTGGAAGAAACAGGGAAAAGGAGCAACAAAACACCGCTCGTGTGCGGGCTGAGCACATAACGGTTGGATTTTCCCCCTCCTATAAAAGGGGGTCTTCTTCCCCAATGAAACTTATCCTTTGAGCTCGTGTTCTTCCCCCATTGTTGACCTTCTTCGAGCTTGCTAACTCTCAATCCCTACATGGATTCTTGCTAGTTTTTGAGGGAAAAGAGAGAGGAGATCTAGATCCACATTTCCACCAATCATTTTCTCCTCTATGTGAGGGGAACCCCTTGGATCTAGATCTTGGAGTTCTTGGTGTTCTCTTTCTTGTTCTTCCTCTCATTTTCCTCCCTAGCATTAGTTGCTTCGGTGGGATTTGAGAGAGAAGGACTTGGGCACTCTGTGTGCCCTTGCCATTGCATTTGGTGCATCGGTTTGAGTTCTCCACGTGATACGTGGAAGTTACAAGTTGAGAAGCTTATTACTCTTGGGTGCTTGGTACCCTTGAGCTTGTTCCTCTTGGGTGCTTGGGCGCCCTAGATGGTTGTTGGTGTTCGGAGCTCAATCATTGTGGTGTAAAGCTCCGGGCAAGCATCGGGGTCTCCAATTAGGTTGTGCAGATCGCCCCGAGCAATTTGACGGGTACCGGTGACCGCCCCCAAGGGTTGCCAAAGTGTACGGGTTCGGTGACCGCCCCCAAGGGTTGCCATTTGTACGGGTTCGGTGACCGCCCTCAAGGGTCCCTTAGTGGAATCACGGCATCTTGCATTGTGCGAGGGCGTGAGAAGATTACGGTGGCCCTAGTGGCTTCTTGGGGAGCATTGTGCCTCCACACCGCTCCAAACGGAGATTAGCATCCGCAAGGGTGTGAACTTCGGGATACATCGTCGTCTCCGCCTGCCTCGGTTATCTCTTACCCGAGCTCTTTGCTTATGCACTTTACTTTGTGATAGCCATATTGTTTCTTGTCATATTTCCTGCTATCACATAGTTGCTTATCTTGCTTAGCATAAGTTGTTGGTGCACATAGGTGAGCCTAGTTGTTTTAGGTTTTGTGCTGGACAAATTAACCGCTAGGTTTATTCCGCATTTGTTCAAGCCTAAACAGTAATTATTTAAGAAAAACGCCTATTCACCCCCCCCTCTAGGCGACATCCACGATCTTTCACTTTCCAACCTCGAGTTATAGCACCCAAGGTTCGACTTCATTGCTTCCAGCTTCCTCATCATGTCCGGACCCATCCCTCAAGGCCAATGGGTGGCTTCCTCCGTTACTGAGGAGGACATTGCAAAGCTTCGGGCGGCCAGATACCTGACCGCGGAGATCCACCACCGGCTTCCTGCTCAAGGACAGGTTATCCCGACCCCCAAATCCAGCGAGAGGGTCGTATTTATCTCTCACTTCCTCCGAGGGCTAGGGTTCGCTCTCCACCCCTTTGTCCGGGGGCTAATGTTTTATTACGGACTAGATTTTCACGATCTAGCTCCGGATTATTTCACGATCTAGCTCACATCTCGGCGTTTATTGTCACGTGCGAGGCCTCCCTCCGAATCCCCCCCACACTTCGGCTTATGGCTCAAGACCTTTGTGTGATGCCAAGGGTAGTCGACGGGGAATAGGTGGAGTGCGGCGGTGCTATAGTAAGCTAGCTTACCAACACTCTCTGGCCAAAAGGCTCTTTCAACGATACTTCCAATCAATGGCAGCGAGAGTGGTTTTACGTTACAGAACCCCGTAGCACCAAGTGGGCAGCTACATCCGCTTTCCGTTCTGGCCCTCCGTTACAGCTTGTATCATGGGTCAATGATACGTCTCCAACGTATCTATAATTTATGATTGCTCCATGCTATTATATATTCTGTTTTGAATGTTTAATGGGCTTATTTATATATTTTTATATTATTTTTGGGACTAACCTATCAACCGAAGGCCCATCCCAAATTGCTGTTTTTTTGCCTATTTCAGTGTTTCGCAGAAAAAGAATATCAAACGGAGTCCAAATGGAATGAAAACCGATCGTGCTCAATATGCACGAACGCGCATAGTTCCGAACCTGTAGCCGGAGACGGGTCCGTAGTTCTGGTGACATAGATGTCACTTGAAGTTAAGTCTGTGTGTGGCTCCAATGCCGCTGAGACCGCGGCTTCTGTGGCGGGGTTGAGCTTCCCGTCTTCGGATGGCGTGATCTTCTCCGGATCTATGGCTGGGGCAGCCACTGGTACTATCTCCTTCGTGTGGACCGATGACAGATTTAGGTCATGTTCATCGTGGTGGCAGAGAGCGGCTGCCGTGGTCTCGAATCCGTCGAAGATCAAGTCTCCACAGATATTTGCAACGTAGAGTTTCCAAATCTGGCATGGTGGCCAGGGGCGTAGCTTTCGATCTCCTTCAGATGGCCAAGCGAGTTGGCCCGCAGTGCGAAGCCGCCAAACACGAAGATCTGTCCGAGGAGAAAGACTTCTCCTGGGACAACATCGTTATAGATGATTGAAGGAGCCATCAAACCTTTTGAGGACGACACAGTGGAACTCTCAATGAAAGCATCAATGTCGGTGTCAAAACCGGCGGATCTCGGGTAGGGGGTCCCGAGCTGTGCGTCTAGGATCGATGGTACAGGAGATAGGGGACACAATGTTTACCCAGGTTCGGGCCCTCTTTATGGAGGTAATACCCTACTTCCTGCTTGATTGATCTTTAAGAATATGAGTATTACAAGAGTTGATCTACCATGAGATCATAATGACTAAACCCTAAAAGTCTAGCCTGACTATGATTATTCGGATCTATCTACGAACCTAGCCCTCCGGTTTATATAGACATGGGAGGGATCTAGGGTTACACGAGTTCGGTTACAAAGAAAGGAATCTTCACAGTGTGATCGCCAAGCTTGCCTTCCACGCAAAGGAGATCCCTATCCGGACACGGGTAGAGTCTTATCTTCACGGCCCAACAGTCCGGCCCATATCCAATAGGTCGGGCGCCCGAGGACCCCTTAGTCTAGGACTCCCTCAGTAGCCCCTGAACCAGGCTTCAATGACGATGTGTCCGCACGCAGATTGTCTTCGGCATTGCAAGACGGGTTCCCTTTTCCGAATACTCCAAGATAGTCTTCGGATGAAACAAAACGTGTCCGGATCTGCAACACAAGTACCCCACACAGCCGAGTAGAGCATAATATTTCACGAGTCCAACCTGCTGACAACTTTTTGTAACGTGGCATCATGTTTGTCCGGTCGTTATTTCGAACCGTTTCATGTTCCATGTTTCGAGGCGTGGTTTTTATTGGCACGTTCTGTCGAAGCAGAGATCATGTCCCCTTATTACGGGATCATTATTAATACGAGCGTGGGTAACCCAACCGTTCCACTGAAAACATTCCTTGGGTCTGCCGAACTTTATTAATCAATTGAACGCAATACATCAAAATGAACAAACTGAAATAGTAAGCATGACCACCAAAGGTTCTCCGAAGTCATCGTCTCATGATACCCATATTTATTATTGTGAATAAAACAAAAGGCTAAAGAGCTAGTGTGCAACCTGACCCGTTCTAGTTAGCTGTACGAAGTTACGTGTATCGAACATATAAATCACGCTGGGCAACCCGCCGTTCTGGAGGCCTTCCTGTGTGCATCGCTCGCTGGCCGTCTGATGGGCTAGCTCATTCATTTTTCACCGTTTGATTTTACTATTCACTGCTCGATTTTGTTACATCTACGAACTCTTTTTGCCAGGTGACTGCCACTGGGCCCATATAATTATTGGTCTAGGTGGCAGTGAAGCGCTCGATCGACTGAGTCCGTAGCCAACGACGCTCCCGGTGAAAAAAAACCTAGACCGAGCGGTAAAAAGAGATCGCCTCCTCCTCACTCCTCCCACACCCGGCGGCGCCTTCTCCCTCCTCCCACGACCTCCTTCCATGGCCGCACCCCACTGCCTCGAGACCACCTCCTCCCCTTCCTGGCAGCGCCTCCATCCTCCTCCCAGGACCTCCTTTCATGGCGGTTCCCCGACCTAACCGATCTTCCTCGTCTTCAGTCAAGGGCCCGGTCGGCCGGAGAAGTTGGAGAGTAGTGGCGGATGCATGTCCTCTTGGTCGTCGCTGGCCAGAGAAGGCAGGGAGCAGCGGATGCCAGGGAGGGAGGCGGTTCGGCATGGACCGGCCATAGCGCAGGCGCTGCTGACTCCCACCGGCCTCCTTCGTCTCCCAGCCACAGCCTGCTCCAACCCCTCCTCTGATGTGGTGTGGTGGGAGAAGGAAGAAAAGCAGGCATGCTCTCTGTCCACATCCAGCGTCCACACGGCTAGATCGACGGGTCTAAACTATGGGTGAGCTCCTCCACTACCTGATAAATTCCTTTTCTGCTCTATCTTTTTTACTTCCAATTCATGTAAATTGAAACTTTGAAATCAACCAGTATCTAATGCCTATAATCCATGGAAAAAAGTGGTCTTCCAATGTGAAACCCAAGCCGGCAATTGGATACCAATTTGCCTACTTATTTATACCTTCAAATATTAGTCAAAGACTAATTAAGTCACTGTTTCTTAATTTTTCTATTCCTTGTTTATACCTCCAAACAGTACAGAACGTGAGGAGTTGAACTATAAATGTCTGCTTATGATTAATGGATCACCAAAAATATGGAGGATTTATTCATTTGCATTTTTATGTTTCTCCAACTGTATGTACCATTGCGGAGAAGAGGCAAAGTAATAGACATTTTATTTCTGATTTATGTAGATAATTGTTTAATTTGCAGGTACCATTCTATCTCAGATGTACTCCCTCCGTTCCTTGATATAAGGTGTATAGATTTTTGAGAAAAAACCCAAAATATAAGGTGTATTGTGTTGCATCACTCGTTTGGATAATCTTTTTAGGGATTTGATTACATTTATATATATTAGGCAATCTCCTCTATTTTATCATGCCAATTAGTCAGGTGTAATATCGCCCAAAACTTGTGAAAATTTCCCTCCATGTGTGCTCTTTAATTTCCGTGCCAAAAACTATACACCCTATATTTAGGAATGGAGGGAGTAGTACATTGTGTGTATGAATCATGGTGAATGTCAAGCCTACTTAGGTCATACCCAAATAAGGTCAGTATAGATGTATAGTGCTTATAAAATATGGTGCTCTAATATAACTTTGTTCCTCAATTAGGAATTATGTTTTTCTATAGTTAAAGTGCATGTGTGTTGCTATGATGTATATAAGTGAAAGGGAACAAAAAAGAATGGAAGAAGGCCCTTTTGTTTCTGTTTGATGATTACTCATCCATCCTGATGCTTGAGTATTTTCTAACCTCCCCTGTTTTATTCTTTTGGTGCTATACTTGGATGTTTCTAAGGTCTGTTTTTTGTTTTCTTTCAGAATACAGAAAGAATAATCTACTAGCATTGTGCAACTAAACCTACTGCGATTGTGACTACAAAAAAATTCATCACATGCTGTGAGCTTAAATAACAGGAGCTAAACTGTTGTGCCATGTTCAGAATTGATACTAGAAAAGATAATCTAAACTGCACATTCTGAAACTATCTAGACTCCTGCCTTTGGGGAATTAGGTTGCTAAGCATTACTTTGTAAATAAATGACATGCTAACTTGCTGGTTCAGTTTAAAGCTATAGGCAGGGGCCTGCGGTAGGGGGGATATCATTGTGGCAGTTGAAAACCAAAACACTTATTCATGAGTGTATGATCTGGACTGTGCTTTTCTGAAAGTATGTTACGATCCTGCTCTTGGGAGATTAAGCTGTTGTGGTTTTGCTTCATAAATAATTAGCATGCTAAAACATTGGTTGTTGTTTCAGTGGTGGGGACCAATAATAGAAAGAAGTTGCTTCCTTAGATGGTTGGTTAGGTCGTGGGTGCAGCAAGGAAAGGGCCACCTGATGACGGTTCTGGACTTGAGGTCTAATAAAAAGTATTGTTCAGTGTAGTGTTTTTCTGATTTCTTGATCAGTGTGTCAGAGGCCATGAATTCTTTTCATGCTTGCAAAGTTTTTTTTGGATTGTATTTGAAAAGTATACCCCGATTGAGAGGCTAGGAGGGATCTTGCTGAACAAATATACCTGACTTCATGAATGTCTGTACAGTTAGTCAGAGATGAAATGACAAGCAGCTCTCCTACGTCGTTTGAGAAGAAAAGAAAACAAAAGACGAGGATTATATAATCCCACTTTATGCTTACAGTTAGTCCGAGATTCAAGTGATTATTTGTGCCGCGGTCCCTACAACAAATCATCTAAAATACGCTACTAGCGTTTTTTTATCCAAGCTTTCTTGCTTAGAATTAAATAATATACGCCTGCTTCATACATATTATTCTTTCTGAGAGGGGCATGATCATCATGAAATCAGAAAATTATATACGCATATGTGCTTTAATAAATATTATTCTCTCTATTATCCTACCCATGCCTCTATTATTCTATGATTTTGAAAGTTAATTGCTCATGTGTGCTGAATTGAAAAGCTCAATGAAAGGCACTTATTTCTATGCACAAATGCTTTTGTTGCTATAAGAATCTGTAGAGAAGAAATATATATGTCTCCTCCGTTCATTGCCCTTTTTTTGCGGGTAGTTCATTGCCATTTTGGATTCATATGTGAAGTCTATTGTTGTTAATTACAGTTAACTAATTTATTAATTCATGGTTGTTTTAGTTGCTGACCATATGATTCGTAGCCTTGGACAGAAGAGGGCCAGCAACAAACATAAGCAACCACTGTCCTGTCTAGAACATGTATATCTTCAGTTTTGGTTGCCTTCCGCTTACTTGCCAACAAGCGACACTAAGCTCGCATATTTACTGTTTGCTTTGTTATATACTTAATCTACTAGACAAAGTGTAAAATGGAAATTCATGCTCGACAATTTTGTATATTTATAAACCTAGATGCTACTCTAATTGGTTTTACTTCTTCTATATATTTTATCATCTTGGCGTGTATAAATAGTGCACAAAGTTAGTTTCTTTTCCTTCTCGATCGCATCTAATTTTAAAGAAAACAGAGAGGAATCTAAGAGATACACAACCAGAAGAACTTTGTTTCTTTGACTTTTCAGCCGTGTCTAACTTTTGGTAAAGGAGAGAAATTTGAGATAGATAGACAACCTGAAGAGCTTTGAACGTTCAAGTATGCTGCCGGCCTCCTCGCCGCTGCTGTCGCGTGGCTGGCACCAGTGTGTGGCAGCTGCTGAGATGGGCGCAGTTTACTCCGGGTTCGGTGATGGTGTTGAAAAGCACCTTAACTGAGCCAAGGAATTTAGTAGCATTGTGGGATGATTAACCAATTTTTTTTCTGTTTCCTATACTATCTTCTCATATTATAATTTTGGTGTCCTGGTAGGCAGGGATCAGCTTTGGTGGCATCCAATGCTGGCAGGCCACGGGGTTAGAGCAGAGGAAGCTGACATGGTGTTCGAAATTCAGATGGTCATTGTGATAGAAGAAAGTGCATAAAGAATGAACAAGGAAAAGCTACAGATTGATATGTCCAGGTTACAAATTTTTCTACCTCCACCCCATATTCCCACTTATGGTTTAGTGAAGAGTATGATTTCTCGCTTGGGAGGATGCCATGCACAAGATATGCATTTGTTTCCAATGCATTTTCATTATAGTTGCTTTTGTTTAAGTTATAAAGCAAATATGAGAGGTCTGCGATTGCATTGTCAAAAGCAAACCTAGGGTATTTGATGTTTCCATGTAGTTTTAAAACAACCTCCTAGCACTGTTCATTTTAGATAGATATATAATGGTATGAGATTGACTATGTCCCCTCCATTGATGTGCTTCTCCAGATTTGAGGAATTGTTTGGGTTTTATCTACTTGTCCATGAAGGATGCTTCATGATGAAAATTCCTCATATAATGTTTTTTGAGAGGAAGAGTTTAGGGAATTGATCCAAGCGCTAGTTTCATCAATACCATTTGGCATTCTTGCTTATCAGTTTGATTGACCTTTATTTCTTGTAAAGTGGTTGTGGTAGGAATAAGGGAATAATTTCTGTGGATACTACGTTTGCGAGTCCATCCGCCACACGACCTGTGAGCGGGGCTACTCTGACGAACAATATGAAATGCGTAAATAACAACATTCACAATTTTATTTTATTACCATAATTTGTGTTGAGTTTCATTCATTCATATATATATATATATATGTGTGTGTGTGTGTGTGTGTGTGTGTGTGTGTGTGTGTGTGTGTGTGTGTGTGTGCGTGTGTGTGTGTGTGTATTAACCCCCATCTTCAAATTAGATGTTTCAGAAGCGGGCTGAACTTCTAGCACCAGCTCGCATGTGAGCAATTCAAGAGGAATTGGCGGCATTCTTTCTTGACCACGTGATCGCTGAAGACGGAGAATACTATGTGGACCATGAGTCCGTATGTTAGGAGATTATATTTGTAAGAGATAATTATTGTATATATGTAGCTGGTAGTGTCGGATAGATATACGAGAACTTGTTGTTCGACCAATCTCTCGGAGAAGGAGAGGTGGTCGATATCACTTCTCTCTGTATGCATATATGTTCATGACGATATTCCGTTTCCTTCGTTTGCTTACTAGCTAGCTAGCGTGTCTAGTCCTCTCTATATGTATGTATAGTACGTAGCGTCGACGAAGCACGGACATAAGAGATGACACTTCTCTCTATTAATTATAGCTAGCTAACACAATATATGAAACACCTAAATTAAACCCCAAAAACCCCAAACCCCCTTCCACTTTCAAAAAAAAAACAAAAACCCCAGCCACAGAAATGCTGACGCGTGGATGCCTATTGGTCCCGGTTGGTGGCCAACCGGGACCAAAGGCCCTCCTGCCTGGGCTCCGCGCACAGGCCACGTGGAGGCCCATCTATCCCGGTTCTGGATTGAACCGGGATTAAAGGGACAGGGCATTAGTACCGACCCTTTAGTCCCGGTTCAGGAATCGGGACAAAAGGCCCTTACGAACCGGGACAACAGGCCCTTTCTCTACTAGTGCATGGTTTCTGGGATACCATGGCTTATAAAACTTTAGTTTTTCCTGAAGCCGAACACATCAAAGTATTCAAAAGCATTGTTTTTTTTCTTCAAAAACCGTACTATTGTCACAAAATTTTGAAAAAACCTTGCTGCCAAACACAGCCTTAATTTCTCTCACTACATGCAACATTTCATCAGACTCGTTGTGTGCACACACACCGGCAGCGTGTTGCTATAAGTGTAGGCCGATTGCAGATGAGCCGAAGGCCAGCACGGACTCACGCCGGAGCTCGGCAGACAGCTACACGCACGCACGCGCACCGGCAGTCTCGCGCAAGTCCACCCATGCGAGAGCAGGGAATGTATCCGGTGTACCCACATTTGTGATGCTATCGGTGCACCGAATGCTATATAATATTTAAAAAAATCTGAAAAAAAATTCTAGCATGTTAACGCAACATCAATGTATAATGTCACAAAAATTCGTATACAAATTTGAAATATTTTTTGAAATACAAAAATGACAAATTTGACGTCAGTGTGATTATGGGCCAAATCTAAAGCCCAGATTATGTTATGTACTATTCAATGTTGAATTTGTCATTTTTGTTTTTTGAGTTATGTTTTGAATTTTGACTTGAAATTTTATGACAACCTACATTAATGTTGTGTGAGTGTACTAATTTTTTTACAGAATTTTTTAAACATTTTAAAAACACATTGTGTGTTCGGTGCACCGGTAGCACCACAAGCTCCGGTGCACCAGATATTTTCCCTGCGAGAGCAAGCTAGTCATCCCAGCACCTCATGTATGAATGTACTCCCTCCGTTCCGATTTATTTGTCTTAGATTTGTCTAGATACGGATGTATCTAGCACTCTAAGTGCTAGATACTTCCATATCTAAACAAATCTAAGACAAGTAATTCGGAACGAAGGGAATATATGCTATGAAGCTACGTACGCGGCCAGCACGCAGTGGTGTGTGACGATCTCTCTTCTTCTTTCTCACACACAGCTAATTCACACGGGATTGAACTAGGAATTCAAATTTGGTAGAGGATTCCTCCCAACCACACCCACACCTCTATCCGTTACACAGAAGACTTGCCATGGCCGAAGCCAGCCAAATCCGAGCCAATCCTAGCGACAGGATAGTAACAGCTATTTGTACTGAGGTATCGCTGGGTTAGGGCTTGAATGCCATTGTAAGACTGATGTTGGTTGATTTGCTGCCTTAAGTAATAGAATCCCCTTTACCCCGCAAAAAAACACCCTTATAGAAAAATTACGTTCAAATCTGGTGCGGCAAGTAAAATGCAAATCACTATTTGGTGCGATGAGTAAAATGCAAATCATTAAGTAACAAGTGTCACTAGTAGAAAAAGGGCCTGTTGTCCCGGTTCGTAAGGGCCTGTTGTCCCGGTTCCTGAACCGGGACTAAAGGGTCGGTACTAATGCCCTGTTCCTTTAGTCCTGCTTCAATCCAGAACCGGGACAGATGAGCCTCCACGTGGCCTGTGCGCGGAGCCCAGGCAAGAGACCCTTTGGTCCCGGTTGGTGGCACCAACCGGGACCAATAGGCATTCACGCGTCAGCATTTCTGTGGCTGGGGTTTTTGTTTTTTTTTTAAAGAAGGGGGGGTTGAGTTTTGAGGGTTTAATTTAGGTGTTTCATATATTGTGTCAGCTAGCTATAATTAATAGAGAGAAGTGTCCTCTCTTATGTCCGTGCTTGGTCGACGCTAAATACTATACATACGTATAGAGAGGACTAGACACACTAGCTAGGTAGTAAGCAAACGAAGGAAACAGAAGATCGTCATGAACATATATGCATACAGAAAGAAGTGATATCGACCACCTCTTCTTCTCCGAGAGATTGGTCGAACAACAAGTTCTCGTATATCTATCCGACACTACCGGCTACATATATACAATAATTATCTCTTACAAATATAATCTCCTAACATACAGACTCATGGTCTACATAGTATTCTCCGTCTTCAGCGATCACGTGGACAAGAAAGAATGCCGCCAATTTCTCTTGAATTGCTCGCATGCGAGCTGGTGCTAGGAGTTCATTCCGCTTCCGAAACATCTAATTTGAAGACGTGGGTCAATACATATATATATATATATATATATATATATATATATATATATGAATGAAACTCAACACAAATGATGGTAATAAAATAAAATTGTGAATGTTGTTATTTACGCACTTCATATTGTTCGTCAGTGTAGCCCCGCTCACAGGTCGTGTGGCGGATGGACTCGCAAATGTAGTATCCACAGAAATTATTCTCTTGTTCCTGCCACAACCACTTTACAAGAAATAGAGGTCAATCAAACTGATAAGCAAGAATGCCAAATGGTATTGATGAAACTAGCGCTTGAATCAATAGGAGATGCGCAGAACATGCTACTATAGTACTTACTAAATTGCAGCTTCTTTGGGAGTCCCGGAGCTTTTTTGGTGAATTTTTTTCCAAACCCTGCCAGACAAAGAAAACAATTACTTGATATATCAGGAAATGAACAAAGTTGCTGATGTGGTGGATAATGATCGATTTAACTTACTTCTCGAGCATTTGAGTCATGTCCGCATTGTCCTGAGGATCTTTTCGTCTTGAGTCTAAGACAGTTACTAGTCCCTGCTCAAGCTTAATCTTTAGGAGAATATAGTGGAAACTGCACAAGCATGCATAACTCATCAATTACATTACTATAACCTTGACTAATATATAAGGGAAACCGAATACGCACAAGACAGTAACACTCACTTAAAGTTATAAGGAAAGAGTATTATATCTTTGTTTTCATTTATTACCAAAGATCGTAGCAAGTTGGCCTCGGTATCTGCGGGATGAAATTTAACCTCAGTTTCATCTATGAGATATGTGTTAATGAACCCAATATCACCGACTTGTCTTTTCTTCAATTCGGCGATCTTCAATCTGCATAATATAGTGAGCATAATTATAAATACATGCAATGAAAGAGTTGAGCTATATAGAGATACTTAATGACAGAAGTAGTACTACTTACAGACAGTAGCAGGTGACCGTTGCTTTATTGAGGGCCAATTGATTGAAAAACTGAAAAAACTCCTCAAATGGAACATGCAACAGATCAATTCCAACGAGGTCATGCTCCTTTTTAACTCTCACATACAAAGTACTCCTCCCCCCAGACTGTCTGCAGATTTTCAAGTACCAATCATGCAATCTTCGCATCATCGTTGATAGAGATCTTTCATCTTTGACGAGAGGCTTCCCGTACTCGTATCTTTGTATCTGCACCTCCATGAAATCATAATGTACATCGTCGGGCAGGTAATCTCCAAGATTGCTATAACCGGGCACCATCCTCGGATCATTAGCGACGATGTCGCTAGGCACCTTGAGTGGGGGGCACGATTGCTTCGCTTGTTCGCCGAGCTGTGCAATTTGTTTCCCAGCTCATCGTTCTTTCAGCCTTTGATCACTGACAGTACTTCCCGACCGCTCCGCTTCGATAAATTCCTTTCCAATAATGCGCTCATAGTTTCCTTTCGGCGAAGACTTGGGTGGTTTTGTCAGGGCAGCCAGAGTGCGCTTCGCTTTCACCGGATCTACCTTCTCCTCCGGAGGTGGATGTTTCTTTGCTTTCACCCCTTCAAAGAAGTTCCTCACTTCTTCTCGCGCGATCTCGGCATTCTCCTCCGGGGTCCTCTCGTATGGTAACTTCTCTGGAGTCTTCAGAGAAGGACCGAATCTGTATGTCCTCCCGCCTCTGGCTCTACTGCTAGACGCCGGCAGAGAAGACGGAGCGGTTGTCTTCTTTACTTTCTTACGAGGTGGAGGAGAAGGACTACGACGTGCCGGAGCAGCCGGAGCGGTGGCAGGTCTCTTCCGCCCTTGCTGACGAGGCGGAGAAGGAGGAGGCTGGCTACTCAGGCGTGCCGGCGCAGGCAGAGAAGGAGGCGGAGTGCCGCCACGCGCCGGAGAAGGAGCCAGCCGAGTGCCCTGATCGTCACTCGCCGGAGGAGGAGGCGGTGGAGGAGGCGGAGTGCCCTGACACGCCGGAGGAGGAGGCGGCGGAGGAGGCGGAGTGCCCTGACTCGTCGGAGGAGGAGGAGGAGGAGGCGGAGGCGTCCAGTTCGGAAGGTTGATGAGCTCCTTCCACCATAGGCATGGAGTCTTCAGAGCAGAACCCAGCCTAGTCTCCCCTTCACCGGTAGGGTGGTCAAGCTGGAGGTTCTCAAATCCCTCCGTTATTTCATCCACCATCACCCTAGCATATCCTTCTGGAATCGGCCAGCAGTGAAAAGTTGCGCCGGGTTCAGTAGGATAAATAGAGCCAACAGCCGCCTTGACCTTCAAATTCATCCATTGCGTCATAAGGTGGCAATTTTGAGACTCCGTGATAGCATCCACGGGATAGCTGGCAGGAGCCGTCAAAACATGCTCCGGCTGAAGCAGCTCGGTGGAAGCCACGCTGCTTCTCCGCTGAGATGGCAGGGTAGCTTCGGGGGAAGCTTCGGCAGTTCGTTTGCTGCGATTTGCTTCTTGTTCCTCTATCGCTTGTACCCTTGCTTGCAGCGCTTGCATTTGGGTCTGCTGCACTTTTTTCCTCCTCTCCTGGCATTTTTAACAGCCTGCGTCCGGAAACCCAACCTTCCACGGAATGGAGCCTGGCGTGCCTCGTGTCCGTCCAGGGTGCTCAGGATTCCCGAGGGCCATTGTGAGCTCGTCGTTCTCTCTGTCTGGAAAGAACGTCCCTTGCTATGCTGCTTCGATATACTGCTGAAGCTTCTTGACTGGTATGTCCATTTGATCGTTCGTCCAAATGCACTTCCCTGATACAGGGTCCAAGGTTCCGCCAGCCCCAAAGAACCAAGTCCGGCAATGGTCTGGCCAGTTAATTGTCTCTGGTTCGATCCCTTTATCAGCCAGATCATTCTCAGTCTTGGCCCACTTAGGCCGGGCTACGAGGTAGCCACCTGACCCCGTGCGATGGTGATGCTTTTTCTTCGCAGCATTTTGCTTGTTTGTCGCCGACATCTTCTTACTCTTTTCCGATGTCTTATGGGCCACAAATGCGGGCCAGTGATCTCTAATCTTCTCATATCTACCCTTGAATCCTGGTGTCTCTTTATTTTCCACAAACTTATTCAGCTCTTTCTTCCACCTCCTGAATAGTTCTACCATCCTCTTAAGAGCAAAAGACTTGATTAATTGCTCTTGAACTGGCTTCTCCGGATCATCCTCTGGCGGTAGGGTGAAATTTGACTTCAGCTCAGTCCAAAGATCATTTTTCTGCATATCATTGACATAAGACACCTCAGGGTCTTCTGTAGCTGGCTTTAACCATTGCTGGATGCTGATCGGGATCTTGTCCCTAACCAAAACCCCGCACTGAGCAACAAATGCGCTCTTTGGCCGGAGGGGTTCAATCGGTTGGTCATCGGGCGCGATTGCTATGATCTCAAACTTTTCATCCGAGCTCAACTTTTTCTTCGGGCCTCGTCTCTTTACCGAAGTTGTGCTCGATCCGGAGGGCTAGAAAAAGGAACAAAGACTTAATTAATATGTGTACATACCAAAACAATGAATGCATCAATTAGCTAGTCAGCAGAAGCTTAACTAATATATATACCTGGCCGGACTCGGTTCGGTCACCGGAGACGTCATCACGGTCTCCTTCTAACACCGGCATTGGGTCACCGGAGCCGTCCTCACGGTCTCCTTCTTGCACCGGCATTAGGTCACAGGAGCCATCATAATCATAGCCAGCTGCTTCCAGACCATCGGTGTCGTTGAGAAACAACGAGCAGACGGCATCACTTCCTCGTGCGATTATATCCCCCAACAACTCTTTTTGTACTTTGTCTCAGGCGGTGTCCATAGTTTCTACAAATATTTACAACACGGCAATTATTATTCAAACATGACAGATGGATATATTAGTGGCAAACGTAGAACTAATATTAATTAGTGGCCTCGACGCTGCTTCTCTAGGGTTTGGGGTGGCCTCAACGCTGCTTCTCTAGGATTTGGGGTGGCCTCGACAACGCTTCAAGGATAAAAAAAGAAGAGGAAGAAGAAAAAAAAAGAGGAGAAGAAAGAATAGAGGAGTAAGAACTCCTCTATTCTTTCTTCTCCTCTTTTTTTCTTCTTCTTCCTCTTTTTTTTATCGGGAACGAGGGTCGTCGAGGGTCACCGAGCGGTAGAGGAAACCCTAAATAGCAAGTATCGTGGGTGTGAGATACATGTGGCCGTCGGTGTCGGACACTACATCCACGTCCCACAAGTGACGTGGGCGTCGAAGCCCGCGTCACTTGTGGGACGTGGATGTACTGTCCAACACCGACGGCCACATGTATCTCACATCAACGATACTTGCTATTTAGGGTTTCCTCTACCGCTCGGCGACCCTGACCCTCGACGACCCTCGTTCCCGATAAAATAAAGAGGAAGAAGAAGAAAAAACTTCTCCTTTTTTTCTTCTTCTTCCTCTTTTTTTTTATCGGAAACGAGGGTCGTCGAGGGTCGCCGAATGGTAGAGGAAACCCTAAATAGCAAGTATCGTGGGTGTGAGATACATGTGGCCGTCGGTGTCGGACACTACATCCACGTCCCACAAGTGACGTGGGCGTCGAAGCCCGCTTCACTTGTGGGACGTGGATGTACTGTCCGACACCGACGGCCACATGTATCTCACACCGACGATACTTTCTATTTAGGGTTTCCTCTACCGCTCAGCGACCCTCGACGACCCTCGTTCCCGATAAAAAAAGAGGAAGACGAAGAAAAAAAAGAGGAGAAGAAAGAATAGAGGAGAAGAACTCCTCTATTCTTTCTTCTCCTCTTTTTTTTCTTCTTCCTCTTCTTTTTTTATCCTCTTCTTCCTCTCATCTTCGACCCCCCCTCGTGTTGAAGTTATCGGGAGGGGGTATATCGACCCCCCACGTGTTGAAGTTATCAGGAGGGGGTATATCGACCCCACCCCACGTGTTGAAGTTATCAGGAGTTTATATCGACACGACATATGTACATGCGGGGAAATAATATTATCGGGGAGGGGGTATATATATCGACCCCCCCCCTCGTGTTGAAGTTATCGGGAGGGGGTATATCGACCCCCCCCCCCCCATGTGTCGAAGAAAAAAAAGAAGAAAAAAAGAGGAGAAGAAGAAAGGAATAGAGGGGGAAAGAGAAAATAGAATATATATATTGTATTTTCTCTTTTCCCCTCTATTCCTTTCTTCTTCTGCTCTTCTTTTTCTTCTTTTTTCTTCTCCTTATTTATTTCTCCTCGTCTTCCTCTCCCCTCTTCTTCTCCTTTCTTCCTCTTCTTATTTCCTTTTTCCTCTCATTCTTTTTCTTCTTCTTCCTTCTTAAAAATACATGAAGTAGTATTGCTTGTTTTTTTAAAATAATATTCAAATAGAAATTTTAGAAAAAAAAGTAAAGGTTTTTGCCTAATTCATTGTTCATATGAATATGCAAACATTTGCATATTTACAATAATCAATATCAACAAAAAATCTATGAACAAAAAAAATACCATTTTTTCTGTTAATCTATCTTTTGCATACATATACACACATACATATACTATACATATACATATAATCAGGAAAAACATATATGAATTTGCAAAAAAAATAAAAACAGGGGGGAAGAGGGGCGGTGCCGGCCCTGACCAAAGCGAGAGGCGACGGCGGCGTGGGGCGGCGATGGCGAGGCAGAGGCGGGGCGGCGATGGCGTCGGGGTGGCGACGCGGGGCGGCGACGGCGTCGGGGCGGCGCGGGGAGGTGACCGCGACGGCGGGGGGTGGCGCGCGGCGACGGAGTCGGGGCGGCGCGGGGTGGCGACGACGTCTGGGCGGCGCGGGACGGCGTCGGCGGCAACGGCGACGGCGAGGCGCAGAGGGGCAGGCTGGCGGCGTCGGGCGAGGAAGGCGAACTGAATGGAAATTTTCACAAGTGCTAGTTATATAGCAAAGGCATTGGTCACGGTTCATGGCACAAACCGTGACCAATGCCCCCCTTTAGTCCCGGTTGGTGCCACCAACCGGGACCAAAGGCCTCTTTTCAGCAGCCCAAAGGGCGGGAAGCGGCGGCCTTTGGTCCCGGTTGGTAGCACCAACCGGGACTAAAGGGGGGCATTGGTCACGGTTTGTGCTACAAACCGTGACCAATGCCCCCTTTAGTCCCGGTTGCTGGCACCAACCAAGACCAAAGGTTGTGTGCTAGAACTGGCGCAGTGCGGTGGGATGTTTAGTCCCACCTCGCTAGCCGAGAGGGACTTGGAGTGGTTTATAAGCTCTGCCGAGCCGACCACTTTGAGCTCCTCTCTACTGCAAGCTTACGGGCCTAAATCCACTGTGTGTGCCTGTGGGCCTACTGGGTCTCCTGCGGGCCTGAATCCTGGCCCATGGTAGGGTTTCTAGTCGTATGCACGCCGTGGGGGCTTAGTAGGAGGCACTTTTTTTATTTTTTTTGTTTTCTTTACTTATTGTTGCTATTTTTAATTTTTTTTCCAGATTTTTTGTTTTGTTTTCTGCATTATTTATTTTCTTTTGTTTTTTGCTTTATATTTTAATTCTTTATGCTTTTAGTTTTAGAAAAATTATAAACTTTCTGTTAGTGCCATTAGTTTTCAAATTTGAAAATACTTTTTTTTGTTTTCTTCACTTATTGTTGCTATTTTTCATTTTTTTCCTGTTTTTTCTTTTGTTTTCTGCATTATTTATTTTCTTTTGCTTTTTGCTTTATTTTTAAATTCTTTTGGCTTTTAGTTTTAGAAAAAAATAAAGTTTCTGTTATAGCCATTAGTTTTCAAATTTGAAAACACTTTTTCAGTTTTTTTTGCTTTTAGTGCCTATTTTTTCCAGTTTTTTGTTTTGTTTTCTGCATTATTTATTTTCCTTTGTTTTTGGCTTTATTTTTTTAATTCTTTTTGCTTTTAGTTTTAGAAAAATGATGAACTTTCTGTTAGTGTCATTATTTTCAAATTTGAAAACACTTTTTTATTTTTTTTGTTTTCTTTGTTTCTTTATTTATTTTATTTTGTTTCTACTTACAACAAAATACTTATTGTTGCTATTTTTTCCAGATTTTTTGTTTTGTTTTCTGCATTATTTATTTTCTTTTGTTTTTTGCTTTTTTTATTCTTTTTTCTTTTAGTTTTAGAAAAATTATAAACTTTCTGTTAGTGCCATTAGTTTTTAAATTTGAAAACACTTTTTTTAGTTTTTTTGTTTTCTTTGTTGTTTTATTTATTTTATTTTGTTTCTATTTACAAAAAAATACTTACTGTTGCTATTTTTTTGTTTTCCAGATTTTTTGTTTTGTTTTCTACATTATTTATTTTCTTTTGTTTTTTGCTTTATTTTTTATTTCTTTTTGCTTTTAGGTCAGCAAAATTATAAACTTTCTGTTAGTGACATTAGTTTTAGAAAAATTATAAACTTTTTGTTAGTGCAATTAGTTTTCAAATTTGAATAGTTAAAACTTGAATTCTTTGAAATTTGTGTGAATCACAAGTTTGTGATTAACTTTACTAAAAATGAACATAGATGCACCTATAGAGAAAATTCGACCTAAATTCATAGTTTTCAAATGAACTCTGAAAAAGTTGGCATAGCATACTCGTGTGTTACAAAGTTGGCATGGTATCATCATAATAGTTGCGGGAGAAAGTCTTCACTTTTTCTTCGCTTGTGTCATTTGCTTATTGCGCCGTAACCATGGATAATCTTCATCGTTTATCAGGATGCTTGGGTCAGCCTTGACATTGAAGGGAGGAATTTCATGAAACTTTTCATAATCTTCAGACATGTCTGTCTTGCTGTCCACTCCCAGGATGTCCCTTTTTCCTGAAAGAACTATGTGGCGCTTTGGTTCATCGTATGATGTATTCGCTTCCTTATCTTTTCTTTTTCTTGGTTTGGTAGACATGTCCTTCACATAGATAACCTGTGCCACATCATTGGCTAGGACGAACGGTTCGTCAGTGTACCCAAGATTTTTCAGATCCACTGTTGTCATTCCGTACTGTGGGTCTACCTGTACCCCGCTGCCTGACAGATTGACCCATTTGCACTTAAACAAAGGGACCTTAAAATCAGGTCCGTAGTCAAGTTCCCATATGTCCACTATGTAACCATAATATTGAAGGAAATATGCCCTAGAGGCAATAATAAAGTTATTATTTATTTCCTTATATCATGATAAATGTTTATTATTCATGCTAGAATTGTATTAACCGGAAACATAATACATGTGTGAATACATAGACAAACAGAGTGTCACTAGCATGCCTCTACTAGACTAGCTCGTTAATCAAAGATGGTTATGTTTCCTAACCATGAACAAAGAGTTGTTATTTGATTAACGAGGTCACATCATTAGTTGAATGATCTGATTGACATGACCCATTCCATTAGCTTAGCACCCGATCGTTTAGTATGTTGCTATTGCTTTCTTCATGACTTATACATGTTCCTATAACTATGAGATTATGCAACTCCCGTTTACCGGAGGAACACTTTGGGTACTACCAAACGTCACAACGTAACTGGGTGATTATAAAGGAGTACTACAGGTGTCTCCAATGGTAGATGTTGGGTTGGCGTATTTCGAGATTAGGGTTTGTCACTCCGATTGTCGGAGAGGTATCTCTGGGCCCTCTCGGTAATACACATCACATAAGCCTTGCAAGCACTGCAACTAATATGTTAGTTGTGAGATGATGTATTACGGAACGAGTAAAGAGACTTGCCGGTAACGAGATTGAACTAGGTATTGGATACCGACGATCGAATCTCGGGCAAGTAACATACCGATGACAAAGGGAACAACGTATGTTGTTATGCGGTCTGACCGATAAAGATCTTCATAGAATATGTAGGAGCCAATATGGGCATCCAGGTCCCGCTATTGGTTATTGACCGGAGACGTGTCTCGGTCATGTCTACATTGTTCTCGAACCGTAGGGTCCGCACGCTTAACGTTACGATGACAGTTATTATGAGTTTATGCATTTTGATGTACCGAAGGTTGTTCGGAGTCCCGGATGAGATCACGGACATGACGAGGAGTCTCGAAATGGTCGAGACGTAAAGATTGATATATTGGAAGCCTATGTTTGGACATCGGAAGTGTTCCGGGTGAAATCGGGATTTTACCGGAATACCGGGAGGGTTACCGGAACCCCCCGGGAGACTAATGGGCCTATTGGGCCTTAGTGGAAAAGAGAAAAGGGAAGCCCACTAGCTAGCCGGCGCCCCCCTAGAGTCCTATTAGGAATAGGATAAGGGGCCGCCCCCCTTCTCTCTCTTTTCCCCCCGGGAGTCCTAATTGGATTAGGATTGGGGGGAGGAGTCCTACTCCCGGTGGGAGTAGGACTCCCCTGCACCTCCTCTCCCTGGCCGGCCGGCTCCCCCTCCTCCAACCTTTATATACGGGGGCAGGGGGCACCCCAAGACACACAACTTGATCCTTGAGATCGCTCCTTAGCCGTGTGCGGTGCCCCCTGCCACCAAATTCCACCTCGATCGTACCGTTGTAGTGCTTAGGCGAAGCCCTGCGTCGGTAGTACATCAAGATCGTCACCACGCCGTCGTGCTGACGGAACTCCTCCCCGAAGCTTTGCTGGATCGGAGCCCGGGGATCGTCATCGAGCTGAACGTGTGCTAAGAACTCGGAGGTGCCGGAGTAACGGTGCTTGGATCGGTCGGATCGGGAAGAAGACGTACGACTACTTCCTCTACGTTGTGTGATCGCTTCCGCAGTCGGTCTGCGTTGGTACGTAGACAACACTCTCCCCTCTCGTTGCTGTGCATCACCATGATCTTGCGTGTGCGTAGGAAAATTTTCGAAATTACTACGTTCCCCAACAGTGGCATCCGAGCCTAGGTTTTATGGTTTGATGTTATATGCACGAGTAGAACACAAGTGAGTTGTGGGCGATATAAGTCATACTGCCTACCAGCATGTCATACTTTGGTTCGGCGGTATTGTTGGATGAAGCGGCCCGGACCGACATTACGCGTACGCTTACGCGAGACCGGTTTCCCCGACGTGCTTTGCACATAGGTGACTTGCGGGTGACTGTTTCTCCAACTTTAGTTGAACCGAGTGTGGCTACGCCCGGTCCTTGCGAAGGTTAAAACGGAGTCTATTTGACAAACTATCGTTGTGGTTTTGATGCGTAGGTGAGATTGGTTCTTGCTTAAGCCCGTAGCAGCCACGTAAAACTTGCAACAACAAAGTAGAGGACGTCTAACTTGTTTTTGCAGGGCATGTTGTGATATGATATGGTCAAGACGTGATGAGATATAAGTTGTTGTATGAGATGATCATGTTTTGTTGAAGTTATCGGCAACTGGCAAAAGCCTTATGGTTGTCTCTTTATTGCATAAGATGCAAGCGCCAAATAATTGCTTTACTTTATCGCTATGCGATAGCAATAGTTGCAAGAGCAATAGTTGGTGAGACGACCGTGTGACGACACATTGATATAGATCAAGATGATGGAGATCATGGTGTCATGCCGGTGATGACAGAGATCATGACAGTACTTTGGAGATGGAGATCAAAGAAGCAATATGATGATGGTCATATCATGTCACATATTTTGATTGCATATGATGTTTATCTTTTATACATCTTATTTTTGCTTTGATTGACGGTAGCATTATAAGATGATCTCTCACTAAATTATCAAGAAGTGTTCTCCCTGAGTATGCACCGTTGCCAAAGTTCTTCGTGCCCAGACACCACATGATGATCGGGTGTGATAAGCTCTACGTTCAAATACAACGGGTGCAAAACAGTTGCACACGCAGAATACTCAGGTTATACTTGACGAGCCAAGCATATACAGATATGGCCTCGGAACACGGAGACCGAAAGGTCGAGCGTGAATCATATAGTAGATATGATCAACATAACGATGTTCACCATTGAAAACTACTCCATCTCACGTGATGATCGGTTATGGTTTAGTTGATTTGGATCACGTGATCACTTAGAGGATAAGAGGGATGTCTATCTAAGTGGGAGTTCTTAAGTAATATGATTAAATTGAACTTAAATTTATCATGAACTTAGTCCTGGTAGTATTTTGCAAATTATGTTATAGATCAATAGCTCGCGTTGTTGCTTCCCTGTGTTTATTTTGATATGTTCCTAGAGAAAATTGTGTTGAAAGATGTTAGTAGCAAAGATGCGGATTGGATCCGTAATCAGAGGTTTATCCTCATTGCTGCACAGAAGAATTATGTCCTTGATGCACCGCTAGGTGACAGACCTATTGCAGGAGCAGATGCAGACGTTATGAACGTCTGGCTAGCTCAATATGATGACTACTTGATAGTTTAAGTGCACCATGCTTAATGGCTTAGAATCGGGACTTCAAAGACGTTTTGAAGGTCATGGACCATATGAGATGTTCCAGGAGTTGAAGTTAATATTTCAAGCAAATACCCGAGTTGAGAGATATGAAGTCTCCAACAAGTTCTATAGCTAAAAGATGGAGGAGAATCGCTCAACTAGTGAGCATGTGCTCAGATTGTCTGGGTACTACAATCGCTTGAATCAAGTGGGAGTTAATCTTCCAGATAAGATAGTGATTGACAGAATTCTCTAGTCACCATCACCAAGTTAGTAGAACTTCGTGACGAACTATAATATGCAAGGGATAACAGAAACAACTCCCAAGCTCTTCGTGATGCTGAAATCAACGAAGGTAGAAATCAAGAAAAACATCAAGTGTTGATGGTTGACAAGACCACTAGTTTCAAGAAAAGGGCAAAGGGAAGAAGGGGAACTTCAAGAAGAACGGCAAGCAAGTTGCTGCTCAAGTGAAGAAGCCCAAGTCTGATCCTAAGCCTGAGACTAAGTGCTTCTAATGCAAAGGGACTGGTCACTGGAAGCGGAACTACCCCAAGTGATTGGCGGATAAGAAGGATGGCAAAGTGAACATAAGTATATTTGATATACATGTTATTGATGTGTACTTTACTAGTGTTTATAGCAAACCCTTAGTATTTGATACTAGTTCAGTTGCTAAGATTAGTAACTCGAAACGGGAGATGCAGAATAAACAGAGACTAGTTAAGGGTGAAGTGACGATGTGTGTTGGAAGTGGTTCCAAGATTGATATGATCATCATCGCACACTCCCTATAATTTCGGGATTAGTGTTGAACCTAAATAAGTGTTATTTGGTGTTTGCGTTGAACATGAATATGATTTGATCATGTTTATTGTAATACGGTTATTCATTTAAGTAAGAGAATAAATTGTTGTTCTGTTTACATGAATAAAACCTAATATGGTTACACACCCAATGAAAATAGTTCATTGGATCTCGATCTTAATAATACACATATTCATAATATTGAAACCAAAAGATGCAAAGTTAATAATGATAGTACAACTTATTTGTGGCACTGCTGTTTAGGTCATATTGGTATAAAGCGCATGAAGAAACTCCATGCTGATGGGCTCTCGGAATCACTTGATTATGAATCACTTGATGCTTGCGAACCATGCCTTTTGGGCAAGATGACTAAAACGCCGTTCTTCGGAACAATGGAGCGAGCAACAGATTTGTTGGAAATCATACATACTGATGTATGTGGTCCGATGAATATTGAGGCTCGCGACAGGTATCATTATTTTCTGATCTTCACAGATGATTTAAGCAGATATGAGTATATCTACTTGATGAAACATAAGTCTGAAACATTTGAAAAGTTCAAAGAATTTCAGAGTGAAGTAAAAAATCATCGTAACAAGAAAATAAAGTTTCTACGATCTGATCGCAGAGACAAATATTTGAGTTACGAGTTTGGTCTTCAGTTAAAACAATGTGAAATAGTTTCACTACTCACGCCACCTGGAACACCACAGCATAATGGTGTGTCCGAACGTCGTAATCGTACTTTACTAGATATGGTGCGATCTATGATGTCTCTTACCGATCTACCACTATCGTTTTGGGGTTATGCATTAGAGACAGCTGCATTCACGTTAAATAGGGCACCATCTAAATCCGTTGAGACGACACCGTGTGAACTATGGTTTGGCAAGAAACCTAAGCTGTCGTTTCTTAAAGTTTGGGGCTGCGATGCTTATGTGAAAAAGCTTCAACCTGATAAGCTTGAACCCAAATCGGAGAAATGTGTCTTCATAGGATATCCAAAGGAAACTATTGGATACACCTTCTATCACAGATCCGAAGGCAAGACTTTTGTTGCTAAATTCGGAAACTTTCTAGAGAAGGAGTTTCTCTCGAAAGAAGTGAGTGGGAGGAAAGTAGAACTTGACGAGGTAACTGTACCTGCTCCCTTATTGGAAAATAGTACATCACAGAAAACTGTTTCTGCGACACCTATACCAATTAGTGAGGAAGCTAATGATGATGATCATGAAGCTTCAGGACAAGATACTACTGAACCACGTAGATCAACCAGAGTGAGATCCGCACCAGACTGGTACGGTAATCCAATTCTGGAAGTCATGCTACTAGATCATGATGAACCTACGAACTATGAAGAAGCGATGGTGAGCCCAGATTCCGCAAAGTGGCTTGAGGCCATGAAATCTGAGATGGGATCCATGTATGAGAACAAAGTATGGACTTTGGTTGACTTGCCCGATGATCGGCAAGCCATAGAAAATAAATGGATCTTCAAGAGGAAGACGGACGCCGATAGTAGTGTTACTATCTACAAAGCTAGAATTGTCGAAAAAGGTTTTCGACAAGTTCAAGGTGTTGACTACGATGAGAGCTTCTCACTCGTATCTATGCTTGAGTCTGTCCGAATCATGTTAGTAATTGCCGCATTTTATGAAATCTGGCAAATGGATAAACAAAACTGCATTCCTTGATGGATTTATTAAAGAAGAGTTGTATATGATGCAACAGAAGGTTTTGTCAATCCGAAAGGTGCTAACAAAATGTGCAAGCTCCAGCGATCCATCTGTGGACTGGTGCAAGCATCTCGGAGTTGGAATATACGCTTTGATGAGTTGATCAAGGCATATAGTTTTATACAGACTTGCGGTGAAGCCTGTATTTACAAGAAAGTGAGTGGGAGCACTACACCATTTCTGATAAGTATATGTGAATGACATATTGTTGATCAGAAATAATGTAGAATTATTCTGTAAAGCATAATGGGGTGTTTGAAAGGAGTTTTTCAAAGAAAGACTTCGGTGAAGCTGCTTACATATTGAGCTTCAAGATCTATAGAGATAGATCAAGACGCTTGATAAGTTCTTTCAATGAGTACATACCTTGACAAAGATTTTGAAGTAGTTCAAAATGGAGCAGTCAAAGAAAGAGTTCTTGCCTGTATTATAAGGTGTGAAGTTGAGTAAGACTCAAAGCCCGACCACGGCAGAAGATAGAAAGAGAATGAAAGTCATTCCCTATGCCTTGGCCATAGGTTCTATAAGTATGTCATGCTGTATACCAGATCTATTGTATACCCTACACTGATTTGGCAAGGAAGTACAATAGTGATCTAGGGGTAGATCACTGGACAGCGGTCAGAATTATCCTTAGTGAAATAAGGATATGTTTCTCGATTATGGACGTGATAAAAAGGTTCGTCGTAAAGGGTTACGCCGATGCAAGTTTTGACACTGATCCAGATGAATCTATAAGTCTCAATCTGGATACATATTGAAAGTGGGAGCAATTAGCTAGAGTAGCTCCGTGCAGAGCATTATAGACAAAGAATTTTGCAAAATACTCACGGATCTGAATGTGACAGACCCGTTGACTAAAATTATCTCACAAGCAAAACATGATCACACCTTAGTACTCTTTGGGTATTAATCACATAGAGATGTGAACTAGATTACTGACTCTAGTAAACCCTTTGAGTGTTGGTCACATAACGATGTGAACTATGGGTGTTAATCACATGGTGATGTGAACTATTGTTGCTAAATCACATGGCGATGTGAAACTAGATTATTGACTCTAGTGCAAGTGGGAGACTGAAGGAAATATGCCCTAGAGGCAATAATAAAGTTATTATTTATTTCCTTATATCATGATAAATGTTTATTATTCATGCTAGAATTGTATTAACCGGAAACATAATACATGTGTGAATACATAGACAAACAGAGTGTCACTAGTATGCCTCTACTAGACTAGCTCGTTAATCAAAGATGGTTATGTTTCCTAACCATGAACAAAGAGTTGTTATTTGATTAACGAGGTCACATCATTAGTTGAATGATCTGATTGACATGACCCATTCCATTAGCTTAGCACCCGATCGTTTAGTATGTTGCTATTGCTTTCTTCATGACTTATACATGTTCCTATAACTATGAGATTATGCAACTCCCGTTTACCGGAGGAACACTTTGGGTACTACCAAACGTCACAACGTAACTGGGTGATTATAAAGGAGTACTACAGGTGTCTCCAATGGTAGATGTTGGGTTGGCGTATTTCGAGATTAGGGTTTGTCATTCCGATTGTCGGAGAGGTATCTCTGGGCCCTCTCGGTAATACACATCACATAAGCCTTGCAAGCACTGCAACTAATATGTTAGTTGTGAGATGATGTATTACGGAACGAGTAAAGAGACTTGCCGGTAACGAGATTGAACTAGGTATTGGATACCGACGATCGAATCTCGGGCAAGTAACATACCGATGACAAAGGGAACAACGTATGTTGTTATGCGGTCTGACCGATAAAGATCTTCGTAGAATATGTAGGAGCCAATATGGGCATCCAGGTCCCGCTATTGGTTATTGACCGGAGACGTGTCTCGGTCATGTCTACATTGTTCTCGAACCGTAGGGTCCGCACGCTTAACGTTACGATGACAGTTATTATGAGTTTATGCATTTTGATGTACCGAAGGTTGTTCGGAGTCCCGGATGAGATCACGGACATGACGAGGAGTCTCGAAATGGTCGAGACGTAAAGATTGATATATTGGAAGCCTATGTTTGGACATCGGAAGTGTTCCGGGTGAAATCGGGATTTTACCGGAATACCGGGAGGGTTACCGGAACCCCCCGGGAGACTAATGGGCCTATTGGGCCTTAGTGGAAAAGAGAAAAGGGAAGCCCACTAGCTAGCCGGCGCCCCCCTAGAGTCCTATTAGGAATAGGATAAGGGGCCGGCCCCCCTTCTCTCTCTTTTCCCCCCGGGAGTCCTAATTGGATTAGGATTGGGGGGAGGAGTCCTACTCCCGGTGGGAGTAGGACTCCCCTGCGCCTCCTCTCCCTGGCCGGCCGGCTCCCCCTCCTCCAACCTTTATATACGGGGGCAGAGGGCACCCCAAGACACACAACTTGATCCTTGAGATCGCTCCTTAGCCGTGTGCGGTGCCCCCTGCCACCAAATTCCACCTCGATCGTACCGTTGTAGTGCTTAGGCGAAGCCCTGCATCGGTAGTACATCAAGATCGTCACCACGCCGTCGTGCTGACGGAACTCCTCCCCGAAGCTTTGCTGGATCGGAGCCCGGGGATCGTCATCGAGCTGAACGTGTGCTAAGAACTCGGAGGTGCCAGAGTAACGGTGCTTGGATCGGTCGGATCGGGAAGAAGACGTACGACTACTTCCTCTACGTTGTGTGATCGCTTCCGCAGTCGGTCTGCGTTGGTACGTAGACAACACTCTCCCCTCTCGTTGCTGTGCATCACCATGATCTTGCGTGTGCGTAGGAAAATTTTCGAAATTACTACGTTCCCCAACAAATATGTGTCTTTTCCACTCTCGGTTGCTGCATCAAAGCGGACACCGCTGTTTTGGTTGGTGCTCTTTTGATCTTGGGCGATCGTGTAAAATGTATTCCCATTTATCTCGTATCCTTTGTAAGTCAATACAGTCAAAGATGGTCCCCTGGACAACAAGTACAACTCATCACAAACAGTGTTGTCACCTCTGAGACGTGTTTCCAACCAACTGCTGAAAGTCCTGATGTGTTCACATGTAATCCAGTCGTCGCACTGCTCCGGGTGTTTAGAGCGCAGACTGTTCTTGTGTTCATCAACATACGGGGTCACCAAGGTAGAGTTCTGTAGAACTGTGTAGTGTGCTTGAGACCAAGAATATCCGTCCCTGCATATTATTGAGTCACTTCCAAGAGTGCCTTTTCCAGTCAGTCTCCCCACATACCGCGATTTAGGGAGACCTATCTTCTTAAGGCCAGGAATGAAGTCAACACAAAACCCGATAACATCCTCTGTTTGATGGCCCATGGAGATGCTTCCTTCTGGCCTAGCGCGGTTACGGACATATTTCTTTAGGACTGCCATGAACCTCTCAAAGGGGAACATATTGTGTAGAAATACGGGCCCCGGGATGACAATCTCGTCGACTAGATGAACTAGGACGTGCATCATGATATTGAAGAAGGATGGTGGGAACATAGCTCAAAACTGACAAGACATTGCGCCACATCACTCCTTAGCCTTGGTACGATTTCTGGATCGATCACCTTCTGAGAGATTGCATTGAGGAATGCACATAGCTTCACAATGGCTAATCGGACGTTTTCCGGTAGAAGCCCCCTCAATGCAATCGGAAGCAGTTGCGTCATAATCACGTGGCAGTCATGAGACTTTAGGTTCTGAAACTTTTTCTCTGGCATATTTATTATTCCCTTTATATTCGACGATAAGCCAGTCGTGACCTTCATACTGAGCAGGCATTCAAAGAAGATTTCTTTCTCTTCTTTCGTAAGAGCATAGCTGGCAGGACCTTTATACTGCTTCGGAGGCATGTCGTCTTTTTCGTGCAAACGTTGCAAGTCCTCCCGTGCCTCAGGTGTATCTTTTGTCCTCCCATACACGCCCAAGAAGCCTAGCAGGTTCACGCAAAGGTTCTTCGTCACGTGCATCAGGTCGATTGAAGAGCGGACCTCTAGGTCTTTCCAGTAGGGTAGGTCCCAAAATATAGATTTCTTCTTCCACATGGGTGCGTGTCCCACGGCGTCATTCGCAACAGCTAGTCCGCCGGGACCCTTTCCAAAGATTACGTGTAAATCATTGACCATAGCAAGTACGTGATCACCGGTACGCATGGCGGGCTTCTTCTGGTGATCTGCCTCGCCTTTGAAATGCTTGCCTTTCTTTCGACATTGATGGTTGGTCGGAAGAAATCAACGATGGCCCAGGTACACATTCTTTCTGCATTTGTCCAGGTATATACTTTCAGTGTCATCTAAACAGTGCGTGCATGCATGGTATCCTTTGGTTGTCTGTCCTGAAAGGTTACTGAGAGCGGGCCAATCGTTGATGGTCACGAACAGCAACGCCTTTAGGTTAAATTCCTCCTGTCTGTGCTCATCCCACGTACGTACACCGTTTCCATTCCACAGCTGTAAAAGTTCTTCAACTAATGGCCTTAGGTACACATCAATGTCGTTGTCGGGTTGCTTAGGGCCTTGGATGAGAACTGGCATCATAATGAACTTCTGCTTCATGCACATCCAAGGAGGAAGGTTATACATACATAGAGTCACGGGCTAGGTGTTGTGATTGTTGCTCTGCTCCCCGAAAGGATTAATGCCATCTGCGCTTAAAGTAAACCATACATTTCTTGGGTCCTTTGCAAACTCATCCCGGTACTTTCTCTCTATTTTTCTCCATTGCGACCCGTCAGCGGGTGCTCTCAACTTCCCATCTTTCTTTCGGTTCGCACTGTGCCATCGCATCAACTTGGCATGCTCTTCGTTTCTGAACAGACGTTTCAACCGTGGTATTATAGGAGCATACCACATCACCTTCGCAGGAACCCTCTTCCTGGGGGGCTCGCCGTCAACATCACCAGGGTCATCTGTCTGATCTTATACCGCAATGCACCGCATACCGGGCATGCGTTCAGATCCTTGTATGCACCGCGGTAGAGGATGCAGTCATTAGGGCATGCATGTATCTTCTCCACCTCCAATCCTAACAACCAGGACCAAAAGGTCCAGATGAACTGGGACCAATGGCCCACATGGCCCGGCCGGCCCCCTAGGCTCACGAACCGGGTCCAATGCCCCCATTGGTCCCGGTTCTGGACTGAACCGAGACTAATGGGCTGACCCGGCCTGCACCAAAGCCCTGTTTTCTACTAGTGTGTCTATGCATTTCAATTTGGAAATAACCTGCATGTCACCGATTATTAGAAGTATATTAGTTGGAAGTTGCAACATAGTCATAAAAGGAAACTACTATTTATTACTACTTGTAAGTTCAAATAGTGATTGGTTAGTCAGGACCATGCTTCCTATATCGACCGCATGTGTGCGAGATGTTCGAATGCCCTTGGCATCGGCAGTTGTAGTGCAAATCAATACGATGGAGATGCATAGCTGAAAGAGAAACAATAATTCCTATAAAAGGGTTGAACTTGGATATGTTATAGTCACTACAACGCGGCAAGGAAAAGCATGATGAGAGCGAATCAGCCCTACGAGAGGTCATGAAGTATGACATGCCAGCAATATGTCTAGTTGACATTGCATGGGGTTGTGTGATACTTGCTATGATGGCCCCACTATGGGAGGTCCTGGAAGTATGAATCTTTATGAATATATATAAGCGTATAACTAGGAGATAATTAAGTTGGGATTGGCGGGGAGGGGGGCACTAGCCCCTGCCCCCTCTCATACCCCTGCCATACTATTTTCAAGAATATCTCCACTACTATTGAAAGCTTGAGTTGTGTTGGATTTATATAACAACTAGCTCCGGTTGTTTGGTTACCGAACTGATGAACTGAACCAAAATTAACCGAACCATAACCAAATAGCTGGTTATTACGGTTAATAGTTATCGGTATGGTTACAAATCAATAATCATTGAAGTTGTGGTTTCTCTGGTACAAAACCGAGGCAGTTTGGTTATTACCATACTAACCAAATTCCTGCAAGGTCCACCCAGTCTCCACACTTGAAAGGCTCGGCATGGTTGGCTAGAGGAGGGGGGGTTGAATAGGCGACTAACAAACTTTAACTCCTTTTTGCAAATTTTAGGCTCAACAAAAGAAGTGGCTTGTCTAGATATGCAACTAGGCCGACAACCTATATGACAATCCCAACAAACCACAAGTGCAAGCTAAAAAATAAGCACAAAATATCAAGCTTGCACAAAGTAAAGGATAAAAGTAACTGCAAGTGGAAAGGAGGATGTTTTCATGAAGTTCCCTCTTTTGGGGGAGGTACGTCCCCGTTAGAAGGGGTGTGGAGGCATGATGCACCCACTGCGCCACAATGGCTCACTCTATTCCCCTCACGCCCTCACAGAATGCAAGGTGTCATGAATCAACTAGCGGTTTCTATGAAGACGGCAACCGGAACCTTTACAAATAAGGTTGAGGCAATCTCCACGGCTTAATTGGAGGCTCCTAACATCATCATAAAGATTCGCCACAATGGAATGTGGCACCAAGGTGACCTCTTTCGTCTATGGTGCCCAAACACCCAAGACTAACAAGATCCTCACTAGAATGTAATTTTAGATCTAGGTCTCCTACCTCAATCCCTAGCAAATCAACAAGTTAGGTTGGCTAGGAAAGGAGATCGGACAAGAGTAAATTTGGTAAGAATGGAGAAGAGAGGGTGGTAAGAGGTAGGTCGGAGCAGGAAGAACCCCCTCCTCAAATACTCCATTGTCCAAATCGAACCATTATGCACAGAAACCACAAGAGCGGTACAACCGCTCGGGTGAGCGGTAGAACCTCTTCGGGCAGTATACCGTGGTTGCAGCGACCTAAGCGATACAACCGCTGCAGCCTCAGATTGTACCGATTACTAGGGAAATAACCGACACTACCGCGCAAACAACCCGAGGGAATCACCGCTCGGGCGGGTGTTGGGGTGGTGGATGGGACGGTACAACCGCCCCCAAGCTACAAGCGTGGCCAAGGCTTCTAGAGCAGTACAACTACCAGGTCGCCTGGTTGTACCTTTTTTAATAGTTTAGACTGCTTATCACATGTGTCATGTAGTTTGTATCAGTTATTTTGCAAAAACCGGAACAACCATTTGGCCATAGCCTGTGTACCACTGCCAAACCCGAGGGAATCACACCTCGGGGGTGGTTGGACCCGTACTTGGTCCGGTAGCACCGCTCACAGAAGGGGCGGTACAACAACACATAGCACTAGTACAAACCACCTGGCCGTGCACAGTGGTGTACACTCCATAAAGAAGCGGTATACAACCACTGCCATGCGCGGTACAATCACTTAGGTGTTTTGCATCACCTGGTTGAATTTGGATTCTCATCTCAAAATGGAGAGTAACCGTATATGTGGGTGCAGTGTAGATCTTGTGTGCGTAATCTGGTTCCACCAGTACCTTCCGATACGGAGCCCCTCTTAACGGCTTCTTTGGATAACAGGATTTACAAAGGAATAGGAAAAATGGAGGATTTGGTTGCCATGACATAGCCAATCCTATGGAATTTTTTCAGAGGTCGGACCTCATGCGTAAATTTCTCTGGAATCAGCACCTAGGCAACCCAATCCTGAAGAATTTTAATGACCCAATCCTGTGATCCAAATGCCCATCCCAGCCCTCTCATACATCCTCACTCGTGAGCCGTCGGATTTTGTGTTTTGAATGTCCATGGTCGTTCGATCAGAGTTTAGAACGTGAATTAAACCCGATGTCCTAATGGGCTTCTACTCCCATAGCATTTTTGGAAGGCCGTGGTTAATATGAGTATGCGGTTGTACCGTTGACCCGTTAAGCAAATTTTTGGGCGAGACCCCGCGCACATCAATCCCCTCTGGTTTGTGGGATTCCGGACATCCGAATTGGCACGTGGATATTTGGCGACCCCCGATGTATGGATGAACAAATGTGTCCAGACTATTCGGTCCGGACATTTAGCGGGCATAATTGGTGTGCCGCGTTGGAGTTAACCTAACTGTCGATGCCATCTATGTATGTATAGGTGCATGGAAGCGGAGCCTAAGTGCGAGTGTCTCTTCCGCACAAGTTGGGCAACCGTCTTTGCGATTGTTATCCGTAGAACACATACACGCCCATCATGACGAGGCATGCAGCGAGAAGGTGTTGGAAATATGCCCTAGAGGCAATAATAAAAGCATTATTATTATATTTCCTTGTTCATGATAATTGTCTTTTATTCATGCTATAATTGTGTTATCCGGAAATCGTAATACATGTGTGAATAATAGATACCAACATGTCCCTAGTAAGCCTCTAGTTGACTAGCTCGTTGATTAACAGATAGTCATGGTTTCCTGACTATGGACATTAGATGTCATTGATAACGAGATCACATCATTAGGAAAATGATGTGATGGACAAGACCCAAATCCTAAACATAGCACAAGATCGTATAGTTCGTTTGCTAGAGTTTTCCAATGTCAAGTATCTTTTCCTTAGACCATGAGATCGTGTAACTCCCGGATACCGTAGGAGTACTTTGGATATACCAAACGTCACAACGTAACTGGGTGACTATAAAGGTATACTACGGGTATCTCCGAAAGTGTCTGTTGGGTTGACACGGATCAAGACTGGGATTTGTCACTCCGTATGATGGAGAGGTATCACTGGGCCCACTCGGTGATGCATCATCATTATGAGCTCAAAGTGACCAAGTGTCTGGTCACGGGATCATGCATTACGGTACGAGTAAAGTGACTTGCTGGTAACGAGATTCAACGAGGTATTGGGATACCGACGATCGAATCTCGGGCAAGTAACATACCGATTGACAAAGGGAATTGTATACGGGGTTGCTTGAATCCTCGACATCGTGGTTCATCCGATGAGATCATCGAGGAGCATGTGGGAGCCAACATGGGTATCCAGATCCCGCTGTTTGTTATTGACCGGAGAGCAATCTCGGTCATGTCTACATGTCTCCCGAACCCGTAGGGTCTACACACTTAAGGTTCGGTGACGCTAGGGTTGTAGGGATATGTATATGCAGTAACCCGAATGTTGTTCGGAGTCCCGGATGAGATCCCGGACGTCACGAGGAGTTTCGAAATGGTCCGGAGGTAAAGAATTATATATAGGAAGTGCTATTTCGGCCATCGGGACAAGTTTCAGGGTCACCGGTATTGTACCGGGACCACCGGAAGGGTCCCGGGGGTCCACCGGGTGGGGCCACCTATCCCGAAGGGCCCCATGGGCTGAAGTGGGAAGGGATCCAGCCCAAAGTGGGCTGGGGCGCCACTTCCCCAAGGGCCCATGCGCCTAGGGTGGGGAAACCCTAAAGGGGGGCGCCCCCTTGCTTGGGGGGCAAGCCCCCTTGCTTGGGGGGCAAGCCCCCCACCCCTTGCCCCCCCCCCCCCTAGGCTCCCTATATATAGAGGGGGGAGGGAGGGCAGCCACACCCATGCCCCTGGTGCCTCCCTCTCCCTCTCCAACACCTCCTCCTCCTCCATAGAGCTTGGCGAAGCCCTGCCGGAGTACTGCAGCTCCATCGCCACCACGTCGTCGTGCTGCTGCTGGAGCCATCTTCCTCAACCTCTCCTTCCCCCTTGCTGGATCAAGAAGGAGGAGACGTTACGCTGACCGTACGTGTGTTGAACGCGGAGGTGCCGTCCGTTCGGCGCTAGGATCTCCGGTGATTCGGATCACGTCGAGTACGACTCCCTCATCCCCGTTCTTTGAACGCTTCCGCTCGCGATCTACAAGGTACGTAGATGCATCCAATCACTCGTTGCTAGATGAACTCATAGATGGATCTTGGTGAAACCGTAGGAAAATTTTTGTTTTCTGCAACGTTCCCCAACAGAAGGATGATGGGATAAGTTGTGCCGTTGCAGAATCGGTTACCGAGGGTTGGTCCCATCGACCGGGAAAAAGAACAAAACGACACCTATGCGGTGATGCAGGCAGCACACTTCGTCTGTTCCGTCATTTATTTAGCCGGCACGATGATTCACCTATGCACAACAAGAAAATCTTTGTAAAATGAAACTAACACAACATATAGTGTAGCAACCGTAAGATGAACTTGAACTGGACTTGGAAAGGAGGATTCTTGGTGTGGGAAGGAGCGAAGTACGAGGGGTGACTGGTTGGGCCAACGCGACATGGACAGGGTGTGAACGAATGAAATGAAAGAAGAATAAGCAAAACCACATGTGATGCACAAGGCAATAATACCACAATAAGCAAAAGGAGCACAAGGCAATAAGACTACTTGTAAGTTCAACTAGTGATTGGTTAATCAGGACAGTGCCTCCTATAACGTCCAGTGTGTGTCGGATGTTGGAATGCCCTTAGCCTCAACAATAGTTGCGCAAATCAATATGATGGAGATGCAGAGCTTAAAGAGAAGCAATAATTCCTATAAAAGGGTTAAACTTGGATATGTTATACTCACTACAAAACTAGGGAGGAATAAGCATTGTGAGAGCGACTCGTCCCTACGAGAGGTCGTGAAGTATGATGTGTTAGCAACATGTCTAGTTGGCATTGCATGGGGTTGTGTGTTACTTGCTATGATACCCCCACTACGGGAGGTCTTGGAAGTATGAATTTTTATGAATATATAACTGTATAACTAGGAGATAATTAAGTTGGGATTGGTGGGAGGGGGGCACTAACCCCCCGCCCCCTCTCATACCGGAACAAATCCTATAAGACCCGGTTGTATGAAGCATGTCATGAGACCCTCTCTCGCCCATCGCAAAGAAAAAATATCCCATGGGTCAATCTGGTATGACAGGCATATTATTCTACAATCAAGCACCTCCATAAGTTCTACAATCATGAAAACATCCCATGGGTCAATCTGGTATGGCAGGCATATTATTCAAACAACAATACACCTCATGCTTGCACCAATAAAGGATCATTTTGGTGGAGGGACTGTGTAAGTTTAACTGATTTATACAGAGGTATGGCAACTTGTATGGTAAAGAAAGGAGACTCTGTTTTGCTACGGGAAGATGTATGGAAAGGTTGTATTCTCAAAATAAAATGGGTTGAACTTCATTCTTATGCAAAAAATGCCAACATCACAATCCAGCAGGCAAAATCTATGATTGACCATAGCAGCATGTTTCAATTACCTCTTTCCATGACTGCCTATGATCATTTTAGCTAATTAGTTGCGGCTAAGATGGAAGAAAAATAAGCAGTTAACGTCATGACATTAGAGCAGTTACCTGGGTTTGGGTTAGAAGGTAAGATTACGAACATTTTTTAAACTCATAACTATGTTTCAAATTTGTCAACATTGTCAACTTTTCTTCTAGTCCCTGAACATTTTTCAAAAATCGTAATTTATGTTTTCTGAATTATTGACCATTTAAAAAAATCCATGAACTCTTTTTGAAAATTTACGATCATTCTTTAAATCCTTGAACATTTTTTTAAAAAATCATGAAATTCTTTACTTCACCACAAAATTTAAACCAAAAAAATGAGGTGGCCGTATTTTCCCCTAAACCAGCAAGAGCGATCAGAGAAAAAAAAAGGTTCGCATACATTTGCTTTTTTAGGCAACCACCGTGGAGGAAGCTACGCACACATGCCACAGAGGAGGAAGCAGGATTCTCAAAAAGAAAAGAAAAAAAGGAGGAAGCAGCAACCACCTAAGCCCAGCGAGCGATTGGTTCGTGGACCGTGGCCCAGGTAATTGCATTCTGGCATTTTGGGCCGGCCGAACTTTATTAATCTCTTTTTTTTGCGGGAGAAACTTTATTAATCTCCAAATGAACAAACTGAAATAAGCATGACTACCAAAGATCCACGGTCAAATGAAAGCTATACCACCAAAGGTTCCTCGAAGTCATCGTCTCATGATACCCATATATATATATCAAGCAGTACCATGGCTCATATCTAAGTACCATGAATGTCATTCGCCACTCAGCACCATGAATGTCATTTCTTGGTGGAACTTCATATCTAAGTACTAGGTAGAACATCCTACCAAGTGAAGCAGAATCTTCTCCTTTGTTGCCGATTTAAGTTTTATGTCTAGACTAGACTGGGTCGACACGGTGTAATCGGATAGGGTTTAAGAGCTAGCGTGTGGGAAGTCGACCCTTTCTAGTCAGTAGTACGAAGTTGTGTATATAGTAGTCAAAACATGCAGAGGAGGAGATTTGTCCCCGCGAGCGAGAGGCGTTTGAAAGCTAATATTGAGTGGAAAGCAAGACATGACATCCTTTTCATGGAACAATATTACATAGGTTCAGAACTTGCTTGGCAAGAAATTTTATTACTACGTGAGTTTTTGACTTTGACTTGAGTATAGTACATCAAACGGAAACGTAAGGAAATTTCCGTTGACTTGGATTGCTTTTCCGGCCAGAGAGAGCAGACAGAGTCAAAAGGAGAATGGTCGGCATCTTCTCCGGATTCATTCCTGAATTCACACGTGCATCCATCCTAGCTCAGTTGTAGCCAATCATCTCATACACATCAGTATCTTATCTAGTATCCTTTTTGGACGCGATGGTGACCTCTTTTTTTTTTTTGCTTAATTTGTTGAACGATGGTGACTATTGCCAGATTGGCTAGGACGGAGCACCCAAGCCAAGCGGCCCACGGATCCCTGCCGGCTGCCGCAAAAACTATGGACGGACCAAGTCGTTCTAACTTCTAAATCCAATCTTCTAAGCTAAACATCACATACAAAGATTGACTAGTACTCCCTCCGTTCCTAAATATAAGTCTTTTTTAGATATTTTAGTAAGTGACTACATACAAAACAAAATGAGTGAATCTACCCTCTAAAATATGTCTATATATATCCATATGTTATAGTCCATTTAAAATGTCTAAAAAAAACTTATATTTAGGAACGGAAGGAGTAGCATGCATACGCCTCCATTTTGATTTCACTCCGCATGTGTAAAATAGTTATATACTATATGTTGTGCATGACAAAAAGAAAATTATGAGAAGGCCTATGGCTGTATATTAAGTATCACAAATCCTTACGAACACACCCTTATAGTACTACGGTATGACTGGGTTCTGGTTTGAATAACAGTGTAAAAACAGTGTTGTCTGATTTGCCTCTTAGCTATAACGGCCGTTGTTGTCGGATGTTGGAATGCCCTTAGCCTCCCGAGTAGTTGCGCAAATCAATATGATGTAGATGCGAAACTGAAAGAGAAGCAATAATTCCTATAAAAAGGTTGAACTTGGATATGTTATACAAACCACAACGGCAAGAATTAGGAGGAGCCGACCACCTCGTCCCTACGAGAGGTCGTGAAGTATGACATGCCAGCAATATGTCTAGTTGGCATTGCATGGGTCTGCATGATACTTGCTATGATACCCCCGCTATGAGAAGTCATGAAAGTATGAATTGTTAGGCTGGTTATAATGGGAGTATCATAGGTAGTATCATGCATGTCACCTAAGCACTTTTGATGAGGTGACATAGAATTAAATGAAGAAAGAGAGCCTTGAGTATCATATCATGACACCGTATCATATTAAATAATGTGCTACTTTGTGTCATACATGACAATAAATGTAGTCATATATGATACCCCCTCCGTCCAAGTGCATAGGGCGCCTAAGGCTGGTCGTAATGATAGTATCATAGCTAGTATCATGCATGCCAACTAGGCAATTTTGATGATGTGTTAGCATTAAATGAAGAAAGAGAGGGTGTAATATCATATCATGATACCGTATCATATTAAATGCTATGCTATTTTGTGTCATGCATGGCAATAAATAGAGTACTACATGATAATAATATATGATATTATGCATTAGGGAGGTAGTATCATATACTAGTATCATGCATATACTCCCCATTACAACCAACCTAAGAGAATCCTAAAATTCCAAAAGTGTTAGGCGCAATTCAATTAAATGCTCCTCGTTTATCTAAACCGCCTTGTTCTTTCGATCCGTGAGAGAAGGAAAGAACCAATGCATACACGGTAGCCAGGCGCTGATTAGGCGAGCGAATTCCACGGGTGGGCCGTGTGACGTGGGATATTTCCTTTGCATGGGTTAGCTGAAACGGCCAGCACCAATGACGGGATTAATTTCCAAATTCAGTTTCGTTTTTTAGGGAAACCTGCGCGCGCTCAACCTGCCTAAATCGCAAAGCTTTTCCTTAGGCGCCCTATGCACCTGGATTGAGGAAGTACCAAACATATGATATCATGCATTACAGATGTAGTATTATACACTAGTATCATATGCATAATACTAATATATGATACAACTAGCCTTATGAATACATAAGCGTATAACTAGGAGATAATTAAGTTGGGATTGGTGGGGAGGGGGGGCACTAGCCCCCCGCCCCCTCTCATGTCTCTGCCATACTGTTTTCTAGAATATCTTCACTATTTTTAAAAGCTTGAGTTGTGTTGGATTCATATAACAAACTAGCTCCGACTGTTTGGTTAGCGAATCAGGGTAAGAGGTGACGAATTAACAAATCGTTGCTCTCTGTCCAGGCTCTGAATGTCTAGGAAAAAACAGGCATTCGGCACCTCTGATACAAACACTGAATGCTTTCAATCTGGATAATTTTAGCTAATCAGTTGCGGCTAAAATGGAAGATAATAAACAGTTAACTTCATGTCATTAGAGCAGTTACCTAGGGTTGGGTTAGAAGGTAAGATTCACTGACATTTTCTAAATTCATAAGTATGTTCCAAATTATTCAACTTTTCTTCTAATCCGTGAACATTTTCCAAAAATCATGATTTTTTTCCAAATTATTGAACATTTTTAAAATTGGTGAACATTTTTAAAAATCCATGAACTATTTTTCCAAATTTATGATATTTCTTTAAATCCTTGAACAATTTTTTTAAAAACCATGACATTATTTACTTCACCAAAAAATTTAAACAAAAAACAAAAGAGGTGGCCGTATTTATCCTAAACCAGTAGGACCAATCAGAGAAAAAAAAAGGTACGCACACATTTGTTTTTTTAGGCAACCACCGTGGAGGAAGCCTTTTTTTTTTAAATAACGACCGTGGAGAAAGCTACGCACACATGCTACAGAGGAGGAAGCATGATTCTCAAAGAAAAAGAAAAGGAGGAAGCAGCAACCACCTAAGCCCATCGAGCGATTCGTTCGTGGACCGTGGCTCAGGCAATCGCATTCCACTCGAGGGAGGCATTCTCAAAAAAGAAAAGAAAAACGTCTGGGACCTCCAACAGCGTCAGCTCCATTTTGGGCCGGGCAAACTTTATTAATCACTTAAACACAATACATAGTTGTAAAAAAAAACCTTAAACACGGTACATCAAAATGAGCAAACTGAAATAAGCATGACTACCAAGGATCCACGATTAAATGAAAGCTATACCACAAAAGGTTCTTCAAAGTCATTGTCTCATGATACCCATATATATCAAGCGGGTTGAGATACTCTATGATACTGTAGGTGATGTAGTGCGGATGACATATGAAGCCAAGTCCACACAGCATGGTGCGCTACTGCAGAGGATCCTAGCCCGCTGGGGCAGGGGCTGCGCCAATGTGGTTCTCTGTGGTGTAGAAATAAAACAAAGGCTAAAGAGCTAGCGGGGCAACCTGACCCGTTCTAGTAGTACGAATTCGAAGTTATGTGTATAGTAGTCAAAACATGCAAGGAAGACATTTGTCCCCACGAAAACTAATACTTTAGTGGAGCGAAATATAGGACATTCGCCACTCAATACTATCGATGTCAATTCTTCGTGAAACTTCATATGTAAGTAGTGGGTGGAACACCCTACCAAGTGAAGCATAATCTTCTTCTTTGTTGCCGATTTAAGTTTTGTGTCCAGACTATACATACTCGGTCGCTGTGGCATAACTGGACCGAGTAGAGATAAACAAGGGTTAAAGAGCTAGCGTGGGGATTGGGGAAATCAACCCGTTCTAGTCAGTAGTACGAAGTTGTGTATATAGAGGAGTCAAAACATGCAGGGGGAGGAGATTTGTCACCGCGAGCGGCGTTCGAAAGCTAATATTTAGTGGAACGGAAGACATGACATCCTTTTCATCGAACGATATTACGTAGGTTCAAAACTTGCATGGCAAGAAATATATATTTTTGCGAGAAAAACTTTCAATCAGTTCATCTTTAATCATAATAGTACAACAAACACCAGAAATAATAAAAATTATATCCAGATTCATAGATAGACCACTTAATATTATGACCAGAAATAATAATAACTGAGCTTTGGACTTTGACTTGATTATACATCAAAAGGAAACGGGAGGAAACTTTAGTTAGTAGTTTGACTTGGATTGTTGTTCCGGCCAGAGATAGACCAGCGAGAGTCGAAAGGAGATTCATTCCTGAATTCACACGTGTATCCATCCTAGCTCAGTTGCAGCCAATCATCTCATACACATCAATATCTTATCTACTAGTCTTTTTGGACGCGATGGTGACTATTTTGTTTTTTGTTTTGTTGAAGAGTACGATGGTGACTATATTGCTAAGCAACCGGCTGCCGCAAAAACTATGGACGGACCAAGTCATTCTAAACATCGACTGCATGTCGCATACAAGGATTGACTAGTGGTATGCACCTCCGTTTTGATGTAGTGTGCCTGCGTTTTCCCGAGATCTAAGTTTGATCACAAATTTAGCAAACAAGACCGACTGCGATGAGAGCAAAAAATTTAAAAGATATATGAGACTTTCAGTTTTTTCCATGTGAATTTTTTTCTTGGATGCAATATTTTGTTTAATTTTTGGTAGATCAAGCCAATTTTTTTTATCACAATCGTACAAATTTGTGTTGTCGGTGGATGCAAATTTCTATTGTGTTGGAAACAAAAATGAAGTGTTAGATACAAAGTTTTCATTTTATTGAAGCAATTGCAGAAAAGTTTATTAGCATCCAAAATAATTGTTTACTAGTGAGCGACGGAAGCAGGGAAATAAGTTGGTTCTAGGAAAAGTTGAGCGATGGAACAGAAGACGGGAGTGGTTACAAGAAGCACGTAATTTAAGGAGGACGTTACTAAAAATCTAACAAACAATCAGCATCATTTCCCTACAGGATCCAATGGCTTCTCTGCTACTAATCCTATGGCCATGGACTAGTCTGATGAAACAGTAAGAATCAATAGTCTGATCCTTAGTGGTTCCTTTAACAGAATTGTGTATAGTTATGATGATTATTCAATGCATATAATCAATATATAGGCATTACGTTTGTGATAAGTAGACCGTAATCCAACTGCATCTACTACTATTACTTCATCCCAAGACCTTTATCCAACACGCATATGAAAGTATTAAGTTCATACCACTAGTAGAAAAAGGGCCTATAGTCCCGGTTCGTAAGGGCCTTTAGTCCCGGTTCCTGATGCCCCGACCCTTTAGTCCCGGTTCAATTTATCTTCTAGTCTGTAATCACCACCCCTCATCGCTTCTCAATTTATCCTCTAATCACCCCTCATCATTCCAAATCATCTAACTTCCCGAACGGTCACCCATCCTCCCACTCCCCCAGCCTGAGCACACTTAATTTCCGGGTTCTATTCTCCCTCGCTCCAAGTTTGCACTTGTTGTTTTTCTGACAATACTAAGATGTCAATCCTATTAACCTTCAGGAATTTTGCTTGAGCATGAAGTGACACATTTCATAGTTTTATTTTGAAACTATTGTTTTAAAAAACAATAATTCTTTAGTAACACTAATATTTCTTGAATAATTAGTTTGACCATTGTTTGACCACAGTTTGACCATATTTGACCAAAATTGAAATAACAGAAACAATTATTTAGTAACACTAATATTCTAGAATAATTAGTTTGACCATTGTTTGACCACAGTTTGCCCACTGTTTGAATTTTTTTCGATTTTTTTCACTCTAGATCTTAAAAGCCCCGTACCTTTTTTTCTATTAGGTTTTTGAGGATTTTGAAAATGTTTAACGGGGTTCCCCCGGTTAAATTCGGATGTAACTTTTCGAGTAGATGATTTTTCATATAAAAAACTTTTTCATCCGAGTTAGTATGCAAAAGTTATGCCCATTTTTACAAATTTCAGAGAGATTTTGCAAATAAAGTCAAAATTCACATTTGCAAATTTTCCCAACAACTAGACCACATATCACATGGGAAACTTTTTTTCTTTTATTTTTTGACATTTCCATCATTTTCTTTTATTTTTTTTAAACTGAAAAGGCGATCGGGGGGGGGGGGGGGGGTAGAGTTTGAAAATGGGACCTTTAGTACCGGTTCGCGGCACGAACCGGGACTAAAGGTCTCATCCCCATTAGTCCCGGTTCGTGCCCCAAACCGGGACTAAAGGTCTAATCTTTAGTCCCGGTTTGAGGCACGAACCGGGACCAACGATTGTGGGCCAGGAGCGAGGCTCATTGGTCCCGGTTTATCCCACCAACCGGGACCAAAAGGTCCAGATGAATCGGGACCAATGGCCCACGTGGCTCGGCCGGCCCCCTGGGCTCATGAACCGGGACTAATGGGGTTACCCGGCCTGGTCCAAAGCCCCCTTTTCTACTAGTGTACAATTAGAGTAACATATTAAGCAAGATGACATTGTTACTATTGATGATCAAGACTGCAAAGGTATCGACTCCTTTACTTGTTATTGGATAACTTCCTTTTTTATAAGTGCGCTTTGCACAAAAAAGGTGACACGGGTGAATATGCAAGAATGTTGAGAGCTGTCTTGATGACACTAGCTGGATATGGACGGCTCCCCCGACCTAGGGTTCCTTCCTCCCTCCCCCCGCCGTTGCCGGCTGTCCTAGGCCCCGCCGCCGCCGCCCCCGCCCCCTTCCCCCGGATCCGCTCCGCGCCGCCTCCCCGGGAGGTGGCCGGGGCGGCGCGAGCCCTGCCTCCCCTTCGGCCGCCCTCATCGCTCCTTCCCTCCCTGCCGCCGCCGAGGCGCCCCGGGCACTGGCTGGGTGGTGTTGCCGGCGGCGGGGCCTGCCTGTCCCCGCGCGCGCGGCTCCCTACCCGCGGCATGGGGGTGGCGGCGGTGCCCCTCGGCCTGATGACGGCCCGGCGTCCCAGCGCGGTGGCTGGCGGCTCGCTCGGTGGTGGCGCGACCCCTTGACAGCGAGACGGCGTGGTGACGCTGGTTGGCCGGTGGCGCGCCCCTGGCCCAGATCGAGGCCCGTGGGCCCCATCTGGGTCCTAGCGGGCCGCCCCCGACATGGCTTCATCGTCGTCTGTGTGGTGAGGTGGTGGAGCAGCTCGGACGGGGGGCAGCAACGCCGACGGCATGCCAGCTGCGGCGCGGAGGCGGGAGTTGTCCGGGCCTCTAAGGGCCCGGCCGGGCCTGTGGGGCCACGGGCCCGGCAGGCTCCCGCTTTGGTGTCCGGTCGGCTACCGTCGTGGACGGTGGAGGTGGGACCCTCCAGTATGCTGACGGTGTTGCCGCCCTAGTCCCGGCTCCCCTTCCTTGTTGTGCAAGCCATCTTTGCAGTGCCGTGGTGAGACAGCGTGGAAAGCTTTGTGTCCGTGTGCACAGGTTGGTGGTTGGTTTGGCGGTGAGCACCGGAGTGCCTGAGGTGGAGGATGGGATTGGGAGAAATCCTTGTTGGCTTGGCCGACACCGACGCGGTGGCGCCTGAGGGTGCCATCGGACCTTCCTAGAGGGCGTCGGGGCTACCCTTCCTCTTTCCTCACCGTGTACCGAGGGGAACCCTTGGCAGCAGCGTCGTCATCGTCGCGTTCCTTCTTGGAGGTGTTGATTGGTATCGGCGCTTCGGAGTCTCGGAGCTTGGAGGACGATTTCCGATGGAAGCAACGGTCGCGAGGCTCCGTCGTCTTTGTCGATCCGCCGTTATCGGCATTTGTTTCTTTTCTTTTTTTCTCTTTCTTTTCTTTTTGGGCGTGGTTGTGCTGCTTCCGCCCCAGCACCTATCGTTGGTTGTATCGGATGTTTGCTTTGTAATACAAATCAGGGGGAAACCCTTTTTCCCAATGTTCTAAATGTTTGGAGTCTTTAGGAGTTAGCAATGTGTTGTTTCTTTTTTGGTTTCTTGCTTTATATGTATATAAATGGAATGATAAGTTATGTACTTTGTCACTCACGTAAAGAATAAAGATTAACACATGTCAGTAGAGCATGTTTGATTCTTCGTTGCTGTTTACCGGTGCAACAAAGCACGCCTTTTGGTTCTAGTTAAGTACCATGACAGCTTAAAGTTCGCATGCATAAATACACCAATAAATATCTCTCTGCACAATATGACATTGCCAAATAATTTAGGACAATAAAACCAAACCATTTCCCAACCCTCTCATACATCCTCACTCACGAGCTGTCAGATTTTGTGTTTGGAACGTCCATGCCCGTTCGATGCGAATTCAGATCGTGAATTGAGCCCTATGTCCAAATGGGCTGCTACTCCCTTAGCATTTTCGGAAGCCCGTGGTTAATATGAGTATGTGATTGTACCGTTGCCCCGTTAACCAATTTTTTGGGAGAGACCCCGCACCCATCAATCATATTCGGTCTGTGGGATTCTGTACATCCAAACTGGTCTGTGAACATTTGATGACTCCCATTAAATGGATGACCAATCGTGTCCAGACTATTCGGTCCGGACATTCAGGAGGGCAAAATTGGTGAGCCGCGTTGGAGTTTCCCTAACCGTCGATGGCATCTATGTATGCATCGGCGCATGGAAAGCGGAGTCCAAGTGCGAGTGTCTCTCCCGCACAAGATGGGCAACCGTCGCGGGGTGGCCGGCTGTTATCCGTAGAACACGTCCGCGCCCATACCGACGAGGCAAGCGACGATAAGGATGTTGGATAAGTTGTGCCGTTGCGGAATCGGTTGCCGAGGGTTGGTCCCATTGTCGACCGGGAAAGAAAAACACAACAACACCTCTGCGATGTGGGGCCATAATGGGTGATGCTAGTCCTGATTTTCTGACCAGTTCTCGCCCGTCCATCATTATTTGACTATACACAGCAACATAATCTTTGTAAAACTGAATAACACAAGATAGTTTGGCAACCGCAAAACAGAACTTGAAGTTGGATGGGAAGGAGGATTGATGATGCAGGAGGGGAGTACAAGGGGTGACTGGTTGAGGCAACGCGGCGTGGGTGCGGGTGTGAATGAATGAGCAAATAAACAAAAAAAACCACACGTGATGCACAACACAATAATAGTAGTAGTACCACAATAAGCAAAGGGAAATCGCAATAGTATCACTGCTGCCTGCCGGCCATCTACCTAACCTCACCATACTACCATACCGGGAGGAAGAGTGGAGAGGAGACCACGCCGCGCACGCCATTAATACCTCCGTGCTCCGCCCAGACACCACACACCACCAAAACCTCGTGCTTCTCGCCCCCAACCACCCGCGCGCCGGCAGCGAGAGCTAGGAGGACTAAGATGGCGGACGGCGGAGGGGAGCCGGACCACCTGGCGGGGGAGAGGGCCACCGCCCAGTTCGACGTGGACGGCATGAAGGTCGCCTGGGCCGGCTCCCGCCACGCCGTCGAGGTCGCCGACCGCATGGCCCGACTCGTCGCCTCCGACCCCGTAAGCAGCACCAACACCCCATCCCCCTCCACCCCCCAATTCCGCCGATCTCCCTCCGTTCCCCTCCATGGACGGACGGGCATGATAGATAGATCTCACTTGTCCAGATTGGATTCCACTAGATGCGTGCGCTGCTTCCCCCACCTACCACCACCTCCCCAGCCCCGGGATGGGATACCTAGCAGCGACTAGTATTCAGTGCTACTACAATTATTCAGCAGTTCGTCACCCTGCCTGCTTTGTTGATCCCCTCCGATTTGACTAGAGATTTTGCAAAATAACATTGGAAGGATTCCTTTTTTCTACCACCTGATTCGGTTGGCTTGGTACATACTAGTATATTCCATTCAAGAGGGGACAAGCTGTGCAGCGCACAAGAATTCTCTGTCTCTCTGTAGCACGCACTAGTTAGTTATATTACCACGCAGCTAGTTTTAGCAAAACTACTGGCTGTCAACTTCATCCATGATCGCCCACAGCTTTGGATGCTCCACCTCCCTGCCCTGCTTGTGATTCGCACCACGAATATGCTCAAGGATTCCACTCATTCTCAACTTTTTTAATTCAGTACCCCCTTCTGATTGGCGCTTTGTGATTTCCTTAGCTTTGCGCCAAACCACTGCACCGGCAGCTTTCATGAGCATGTTTATTCAGTTGCTAGGATATGTATGCTGTGCTCCCCCTGTTCCAAGCTTGATACTTCACTCATTGTATGACCAACAACCAGACACTGCCACAACTACCTCTTTGTTTTGGTCCTCCAAAGATTCTTCTTAGCAAACTTTAACACTGAACCAAACTGTCGCCTGGTTTTGATTCTGTACTGCACACGAAATGTTTCTATCAGGTCGCGGTATGTTTTGATACCTCTTATGTTGAATGCCTTTACAAAAATCTATCCAGGTGTTCCGCAAGGATACCAGGACGATGCTCTCCAGGAAGGAGCTGTTCAAGGACACGCTCAAGAAGGCGGCGCACGCGTGGAAGCGCATTGTCGAGCTGCGTCTCACAGGTCCTGCACATGCCCAACACCAACCCCAAGCTTTCTCCACCATTTATTTGTGACCTGGGTTTATTATTACTCTTGACTGAAGTACGGCCGTGTTCTTTTTTGCGGATTAACAGAGGAGGAAGCAAACTTGCTGAGGCTGTATGTTGACCAGCCTGGTTATGTCGATCTCCATTGGGTATGTCTATCCATTCTTTATATACTCATTCCTCAGTATGTACAATGTTCACACATTTAGCTGTTCTTCACTTGTGTTATGTCTATGTGCTGAGGACATGCCCGAGCTAGTCCTACATATGTTCTACAGATTGCTTCTCACATAGATTCAGAATCCTTTGCCACTTCGGGCCTTCCTAGAAGTAGTTTATTTTAGAAGAACACACCACATTGGTCAACAGATAGATTCTCTTTGTGCAGGCGTCATCCGCATTACTGAACTCTGATAAGTTTATCCTCAGTTCGCTTCAATTGTCTTCGATTTTTCAAGGACTGAATCTAAGAATATAAATTATTTTCTCAAATTGGTAACAACACTTAAATGGAATGCTCCTTTTGCAGGGCATGTTTGTTCCTGCCATAAAAGGGCAAGGGACTGAGGAGCAACAGAAGAAGTGGTTACCTATGGCGTACAAGTTCCAAATAATCGGATGCTATGCTCAGACTGAACTTGGTCATGGTTCAAATGTTCAGGGTCTTGAGACAACTGCCACATTTGATCCAAGTGCCGATGAGTTTGTTATGCACAGCCCAACTCTGACCTCAAGCAAGGTAGACATTTTGTAAACCTGCTTATATAATTTACTTCTTTATTTTAGGACTTTGCTTCCTTAGTTATATTCCCTCAGCAATCTGAAATTTCTCAAGGGCCTCCTTTTGCGTGGTTAATGATTTCCCCTCTCCAATGTGCAGTGGTGGCCTGGTGGCTTGGGAAAAGCTTCCACTCATGCAGTCGTCTATGCTCGTCTCATAACGGAAGGAAAAGATTATGGCATACATGGTAAATGCTTCTGCATTTTATGGTGACACTTAAGTGGGATTTTCCTTTGCGAACTGTAACTCATGGGCATCCATATTTCAGGTTTCATCGTGCAGTTGCGAAGCTTAGATGACCACTCTCCCCTTCCTGGAGTTACTCTCGGTGATATTGGTGGAAAGTTTGGCAGTGGGGCGTATAACAGCATGGATAATGGTGTTCTGCGCTTCGACCATGTGCGCATTCCAAGGGATCAAATGTTGATGAGGTTGGTCCGTTGGCATGCTTTTTGTTTTGCCGCTTTATGTGTTTGCCAAACATATCCTGTTTGTTTGATGTAATTCCTCCTAAAATATGCCATGGTTATTTCTTCTAGGCTTTCCCAAGTCACAAGGGAGGGAAAGTATGTGCACTCAGATGTGCCAAAGCAGCTGCTATACGGGACAATGGTTTATGTCCGTCAGACAATTGTCGCAGATGCTTCCAAGGCTTTGTCCCGTGCTGTTTGCATTGCTGTAAGGTATAGTGCTATCCGGAAGCAGTTCGGTTCCCAAGATGGTGGCCCTGAGACTCAGGTACTACAGTCAACCTTTCTGATTCTCATTTGTTTGTTTTCTTCAGTGTTCCCAACAGTACAAGACTATAATGTATTTAAACTGCTTGCAGGTCCTCAATTACAAGACTCAACAGAGCAGGCTCTTCCCTTTGCTGGCTTCAGCTTATGCTTATAGATTTGTGGGTCAGTGGCTGAAGTGGCTATACACGGATGTCACACAGAAGCTGGAAGCTAAGGATTACTCAACACTGCCGGAAGCTCATGCCTGTACTGCTGGGCTCAAGTCTGTGACAACATCTGCAACAGCTGTACGTATAATCAATTAATTCATCAATGCCTTCAACAATTATACTTGTTTACTGGTTTATACTGAATTTTGCAAAATCGAACCTTCCAGTTTCATCATTTCATCATTATCACTTGTTGTTTATAGCATGTCAACCAAAACCTGAGCTTGATTTCCCTGTTTGTTAATTTTGATACTAGAGCTTGTCAATGTAGTTGTTGATGAAGCTCCATTGGAGCATAAGAAATTTACAGACTGTCTAGTAACAGCTTATAATTAGGATTTCACATGCATGGTCAAGCCACTTATATAATGGATGCATCTCACAATTTAATGTTGTGTAATAATAAAGCTAGCCTCTCTGTTATGCAGGACGCAATTGAAGAGTGCCGAAAGCTCTGTGGCGGACATGGTTACCTGAACAGCAGTGGGCTTCCAGAACTGTTTGCGGTCTATGTTCCTGCCTGCACCTATGAAGGAGACAATGTCGTTTTGTTGTTGCAGGTTAGTGTCGTTTTGCACCTGATCCGCTTTAACCTGTTTTTTTGTACCTTTGGTTCAGTATTGGCCAGTAGTGTAATCACAACCTTTGGTGCTCTCTGCAGGTTGCAAGGTTTTTGATGAAGACTGTTGCTCAGGTGGCCACTGGGAAGCAACCTGTTGGCACCATAGCTTACATGGGCAACATACAGCACTTGATGCAATGCAAAAGTGCTGTAAATACAGGTATGCAGCTAGATCTTCAGGCAGGCTCGTTATTATAACATAACTTATGCAACTGTATGAGACGTTTTGTCTGAAGCTTCTTTTTGGTGAAGCGATTGACCTTGTGATTGACCGCCGTACTGATTCATGTATCAATGATTCTCCGCAGCCGAAGACTGGCTCAATCCTGCTGCCATAAAGGAGGTGTTTGAAGCTAGGGCCCTGAGGATGGCGGTGAACTGTGCCCAGAACATCAGCAAGGCGCCAAGCCAAGAAGAAGGTTGGTGTTGCACGTACTCATCAGTAATTAGAAACATGGAAGCATGGGTGCTGTTGTAGCATCTCTCGGTGAATTACTAGTTGCAGTCAGTGACAGAGATGGTCTGGTGCCTTGCAGGTTTCTCTGAGCTCTCACCTGATTTGCTCGAGGCTGCCGTGGCTCATGTCCAGCTGATCATTGTGACCAAGTGAGTTGTTGCTCTTAGGCTGGGGTTGCTGTATGTCCATTTTCCGGTATAACCCAATCATTCAGTTCATTCTTCTTATGCCTCCTCCTATGTGTTGTAGGTTCATCGAGAAGCTGCAGGAGGACATCCCTGGCCCCGGGGTGAAGGAACAGCTCCAGAAGCTGTGCAGCATCTATGCGCTCCACCTCCTGCACAAGCACCTGGGCGACTTCCTGTCGACGGGATGCATCACGGCCAGGCAGGGCGCGCTGGCCAACGAGCTGCTCGGGAAGCTCTACGCGCAGGTAAGAAGAATCAAGGCCAATCGATCAATTGTCCGACAGACAGACACAGTCGATGAAGCTTTTCCAGAAGACTGTACTGAACTGAATGTTGTGCAGGTGCGTCCTAACGCGGTGGCGCTGGTGGACGCGTTCGACTACACGGACCACTACCTGGGGTCGGTGCTGGGGCGGTACGACGGGGACGTGTACCCGGCGCTGTACGAGGAGGCGTGGAAGGACCCGCTGAATGAGACGGTGGTGCCCGACGGGTACCAGGAGCACCTCCGGCCGCTGCTGAAGCAGCAGCTCAAGCTCTCCAGGCTATGATACGATAGATCCTTCATCTCTGAATGTATCCACGTTGGGCTGTGGATGTGAAGCAGTAATAATAATCATCAAAAGAGAGGTGATTGGTTCTTGTTGACTTGGCAAGGCAAGAGGGACAGACAGACGCTGTTGTTAGTAGAAGAATAAAAAGGATTGTACTCCCTCCCTACTGGGTGATTAATTAGCAATATATTGGGCAGTATTAGTACGGTTGAAGGCTGTGGTTGTCATTTTGGTTATTGCATGTTTAGCCAGTGCCAGTATTATTGAGATACTTATCGGTAGCAAGTGTGTGGATGGATTCATTTCTACAGAATGTACAAGGAGGAAAATGGGGAGAATAATGGATGGACTGGTTTATCTTAAATTTCCCTGTTTTTTTCTGTCTAGGTGCATTCATGTCAATACCTTGCTTTTTTTTGTTTTTTTAGTACTATCAAAAGGGCCCGTGCGTTGCACCGGGAGGAAAAAACAGATCATAATCTTGACCACATTTTGTTCACATCTCGTTGCATGATTCTCAAAATTTGTTCACATATGCACGAAAATGTTTCTTTGTTTACAATTTATTCACAAATTGAAGGAATGTTCACATTTTCAAAAAAATATCGTAGTTGTCAAAAAACTTGTTAATTCAAAGAACTATTATTTTGAATTTCAAGAAACGTTTAAAAAACATACTATAATATTCTGATCCATCCCGGCAGTTAATTCACAAAGACTCAGAAGCATTACAATTTAACTACATACCTTCGACCATTCATGAACATTGTTACAAGTTTGGGAATGTTTTTAAAAATCATGAACATTTTTTACTATTTAAAAATATTTAAAAAAATTGAGAGCATGTTTTTATATTGCGAACGGTTTTTAAACAATGTTTCTTGAATCAGCGAACAATTCTAGACTGGATGAACATTTTTTCAAAATTGGTGGATTTTTTAATTCACTAACATTTTTTTGAAATGCATGAACATTTTCTGAATCAGCAAACATTTTATAAATCCATAAATACTTTTGTAATTCATGAACTTTTTTAAAATTTTAGGACATTATTTAAAATGGATGAAGAATTTTTGAGTTAGGAAACGTTCAGTTTCATTAATAATTTTAAATACACGGATTTGTTTTTTCAAAATCATGGAGTTTTATTGATTGTACTAATTTTTTCCGATTATGCAAACATTTTTAATATAAACCCCGAACATTTTTTGAATTAACAATCTTTTTATATTTTCTTGAAAATTTTATTTCAAAATTCAATGTTTTTTAATTTCAAAAGTTTTTGAAGTTCCAAATTATTTAAGTAGAAAAAAACATAAATGTAAGAAAGGTAGAAATAGAAAATAAAACTAAAAAAACAGGTGCCCGTGTATGGGCCGGCCCAAACTGAAGCGCTGTGTCTTCTGCAGCGCGCAGTATAGTAGGTCCGTATGCTTGGGCCGGCCCAGGCAGGTGGCTAATATTTTGCAACTTTATGGGCAATTTTAATGATGTATCGCCAGAAGCAATAGCCCCTTTATTATTACTAGCAACAAATTGTCTCAAAAAGAATTACTAGCAAAAAAGTCCGTGCATTGCAACAGAAAGAAAGGAACAACACACGCCTCTAACCCAATAATCATGACTTAAGATCTCAATAGGCCCACGTTTTTTATTTTAACATGACAACAGTGACCACACAATCACAACGCGTTTGAATGTGGCAATCTTAATGCATGTCTCCCTCGGCATAAGGTTAGAAATTTGATTTTTTTGCCTCCTGCGAGGTTTTTCCATTGCATGCATATGTGGTTATAGATGGTTTCCTCGCCTCGCCTGTCCCTCTCACCGGTCCCTCTTGCCAATCCATGCCGGGCTGCTGGCCACAACTCCATCGGCAGTCAGTGGCGGAGCCAGGGGTATTCCCTGGTATTCCATGGAATACCAATGATTTTGGGGCAAAAAAAAATTATATATACATATATATTACGTATATAGACTGAAGCAGCCAAAGCCCACTCGACACATGTCCAGGTCCAGCCAACACAACAACTCAAGGCCTCAAACTGGCCGACTCCAGTCCAGTACGCATCATCTATTCTCCCCTGGGCCCCATGATTTAGTGATACGTCCATTTTGCATCATGCTTTTATATCGATATTTAATGCATTATGGACTGTTACTACACATTATGTCACAATACTTATGCCTTTTACCTCTTATTTTACAAAGTTTACATGAAGAAGGAGAATGCCGGCAGCTGGAATTCTGGGCTGGAAAAGGAGCAAATATTAGAGACCTATTCTGCACAACTCCAAAAGTCCTGAAACTTCACAGGAGCACGTTTTGGAATATATTAAAAATACTGGCGAAAGAATCAACCAGAGGGGGCCCACACCCTGGCCATGAGGGTGGGGGGCGCGCCCTACCCCCTGGGCGCGCCCCCTGTCTCGTGGGCCCCCTGGCAAGCCTCCGGTGTCCATCTTCTGCTATATGAAGTCTTTCGTCCGAGAAAAAAAATCATAAGCAAGCTTTCGGGACGAAACACCGCCGCCACGAGGCGGAACCTTGGCGGAACCAATCTAGGACTCCGGCGGAGCTGTTCTGCCGGGGAAACATCCCTCTGGGAGGGGGAAATCATCACCATCGTCATCATCATCGATCCTCTCAGCGGGAGGGGGTCAATCTCCATCAACATCTTCACCAACACCATCTCCTCTAAAATCCTAGTTCACTTCTTGTATCCAATCTTTGTCCCAAAACCTCAGATTGGTACCTGTGGGTTGCTAGTAGTGTTGATTACTTCTTGTAGTTGATGCTAGTTGGTTTATTTGGTGGAAGATCATATGTTCAGATCCTTTATGCATATTAATACCCCTCTGATTATGAACATGAATATGATTTGTGATTAGTTACGTTTGTTCCTGAGGACATGGGAGAAGTCTTGCTATAAGTAGTCATGTGAATTTGTTATTCGTTCGATATTTTGATGAGATGTATGTTGTCTCTCCTCTAGTGGTGTTATGTGAACGTCGACTATATGACACTTCACCATTATTTGGGCCTAGAGAAAGGCATTGGGAAGTAATAAGTAGATGATGGGTTGCTAGAGTGACAGAAGCTTAAACCCTAGTTTATGCGTTGCTTCGTAAGGGGCTGATTTGGATCCACATGTTTTATGCTATGGTTAGGTTTACCTTAATACTTCTTTTGTAGTTGCGGATGCTTGCAATAGGGGTCAATCATAAGTGGGATGCTTGTCCAAGAAAGGGCAGTACCCAAGCACCGGTTCACCCACATATCAAATTATCAAAGTAACGAACGCGAATCATATGAGCGTGATGAAAACTAGCGTGACGATAATTCCCATGTGTCCTCGGGAGCGTTTTCCTTCATATAAGAGTTTGTCCAGGCTTGTCCTTTGCTACAAAAAGGACTGGTCAATCTTGCTGCACCTTATTTACTTTTGTTATTTGTTACCCATTACAAATTACCTTATCACAAAACTATCTGTTATAGATAATTTCAGTGCTTGCAGAGAATACCTTACTGAAAACCGTTTGTCATTTCCTTCTGCTCCTCGTTGGGTTCGACACTCTTACTTATCGAAAGGACTACGATAGATCCCCTATACTTGTGGGTTATCAAGACTCTTTTCTGGCGCCGTTGCCGGGGAGTGAAGCGCCTTTGGTAGGTGGAATTTGGTAAGGAAAAATTTATATAGTGTGCTGAAATTTACTGTCACTTGTTACTATGGAACATAATCCTTTGAGAGGCTTGTTCGGGGTATCTTCACCCCGACCAGTAGAGCAAAGAATTGCTCCTCAACCTACTGAACCTATCAAAAATGTTTACTTTGAAATTCCTTCGGGTATGATAGAGAAACTACTAGCTAATCCTTTTACAGGAGATGGAACAATGCATCCCGATTTGCACCGAATCTATGGATGAAGTTTGTGGATTATTTAAGCTTGCAGGTATGCCCAAGGATGTTATCAAGAAGAAGGTTTTCCCTTTATCTTTGAAGGGAAAGGCATAGACATGGTTTAGGCTATGTGATGATATGGGATCATGGAACTACAAACAATTGAAATTGGAATTTCATCAGAAGTTTTATCCTACGCATCTTGTTCAACGTGATCGTAATTATATATATAACTTTTGGCCTCGCGAAGGAAAAGCATCGCTCAAGCTTGGGGGAAGCTTAAGTCAATGTTATATTCATGCCCCAATCATGAGCTCTCAAGAGAAATTATTATTCAAAAATTTTATGCTCGGCTTTCTCTCAATAATCGCTCCATGCTCGATACTTCTTGTACTGGTTCTTTTATGATGATGACTATTGAATTCAAATGGGATTTATTGAAAAGAATTAAATGCAACTCTGAAGATTGGGATCTCGACGAAGGTAAGGAGTCAGGTATAACACCTAAGTTTGATTTTGTTAAATCTTTTATGGATACCGATGTTTTTCATGAATTTAGCATTAAATATGGGCTTGACTCTGAGATAGTAGCTTCTTTCTGTGAATCCTTTGCTACTCATGTTGACCTCCCTAAGGAGAAGTGGTTTAAATATAATCCTCCCATTGAAGTAAAGGTAGTTGCACCTATTAAAGTTGAAGAAAAGACTATCACTTATAATGTTGATCCTATTGTTCCTACTGCTTATATCAAGAAACCACCTTTTCCTTTTAGAATAAAGGATCATGCTAAAGCTTCAACTGTGGTTCATAAGAGTAATACTAGAACACCTACACCCCCTAAGAAAATTAAAGTTGAACCTAGTGTTGCTATGGTTAAAAATCTCTTGGCCGATAATATTGATGGGCATGTTATTTACTTCTGTGATGAAGCTGCTAGAATTGCTAGACCAGACACCAAAAATAAACATAGACCTGTTGTAGGCATGCCTGTTATTTCTGTTAAAATAGGAGACCATTGCTATCATGGCTTATGTGATATGGGTGCTAGTGCAAGTGCAATACCTCATTCCTTATACAAAGTAATTATGCATGATATTGCACCTGCTGAGATAGAGGAAATTGATGTTACAATTAAGCTTGCCAATAGAGACACTATTTCACCAGTTGGGATTGTTAGAGATGTTGAAGTCTTGTGTGGGAAAGTTAAATATCCTGCTGATTTTCTTGTTCTTGGTTCCCCACAAGACAACTTTTGTCCCATTATATTTGGTAGACCCTTCTTGAATACTGTTAATGCTAGAATAGATTGCAAAAATGATGTTGTTACTATCGGTTTGGGGAATATGTCTCATGAGTTTAATTTTGCTAAATTTCGTAGACAACCCCATGATACAGAATTGCCTAGTAAAGATGAAATTATTGGTCTTGCTTCTATTGCCGTGCCTCCTAATGATCCTTTAGAACAATATTTGCTTGACCATGAAAATGATATGTTTATGAATGAAAGAAGGGAAATATATGAAGTATTCTTTAAACAGGGACCTATTTTGAAACACAACTTGCCTATTGAAATCCTAGGGGATCCTCCGCCACCCAAGGGTGATCCCGTGTTTGAGCTCAAACCATTAACTGATACTCTTAAATATGCTTATCTTGATGAAAAGAAGATATTCCTGTTATTATTAGTGCTAACCTTTTAGAGCATGAATAAAAGAAATTATTAAAAACTCTGAAGAAGCACCGTGCTGCTATTGGATATACTCTTGATGATCTTAAGGGCATTAGTCCCACTCTATGCCAGCACAAAATAAAATTGGAGAAAGACGCTAAACCGGTAGTTGATCACCAAGGATGGTTAAATCCTAAGATGAAAGAAGTGGTAAGAAAAGAAATACTAAAGCTTGATGCAACAACCAATCATGAACCTTTAATGGATAGTCCATCTTTTCCCCAATCCACTTGGTTGTGCTTGCAGAATGCTTTAGGAAGTACTCATTGAGCTTGATGAAAGTGTACTTGAGTATTGCGGTCACCGGCAAGGAACGGACACCCTTCAACACATTGTTGAAGCATTCCACCATGTTGCTTGTCATGTCCCCATATCGCATACCTCCTTCATCGTAAGCGTGTGACCACTTTTCCTTCTCCGGAAAGTGCCTAACCAAGAATCCCCCCCCCCCCCTTTGTTCTTCTCCAAAGCCTTGAGGAGTTTATCATATCGGGTCTTGAATGTGGCGGTGTTGAATGCAACGCAAACAAGGGTAAGGTCTTTGCAAAACTCCTTGCTCTTGCATGCCCGGTAAAAGTTTGCAACAAAGTGTCTCATGCACCAACGGTGTTGAAGCTTTGGAAGATCGGGAATATCAACGTCTATTGCTTTGAGAATCCCATGATGGCGATCCGATATAATGCATACCTCTCGCTTGCCTATCACCTTGGTTCTCACATGCCCCATGAACCACTCCCAATTATCATCATGCTCCGAAGGCACCAAGGCAAATGCCACCGGCAACACGTTATCATTTGAAGAGTGGGCCATTGGCACCATCAATGTGCCCATGTATTTGCCGGTCAAGAATGTACCATCTATAGACAAGACCAGGCGACAATACGTGAATGCCTCTATGCATTGTCCAAAGCTCCAGAAGGCACGATGAAACACTCCGTCAATTGACTCCACCCGATGGCGCATTCCCGGGTTTCGATGAGCAATGACTGCCAACATCTTGGGAAGAATGTTATATGCGGCCTCATAATCACCATGCAACATACTAATAGCGTTTGCCTTCGCCATCCATGCCTTCCCGTACTTGACCGGGTGTCCGAATTGTTCCTCAACCGAAGACATGAGAAACTTGACATTCACGGTTGGATCATGTGCTATTTGATGCAACAATTTGTATCCTAGATACTCCGACGTGAGTTGACGGTGTCCTTTGCTTTGGTCAGCCTTGTCCGGGGGTACGCACGTGAAAGTGCCAACATGACTCTTCAAGACCCATTGCCCGGTTTCTTTGTTTTTTCTACCGCAGACCATCCATTTGCAACCTTCTTTGTCACATTTGACCGTGTACCAAAGTTTTTGATTTGAATGACCAACAACAAACGGCCTATGGTTCCTAATGGTATAGTCACACAACCATATCTTGAACTCTACCAAAGAACCAAACTTGATGCCTTTCTTCAAATGAGCATTCTCATCCTCATTTTGTGGTCGAGGATCACTGAATTTGGGGCACGGCATTGGCTCAGACAACCAGAATCTCATCCCACCGTCAACGACGGCATTGTCCGCAAGACTCACATCCCTAAACAACGGCGGCCCTCTCTCCTTGCCGGTCACCTTCTTGTAGATTTCATTTTCTTGCGCAGTCAACCCATCCTCATCCAACTCTTCCTCCGGACCCTCGTCATCCGAGTTATACCCACACATACGGTTATAAGGGAGGGTACGGTCCATGTCTTGTTGCCGCACAATGACATCCAAGTTACCAATTGGATTGTAATGGATCTCTTCATTCTCCGAGTAAACATCCTCCTCTAGAGCAACAATAGCATCATCATCAACATGACCACTAGCATCTTCTTCAACATGAGGAATAGCATCTTCTTCAACATGAGGAATAGCATCATGACGGAGTACTATGGCGCTAGCATTGATATGATCTTCATTGGGTTGGCTACTTGGTGGTTGGCTAGAACAATTGGGGACATACACCTCGGCACTATCATCATGCATGGGGGAGGATGCATTGCGGCTGAGATCAATTTGCAAAGGAGGAGGAGGATCAACCTTTGTGGCAAAGATCTCAAGAGACTTGTCTTGTGATGCGTCTACTTTTTCCTTGTACACATTCCAATGCAATTGGGAGGTGATGGGCATACTCTTTAATCGAGACTTTACTCCCAATCCAACGTCATACCTCCCAATAAGCTTAACCTCGGCATTTGGGTCATTCCAATGTAAGACGCTTCTCCCTTGAACTACAAGATCATCAAAGCTTGGACTTGTGTCAAAAACCATAGCCTCTTCCCCTTCATCGTCATTTCCAAGCATAAATGTCGACTTGTCCAAATAATGAACGTTTACGAGCTTATGCATCTAAGAAATTGGAAACAATATAATCAATCCATATATGTCATCCAACCAACACAAATGGACAAATGAACTAAATTTTGCATAAATCGGACAAGGAACTACTATTCATACTAAAGTTAACCCTAACCCTAACCATAACCCCTAACATAACCACTATAACCCTAACCCCCAACATAACCACCAACATAACCCCCAACATAAATACCATAACCCTAACCCTAACCCTAACCCCTAACATAACCATAACCCTAGCCATAAATGCATCATAAATACATCATAAATGCATCATAAATGCACACAACAACATCAACGCCTAGGGTTTGCAATAAATTGACCACATCAACACAAAACAAAGATCTCAACCAATCAAAAGGAGGGGGAATGGGGAGGTACCTTGGGTGATGAAAATGCTTCGGATCCATCGATGAAATCTCAAGCAAGTGGAGTGGATCTAGGGGGGTTTGTGAGGGGGAGAGAGGGGGAAGAGGAGCTGAGCACGGGGAAGAAGATGAGTGGGGAAGAAGAGTGGTGGTGCCCACAAACCATCCTCTCCCCACCTTATCCACAACACAGGACCCTACCGCCAGAGGGTCTGGCGGTAGGCCTCAATAACCTACCGCCATACAGGACGGCGGTAGGCCCTTTTCCACGTCAGCACCTACTGACGGCCATTAGTCGCCGTCAAAGGACCTACCGCCGGAGGGGGCGGCGGTAGGGCGTGCAACCCTACCGCCACTGGGGCTGGCAGTAGGCAAAAGGGTTAGATCTCGAAATTTTTCCGAACTGGGGTCAGATCCCGATTTTGTTTGCAAAAAGGATCAAAACACGAAATTTGGCCACCCCCTGTCTCCCCTTTTGTTCGTCCTGGCGATTGACCCTCTACACCACCTCCTAAACAAGGCCACTTCTCAGGGACACCTCCAACCGCTTTGTGGAAGAGCCACGGCCATCTGTGCATCGCTATATGCCGACGACGCGGCCATATTTGTCAAGCCCATCAAAGAAGACGTTCAATTCCTTGCATCCACCCTGGCCTCCTTTGGGGAGGTCACCGGCCTCGTCACTAACTGCACCAAAAGCCTTGTGGCCCCTATTCGTTGCGACGATGTTGATCTTGATGATATTCTCCATGCTTCCCCGGCTGTTCGCACCTCATTCCCGATGAGATACCTTGGACTGCCGTTGTCTGTTAAGCGTCTCAAGCGGATTCATTTTCAGCACCTCGAGGATAGGGTGGCCCGCAAGCTCCCCCCTTGGCAAAGCAGACATGTCGCCATTGCGGGTCGGGCCGTTCTTGTTAAGGCAGTCCTCACTGCTATTGCCATATATCACCTTACGCCTCTCGACATCCTGGTGGAGGTTCTGAAGAAATTTGATAGTCTACGACGCGCCTATCTTTGGGTGGGCACAGATATAGTTTCTGGTGGAAAATGCAAAATAACTGGGACCTTGTTTGCAAGCCGAAGAAGAACGGTGGCCTGGGCGTGTTAAATTTGGGCAAATTTGCTAAGGCTCTCCGGCTCAGGTGGCTTTGGTTGGAGTGAAAGGAGCCCACACAACCATGGATTGGTATGGGCATGCCATGCACGGATGATGACTGAGCCTTTTTTGCGGCTGCCACCCGCGTCACCATGGGCAATGGACAAATGGCAAAATTTTGGAACTCCTCTTGGCTACAGGGCTTGAGACCCCATGACATCGCGCCTCGTATCTTTGACCTCTCCCGAAAGAAAAATTGCTCCGTCCAGCAAGCTCTACACAACAATATGTGGATCTCTAACATCAACATTTCCAATGGCCTTTCCCTTGGTCACATCCAAGAGTTTGCAAATCTTTGGGGAAAGCTGAATTCTGTAACCCTTGAGGAGGGGAGGGAGGATTCAATTGTATGGAAGTTCACTAAAGATGGTATGTACTCTGCCTTTTCGGCATACAAGGCACAGCTTGAAGGGCTTACTACTTCGTATCTGGTGCAATCGGTCTGGAAGGTGTGGGCTCCCCTGCGGTGCAAATTTTTTGCTTGGCTCGTTCTGCAAAATAGGATCTGGACGTCTAATCGCTTAATTAGGCGGGGTTGGCCCAATTGTGGTGTATGCCCTCATGCAAACAATGTCAAGAATCTCCGGTTCATCTCCTCTTCCAATGCCGATTCACTCTCCGGGTGTGGAATGCCGTGTTGACGGTTCCTTCAAAAAAAAAACTCACCCGCAAAAAAAAAACTCACATATGAAAGGGCGTTTGGGGTTTAATTCCAGATCCAGCACGCATAATAAACATCCAAACGTTCATCGGGTAGAAAACAACAGTGCACTGCCGCGCGCGTTGAATTTCCAGTCGCATCGATGTCTCCATGGCACACATTAGTTTCAGGATACATATCGATAGGCAGGCAGGTAATCTTGAGCTCGGTCGAGCAGCATGCCCATGGGCGACAGAACATACGTAGATATCCATAATAATTTTTTTAACAAAAAATTAGATATATTATAAAAATTCATTGGGAGTACAAAACACTTCAAACATAATAAAAATTACATCAAGGTCCATGGACAACCGAACAATTATTGCCACCGTCAGAATGAGCCGCCGAGATATTGAAGCCGGCTTGACGTTGTCGATGACAGTTAGAAAGTTTGTGTGCATGTGCCCCTACGGACCAACGCCCTGGAAACGCAATCGTCCCCGTTGAATCCTTGAATAGATCCGAAGAACACCACACCAAATATCGCCGGTACGTACGCACGACGAGAAACCCTAACCTCGCCGCCTCGAGGAGCTGGCAGGAATCTACGCCGGAGCTCCGTCTAATCCGTCCTAACGAACGAACTTGAGAAGGATCGAAGTCCAGAAGACTGATTCGAAGAAGAAGCGCCGCCATTCGTCCAAACGCCGCCTCTGGTCTGGCGGCCCTCTAATCTGATTTACCTTGCACCTATATAAGTATTTCATGAAAGCAAGCTGCACTACTAGAATCTGTGCCTTTACCGAGTGCCCCAAAAAAATCGACAAAGGCCCCAAAAAAAGGGGTAACAATTCTGACGAGTATTGTACTCGGCATACACCCTTCCGGAAAATCAATTTTTGCCGAGTACCATTCATCAGGCGCTCGGCAAAGTTTTCACCGAGTATCAAGCCTGGTGCACGGCAGAAAAAAGCAACTGGACGGAACGGAGCCAAAATGGTCGGCATGTCTATTCATAGCAAGAGGTTAGGTCTTTCAAAACTGTAAGTCGTTCTTCCATATAGTGACTATTTGTGTACCTAAAAATAGGAATAGTTTTGCTAATTTTTAGGGCAGAGCCATCACACACTTACAGTTCAAATTTGATTTACTTCCGTGAAATCAACATAAATTCATTTAAATGTGAGAAAGCATCTAGAAATGTTGAAAATCCACAAAACTAGGGAATTATCCATCAAATAGGGTCTACTTTTTGTGAAAATGGGAGTCCTGCCATTTTGCATCCTGTTTTTTGTACCTGCATGCTTCACACAAACTACCTGTTTTGGACATTTAGAAAATGATAAACAAATTTTCTGTACAAAAAAAGTTGAAAACTCTATTTGGAAACATTGTTTGTAATGTCAATATGCACCTATGTGTCTAATTCGGGCACATTCATAATAAACTATGCAACGAATATGACATCACCTTGGCCATTTGACTAGAAAACCATGAATGTCCTTCCACGATAACGTGAAGTTTTTTTTTTCTTTCAAATTTGTCATGTTGAAAGTTTGGTATTTTTCCTCGGAACTACTGGACATAAAAGGACTCCGCGCGTTTCAAACTTGTACTCTATTCCTTTCATTTTTTTTTCTTCCAAAACATGGTGGAAAGCAAGGGGTAGAATCTTTGGAAACTCTAAGTGGTCCTTCCGTACATTGAATACCAAAAGTAAAAAAAGAAAAAGAAAAAAGGCAACGCTAAAATAGATGAATGTAATTACATCACTAGTTGGAGGTGGTTTGTGACAAAAAAGAAGGAAAAAAAAAAGAAAGCAGGTTCGATGGATTTGGCGGTTAAATCAACAACATAAAACTCCTCCCGCCCCAATCCCATCCCCCTCCTTATCCTCTCCTTCATTGTCGCCATGGCCACGGCCACGGGCATGCCCACCGCCGTCGCCATGGCTCCCTTCCTCTCCACCGCCGCCGGCGCCGCTCACTCGCGCATCCCCTCCGCCCTCGCCACAACCGCTCCTCCGCCCACCCGGCGCCCCCGTCCACGCCGTCTCCTCGTGTCTGCTCCGGCGGCCCACTCCGGCTCCGACGGGGCGCCGCCGTCCACGCTCTCCTCCACCGCCTCCTCCCCCTCCGGCAACGGAAACAAGGGGGCCGGCGCGCTGACCTTCCAGCAGGCCATCCAGCGGCTCCAGGAGTACTGGGCCTCCGTCGGATGCGCCGTCATGCAGTGCAGCAACACCGAGGTACCCCCAAATTTATCCCCTTTCTCTTCTCGTCTTCCCCGCTAGCTACCTGGATAGCTTCACCGGCAACATCAATGGCTGATGGATATGATGATGCTTCTTGATTTGCTGAATCAATCAATCAATGGACCAGGTCGGCGCCGGGACGATGAACCCCCTCACGTTCCTCCGGGTGCTGGGCCCCGAGCCGTGGAACGTCGCGTGAGTACCCTGCATCCACACCCATCCTCCCCATCTCATCCAACCAAATTCTATGCACATTTGCAAATGCAGTGCGATTCACGCAACCGAGTTACTACTGAATACTACTCTAGTAGCAGATGCTTGCAGTTCAGACAATGCATTGGCCCCCATTTCTGATTTTGTTAACGTGGCTCTCCCTATTGAATTGAAGCTATGTGGAGCCGAGCATGAGGCCCGACGACAGCCGCTACGGGGACAACCCCAACAGGCTCCAGCGCCACACCCAGTTCCAGGTTACTTCACAACAATGTTCCTTCTTCTTCTTTTGCTTGCTCAGACTGAGACCAATTACTGATTCCTGACCATGCCTTTTGACCAACAACAATAGGTGATTCTCAAGCCTGACCCAGGGAACTCGCAGGATCTCTTCCTGCACAGCCTTTCAGCGTTAGGTATCATCATTACTTCTTCTGAATCTCACATGGCTTAATTCAGCTCTATCCGAAGCAGCATTATCTTTTATTTATTTTCTCAACAAAGGAAGCCAGTGGTTGCTTATAACTGGTGCTTCCTTTAATCTCAGGCATCAATGTTCGTGAACACGACATCCGTTTCGTCGAGGACAACTGGGAGAGCCCTGTAAAGTTCTACCCCTCCTCCCCCCCCTTTTTTTTATGGTTCTCCTCATTACTCTTTATGCATGCCGTGCTTTAATCAAATTCCAATAGAACATTACATATGCAGCATACCCACTTTGCCATATTAACCATTTGTTGAAATCAAACGTTCTGCAGTGCGTTATTTTATTGATTGGTGTTTCTTCCCATCACTGGCAGGTTCTTGGAGCCTGGGGACTGGGCTGGGAGGTTTGGATGGACGGCATGGAAATCACGCAGTTCACATATTTTCAGCAGGTAAAGCTAACCAGATATGTACAAATCATGTGGCAAACTGGCAGCAAAACAAATCTGCACAAATTATGTCCTTCTCTTTAAGGTTGCTGCATATATCCTGCTTCAAGTACCGAAATCCCTTCTAATCTTGGATTTTATTTTATCTTGTTAAAATTTCATCACTGTAGTCTGGAAGCCTCCCCTTGCTGCCAGTTTCTGTCGAAATAACATATGGACTTGAACGTATCCTGATGTCACTTCAGGTAAGTCCACTAGTGTGGTTGCACATTTTACAACATACGTGTAGAGTGTTAGTACAGTTCAGTTTTTTTTCCCTGGATCTTGCCTCCTTTATCTGTATGGTCATGTGAAAATCCAATTTCGTTCTGACATCATAAAAAATAAATCTAATAGAGCAACCAAATTTCTCTGTTAAGCCCCTCAGTTTTTTCCCTCTACTAAGATATTTTCCAACTTACTCTGCTAGGCCATATGCACATTGAAAGAGCTGACCTTACTTTGTTTTAGATGTTCTGACAGGGAGTAGATCATTTCAAAAAGATTCAGTATACCGAAGGAATCACATATGGGGAACTATTCCTTGAGAATGAGTATGTTTCCTCTCCACAGTTTTGGAACTATACATGCTCTGCTTCATTATTTCTTTTCTCATTTTTTTTCTTCTTATCTATCATTCTTGTTGTTCCTATTGAATTAGGTGGGTTGACAAGTATCATTGTTCCTGTCTATTACGACTGTGTTTAGATCTCAGGACCTAATTTTTCTGGTGTCCTTGTGCAGAAAAGAGATGAGTGCATATTATTTAGAGCATGCAAATGTTGATCACATTCAAAAGCACTTTGATGATTTCGAAGAAGAGGCTCGGTCTTTGTTATCACTTGGGCTGCCAATTCCTGCGTAAGCTTGACTGATATATATTCTTCCTCTTCTTCTGCACTTTCTGTGAACTGTTAAGAATTGATAAGGTTGTCTTTGATTTGCAATGGATTAGCTATGACCAGGTTCTGAAGGCCTCTCATGCTTTTAATATTCTAGATTCTAGAGGCTTTGTTGGTGTAACTGAGCGTGCAAGATATTTTGGACGCATGCGGAGGTATTTCCTTGTTTTCTTTCTCTGTGTTTTCTCATCATCGACCCAGGCTTTTTTTATCAGTACTACTTTAGTGATTTAAACGCTCTTATATTTCTTTACGGAGCGAGTACAATAAAATTTACTTATTACCTAACCGCATTGATATGCGCTTCTTTCTAGTTAGCTGCATCCATATTATAATTTTCTTGTTCTAGTGTTTTACCATTCTTTCTTCTTGGCTGGTGTTTATCCAGTAATTTCCCCTTTTTAACTTTTGCATTTAAATCAAAATATAATTCTAATGCTGTCTCTTTTTGCGCAGTCTTGCTCGTCAATGTTCTCAGCTTTGGTTGAAAACACGAGAGGAAATTGGTTATCCACTGGGCACTTACCAAGAGGCTAATCTTGTATACCCCCATGTCTCTGAAAAGCTCAGCAGAAAGGTATTTAGTTTGCATTTGCTATGTATTGCCGAATGTGTTATTTTTAAACATATAATGTTGTGAATGTACATGTCACGACATCCAACAGACGCACCTTCTGACCTTGGACTTTGGTTTCTGTCATTTAGGAAGTGCTGGGGCAGGCACAGACGTTTGTCCTTGAAATAGGAACAGAAGAGTTGCCGCCCCATGATGTGGTAGAAGCAACTGAACAAGTAAGTTTGTATTTCAACATGGTTTTGCATCCTAGTGTAACAACGCAGTGACACTTGCTGAACATTTAAGCTATGATTCTGTCCTTTTGATCTTCCCCAGCTTGAGAAATCTCTAGTTCAAATACTAGGGAAGCGTAGACTGAGCCATGGGAAGGTGCACTCCTATGGGACACCACGGAGATTAGCGGTATCACTACCATCTTGAGTCTTTTTCATCTTACATCTAGTTTCTCAACCAGCTTTCAGTGGATTATTTTGTATCTATTTTTATATCATTATCATGTTAGACTCAGGGCACAGTTTTGAACTTTTGATGCTCTGAGACAAAAATAAGTTTTGATAAAATCTGATATCTAATGCACAGTGCATGATGGAGAAACATGAAATCAGTCAGTAGGGTTATCTGTCCTTTCCATGGTAGCAACAGAAGTGTAGACAGAGTTAGGAAATATATCTTGTTGTTGTATGGAAATTTATAGAAAATTGATATGCATTAAGAAGAAGGCATCTCCCAAAGAAGAGATATCTTGATAGACATATTTTACTTACGATGATTGTTTGTGAAGCTATAAGAGGCTCAGCTTTGATTTGCAGGTTGTTGTTGAAAATCTTAGTATGAAGCAAATGGAGGAAGAGATCGAGTTACGCGGTCCACCAGTTACAAAGGCATTTGGCCAAGATGGAAAACCCACTAAGGTTAGCTATATCCAACGAGAAGCTGGACTTATCTCTGGTATCCTTCTGTTGCTTATTCCTTGGGTTTCTCTGGTTATTTGCGCTGTTTTTAATATTTCTCCTTCCTATTCAGGCTGATTAGGAACAATGTTTTGGAAGTCTTTTTCTCTGTTCTAATTCAGGAATATTTTTCTCTGTTCGTTTTCAGGCTGCTGAGGGGTTTTGTCGGAAAAATAATGTTCCCTTAGATTCCTTATACAGAAAAATTGACGGTATGCAACTCATGCTTTTGCCTTCAGAAAGTTGGTTGCTCACTTCGAGCTCTATGTTTTGTTTTTCTGAAATTTTCATTTCTGTGGCATATTAGCATTTGTGTGTTCCTTATTGGGAAGGGATTTCTAGAATCCATCCCCCTTTCTTATTTCTGCTTGCTGTTTAAACCACAACAAATCTTACCGTAGAACCGATGATCCAATGGTCCCTCGTTGTTCCCATGAGGGATTTCTAGCACAATGTTAGGTTCAACTCTCAATTCTTATTCTGCATAAACTATTTCGTCCCAAACAACTGGGGTACTATTTTGATTAGATTAATCCAGTTCACCAACACAAATTGAGGCCTTGTAACTTCACTCTACTTAATGAAAAAATGTGCAAACACGCTTGTTATATTCTCTAAAAAAAAGCATGTTAACTCTGATTTACTGTATGGCTACATTGAGACTCTCCACTGAACTACATGTTTGTATCGGGTTCCTGTTCCATGAAGAGGTCTGAAGTTTGTTGAGCTTATTTTTTTCAGGTAAAACAGAGTATATATATGCCCGTGTCAAAGAGTCTGCACGATACGCTGATGAGGTTAGTTTTTATCCTTCATATTATATCAGTAAAATGCAGTAAGTAGGGCCTTTGGTTGTTGATAAAAGCATATGATTCCTTGACACTTCCTTCATCAACAGTATTTGCAACAGAATTAAAAAGGTGTTCCTTGGTTCTGGGGGGTTTGAGGTATGAGCTTTTGGGTGGTGGGAATGAGAATGATAACCTGTCTGAATTTCTCTGTGGTACCTGCCTGTTTTTCTTGTCAAGAAATCGGCCTGATTATGTTAACTTGTTTAACAACTTTTGGAAAATTTTCTAGATTAAACAAATTATAGGCACTCCATCACCCGACATTATTTATGATTTGTCAAGGAGCAAACTCCACAGCTCCAGGACATGTCACTAAGTTTATTGTGTGCTGCCGCGTTAGTATTTTGTAGGATGAGAAACTATAATTGGCTATTTATGATTGGTGATAATTTAAATCTCGTGCTCAGCACGCTGCGCGGTGCAGCGTTCAGCATCTAGCACGCTAGAATGCATACTGTACTTCCTAGCTTCGATTTTCTCTGCCCCTGTTCAACAACTGTAGCATGTGAATTGCAGGTCCTACCTGAAGATTTACCTACTATTATATCTGGTATTTCATTCCCCAAGTCAATGCGCTGGAACTCAAATGTACGTGTAGATCACATTACAAGTTTAATTTTTTCGCATTCTATTTAAGTTTCTATTCTGTAACATTTTGGGGGTCATTACACTTGCAGATTGTGTTTAGTCGCCCTGTACGCTGGATCATGGCACTTCATGGAGATCTTGTTGTGCCATTTTCTTTCGCTGGCATCTCAAGGTAATATTTAGTGTGTGATACACTTAATTTGTATTTTTGTAGTGTGATTATATGCATAAAAAATTAAATGGAATAAAAGTCCTACGCCTTTTGTTGTGTTTTTCCGTACAAAATCTTAAAACCACCATGATTTCCTATTGGGACAGTGGGAGCCAGTCATGTGGCCTTCGTAACTCCTCTTTGGCGAATTTTAAGGTACAGATTGGCTATCATGTGTATAAGTTTATTCTGTATTCCAGTTCTGACTTCTATTTTGACACAAATATTGCTGTGTAAACTGTCAAGTACCATATCAAGTTACCCACATTGTATTGCCAAGGTCGATATTGAAAGGCTGTCATTCCATTTCCCTTTTCAGGGTAATAATATCTATCCTGGCTCTAGTTGTGGACAAAAACCATGTTAATTACAGTAAAATCTAATCAGTTAATGTTTCTGACAGAATCTACCTCTTTGTTGAGAAAAAAAGTGCTACTCCAATGAACTAACAGCTGTGTCCTCTTTGGAGTATCTTATTTTCTGTAGAGGGATTTCACTCTTTGTTGTGTGACAGGCTAACAGCTGTGCTTGCTGTCTCCATATGTTCAGGTGGAAACTGCAGAATCATATTTGCACGCTGTGGAAAAAGCTGGGATCGTGATTGATATGCAGGTTAGATAAGCAAATATAAGGCTTTCATACGCAGTCCGAGATCTCATGTTGTTTTTGTAGATCATTGAACACATGCCCTTTTGGTAGGTTTCTTAGCAGAATGTTATAATTTTCTGCACGATCTGATTCACTTGAGAATATTGCTGTCTGGGGCTAACTTGTTTAGCCTACAGAAAACAGGGAAAACATGCAATTGGCTAAAGGAGTATTCCATTAATACTTTTAAGTAATTAGTATTCCAGGTTTCATTGTGCCTCAGTTTTTATATAACACTCCATTGCAGGAGCGCAGAGCAAAAATCTTGGATGACTCTAGTATATTGGCTAAAGGAGTTGATGGGGATTTCATTGCACCTGATAGCTTGCTGCAGGAGGTAGATGTTTTTTTTTTGCATATTTTTTTGGTTAAAAGTGGAAGTTATCATGAAACATTTGAAACCACAATGCAGGTTGTCAATCTTGTCGAGGCGCCTGTGCCCATTCTTGGACGATATGATGATTCCTTCCTAGAACTTCCGAAAGATGTGTTAACAACGGTATGCTCAGATTTGGACGGTGATGCCTATAAACTACACTACATTTTGTTGGTTCTGATGATGCAGTCACCAAATGATAAGTCCAATGACATGTTTTGTGCTTTAAGAATTACTCAACTGAAAGGAATTATCTCATAATATGCATGTTTTCTAATGAAAATTACAACTGCAGGTTATGCAGAAACACCAGAGATATTTTCCTGTAACCTCCAAGTCTACAGGCGATCTTCTACCATATTTTATTACTGTGAGATGATTTCTGCACTTCTATATACTTTACAATTGGTTAGTGATTAGTCTTTGTTCTAATTCAGCATTTGTTGTTAGGTTGCTAATGGTTCTATTAGTGAAGAAGTGGTCCGTAAAGGCAATGAAGCTGTACTCAGGTTATGCAAAGGCCCAATGAAGATTTTCTGAATCATTATTTTACTGTGCAAATATTCATTTTAGAGCCAAAGTTTTGGCATGAACAAATAGTAGCACTGTCAAGTTACTAGCACTATTTTTGAATTGTTTTTCATCTTGGCCTCTGCCTTTTTTTTATTTGCAAAGAGAACTTTAGACAAATATACATTCTGAATTGGCATACAAATACAGGGCAAGGTATGAGGATGCTAAGTTCTTTTATAAGATGGATACACAAAAGAATTTGTCTGAATTCCGAGACCAGCTGAAGAGCATTCTCTTTCATGTGAGTTGTGCTGAATTTTCCTTGGATTCTCATGTTCTGCTTATTCTTATTTTATCTGCACCACATTGAATAGGAAAAACTTGGTACAATGCTCGACAAAATGGCGCGTGTTGAAAATGTTGTCCCAGAGTTGACCCGTGTTCTCGGGATAAATGAAGGGATGATCCCAGTTGTCAAAGATGCAGCTGCATTGGCTATGTCAGATCTTTCCACTTCAATTGTTACAGAATTTACTTCACTCGCTGGAATCATGGCACGCCACTATGCTTTAAGGGATGGTCTTCCAGAAGAGGTACATTTGTTGCAACTCTTAATAGGGAAAGTTAAGCCGGTCCTCAACTTGGGCTGAGTAAATTTTTATGTCAAAGATTGCAGAAGCACTGTTTGAGATAACACTTCCAAGGTTCTCTGGCGATGTTTTCCCAAAAACAGATGTTGGTATAGTCCTTGCGGTTGCTGATAGGTACTTCCTACACATATATTGCCATCGTTAAACAGATGCTAAACTGAAAATACAATAAAATGTTGCTATATTCGCCTAGAAATGGTTTTAAATAGCGGGCTTAGCGACTTTGGTCCAAACACATGAACAAACATTCAAATAGCGCGCTATAGCATCGCTATAGCGTTTAGAAGAGGTCCGCCGCTAAGAGGCATAGCCCACTATTTAGAACTATGATATTCGGAGAACCTTGCTTCTGCTAATGATTTTTTTTTCACAGATTGGACAGCCTAGTGGGTCTGTTCGGAGCTGGATGTCAGCCAAGTTCTTCGAACGATCCATTTGGACTGAGAAGGATCTCTTATGGATTGGTAAGGGGAGCTGAAACTGCAAATATCATTAAATATATAATATTTTTATACAGGTCCAAGTATTAGTTGATAATATATTTTATACAGGTTCAAATATTGGTTGAGAATAAGAAGAACTTTGACCTCACGAAGGCCTTGACCTTGGTGGCACAGGTGCAGCGTATAAGAATAGACAATGACGTTATAAATGAGGTCAGTATATTTTTCAGATCATCACTATGTTACTATGTTCATATGAGTACATGGTTTTTGACAACTCTGATCAAATTTATTCTTAGGTAGTGCAATTTGTAACACGGAGACTGGAACAACTTTTGGTATGTATCTCCTTGACCTGTAATGACAATAGAGTTATTACTTATTACGCATAAGGCTGTTCTTCTCCAAGATTCTTGTATTCTACCCTCTTGGGATGTACTGAGAAAAGAAATATAAGATACACCCTCCGTTCCATAATTCTTTGTTGTGGTTTTAGTTCAGATGGAGTACATAGACTATATGTGAGTAAATTTCATGTCCTTTTGAAATGACCCGTTGGTTCCTCATTTTTCATCAGGTGGATGAGGGAATTAACTATGAAATAGTTCGGTCGGTGCTTATGGAGCGTGCGAACTGCCCTTATCTGGCATCACAAACGGCAGCTGAAGTAAGAAATTATAGTTTTCAAGTTTTATGTGCTTAGCACCTCTGCTGAAATTTATGGAAGCATCCTGGGTTTGTGGTGATGGTCTTGCTATGTGGAAACTTGCAGATGGAAGCATTTTCAAGAACTGAAGATTTCCCAAAAATTGTTGAGGCGTATTCCAGGCCAGTTCGAATTATACGTGGGAAGCAAATCGAGTCTGCTTGGGAGGTACTGGCTGTTTTTACGCAGACACGTGCCATCACAATTAAGTAACAATCTCAGAGCGCAGCTTGAATTAGGAACTAAGCTTGCCGTTGTAGCATCTACCGGCGACCTGCCTCACCATGAATGCAATATGCAGGTTGACACAAGCGTATTCGAGAAGGACGAAGAAAAAGCCTTGTGGAGCGCCTATTTGGAGGCTGTCGACAAGATCCATCCTGGTAACAGAAGACTATCTTCATTTCTCAAAGCGACATGCTGTATCAGGTCCACAGTTCATACAGCTCACCTGTGCGCTATTCTGTTCACCGCTCGTGCAGGTGTTGACGTCAAAACCTTCGCTGAGGCTTCCCTGCTTCTGACACAGCCTCTGAAAGATTTCTTCAACAATGTTTTTGTCATGGCGGTGAGAGTAGAAACTCTTTGTTTTTCAGATCTATTGCGATTCATTTCATTTTACCGTTTGACCGTGTATATATGGACATGTGACTTTGCTGATTAACCTTTGTTTGTATCTCGTGATGGCGGCCATTGGACAGGAAGATGAGAAGATCCGCAACAACCGGCTGGCACTGCTACAAAAGGTTGCGAGTTTGACGAAGGGGATAGCCGACCTCTCGGTTTTACCAGGGTTTTAGTTAGTCTTGGAGCAATCTGAGAGCGCGCGTCCCATTTTTGAGCTGGTGTCATTAAGTTGGAGCCATTTTTTTTGTACTTTTGTTACTGGTCATTCATCTGGTGGAAACTTACTGGGAGAAGAATGAGAGTGTAACTACACAGGATCGTCTTTGATTGGAGGATATCAGTTATGAGGTGTAACTACAAGACGAACCAATAGACAAAATTGGGTGTTGTTTATGCTAGTTGATTAAATGCATTTTCTTCTTCTGTGTTGCGTTGCTGATATTATCTGGGGTCGTCTTTGATTGGAGGATGGTGACCCAGAGAAAATTTACTTGGCATTTATTTAGATCTTACCAATTTCAAGCAGATCGGGCGGGCGCTCCTTGATGTTGAAATTTGTTAGTCGATGTATAACTTTGTTTGAAGAAGATTGAAACATTTGCAGCTAGCCTTCCTTCCTTTTGTCTGTTGGTTCCTGATCACTTTGGTTGAAACATTTGCCGGTTTGTTGTTGTACTATAATCCAGGTCATTAGCGTACGTAGTTGTTTTAGTAAGGGCCTTCACATTAGAATGGAAGAAGAGAAATCCTGAGGGCATCTATGTATGTATGTTTGTACTCCTATGTATTTAAACCAAAATGTTGCTGAATTCTTCCGGCAACAATATCTGTGATGTGACTTGCTTTTACCTGTGTATGATATGGTTGTGTTAAGTAAACTGAACCAAAGCCACTAGCTAATGTCAGATGGAACACGAGTATTGCAAGTGCAGTAAAAGAAGGAAAAACATGTTCAGCCTTTCCTTATTTTCGGTTGAAGGTTGTTCAAACGACTCTCAAGGAAATTTCATCTAAAAGAATAAACAATTTGAAAGAAAAATCATGATTTCACACTCCTAGAGCAAACTAATCTATACCAAACTACGAGTAAATACATTTTCAGAACAGCTGACTGAACATCATCGGGTCCAAATTGTTTCTTATTCAGAGTTTGAGAAATCTTGAACGAAAAAATAGGGCAAGCTAGAGACTGAATTCGATGTTCGAGAAGTAACTGAGAGTTCTGTTTTACAGTACAGATAAAGTTTGGTAATGGAGATGAAGATCATCAGAACACCGTAGAAAGCATCAAATCATTGTTTGAATTTGGAACACAAATAGCAACTGGAAATAACAGCTAGTGACTAAAACTCGGATGTTTCTGCAGGGAACTCATTCATGTCTTCTCTTTTTATATCATCATCAGCGGAGCTCTCTCAGGAAATTCAGGCACAGCCTGCACTGCATGGAAATATGAACAGAAACTCCGTGTCATTCAAATCATGGAGCAAACTGGATAAACAAAAAATTATACAAAGCGAGTACAAGGTAAGTAGCTTACTCATATCTTGCATGCATCCAACCTTTATTCAGTTGACCGACTCAGCAACCCATCACGGGGCACAGAATCCAGTTGCCCCCGTATGGCCGTGTGGCAAACAAACTCCACACAGGGGGTTGCCCATCCGGGGTCCATGAATGAAGCTCAACCACCTTTTCATCACTAGAATTGTTTGGTGGCCCAATAACAATCAGCCGGTCACCACACGCTCGGAAACCCATGTCCCTGACATCTTTGTATTTAGACTGTACAGGCAATTTTCCAAGAGTGGTCCACTTGTTGTCCAGCTTATCATACTGCTTCAATTCATTATTCTCCTCGTAATCAGCGGCATAAAGCTCATTGTTCACAACTGCAAGGAGCAGAGGAGCTCCCGTGCTTGTCTCGTTGACCCCCTGAGACATGTTGTCGATGCGCCTCCATGACCGCCGGTTCAAGTCATACTCCTCACCGCATGTCAATAGCTCGTGGCTACTGCTATTACCACCGAGCACATAGAACTTGCCGTCCATGAAGGCGCCATAGCATCCGTACCTAGCCCTATTCATGCTGGGAAGGGGTGTCCAAGTATGTGTCTCCGAGTCATACATCTCTGCGGAGCTCAATACATTACGAGAAGAATCAAGGCCTCCCGCGACATACGCCTTCTCACCGACACTTGCTGACCCAAACCAAATCCGCGGGGTGTTCATCGCATCAGGCAGCCATGTCCATGAATTGGTAAGGATGCTATATCTCAAGGCAACCCTTCCGCGGTCCCCAAACACCAGCAGCTCGGTTCCAACAGCGACCGACTCCCAGATGAATTTGCTTTGAGCCGGTGGCATCTTGGGCACTTGGATCCAGCGCCCAGTGGACGGGTCATAAGCCTCCCACTCCGGAGGTTTATTCCCGCAAGAGAGGTAGAGCCAGTGCTCTGCGACCCCATTCTTGCGACGCAGGCGGTAGATGTCGCCGTTGCGAACCACCGAATTGAAATCACGGTTGAGGGAGGCGATGGCGCCATATTCCCACCTGGAGAGGCGGTGGAGGCAATACATGAAGAGGTCACGACCTATCACACCAATGATGTTGCTCTTGCTCCACGAGACCACACACTGCTGCTCTCCACCGGCTTCTGCTCCACTCTCTTTACCTGAAAAAGTTGACACTTAATCGTTTTTGCCAATAGGTAATTTTTCTCATTCACAAGTAATTTATCACCACACGGCAATATACCTGGAACATGCAGGCGCGAAGAGGACTCCAGTGAAATTGATGATATCCTGATTACAATAATGACCATTTAGATAGTTTCGTCAGAGCATGAAGACTTAAGTCGGGTTAAATTGAATAATTGAACAACAACAAGCATTTAGCTTGGTACTACCTTTTATCACCATGAGAACCAGAATCCACTAATTGCACGTCGATTGTAGGATTGCTCGAACGATTATGAACAATGCCGATCCGTGAGACATGCTCTAGATCAGCAGCTGCACCACCAAATTTTGCGGAGATCTCTCTGAGATCTGGCATATGCTCGATGCTGATTAATGCAGTACCCTTCTGATATTGTTTCAACTGCGGACGGTTTGAAAAAAGAAAACGTTATTGGTCCATTCGGGGGATGACACTGAAAACTAGCTTGAGCTTATCGAGATTAGGCATTGCATCAGCCTCAAATTTTAGCCAAGCTAAGAAGGTATTAAATGCAGCATAATCAGATCCACTGAACTCGCTTGAAAAGGATGTTTAAATATTCGAATGCCCATATTATTCTATGCCGTTACAACGGCTCTGTCTGATTTGCATCTATACAATAGATCTCCCCAGCTATGATGTGACATAGCAAAGTCCTATCAACACTACAGAAACCACCACCAAGATGGAGGATCCGACGAAGAGAAGAAAATGAAACCCCCAAACCATCACCTGTATTAAAGGTGGGATTGTCTGCTAAATCACCAATGTAGGAAAAAATAGACAAATGAAAGCATCAGCACGATTCAACTCGACACAAAAGCAGCATCATTCCAATACCACGACCCAATAAGGTTCATAAAAGAAACACTTCTTCCTCTCAGTGGCGGAGCTACCAGCAAAAAGCTGGGCGGGCCAGGTTGCTATACATGGCGCTAAACTTGAATTGCTGCATGCTGACTAGTCTTGTGTGTCTGTGGGCTGAGCAGTAGGCTTAGGTATAAATATTTTTTTGGAAAAGCTGGGCGGGCCACGGCCTTGTTTGGCCCTAACGTAGCTCCGCCGGTGCTTCCTCTATGGATCCTTCGCTATTAAAGACGGTTTGGAAATGAGATTCTAGGAGGATAAATGGCTAGGGAATGGTAAACAATATCCAGCTTTATATAATATTGTGTGCCATAGGGGTGATACTATCACCACGGTTCTGGAATCCTTTCCACTGAAATGTGGCGTTCAGAAGAAATTTAATTGGTCCCATGCTTGCATCGTAGAACACTTTTGTACAATGCCTTTCCACGGTGCAATTGACACAAGAACTGATGAATTTCGTTAGAACTTGGACGCAAGTTGTAAATTCTCGGTGGAGTCCATGCATAGAGCTTTAATACATCCAGACGTGCCAGTTGACAATAATATGATGATTTGGAAAATGAAGATACTGCTCAAAGACAAAATATCTACGTGGTAACTTCGTAGAGGATTCATTCTCCTGCAAAGATAAATTGGCATGGAAGCACGCAATGTGTTTTTTGTCATCATGATGAAACAATAAAACATTTGTTTTTCAATACAAATTGGCTCGTTCTATATGGTCAGTCAACCAAGTAGCTTATGGCTTGTATCTTGACGTACTGTTGCTAATATATTTGGCAACTGGTTACATGGATTGATCACAAGTTTAGAATTCCTCTCTGGTGGGAGCGCTTGCCGTTATTTGGTCGATTTGGCTATGTAGAAATGATAAAGCCTTTAACGGTAAAAGTTCTTCCTTTTTGCAGGTTATCTACAGACATATCGGTACTCTTCGTTTATGGTCGTCCCTACAAAGTCTGGAGAATCGGGACCTGTTTACGAAGGTGTGTACACGATTGAAGGTGATGGTGAGGGGTACTTTTACCCGACATGGATGCCAGCATGATGTACGGATTTATCTCTCCCTCGCTGTAGGCGTTATACTGTTGGGTGGGCCTTGGGCCCATCTAACAATTTTAAAAAATATTTAAGGGCCCATGTGGGTTATATGATAATGGATGTAGTGGGAAATTTAGTCTCATACCTCTAGTTGAAAAGGAGTTGGTCCTTCTTATAAGGGATTCTCTTCCACATGCTTGAAGGTTGAGAACAGTAGTGGTTCTTGCGTGCTCCTCCTCCGCCACCCCCCCCCCCCCCCCCCGACACGAGACGACACTCTGCGGGTTGCGGGAATGAGCCGAGCCGAGCTCACACCTATGCGCTTAATTTTTTATTTTTGCCGATCTAGAACGGCGAGTCCCTGACAGAAGAACCAGGATCTGAGACGTCGAATTGTGGGCTGCTACAGACTCGGACGTGGGTCCAGCCCACGTCTCTCCACACTGTCGCGCCTATAAATTGGACCATGCCACATGTCGCATGTGCTCTGCGTCCACGCGCACTGCCCATTGTTGTTCATTTTGCTGTTGTCGTCGGTGATCCCAGCCCGTCCAAATCGTACACAATTGACAGGAGAGAAGGCCTCCAAAACCCCGCCTCTCCAGATTTTGTACGGGAGAGGGGCGATTAGGTTTTTGGGGATTGTCTCCTACGTGACTGCTCGCTGCCATTCGTCTACTTCCACTGCATCGTCTACCTCTGTGTCGTGTTTGTCATCACCATATGCACCGCCAATGAAACCGACTGTCTTGCCGCTGAGAAACTTGAAGCCGAGAAGAAGGCCACCGAGGAGACCGCTATTGCAGCTGCCAAGGCTTCATCATAGCCTACTGGAGGGTATAACTCGCTTATCCTGCTCCTGTTTATTCCTGTGTTAGCCGTACTAGCATTATGTGTAGATGTGTCTACTGTTTGCATAGTATGTGCTTATCTCGATCATAATCAGTATGTTATTAATTCTGTCAATTACCATGATCATGATTTTTTATGGATTAATTTAATCAAAAAATTGCTTATATACTCAACATATACGGTTTCTCTATATGATTACTTGCATTTCACCTTTTAAAAACATTTTTTTACTTTTGGAGCTTGGACTCGATTGGTTGTGTGCATCTTTGTTACGCAGAGTCCGGTGTAATACTTGAAACATTTTAAGTAATAAATCAACCCTTATCGAGAAAATTAGCTTCATAAATGAACAAACTGGGACCTCTTTCCTGATCAGTTCGAACCCTCTATCCAACATAGTACCCCTCCATTTTCACATTGTAGTGCATATAGATTTTTTTCAATAATCAAATTTTGCAAAATTTGACCAAGTTAATAGAGAAAAATATCTACATTTAGAATACCAAAAATATCTAATTAAATACACCATGAGACATATTTTTATATTGTATATGTGTGGTGTTATAGATACATACATAAATTTCTTGGTCAAAGGTTGTCAAGTTTGACTCTTAATAACCGGTTTTTCAAAGTTTTGGTCGAGTCATCATGATATTTGATTTTTGAGTAAAATTCACGTGCTAGGCGGGCCCATCTGACTTCTTTTTTTATGTGTTAACAATACCCTTTTTTTGAGGGATTGTTAACAACACCCGAATAAGTCCGCCGTGCTGCTGTTCGTGTATCGAATCCACGACCTCCCGGTTGAGGTAGCATCGTGTAGTCACCACGCCACCCACTGGGATCTGGTAGCTTCATCTGCTTTCTTCTTTTATTCGTTCTTTTTCCTTTTTTTTTACCTTTTTTGATTTCTGTTTTTCTCTCTTTTTGTTCTTCTTGGTTCGGTGAATTGTTTGCAAATACGTGAACATTTTCTTCAAATCGATGTTTTTTTTTGAAATTTGATGAATTTTTAAAAAACATCCATGATTTTTTCAAAAAGTAATGAATTAATATTCAAATTTCATGATTTTTTATATATGATGAACCTTTTAAATTTTGATGAACTTTTTTTCAGTTCAAAGAACTTTTTCCAATATCGAAGAACTTAATTTAAAAATTTGATGAACATTTTTAAATAATTTTAAACTTTTTGAAAAATCGGTGAGCATTTTTGGTAAGAGATTGTTTTTCATAAAATTGATGAATATTTTTCAAAAATCTGACAACTCTTTTGAATTCACAAATTTTTATTTTTTTATTTTTCCTGTGGTTTTTTTTATCAAAGACAATAGTGTACATAGACCGGCCCACTAGTGCAGAGCACATGCGACATGTGGCATGGTCCAATTTATAGGCGCGGCAGTGTTGGTATTGTTGTTGGCGGCGGAGGGCGCGGCCCACGCATGTTATGGGGTTGTTGGGTGAGGGGTGCCGCCCTTTTATTGCAGGTGTTTTGTGTGTAATCATTAATTGAGAAGTACTTCTTACAAAGATCACTCCCACCTCCCAGGTTGGGACAAGTGATGCACCGCATGTGCGCAACCTGCAAGTTTTCCTTTTTTCCGTAGATCTGTTTATTCAAAATCTTTTATCTCTTAAACCGTGCATCCAAATCTCGAAACGTTTTCATCGTTGGATTACTCATGTCGAGATCTTCAAAACTAGATCTCTTGTAGATAGATTTTGACGAACTTTATTTCATGAAAAAAACCAGTAAAAAAATAAACGAAAAAAACCAAACGGGAAGCACGGATTTTTCCTTTTCCGAAAGAGGCACGGCCGTGCCTCGTGTAAGAAAAAAAAACAGAAAACACGTTTTCTTCCGTTTCCGAGATGCCCCTCGCGAAAGCGCAACCGTGCCTCTCGTGGAATTTTTTTTTGGAAACTCCTCTTTTCCCTTTTCCGAGAGGCATCTCGCGAAAGCAAAACCATGCCTCTCACGGAAGGAAAAAAACCGAAAACGTGTTTTTCCTTTTCTGATCGGCATGGTCGTGCCTCTCACGGCAGCAAACCCGTGCCTCTGGTGAAAGAAAAAAAACAGAAAACATATTTTTTCGGTTCCGAGAGGCATGGCTGTGCCTCTCGCGCAAGGAAAAAACGCTTTTATCCCGTTTTTGTGTCCAAAAGCTAAGGAAGATCTGTGAAAATTTAAAAAGTCGAAAAAACAGTTTAAAAAGCCGAAAACGCATGCTGATTTTTTTTTTAAATCTAGAGGGATCGTCCGGAGCGCGACATGTGACGGCGGCTGAGAATGCGCCAAGTGTTGTTGATCGTTATGAGGCTGCCGAAGAATCGCTCGTCAACTAGTTCTTCCCTGTTTTGTGCCAACACACTCAATATTGTTATTTGAGTGGGTTATATCGATTGAGTCCACAAGCTTTCCTTCAAAATTACATTTTTTTCCCTTGTCGTGTAGGTTGTATACAAGGTTTTAAATAGCGGACAACAGGCGGTGGAGGATGCCTGCTCTTTGTATGTTTTCCTTTCAAACCTTCTTAAAAAAATCAACTCTAGTAATTCGTCTCTAGTTTTGATAATGGTGCTCATATTTTTCTGCATTTATTTTAAGACTTTTGGTGATGTGTTTTCAGTGGGAGGAGATGTCCCCGTCGGCTATAAAGACGTCTGTCGGTACTTCGTAAATCTCAAGAACTTGTGCCGGCTTAGTTTCTTGGAGGTATTGATAGGAGTAGGGTGTGCGTCTGTGCGTTCATAGAAGTAAGTTTATATGCGTATTTGGATTATTTACGTTTGTGCTGTGTTGACCAAAAATGTTGCACACTGCTCTTTTATTTTACATATCTTTTTGTTTTTTCTTACACAATGCCCAACCCTGGACCCGACGTGCACCTAAAGTAGCACGCACAACTTGACTTGCACCCGGCTTAATATCTACTAACATTCTGTTCACTTTTTAAAGTTATCATAGGCGCCTCGTCTTCTTTTATTATGTCTGTATTGTGTTCAAAAACATTTTCTTCTCTTTTCAATTTTACTTTTGCACTGGATTTCTTTTTTATTTTTTACCTAGCTTCTTTCTCTTTATTATTTTATTCTTGGATGACGGCCACCACGACACCCAACACGCAACGAGCTCCACATGAACTTTTTTTTTTGTTTTGTATACTACTATTATTCCGTACTCAGATTTATCTAGATATGAATGTATCTAGAGACAATTTAGTGTGAGATATATATACCCGTATCTAAAAAATATAAATATAAAGAAAGTATTTTACTTTTATTTTTACACGGTGTAGTTAGAGCATGGTTAATAGTATAGACAACAATTGCTATATGAGATTGCCACGTCATCTATAGCCAACTTAATAGCCAACATGTATAATAGCTAGTTACTACCATCGTCTTGGTTTATTGGTCCCCATTGTATTCCGTGGCAAATTTTAATCATAAAACTAACTAACAAAATGTTCATGCATGTCATAAAAAATTATATCAATGAAAACTATGTCAAATACGAATCCAATGATATACATTTTGTTGACATGCATTAACATTTCGTTAGTTCATTATTTGATCAAACTTTGACACAAATTCAATGCGGACTAATAAACCAGGACGGAGGTAGTACTAAGTAGTACTACTTCATTAATAGATGACCCACTTTACACTCTCACATTGTTTCTTGGAGCACGTGCTGCAGCCGGCTGTTAATCTACAACCCACTTTTCTTCTCTCTCCTTTTCTCTCTCATCCAACTCAACAAACATATAATGTTGTAATCCTTACAGCCTGCTGACTGTACCTTATTATAATTGCTCTTAGAGTTGCACACGATTTTCCCTCTATTTTACCCTTTTTATATTTTTGCACGGCGCCCCCACTGCAACCACAGTTGCACACGAAACTAGAGGTTCTGATTTGTTTGGCGCCCCACCCTATGCATCCCATGTGCAACCATAATTGCATGCCTTGCCGAGTGAGAAATTACTTTACTCAAAATATCAGACCTCAAATACCATCACTGCCCAATCTGACATTTGTCTTAGTTAGAGTTAAGTCATATTGTCACTCATACTTGCACCATTATTCCTTGCACACAAGTTTCATTTGTACTAACCGATAATTAACTAGAAATAGCTTTTGCAAATAAGTTTTCTTTCTTAGTTTAGTGATCTCAACTCTGTCTCGGTGGTTGTATCATCTGCAGATGCGCGCGCGCACACACACACACAAAACTGGCGAGGCTTGTCAACAAACAAAATTCCGAGTTGTCAACAATATTGTTCTAATATCGAATTAATACATCATGAAAACAAAAAATAATAGATGTGCAAGCCAATCTAATCTACTGATTATATTGTAGTATTAAAATAAATTTAAAATCAATTTGTTTTGGACGTATTTTATTAGTTGAAGAAAGCGATCTCTCCCCAGTTTTTAGTACAAATAGTAAGTAAATATATTTTGATTTGAGTGTTTATAAATTTGGCACTCTCACTAAAATAAAAGATCATTTGAACTGGATACTAATTGAATAGACACAGCTTTGCAAGTTAGTATTCTTAGACAACTCACCTCATTGGATTTCTTACTTGCTTCTTCTAGCTCAATGGCGTCAAAACCCACATCCAAACTCACCTCATCAACCACGTTGACCGCCTCATTAATGAACATGTTTGTAGTTATATCCTCAACTGTAAGGCAATCATTCACTTTGGTGCTCCATACAGTAAGTTCATTGGCACGATGCATATATCCTGGTGCCTTGCCCTGCAGCTGCAATGTTATGTCAACATTACACTTTGATTGTGGCGGCATAATCCCTATTTGCGGCTGTGTGCAGTATGACAGGGGGCTCGTTTTCTCTATTTTGAAGGCAATGTAAGAGTCTGTCTCATTGGTTAGCCAAAGTGCACAAGACATCTGTTTGTTAAGCTCAAAAGGAAAATGTAGTTTGAGTGGCTCAATTCCAAGCATATCATCTTCCGTGTAAGGGCTTATCTGCAATAAAGAGTAGGAGTGCATATTATATGTGTGTGTGTGTTACAAGACAAAGAAAGAAAGAAAGAAGGTAAGTAGTTCAAAGTTAAGAATAAGGCCTTGGGAGCATACGAGCTTACCTTGTCAAATGTATGTTCAGATGCATTGCTGGTTTTTTCATTAGGACCATCAATTTCTCTTATATCATGTATCATTTGCCATATATAAGGCCGTTTGGATGGTTCAATTTCCTGGCATAGTAACCCAATTTCGAGGCATTTTGCTACTTGTTGGTAAGCCAACTGTGTTTCCATCCCTGTTTTCTTCCATCTATGCCTCCATCTCCTAAGTGCCTGTCGATCCACAAATATGATATAGAATAAGTCAGATGTTTAATGAAACAAACTCACGTGTCGAGAAGATGACCGTAATCCACCCTCGACACGGTCCCTCTCCTCTAGACAAAATTAGACGAGTCAATAATGTGTTAGGTGCTTAGGATCAGTGTAAAAAGAGGTGCCAGAGATAAATGTGGATGACAATACAGATGGGTTTTACCTCTGCATGATGTTGCGAACGTGTGGGTACTGGTTCGTGCTTCTGGATATTGTTGTTTTGCATTAAAAAATGGTTCTATGTTTGTAAGTTTTGCTAGTGCTAGTTGAAGCATAATGTGTGTGTGGGGGGGGGGGGGGGGGGGGGAGTTTCTCCGTTTGTAAGTTTTTATAGTTTTTCTAGTATTTCTCAAATTCGGCCGGTTCGATTAACTATAGATTGACAGCAGTTTTGCTGCCTCACTGTTGGGTTTATTGATCATATAAAAAATAACAAACAACTTTGTCCAAACCGTACACAGCAAACTGCTAAGTAATACGATCTTGCTTAGCATCCAATTCTCCAAGAATACTTGTCGAAGGGAAAAACTCTCCCATGACCCCTTGCTAAACTGCTAAAGTGTCGTCCCCTTAAACTGCTAGAACTCAAAAACTAACTTAACACTTACTAGACTACACACCTACCCAGAAGTTGAGGCGGCTCGCGAGACATGTTACTGGCAGAAACAAGGTGTGCGACAATGGTAGATCGGCGGAAGTGTTGCACATGGATGCTCGGCTTCGTGCACACTGGCGGCAGACATGATGCATGTGGGAGTGGTTGGGTGATGTGAGCTTTACATGTGGCAGCAAATGATGGGTGTTCCGCCTAGCTGAATGCTCAGCGTCTTGTCCTGAACTACTGCCTATTGACTTGGATGAAGACAGGGCGGGCTGCTAGATGGCCCCATGCGGGTTCTTAGCGGCACAGATGGCTTTATCTCTGTAGCTTGCGTCCAATCACTAATGACAACGTGAGGCTGCCGGTTAGCCCCCTCAGTGGCTGTTGGCAGTGACTTTGTTGATGCTGGTGGTGTGCTCTGATCTACTTCCGTATACATGGTATGTCCAGTTGTGTAGTCCACGTCAGGACTGTGTGTGTATGGATGTTGAAGCATTATGATCAAAGTGGGGGTGGTGGTACACGGTAACTTAAGTCTGGTGATGCTCTTTAGCATAGGGTCTTGAGCTTCAGCGTGAAAGCCCTATGTCTGACCTGCATTGATTGTACCTGGCAATGGTGATATTCCAGACCATTCCCTTATTGGAAGCATTATATGGAGTTTGCTCGGATTTCTTCTTCTAGGGGAAAACCCAAGATATACCCTTTCTGGCGGATCGTACGGCGACGGAGCTCGAGTATCATTCCCTTCATGCAGGCGTCAGGTTGCTGGTGCTCCGATGTGTTGGATGACGCTCCTGGCCTAGCTTAGCTAGGTGTTTTTCTTATTTGTCAGGGTTTTACACGGTCTTCTTTTAATCTAGTATGCTCTATATAGTTTCTGACCTAGTTACCTCTTTAACTGGGCCAGTTTATCTAATGTATAAATGTGGTGGAGCTCTCTATCCTCTTGACGTGGTCTCGTAAAAAATAATCAATCAGGCCCACAAATTATGTTTCCTAATTAGAGGAAAAGAAACCTCATAGTAATTTTCGTTGTTGATAAATCCTGTGTGTGGGTACTTCCTAAATACGCGTGTCACATATAAGTAACATAATGTGGTAAACTATACATTTTAGAGCATGAAGGAGTGAGCGAGAGTGGTTTAAGGAGTCCAGGAATCCAGGATGGGGCAGCTTCCACTATGCATTATTTAACTAGATATGCATGTCATCGAATACATAAAATGCAAATTAAGTAGGATTAGTTAGAAAAAGGCAACAAATGTGAACATTTGAAATTATATTTCTAAAAAGAGATGCTCACATAATGAGATCAAACCCTCTTACATTGTTATTCTTATTGGCGAGCGCTTTTTGTCCTGTCACTAGCTCGATAATTATAACTCCTAAACTGTACATGTCTGATTTGAATGACATCTTTCCCTCGCATAGGTATTCAGGAGCACAATATCCTCTACATAGAAGGCCAGTACTCCAATGCATTATAGCAACCGAAAATGTTAGTCCAAATCTCAAGAAACTCAGTTATTTTGATGCACTTACCGTGATCCAAGACGCTCTTCACTCATGGTTTGTGACTTTTCATCAAGTCTCGATAAACCGAAATCCGTGATTTTCGGCATCATATCATTGTCTAGTAGTATATTGTCAGGTTTCATATCCATATGATATATTTGCTTTTCGTTGTGCAGATGATACAAACCTTCACAAATGCCTCTTATTATTTCATAACGTGTGTTCCATTCAAGTCCTCGTAATTCATCTGCATAATGCAAAGGGTACCATGGAGCCAAGAATATTTCAAACATTTGATTTATGCATGCTATAGATTTCACAATGAATAAATTACCCTCATTATTGTGTTTCTGTCTATCGCACTCCTTGACCAGATAAAACATGTCAGAAGTAAGTTAAAATAAAAAGAGAAGTAAGTAAAGATAAGAGATGCAAGCAATGACGTACCAGTAATATATTCTTGCAGGCTTCCATTTCTGATATACTCAAAACATAACAATCTTTCTCTTACTTCGGCGTAAATATGCTCTTTTAGTCCTTCAATTTTAATGGCTATTTGGTTTGTGCTAGCACAAAAGCCAAGAAACCTTACCACATTCTCATGTTCAATGTTCAACAGGGTGTCAACTTCACGGCGAAATAATGTCTCATTGATTGAATGGTTGCTCTTTATCCTTTTGACAGCAATGGTTTTCCCGTTTCGGAGGACACCCTGTTTAGCTTATCTTGTGAGCATTCGAAGAATGTTTAGCTCATTAGAAGGTGTTGTATGCAACACCCACTTAGCCAGTACACACAAATGTTATTTTATTTTGCGAGTACACACAAATATTTCTGGGAGAACACAAAGCACAGGCACCTAACGGAAATACACTACACTTGCTCCACCACATGCACATGCTTGGGAAAAGATGAGCCTCCCTGGCCAACTTAAGGCGACAAACGTTTTCCCTATCAAGGCATGAGCACATTCTCGTGACACATAGACTTTGCCTGATTTATTGGCTTCAATACATACTATATACTACCAAAACTATATGGTACCTTCGAGTCATATGTAACATCCATATATACTGTGATTTATATATATTTACTATCTAGCAACGTCAGTTATTAACATAGTTGGACAGCATGAGGACTGCTCAAGCCGGCAGAACAATTCACAGTGAGATTTTTGAATGCATATACTTAAATTTTTTATATAAACAAAAAACATTACCCGATAGACCATTGCGAATCCACCATGGCCAATTTCTCTATTGTCAGAAAAATTTTCTGTGATATCCTTCAAAAGTGCAAATGGCAGATCTGCCGGCTTCTGCTTTCCATCAATTATACGCTCCAAGACCTCATGATCCATGTATCTGCGTGGAATCTATTTTACACAATGCACTTTCAACACTAACATTAAGAAATTTTCTTAATATAGCATAGTTAGAACTACCATATGACAACAATTTTACAACAAAATTGTCCATACTAAAGCATTTGCACACCAACCAATATTTAAGGAAGGGAAATTCCATGTATTCTACTTTGATCTTCTTTCGATGAAATAAGAAAATGTAAATGTGCATCGCAATCTTGAGTGCCTATGTTCATGCTTTAGATACTTATGCATTTTAAGAAATTCTACAACTTTAATGGATATTTTGCGAGTTATTTCTTCAAGATGTACAAGTATTCTATATACCTAAGAGAGTGATCCCCACAACTTCTAATTATCACAACATGCATGCTTCGACATCATAAAAAATGTTGTAGCTAATTGTTAGATTTACTAGCTTGATGCACTAGCATTCGTCCAATCTATAGATGAGAATCCTCTATCATGCAACATGCATTAGTGCATTCTAAGTGATTATTAGGTCACAGTGCATTTCATTGTAACATGCACAACTTTTCATGTTACATTTTCTTTTCTTATGCAGAACTTTCTCCCATAGTTTAAATCTGGAGGACTGAATTACTATTTTACACAATATTTAGAACTATATACCTAATTCTATGGCAATACACGGGGTATCGTATTGTATATGTAAATCCTAAGCTCAAGCACCTGATCTTGCACGTTCAAATCCACTGTCTCAAAATAAACCATTATTTTGTTTTGACTTTCTACTTGTTTAATGTCAATAGATATCATGAGCTCAAGCATTGAAAAAAGAACATGCATACCTATTGGCAACTTAGTGTGTCAGAAATCACAAGCTAGAACCGCTACACAAATGTCCAGTACTCCAGTGATGTAATAAAACCCTGTTTTACATAAATACATAATAAAAGAAACCATTGTAAGATTTATACAAGAATATGTAAGAAGATAATGCTTGTGAAATTGAGATCATAACACCGCTGCTATCGTTCAAAAGCCTAATGTGATGTAGTGCTGAATAGAGTTCGGATGAGAGGCAAATCGAAACTGAAAGCCTGGGAGCTACTCAATGATATCCCGAAGAAAACACTATATTTTGCAGTATGTGGAAGATCCCGGGGATTGACCATGCATGTCAGGACTCACTAGCTTCACCCTTGTCCATGTTTTCCAATAAAAAAACGCCCTCAGTAATGATAAGCCAAACAAGACTCCTAGAGAAACCAAGTTCCCATCTTAATTAAGCTGAACAAAAGTTCTCATCTTTATTCACAACCCTCTCACACTCACGCTCATATTTGCTAAAAAAGGTCGACATATAAACTTGATTGTACATAAAATATGCAATTTTGATGTTTCATGGAATACCCGTCACTTAAGCACCTTTCAGAATGAAATTTGTCACAGCAAAAAATAAATGTACCGCATTGTTACCTCACAAGAATAAATACTATCTTAATATCCTTACTATAGAAGAAATTCATGTACATGGAGGTAAATAGATACATATCCGGTTCAAAATTAACGAACTACTTAGCAAGTGGTGTTTAATCCCTTTTTCAGATATAAAAGTGTCATTATAGAATTCAGTAGAATCTATATTGGTAAAAGTGAAGTCAGGTTAATTGTTACCAAAAGAATTTGACAGGTAAACAAAGCTGTAGCAATAGCCTGGAAGATAAATCTGCAGGGATGCAGCAAGCAACTCAAGAAGCATCCAAGAAGAAGAGGGGCGCAAGATGATGAGACTGGATCCACCTACCAGCAGCTAGTTGGGATTGCGTAGAGAAAGAGATGGACAAGAAGATGCATCAAATATACGCAATATCAGGTGACTAAGTTCAAAATTCAGATATATATGCTTAACAAGACCAAAGAGACAAGGCTTCACATTTAACACAAAATTTTCTTCATTAGATTCATCATAACATATATTTTCATACGGTATATATTTGATGTTACAGATATCAACATTTGTTTCTATAAAATTGGTCAAACTTAAGTTTGACTTAGGACAAACCTAGAACTTCAAATATTTTGGAAAGGAGGGAGTATATGCTATATGTTGTTGTATGCTATACCCGAGAGTGAGGAGCACCATGATTTTTTTTCCCAGCCATGTATATTGCTCCATGCTGCCGTCAGAAAGCCGTATATTTTCTTTTTCATGCAATCGATGATATAGTTTGATCTTGTTCGTTGGAAATTAGTGACAGCCATGTAGTTATCTTGTTCATGGAATTGTTGACAGATATTTGGCATGTTTGTGATTGTATATTGTGAGTTGTGAATGCTGAAAATACAAAAGAAAATGAAGTTGAAAATTCGAATTATATTTTGTCTAATGCAAAGAGCTATATTTTTAGTACTCTCAGTCACTGATTCAAGAACGAATACCGATACAGAAAAAACCCTTGCTGGTTTACTGCTTGATGCTTTACATTGCTAAAGAATCCATAATGGGAAAGAAAGCTGGAGGAGGGTTTCGATTGGGTTCGGCATTTTTAGAAGAATTTTTTAGATGGAGCTCGGTCAGATAGTTCCGGTATAGCAAAGGAGGGCAACACATATTTTAGTTAATGGTCGTATAGTCAATATACCAAGTTTTCGTTGCAAACACCGAGATATTATTACTATGAAAGATAACCAGAGATCAAAAGGTCTGGTTCAAAATTATATTGCTCACCCGTTATCTATTAAGCATAAAGATACATTCAAGATTTATACTTCATATGCATATGTAACGTAACCTCACCAAGAGGTGAGCTGAGTCAGATTCTTGTCATTTCATCTCTCGAACCAACCGCATGAATAGTATTGACCATTCTATTTTTCCACTCTAACCAAACACCTGGACGTCACCGACCCATTACAGTGGAATGGAACAATTCGATTTCATTCCATTAGGTTCTTAAACCAAATATATCCGAAGGTTAAGCTCTGGGTTAATCAAAGAGCATAAAAAAAGGGCCACAATGGTCGATCTATTCTTGCTAATCAAATGGCACAACTTTCTCGCAAAAAAATAATAATCAAATGTCACAACTATAGCTTTTTGTACTGGCTCGTACCTCAAGTTTAGATCTAGCCTAGTAGTGGAGTACTACTAGAAGACTTGTCCTTCATGCATGTGATCCATCACATGGCCAAAACGAAAAAGGCAAATTTGATAATTTGCCACCCCTTACTTCCCCCTTTCATAATTTGCCCCCCTTGAGAATGACAGGTGAGGCCCGGGCCCGCCCGTCATTGAGACAATGGGTGGCAAATTGTGAAAGAGGGAAGTAAGGGGTGGCAAATTATCAAATCGCCCAACGAAAAAAATGTGGTTCAAGACTCTAGGCACGGGTAAACGTTCCCAGTGTTTTCTTTCCATCCTTTCAGTTGCATCTCACCTCCTTTCTTTCAGAATTTGAAATTGGTCCAAGATTCTCTCCCTCCATCACCCCCCCCCTTGTGCGGGAGACCGAGGGGCTCCAAACCTAGCCGTCGGGGCACTACTCCTTGCTCTTCCTCCTCTCCGCCGCCGCCGGTGGTCGGCGCCGGGCATAGCCTGTGCGTGCGACGGCGGCGGCGGAGGCACTCCTCTCTCTCGCGGGTCATAGGGTGACGTGGGGTGCCCTGGCTCAAGGGTGTGACCCTGATCTGGGCTGCGGTGGCGCCGATCTGGTTCATGGCAGTCCAGATCTGGAATCTGGCGGTGTGGCGGTCGGCCGGCGTCCTAACGGTGGTTGCGGTGGCAGTGTTGGCGCTGCTCATCCCGATCTAGGGCGGAGGGCCTTGGATCTAGGGCGGCGGCCTCTAGGATGGTCTCCCTGTCCGGTGGCACGGCGGGCTGCCGGGAATCGGGTCGGGTGGCCGGCGATCCACTGATGGGTTGGTGCCGCGGCTTCTTGCCTCGGCGGCCAACAACGTCGAGCTGCTTCTCCCTCCAATCCTTGCTTCATGCACTCCGTCGTAACGGGCATGGCTGTGATGATTGCCAGTCACCGATTGGGGCGGAGTGGGAGGTAGGGATTCAAATTGGGATAATTCCCTAGTCGGCTCCTGCCGGCCGCGACGACGACGACGCCCGAGGGTGCCGTTTCTCTTCCTGGAGACGTCGTTCGGGTCCGCCCCACCTTTTCCCACTTCCCGGTCTCTCGGGTGAAAACCCTAGGGCGGCGACGGCGCTCATGGCGTCGTGTCCTTCTCGAAGGCGCCATCGTGAGAGCTGAGTGGTGCTGGGCACGACTTGTGTTCTTGGGCAGTTGCAGTTGGCGTGCCCCTCTTCCTCCAGGGGGCATATACTTCGGGGGAAACCCTATATCTGGGTCTTCCAGATCGGATGATGACAAAAACTATGGTGCCGTTTTCCCTCTTGAGGGCACCATTTTGGAGCAGGAGCTGTTTGGAAGGGCCCAGAGGCGGAGCGGGGTTTCATCTTCCGCATCGATGACAGCGGATCTCGATGGCATGGTGCAGTGGAGGCTCGACGTTTGATCCGGGTTGGCGGACTCGCGCAGGAGGGCGACGCTATCTGGCATCGTGGTGGCGTCGATGGCAGAGAGGACTGGCAAGGTCGGTGCATCATTTCTGCTCTGCGGATGGATCAATGGAAGGTGGAGGTGACGGTCCTTGCAGTGTGCGGTGCTCACTGGTAGTGTGCCGGACTGGTGTGTGATCCAGTCCAGGTAGTGGCTTGGATGGGGCATCCGGCTTTAGATGTTAGGTTTTGCTGTGATGTCTGTTTGGTATTAGGCCCGGACATTCAGCACCCCTTCATCAAGGGGATAGGAGTAGCAGCAGGCGTTGCCAAGATGGTGACTTCGGGCTTATTGATGTATCACCTTGTATGGTCTTTATGAATAATTAATAAAATGACTGCATGCATCGTGCAGATGCAGAGGCCGGGATACATCCTCCTTTTCTAAATAAATAAAAAAAAGTTGCAGCTCACCCACAAAGACTTGCCGTTAGATCAGTAATGCACACACGAAGTTGTTCGTGCTAAACGCTACGGTAAGCAAGGATGCTTTACCCATAGTATGACTACTAGTGCTCCAGGTGGTGATAAAGTGTTGGAACCAGTGAAATTGGAGGGGTTAACTAACTGCCGATTCCATGCGCATGCGTTCAGAACTCCTACCCAATGTAATGGTTTAGCGTCTAGTGAGAGGATAAATGAGTGGCTCCCCATGGCGGCCGTGCAGCCAGCACACTGCAGCTGCTGCGGGCGTGCTCTATGAGATACAAGGTGCCCATAGAGAAGCTCAAAGTCGTGATGCCCCCACTCAACGCTCCGTCATCACCAGCGCCAGATAGGGGGAAGAAGAAGAAACGCACCTCGAGTGACCAGGCGAGAGAGCAGGGTAAGCAGGGTAAGTTGGCCTGGCTGAGATTTAGAGCAATGAAAAAAATAGCGCGCTATAACGACGTTATATCGCCGTTATAGCGTATTCAGAAGGAAACACTATATTTTAGCAAATTCAGCCGCTATGGCGCTATTCACGTAATTAGCGCGCTACAGGGCGTTATTACATTGTAGCGTGTAGCGTTATAGCGTTATAACGTTCAAATGATGAAAAATATCAAAAAAATAGGGAAGCACAGGTTTATTTTGTGGTTATTGCACGGTAGATGTAGGCTAGGTGCTCAGTGTTCAGAGTTAATATATGTTAAATAGATTGACTACAATTTGACATTCAGTTTAAAATTTGTGCTTCCTATCTGGCTAGATTATATGGTCGTATGCATCGTTCTGATGCAGAGGCCGGGGAGACCTCCCTTTTCGAAGAAAAAAAAATCTGGCTAGATTATGTCTCTCTACGATGGTGTCTTAAGGTACTGAAATACTTTATTTGTGGATATATTTGGCATTTTTTGCAAACGCTATTTTGAAATATAGCACGCTATAACTTGTGTAGCATTTTGAGAAGGGGCTCGCTATATTTTGTAGCGCGCTATTTTTTCGTTGGATTTAGTACATATGGGCTTGATGGGTGAAATCAGCACAAAAAAAATTTGCAAAGCTATAATGCGGCCCGTAACTGTTAGGACGATGCTAAACGTCGAGCGGCTGATGCGAGTGATCGGATGGCCTTGCAACTGGCCGTTGGATCAAGCATGCTAGTGTCATGCACTACTTGCCCTCTATCTCCTGCAGTCTTCCTCCGCAGTTGCAAGGCTATCTACGGCTTGTGTTTGAGATTTTGCCAAAATATCTGTTGTTGTTTGGAGTTTAACTTAAAAGCCGTAGGGTTCTAGCTTTGCCTCAGGCCCTCAAAATCGGAGGACCATCTCCGACAACCAGTATATGGAGCAAACGGCCCGTCGCACCAACTTAGTCTCCAACAGAACGAGGTGGACGGGCGGCCCTAGGTCACTGGCACCCAGGGCATGGAGATATTTCTCAGGAACACATGTATATAAACATTAGCTAGCGTATTAGTAGCCCACCTTTCCAATCCCTCTCTTCTATTTCCTCCAGAAATATCATACCCCCTCCGTTTCTAAATATAAGTCTTTGGGAAGATTCCACAATGGACTACATACGAAGCAAAATGAGTGAATCTCCAATCTAAAATGCATCTATGCACATCCGTATGCGGTCCATAGTGGAATCTCTACAAAGACTTATATTTAGGAACGGAGGGAGTACATTCTAAATAACCTTGGTGTAGCAAAAATTCATGCACATGTTAGTAAACAAATAAAAAAAGCTACTTAATCAACAACGCGAGTTTTATCTGTTTTTCAGATCTGAAAAATGTCATGATAGAATCCAAAAAGAAGTCACCCTAAAAATCGAAAAGGAAATACACGAACTGTAAAATTGAAGGCTTTTTGAGTACAAAGAAGGGCTGGATCACTGACCTTGAAGTTGAAGATCTCCTTGGGGATCCAGCTAGCTACTGGAGGAACAACCAAGTAGACGAGACGAGAGGCGAAGGAGGATTAGAATGGATCAGTTTGGGGTTGCATAGATAGAAAGGAGGAGAGGTCTTGGGGTTTCATCCATTGAAATGAGGAGAGGTGCAAGACGAGATGTTATGTATGGATGAGATCTACAGACATCAACTATAAATTAATATTGTCAGATTATGGTGATACACGTGATGGCTGACAGATCCCGCCTAGGTAACAACGGTAGTCTCGGTGTTGCTGAAAGTTTGAAGCGGGTCTCGAGACGAGAAAGGGAAAAGGACGACATGAACAGAATAGCTAAATTTTAAGACAAGTGCATGTGATGGCTCAGAGGTGCAGCGGTAGGTGAGCACTAAAATATGGGAAATCTGACAACGTCCTATTTGGTTATGTGTTAACAAACCATCCCTAATACTAATCGATAAAACTGTAAAATGAGCACCACTATATGCACACATTTTAGGTGAAGCATAGCCCATGTACAAAAGAGATGTAGAAATAGACGTCAGTTTGATCAGTTTCGCGAAAGGTTGCAGTTAGCGAGACCGCATCTGCCTCCCGGGTCGCTCCTCCACGCGACTCCGGAGGCCTTCCCAGCCGCCGCTCGAGAGGCCACCCGATCCTCCTCCCTTCCTCCCGCCGCCGGCTTGCGCCCGGAGGCCGACGGCGGTGGCGGGGGCTCTTCCTCCCTCCCGCGTCTCAGGGGTGGCGGGTGTTGGAAATATGCCCTAGAGGCAATAATAAATTGATTATTATTATATTTCCTTGTTCATGATAATCGTTTATTATCCATGCTAGAATTGTATTGATAGGAAACTCAGTTACATGTGTGGATACATAGACAACACCATGTCCCTAGTAAGCCTCTAGTTGACTAGCTCGTTGATCAATAGATGGTTATGGTTTCCTAACCATGGACATTGGATGTCGTTGATAACGGGATCACATCATTAGGAGAATGATGTGATGGACAAGACCCAATCCTAAGCCTAGCACAAGATCATGTAGTTCGTATGCTAAAGCTTTTCTAATGTCAAGTATCATTTCCTTAGACCATGAGATTGTGCAACTCCCGAATACCGTAGGAATACTTTGGGTGTGCCAAACGTCACAACGTAACTGGGTGGCTATAAAGATGCACTACGGGTATCTCCGAAAGTGTCTGTTGGGTTGGTACGAATCGAGACTGGGATTTGTCACTCCGTGTGACGGAGAGGTATCTCTGGGCCCACTCGGTAGGACATCATCATAATGTGCACAATGTGACCAAGGAGTTGATCACGGGATGATGTGTTATGGAACGAGTAAAGAGACTTGCCGGTAACGAGATTGAACAAGGTATCGGGATACCGACGATCGAATCTCAGACAAGTATCGTACCAATGGACAAAGGGAATTGCATACGGGATTGATTAAGTCCTTGACATCGTGGTTCATCCGATGAGATCATCGTGGAGCATGTGGGAGCCAACATGGGTATCCAGATCCCGCTGTTGGTTATTGACCGGAGAGTCATCTCGGTCATGTCTGCATGTCTCCTGAACCCGTAGGGTCTACACACTTAAGGTTCGGTGACGCTAGGGTTATAGAGATATTAGTATGCGGTAACCCGAAAGTTGTCCGGAGTCCCGGATGAGATCCCGGACGTCACGAGGAGTTCTGGAATGGTCCGGAGGTAAAGATTTATATATGGGAAGTCTTGTTTTGGTCGCCGGAAAAGTTTCGCGCATTATCGGTATTGTACTGGGAGTGCCGTAAGGGGTCCGGGGGTCCACCAAGGGGGTCCACCTGCCCTGGGGGCCACATGGGCTGTAGGGGTGTGCGCCTTGGACTATGTGGGCCAAGGGCACCAGCCCCAAGAGGCCCATGCGCTAAGAGATAAGGGAAAGGAAGAGACCTAAAGGGGGAAGGCACCTCCTAGGTGCCTTGGGGAGGATGGACTCCTCCCTGGCCGCACCCTTCCTTGGAGGAAGGGCCAAGGCTGTGCCCCCCCCTCTCCCTTGGCCCTATATATAGTGGGGGGAAGGGAGGGCAGCCGCACCTAAGCCCTGGCGCCTCCCTCTCCCTCCCGTGACACATCTCCCTCCTCCCGCAGCGCTTGGCAAAGCCCTGTTGGAATCCCGCTACTTCCACCACCACGCCGTCGTGCTGCTGGATCTCCATCAACCTCTCCTCCCCCTTTGCTGGATCAAGAAGGAGGAGACTTCGCTGCTCCGTACGTGTGTTGAACGCGGAGGTGCCGTCCGTTCGGCGCTAGGATCATCGATGATTTGGATCACGACGAGTACGACTCCATCAACCCCGTTCTCTTGAACGCTTCCGCTTAGCGATCTACAAGGGTATGTAGATGCACTCTCCTTCCCCTCGTTGCTGGTCTCTCCATAGATAGATCTTGGTGACACGTAGGAAAATTTTGAATTTCTGCTACGTTCCCCAACAGTGGCATCATGAGCTAGGTCTATTGCGTAGTTACTATGCACGAGTAGAACACAAAGTTGTTGACGGCGTTGATTTTGTTCAATATGCTTACCGTTACTAGTCCAATCTTGTTTCGACGGTATTGTGGGATGAAGCGGCCCGGACCGACCTTACACGTACTCTTACGTGAGACAGGTTCCACCGACTGACATGCACTAGCTGCATAAGGTGGCTAGCGGGTGCCAGTCTCTCCCACTTTAGTCGGAACGGATTCGATGAAAAGGGTCCTTATGAAGGGTAAATAGCAATTGGCATATCACGTTGTGGTTTTGCGTAGGTAAGAAACGTTCTTGCTAGAAACCCATAGCAGCCACGTAAAACATGCAAACAACAATTACAGGATGTCTAACTTGTTTTTGCAGGGTATGCTATGTGATATGATATGGCCAAGAAGAATGTGATGAATGATATGTGATGTATGAGATTGATCATGTTCTTGTAATAGGAATCACGACTTGCATGTCGATGAGTATAACAACCGGCAGGAGCCATAGGAGTTGTCTTTATTTATTGTATGACCTGCGTGTCATTGAACAACGCCATGTAATTACTTTACTTTATTGCTAACCGGTAGCCATAGTAGTAGAAGTAATAGTTGGCGAGCAACTTCATGGAGACACGATGATGGAGATCATGATGATGGAGATCATGGTGTCATGCCGGTGACAAGATGATCATGGAGCCCCAAGATGGAGATCAAAGGAGCTATATGATATTGGCCATATCATGTCACTATTATTTGATTGCATGTGATGTTTATCATGTTTTTGCATCTTATTTGCTTAGAACAACGGTAGTAAATAAGATGATCCCTCATTAAAATTTTAAGAAAGTGTTCCCCCTAAATGTGCACCGTTGCGAAAGTTCGTCGTTTCGAAGCACCACGTGATGATCGGGTGTGATAGATTCTTACGTTCGAATACAACAGGTGTTGACGAGCCTAGCATGTACAGACATGGCCTCGGAACACATGCAAAACACTTAGCTTGACTTGACGAGCCTAGCATGTATAGACATGGCCTCGGAACACAAGAGACCGAAAGGTCGAGCATGAGTCGTATGGTAGATACGATCAACATGAAGATATTCACCGATGTTGACTAGTCCGTCTCACGTGATGATCGGACACGGCCTAGTTGAATCGGATCATGTAATCACTTAGATGACTAAAGGGATGTCTATCTGAGTGGGAGTTCATAAGATGAACTTGATTATCCTGAACATAGTCAAAAGGTCTTCACAAATTATGTCGTAGCTCGCTTTTCAGTTCTACTGTTTAGATATGTTCCTAGAGAAAATTTAGTTGAAAGTTGATAGTAGCAATTATGCGGACTAGGTCCGTAAACTGTGGATTGTCCTCATTGCTTCTTAGAAGGCTTATGTCCTTAATGCACCGCTCAGTGTGCTGAACCTCGAACGTCGTCAGTGGATGTTGCGAACATCTGACATACACGTTTTGATAACTACGTGATAGTTCAGTTAAACGGTTTAGAGTTGAGGCACCGAAGACGTTTTGAAACGTCGCGAAACATATGAGATGTTTCGAGGGCTGAAATTGGGATTTCAGGCTCGTGCCCACGTCAAGAGGTATAAGACCTCCGATGAGTTTCTTAGCCCACAAACTAAGGGAGAAAAGCTCAATTGTTGAGCTTGTGCTCAGATTGTCTGAGTACAACAATCAAATCGAGTGGGGTTGATCTTCCAGATGAGATAGTGATGTTTCTCCGAAGTCATTACCACCAAGCTGCTAGAGCTTCGTGATGAACTATAATATATCAGGGACATATATGATGATCCTTGAGATATGCACGATGTTTGACACCACAAAAGTAGAAATCAAGAAGGAGCATCAATTGTTGATGGTTGGTGAAACCACTAGTTTCAAGAAGGGCAAGGGCAAGAAGGGATACTTCATGAAACGGCAATTCAGCTGCTGCTCTAGTGAAGAAACCCAAGGATGAACCCAAACCCGAGACTAAGTGCTTCTGTAATAAGGGGAACAGCCACTGGAGCAGAATTACCCTAGATACTTGGTAGATTAGAAGGCTGGCAAGGTCGATAGAAGTATATTGGATATACATTGTGTTGATGTGTACTTTACTAGTACTCCTAGTAGCACAAGGGTATTAGATACCGGTTCGGTTGCTAAGTGTTAGTAACTCGAAATAAAAGCTACGGAATAAACAGAGACTAGCTAAAGGTGAGCTGACGATATGTGTTGGAAGTGTTTCCAATGTTGATATGATCAAGCATCGCACGCTCCCTCTACCATCGAGATTGGTGTTAAACCTGAATAATTGTTACTTGGTGTTTGCGTTGAGCATAGACATGATTGTATTATGTCTATCTGGATACGGTTATTCATTTAAGGAGAATAATGGTTACTCTATTTATTTGAGTAATACCTTCAATGGTCTTGCACCTAAAATGAATGGTTTATTGAATCTCGATCGTAGTGATACACATGTTCATGCCAAAAGATATAAGATAGTAATGATAGTACCACCTACTTGTGGCACTGCTACTTAAGTCATATCGGTATAAAACGCATGAAGAAGCTCCATGTTGATGGATCTTTGGGCTCACTCGTTTTGAAAAGTTTGAGACATGCGAACCATGTCTATTGGTGTATATGCATGAAGAAACTCCATGCAAATGGACCGTTTGGACTCACTTGATTTTGAATCACTTGAGACATGCAAATCATACCACATGGGCAAGATGACTGAAAGCCTCGTTTTCAGTAAAATGGAACTAGAAAGCAACTTGTTGGAAGTAATACATTTTGATGTGTGCATTCCAATGAGTGTTGAGGCGTGTAGTGGATATCATTATGTTCTTACTTCACAGATGATTTGAGTAGATGTTGAGTACATTTACTTGATGAATCACGAGTCTGAATTATTGAAAGGTTCAAGTAATTTCAGGGTGAAGTTGAAAGATCGTCGTGACAAGAGGATAAAATATCTATGACATGATGATAGAGATGAATATCTGAATTACGAGTTTGGCACAGAATTAAGACATTGTGGAAATTGTTTCACAACTAATACAGCCTGGAACACCATAGTTTGATGGTGTGTCCGAACATCATAACTGCACCCTATTGGATATGATGCATACCATGATGTCTCTTATCGAATTACCACGATAGTTTATGGGTTAGGCATTAGAGACAACCACATTCACTTTAAATAGGGCACCACGTAATTCCGATGAGATGACACCATATGAACTATGGTTTAGAGAAACCTAAGCTGTCATTTCTTAAAAGTTTGGGGCTACGACGCTTATGTGAAAAAGTTTCAGGCTGATAAGCTCGAACCCAAAGCCGATAAATGCATCTTCATAGGACACCCAAAACAATTGGGTATACCTCCTGTCTCAGATCCGAAAACAATAAGGGATTGTTTCTAGAATCGGGTCCTTTCTCGAGGAAAGGTTTCTCTCGAAAGAATTGAGTGGGAGGATGGTGGAGACTTGATGTGGTTATTAAACCGTCTCTTCAACTAGTGTGTGGCAGGGCACAGGAAGTTGTTCCTGTGGCACCGACACCAATTGAAGTGGAAGCTTATGATAGTGATCATGAAACTTCAGATCAAGTCACTACCAAACCTCGTGGGATGACAAGGATGCGTGCTACTTCAGAGTGGTACATAATCCTGTCTTGGAAGTCATGTTGCTAGACAACAATGAACCTACGAGCCATGGAGAAGCGATGGTGGGCCCGGATTCCGATAAATGGCTCGAGGCCATAAAATCCGAGAGAGGATCCATGTATGAAAACAAAGTGTAGACTTTGGCAGAACGGATCGATGGTCGTAAGGCTGTTGAGTACAGATGGATTTTAAAAGGAAGACGGACAATGATGGTAAGTATCACCATTAAGAAAGCTCGACTTGTCGTTAATATGTTTTCCGACAAGTTCAAGGAGTTGACTACGATGAGACTTTCTCACTCGTAGCGATGCTAAGAGTCTGTTGGAATTATATTAGCGATTACTACATTATTTATGAAATCTTGCAGATAGGATGTCAAAACATTGTTTCCTCGATGATTTTCTTGAGGAAAGGTTGTATGTGATACAACCGGAAGGTTTTGTCAATCCTGGAAGATGCTAATAAGTATGCAAAGCTCCAGCAATCCTTCTGAGGACTGGAGTAAGCATCTCGGAGTTGGAATGTATGCTTTGATGAGATGATCAAAGATTTTGGGTGTATACAAAGTTTATGAGAAACTTGTATTTCCAAATAAGTGAGTGGGAGCACTATAGAATTTCTGATGAATATATGTTGTTGACATATTGTTGATCAGAAATGACGTAGAATTTCTGGAAAGCATATAGGGTTATTTGGAAAGTGTTTTTCAATGAAAAGCCTGGATTAAGCTACTTGAACATTGAGCATCAAGATCTATAAGGATAGATCAAAACACTTAATGGTACTTTCAAATGAGCACATACCTTGACATGATCTTGAAGGTGTTCAAGATGAATCAGTCAAATTAGGAGTTCTAGCCTGAGTTGTAAGGTATGAAGTTAAGACAGAATAGAGAGAAAGGACGAAGGTCATCCCCTATGCTTAAGACATAGGCTCTACAGTATGCTATGCTATGTACCGCACCTGAAGTGTGCCTTGCCATGACTCAGTCAAGGGGTACAAGAGTGATCCAAGAATGGATCACAGGACAGCGGTCAAAGTTATCCTTAGTAACTAGTGGACTAAGGAATTTTCTCGATTATGGAGGTGGTAAAAGAGTTCGTCGTAAAGGGTTACGCCGATGCAAACTTTGACACTAATCCAGATTATTCTGAGTAGTAAACTGGATTCGTATAGTAGAACAGTTATTTGAAATAGCTCCAAATAGAACGTGGTAGCTGCATCTAGGAGATGACATAGAGATTTGTAAAGCACACACGGATCTGAAAGATTCAGACCCGTTGACTATAACATCTCTCACAAGCATAACATGATCAAACCCAGAACTCATCGAGTGTTAATCACATGGAAATGTGAACTAGATTATTGACTCTAGTAAACTCTTTGGGTGGTAGTCACATGGGGATGTGACCTTGAGTGTTAATCACATATCGATGTGAACTGGATTATTGACTCTAGTGCAAGTGGGAGACTGTTGGAAATATGCCCTAGAGGCAATAATAAATTGATTATTATTATATTTCCTTGTTCATGATAATCGTTTATTATCCATGCTAGAATTTTATTGATAGGAAACTCAGATACATGTGTGGATACATAGACAACACCATGTCCCTAGTAAGCCTCTAGTTGACTAGCTTGTTGATCAATAGATGGTTATGGTTTCCTAACCATGGACATTGGATGTCGTTGATAACGGGATCACATCATTAGGAGAATGATGTGATGGACAAGACCCAATCCTAAGCCTAGCACAAGATCATGTAGTTCGTATGCTAAAGCTTTTCTAATGTCAACTATCATTTCCTTAGACCATGAGATTGTGCAACTCCCGAATACCGTAGGAATACTTTGGGTGTGCCAAATATCACAACGTAACTGGGTGGCTATAAAGGTGCACTACAGGTATCTCCGAAAGTGTCTGTTGGGTTGGCACGAATCGAGACTGGGATTTGTCACTCCGTGTGACGGAGAGGTATCTCTAGGCCCATTCGGTAGGACATCATCATAATGTGCACAATGTGACCAAGGAGTTGATAACGGGATGATGTGTTATGGAACGAGTAAAGAGACTTGCTGGTAACGAGATTGAACAAGGTATCGGGATACCGACGATCGAATCTCGGACAAGTATCGTACCGATGGACAAAGGGAATTGCATACGGGATTGATTAAGTCCTTGACATCGTGGTTCATCCGATGAGATCATCGTGGAGCATGTGGGAGCCAACATGGGTATCCAGATCCCGCTGTTGGTTATTGACCGGAGAGTCATCTCGGTCATGTCTGCATGTCTTCCGAACCCGTAGGGTCTACACACTTAAGGTTCGGTGACGCTAGGGTTATAGAGATATTAGTATGCGGTAACCCGAAAGTTGTTCGGAGTCCCGGATGAGATCCCGGACGTCACGAGGAGTTACGGAATGGTCCGGAGGTAAAGATTTATATATGGGAAGTCTTGTTTTGGTCGCCGGAAAAGTTTCGCGCATTATCGGTATTGTACCGGGAGTGCCGTAAGGGGTCCGGGGGTCCACCAAGGGGGTCCACCTGCCCCGGGGGGCCACATGGGCTGTAGGGGTGTGCGCCTTGGCCTATATGGGCCAAGGGCACCAGCCCCAAGAGGCCCATGCACCAAGAGATAAGGGAAAGGAAGAGTCCTAAAGGGGGAAGGCACCTCCTAGGTGCCTTGGGGAGGATGGACTCCTCCCTGGCCGCACCCTTCCTTGGAGGAAGGGCCAAGGCTATGCCCCCCCCGTCTCCCTTGGCCCTATATATAGTGGGGGGAAGGGAGGGCAGCCGCACCTAAGCCTTGGCGCCTCCCTCTCCCTCCCGTGACACATCTCCCTCCTCCCGCAGCGCTTGGCGAAGCCCTGTTGGAATCCCGCTACTTCCACCACCACGCCGTCGTGTTGCTGGATCTCCATCAACCTCTCCTCCCCCTTTGCTGGATCAAGAAGGAGGAGACGTTGCTGCTCCGTACGTGTGTTGAACCCGGAGGTGCCGTCCGTTCGGCGCTATGATCATCGGTGATTTGGATCACGACGAGTACGACTCCATCAACCCCGTTCTCTTGAACGCTTCCGCTTAGCGATCTACAAGGGTATGTAGATGCACTCTCCTTCCCCTTGTTCCTGGTATCTCCATAGATAGATCGTGGTGACATGTAGGAAAATTTTGAATTTCTGCTACGTTGCCCAACAGCGGGGCCCCAACATGCGTGGAGGTGCGGCCGATCTAAAAGCGGCGGCGATGGCTTCGACGGCGGTGGCGGTCGGCCTTGCCTCGGGCCACGGCTGCTGCAGCGGCTGGCCTGGATTGGGCGGCGGCGCGATGCGGTCTTCAGCGGCATGTCATCTAGCTTTAGATCGGCGACGGTGTCGAGGGCCTAGTGGACTGCTTGGCGGCACATGGCAGATCTGTTCTGGCCGGTGTAGCTAGTGGTGGTGGTCATCTTCTTCATCGGAGGTGGCCGGCCAGAGGCTTGGTGATTCGATCTCGAGTTCCATCATCTAGTCCCGGCTACGAGTTGGGGAGACATGGTTGATACGTGTCCAACATATCTATAATTTTTGAATGCTCCATGCTATATTATCTACTGTTTTGGACTATATTGGGCTTTATTTTCCACTTTTATATTATATTTGGGACTAACCTATTAACCGGAGGCCCAGCCCAGAATTGTTGTTTTTTTGCCTATTTCAGTGTTTCGAAGAAACGGAATATCAAACGGAGTCCAAACAGAAAAATCCTTTTTGGAACGTGATTTTCTCACCGGATAAGACCCAGGAGACTTGGACCCTACGCCAAGGCATCGAAGAGGCGGTCACGAGGGTAGGGGGCGCCCCCCCCTAGGGCGTGCCCCCTGCCTCGTGGGCCCCTCAAAGCTCCACCGACATACTTCTTTCTCCTATATATACCCGCGTACCCCCAAACGAACAGATACGGAGCCAAAAACATAATTCCACCGCCGTAACTTTCTGTATCCACGAGATCCCATCTTGGGGCCTGTTCCGGAGCTCCGCCGGAGAGGGCCGTCATCACGGAGGGCTTCTACATCATCATAGCCTCTCCGATGAAGTGTGAGTAGTTTACCTCAGACCTTCGGGTCCATAGTTATTAGCTAGATGGCTTCTTCTCTCTTTTTGGATCTCAATACAATGTTCTCCCCCTCTTCTGTGGAGATCTATTCGATGTAATCTTCTTCTTTTGCGGTGTGTTTGTTGAGACCGATGAATTGTGGGTTTATGATCAAGTCTATCTATGAATAATATTTGAATCTTCTCTGAATTCTTTTATGTATGATTGGTTATCTTTGCAAGTCTCTTCAAATTATCCGTTTGGTTTGGCCAACTAGATTGGTAGTTCTTGCCATGGGAGAAGTGCTTAGCTTTGGGTTCGATCTTGCGGTGTCCTTTCCCAGTGACAGAAGGGGCAGCAATGCACGTATTGTATCGTTGCCATCGAGGATAACAAGATGGGTTTATTTCATATTGCATGAATTTATCTCTCTACATCATGTCATCTTTCTTAAAGCGTTACTTTGTTTTTAACTTAATACTCTAGATGCATGCTGGATAGCGGTCGATGAGTGGAGTAATAGTAGTAGATGCAGAATCGTTTCGATCTACTTGTCACGGACGTCATGCCTATATACATGATCATGCCTAGATATTCTCATAACTATGCTCAATTCTGTCAATTGCTCAACAGTAATTTGTTCACCCACCGTAGAATACTTATGCTTTCGAGAGAAGCCACTAGTGAAACCTATGGACCCTGGGTCTATTCTCATCATATCAATCTCCATCACTTTAATTTTGCTTTGCTTTTTTACTTTGTATTTTACTTTTCACTTTGCATCTCTATACCAAAAATACCAAAAATATTATCTATTGGATCTCACTTTCGTAAGTGACCGTGAAGGGATTGACAATCCCTAATCGCGTTGGTTGCGTTGAGCTCTTTGTGTTGTGTAGGTACGAGGGACTTGCGCGTGGCCTCCTACTGGATTGATACCTTGGTTCTCAAAACCTGAGGGAAATACTTACGCTACTCTGCTGCATCATCCTTTCCTATTCGGGGAAATCCAACGCAAGCTCAAGAGGTAGCAATGGTTGCGGTGAAAACCGACCCGACGGCAGTGTAAGTGCATCTAGTGCCCCTTAGTGATTTTGGTGTATTGAAGACTTATAGGTTAAGGATCTAATGTGTTTATGAGTGTACATAGGTCTATAAGTCTATGAGGAGCTTGATATTTACAGAGAAAGTCGACCCCTAAAAATGAAGTTCTTCGACTGAAGACTTTGATATTTTGAAGACTTTCTGAAGACTTTGAAAGTGAAGAAATTGGTGTGACCTTAAAGACTTGGTATTCATTTGAGGAACATGAAGCTTGAAGACTTTTGTTTTCGTAGTTTCATTTTCTCTTTCTTGAGTCATAGGAAACACCGTACTGTTAAAGGGGGTCGAGGAAATACTAAGGAGAAAATTTCCAAGTGATGCTCAACTCAAATCCTACACCTACCAATCCCTTCGAGTGAAGCCATTGGAAATCTCATACAGTTCAGTCAATTTCTTCAGTGACAGAGACGCAGATCTTCTGGTCACTGAGGACTTTGTTCTGACTGAGGAGTTAGGAATTCGCCAGTGCGAATTGCCTACACAGTGAGGAACATGATAGCCCTGAGGAATTTGTATCTCAAATTTCCGACCATTGCTGTGCTACGCGCCAGCTGTCCCAAAATATCTTATCCATCCAACGGTCATATCATTGAAGGGCATTTATTTCTTATCATGTCAGGCTGCTCCCTAGGCTATAAATAGCCGCCCCCTACAACCACTAGCTGGTTGGCTGCTCCGCAAGAAACTGACACTTGTCAATTGAGAGCATCCCATCCTCCGAGGACTTTGAGCGAAAATCATCAAGTGAGGAAAATCCAAACCCAAACCCAAACACCTACAAACCCAAAGTGATTGAGCATCACTGAAGAGATTGATCCTGCGTGGATCCGATGCTTGTTACCTTTCAAGACTGTGCTTCTTCCAGACGGTTAGGCGTCATGGTCTAGAGCATCCAAGAGGAATTTTGGATCGCTGAGTGACCGAGTTTGTGAAGGTTTGGAAGTCACCTAAAGACTTACCACGAGTGATTGGGCGAGGACTGTGTGTCCTTAGCTCAAGGAGAATACGGTGAGGACTGTGTGTCCGGGACTGTGTGTCCTCGAGTTTAAATACTCAGCCGCTCCAACCAGACGTACAACTGAGACAGCAGTTGGAACTGGTCTACCAAATCATTGTCTTCACCAAGCTTACTGGTTCTATTTCCTCAACACTTTCATTTCTTCATTACTATGTTGTGAGTTTGTTCATATCTGTGTTTGAAGACTTTGACCGAAGACTTTCTCCATTTCCCCAGTTCAATTTCTTCAGTCTGTTTGTCTTCATCTTGTGCTATCCTGTGTTTACGCTTTCTGTACTCAGTGTTTGTCTTCATTTCATCATGATGACCATGCATGTATTCTGCTATGTTTACTTCTGAGTACTTATTCCGCTGCTAGTAGTTCTTCGCTAAGGAATTTCCTCACTAGCAAATTCCTCAGTGAAGAATTTTATAAAAATCGCCTATTCACCCCCCCTCTAGTCGATATAACGCACTTTGAATTGGTATCAGAGCGAGGTACTCCCTTATTCTGTGTGATTTTGGTTTAACCGCCTGGAGTTTTAGTTATGTCGACCGCAGGTATGATCAAGGTCTCTGCTGGGTGTCCTACCTTTGATGGGACGGACTACCCCTACTGGAAGAACAAGATGCGCATGCATCTTGAGGCAATTGATAACGATCTCTGGTACGTTGTGGAAAATGGTGTTCCCTCCGTCTCACCCTCACTGAACGCTACCGACGTGAAGAAATTCAAGCAACTCGATTACCAAGCGAAGAATATCATATGTGGCCATCTGAGTAAAGGACAGTATGGTAGAGTGAGTGCTTTGGAAACTGCTAAGCTTATCTGGGATAGGCTGTCCAAGGTCAAGGAAGGAGTTTCAACTCAGCGTGATTCTCGAGTTGATGTTCTTCGCAATCTCTTCAACCGCTTCAAAAGACTCAACAATGAAAATGTTCAGCAAACCTTCGATCGCCTCACTGACATCTCAAATGAGCTTCAAGCACTTGGCGCTACAGACATCACCGACCATGAGGTGGTGAAGAAATTGTTGAGATCGCTTGATTCTTCTTTTGATACTCTGGCACTGATGATACAAGAGCGTGCTGATTACAAGTCACTTGACCCCGCTGATATCCTCGAGAGACTAAACACTCATGAGTTCCAGCTTGCTGAAAAGAGAGATCTCTATGGTTCGAGCTATGGCAGATCACGTGCACTGAAGGCCAAGGCAGTATCAGAATCTAAAGATGAAGACTCTGGTAGCAGCCTTGGTGATCCTGAAGAATTGAGTCATGATCTAGCACTGCTTGTGAAGAAATTCCAGAAGTTCTCAAGACATGGTCGTTTTGGAAAACCCTCAAGGAGCAATGATTCCTCATCCAGTGACTACAAGAAGAGGCTTTGTCACAAGTGCAAGAAACCAGGACATTACATTCAAGATTGTCCTCAGTGGGAAAAGGAATCAAAGAAGAAGAAATACAAGGATTACAGTTCTGATGATGCGAAGAAAAAGAAGAAGTCTTCAAAATCTTCATCTTCAAAATCCTCAAAGTCTTCATCTCACAAGAAGAGCAGCTCCAAGAAGGCTCGGGCATTCATTGGCAAGGAAATGGACTCTGAAGCTGAATCTGAGGAACAAGAGGAAGAGGAGGCTTCTAAGGACTCTGAATTAGGTGTGGCAAGCCTAGCCCTCGCTACCGCATTCGTCAGCAAGTCTATCTTCAACGCTGAAGAAAATGATCTCACCAACAAGGCTGATGAAGGCAACGATGACTACGCTCCCACCTATTGCTTCATGGCAAAGGGTGCCAAGGTACCTAGATATACCTCCTCTGAGTCTAGTGAAGATGAATCTGATGACAATCTTAAGCCTAGCTACTCTAAACTTGCTAAGATTGCTGTGAAACAACAAAAGGCTTTTGAAAAGGTTCAAACCATGCTAGACAAAAGTGATGATATGTTGGGTGAAGAAATGGATCGCACTAAAGCCTTGACTGAAAATCTTCAGAGACTTCAGACCAGGTTTGACAACCTTCAAGGTCATCATAACACTCTCTTTTCTGATCATGAGAAGCTTTCTTATGAATTTCTTCAAAGAAAGCAAGATCTTGAACAGCTAAGAGTGAGTTATGAAGATCTTCAGAAGGAGCGCGATTCATTACTTGCTCAACAAATCAGTGCTGCTCGGGAAGAATTTATTCCTCCATGTTTAAAATGCATTGAACGAGAATCTGCTAATTCTTCACCTGAATGGTCAAATGCTTCTAATGTTACAAATTCTTCACCTGCCTCTGCTATCACTAATTCCTCATCTGAGGATACTGCTAGTATCACTGACGATGCAGGGCTGAAGGAATTGTACATGACAGGCATGTACAAAAGCCTCAAAGGGCATCAGACTCTTTGTGATGTGTTTAAAAAGCAGATCCTCAACAGGAACCCCAGGAAAGAAGGTATTGCCTTTGAGAGGAAACTCAATGCTGATGGTACATATTGGTGTTGGGGAACGTAGTAATTTCAAAAAATTTCCTACGCACACGCAAGATCATGGTGATGCATAGCAACGAGAGGGGAGAGTGTTGTCTACGTACCCTCGTAGACCGAAGCAGAAGCGTTGACGCAACGTAGAGTAAGTAGTCGTACGTCTTCCCGATCCGACCGATCCAAGCACCGTTACTCCGGCACCTCCGAGTTCTTAGCACACGTACAGCTCGATGACGCTCCCCGGGCTCCGATCCAGCAAAGCTTCGGGGATGAGTTCCGTTAGCACGATGGCATGGTGACGATCTTGATGTTCTACCGTCGCAGGGCTTCGCCTAAGCGCTGCTACAATATGACTGAGGTGGAATATGGTGGAGGGGGGCACCGCACACGGCTAAGGAACGATCACGATGATCAACTTGTGTGTTCTAGGGTGCCCCCTACCCCCGTACATAAAGGAGGGAGGGGGAGGTGCGGCCGGCCCCAAGGGGTGCGCCTGGAGGAGTCCTACTCCCACCGGGAGTAGGACTCCCCCCTCTCTTGCCTTGTTGGAGAAGGAAAGGGGGAAGGAGAAGAGGAAAGGGGGGCGCCGCCCCCCCCCCTTCCTTGTCCTATTCGGACTAGGGGGGAGGGGGCGCGCGGCCTGCCCTGGCCGGCCCCTCTCTTCTCCCTTATGGCCCATGAAGGCCCATTAACCCCCCCCCCCCCCCCCCGGGGGGGGGGGGGGTCCGGTAACCCCCGGTACTGCGGTAAAATGCCGATTTCACTCGGAACGATTCCGATGTCCAAATATAGGCTTCCAATATATCGATCTTTATGTCTCGACCATTTCGAGACTCCTCGTCATGTCCGTGATCACATCCGGGACTCCGAACAACCTTCGGTACATCAAAATACATAAACTCATAATGAAACTGTCATCGTAACTTTAAGCGTGCGGACCCTACGGTTCGAGAACAATGTAGACATGACCGAGACACGTCTCCGGTCAATAACCAACAGCGGGACCTGGATGCCCATATTGGCTCCTACATATTCTATGAAGATCTTTATCGGTCAGACCGCATAACAACATACGTTGTTCCCTTTGTCATCGGTATGTTACTTGCCCGAGATTCGATCATCGGTATCCAATACCTAGTTCAATCTCGTTATCGGCAAGTCTCTTTACTTGTTCCGTAATACATCATCTCACAACTAACACATTAGTTGTAATGCTTGCAAGGCTTATGTGATGTGCATTACCGAGAGGGCCCAGAGATACATCTCCGACATTCGGAGTGACAAATCCTAATCTCGAAATACGCCAACCCAACAAGTACCTTTGGATACACCTGTAGAGCACCTTTATGATCACCCAGTTACGTTGTGATGTTTGGTAGCACACAAAGTGTTCCTCCGGTAAACGGGAGTTGCATAATTTCATAGTCATAGGAACATGTATAAGTCATGAAGAAAGCAATAGCAACATACTAAACGATCGGGTGCTAAGCTAATGGAATGGGTCATGTCAATCAGATCATTCAACTAATGATGTGACCTCGTTAATCAAATAACAACTCTTTGTTCATGGTTAGGAAACATAACCATTTTGATTAACGAGCTAGTCAAGTAGAGGCATACTAGTGACACTCTGTTTGTTTATATATTCACACATGTATTATGTTTCCGGTTAATACAATTCTAGCATGAATAATAAACATTTATCATGATATATGAGGAAATAAATAATAACTTTCTTATTGCCTCTAGGGCATATTTCCTTCAGTCTCCCACTTGCACTAGAGTCAATAATCTAGATTACACAGTAATGATTCTAACACTCATGGAGCCTTGGTGTTGATCATGTTTTGCTCGTGGAAGAGGCTTAGTCAACGGGTCTGCTACATTCAGATCCGTATATATCTTGCAAATCTCTATGTCTCCCACCTGGACTAGATCCCGGATGGAATTGAAGCGTCTCTTGATGTGCTTGGTTCTTTTGTGAAATCTGGATTCCTTTGCCAAGGCAATTGCACCAGTATTGTCACAAAAGATTTTCATTGGACCCGATGCACTAGGTATGACACCTAGATCGGATATGAACTCCTTCATCCAGACTCCTTCGTTTGCTGCTTCCTCGGATGATCCTTGGTCTGTTGGTCCTCGAAGAAACAGAACTGTGTATCACTGTCTACTGCTGAAGCTGAGTACATTGCTGCTGGTTCTTGCTGTGCTCAACTGCTGTGGATGAAGCAAACACTCAAGGACTATGGCGTCAACGTGAAGAATGTACCTCTCCTCTGTGAAAATGAGAGTGCCATCAAGATTGCTCACAACCCAGTTCAGCACTCGAAGACAAAGCACATTCAGATTCGTCATCATTTTCTTTGTGATCATGTGTTAAAGGGCGACATTTCTATTGAGCATGTGAAGACTGAAGAACAGCTAGCCGATATCTTCACTAAGCCCTTGGATGAGAAGAGATTTAGCAAGTTGCGGTGTGAGCTAAATATCTTAGAGTCTTCGAATGTACTTTGAAAAGGCACTCATCCTAACACTTATGCAAAATTGATGACTTAGTTGTGCAACACATGAAGAAACGTTTTTCTTCAATCAATGAAGAATAACACTCTAAGTGTGAAGAAATTAATGAAGAATTTGATTCTCGGAACCCTACGATAATTGTACGCGGTGTCTGAAATCAACATTCTTATACGGTGGGTCACGCCACCACAAAAGTTGAAAATCTTCAATTTGAGTTTTTCCTCAGTTTTGAAATTCCTCAGTTGTTCAAATTCTTCAAATTGAAAAATCTTCACTTGTGCCGTCGTTTTTTTTCATAGGCTATATATATATATTTGAGTTTATGTCCTCTACAGCATTCACTTATAGCTATTTCTTCAAGTTGGTTTTTCTGCTAAGTGAATGTGATCGGATCCTTCCCCTCTATGCTATACTCAATCCAATCTATTCACAAATTCTTCATGTGCGTTCTATTTGAAACTCGTTCAAAATCTTCACTGTGTCCTTGTCAGCTGAAGAAATTGCGAACGGAACGTTAAAAGTAATCTTATCCAAATTTTCGGTTTTTGCCACTCAAACCATTCCGCATCCCACGATGCATTATTCTATTCACCCACGATCTCCACTACACAGTACGTGGGTGACACATGTCGTGAGAAGGAGAACGGTCAGGGGCAAGTTCGTCCCAAATCTTCGGGTGAACAATTTTTCACCATGGCTATAAATACCCCTGTCCCCTTCCTCACTTCTTTTACTCCGCTTGATCTCACTCCTGCTCGAGCTTCCCAAACCTTAGCGCCACCGCTACTCCATCGTCACCGGTGAGGAAGAGCTTCACTGCCTCGACCTCGTCGCCGTCGTACTCGCGCCGACCGCGGAAATCTTCACCTCCGCCGCCGCCATAGACGTCTTCCTCCGCCGAGTTAGGGCGTGGAAGATCTACATCGACAAACTTCACTGTTTCACCTCACAGTTCATCGTGTTCTTCGTTCAGGGTAATTAAAAGTTACTTTTACTACCCTCTTTGATTCGAAACTTTTCTACAAAATCTTCAAAAGGTGTTTTATTTCCCAAATCCTCACACACAAAACACCTCACAAATCTTCTGTTCTTGATTCATTTCTCTAAGCCTTATTTTCTTCAAGATTCCTCAATTGTGTGGATCTCCGATCTATACAACTCTGGAACCTAAGACAAAGCATGCTTAGTGAAATTCCTCACGACGCTTTGGTCAAATTCCTCAAACTTGTTCTTTTTGAAAAACCTTCTGAGAACGCATATGACCTCTCCAAATTCCTCGCAACTACATTCTGTTCATAGGTACTCATGTCCGCTGTTGAATCATTAGGTTCTCATCAACTTAACTCGTTTGCAGCGTTCCTTGAAGAAAAACTGCATACTTCTTCAAAGAATTCTATTGTTCAAATTCCTCAGCTGAAGAATATGGCAGATGGTAAGAAGCCGCAGAAAGGAGGAAAGAAACCTGAGGTCATGACTACTTTTGAGATCCCTAAGGATATCTATGCTGAGTACTGCACACCTGATGAAGCCAAGTTTGGCAAAGAGAACAAAAATCAGCGCAAGGTGCGCATTCAGAGGATTGAACGGAGATGGGCACGTGAATGGAGGGAGTACAGATATGTTACTCCAAAGTACATGAGGAAATTCGCTCTCAACCCTCCATGCCCAAGACTTCCACTGGCACCTGGCCAAGTTGCTGATCCCACTAGCCTCAAACGTGGTGAGGACTTTCCTAAAGAATGGGCCAGGCGTCAAGCCAAATTGGCAAGACAAGCTAGAGAAGCAGTGAGGAAATTCAACGAAGATTCTGCTGCTGCTGATGCCACTGAGGCCTCTGTCAAGCCGAGGAAATCAATGGCTAAGAAGCCTGCGCGTAAGCCAAGTGCTTCACCAATAATGCCCTCATGGCCAAGTTCCTCAGCTGCGCCCTCACGGCGAGGAACGTCAAAATCTTCAAGACCAATTCCTCAAGTTGCTCCTGCTCCTTCAAAATCCTCAGCACCTCCTCCAAAGTCCTCAGCAGCTCCGACAAAATCCTCAGCACTTGTGCATCTTGCCACGTGCCAAAGGACTGCAGGCATCTCAATTGCTTCTGGTGTCTCAGCAAGTTCCTCAGCTGCGCCAAATTCTTCATCTGGCCCAACTTTGCTGAAGACTAAGGCAACAACTGGACGAGGTCCTCGGCCAAGTCCCAAGAAGAAACAGGTCACCTTCCAAGAGCCACCTGAAGATGATGAGGCTGATGATGATGAACTTGCAGAAATCATCAGAGGCAGGCAGGAAAGGGACGCTAGAGCCAAAGGCACACCTGTGCCACTGCTTTTGAATCCTAGAGCGATACTCGATTATATTGATCTCTGGCATAAGGACCCAAATTCACCTATGCCTGACTTCAAGTTGACACCTGGTCAAAATCACATGCTGACTCATTTCATCCAAGAGGAGAAATGGAAATATGATAGGGCCAGAGAGATCAAGAAATCACAGTACAGAAAAGAGAAACTGCTGAAGAAAAATGTTGTTAAGATGACACCTGACGAACTTATCAAGATGCAGGCTGAAATCAAAGCCCTCAGCGACAAGTTCAATGCCTACTATGCTGATTGGCAGGGAGCCAAAGTCAGGTTTGTGAAACTGACTGAAAAGTTCACAAATGTTGCAGCCCCATCGCAACAAGAAGTTCCTCAAGCTGAAGCTTCTGCTCAGCCAAATGAAGAACATGCCAGCACCGCTGATGAAGTTCAGGCTGCTTAAGAAAATGCTAGTTCCAGGGCTGATGACTCCACTCCAGCCGCTGAAGAAATTGCAAGGGCATCCACTAGTGATGCGCCCAAAGAAACTGAAGAAGTCAGGACAAGTGCATCAGTTGCGCCTGAGGAAATTCAAACAGATTCCTCAGCTCCACCTGCGCCTACACCAACTCCAATCCTTCCATCTGCATCAGATGTGAAGAAGACCAAGGCTGTAGAGCGAGCTGCAGTGAAGAAAAGGAAAGCATCAAGTGCTTCAGAATCTTCAGCTCCAAAGAAGATGAAGCCTATGACCAGCTCTTATGAAAATCTGATTGATGTTGTTCCGATTTCCACCATGTCATCAAAGGACCTTATTCCTTTTGATGAAAAATATGTGATCCCAAGCGGCTCTGATGAAGAAACTCAATTTGCTGCTTCTTCAGAGTAGATTGATGAAGAAATTGAAGTGGATGTGACCCCTTCAACTCCAGTGGTTTCATCACCAATGCCTCAGTTTACTGCTGAAGAGGCTGGTGTTGAAAAAATTGATGATGAAGATGTGGACATTGGAAGCACAACTCCAGTGATGAATGACGACTTTTGGGAAAGTCAGCATCCCAATTCTCCACTCTTCACCCACTGCAGCAAATCCCTCACTCCCCTGCACCGACAGTTCAAATGGGCTCTGAAGAAACTCATCCCACCTCATCTGTCCGTGAAGAAATTCCAGCCACTAGTGCTAAAGAAACTGCTGCTGCAGAGAATGTGACTGCACCTGAGGAGGAACCTGAAATTCCTCAGCCTGAAGAACCTGAGCTCGCGATTCCTGAGGTAGTGATGCAACTCACTGACACTCCTCTGCCCAAGCCAAAGGATCCGTTCTCAAGAAAACAAAAGTTCAAGGCTGAAGATTTCTTTGGTGAGCATGTATTCTTCACAGACTACAACCCCTATGACTCTGCTCGCATAAGGAAGAGGCGTTTCTGGACTGCTAGTCAAGCCAACTTCTATTCCTCGGTGCTGTTCAACAAAGACAAAGTCTTCGACCATGCACATATTCCTCATGTAGACACGGAGTCTTTGCCGTGCTTCACGCTAGTCCTCAGTGTTCTCTATGATGCTGGGCTGCTCAATTTCTGCACTGACATTTGTGACTGGAATGAAGAACTCATTCTTCAGTTCTAAGCAACGCTGCACATCACTGGCAACTCTGAAGATGTGAATTCATGGGTTCTGGACTGGATGACTGAGAACACTCACTACAAGGCACCAGCGTCTGAATTGCTTCGTGCCCTTCCTCTAAGTCCTCCCCTTGAAGATGCACGTTGTGTTTACAACAAACCTGATCTTTCAAATCATTATATGCAAGTGCTGATGAAGCCTTTGAAGCCAGGGCAGGCCCCTCGAACCAAATTCCTCGTCAAGGAATTACTGTATGTGCCTCGGACCGTCTATCGCATTCTGTCGAAGACAATGAGTCCTATCAAAGGCCACGACTCAAATGATGAAGAAGTCATTGGTATCATGAAGAATATGCTTTTCGACATCATTCATGGCGTTCCCGTCAACTTCCATGATTTCTTCATGAGGACTCTGGCAAACATTGCAATGTCACCATTTGAGCTGAAGCCTTATGCACCATGGATTATGAGATTCATCAGGACAAGGTCTTCACTAAATTACAAAGCTGACACTCTGAACCACTACAGCTACTTGCCTCCAATTGAAGTCCTCAAAAGGACATTTTCCTCAGCTGAAGAAAAGGGCAAGGCAGCTGCTGTGATAGATGAAGGCATTCGTCCATTGGATGGTCAATTTTACAAGGCTGCATCCTACTCCACCAATGATGACTCTGCCACACATGACTCTTCCGCCAACAATGCCAAGCAAAATCCTCAAGCCATAGCACCCAGGGTGATGACTGATCGTGAGTTACTCCTCAGTCTTCATCAGAAGGTTGATCGCAATCACAAATGGGTTAAGCGTCAGTTTGGTTCAATTCTTCACAACATGACTTCAACACACAATGCAGTGAAGAAAAACCACTACTACCTCCATGAAACCCTCAACCGCACCTGGGCTGTTCTGTCTCAAGTCTACAGCGCTGAAGATCTGAAGAAAATGGGTCTCAAAGAAGACTTTGACTGGTCTGCACCTCCTCTGAAGAAATACAAGAAGGTCAAGGTTCCTTCCTTGGTGGACAGCTCCTATTCTTCATCGCGTGAGACTGATGAAAATGAAGACTTGGATGACACTGCGGTAGGCCCTACTTCAACGACCGACCGCTACAACGCTGGCGCTCCTTCATCAACTTGATTATCTTCAGGGGCGTTAGTCCTCAATTTCGATCCTTTTGGTCATTCAATGACAAAGGGGGAGAAATTTGAGTTAGTCTTCAAACGGGTCTATTATAAGGGCGTTTTTTTGCTAAGTTACAACTCTCGTTCTTCTGAAACTTTATTGGATCGAGTTGTAATCTTAAACCCGATGGTGCTCTGATACTTTTGATGCACTGTGCTCTGATACTTTTGATGCACTATTCTGCATGCTTATTCCTCGTTAATATTATTGCACGCATGCTGAATTTCATCAGGCACCATATTTCATCATGCATTTCAAATTCTTCATATTATATATCAAATGCGTGTATGAATTACAAGATATAGGGGGAGATCTCCATGATTCAATTCTTCAAGTGTGCATTGCTTCAAAAGCAAATTCCTCACTATCCACATCTTCAGGGGGAGTTCTTCTATATCTTGCAATCAAATTCCTCAATATCAGTATTTACACTTCATATATTTATCCCCGTTGAAAACTTAACCTATATTGTCATCAATCACCAAAAAGTGGGAGATTGTAAGTGCATCTAGTGCCCCTTAGTGATTTTGGTGTATTGAAGACTTATAGGTTAAGGATCTAATGTGTTTATGAGTGTACATAGATCTATAAGTCTATGAGGAGCTTGATATTTACAGAGAAAGTCGACCCCTAAAAATGAAGTTCTTTGACTGAAGACTTTGATATTTTGAAGACTTTGAAGTGAAGAAATTGGTGTGACCTTGAAGACTTGGTATTCATTTGAGGAACATGAAGCGTGAAGACTTTTGTTTTCATAGTTTCATTTTCTCTTTCTTGAGTCATAGGAAACACCGTACTATTAAAGGGGGTCGAGGAAATACTAAGGAGAAAATTTCCAAGTGATGCTCAACTCAAATCCTACACCTACCAATCCCTTCGAGTGAAGCCATTGGAAATCTCATACAGTTCAGTCAATTTCTTCAGTGACAAAGACGCAGATCTTCTGGTCACTGAGGACTTTGTTTTGACTGAGGAGTTAGGAATTCGCCAGTGCGAATTGCCTACACAGTGAGGAACATGATAGCCCTGAGGAATTTGTACCTCAAATTTCCGACCGTTGCTGTGCTACGCGCCAGCTGTCCCAAAATATCTTATCCATCCAACGGTCATATCATTGAAGGGCATTTATGTCTTATCATGTCGGGCTGCTCCCTAGGCTATAAATAGCCGCCCCCTACAACCACTAGCTGGTTGGCTGCTCTGTGAGAAACTGACACTTGTCAATTGAGAGCATCCCATCCTCCGAGGACTTTGAGCGAAAATCATCAAGTGAGGAAAATCCAAACCCAAACCCAAACACCTACAAACCCAAAGTGATTGAGCATCACTGAAGAGATTGATCCTGCGTGGATCCGACGCTTGTTACCTTTGAAGACTGTGCTTCTTCCAGACGGTTAGGTGTCATGGTCTAGAGCATCCAAGAGGAATTGTGGATCGCCGAGTGGCCGAGTTTGTGAAGGTTTGGAAGTCACCTGAAGACTTACCACGAGTGATTGGGCGAGGACTGTGTGTCCTTAGCTCAAGGAGAATACGGTGAGGACTGTGTGTCCGGGACTGTGTGTCCTCGAGTTTAAATACTCAGCCGCTCCAACCAGACGTACAACTGAGACAGCAGTTGGAACTGGTCTACCAAATCATTGTCTTCACCAAGCTTACTGGTTCTATTTCCTCAACACTTTCATTTCTTCATTACTGTGTTGTGAGTTTGTTCATATCTGTGTTTGAAGACTTTGACCAAAGACTTTCTCCATTTTCTCAGTTCAATTTCTTCAGTCTGTTTGTCTTCATCTTGTGCTATCCTGTGTTTATGCTTTCTGTACTCAGTGTTTGTCTTCATTTCATCATGATGACCATGCATGTATTCTGCTATGTTTACTTCTGCTAGTAGTTCTTCGCTAAGGAATTTCCTCACTAGCAAATTCCTCAGTGAAGAATTTCATAAAAATCGCATATTCACCCCCCTCTAGTCGATATAACGCACTTTCAGGCAGGCGATGGCGGCGTTCTACGCCGTTACCTTGATGAAGGCATCGTCGTGTAACTACTGTCGACCCACCCGTGCTGCTACGGGGAAACCCTAGGACCTGGTGTTCCAGATCGGACGATGGCGGCATTGCGGTGTCGTTTCTCTCTTGGGAGCATAGTTTGTGGAGCAGAGCTAGAAGTCAGAGGCAGGAGGTGGAGCGGCTTCGTCTTGCGTGGAGCTTCGGTGGAGATGTCAAGTCATGCCTGACCGACAGGTGCTACGCTTTGTTATGCCTGGTCGGCAAGTGCTACGCACGACAGATCTTCCAAAGACTTCAAGCTGTGTCGGCTGGTGGTACTTGGCAGCATGGTGCTGAGGTGTATCAATGGCGACCGCGACGTGCTCAGCTGTTTGCGCGCAGGGAGGAGGTGCCGTTGGGCGCCATGGTGGCGTCGACGATAGCTGGACCGAGCAAGGTTGATGCATCAGTACAGTTATAAAGATTTAGCGGTGGCAGTTGGCGGCGGCGGCCTATGAGAGCACGCCGGACCGGTGAGACCCATGCCTGGCAGGCGTCCTGGATGGGACGTCAGGTCTTAGATGTTAGGTTTGGCTGCGATGTCTGTTTGGTATTAGGCCCAGGCTATCTGCGCCCCTTCATCAACTGGATAGGTCTAGCGACAGTTTGTTGCTTAGACGACGGCTTTAGTCTTATTATTGTATTACTTTGTAAGGTCTTGTGAGAATAATTAATAAAATGGCGGTATGCATCGCCCAGATGCAGAGGCCGGGGGTCATCCTCCTTTTCTAAAAAAAATAGACGTCAGTTTGCGAACAAATGGATGGAGCCACTGGTAGGTGAAAAGAAAAGGAAGTTAAAGAGAAAATATGCTACATTTTAGGAGGAGCCTGGTAGTTCTTGCACCTTCATGGTAGGTGTTTTTGGATGGTTCACAAGCTTGCTCTCAAGATGTGCCTTGAGTCCTTGACTTCTTTGAGATTCGTTTCCTTCAGCACGATTTATTTCAGTTCTGATAAATAATTAAGGCCGGTAACTTTAAGGTTAAATAACGCACTGGAGCACAATCTGCAGCAATTCAAGATTCTTCATCAATGTTGATCCTATGGTTACATACAACTTGCTGGCGCTGCAAAGCAATCTTGAGGATTTTGGCCTTTCTTAACCCTATTGGCCGTATATTTTTTTCACATTATTGTCAACATACATATCTAAAAACAGAAAAATAGTCTATGTACTGGGGTTCCAAATCCCAATATCAAGGGCGGCAAATTTTACTACTAATACACCACTTCTTAGTACGTTGTGAAATAAGAGATTGTATGATATTTACGCATATATAGATCGAGCGTCTAAATTCAAGAAAGATAAAAATCAGTATTTTTGTTTGATATGTGTGTTTAGGTGTTTACCGCCTGGTAGCCAAAACCTTGATCACCGCCATCATTTTATTCTATTTCTCTCTTTCCTTCTTGTTTCTTACCTACTGGGTCTTGCAGGAGTACCTCCGTCGGTCGAGATGAGATGGAGTTGGCAACTTCTTGGATTCCTCCTCTCCCTTACTACAATACAAGAAACCTTAATTTCACATGGGATGGGACTGTCCCCCTTGGGTTCAAGCGTCGCAGAAAAACTGGAACCTTGGTGCGCACCATGACCATGTCAGGAGTCTCACGCTGCTTCCTCGCTGGTATGAACCAATTGTCTCGAGGCTTAGGAGTACGATGCTGCCCATAAAATATCCATCCGTCCGAATGGTCCTAAGATTGCTCTCTTTGTTAATGAAACAGGGCCAGAAACAAGGAGCGCAATGGCCGGTCTGTTATTGCTAAACAAATGCCACGGCTCTGGCTTTTGTACTCGCTCGTACTCCAAGTTTAGATCTAGCTTTAGTATTTCCGGTTCTGGCTAAACAAATGCCACGGCTCTGGCTTTTGGCCATCTAGTGTAGTGCAGTAGTACCAGAAAACATCAACTTGATGCATGCCATCCATCACATGGCCAATAACGACAAGATATGGTTCAAGACTCTAGCCATGGGTAAACATTTCCGGTGTTTCCCTTTCCACATTACAAAGCAGGTCACCTGTAAAGTACTCCATGTGAGAGGAAGCCCACAAGGAGTTGCCATTTGCTGAGCAGCGTGCACACACAAAGTTGTTTGTGCCAAACGGTACAACAAGCAAGGTTTTTTCGCCCAGGAGTATCACCAGTGTTCAACGACGCAAGACAGATGGTGGTAAAGTGTTGGAAGGGATGAAAATTGTTGGAGGGGTTAACTAACTGTCCATTTCAGGTGCCGTTGGCCGAGTGCCCTGGCTGGCCGCACTAGATCGAGATAAGAAAAACATCTTATATTTACTAATTGGAGACACCATAAGAGCCTCAACGTTAATCCACATCAACAAAATTAGTTTAGCCATCAGATATAAAATTTGATGGTCAAGATCTATTTGAAAAAAAAAGAAACACCATGTACATAGATTGGAATAAGATGACACGTTCAAAAAAAGTTTAAGCTGACCCGTTCCCAAAGGTGCCCCCAACACCCACATCCAAATACCCTGGGGTTACTATGAACACCAGTAAAGTACACATCAATAACATGTATATCAAATATACCTTCGTTCACTTTGCCATCCTTCTTATTCGCCAATTAATTGAGGTAATTTCACATGGGACTGCCCCCTAGGGTTCAAGGGTAGCAGAAAAACTTGCCCTTGGTGCGCACCATGACCATGTCAGGACTCTCACGCTGCTTCCTCGATCGTATGAACCAATTCCTCGATGCTACTCAACAAAATTTCCATCCGTCCGAATGAGCCTAAGATTGCTCTCTTTGTTAATCAAACAGGGTCAGAAACATGGAGCGCAATGGCCGGTCTCTTCTTGCTAAACAAATGCCACGGCTCTGGCTTTTGGCCATGTAGTGCAGTGCAGTAGTACCAGAAAACATCAACTTGATGCATGCGATCCATCACATGGCCAAATACGACAAGATATGGTTCAAGACTCTAGCCATGGGTAAACATTTCCGGTGTTTCCCTTTCCACATTACAAAGCAGGTGACCCGTAAGTACTCCATGTGAGAGGAAGCCCACAAGGAGTTGCCATTTGATGAGCAGCGTGCACACACAAAGTTGTTTGCCAAACGGTACAACAAGCAAGGTTTTTTCGCCCAGGAGTATCACCAGTGTTCAACGACGCAAGACAGATGGTGGTAAAGTGTTGGAAGGGATGAAAATTGTTGGAGGGGTTAACTAACTGTCCATTTCAGGTGCCGTTGGCCGAGTGCCCTGGCTGGCCGCACCAGATCAGGATAATTCACGGGATCTCGGATCACATAGGTTGGGTTACCCATGGCAACTTACGTGGGTCTCATGCCCATCTCCCTCGATGCATTTTCTATCACAATACGTGATAGCCCTTTCGTAAAAGGGCCTACCAGATTTTTAGCCGTCTCGATATAATCCAACGCTATCACTCCGGAGTTTCTTGATTTTCTGACACATTTTAATCTTCTTCTTATGTGCTTTGTGGATTTCTTGTTGTTCTTTGAACTCTTAGCCTTGGCAATCACCGTTTGAGTGTCCCAGTTCATAAGGACAGCCGGGACTGGTTTATCAACCACCAAAAAATCCATCAAAAGCTCTCGAAGCCATTCTGCTTCGACGCATGATATGTCTAATGCTACGAGCTCTGCTTCCATAGTCGATCTCGTTAAGATTGTCTGCTTGCAAGACTTCCAGGAAACAGCGCCACCACCAAGTGTGAAGATATATCCACTTGTGGCTTTCATCTCATCAGCATCGGATATCCAATTCGAATCACTATACCCCTCAAGTACCGTCGGGTACCCAGAATAGGGAATTCCATAGCTCACGGTACCTTGCAAATAGCGCATGACTTGTTCAACGACATGCCAATGCACGTCTCCTGGATTGGAAATAAACCGGCTCAGTTTGCACACAGCAAATGAGATGTCAGGACGAGTGGCACACGCTAGGTACATCAGTGAACCAACCACTTGAGAATATCTCAACTGATATACAATCGTGCCCTCGAACTTTCGAATCCACACGCTAGGATCATATGGTGTTGCAGAAGGTTTGCAGTTTGAATATTCAAAACGACTCAAAATCTTCTCAACATAGTGGGATTGCAAAAGTGTAATTCCACCGTCAGTGTCTCTCAATAGATTGATGTTCAAGATAACATCAGCCACGCCCAAGTCTTTCATCTCAAAGTTTTGAGATAAAAAGGCCTTGACCTCCTCAATTACTTTGAGGTGGGTTCCAAATATCAGTATGCCATCGACATACAGACACGGTATAACTCCTTCACCGCCACCATAGCGATAGTATACACATTTGTCAGCTTCGTTAACAACAAAGCCAGCAGATCTCTGAGTAGTGTGGAATTTCTCATGCCATTGCTTAGGCGCTTGTTTCAGGCCATACAAAGATTTCACTAGCTTGCACACCTTTCTTTCCTAATTATTTACTACAAAGCCATCTGGCTGTTGCATGTAAATTTCCTCGTCTATCTCTCCGTTAAGGAAAGCTGTCTTAACGTCCATCTGATGAATGAGAAGACCTTACGAGGCAGCTAATGCGAGTAACACTCGAATGGTTGTCAGTCTAGCCACAAGTGAGTAAGTATCAGAGAAATCCTCTTCTTGTTTTTGGGTATAACCCTTGGCCACAAGCCTAGCCTTGTACTTCTCAATAGTACCATCGGGCCTAAGCTTCTTCTTGAACACCCACTTGCATCCCAATGGTTGGCAACCATAAGGACGATCAATGATCTCCCATGTCCCGTTACCCAAGATGGAGTCCATCTCGCTACAGACCGCATCCTTCCAGTAGTCAGCATCCAGAGATGCATAAGCTTCTGAAATGGAACTGGGAGTATCGTCATCCATGAGGTACACGAGGAAATCATCACCAAAAGACTTTGTCGTCCTCTGTCTCTTGCTCCTAATAGGAGCTTCCTCGTCATCCTCCATGGAACTTTCATCTCTTTTGTGTTCATAGTATTCCATCGGAATGGCAGGTTCAGGAGTCTCATCAGATTGCAGTCTAGAAGTGCTTTGTATATCTCTCATGGGGAAAATATCCTCAAAGAATGTAGCATCATTGTTGCTCAGAGTGACATTGACAGACTTGGAGTCCTGTCTTGACTTCTTGTACTTGTTAAAGCAGCATTCTCTCTTTTTGTCTTTCTTCTTACCCTTCTTCTTAAAGGTAGTATTCTGCTATACAGAGTTATGTCCCTTAAACTTGTGGAAGTTTTTCTACACCACATTGCCGCTAGAAGAATCCTCTGCCCCTTTTCACGTGTGAGTCCTTTGCTCTCGAGTTCTGCTCAACACATAGATGACCGATGACATCCTCAACAGAGAATTCACGTCTCAAGTGCTTGAGAGAAGTAGCAAAGTTCCTCCATCCAGGAGGGAGTTTTGCAATAATGCAACCCGCGATAAACTTGTTCGGTAACTATGAAGGAAATATGCCCTAGAGGCAATAATAAAGTTGTTATTTTATGTTTCCTTATTCATGATATATGTTTATTATTCATGATAGAATTGTATTGATTGGAAACCTAAATACATGTGTGAATACATAGACAAACACTGTGTCCCTAGTGAGCCTCTACTTGACTAGCTCGATGATCAAAGATTGTTAAGGTTTCCTAACCATGGACATGTGTTGTCATTTGATGAAAGGGATCACATCATTAGGAGAATGATGTGATGGAGAAGACCCATCCGTTAGCATAGCATATTGATCGTTCAGTTTTATTGCTATTGCTTTCTTCATGTCAAATACATATTCCTTCGAATATGAGATTATGCAACTCCTGGATACCAGAGGAATGCCTTGTGTTCTATCAAACATCACAACTTAACTGGGTGATTATAAAGATGCTCTACAGGTATCTCCGAAGGTGTTTGTTGGGTTGGCATAGATCGAGATGAGGATTTGTCACTCCGGGTATCGGAGAGGTATCTCTGGGCCCTCTCGGTACTACACATCATAAGGAGCCTTGCAAGCAAAGTGACTAATGAGTTAGTTGCAGGATGATGTATTACGGAACGTGTAAAGAGACTTGCCAGTAACGAGATTGAACTAGGTATGTAGATACCATGATCGAATCTCGGGCAAGTAACATACCGATAGACAAAGGGAATTACGTATGTTGTCATAATGGTTCACCGATAAAGATCTTCGTAGAATATGTAGGAGCCAATATGAGCATCCAGGTTCTGCTATTGGTTATTAGCCGGAGAGGTGTCTCGGACAAAGGGAATCTCGGGCTATGACGAGGAGTCTCGAAATGGTCAAGACGTAAAGATTGATATGTAGGTTGATGGTATTCGGACACTGGAAGTGTTTCGGAATGTATCGGGTATTTATCGGAGTACCAGATGGGTTACCGGAACCCCCGGGGGTGTATATGGGCCATATGGGCCATAAGAGGGGAGCATACCAGCCCACAGGGATGGCGCCCCCTGGCATGTGGCCGAATTGGAGAAGGAACAAAGGGGGTTCGCCCCCCTTCCTTTCTCTGTTCCCCCTTCCTTTATTCTCCGGTGGAAAAAGGAAAGGTGGGCGCCACTTGGGGAAACCCCAAGTAGGATTCAGATCCTACCTGGGGCGCCCCCTGGCTGCCTCTCCTCCCCTCCCACCTATATATATGAGGGGAGGGAGCGCCTAGAACACACAACATCAATTGTTAGCCATGTGCGGCACCCCCCTCCACAGTTTACACCCCCGGTCATATTCTCGCAGTGCTTAGGCGAAGCACTGGGCGGATCACTTCACCATCACCGTCACCACGCCGTCGTGCTGAGGAAACTCATCTACTACCTCGACACCTTGCTGGATCAAGAAGGCGAGAAACATCACTGAGCTGAACGTGTGCAAAACTCGGAGGTGCCGTACGTTCGGTACTTGATCGGTCGGAGCCCGAAGAAGTTCGACTACATCAACCGCGTTGTCAAACGCTTCCGCTTTCGGTCTATGAGGGTACGTACACACACTCTCCCCCTCGTTGCTATGCATCTCCTACATAGATCTTGCGTGAGCATAGGAATTTTTTTTTTTGAAATTGCATGCTACGTTTCCCAACAGCAGCATCCGACCCAGGTCTATGCGTAGATGATATGCATAAGTAAAACACAAAAGAGTTGTGGGCGGTGATAGTTATACTGCTTACCACCAATGTCTTATTCTGATTCGGCGGTATTGTGGGATGAAGTGGCCCGGACCAACCTTACATGTCCACGCACATGAGACCGATTCCACCGACAGACATGCAACTAGTTTTGCATAAAGGTGGCTGGCGGGTGTCTATTTCTCCTACTTTAGTGGAATCGAATTTGACTACGGCCGGTCCTTGAAGAAGGTTAAAATAGCAAACTTGACGAAACACCGTTGTGGTTTTGATGCGTAGGTAAGAACAGGCTAGAAGCCTGTAGCAGCCACGTAAAACTTGAAACAACAAAGTAGAGGACGTCTAACTTGTTTTTGCAGGGCATGTTGTGATGTGATATGGTCAAGACATGATGTGATATACGTAATTGTATGAGATGATCATGTTTTGTAAAAGCTATCGGCAACCGGCAGGAGCCTTATGGTTGTCTCTTTATTGTATGAAATGCAAATGCCATGTAATTGCTTTACTTTATCACTATGCATTAGCGATAGTTGTAGAAGCAATAGTTGGCAAGACGACCACGACACAACGATGAAGATCAAGGTGTCGATCCGGTGACTATGGAGATCATGACGATGCTTTAGAGATGGAGATCAAAAGGACAAGATGATGATGGCCATATCATCTCACATATTTTGATTGCGTGTGATGTTTATCTTTTTTGCATCTTATTTTACTTAGTACGGCGGTAGCATTATAAGATGATCCCTTAACTAAAATTTCAAGGTATAACTGTTCTTCCTGAGTATGCACCGTTGCGACAGTTCGTCGTGTTGGGACATCACGTGATGATCGGGTGTGTTTGACTCTACGTTCACATACAACGGGTGCAAGACAGTTTTGCACATGCGGAATACTCGGGTTAAACTTGACGAGCCTGACATGTACAGACATGGCCTCGGAACACTGGAGACTGAAAGGTCAAACATGAATCATAGTAGATATGATCAACATAAAGATGTTCACCATTGATGACTACTCCATCTCACGTGATGATCGGACATGGTTTAGTTGATTTGGATAACGTATCATTTAGATGACTTGAGGGATGTCTATCTAAGTGGGAGTTCTTAAGTAATTTGATTAATTGAACTTAAGTTATCATGAACTTAGTCCTGATAGTGTTTGTAAATTATGTTGTAGATCAATAGCTCGTGTTTTTAGCTCCCCTATGTTTTTGATAGTTTTTGTTGTAGTAGATGGTGGACTGCACAGTATTAACGAAACCATCCGAATGAGTTAAGACAATGCCATTTCATCAGTAAAACCATCTAAAGCGGTATCAGGGACTAAAATTATCCGTTCTGAAAAGTTGAGGGACTATGTTTTAATGGTTTTGAAGTTGGGGGACCATTCCTATACTTTCGATATAGTCGAGGGACGAAAAATATACTTATCCATTAATATATATAGATGATTTTCCCCGCGCGTTGCTGCGGGATTTTAAATATTAATTTTGAATATGTTCTATATGAATAAAATGATCTAAATGGAAAGCTATTATTTTCGAAAGCAATTACATGTGAACAAAGAGTATGCATGTACCTTGGACTATTGGAGATAGAACAATTAAATTAGGGTATGCATGTGCTACAAAATACTTTTAGCGGATGATGACGTGGCACGTTTGGTGATGTGGGGGGCTGCATGTTGAAAGATTTAGACTTAGTGGGGATCAACTATTTATGTAGTACTAGTAAGCGTGCACGTGCAACGCACGTCTCGACTGAAATTCTTTGGCAAGAATGTATACTACTTTGTTTTCACAAGGTTATTTCAAAACAAACATTTTACAAAAGATATGCTTTTTGATTGACAACACATCTTATCTTGTTCAGCTTCAGCATGCAAGGTTCCAGCAACAGATGTGCCTTGGTGAACTGTTAAAGTTGTGTAAATTCTCACTGTATTATCATACATTGTGTTATCTCTATAAGCTAGACATTAGTCTATAACACTCTTTATTATAGAAGCGTGCAAGTTACATTCAGAGTGAACATAGCCCAGCTGAACAAGAAAGGGGGCACTTAGCCTACGGGAAGAGTGCTATGTGTTTCAGCACTTATTGAATGCAAAAACCGTCTGCATAATTTGCAGACCATAGCACAAAACAAGATCAAGTTGATGTAGGATATATATTAATCCCTCCGTTCCTAAATATAAATCTTTTTATAAATTCCAATATAGATAACATACGGAGCAAATTGACTGAAACTACAATCTGAAATATGTCTATATACATCCGTATATAGTCTATATTGAAATCTCTGAAAGGACTTAAATTTAGGAACGGAGGGAGTATATTTTGCACTGCTGTTTTTTAGAGAAGAATATAAAATAGGATTAAAGGAGACATGCAAGTAATGGAGCAGGGAAATGATCTTGTCCTATTCTATACAGCTTTGCATTGCAAGTGCAGACTGTACATAGTAGTAGGAAAATGACCACAGTGCAAACACATATTCACAGAGGACACTAAACACTTAATTCAAATACGTCGTTTGGATTAAAATATGCAAGTTCACATCATGATAGCCAACTTTCACTACAACTCTCTTCCAAATTGTTTGTCCTGTGATGTGGCAAAGATATTCTCATACGCTTGCAAGGATCATAAACCACCATGATTTCCCATCATCGATTAAAAAGTTCCTCTGCAGTATTTGGTCATCCTGTGCACAAATCATATATATGTAAATCTCAAATGAATGATTGAGATGGAACTATAACATCAAAACTATAATTGTTGAATGATTGATAATGTGAATCGTACAATCAGAATAACAAAGGAGATATAAAAACATTCGACACTCGATACCCTTTAGGTACAAATGCCACCCGCTCATCACCCAAGTTCACAAGAACAGCTCCAATGTGTGACCAAACGCGACTCGGCTCCAGCCTGCAGGCATCCAAGTGAGATGGTGTGACAGCTTCATGTTGCTGTAACTCTTCATAGTATACAACAAAGACTGATTCAAGCTTTACCACAACAATAGAAAACAATTGCTAGACAAATTATTTGTTTTGCATAACCAGCAGGCACACCTCAAATTACCCAACTTTAATCAAAGTGATCTATATGGTTCACGCTCACCTCCCATAGCCATATTCTTGTGCAGAAGCATGTTGGGCATATCACCTGGAAGGCACGGACATGCATGACTCACGATAGTCTTGGTATATCAGTTTTTAATACTTTTGCATATATAAACATCTTACTACAGTAGAGTGTGCTACCAAGTTATAGGCGTATAGCTACAGAGGTTTCCAGTATACCTGAATATTTGCTTGGCCATCAGCATGTTTAAATGACGGAACATCTCCAGTTAACTGTGCTAAGTCATGTTGAAAAAAAAAATACAGGGATCCTGAAGGAAAGAACACTGAATATGTCGAAGATAAGAACACTGGAGACTTGGAAAATTTCCTATGATACAATGTATTGTCCCAGGTTACATTGTTCACCTTGGTCAGATCCAGAAAAAACTTCACCATCATAGAAGTGTTTACTATAAAATTTAATTGTATATTATGAAAATATTCATGTGCACACAATCGCCTATACAAACCGGGGACTTGGGAATTTCATCAAATTCACTTGGTCCTTCGCCATAAGAACACTGAAGACCACGAAGAAACTGACTCCAATGCTGAAACTATTTCAGGGTCATTACAAAAAGGAAGACAAGACTTGGAAAAAATATTAGTGATTCGCACAAGGAGATGTGGAAACAGTAGCACACCTTCTCTTACACTTCAGTGCGCAGCAAACTGCTTCTGATAGAATATTGACAAATATGCAGGCATGTGCGTGCACCATGCTTGTTGTGCAGTAAATCCTAATAAGAATTATCGGTGGTATAATCCTATGCTACCTAGATGGAATGAGGAGAAAAATAAAACTATAAAAAAACTGTCTCGCACTGAAACAAAAATCAATAGCTCACCCAAGAATGCTACCTGAATATGAGCATCTAAATCATGTTCATGCTTAACTACAAAAAGGATAATGCCAAGGAGGCGGAGATGCAAGATAAATGAACAACATCGGCAGTGAGCTGTGAAAGAAAGCCCTAGTGGTCAACCTTGGCAGGATTCAGATGACGTAGACGTGGCGGCCTCAGATCTACGATGCGATGCGCGTGAGAATGGCGGGGAGGGAGGCCGTGGCGGTGGTTGGTGATCCTGTATCGCCAGCTTCTGTGGCAGAATGATTGGTAGAATCTGCAGCCCTGTGTCGGCGGCATCCCTGGGCGGTGTCCCAGCCGCGCGAACATCAGATAGGAGAGAGCACAAGGGCATTAGTGTTGTGGTGTAGTGAGCGTGACTGTACATATTGTCTATAGGTTCCACTCAACAACCTGATTTGGAATATATCATCAGGAATTGTTCTTTCAGACCAAGGACAAACTATGCAGGGGAATGCTTGTGGAAATTATAAGTTGTCAAGCAGATCAAGATAGAAGATGCAGTCAAGTGCAGTTGAGATTCAAAGTCATATTCAGCAATGTGACGGCAGAAGCAAAAGAAGCCTGTTTCGTCATACAATTGGTTGCGTGCACAATGAAAGAGCTGTAGTGGATTATCATTTGTTCACCAATCACTTGTTTAGAGTTTGGATCCTTTCCAATGTAGACATTAGCAATATTTTTCTATGATACTGTGCATATAGGATAATAATTAAAATGCAAAATGTCAAGATTTGGGAAGTAAAAAGAATCTAATTAGAGTTCTCTGCAAGAGGATTGTTACCAATCAAACAATCAGGAGTATCGTGTTTTGGGTGCATCTCTGTTAGCAAGTGCAGACTCAAAATCGAGTATTGCAGAAATGATTTCTTCAGTAATATCAGTGTTATATCAGTGCCTTCTCAAATTACAGCAATCACACCTGCAAGAAATTTAGCAGTAAGCATGTTGGTTTCTAGCCACACTGAATATATAGAAACACAACACCATACTGATTCCTTTGGAGTTGTTACCTCTGCAGCTTTGTGTGCTCCCTTTCAGTGGTTCAACCTGGACAGGATTTGAACAAATGTCAGTGTTAAATCTAGCAAAAAAACTGAAACAAAATAAGATCATATATGGATGAACATAGGCGTGGAATATATGAACACAGAGAGAAATCAATTAGGGGAACCCATCGAACATGTGGTGGGTATCCAAACGCTACATGGCGCAGCCCCTACCAGTGTGCCTCCCTGGAGGAACGGCCGCAGGGGCATTATGCATCCCTGGTGCGAGTTCGAGGAACAGATTTGAGGAGTCAATTGCCTCGCCGGAGAAATCCATCTTCACGGCCGAGCCCGGGTGTCCCACGCCGTTGCTGATCGACGGAGGGCATAGACCCCGCCACCGCCGACGCAATCCGAGCCCACTCCCGACCGCAGCTTGTGCAGTCCACCTGGCCGAGATCTGCCGCCTCCATGACCGGGCGCGCCGCCCCCTCCGACAACCGCCGGGCGCTCTCAGGAGAACCGCCGCACAGCAGCACCTCCTCCACAATCCCGCGGCCTTGCTCCGCCTCCTTGTGCGCACCTCACCGCCCGCCGCGCCACCCGCTTCCACACCGGAGAGACCACCGCGTCGCCCGCATGACGCCACTCCCCCGCGCTTGGGAGGCCCGTCGGGGCGCGCCGACTTCGCCCGCCGCCTTCGACGGCCGGGCGCTGCCACCGCCGCCAGCGTCAACGGCGGCGACAGCCAGGGAGCTCGGGGAGGGAGGCACTTGCGGGTTAGTGCTTAAAAAAAAGAAAAGAAACTAAAAGTAAAAACCTTTCGAATATAAAAAGGAAAAGAAGAAGAAAAATAAATAAAGGCTTTCCTTCCGAGGGCACAAGAAATTAGGCAACTATATATCCGTGTCTTCTGGCTTTTGTTTGTTTGTAAATTTGGTGCAGATCTTTGAGATCGCTTGCAGCGCCGAAGCTTGTACCAAGGCGCTTGCCCAGCAAAGCACCCAGCTTCGCCATGGCGGGTCCCAAGGCCCCCGTGGCAGCGGTCACAGGAGCTTCCTCTATGGCTTAGCTAGGCCGTATGCACTAGACTGGAGTGCCTCCTGTGAAGAACATCCCTGCTCTCCTTCTCTCTTTCTACGTGTGTTTGTGTGTGCGGGCGCGTGTCGGTGGAGGCGCCAGTCCGGCAGACGACCTAGTGAGTTTTTCCTCACTAGGTCGCAACTCACGCAGTTTTTCCTCTAATCATGCGACATTCCCGTGAGCCGTGATGCCCAATCGCCCAATCGTCGTCGGAGGCTGCAGCACTGGGCGCAGTAGGGCATCTCCCAGCGGCTCCCGTGTCCCGGTCTCAGATCCCCAGCCTCCAGCTCTGGGGCCGATCACCTCTCGCCCTCCCGCCTCGTGCTAGAGTGGGACGCCGGAGCATCCAATCGAGGCATCGATCCGACCAATCCGAGGCGTATGATGTATTCCCTACAGATCAAGTACGTACTTAATCTGATGTATTTATTTTTTGCAGATTAAGTACGTAATTTATTTTCTTCTTCCACTGTTCATCTGTAATCTGATGTGTTTTTTGTATTTTCATCAATGTATTATCAACTCCAAAAAATATGCATCTTGTAGCGAAAAGGAAAAGGGAAACAACGTTTGGTTGTCTTCATAGAATCACAGAGACAGGAGCTATTGACATTTTTTTTTTAAGAGTACATCTGATGCGTCAATGCGCCATGGTGATGAGTTTCAATAGTTGTCGTGGAAAAAGAACAACCAACTAATGGGAATTCTGAATCTGAGAAGCAAGAAGAAAATGTCGACACCAACATCAGTGATGACAATGTAAGTGGCTCTCCGAAAGTAACTAAGTCATTGGATGCACATTTACAATCTCTTAGTGTTCATGAACATCTATTTTTTACTTTGATATTTATGCTCCAAGAAATTGGGGCAATCCTGACATGTGGCTCTCCGAAAGTAACTAAGTCATTGGATGCACATTTACAATCTCCTAGTGTTCATGAACATCTATTTTTTACTTTGATATTTATGCTCCAAGAAATTGGGGCAATCCTGACATTAAAGCAAAAGATTATTTCCTATGTTAAGGTATATGATCTTATTTCTGAATTGAAGATTATCAAATTCACTTAGTCATATGGCGTAATGTCTGCTATGGAGATTTTCAAGTATGTGAGAGAGGTTGATTGTTATCCCAACGTATCCATTGCTTATTGCATCTTATTTACTGTGCATGTGACTGTCGTATCAATTGGATCAAGCTTTTTAAAGTTGAAATTATTGAAGAACTATTTAAGATCAACAATGACTCAAGAGAGATTAAATGGAGTATTATGCATCGAGAAGAAATTATTGGATGAGATTGACATCAACCCCCTCATAAGTGACTTTACACTAAGGAATATAAAGAAAAATCAAATGTAATATATATAAATCATTTGATATGAATATTGCTTTTGTACGCGTATAAGTGTTTATTGGTAACATTTTATATGCGTAAATTTTGTTACTATTATAATGTTTATATTAAGGGCCCCGACTTTTAGTTTTGCCCCGGGACCCCAAAATACCAGGACCGGCCCTGACCGAATGGCCAACGGCGCAGACGCCAAGAGCCGCACATGGCATGTGCGTTCGCACCAGACAGCTCCGTCAGTTAGCACCAAACGGCTCTCGGTAAATGAATAGTTGCCAAGAGTGGCTCTTGATAAAGATAAGGCCACCATCAAAGTTTAGTCCCACCCTGCCCCCGAGCAAGTCCTGCACCTGCTTAAATACCATCATCTATTAGATTGTACAAGCGTGGGTCTACCTTGCACTCCATTTGGAGGATATGCAGGATGATTATGATTTATCATCTGTATTCATCGTATATATTCTTCAAGTGGAGAGCATGGATGGCTGATGTATTTTTTCGGAGCTATAGTCGGCTACCTGATAGTGGCTCTCGGTAAATGAGCAGTTTCCGAGAGTTGCTCTCGGTAAAGATAAGGCCACCATCAAAGTTTAGTCCCACCTCGCCTACAGACAAGCAACAAGACCTGTTTAAATATAAATAGTGGGATAGTCCAGATGCAGTAAGTTTCGGTATTCATTACACACCCTTGTTAAGGAGATGGACTATTTGTGATGTCGATGGTAGGATTGCTCGGGAGGGAACGTGTCCGGTTTGTGCAGGAAGTGCTGGTCCTGTTGCTTCGTTGGCCTCGAAACTTCTCGTGCTCTAAGAGGGGGCAACCGCATGGCACGTGCCACGGCCTCGCATTTTTCGGGGGCGCCCATAATATTCGAGAAATTTATTGCTCTGCTAGGGTTTCATCGCCAGGAATTGCAGATCAGCAAGCTGGCGACCCCCCAACCCTGCCGGCACCACCTCCCCCTCTCGGTGAGCTGCATCCCCCCCTCCCCCCCTCCCCCCCCCCCCCTTTCTTGTATTTATGCATGAGTGTATGTATGGATGCATGAATTTTTATATGGATGCAAGGATTAATGGATACATGGATTTTTATATGGATGCATGGATGTATGAATGTATATATGTATGTATTAATGCATGAACTTTTTTTGTAGTAAATTTTTGGGCAGTGATAGGCGCCGGCGCGCCGGCCGAAATTGTCGGCCAGTCTGCCTAGGGCCCTTCGATCTGTACATTCATACCCGTCAGATCAAATCCCCTTTCTCTAAAAAAAAGTCAAATCAATCCCCCTTCCCCTCCTTCGTCAACCTCCCGCACGGGAAAAAGGGAGAGGACGAGAACGCGGCCTCCGCCCGTGCCAACCGCCTCGCCTCGTCTTCCGGTTGCAGCACTGCCGCGTGCGCCACCGCCTCGCCTCGTCTTCCGGTTGTAGCACCGCCGCGTGCGCCACCGCCTTGCCTTGTCTTCCCGTTGCAGCACCACCACATGCGCCACCGTGCTGCAGGCCTGACGCTCTTCGTCGGCTGGTTCCAACATATGGGCGTCGTGGTTGCAGCAGCCCCCTCCGTCGCCGTCTCAGTTCGCCACCGAAACCGGCTTCCACCACCGTGTTCATCAAAAAGAGCTTCAACAACGAAAAAGGGGTTTCGCTGGTAGTAGCAAAAACCAAAAAGCGTCCCAGCAAAAATATATCACGGTTCCAGCAAAAATGCACCCTCACCAAAGGTCACAAACAAAAAAATCTCACCGGATCCAGCTCCGCTGCAGCTGGTTGTAACAAAATCGATTGTTGGTTCCAGCAAAAAAAAACCTATGCAGCAAAACACATAGCAGCCGCCGTTCGTCGCCGCCCCAGATCCTAGCATATGCAGCAAAATCAAAAATGTTGGATCCAGCAAAAATCAAAAGCGGTTCCAGCAAAAATCCAACCAGAGGTTGAAGCTTTACCAACAAAAACCTCCAGTTTTAGGTTGAAGCAGAAAAAATTATCGGTTCCAGCAAAATTGAAAGACTATTGGGGATATAACTATTTGAGTAAGCCGGCCAGGAGGGGCCGGGTTACGCAAAGAAAACTCATCGTGAGAGAAGCCCAAGACCCAGCATGAGGATGGCGGTTCATAGGGTTTAAAGCCCACGGGCGGCTTAAGGCCCGTAGTGACAAGCCGCCAAGATGGCATGACTTGTAACATAAGGTAGAGGTAACTAGTCACCGAGCCGGACACTGTTTACGAGCCGGCCGGGACTCTGTAGGCCGCAGGACATCAACCCCTGTATATAAGGGGACGACCAGCCAGCGGCTTAAGGGCAAGAAACAACCAATCGAGGACCGGGCATAGCATATCTCGCTCCCTGGTCAGCGAAACCTCAAGCAATACCAACCCAACTAGACGTAGGCCTTCCTTCACCGTAAGGGGCTGAACTAGTATAAACTTCTCGTGTCCTTTGTCCCGATTAACCCTTTAAGCTTCCTAGTTGCGATGGCTCCACGTTTAAGTCCTTGCAAGAGGACATCTGCCGTGACAATTCCACGACAGTTGGCGCCCACCGTGGGGCCAGCGCACGGTGGATTTGAGTTCTTGAAGGGCAGCTTTGAAGGGCTCAAAGGATACGCAGTCGGCCGGATGACCAAGAGTTGTCGCGGCAAGATCTACATCGACGACGAAGGCTGGGGCCCCGACGCCGGATCAATTGAGTACGGGTACTGGGTCCCTTTGGCGGAATCCACGTCTTCATCGGACGGATTGGTGAGCCGGGCCCTGAGCCGGACAACTGCACCAACCTCGTCGAGATGGCTCAGTGTGCGAGACCCGCCTGAGCTCAACCCGTCGTGAAGCGTGCCTTCGTGGGTTGCATCCACGGAGGTGAACTCTCTGGAGGATCTAAAGATGATGGTGAGATGGCCGTCCTCTCTGACGGTGATTTGTCCGCCGGCTCAACAGATTCGCTGTATCAAGTTCAAGATGATGTGCTTGGGGCTGTTCCGATGGCAGCACTATTCCAGACCCCTCTGAGTCGCCAAACTGGGCAGGAGTCTTCATGGCTGGTACTCAACCCGGCCAAAACTCTACGGCATCAGCAGCGATAACATCCGGGCTAGGAGCAGCCGGGACAGGTGGTCCTGTGTGCTCACCGGCTCAGGTGCTGATGGATTTTATGGATAAGCTTACGGCCCTATTAACCGCTACAGTCATCCCTGCGAATCAAGATGAGCATGAGGCAGAGGTGGCACGGGTTCGTGAAGAGATTGCTCAGGCCAAGGAGGCCTTAGCAGCTGAGGATACTAGATTGGCCACGGAGCGGGCGGCTTTGGATGCACGGGCACAGCAACTTCAGGCAGAGGCTTTCCAACTCACAATGAGTTTAAATGCATCTAACGAGGTAATGAGGAGGAGACAACAGAAAACTCAGTCCCGTTTGCCTCCAATTTATGATCCTCGGAATCTTTTCGCTACACCCGGAGCCGGCCCAAGCAAACCACCAGGTGCAAATCAGCTTATGACGTCCGGAGCGGGGGGCCCGGTTCAGCCTCAGGTAACGGCGCCTCTTCATGGGAATATGCCACCGCCCCGTTATGTGCCAATACCGCCGGGTCACTTCTCCAACCCGATGGAGAACTTAATCACAGCATCAGCACGTTTGGCGGCTCTCCTAGTGGACGGTGATGATCCAACAGCGGTGGAGACCCGGAGGATCAGAGAACTCGTCCAGACGGCTTTGGCCCAGCAAGAGACTTATTCTTACAGCCGGGACAGGATCCATTCAACTCCTCCGCCCTGGTTACCTCCACCTCATCCAAACCGGAGCCCGAGTTACAGCAGACACATGGAGTCAGAGGCCTTGTCAAGCAACGCTCAGCGCCGAAACCAGCCTGGCGGGTATAACCCGGTGCAAGATTGGATACATCAGAAGGACGAGCGGGCAGCTCAGCTAGAGGCTCAGCTGGCAGCCCAAGAGGACTTGTCGGCTTACCCGACGACTTCCATTGAGGCGGGAGTAGCCACTAGAACTGGCGGTGTTCCTTGTCTGGTACCGGCTCTGCGTAATGTACATCTGCCCAAGGACTTCAAGGGACCTCGAAAGGTGCCGAATTATACGGCCAACTTACAGCCTGGGACATGGATTGAAAGTTACGAGATGGCCATGGAGCTGTTGGAAGTCAGTGACGCAGCAATGGCTAAGTATTTCACCATGATGTTGGATGGAACAGCCCGGTCTTGGTTAAAGGGCTTACCACCCAACTCCATTAGTTCATGGGCAGAGCTAAAAGCCCGGTTCATCCAGAACTTCAAGGACACTTGCAAGCAATCTATGTCGATTGTGGACTTGGAAAATTGTAAGCAAGAGGAGGGTGAATCCACAACACATTGGGTGCGCCGGGTCAAGGAGATTATACATTCATCTGACAAGATGGATACCGGCTCTGCAGTCCTCATGTTAGAGAAGAATTTCCGCTTTGAGCCGCTGAGACAGAAGCTGGGGCGCCTTAAGCGTGATTGTAATGATATGGGTACGCTGATGGCGGCTTTAGTCAAGTATGTTGATTCTGATAGTACCAAGGACCCCGCGTCTGATGAGGAAAAGACAGGGAAGGGAAAGAAGAACGGCAATGGAAAGGGTCAGCAGCATAACCCGATGAATCAAGGAGGCAATAAGCGTAAGGCGGAGGGTAACCCGGAGTTCGTAGCCAACGCCAACGCGTAGGGTAACAACCAGAGACGTAAGGGAAAACCGCCCCCTCGATCTTGGAGGATCCGCTGCGACTAGTGTTGTAGGAGGACGAAGTTGGTGGAGGGGCACTGCCTGAGGAGGTAGGCGAGGCGATGGCTGGAAAACTTGTTCAGGGGGACGAAACTGCTCCGGCCTTCCCCCGTCATGCGCTTCCTCTTGGACCAATGCAAGGGCGCAGGCCGTGTCCAAGTCTGGAGGCCGCTGCACCATGATCGCAGCGCGCAAGTCCGCCCTCAGGCCGCCGATGAACCGTGTCAAAAAGTAGAAAGGATGAACCTCGTCAGAATAAGATAATAACTGGTTCATCAAATGTTCAAAGCGATCAATGTAATCCTGTACTGAACTATGTTGTTTAATGGCAAAAAATTGTCTAATGAGGAGCTGATGGCGATCACGCCCAAAGCGGGTTGATAAAACATTGCATAGCCCCCCCCCCCAATCCAAGCATAACACTTTCTTACCAACTGATTGCAACCAGACTGCTGTCGTAGGAGAAAAATTCAGTGTAGCCATTTGCACCCAAACTGACTCTGGGATCCCATAGATGGTGAAGTATTGTTCACAGAGATCTTTCCACAACAGTGGGTTCTCTCCATCGAACACAGGAAAAGGCATGGAAGGTGGACTGGGAGCATTTGAGGCAAAAAATGGTGCTAAATTCCCTGAACCCCCAGCCGGTGACAGAGTGTTGGTGACAGCAGGTAACTGAAGCCGGGAATTGACCGTACCGTTGGCCGGAGGGGCCGGCGGGCTGACGAGCACCGCGTCGACCGCCGTCCGTGGAGGTGATGCAGCGCCGAGGCCATCGGCCCGAGGAGGAAGACGCGCCGGGGATCCGTCCGAAGACGAATTGTTCTTCCGCGCCAACAGATCGGTGTGATCTGTTGCCGACGCCTCCTCTGCGTTTTCCCTTGTCGCCCGCGCGCTGCTTCTTGAGTAAGTCGACTTCCTCCTGTAGATCAGCGATCTGCGAGTCAATCCCAGGTCTCCATGACGCGAACTCGGCGGCGACGGAACACTTGATGTCCTCCTTCCACTCCGCCCGCAGCTCCTTGAAGAACTCCTTGAGGTCGCCCTTGGTGACGGGCTCCTGGTCCTTCTGCATCCTTTCCGCTCGCTGCTGTCGTGTTTCGATGATGGACGCCGCCAGGGCGGAAGCAAAATTGGGCGCTGGGCTCTGAGTACCAAGTGTTAGCACGGCACTAGTATTACTCTCAGAACATGGTGGTGGTTCACAAGATCTGAAGATTACAAGCACCAAGGTGCCAAATTGGAGATGAGTGGAAAAGGAACTAGGGTTCTAAGGTAGTAGGTAGTCGCCGCCGTGCCGTGCCGTGCCTTGGTCGATCTTTGATGCCCTTAGGGTTGCCAGCTTCTCCCTTTATCCCTCCTGTGTTGCGTTCACCCACTGGCTGCCACTCACTCTTGGGTTGGGTTTCTTGATCCTCTTGGCTGGGCCTTGGGCCGTCTCCTCGTCGGGCTCGGTAGTTGGTTGGGCTGATGGGCTGGTGCTGTCAGGGGTGCTAACATGCAATCTGTCTACACATCACAGCTTTGAGTACTGAGAGTTTGCAGTTCACAATATTGTAGCACATTCGTAGGCAGTTCAGTATTCCAGCTTACCTGCCAGAGATCCATTGATGATGATGATGGTCTTGTTAATTATGTCTGCCTTTTGAGACCAGGGCCTGGATTGCAAACTGAATACTCCAGCGGCTTCATCTGTGCCACCAGCGAGAAGTGAAGGCATTGTTAGTAGTAATCTTGGTTAGTTGAGTGCATGCAGTATTAGCTAGCTAGTTAGATGTGCTGGCCGAGTCATGTGGCCGAGATGGCGTGGGAATTGCATGGCTGAGTTAGTTAGCAAGCTAGCTGGGTTTGTTAGCTGCATGCATGTGATTATGGCTGAGTCCTCAGTCGTTGAGGATAGGATAGGCTGCGTAAGTGGTGGACATGGGCATAATTATAGCTAGTGGTTAGTTTGGTTAGTGGCCGCGCATGGCGGCTGGCTTGTGTGCGTGAGGCTTGCCTCCGCTGTATAAGTATCACTTGAGAAAAGTGAGCCGAGAGGGCTGGAGAAAAATGTAGCCATCGTGTGTACACCAAGGGGCAGGGCCTCTACGCAAAGCTCTTGTGCTCTTCCTTGATGTGTGTGTGTGTGTGTGTGTGTGTGTGTAGAGTTTTTTTATGGTGTGTGTTCATGCGAGATGAGAGGAAGAAGAAGAGCGGCGCTGCGTGGAGGCGGCAACAACAGGCATAAGGCAGTGCGCAAAGATGAAAAATCAAGCATCTGCTTTGCTCTGTTTGCCTGTCATCGTTTTTACCTTGCCCGTAGCTAGCTTTCCTCTGCTTTGCTCTGTTTTCTCAACTCTGAATACTTGCATGTCGCTTCCTCTGCTTTTGCTCCGTTTTCCAAGCTCTGAATATTTGGCTATAGCTTCCCTCGGGGCCTGACAGACAACCTTCCAACAATAGGACGGACTAGACTGTATGATACTTAGATACGACACCAAATCGACAGTTTCAGGGACCCTAGCAAGCCACAGTCCACAGACCCAACGCTTACAGATCAATCAGCGACGACTCCACTAGAGTTCTAGGACAAGATGGTGCCGGTGGCGAAACCGTTCACTCGCCGCTTCTCCGGCATCTCTTTCTCTCTCGACCCCTCTGCACCAGAGTCCAGAGAGACACCTGCGTGTGAGCCACACGTGTGCTCGCACGAATCACAGCAAGGATCTGACGGACGCGGAAACTCGGTTGCTGCTCTCGTATGGCTCTTCCATTTCCAGGGAATCCACGGAAGCTTGGAGTGCCATATAATCACCAAAGCCCTCATGACACTGCATCATGTCGTGTTTCATCAGCCAACCACAAATTAAGCTTAGATTTTGTTTTACTTAATGTTCCATTAACAAAGCACTCGTGACAGTATATAGTTACCAAAGAACTCATGACATGGTGTGCGTCAGCTTAAATTTGATTTACTTGATGTTCCTCCAATTAATTTTAAGCCGGGTGGTTTGTGCCCGGCTGTACATAGATCAATATTTCTAAACCTTGCGTGGTGTGGCGTGTGTCAATGTGTGTGATTGATGAACCATATAAACTGAGCTTGATTTGCGTGTGTTTGATGAAACAAGAAATGTTATACTGTCATGACTGCTTTGTTAAATATAAGGCTCTTTGTGATTGTACCAAAGCGTTTGAGTGGATAATCTTGTGGCGCTGCCATCATAGTAGTACCTATAGATTCTTCTTCGTGATGCTGGATTCCTGTCATTTCTGCAGATCCGTGACTTGAATTTACTCTAGTAGGGTTTCATTCAGACGATGAACTGTAAGTTCAGTCACTTCCCACCAAGTTCAGTCTTCTTCTCTTTCCTGTTGAAGACTTCAGATTCTGAAGAACAAATCATTTGGAAACCAGCACATTCAGTTTGGATTCATGATCCATGATTTGGCTCTTCCATCGCATGTCGTTGGTGATGGCCTGTATCTTCACTTAGTGTCCCTGAAGATCACGGCCTCTAGACACCAAGGAATTTACTCTAGTTCACTAGCTTCTCCTCTGCTTTTGCTCTGATTTCTGGACTCTGAATATTTGGCTCGCAGGACACAGCACGGATCTGACGGCCACGGAAACTCGGTTGCGATCTAGTACGAGTAAATGCTACTCCTACAAGTGTACTAGACAGCTTGCAAGAAGCAGCGTGTGTGAGTTGCGTGCGTGGGGGAGACGACCGAGCAGACACCAGAGCAAGTCGTCGGGCGCAACAACTCCCACTTCCACTTGTACTAACCCGAATTCCCCTTCCCTTCCTTCCCTTCCCTTCCCTTGTGTATCTATCAATCGGACGCTCCGGCGCCGGCGCCCATCTCGCGCTCAGCGCCTCGCGTCCTCTTCGTCGGAACCCGCGCCGAGCAGGGGTGCGAGGGAGAGGTGGCGGCGCAGCTCGTCAGCTGAGGTACTACTTTCTTTATTTTATAGTAGTATACACTTCCAGTGCAGCGCACTACACAAAATCTATTTAGGGGTCCATCTTCTACTAGCTAGGGTTCATCCGACTGGGAATTCTGTTTGCAGAATTAGGATTATTACTAGGGTTTGCAGGGATCAACTAAGTTAACCCCTCTTAAATCTTTTCCTTATCCGTCTCCTCTGTTTGTCCAGGTCCAACCTGTGATCAACCAACACGCCCACCGTCTGCAAAGGGGGATTTTCGATCGGTTGATTTGCTAGACCCCACCGATCAATCGATTCTACTCGTGCCGAGGAAGAGATGGCCGGTCCGTTCAGCACCATGATGAAGATCCTGGACATTGGGTTCAAGATCAAGAGCGCGCTGGACAACGCCAAACACAACATGGAGGAGTGCCGCAAGATCGACGCCCTCCTGCTCAGCCTCTGCGCCATCGCCAAGCACCTGCAGGGGTCGCCCAAGATCATGGAGCACCACTTGATGAGGGACACGGCCAAGGGCCTAGACAAGACCCTGCTGTTAGGATAATCATGATTGAGTCAGTTGATTAGGTCGTGTGTGTCATGCACGTAGGTTGGTTAGACTCCAGATTTGTTAGGCTAGCGTGCGTATGTGTGTCGTGATGGTATATGTGCAACTGAGTCCACCATGTAGGGCACTAGGGCTGCGGCCGTTGGCGAGCGGAACGCACGCGCTGGCGAGTCCTCAGGCGCTGCATGCGTGCGTGAGCAGCCGAGGGCTACAAAGCCGGCCCATATCAAGGTGGTTAGCGATCCAATGCGTCCAGGTTGTTAGCTTGTTAGCCGGCTATAGTGGTGGCTGGATTACTACGTGTGTGCGTGAGTTAGTTGCCGGCCAGGTGATATGCATCGGGTATAAAAAGCCCCACCTGTTGTACTGGTTAGTCCAGCGCTTGTGGTATGTGCCCAGAAGAAAAAGAATAGGTCGTGCGTGCGGCCGAGGCGCCGTTCGTGCGGCATATGGCGTTCGTCGCCTGAAAAACTCCAGTGTGCTGTGCTTCTTCTTCTACCTCCGTGAGAGAGAGAGAGAGAGACGTTCGTCTGGCGTTCATGTCGCCGGAGGATACTCGGCGTTCGTCGCCAGACCAGGTTTGTCCCAACACCTGCAGCTCGCGTCCGACCTTGTCGCCAAGTGCATGGCCAAGGGGTTCTTGGACCGTGCTTCAAACGCCAAACACGTCGCCGAGAAGCTGCGCGGGGTCTGCCTCGATGTGCAGCTCAACATGAACGCCGTGCTGCTTGCCAACGGTGTCTTGAACAGCTTGGAGCTGGCCGAGCTTAAGGAAACTGTGGCCAAGCTTGAGGTAAATATGGCTCAGCTCTGCGCCAACGTTTCCTGGAACAGCTCGGAGCTGGCCGAGCTTAAGGAAATTGTGGCCAAGATTCTGCGTATTGTTGCTACACAGCCCGCTGTTCATCTGCAACAAGAGGTATTGTTACCTTACCTTGCCACACGACAACATCTTTATGTATGTACGCATGTACGCATGTACGCATGTATGCATGTATGCATGTATGCATGCATGTATGTATGTACGTATGCATGCATGTATGTATGTATGTAACACTAGGCCTAGTGCCTCACTGATTATGCAGGATGATACCAAAATCTATTTTGTTTTGTTGTTAAATACAAAGCAGAGCTCTAAATAACATACCACATTGTTTTATGTAAGCTTATCAGTTGTAATACTGTATATGAATTCGTTTAGTTTTCTCTTCCTATTTCAGGTGGAAAAATTGGTGGAGGACGACCAGACCAGTTCTCAAATTAAGAACAAAGGGAAGGCAAAGAAAACAGCTGCAGCTACTTCTCAAGACAAAAACAAAGGGGAGGCAGACAAAACAGTTGTTGCCAAATGTATATGTCCCTTTTATCTATCTTGGCGTGCTTTATGCATTATCCAAACAAGCCTCTTTTTATCTATTTGTATGAATTTTGTTGGTTATAAATGTCGATGAGTTAACCTCCTACCTTTACTTGTTGGTAAAGCATTTGATTTTGTTGCACGAAACTTGCAGGACGGAAGTTAAGAATCAGAAGAAAAACAAGAAACTAGGGCATAGCACGGTGGTGCCAGATGCTTCCTTACGAAATGGTAACGTCACATCTTTCATGTTACTCTGACCATTACTTGCATCATGCTGTTTAATAAGAATGGATGAAATCACTTAAAAAGTGTCTTTTACAGTACCATTAGTACACATATGTGCTCTTACAGACATTACATGTGTAATCTAAACTGTGACATGTATTTATTGTTCTTCTGGCAGGCTTACCTGAGTTCGCTTCAGCGGACAGTATGGGTGAGAAAGGCTCTAGTACTATTGTTGCTGCACGGCCCGATTTTGATCTGCCAGAAGAGGTATCATTGCCTTACCTTGCCACACCACAGAATCTTTATGTATGTATGTATGTCACACTAGGCCTAGTGCCTCACCGATTGATTATGCAGGATGATACCAAAATCTATTTGTTTTGTTGTTAAATACTGTACAAAGCAGAGCTCTAAATAGCATACCACATTGTTTTATGTAAGCTTCTCAGTTGTAAATGCTGTATATGAATTTGTTTAATTTTCTTTTCCTATTTCAGGTGGAAAAATTGGTGGAGGACGACCAGATCTGTCCTCAGATTAAAAACAAAAACAAAGGGAAGGCAAAGGAAACAGATGTTGCCAGGTAAGGTACCTGCGGAAGTAAGCTCAAGTAGCCTGCCATAGAGCTATCCAAATGTATATGTCCCTTTTATCTATCTTGGTGGATTAGTATGCTCAGTTACTTGGCATGCTCTATGCATTATCCAAACATGCCTCTTTTATCTATTTTAATAAATTTTGTTGGTTATAAATGTCGATGCATAGGTTAACATCCTACCTTTACTTGTTGGTAAAGCATTTGATTTGTTGCACGAAACTTGCAGGCCAGAAGTTAAGATTCAGAAAAAGAAGAAACTACAGCGTAGCACGGTGGTGCCAGATGCTTCCTTACGAGATGGTAACGTCACATCTTTCATGTTACTCTGACCATTACTTGCATCATGTTGTTTAATAAGAATGGATGAAATCAAACTTATAAAGTATCTCTTAAAGTACCACTAGTACACATATGTGGTCTTACAGATATTACAGGTGTAATCTAAACGGTGACATGTATTTATTGTTCTTTTGGCAGGCTTAGCTGAGTCCGCTTCAGCGGCCAGTGTGGTTGGACAAGGCTCTAGTACTGTTATTATCAATAAGGTATTTCATATGCTTTAGTTTCATTTAAATCATTGTCATAGTTGGGCAACCCGATTTCTTACAAAAGGATGCCTCAAGCTATAATAACTGATCTATACCAGTAATTAAGCTGAACTTCTATACCATTACTGGTCAGAGTAACATGGAAGTAATGGTCAGAGTAACATGGAAGATGCGACGTTTTGTAACGTTTCAATCAAAACAGCACTCTTCAATCGATGGGCCTTAGATAATTTTTTTTAACGTTTTGTAGAATGTAGTAGATTGATCATTTAATTTCCTGCAGTGGTTAATTCTCTTAACTATTTGCATTATGTAAACTGGTTTTACCAGATCATATCAAGATCAATAGAGAATATGAACTTGGTGACATCCATTGACGCGCACCCCACTAAGCCATGGTGAGTCATATTTATAGAATTATAGCCCATCCAGTGACGCAACTCTTATATTAGTAATTCCAAGATTTCCTCTTATTTGCACTATAATATGCATCATAGGATTGTGACGGGTCATGAGAGAGGGAATGTTTCCATTTGGGACTACCAGAAGAAGGTATCATTACTGCTACTTTATAGCCAGCGTTTGGTTGCTAATGTAGTGAAAATTAAGTTGGTGAAACTTAAATCTGCTGATTGTGTGGCAGGAAACTGTGATGAAGTTGCAGGTCAATGAGGTGCCAGACAAGACTACACTCATGTTACATGCCTTGTCTCAGCGCATCAAAGTGAGGCCTCCTAGACATTCCGTTTTTTCAGTCAAATTTATCGCTGAAAGGAAATGGTTGGTAGTGGGGGATGGTCGCGGATACATCTATGTTTATGATTACACCAACACTGAGCTACACATGGTCAACAAATTCAGAGCTCATGATAAGAAATCTGTGAGCTCTCTGGCTGCTCACCCAACAGAGCCATACCTTCTTTCATCATCTACTATTGGTACAAATATCAAGGCTTGGGACTGGAGCAAGAACTGGAAGAAATTTCAAAATTTCGACACCAAACCTGAGATTGCATACTACAATGGTGTGTGCAGTGTCAAGTTGAATCCAAGGGATACCAACACTTTTGCTTGTGTTACCTTTTGTGATGGAGTAAAGGTTTGTTATAGCCTCTTCCTTTCCTAACTCCTCGTATGGTGTGCATGGTGTAGTTAGTGAATAATCGACTAATTCAGTTATTTCGGTAGTTATTTGTATATTTGATGTTAAAAGATGTCTTCTCTGCATGAGATTTATAGGTCGGGAACATCAAAACTTCCAGTCTTAAAACGACACTGAAGGGGCCATTCATCATGGCCGATTATTTCTTCACCCGCAGTCATCAGCACCTGATGGTTACTTTGAGATCGAAGTCAGACAACCCTGAGGTGAAGAATATTAAGCATTGATGATTGTTTTCATGACAGGATTGATAATAGTTGTGTGCATATATAAGCCTCATAATGATGTGAAAATCAGAAATGGGATTTGAAGACACAAAAAGTTGTTCACACTCTTAGCGTGAGTGGGCACAAAACAACTTGGGTTGCTTGCCACCCAAAGCTTCCAATACTGGTTACAGTGTTAGATGACGGGACTGTATGTTTGTGGGATGCCAGTACCTACAGGTAACTATAATGCTTCTGCGCAATATACTAGCTCTTTCCATCTCCTTTTTTAAGATATGCATGTATTCCATGATTCAACATACTATTTTTGACCAACAATCTGCTTAATATATTGAAGACTGCATTCATGTTATCACAACCTATAAAGATTACCCGAACCACCATGACTACAATGGGGTCATCACATATCTTGGCACAACTAGCTGTTCCGGTGGGTTGGTACCTGTAGTTGGTCCACCAGCAGTGTTGTTTTATAAAAAATTTATCATTGTCTGCATTACTTGATTTCTAGTTTGTTCTTGACTGTATGTTTGTTCCGGCGGATTGCATGTAAAGTTTGGCCAGGCATTGCATCATTTAATCCAGTGCCATGGAAGGTTTTTTATTTGTTCCTGAAAGCAACACATATAACTAACGCTGGTCTCCTAATTATATAGGCTTGAGAAAATGGTTCACATTACCGACAGCAAGTGTCGTGATTTGGTATTTGTCCCAGACACAAATGGCCCACTCAGGTACTTCTCAAGTTCTTCTTTTTTTGTATTAGCATTTTCATTTATCTCTAAAATACATGTTGGGTGTGGCTTCTCTATAATAACTAAAGGATATCCCGCAAATTGCTTCGGGATTTGTAGAAAGTACATATTGACCAAAGAATGAGAAAAAAGAAGCAATTGATGCTAGCACTATTATTTTCAGAAATTTTTCGAAGCAAGCTCTATAATGAAACATTGAATGTAAATCGTGGATGCTTGAATGTTTCAAATGCTAATGCCACCTATAAAAATGGACCGAGTATTATACATGAAAACTTGGAGAATCCGAAACATTGTGGGTGTGCAAATGAAGACAGCAAACTGACAAATGCTTGTATATTTTGTTCTGAAGTTACTATTAGTCTAGCTAAAAGAATTATGCCAATTTTGAGTCTACCGTTGAGAGGCACAAAATGGTTTCTCATAAACTATAATCCTCAACTCAACTGTTCTTGCTCGGTTTGTTTTTTCTCTGTTATTATATATTATGATTCTTTCCAATTTCACAATGCTAACCTTTGATTATCTAATCTAATTACATAGGCTTGCTATCGCATTTGAGACAAGGATAGCATTCATGGATGTTAATTGGCCGATTGCGAATACAAGCAATGCAAGTGGACTAATAATGGGAACTAACTAGGAACAACCTCCCCGGAAAGCAAGGCAACGGAGGCCATCACGGAGATTGGGATTATGTATTTGGCGAATTGATATTTCCTCTTGTGATTAATCTTGTAAAAATACTGTTGTGGATAAGAATACTTTTTTGAGCATTGTGATATTTTTATTATATTTTTCTGAATTTTATTCTATTTGTTATGAATTTTCTCATTTGAACTCAAGTTTGAATAATTCAAACCTCAATTTTGAATTCAAATATATTTGTATGGTTCATGTTTGTTTTAGAACCATCTATCTTGTGTTGGTGTTTATGAGTCAAAGACTCACTTGTGTTATTGTTTAAATTTGAAAGCCCAAATTCTGGATTTGAACAAAGATCATGTTGAAATTTACTTCAAAACTTATGATGACCTAGCTCTAACTCATCACCAAGTTCACTCAATCACTTTGTTATCTCAAAAAAAGTTTGAAATTTCCCCACATTTTTCAAATGCATGCTATGCAAATATACAGATCCTAAATCTACCTCTTTCATCTACCACTTCTTTGGGATGTTACACTTGCGTCCAGTGTGTACGTCTTCGTGGTGTGCATGGAAATGTTGGCCTGTGTTGTGGCTCATCAGTGTCATAGGCGGTGTTGGAGAAGCTAGAGGTGGAGGGGTTGTTGCTCCCCTCCGTCTGTTGCACGCGGAGGGTGTTCGGGACAGAGGTAACGCCACTCCCAACGAGTGATGAACGAGTGTTGCTCATGGCCTTCGTTGAGCGGGGGCTCTCCTTCACCGTCAGCAGTTTCGTGAAGCAGTGATGCATGTAATATGCATCCCTAAACTTTATTGTTTATTGTGTTATGTTCCAAGATATTTGCATCTTATTTATGGTTATATCCATGTTCTACATTGATTTCGGGGATTTTCCACATGATCCCCTTTATTTGGGTTATAATCCTGTAGAAGAGGAAAATCTTGTTTTGTGTATTTTTAACTTTTAGGGACCTTCACAAACTCAAAAGGACCTAGGATTTTTTTCTAGAATTGTTTTTCATCAAGACGAAGACCTGGACCACTTGGACTAGAAGACGGACCGCACAAGGGCAGAAAGAGGATAGGTGGCACGGCCCAGAAGACAGGTACTCGGCCTGAGGCCCAAACTTGCCGAGCACGTGCCTCCATGGCATTTCCTTTCACCGCGCTGGGCCGGCCCACGTTACTGTTTAAAGACGCAAAAAACACTGTCTGTCCGGTGACTCGAACCGGCGATCTCCTTGCTCACAGTCCGTTGTCACAACAGATTCTCAGGAAAAAAAAAAGTAAGTTGTCACAACCAACCAGCCAACCTACTTAAGGTGTTTGCTTATAGCCTTTTTCTTATTATAATCTTTGTTTTGCTGGAATGGTTTTGTTTTGTTTTTTGGAACAATCTTTTCTTTTTATTTTCATTTTCATTTTTTTATTGCAACGGTTTTGTTCATTTTTTCTGTTTCTGCTATATGCGTGAGTATTTTCCTTCAAATTTGTGATTTTTTATTCAAAACTGAAGAACTATTCAATGAGGCCGCTCTGATGGACGAAGATTTCGTCCATCAGATCGAGATAATGACAGAGCGGTCGCTCCATTACAGGGGGTCGTCGCCACCATCACCGGCGCACGCAAAGGAGGAGTAGCCTTCCCCGTCGCGCCACCGCATCAAGCCCGAGCTGGCGTCCACGCTCTTGCCGGTGAAGGAGCCGGCCTCGCCCCGACACAACCGCGACGTCCAGATCGTACACCGCATGAAGGAGGAGCCAACCTAGCCCCCGCACCATCGCGGCATCCAGATCGGACGCCGTATGAAGGAGGAGCCTGCGTCCCCGTCACGCCACCTGTACGGCCGCATCGACGCGTCATTCTCCCCGCCACACCACCACCACCTCGCCATCAAGGAGGACCTGCCGCTCGTGATCAAGAAGGCGCGGGCCCGCCTCCTCCACTACCTCGGCGGTCCCTTGGGCTCGAGGGCCGTCGTGTCTGAGGCGGAGTGCGCGGCTCGGCGGCAGGAGCGGTATGGCCGGCGCAATGCCAGTCGCCGCTCCGTGTTCGCCTGATTACAGAGATGATTTGAAGCAGTATGATAAGATGGACAATAAGTGGATAACTCTTGGATATTTGCCTATATAGTCATCAAGGAATGGCTCGGACATTGCTTTGCGAGCGTGTGGTGACCGGCTGACTGTCATTGGACCTCCAAGAAATGCTACTGGTGGCACAGTGGTTGAGCTTCATGCATGGATCCAGGATGAGCAACCGGCCGTGTGGAATTTGGTTGCCAAAGAGCCATTAAGCAGTAAGTTCACACGTAAATTGGAGATTTACTGTGCCGTAATGGGTTGCTGAGTCTGTACATTGAATAAAGATTGGAAGCATGCTTAACTAGCGGCAGCATTTGGATCAACAGCAATGTCAGTGCTTAGCGGAAGCTTTTGACCAATACCTGATTCATCTTTGGGCTTTCGCTCCAACAAAGGCATATTGTATTGAGTCCCGCTTCGGTACAACCCCCATCCAAAACGTATAAAGGGCAATATGGACTTTTGACCCGGTATACCCACTTTATACGTATGATAGGAAGAGCAGCTACCTACCAATCAACCTGATAGACGTTGGTGGGATATGAAGAGCTTGCCACTTTAAGAACTAACTACAACACATAATCCTGGCAGCTTTTGGATTTTTTATCTTTTCTTGGAAATTGTGAATATTTTTTTCTAAAAAAGCGAGGATTTTTAAAAATCCAACAATTATTTTTCAACAACTCTAGAAAAGGTTTAAAATTCAATTTTTTTAAAACATTGCCTTTTTTGAAAATCCTAAATATCTTCTGAAAGTACGTGGACTTTTTGGAATTTAGAGAACAAAACTTGTTCATGGGAACATTTCGGAAATTCTGAGCAATTTTTCAAAACCGTGAATCTTTTAAGTAATTCCGAAATATTTTTTGAGTTTTGAGAAAAATTGAAAACTGGAACAGTTTTCAGAAAACAATAACCTATTCTGAAATTCTGGTATATTTTTGGAATTTATGAAAAAATAGGAAAACACGAGCATTTTTTTAATTTTTGTAAAAAAGCTCGAAGATTTTGGGAAACCACAAACAATTTAAAAAAACTAACATGTTTTTAAATTTCTAAACATTTTGGGGAAATGAACATTATTAGAGTGTTGAGAAAAAATTGTAAACGACAAGATTCTTAACATTCAGAACAATTTCTAGAAAAAAGAATATTTTTTGGAAATCCTGTACATTTTTTGATTTTTTTTGAAAAGGAACACTTTGTAAAATACTGATTTTTTTGCACAGGTTTCAAAAAGAATAATAAAGTTCAAGAAGGAGAAAATCAATTAACCAAAAGAGAAGAAAAAAAATGCTTAGGCCCTAGAAAATAAATATATTCAAAAATTATTCGCAAATATGAAAAAACGCTGGCAAATTTGAAAAAGTGTTCGCATCTTCGCAATGTGCATGCCCACCTGTTGACCAATGTTGATGCCTTTTTTGAATGTCCAAAAAAAACCATGTACAACATAAGGTGCCTAGATATGTGACAAGGCTGCACTGAGAGCATGTTGTTTCTCAACATCCGTTAAATGACCTCAATTTTTTTCATTGACTTGTATGACCAATTCAAGGCACCGTGCCAAGTTGTTTTGGTTTTCTAGAAATTTTCCATTTTCTGGTGTTTTTCTTAGTAAAAAAGGCGATGAATGGACGGATGTGACGCAACTTGCATATGGTGTCGGAAATAATTCAAACTTGGCATGGATGCCTACCATGAGCATTCTCACCTGCTCGTAAAAGTCGGGGTCAGTCCATACATGTCCGAAAATATACCATGTTTAACAGAGGTGCTCGGGTAGGCCAGAAGGCTCTGTATGAGAGCATGTTTTATTCGACATCTTTAAATGACTCCAATTTTTTCCCATAAGCTTAAATAGCCAATTCAAGGCACCATGCCAAGTTGTTTGCGTTTTTGACCGTTCTTTCAATTTCTATAGTTTTCTCGATGAAAAATGGCTATACATGCTCGGACATGACACAACTTGCATATAGTGTCAAAATTCGTTCAAACCATGAGCATGCCCACCTATTGGCAATAGTTGGATCATTTCATGCATGTCCAAAAAATCGACCATTTTCAATGGGGGTTGTTTGGGTAGGCGAGATGGGTCCGTATGAGAGCACGTTTTATCGGCATGGTGAAATGACCCAAAAAATTCCATGAGCTTATATCACCAATTCAAGGCACCATGCCAATTTGTTTGAGTTTTTTTTTTGCAATTTATGAAGTTCTCTCGATGAAAAATGGACCACAAATGGCCGAACGTGACGCAACTTGCGCATGGTGTCAGAAATCATTCAAACCTGGCATGATTGTCTGCCATGGGCATGCCCACCTGCTAGAAAAAATTTGGGGTCATTTTATGCATGTCCAAAAATATACCATGTTCAATGCAGTGTGTTTCGGTAGGCCAGATGAGTTCGTATACGAGTGCTTTTCTTGCATCTTCAAATGACCCCAAATTTGTCCATGAACTTTTATGACCAATTCAAGGCACCATCCCAAGTTGTTTGAACTTTTCGGCAGTGTTTGCATTTTCTGGAGTTTTCTTGGTGAAAATGATCGATAAATGGCCAGACGTCACACAACTTGCATAAGGTGTTGGAATCGTCCAAACCTGGCATAGATGCCTACCGTGCGCATGCCCATCCACTGGCAAAAATTAGGGTGCTCTCGAGAATGTCCAAAACTAGACCATGTTTTAAACACACGAATTTGTTTTCCTGAAAAAACCCAGAGTAAAATAAAACAAAAGCCGGTTTTAAACACACAAATTTGTTTCCTGAAAATTTGTAAAGTTACATTAGCCACATAAGAAGCTAAAAGGAAAGGAAGTGTTCAAAAAATTGTTCAAACTGTTAGTTCTAAAGTTTGCATGCTCCTCATATTTCTGTAAAAGTGTTCAAAATGTTGCTTGGAAAAAATGTTCTTAATATTTTTAACTAACATGTCTCCTTAAAAAATTGAAATGTTCATGCTTGTATAAAATATTATTAATTTTTTTGAAATATTTTCATGCTTTTATGAAAAATGGTTTTTTTAAACGTGTTCAAGCTGTTAAAAAAATGTTGGATTATGAAACATTATTCAATTTTTAAAAATTCATTCAGAATTTTCTTGGTGTCACTCTCTCCATTTGGGTTTATTGGGTCCAAGAGCCACCAAAACATGTACCAAGTTTACTAGGCTGCTGCATAGTTTATAAAAAAAACAATTAAGCTGCTGCATTTAAGCACATCACTTTATTCCGTAAGTCTCTCCATGGAAGCTAGCGCATGGGTTTCCTTGATTGGATCAGACTAGTCACAATGGGGAGTAACTTAGACTAGTAACATCACATTTTACTAGGCTATGTTACTACCTCCACAAAAGACCAACTATTGGTGTAGTCTCCTGCGGCTATCTCTAATTCATTGTTTTCACTCCATTGACATGATTTTTAATGGGTGGGTCCTGATTATAGGAGCACGCGTGCCAAAAAAGGGCCACGTCAGTCGACCAACTAAAACGATCAGCATTGGTAGTTTTAGTTGCTCATTCACATTTTTGTCTTAGAATTAAAACAAGTTTTATAAAACTCCAATAAATTATATATTTAGCTAATACTGATCTGCAAAAAGAAATCAACTTATTTGGATACAAGTTAGATACATCAGTTTAGTTGGTTCATTAAAATGTTGTTTAAAATTCAACACCTTAGAAAATACTGAAAAAGTAAATCATACATGTCCTAGGCTGGAAAAGTTTGGCTCATTTTGACCACTGGTTTGGGAGAGTGGTCATTTTAGTTGGCCGACTGGTGTGACTTGTCTGTTTTCACGCATGCACTTACAAGCGGGACCCAGCCACCTGTAATCATGTCAACGGAGTCAAGCGATGGATTAGAGCTAGCTATAACATTTTAATGGAGTGAAATGATGGATTGGTGCTAGCTGCAATGAATTACACCAATATGTGTTGTTTTGTGCAACAAACCCGAATAGTAGGTGTTCTGTGCAAAATCGACCTCAATAGATGGTTTGTGCAATTTCCTTGACTGTAGACAGAGAATTTTGGTAGCACGAAGACATTAAGAGGGAGAGGGACATTGAGAATCTCAGATTTTCTACCATCAGTTGATGGAAAACAAGGAGAATGAGGCCATAATGCAACGTTTGACTTTGTTCCCTTTTGGAAGAATTTCAGATCTGCATGTCAAAAAGAAATTCAGATTTGCACCTCATAAGTCATAACTTTTGTCAATTGACCAGTTAGATTCTCACATTATCATCCCCTAAATCTGTATTGCTAGTCATACGATTTACAAATGCTTATTCGACAATCCTGCTGAATGATGTTTCTGGTTTCTCGGCTCTAACTGGAGTACTTGGTAGTGGGCTATCTTGGTTCTAATTCTGTGATTGTCAACTTATTGACTGATGAATTTGATTTGTTTGAGCCATCTAGTAGGTTATTGAGACCACCATGAGCATGGTTTTCATCATTCAACCTAAATAGAAAAGCAGGCCTAGAAGGAGCAGGCAAGGTAGTAGACTTTCCAACAAGCATCAAGATCACATTGGACATGCCGGGTCTATCACCTGGATTCTCTTGAACACATAATAGTCCAATGTGTACACACTTGAGAACCTCATTTTCAGAGCTGTAGTTGTAGTGCAATGATGGATCCACTATCTCAGCTTTTGTCCCCTTGGTCCAGTTCTCCCATACCTGTACACAAGCAATGACTCATCAAAAAAGTTTACTATGTCATCACATATTTTAAGACCTGGAAATCACTGAATATAATACTGACATAGGTTAAAAGATGCTCAGCCATCATTGTTTCAGAGGATACACTGTTTCTCCTCCCAGTCACAATTTCTAGAATAATCATTCCAAAACTGAACACATCTGATTTGGTTGAAACATGTCCAAGAACCGCATATTCTGGCGCCATATACCCACTGTACATGAGAAAATGGTTAAGCATTGCTTCTTTTGTGAACGTGCACGATAGTTACGAACTTATGATGTATAAGATGAACCGAATCCATAGAGACTTACTAGGTTCCAGCTACTCTTCTTGTGATATGCTTTGTATGATCACCCTCAAAAATACTTGCCAAACCAAAGTCAGAGATCTTTGGATTCATATCCATTTCTAGTAATATATTGCTCGGCTTAAGATCTCTATGTATAACTTTTATACGGGACTCATCATGTAGATACACCAAGCCTCGAGCAATACCACAAATGATCTTGTATCGTGTATCCCAGGCTAATTTTCCACGCTTTTCGTCATCTAAATAGGCATCATAAGCCAAATAAATCAGGGGACACAGAACGTATATGAAAACATGCACACTGGGGTAACTTTAAAGTGGCAAAGCTGCATGTGAAAGAGAAAACTAGACATTTTGATTACTCTAATTAAGGTAACAAGTTCCCTTTTTATTCATTAATTATAACAGAATCATGAGTTTTACGAGTTCCTGCTCACGTTGAATAAATAAAATCAGTCATCGAGACTCCAAATTATATGTTTGTTCTACTGATGTGCATGCAATGATTTGTTTAATTGACCTAAACCGATGATTGTATTATCTTATTACCCCCATTGAATTATCTTTTAGTTCTAATTTATAGTAGCTTCATGAAAAGCCTGATTTTATTTTTACTCAACCATTTGCATTATTTAAAGAACAATGTAGTGATGAAATCAGTACAACTAGTATTTGTCAATCCAAACTTTGCTTGGAATAAGAAATGCACACTGGAATAACTTTAAAGTGGCAAAAATGCATGTGAAAGAGAAAACTAGACACATATATTAATTACTCTAATTAAGGTAACGAGTTCCCTTTTTATTCATTAATTATAACAGAATCATGGGTTTGGCGAGTTCCTGCTCGCGTTAAATAAATAAAATCAGTCATCAAGACCCCAAATTATATATTTGTTCAACCGATGTGCATGCAAGTATTTGTTTAATTGACCTAGACCTATGTTTGTATTATTTTAATACCCCCATTGAATTTTTCTTTTAGTTCTAATTTATAGTAGCTTCATGAAAAGCTTGACTTTTTTCTCAATGCTTTTCATTATGTAAAGAACAATGTAGTGATGAAGTCAGTATAACTAGTATTTGTCAATCCTAACTTTGCTTGGAATAAGAAATTAAGTAGAAACTCCAGTACCGAAAATAAAGGCATCAAGACTTTTCTTTGGAATATATTCATACACAAGTAACTTGTCCTCTCCATTGAGGCAGGCGCCTATTAACTTCACCAGATTCCGGTGCTGAAGCTTGGCGACTAATAATAGCTCATTTTTTAGTTCACGAAGGCCTTGTTTTGATCCTTCCGATAATCGTTTTACTGCTATTTCCTGTCCATCTGGCATCATACCCTGAAAAGCAGCAAGTTAAATTAAATATAACATCATAAAATCCAACTATTATTGTAATCTAGCTTGACATGTACCGATTGTTTATGCTATTATAAGAAGCGTAAGGTGAAACTAGCTTTGAACTAGGATTGAGAAGTCACAAAGTCAGAACCCAGTTAGTCGATAAATTTTGAATGGCCGAGATAAAGAAGAAAGCCCACACCACTCGAAGGCAGAGAGCACATAAATGCAAAGTGGGTTTAAAAAATTGGCTTTAATCTAAGGTAGCTAATCTGTACATTCTTGTTAATGGATGGTTTTCAATTGTTCATGACAGAAAATAGGAGTCAGCTGGAACTCAGGTGAAACAATATGGTGACAACAACAGGAAGCTGTAGACAACTACTGCCTCCGTTTCTAAATACAAGTCTTTTTAGACATTTCAATACAAACTACATACAAATGTATATAGACATACTTTAGAGCGTAGATTCACTCATTTTGCTCCATATGTAGTCCCTAATTGGAATATCTATAAAGACTTATATTTAGAAACAGAGGGAGTAGTAATACTGGGTTTGTTGCTGGATTACCTTGTAGACATGCCCAAATCCTCCTTCCCCCAGTTTATTTTCTTCAGAGAAATTACTTGTTGCTATTCTTATTATAGATGTGTCCAATAGGACTGATTTAATATCTTCGATATCTTCTGAACAAGCTGTATCTGCATATGAAATACAATAAACTGACAATTGGTATTTTTTTTCTGCAGAGATCCAGTAAAAGAGCAGCTACAAAGGGAGCAATCCGTAATGGATGCTTTATGAAAGGGAGGGTGAACTGGGACTGCATAATTCAATTTACTAAAGTTTTCACAGTCCCAGTCCGAGTCTGATAGTACTGTAAAGGTACTTACATGATTGTGTTTTCTTTAGACTGGATCTCTTTCTCCATATGAAAATTGATATAGCTGAGATTAAACCAAGTGTTGTTACCACAGGGAGGACAATTGGCAGGATTGCAAGGTGACTGCTATTTCTGCTTGGGTTGCTGACGTTTGCATTTGAACTATTGCCATTTTCCTTGGCTTTAGTACCATTTCCTTTATCTGCACACATGTAGAAACAATTAGACGTACTTTTTCTAACGGTAACAGAGGTGGGGACTGGGGAGAGTTTCCCCACCTGAATATATTACCACTCAAATGGCTATAATGCCAAGAGGCCGATCCATTTCATAAGAGAACCCGGTCAAAAACCTGAACAAATTGACCCCGTTTATGAGGGAAACTGGGCCAAAAACCGTACAAGTAACAAGGGGTAAAAGAATAGGAGAAAAAATGAACGCCGAGGACAAGGAACGACCTAGCTAGCAGATCGAAGGACAATCACCAGGAGAGACACAAGTAGATGTGGGGTGCCATTGAGGGATACAATACAGAAACTTTGCAAGCAGCCTAATGCATGCACCAAACCGGCATGCCTACCAAACCCCACCGGCGCAACACAGGAGGATCTTCATCAACGAGTGTCATAACTAAACACGAACCTTGACTGGGAGCTCCAGCACAGGACTTCAGAATGATTCGCAAGTAGGAAAGGCATCTTGCGCCATCATTGAGCAACACTGAACCGAGACAACACCAACACCAGGAAGCTCGCTGCAACACACAGGCTGCCATGGGAGGGTCTTGAGCATGCATTTGTGCCAGCCAGGCGGCGAGAATGGCCATCCTCTGTGACTTATTTTTGCTACTCTAACAAAAATGGCGTACTTGTTCTTGTTAGAGAAAGGTTCCGACTTGCCATAGTAGCTCACTGATGATGATGGACACGTGGTAGGTAAATGACCGTGCCCAAGTGTTAGTCATGATGGTGACCGGAAATGTTGACAGTGTCGTAGTGATGATGGGTTTTTAGTTTAGAAAAATGTGAGGAAAAGTCATCAGAAGATGGAAAATCCAGACACTCACGCGCCTGTAGCCCAAGCTAGGATGCAGGCCGCCGCACCTAATCTAGCCGTCGAGCCATGGTGTGGCCGCACTTCTTTGCTTAGCTGGTGGAGCCCCGCCTGCTTGGTCTTCCTCAAGGCGAGTCTCTTCGTCACCGTCGGTCACCCCTTCACGACCGGACTCTTCTTCATGACCAGACCGACTAGGCATACATCTAGACTCTTCATCCGACTCATCATCACATGAATCGTGCGCATTGTTGTCCCTGGTGGCAGGGTCGTTGACAATGGCGGCCCCCTGAGAGATTTGTTCGAGGGCCAGGTCCCGGGAAGGTTTCGTACGGCCCTCGATATCTCGGGACGATGCCAGGTCATCTATTCGTGTCCGCGGCCAAGAGGGGGTTCTTGACATTTTCAAACTAAATGGGGGCTTGTTAATAACACAAATTTAGTAAAATTAAGAAGGCTAAAAAATGCATATAATTGAGCACAAAACCCTCCTCCGATTCATTTTTCATAGGTGGCGCCGTTGGAGCGCATCACGTATGGTACATACCTCCTCCGCTAGAAGTGACGTAGGTTGGGTAGTAGGCGTAGGTGGCCATGCCGCAGTTGGCGCCGTTCCCGCGCGTGAGGCGCATGTAGCCCCCCTCGCCCCACGTCGCCCCCCACTGGTTCTTCACCGTCCAGTACTCCTGCCCGCCGCTGTCGGTCCCGTAGCCCACCACCGTCACGGCATAGTTCAGATTCTGCCCGCACGAGGAGCTGCCGGTCAAGATGCCGCTCATATAGTGCTGGAAGTCACTGTCAGCCTCCACGCTCACGGCCACCGGCTGTCTGGAGACGAGCTCCTGCAACGTGACCTCGTCTCCGTTCAGGCTCACCGACTGAAAGTAGCTGACGTAAGCGGCCGAATTTGCCATTGCCTGAATGATGCGGCAGGCGCCATGCTGGCCGCTATACGCGTAGTTTTTCTCCGGCTGCAGGCCGCCGCTCTCGGCGATGTAGTTTAGCGCCTCCTTGACGGAGCCGCCGTTGCAGGTGTTGGCGCCGCCGGTGCAGTCGAGCACCTGCTGCTCTGACATGGAGATGAGGTTGCCAGTCGCAATCTTTACGAGCCCCTCGGTCACCGCCACCGCCGCGAACGCCCAACAACAACCTTCACGTGTAAACACATATATGTATAGTCATTTGTGAACTTTGGCTTATCTTATACACTTATACCTTTGCAGGAGCTGCAGATTCTTACCGCATGAACCTTGGTTCTTGACCGGGGTGACGGCACCCTGGGCCCTCCAGTCCACGCTTTCTGGGAGGGACCGAAACTGAACCTTGGACATGTTCACCATGGCCACCGGCGTGCTGTCCTCTGGACGGAGCCCGCCGCGCTGGTGGCGGTACCCGAGGTGCTTCTCCGCGAACTCTTCATTGGTGAGGTCGGAGAACTGGTTGAGCCCGAGCATGTACGTCCGGTTGCCCGCTCGGTTGACAGCGTCTACATGTCGCACGTTGGCCGCGAACACCTCCTGCCGACGCAATTTCTCGGTGGCGTCCGTGTACAAGCGCCCATGCTTGGCCATCCACCGCTCGTGCCGGGCAGCCAGTGCTTCCGCTTGCTCCGCGGCAGCGCTGACAAAGGCAGTGGCGGCCACGAGCATGAGCAGTGTGCCGTAGAGGCGGCGGCGCGAGCTATGAATCGGCGCCATTAGCTAGTTTGCCTGTTTTTTCTTGCAATGGCTCGCGAGGGAGCTACTAAGCACGTAAGGCAACCAACCAAGCTGCTACGCGCGCGAATGGTCGTGTGCATTAATTCGAGCGGATTCCATACTTTTCGTCGCTGGATCTGCCTGCCTTCATACGCTGTAGTCTAGTCTAACGTATTGACTGGGAGCAGTGCTTCGAGCATGTTTGTATCTGACGGTGCTTGCTCTCAGCGGTCCGTATTTTCTTCTTGGTCGTTCTCGTCTTATTTCTTCTACGGCGGACGGATACCGCCGCACACGCATTGAGTTCGGCCGATATATGTTGTGGCCTAGATTACATGTTTGCCTCGTGTTTTTCTCGGAGAATAATGAAACACGTTACTTCTCATTCTATTCAAATTTTGTGATAGATACATCAAGGTATAAAGCAAGAAATTGTGGAGATGGCTAACTCCTAAAAATGCTACATACGTACATTGTATATCATTGGGCGAACTCTTGCATTTTCTTGCGTGTCAGCCCTAATTTTCTTCAGCGCCCATGCACAAAGATCAGCTTTATTAGTTTTCGATATTTTAATATGAAATAAGCTTAATTAATAGTGGGGTTAATCATCCTCTACAAAAATGGGGTTAATTAATTAGAGCATCTCCAATAGTATCACAATAGCCCACTACGCACGCAAGCTCACGCACACGCTGACGCACATCATACATCATATGGTTTTCACTTTCAGTGAGATTTCAATGAAAATCACTGAATTTCATTAATTTTAGTAGACACTGAAATATTACGTTTCGGCCAAAATATTTCAGTAATTTCTGTAGTACGCTGGAAATCAAATATTTTTCAAAAATTTCAAATATTTAATTAAATTCAAGTGAATATTTCGGCCCTCTGGCCGAAATGCAAACTGAAATCACTGAATTTCAGTGATTTCGGTTGGTGCAGAAATTTTGTCTAAACTGAAATTGAAAAGCCGCGGCCTGAATATTACATCACAATAAAGCCTTCATTTTCGGCAACTACCTTGTTACTATCAAAGTATTGGAATCTACGTACAGCATATATTGCCGTGTGGGACATGCAACATACCGATCCGCAGATCGGTATGCACATGCCTAGCTCCAACACGCACGGCAGTTGTGCAGACAGACTCTCATATGGTCTAGACTTGCATGGCCAAGCATCAAGCACGGCAGGTTCTGCAGACTTCCACGCCCATGATCTATACTTCCATGGCCACGGCTGGGCAATTATTCTATTCTTTGACATGTATTTCATATTTCTTTTTTTGCATCGAAACATTGGGGAGCTTTATTGATTTAACATGGTCCTGTTACAATTAGCACGAAGGCTGCTAACTAGAAAACTCGGGCATTCCTCAAGCCAGCACTCGGAGACCGACAAGGTACGTGCGTGCTTTGCACAGAGGTCTGCCGCACTATTGCCATCCCTAAGGACATGCCTAACAGAAAAGGAAATAAAACTTGAAGATTTCTCCCCTATCTCATCTAAGATAGGCGCTACAATGGAACGAGTATTGTTGCGCGAAGCCCAGAGGTTAACAACCTCCAGACAGTCCACTTCCATCACCACATGTGAAAACCCCCCGGAGTTGTGCAAAAATTACACCCTCCCGGAGGGCTAAAGCTTCGGCGATCAGTGGATCAGTTACCCCGGCGAACGGTTTACTCCAAGCTCCGACGAAGGATAGGTGAGAACGAGCCACACCACCGCCTCCTCCAGAGTGATTTTCAGTACTAATAGCCCCATCCGTATTAATTTTTATCCAGCCAACATCGGGAGGCCTCCAGCACTGTCCATCTGGGATACCACGTTGCCACATGGGTGTCTCAAGCATCAACAGGCCATCCCTGACCATCTTCACCGACTGAACCGGATCAAAGACAGGTTGATCATGTGTCCATCGGTTTCGCGATGTCCATATCGTGTGCATGACTGTGATAAGTTTCCCTGGGTCATGATCCGGAACAATGCCATCCAGTACAATGTCCCGTGCCCAAGTTGACGGATGCAGATTTGGCAATTTGATGTCCAGAATCTCTCTTGCCGCCCTCCAATATTGCTTTGCATGCGAGCAGAACATTAGCGCATGTTGTAGATCCTCCGTCATAGCTTGGCAGAGGTCGCAGCGAGCCATAGTACGAATATGACGGTGCTGAAGTGTGGCATAGTCACGGAGAATTCCCCGGAGAACACGCCACCAGAATACACGAACTCTTGGTATAACCTTGAGTTTCCACACAGCCCTCCACAAGTGTTTATCCGGCGATGATGGTCCCGCTACCGTCCCTTCCTCTGGAGCTAGTTGCTCTTTGCGAGTCATTAGAGCACGGTAAGCTGTTTTGATGGAGTAAACACCCGATCGTTCCAGAGCCCAAGCATAAAAATCCTCTCCTCCAGAAGCCCTCAATGGTATTTCATATTTCTTTTTGCAGGGAATTGACAGGTATTCCGTTAACATATGGACAGAGGTGTGCTCTACTATTTAATCAAATCGTTGATAGCGTGGTTGTACTGTGTTTAAACATCGTCAAGCTGTATTAGTCCCAGTTCATGCACACACTTGCGTAATTTTAGATGCTCCATTCTATTTGAGAAATGAAGTACCTTCTCCATTTCATATCAGTTGTAGCTGAAATAGATCCATCTGAACGTATTTTAGTGCTAGATATACCCGTTTGAGCAACAATTAAATGGAACGGAAGGAGTTCTTAGTAAAATTACCAACTGTTAAGCCTGTATACGAAATCAATAAAATAATGAGCAACATATTCTGTGAATCGATTTTAATACATTATTTCTTTCAGCTGTCTGTATACATTAGTATTAGCACATATACAGGTCGTGCTTATCCTTCCGACTTTTTAATCTTGAATGATTCAAAGTCTTGTGCAACCGCATCATATGCTTGATCGAGGATATAGGCTTTTACAAATTATTATTTGAATATTGGATGCTTCAAAGTCTGTCGTACAAGTCTGTAGAGCTTGCATTAATTGTCTGGGTTAAGCAACAAGAGCGACGCCACTCATTCTGCAGCCTGGTTTGGTCTACGTATACATCGAATGTTTGGACGCTACGTACCTCATCACTGTCCAAGTATTGGAAGCTAGTACAGCATTGTACTGCCTTGTGAGACATGCAGCGCAGCCGTCCATAAATCAGTATGCACATGGCTCAACCACGAATGACTTGACTGTAACTCCCATGCCTACTCTCCATTGCCGTGCCGTGTGAGCTGACCGTAACTCTCATGCCAACTCTCCATCAATTATAGCAGGGTCCGCAGACTTTCATGGCCATGGTTATTCTCTTCTTTGGCATGTATATTCCGTTTAACATATCGACAGATGTGTGCTCGACTATTTAATGAGCTGCCATCAGCACTCAGAACCAGAACCAGAGCTAATTCCATCCTAGCTAGCTAGTCACGGAGATGGAGCCACCACCCAAAATGCTTGCCTCTCTCACCATGACCATACTGATGATGATGATGGCCACCTCCGCCGCACTTGTATCGGATGCAGTGGTGCTCGAAGGACAAGGAAGAGCACTCCTCGTCTGGAAAGATAGCCTCGACAACCAAAGCCAGCAGGCCCTGCGCTCCTGGGGAAACACGTCGATGCCTTGCAACTGGCGCAGCATCAATTGCGATATCGGTGTGCAGCGACACCAGCATTGGCCGGTGATCAGCGGCATCTCTCTGCAGGGTATGCGGTTGAGAGGGGCTCTGGAATCCCTCAACTTCTCGGCCTTGAGGACCTTGGCACGCCTCGACCTCTCAAACAACCTCCTCGCTGGGAGCATTCCTCCTAGTATCGAGGTCCTTGGCGAGCTCCATGCCCTCCTTCTGCAAGGCAACCGGATAAGAGGCTGAATCCCACTAGGTCTAGGAAATCTCACAAAATTGCATTCCTTAATGCTTCACGAAAATGAACTCTCCGGTGAAATACCAAGCCAGATAGGCAACATGAGTAGTCTTGTCACCCTCAACTTGTCAATCAATCACTTGGTTGGTCATATCCCTTGTGAAATAGGACACATGAAGCACTTAGTTGCATTAGATTTGTCCAGTAATAATCTTTTCGGCAAAATACCAAGCAGCATAGGTGGTTTGACCGAACTCACTACCTTGTACCTTTACTATAACAAACTTTCTGGAAAAATTCCACGAGAACTAGGTTATCTTCTAAACTTAAAGAACCTGCAACTTGGCATCAACACACTCTCAGGTTCCATTCCACAAAATTTACTTAATTTGACCAATCTCACTGTGTTAATTCTACGGCGAAACAAACTTTCTGGGTAAATTCCACAAAAAATAGATTACCTTTCGAACTTACAGTACCTGAGTCTTGGTGAAAACACACTCTCAGGTTCCATTCCACAAAATTTACTTAATTTGACCAAGCTCACTGTGTTAATTCTACGGCAAAACAAACTTTCTGGGTTAATTCCACAAAAAATGGATTACCTTTCGAACTTACAATACCTGAGTCTTAGTGAAAACATACTCTCGGGTTCCACCCCAAATAGTATAAGAAATTTGACCAAACTCACAACCTTGTCCCTTCACAAGAACCAACTTTCTGGGTTAATTCCACAAGAAATAGAGTACCTTGCGAACTTAGAGTACCTGGATCTTAGTGGAAACATATTCTCGGGTTCCATCCCAAATAGCATAGGAAATTTAACCAAACTCACAATTTTGTACCTTTACAACAACCAACTTTCTGGACACATCCCTCGAGAACTAGGTTATCTTGAGAACTTAGAGAATTTGTCGCTTAGCAACAACACGCTAACAGGTTTGATCCCAAATAGCATAGGAAATTTGACAAAACTCACTATCTTATATCTTTACAAGAACCAAATTTCTGGACACATCCCTCAAGAACTAGGTCGCCTTGTGAACTTATGGGATTTGGATCTTGTCCACAACACGCTAACTGGTTCCATCCCAAATAGCATAGGAAATTTGACCAAACTCATAGTCTTGTACCTTAGCCGCAACCAACTTTCCGGACACATCTCTTGAGAACTAGGCCGCCTTGAGAACTTAGGGGACTTGTCTCTTAGCAACAACACACTAACAGATTCCATCCCAAGTAGCGTAGGAAATTTGACCAAACTCACAAATTTGTACCTTGATAATAACCAACTTTCTAGCCAAATTCCACGAGAACTAGGTTATTTAGCCAACTTAGACTACTTGAGGCTTAGCTACAACTCACTGACAGGCTCCATCCCGAACAACCTAGGCAATCTCACAAAAATCACTGGCTTGTATCTTGACAATAACCAACTTTCCGGCCACATTCCCTGAGAATTAGGTTATTTGGCCAACTTAGATTCGTTGTCTCTTAGGAATAATTCACTAACAGGTCCCATCCCAAATAACCTCGGTAGTCTTACAAAACTCACTACCATGGACTTTGGACAGAACCAACTTTCGGGGCCAATTCCGTGAGTAATAGCTTGGACGTTCAATTTAGAGTACTTACAGCTTAGCAACAGCACACTAACAGATTTAATCACAAATAGCCTAGACTATCTTGTAGCAGAATTATGTTTCTCGGAAAATTTCACAAGAAGTAGAAGGTGCCCCGTCCTCATCCACCCCTCCTGCTGCTCCTCTCCCTCACAAGAAGTAGAATTATCGCTGTTGTTTGCTCCCAGCTGTCCTAAACTGGAGTCGCTACAGACAGCACAGGGTAAAGTGAAGAAAGCTACAGAGAGCAGTGAATTAGCGAGGAGGAGATTGCCTAAAGTTCCCAAGGTATGAATTAATTAATGAACCATTAATTATATTGTGCACGGTGTTGTTACTTGTCTTGAGTAGATTTCAGAAGCATCTTTAACAAGTAGCCACTCAATTTTGTAGTTCCTTTTTCTGTCTGAATGTTTATCATTACTGCTGCTATGGAACACGTGGCTTTGGGAAAAGGATACACGAGAGATAATAATAACCCGTCAAAAGGAAGATGCCGAGAATTCTACCAGTGTGACTTCGACATTGGCCCTGTTTGAATCATGGGGTTAGAGTTAGTTTGGGTTAGTTGGGGGCTCAAATAATTCAAAAATATCCAAACAAGGAGGATTAGAGTGGGTTAGTTTTATCTAACCCAACTATCCCGGTGGAGAGGTGCTTATTTGGGTTAAAGTGGGTTAGAAAATAACTCTAACTCTAACTGTGTTAGAGTATCCAAACAGGATCATTGCTGGAGTATACGAGCCAATGGAATCAGATTTCGAGGTTATCGAAATTCGGACAGAGTTGCTAGATATATAGGCTAGATATTGGCATGTATATGAGATAAAACCAGGACCCTATTCGGCAGCCCTCCGCTCCGCAACTCCGCTTCGGGAGCGGGCTGAGTGGCACTGAACACCTCAGCTCCGTGAATCTCCAAGAGCATCTCCAACAAACGCCCAACGCGGCGCGCGCAAAAAACAGCTTTAGCGCGCGCCCAACTCCTGGTTTGGCGCGGCGCGCTGCGCCCGCTCCGGCAGCCGCGTTAAAATGCAGCGCGCGCGCCGCTCCAGCAGCGTGCAAAAAATGCAGCGCGCACACAGCATTTTTTTAATTTTCAAACGCATAAATAAAATAAAAACTAGATAGATTGCATATAATAAATAAAAAACGATACGAAGGTATTTTACATCGGTGCAACTAGATAGATAGTTCGAAAGCATAGATAAACTACAGCGCAACTAGATAGAAACTACTCTAAGTCGCTATCATCATCATCATTATCATCCTTGGCGGTGTCGTCCGAGGTATCTAGCCAGATGTCCAGCCACCGATCATCGTCCGGCATGAAGAACGACTGCCCACCTGTTGCAACGATGTCGGACCGCGCATTCGCCAACGCCTTCCGCTGACGCCTTTCCAACCGCGTCTCACGGCGCCTTCGCGTGTCCTCCTCGCGGCGCCTTGCCCAGTAGGCCTGCTCGTAGGCGACGTCCTCCGGGTGGCGCTGGCGCCACTCCGCCATGACCCGCTCGTCCTCCTGGGCGACGAGGAGGCGGCGTTGCCGCTCGGCGTGCTCCGCACGGTCTTTCGCCGTGTTTAGACGAGGCAGAGGGCCGAGGTTGAGCGCTTGCTGGAGCGTGTACACATCTTGAAAGTTCATCTGGCCGCGCGGCCGGCCTAGGCGCCACGCCGCCGTGTCGTACGTGCGGGCGGCCTCGCGCGCCGTCCCGTACGTGCCGAGGCCGAGCCGGAGTTCGCCGGAGCGTATCTCCGCGGTGTAGCAGCCGTTGGGGCGCGAGCGGACGCCGCGGTAGCCGGACGCTCCTCGGCGGCGCGGCGGCATGGCGGCGCGTCGGTGGCGGGGCGCTGGAGCGGCGCGTGGCAGAGAGGGAGAGAAAAAGGGAAGAGGAAGTGTGGAGAAGCGCGTGACGAAGCGGCGAAGCGGCGCGCAGCTTTATAGGCGCGCGCGAAGCGGCGCGCCAAATCTTGCGCGCGAGCTGGCGCCTTTTCGCGCACGCGCAAACGGTTCCGGCGCGCGCTTGTTTCCCGCGGCCGCTGAAGCGCGGCAAACCGCCCCGCGCGCGCTAAAAGTTGAGTTTACCGCGCGCGCGTGTCGTTTGGTGCGTTTGTTGGAGATGCTCTAATCTGAGAGTGGAGCGGCACGTGGTAGATTTTCCCGGAGTAGCAAAAGTGATGCTCCGCGAACTCCGCCTTGGCTCCGCGTAAGAAACAGACCTGAAGAAAAGAGCGTCTCGCCAAGCCCTGATTCTCCTCGCCTCGAAGCCTAGCCGCCGCCGCATGCGCATCGTCGCCGCCCCGACGCGCCACTCGCCAGCGCTGCACCACGCGTTCCCCCGCGTACGTCTCGTCCCCGACCTCGCCCAGCCGTGCATCTCCGCCTCCCGCTGTACCGCCCGCCCTACCACCCCCGCCGCCCTCACTCTGGTCGTGCTTCAACGCCGCCAGTCATCACCGAGCCCCTACATGGACGTCACCGACGCTGCCGGCCGTCGTCATCCTCCTCCACATCCCGCTTCCCAGCGCCTCCCTCCATCCAATTCTTCACCAAGGCCCTGCACCCCGTCTTTTCACCGAGCACAAACGCCGTTGGCCGTCCTCGTCCTTCCATACGTCTGGCAAGGCGAGGACATCACATCAGCAGTTCAGCAATCCTCTATTTTTTATACCCAACCCGTAGCACCTATCCCAGCCGGTGATGGATGGACATTATTTTCTGAAACTTGTTTTCAGGAGATGGAGTTGGCAGCCGAACATATCTTCAGATTCTGAAATGAGCTACAGGAGTTAAGAGTTGAGGAGTGAGGAGGAGAGTTAAAAATTTGGAGGAGTGGAGTGTTGCCGAACAGGGCCTAAATCACAGAAGGTTGCTTGATGGAATGCTGGAGATCTGCGGCGTCCCTCCTGAGAAGTTCAGAACGGTTTGCTCGAGTATCGGCAAGCTCGACAAACTGACATTCGAAGACGTGAAAAAAGAACTGGTACACATCCAAACTACTTTTTTTTTTGTTTTGTTCAGTGGTCATATATGTTCTTTGTGATCTTGATGTGGATTTATGTGCCATAATCCTGATTGTTCATTATGCTGCGACTTAGGTGGAAGAGAAGGGTGTACCACATGAAACACTGAAATTATTGGAAGTCTAGTGAAGAATGGAGGACTGGCGCTGGATGTTCTGCTAGAACTGAGAATGAAGGTAGCAAGTTCATGGAGAATGCTGGTTCTGTTGTTGCCTGGACTGGAAGACTCTGCTCGGCTTATCACCAGATGCTGCTCCTGTTTCTCCCACCAGGACACCCACACACTCTCAATTTTGCTTTGGTTATACTTGCCCAACTAAATTAAATTCATACTACTAGTACCCAAGCCTCTATTACAGGCAAGGTTTTTGCTTCAAGATTGAGCCACTTGGGTGAAAAAAGACGCACGGTGAATTGTGGACATGGCACGTGCCCTTTTTTTGGTACCTGGCGGGGTAGAAACGACTTGTGTGTTCAGTTATTTCATTCAAATTTTTTGAACGGGTGTGGCATTCTTTTTGGTTGGCTTAGCGTTTTTTCATTGCATGTGGGGGAGTCTGGCATGGTCCGTGTATGTCGCTGTCAGTCGATCTGATCGTGCCGCTGTTGGCACAGTTCTCGCGCCGCTTTCTTTTGGTATTCGGCGCTGGCTTCCGCTTGTGTCTTCGATTTGATTACGTTCATCCCTATGACTGTTTCCTATTTGGTGGGTGGTGGCTTGCATGCGTTGGTTCTGGCCAGTTTTTTAAGGGATCTTTTGCATGCGTCTAGGCTGGTGTGGCCACGTGCATGCGTTGATTTTCTTGTGTATTCTCTCGATCATCTCCGGTATCTTCTCGATTGACCCCCTTCATTCTTCTCGATGTGTTGGCTATTACTACTGCTGACACGTTTGCTAATTGCCGCTTGATACGTTCCTTCTCGACAGATGTCTTGCCTATAAATGGGGGATTCCTGAATTGCTTTGCCTCAAGGCTTTCTTCCTTCCGTCTCTGCTTCATCGAGGCCGATCCCGGCTTTCTTTTCTCTCCCTAAAATCGATGATGGATGAGCCTCTCTACTACTGCCAGCCAATGTCAAGCAAGAAGTGGTGGTACTATCGTCTGCAGGAGCCAAATGACGGAGGAGGAGGAGGTGGTGCAGTTGTGCCGACGCAAGTAGCCCTCGGAAAGGAGATCGATCGATGTTAAATCGACTCCGACCGCGCTCCACTGCCTGGTCTGCTCCGGTTGCCTGAGGCCTCCCGTCTTCCAGGTTTCTCTTCATGTGTTTATTGTTTAATTCGATGCGATTGATGGTTTACTGTATTCGCATGTCTAATCCCAATTTTATTTCATCTGTTCATGCATGTAGTGTACGGCCGGCTGGCACATGGCTTGCAGTAGATGTAGATCGAGCGCCCCCGCAAGCGGTGCCACTCATGCAACCACGGCGGCACCTACGTCCGGTGCTCCCGATGGACGGTGTCGTGGTCAAGTACCCCTACAACCAGCACGGCTGCCGGAGCTGCGTAGCCTACTATGAGGCTAGCGACCACGAGAGAGTGTCCCCGCACGTGCCCTACTTCTACACGAAGTCCGGCAGTGCCTTCGTTGGTTCGCCGCGGAACCTCCACACCACCTCACCATCACCGACAAAAAACCGCCGCCGTAGAAGTCACGCCTTCGACCGCCAGCCGCCAATAGCAGTGCCTCTGGATCTCTGTCCACCGACTTTTCCTCACTGCGTCCCGCCTCTGTCGCTGCGCCGCATTGAGCTCGCCAGCACAGGCTTTGTGGGCATCAGCCCTTCTCAAGTCGTGCATCGTGGCCATACCCTGCACGTGGCTCCTCGGGCAACAGCGCGAGGTGGCAGCGACCTGCGTGCAGGCAGAGCGGCGGTGGCGGCGCACGGTCAGCGTGCGAGGAAGATGTCCTTCGCGAGCCGCCAGGCATCGCCGCAACCAGGATGATGGAATAGACATCGCTGCCCAATAGCAGCCATTCCGCATCCGCGGTGGGTGAAGGAGCTCGGAACAAACGCTAGCACACCTGCCATGTTATGGCCACAGCCACGGCGGCTTCGATGAAGTCTAGAACCTCTTGCCCGAGTGGCTCGCCGTCAAGTGGAGTATCGCGCGGAAGACCGTGCTCCATGGCCGTCCTGGTGGACCGTGGCTTCGGAACATGCTGGCCCCACGAGTAAACTGATGTGGGTTGCATTCAGGACACAATTTCTGGTGAAAGAACAACCACGAGAGTTTCCTCGCATGGATACTAGCTCCAAGCTATGAGCAGACCCGCAGAGATTTGCATATGCATATGCATAGTACTGTACATCTGCTGCGCAAACTCTGGCCTGGTCCCTACCCGGTGTTCGTTCTCCACAAGTACCGTGACTTATAAAAACGCAATAGTCCAGGCACCATAGATTGTTGCCACCTTCGTTTTTTCTCCTTATTATTGATCCACTTGGTTATTCCTTTTTTTAATCATGTTTCCGATTTTCACCACAAATTTTAGTGGGCAGGTCCCCTCTTATCATTCTCATGCATGTAGCCAAATATCCCCTATCGTTGGGATATTTTTTTCTTAAATAACAAAGTCTTACCTCAAATTTCACATGGATTCCAAATATTACTTCAAAAGAGGGTTAATCGCTAGAACACAAGAAAACATGTTTTGTTCTGCTGGTGCGAGATTTTGTTTAGCTCCAACTGACCAAAAAAGGTTCGCCAGAGAGGGAGGGCGCGAAATCGCCCGAGAAAGTGTCACAACCAGCCCCAGCTTTTGCACGGGAACCTATCATGGGTACGCAAAGTTAGTGTCATGAGGGAAGGCCAATACTCAACTTTAAAGTGGCACCTCCTTCACAAATCAGAACATCCCACAGGAAGTTCCAGTGCTCCAAGGCAAGCATACGGTGATGGTTGCCGAGTTTATTTATTTTTTAATTCTCAGCACACAGCCAGTATGCCGAACCCCGATAATTTACACATGGCTACCAACATCAGCATCGTGTGCCGCAGTTCACCGCTACACTCCTCATTCTTGACGGCCCGAGCCGCCGGCCACCAGAGGAAGCCTCACTCCCTAATTCTGTAAAGCCTCTGCTAGCATCCACCACAGGATATTAGACGATCGTTGCTAGCGAGGCGCCAGATCAGAAGGGGAGCCCCGTGCAAGACCCGAGTGACCGCCTATTGTCCAGCTGTTGTTCCGCTCTCAAAAGGCAGACATGGCTGCCAACATTTGCAAGGTACACACTTCGCGGCCGCTGTTGCGCCTTGCTCTGTCACCGAGCTTGCGCTTAGAATCCCGTTGTCGCCGTCGTCCGCACGGGCTTTGACTGACATTGGCACAGTTGCCATTAACGCCATTGCTGTCGTCTCCGGCATCGGTGAGCGGATTGATATTGGGGAGAGAGTGAAGGAAATTAAACCAGCTCGGGATCGCCTTCCGAGTCACCCAACCGGACGACACAGAGGCATTGGACTAGAATCATTCTCAGTATTAGATAGTCATGTCAAAATTTCATGCTTTTTTTTGTTCAAGAATAGCAAGTAAATGTGTGCTGATCGTGTGCGAGAGGAAGCGAGAGTACAAGGTTCATGTAATGGTTGGACCGCAAGTGAGAAAGTGAGAGCAGATGCCAACGTTAATCGTGAATAGTATATTTTATTGGCACTGGTCCCGTACGATGCGACGCCGACGAGTACTTTCCGTCGAGGTGGCACACATACACAACCTGGCTGCCTGACGCGTTCTAGCTGGCCGATGCTTTTGGCCAACACACACGTACTATGCAACCAAGCAGGCACTCAGGCAGGTTGATCGATTCTTCTAGATGGTCGACGAGATCCTCGACCGTGAGAGTCTTCAGGTCGAGACATTGCTCGATCGACGTGACGATCTGGATGTAACGTGCCGGCGCGGCGCGCAAAAATCATCGCACGATCGCAACTTCTTCTAGGGTTGAATCATAGTTGCGGATGCCGTTGACGAGGGTCTTGAGACAGGCGGAAAAGTGATCAACCGTCTCACTTTCATCCATCTTCAGGCACTCATAACTTCTCATCAGAGACTGAAGGTGTGCTTCCTTGACATGGTCATGACCCTGGTGCAGGATCTTGATGGTCTCCCATGCCTCCTTCGCCGTTTTTTTTCTGACGAGGTGTTGCAGCACATCCTTCGGCATTGCGGAGTAGATCGCCATTAACGCCTGACGATCAATCCGGTACTTCGCCGCGCCCTTCGCGTACTCGGCGCCGCCGGGGTCCACGGCTTCCCGGAACTCATCTCCCTCCATCGCGACCTCCATGTTATCGCCCATAGTGCGTAGTCCTCTCGATCCAGACGGGGGAATTGTGATCCCCCCACCATCGGCATCGGTGCTCCTGCTGCTGCCGTCACGATCTCCTTGCCCGTGGTCGACATGATCCTTCGATTGCTTTCCGAGAATCACGTCAATACTAAAGCTCTGATATCAATTGTTGGCACTGGTCCCGTACGATGCGACGCTAACGAGTACTTTCCGTCGAGGTGGCACACGTACACAACCTGGCTGCCTGACGCGTTCTAGCTGGCCGATGCTTTTGGCCAACACACACGTACTATGCAACCAAGCAGGCACTCAGGCAGGTTGATCGATTCTTCTCTGGCCACGGCACACGTACACGTACATGTACGTATGAACCAGCAAGCCGCCAAGACAAGACAAATACTACGCACACGTGGACACAGGAGTTGATGGCAAAAGGCTCGTGTCGAGCCTTTGTTTCTTTCTATTGATCTGAGTTACCAAGAGTTACCAAGTACAGAGGATACATAAGTATATATAGTAGCTAGAACTAGTAGAGCTAACCTAATCGGTTTCCTACTTCTAATCCTAGTCCTATACGTGACTTGTTCCTGTCCAAGCTGGGCAAGGACTCGTGGTTAATTCCAACAATCACCCCTCTAAACACGATGTCCTCACTTCACAGCTTGGACGCCGATCCTTCGCTGTATCTTCACGAACTTCTGTCGTCTCAATGATCTGGTTAGGATATCTGCAAGCTGGTCATTGGTGGTGCAAACATAGTTGATGTCAATCTTGCTTTCTTTCACGCACTCCCGTAGGTATCGATGCCTCGTATAGATGTGTTTTCATCTACCATGATGACACACTGGATTCTTCCACAAAGAGATTGTAGACTTGTCGTCAACGTTGAGCACCACTCTTTCCTTACCTGCGAGGTCACCGAGTAGTCTTCCTAGGCACACGCCTTGACACACCGTGGTTGCAGCTGCAATATACTCCGCTTCACGGGATGATAATGCGACGACCTTCTGCTTTTGTGATAGCCAACTCACTATGCTTCCTCCCAAGAAATATGCCACGCCCGAGTTACTTTTACGGTCGTCCACATCTCCTGCATGTCGCTATCACTATAGCCAAGTATCTCCATCATCTCCTTCTTCTCTGTCAAATAGACACAACCGAAGTTTGTTGTCCTTTTGATGTACCTGAGTATATGTTCCACATCTACCCAATGCTCCATCGTGGGTGCTTCCATGAAGCGACTCACTATGCCGACGGAATAGACCAAGTCCGGTCTTGTATTCGTGAGATACCTCAACTTTTGGACCACACTTTTATACTCCATTGCATCAACCGCGGGTGCTTCACTTTTCTTGCTTAGCATAAGACGAGGCTTCATCGAAACATGACTTGGATTACAATCTTTCATGCCACAGCTTTCAAGTATCTTCTTTGTGTATGCCTCCTGGCATAATGCGATCTCCTCCGGCTTTTGCTGTACCTTGATCCCAAGGTAGTAACTCAAGAGCCCTAGATCAGTCACCTTGAATGGCTCCTTCATTTGTAGCTTGAAGTTTGCAATCACCTCTTCGTCTGCTCCAGTTATCAACAGATCATCCACATAGATGCCCACTAAAAGACGATCCGTGCCTTCACCTTGCTTATACATTGCATGCTCTAGTGGGGCTTTCTCAAACCCGAGAGAAATCAATGTACTGTCAAGCTTCATGCTCCATGCCCGAGGAGCTTGTCGTAGCCCGTACAACTCCTTGTCATGTAGCTTCAATACCTTGTGTTCCTCTCCTTCTTGGATGTACCCCGGTGGTTGCTTCACATACAACTCTTCTTCTAACTCCCCAGTCAAAACCGCAGAGTCCACATCCATGTGATGTAGCCTCCTAGATTCTTGAGCCGCGAGAGCTATAAGTAGACTCACCGAGTCCATCCTTGCAACTGGAGCGAACACTTCTCTGAAGTCCACACCTTGCACTTGCACGTTTGGTTTAGCCACGAGCCTTGCTTTATGCTTCACCAAGTTCCCTTTGGCATCCTTCTTGACTTTGTACACCCACCTGAGCTCTATGGCATTATGTCCATTGGGAAGATCCGCGAGCTCCCATGTATTGTTGTCTCGGATCGACCCCAACTCTTCGTCCATAGCACAACGCCAACACTCTTCCGTCTTCAAATTTTTCCAGTTCCTCGATGTGCAAACATCGTTGCCCTTTACTTTTCATCTTCACCGAATTCATTCGAAGCACTTCCTTCGGACAGAGATTCATTACGCCTCGCATGCCTACTGATGCAGGTCGCTGTTTCGTCGTCTCTTGTGCTGTCAGAAGCAACACCACATCTTCTGAAGTTGCCGAACTTCTCTTTTCTGGCTTTTTAGGCACATCCGAACTGCTCCCTGGAGAGCCTGCAACGCTAGACGGACTGCTCCTTATTTCTGCTAGTCGTTGCACATCTTCTGGCACATCCATATGATGGCTTTCACGTGGTAATGAGCTCTTCTCAACAGAGCTAGCTGCATACAATTTGTAGTGGCCACCACCATCCGTCTCACTTGGCCAGCTCATACATTCACTAGGCTGTGCGCTACCCAGGTAACACATCTTCAGCGTCTTCTTGCGTGACCACACCGTCACACATGGTGTCGTGGACTTCTGGCGCCACTTCTTCGCCTGCTTCTAACGTGATCACACCGTCACGCCTTCCTTCATGGTCTTCTGGCGCCACGACTTCGCCCGGGTTTACTGGCATGACCACACCATCACGCCTTGTGTCATGGTTTTCTGGCGCCACGACTTCGCCTAGGTTTGCTGACGCGGATGTACTCACCGGACCCGTGTCCAGCTGACCAAGATCATCTGGATTCTCCTCGTCGACTAGCTCACACATCAACATCATATCCCCATCGTCTCCTTCCTCGGCCATAAGCGCCTTCTGCTTCGGTGCTTCCTCACAGTCAGCCTTGAAGTGACCGAGGAGGCCACATTTATAACACCTTACTTTTCTGATGTCAAACTTCCTCCTCGGTGGTGCAGGCGCATCCTCGTCATCCGAGTCGGCGAAGTTGTTTCTCGCCGAGCGCTGCTTCCCCTTCCCCTTCTTCTGGCCACTGCTCGTGGATCCACCTTGCTTTTCTTTCAACAATGCGATCCATTGCGCCTTTGTCAACATCAGGTGCTCACTCGCCTCTGCGTCGCCGAAACTGAGACGAATTCTCTCGTCGTGGGCCTTGAACCTTCCGACGAGATCCTCGACCGTGAGAGTCTTCAGGTCGAGACATTGCTCGATCGACGTGACGATCTGGATGTAGCGTGCCAGCGCGGCGCGCAAAAATCGTCGCACGATCGCAATTTCTCCTAGGGTTGAACCATAGTTGCGGATGCCATTGACGAGATCTTGAGACGGGCGGAAAACTGATCAACCATCTCACTTTCATCCATCTTCAGGCACTCATAACTTCTCATCAGAGACTGAAGGTGTGCTTCCTTGACACGGTCATGACCCTGGTGCAGGATCTTGATGGTCTCCCATGCCTCCTTCGCCATTTTCTTTCCGACGAGGTGTCGCAGCACATCCTTCGGCATTGCGGAGGAGATCGCCGTTAACGCCTGACGATCAATCCGGTACTTCGCCGCGCCCTTCGCGTACTCAGCGCCGCCGGGGTCCACAGCTTCCCAGAACTCATCTCCCTCAATCGCGACCTCCATGTTGATCGCCCATAGTGTGTAGTCCTCTCGATCCAGACGGGGGAATTGTGATCCCCCCACCATCGGCATCGGTGCTCCTGCTGCCGCCGTCACGATCTCCTTGCCCGTGGTCGACATGATCCTTCGATTGCTTTCCGAGAATCACGTCAATACCAAAGCTTTGATACCAATTGTTGGCACTGGTCCCGTACGATGCGACGCCGACGAGTACTTTCCGTCGAGGTGGCACACGTACACAACCTGGCTGCCTGACGCGTTCTAGCTGGCCGATGCTTTTGGCCAACACACACGTACTATGCAACCAAGCAGGCACTCAGGCAGGTTGATCGATTCTTCTCTGGCCACGGCACACGTACACGTACGTATGAACCAGCAAGCCGCCGAGACAAGTCAAATACTACGCACACGTGGACACAGGAGTTGATGGCAAAAGGCTCGTGTCGAGCCTTTGTTTCTTTTTATTGATCTGAGTTACCAAGTACAGGGGATACATAAGTATATATAGTAGCTAGAACTAGTAGAGCTAACCTAATCGGTTTTCTACTTCTAATCCTAGTCCTATACGTGACTTGTTCCTGTCCAAGCCGGACAAGGAGTCGTGGTTAATTCCAACATATTTATAATTTTTTTTGAGCATCAGTACAGGCACAAGCGCTCATATACACGCGCATACACTCTCCTTTATGAACGCACACACGCACATCCTACCCCTATGAGCACCTCCGAGAGACTGAGCTGGCATATCATCTTGAGATTTACGAAGTCACCGTAGGCGCCTCGTCGTCGATGGGAACGTCTCCTCCCACTGAAAGCGCATCGCCGGAAATCCTGAAATAAATCCAGGAATAATGCGAGCACCAGGATTTGAACCCTGCTGGGTTGGGGATACCACTGTCCACCTAACCAACTCAACCACAGGTTGATTCGCATCGTGAATAGTATATTTGAAACAACACAACCGTGCAATTGCAATTGCCTTAATAGAGGAGAAGTGTTTAAATCACTCGGCTGATTTTCTGGAAAATTCATCTACGCCCCGCGCATGCCACGAGTCCAGGCCCACGCACCGCCATTGTCGTCCTTATCTCCAGGCGTCACGGGAGATCCACTCATTGTCGTCCTTTTTCTTTCTCCTGCCCTGCCCTGTGTTTTGAATTTCAGCCGAAAAAAGGGATTTCAGCCGAATTTCGGTCATTTTGGCCTGGGGCAACATCTATCTTTGGCCAAAATTGGTCAAATTTCACAAAATTTGACTCAAATTTTAGTCAAATTTCAGTCAAAATTGGTCAAATTTTGGCCGAAAAATTTGAAAATAGCCGAAATTCGGCCATCTCGGTCTGGGGCAAGAAAAATCTCAAACCGAAAACCAAAACACAGCCTCTGCCTTCTTCCTATCCAGCTCGATTCACTATCACCTCCCTCCCTCTCTCTCTTGCAGCCTGGCCAGCGGCCACCGGAGCCGCAACTCGCCGCATGCGTGTGGCTGGTGCTACTATGCAACGACAGCGGCGCTGCAACCCGCAGATCTCGCCGGCGGGCAGATGCTGCGACTAGCTGTCTCTCGTGGTGATGCAATCCATAGACTGATTGCAACCGCAGTATCTTGCTTGCGACAAATGATTGAATGCAATGACTGGTGCTTTGTTGCAACCTTGTTGCCGGCTTGCCGCTGCCGCTGCTGCAAGTCGGATGGGCGCGGAACTACCGGAGACACCAGCGCTGCATTGCAACCTTTGCCGGCGCTGCTATGCAGCACTCCCGACGCACGCGACAAGAGGCACCGGTGTGGCGATGTAGCCCGTTGGCACTGGGTGGCAGCACTCTTGAGGCTGCAAATCGGCGTCGCTATGACGATGCTGCTGGCCAGCGGCGAAGTTGTGTGCCCGGCTGCAATGGAGCGTCGTGTCGTGCTGCCATGCAATCTGCTGCACTGAAGCTTTTTTGCCACGCTCGGCGTTGCCATTTGAGCAGCCCCCGGATGGCTCCTCGGACCTCGGTGCTGCGATGCGGCGGTCGCCGGCGGCTCCGGTGCTACGAGATCGCAGATGGGGGTGCAGACACTGGATGTCGTGTGGTGGTGGAAGAACAGAGGATGAAGACGACGACTATTTTCTGTAAACACACGGCCACCATCCGTCAGATCGGACAGCTGATTAGGCGGCTTAACTTTGTAACAAATCAACCGGATGATTTGTAGCAGCCCTCTTAAATAGATGACCCTTCGATAGGATGGCACATACCGTGTACGTTAGCCTTGGTCAAGCCTCAATTAACAACTAGTCGCTCCGATCCAACAAAAGTGTCGTGGTTTTAGTTCAAATTTGAATTAAAATCGCGACATTTATTTTGGATCAGATGGAGTACAAAGAAAGGGCCGTGGCATGTAAAGTGTGACTGCTAAGGGTGAGTAGTGTGCAGAGTTCACATGCGCGCAGTCAATTGATTGGCCCTGTACGTCTATATATACACGCTGTAGAATGTGAATTAGTGCATGTACTCCTTCCGTTCCAAATTACTCGTCGTGGTTTTAGTTCAAGTTCAAACTTGAACTAAAACCACGACTAGTAATTTGAAACGGAGGGAGTACTATTCAAAAATGGATTTACATCCCAGCCTCATGCAGTCTACTAACTATCTTATTCTTGTGTAATCAACTTGCATAGGTACCTAGTAATAATTGATGACATATGGCATCGTGGAGAATGGGAGATCATCAGCAAGTCTTTTCCACAAAATACTCTGGGAAGTAGAATTCTCATAACAAGTCGTATTGATCCTATACCAGGAGATGATTTGGATAATAACAAGTTCTACATAAAAATGAATCCTAGATGGGATTTTTTTAATGGAAGATGGTTGTACGGGCCTGATAGATTCCTCCACACAACTGATGAGGAAGATGTGGCTGCTCGGATGAAGCCTGACATGGTTGGAGAAGGTTTTGACTGTGACCATCCTATTGTGCGCATGTGTGGTGGTGTCCCGTTAGCACTACTTTGCATGTTTTCAGCAATGGCAATGGTCCGACAGCAACAAGAACAACTAGGGGTACATGTAAAGGTACGTGATGTGCAAGATATGATTGAGAAGCAAGTTAAGCAAAGTGGAATTCAGAACACTCCAGGGTTCGAACCGTTGGTACAGAGCTTGCAGCTTGGCTACGATGATCTTCCTCACCATATGATGAAGACCTGCTTGTCGTACCGCAGTGTATACCCTGAGAATTACCCTTTTCACATGAATGATTTGGTCATGCGATGGGTTGCTGAAGGATTTACTTATAAAGAGGATGTAGCAAAAGATTACCTCAAAGAGCTTGACAACAGGGGTTCATGTTGCCGACCCATGACGAGGCCTACCGGATGAATCCGATGATGCGAAATTTCCTTAGAGGGAAATGCCGTGAAGATAATTTCATTACTTGCAGTTCGGACATCACATTGGCACATGCATGCCGAATCCATCGGCTATGTGTCGACGATGATCTAGTTGATGATGGTGCGGTGGAGGTGGTGGATACCTTGTTGGAACTGGATTGGTCCGAGATTCGATCTCTTGTTGTTTTTGAAGGTGCTAAGAGATATGTCCCTTTTGAGAAGTTGGAACATGTGAGGGTGTTGGATCTTCAATATCACCAGCAGCATCTTGAAACTGAAACGACTCGTTGGGGTTTTCCTATGGATCATCTTGAATTTGAGGCTCTTGGGAATCATCATGTGAAGAATGTATGTGGACTACTCCGTGTGAGGCACCTATTCGGCCTAGAGGGGACAGGAATTAGTGAGATACCACCAGAAATAATGAGGCTGCAGTATTTGGAGACTTTGCAGGTTAGGTTCACATCGATCACAGAGTTACCCAGTGAGATTGGGGACTTACAACAATTGAAGACTCTGACCGTGAGTCACAACCAGAACCTGGCAGAGCTGCCAAGGGAGATTGCAGACCTCCAACATCTAGGGACTCTGGAATTGAGTTACAACAGCAGGCTCACAGAGCTGCCACATGAAATCGGGAACCTCCAGAATCTAAGGAATCTGAACCTGCATGCCACCAAGCTCACAGAGCTACCTTGAGAGACTGGAAAGTTGCAGCATTTGAAAACACTGGAGGTGGGTTGGGCAAGCATCACAAGGCTAGGCAGCGAAATTGGGGACCTGCAGCATTTAGAGACCTTGGACCTGAGTTACAACAGAGGGCTCACACAGTTGCCTCGTGAGATCGGGAAACTGCAGAATTTGAAGCAGCTGTTCTTATATGATACACGGGTGGTGAAGATACCAAGGGAAATCAGAGGAATGACGAAGCTGGAGATTTTAAAATTAGATGATACCATCGGTGCACCACCATGGGAAGCTAGTCATCTCTCGAAACTGGGGGGAGTGCCTGAGTGCGTCCGCCAAGCCTGGAAGAAGAGTGATCTTGTGTCTGAGTTAGCTGGGGAGATCTTGTCCGTTCGACTTGTCAATCGGGCCACTCATAGCGGTGGCCTAATTGTTGGCAGAAAACACATGGGAATTCCACGGTGGATCAAGGATCACTTCCATGACCTTCACTCCTTGGATATCAGGATCTGCAAGCTAGAGGATAAGGATCTCCTGATTTTGCGGGAGATGCTCAACCTGTATTATCTGAAGCTAACGTTGGAGGTCGTCCCAAGAGAGCCCATAGCCATCAGCGGTGAAGGGTTCCCAAGCCTCAGTCAACTCGTTGTTGACTGCCGCGTTCCACGGGTTATCACCTTCGAGGAAGGAGCGATGCCGAGGCTGCGATATCTTTACTTGGAGTTCCAGTTCTACAGCGGGCCACCTGCAAATAAAGACCCTCAGCTGGGTATCAAGCACCTCCGGAGCCTCTGGTTGGTCTACTTTAAATGCAGCCAGGAATGGTATGGAGGAGCAGCAGAGAGCAGCCCGTGCATGAGCGCCATGATTGACGTTGTGAGGAAAGAAGCCCAGGAGCATCCCAGAGAGATCCGCTTTTGTGTCCTGGCCACGAGAGTGAGTATTTCCCACCAAACGAGAGCTTGGCACGGGAGGTTTCGAGCAGCGCTGAGATGAACTAAATCCGAACAATCATCACACAGAAGGAATCTTTTAGCAGAAATCCAGACTTCCAGAGGCGGCACAGGCAGAAAGTATGACAAGCTAAACCGAATGTGCTTGTTTCTGAAATTTATGTATTCAGGATCTGTACAATCCTCAACTGGAATGTTGACCGTGACCTGCGGGAGATCCCTTGATGATGATCATGATGCTGTTAATTCTGTCTGTATTTCGAGCCACGGAAATTCAGTGGACAATCACAACCTGACGAATTTTTCCGCTTTGTGAAGGCGGAAAGCAGTGGACAATCAGAACTGATGCATACATAGATACATACTATTAGTGCGCTTCCTCTGATTTGCTCTGCTTTCTGAACCCTGATACATGCCTGTGGCTTCCTCTGCTTTCTGGACTCTGAATACTTGCCTGTAGCTTGAGGTTTCAAGTGTCGCACTAGACTGCCGACCAGAGCACGGGTGGAGATGCTGCCTTCTCACGTTAATGGTGGCTGATAACTCTGATTTCGTTAGCAAGGAGAATACACACTAGACTGCGTGATATTAGATACTCGATCGACGAAGCCGAATCTACTGCATCAGGAAACTTAACTAGCCACAGACCCAACACTTACAGACTAAGCCGCAACGACCCCACTCAGGCTCTGGATCATATACATAGACCCAAACTCACTCGTGCTCTGTATAAGGGTCACATAGTACATAAACGACACTTGCTCCATCTGTATATGTTTGCATAGAACAAAGTCCATGTCTGAACAAACCGTACCTTAGAACAGAGACCCTCGGGATGGTCTTCTTTTAGTAAGTCGAGTGGCGTGCCTCAAAGAGTGATGGCTCATGGTTGACTCGGAGTCGTCCCACTCAACCACCGGCTTGGGACCTTCGTGTGACACGACTGGTAGCGGTCTCAAGCCCCAGCAGTCCCTGAGGCTGACCGTCTCCAACACTGGTGCGGACAGTCTGACCTCGCATATTTGCTCTAGCTTGTGAAGATGATACAACTCGATGTGCTTCAACTTCCTAAATGTGACACCAGATGCTATCCTTTTAGCATACTTCTTGTCGTCTAGTTGGAAAACATATTCCAGCCTACTTCTTGAGTGTGACACCAGTACTTAACCACACTCCACAAATATTTAGAAACAGGGCATAAATATTGTGATGCAGTCGAAGCTGAGCTTCTTGCTACTAGAGAAGGACGCCATGGCCCTGCAGAACACTGCTCAACCGGGGAGCCTCCAAAGTGACTGTGCTGAGCCGATCAAGGCGTTGCAGGGCACTAGGTACGATCGGTATCATCTCCAATACGTTGTGAAGTATTTCGCCTTGGGTGATGAACGTAGTGCACTGATGAGATTATGAAAATAACCAAAGCTTTGGTAATGTTTATCTATAATGTTGAAATGCACTCGTCAGTTTCGGTGGACCATTTGATCTCTTCAGAATTTGAACAGCCTTGGTGGCCGGCCGGCAAAGACTGAACATGTTCTTCTTTCTCTTAATGATAGTCTGAAACTGTCAATTTGGAAGGAAACTTAAAGTTGCAGGTCACAATACACATTATCATCACAACAATGCTAATGACCTGAGATTATTCATGCCAGGCGGAGAGCAGTGGCTTGTCCTTCGACATGAGAATTTAGAATTTTATTAATTCAGGATTCGAACAGTCTTCAACAGGAAGAGGGCAAAGCTAGACACTGAACTTGATGTTCAGAAATACTAGTAGGGTATTGAAGATGAAAGATCAAGAGAACCATCGACTTAAAACTGAAACAATAACAAGCAAGATAAAGAGGACCATCTTGAATCACATTACACATAAGCAGTAAAAAAAAAGCAACTCGGCCAGAATTAAAGCTAATAACACAAATATTCAAGAAGGACAGAGGATAATCTTTATTCATAAATATCCACCACATTCTCTCTTTATTCAGCGGACTCAGCAACCCATCACGGCCAAGTTATAAACGAAGCCCTTGGATGACCGTTTAGCAACCAAATTCCACACAGGCGGTTGCTGATCCGGGATCCATGAATGAATCTCAATCATGCCACCAGTATAAGTCCTAGGACCTCCAATGACAAGAATCGTTTGACACGCATTGTTCAGGCAATTTTCCAAGAGTGATCCACTTGTTATTCAGCTTGTCATACCTCTTCACATCCTTGTCACTGTAATCAGCTGCATAAAGCTGATTCTTGACTGCAGCAATGAGTGGAGGAGCACCGGCCACTCCACAGAGGCACTCGGACATGTTGTGGATGACCCTCCAAGACCGCCGCTCCAAGTCATATTCCTCACCACATGCCAACACCTTGTTGTTGTTGGTAACACCACCAATCACATAGAACTTTCCATCCATGAATGTGCCAGAACACAACTTCCTAGCCTTATTCATGCAAGGAAGGGGTGTCCAAGTATGTGTCTCCGAGTCATACATCCCCACGGAGCTCAGTATTTTTCCAGAAGAATCGCTGCCCCCCGTAACATATGCCTTTTCACCGACACTTGTGGATCCGAACAGGCACCGCGGCGAGTTCATCGGATCAGCCCTTGTCCATGAATTGGTTAGGATGCTATATCTGTACATAATGTGTGCCATCCCAAACACCAACAGCTCGGTTCCGACAGCAAGGGACTCCTTGTCAGAGCACATGAAGCATTCGTCTGGTGGTATCTTGGCACTTGGATCCAGCGCCCACGGTGCGGGTCGTAAGCATCCCACTGCAGAGGGTTGCAGGAGAAGTAGAGCCAGTACTCCGCTACACCATTCTCGCGACGCAAGCAGTAGATATCCCCATTGCAGACCAGCAAACTGACGTCGCGGTTCAGACACGCCACAGAGCCATAGTCTGACCTGGACAGCCGTAGGAGGCATTTGATGAAGAGGCTACGACCTATCACGCCAATTATATCGCTCCAGGAGATGACGTGCTGCTGCCCTCCATGAACCCAGTCGCCGAGACGATGACCAGAAGGCTCATGGGTTCCCATGGGTGCCTGTGGCTTCAACGCGTGCCTGCTCCTGCTCTGCCCACACTATCTGACAAGAGTCAAGAGTTAATAGTTTTGCAAATCGGTAAAATTTCTCCTTTTTAAAGAGTATTTCTACAATATGTTTTCTCCAAAATTCATAGAATTTTGGCATGCGACACAATTCAACCTCTTTGGCATATTTTGACACGACAACCGTTTAGCTCCATTAGAGCATGAATGAAGAGTTGAAAATCAGGTGAAACTGAAGAATCCAAGTCCAATTAAATTAAGAGACCTTTTACAGTACATCAGATAAATATTGACCATTCATTTTTGGTGATCTAAGGGTTAACATTAATCGATAATGTGCAGTACTCTCTGCAAAAAGGGCACAATCGAAAGAGTTGCAAAGTAGTATTAGTTCTTATGGCTTTCATCGAGACGGGAATCCAGCGCGATGATTCAGGAAAGATCGACAAAATCCGTACCGCCAAGCATTCCGTCTGTGAGTATTGATTCGAGGAGCAGAGGAGCGGAGCTGGACGGCAAGAGGGGAGCCGTCAACAAGAGAAATCTGCCTCTGATGCTCGTCAAGCCTCCCGCGCTGGCCCGCAATGCCTCACGACGCCACAACGAAATGCCGACGAGGAGCCTGGACAAATATGGGCGCTCTAGTACACGCGTCGCTGATCCACCCAGCTGGCTGCTCCTGAAACTTGCGTCCCCTGCTCCTGGAGGAAAAGATGGCATGATTGGGTCGGCCGTCGGCCTCTATGTCTCAAAAACTGAAGCAAAAGCTGGCCATGGAAGCATGAGCTAGCTCTCATGTGGATGGCTATGCTAGCTGCAAGTTCGGGGGGGGGGGGGGGGGGGTGTTACTGGTTACTGGTGGGAGATTATGAAGCAGCCGACCAGCCAATGATCCAGTGAGAGGGGGATGGACATGATTGGTGCCCTCGTCGGGAGGAAGACCATTGATAAGAAATTCCATCTTAATATGAATTGACTAAACTGCCCTATACATCTTACAGTACATCAAATTATTGTGGGCCCTTTATTTTCATCAGTTCAACAGATGAGATGCATCCATGCTACCACATAAACTCAGTAGTATTTTTTGACCGGGAGCAAGCCACAGGGGTATTATGGACATCTTTCCCTCCCCGCGACCCCTATACTCGCGCACATAAAGCGCACTCTCGCCCGTGGCCTACAAGAGTAGCGGCAATGCGGCTCCAAGCCTCCATGACGAATCAGTGACTGCCGGTGAGAAACCAACTAATGATACGTGCTATTTTGCTGCCTATTACTCCCTCTATCCGGAAATACTTGTCGAAAAAATGGATGTATCTAAACATATTTTAGTTCTAGATACATCCATTTTTATCCATTTACTGTGTACGGGGCTCTCATGGTACCAGGCCTGGCCTTTTTTTTTCACAGGAACCATTACTGTGGAAGAGAGGCCACTATAGGAGCTCCATGACCACCTTACTCGTCACGAGCCAGGAGCCCAGGACATGACGTCATATCTCAGTGACAAGTCGCGATGCTATGTGTGTACAGCGGGCGTGTTTTGGTACCTTTGTGGCCGTGAGCAGAAACCCATGGGTGGGGTAGCGTGCCACTCGTCGCCGATGAGGAATACAAAGTATGCTAAAAAAATGTCACATAACACCCAGCCGTACGTCGGCCGGACGACGGCCCGTCCACGAACTCGTGCTGCCACAATTCCATCTGCCACGGTTCATGGAGTCAAGATGGAGGACTGGCGAGAAATATATGACATAGTTCACGAAGTAGGAGCGACGGAGAAGACAAAATTCAGGCGGCGACTGGGAGGCGTAGGTAGCAGCAGCACACGGACACGGGCAGGGAACCGGTAGCCATGCAGGGAAAAGAACGAAACGATGCGGAAATGGACAGGAATGCCCTCATCCATACCGACTAGAAACAACTAAACTGTTCGCCGTTGGCTGTTGGATTCACTTGATACTACCCTTCCTAACCAGTAGTATGATGCACCGTAAAAACTCTCTGCCCACCTCAAGCGGTAGTATGATGTACTATAAAATTTCTCTAAATTAAAGGTGGGCATATAGATTTCCTACTAGCTTGGTTTAACAGTGAACATGGTAGTAGTAGTGTAGTACTAACCAGATTGGCTGGGACGCTGGGCCTGAATTCGCTCAGAAGACCGCGAGTTGAGTTCTGTCCATGTGTGGAATCCGCCTGCTAATCACATGCAATTTATCTGTAACCTAGAAGGAGATGCAAGACATGGCTGCTACTAAGGAGTGGAGCACCTGTGCTGGAGATGAAGAGCGTGGAGAGAGTGAGGGATGAGTGGGATGTGTGATAGGGCTGGTTCCTTTTACCAGTGCGCGCACTGCTAGCTTACTTTGCTTCACTTCCTTTTTCCTTCTCTTTTTGCTATACGTTGCAGAGGGGTGCTTGGATGACTGTACTGTACTAGTAAAGACAACCTTTAGCAGAGGGGAGCAACCTCCATATTGGGGGGGGGGGGGGGGGGGGGCTGTTTTGGAATGCATTCTTAACCCAATCACATTAACACTACTGAACTTTCAACTCCTTCCTCCCTTGTTTGATGGCGCTACCGCCAAATAATCGTTGAATCAGATTGTTCAAAGGTTATTGAAGCGTGTGCAGCTATGACTACATGGTGAAGGAGGAGCTGGTGCACCTTAATCAATGAAGAGAAGAACCTTGGCCATGGAAGTCGGCAGAAACCTGCCATGCTTGATAACAGTAGGCATGAGAGTTACCGTCAGCTCCAGCCACTAGTAGAAAAGGGGGCTATGCTCGATATCATAGTAACTATAAACACCTTTGAAATAAGAAGATAAGATTTCATTATCATTAAACTCACATAGATAGGGAATGTGTTTTTAGGGCTCTCCGAGCAACAAGTAAAATCACAAGTTTCACATAGATTGCAAGCATAGCATAGCAAACAATTTATTTGATGCCATCAGAGTCTCCCTTTCTGAGACAAACGGTGACGAACAAAAGGAGAATGCTCATTAAAGATTTTCCATCAACTAAACTAGTTGGGGTTTCAGCACGAGGACAAATGGATCGAAGATGATCCAAGTAGAAAACTTTAAGTGGATCCATAGTTATCTTTATTTTTCTTGTTCATTTGTTTTGAGTAATGACATGAGGGAGAAAAGCAAGCAAACAAGCAAACAAGCAAAATGGCAAACAGAAAATATTTTTTTATTTTTGTAAAAACTTTTTAGAAGTGGGGGAGATGAAAACGAGAGGCAAATTGAAAATAATCTAATTGCAAGAAGATGAAGGTTTATGTGTAGGTACTTGATAGTTGTTGATGATGTCTCCCCGATAACAGCGCCAGAAATTCTTCCTACTACTTGTGAGCTGTGTTGGGATGTCGTCGAAGAAGAGAGAATGATGCAGTACAATAGAGGTAAGTATTTCCCTCAGTTGTGAAACCATAGTAATCAATCTAGTAGGAGAAACAATCAACGACTAGTAAACAACATCTGCACACAAACAACAAATACTTGCAACCCAACGCGAACAAGGGGTAGTCAATCCCTTGATGGTTGTGAGCAAGATTAAATTGTATAGTTTTTGATAGATAGATCGGACAAAAATACAAAAGAAAATAAATAAAAGAAAATTACAGCGATATATTTTTAGTTTTAATAGCTGATAAAAGATAGATCCAGGGGCCATAGTTTTCACTAGAGGCTTCTCTCATAAAAATAACATACGGTGGGTAACAAATTACTGTTGGGCAATTGATAGAAAAACAAATAATTATGACGATATTCAAGGCAATGATCATGTATATAGGCATCACCTCCGAGATAAGTAGACCGAAACAATTTTGAATCTACTACTATTAATCCACACATCGGCCGCTATCCAACATGCATCTAGTGTATTAAGTTCATGGAAGAACGGAGTAACGCCTTAAGCAAGATGACATGATGTAGACAAGATAAACTCATGTATGAATTAAATCCCATCTTTTTACCCTTAATAGTAACGATACATGCATGTCATATCCCTTTCTGTCACTGGGATTGAGCACCGCAAGATCGAACCCATCACAAAGCACCTCTTCACAAGGCAAGATAAATCAATCTAATTGGCCAGACCAAACCAATAAATCAGAGAAAAAATATGAGGCTATAAAAATCATGCATAAAAGAGTTCAGAGAAAACTCAAATAATATTCATTGATAGATCTGATCAAAATTCACAATTCATTGGATCCCAATAAACACACCGCAAAAAGCCATTACATCGAATAGATCTCCAAGAACACCAAGGAGAACATTGTATTGAAGATCTAATAGAGAGAAGAAGCCATCTAGCTACTAACTATGGACCCGTATGTTTGCGGTAAACTACTCACGCAGCATCGAAAGGGCAACAAGGATGACGAAGAGCCCCCTCCGTGATCGGAACCCCCCTCTGGCAGAGTGCCGGAAAAGGCCTCCAAATGGGATCTCGTGGTTCTAGAACTTGCAGTGGTGGAAAAAGTATTTCGTGGACTCCCCTGTTGGTTTCACGATTTTAGAGAATTTATAGAGGCAGAGTTAAGTCAAAGAGAGCCACATGGGCCCCACACACTAGGGTGCGCCTACCCCCTGGGCGCGCCCAGGTGTCTTGTGGGCCCATGGTCCATCATCTGGTCTTCTCCCGAAACTTCTAGTATCTCTTTTGTCTAGAAAAAATCTCCAAAAAGTTTCGTGGCATTTGGACTTTGTTTGGTACTCCATCCATTTTTTTATACAAGGCCACAAACCCATATTACAGGTACCAAGGTAGAAATTAATGACTACTTAAACCAATGTTGCAAACTAGTCTTTTTTACTCGCTTGACGTGTTAATTAATGTGTATTTTTTTCTCCAACGCACAACAAGACAACTCTCTCACTCCTCGTTGGTTGATTAATTCGGTGCATTCAAACCAACCTTTTCACCCCCGCATGCATGCATGGGGTATTAATGCCCTCGGTTGCTAAGTACGAGGCAAACCTCATCAATTATATCTTGATTGGTGTTAGTGGCCTTATATAGCTGCAAATTGTAATTTTGATAGTGGCCTTGTATGCAAAAACGGAGGGAGTACTGATATTCTATGAAACAAAAAACAAGAAAAAAAACAACAACTGGTAGTGGGCACTCGGTTAATAGGTTACTCCGAAAAAATGATATATAATTGCTTGAAAGTGTATATAAATCATTCAAGATTGATAATATAATAGCATGGAAGATACGTTGGAGACGTATCATGTACCATTTTCGTGGAGGTACATGCAAGAATTGGGCGAGGCACATCTGAGGAGGGTCTTCAAAAGGCATGTCGGGAAGGTAGAATTACTCCTCTTGCCAGTTTTCGTTTAGCTCTTTCAAGGTACTGCCGAAGTATGTAGACCCGGCTACCTTGCAGACCTCGACCCCGCCAAAATTCAAATAGCAAACCTCCTCGAACATGTGAAACTATGCTAAAGTATTTGCACCACAAATCGAAATATGGCTGGCATCCGAGGAAGGCTTCATATAAGTGACCTAATAAGCTATGTGAAGGATCAAGTTGGGTGGCAGGTGGTGGACTGAAGGCCGTAGAAGTGTAACAAACCCCTTAAGGAAGGATGAATTGGAAAGCCGAGGCCCATAAGAAGGAAAGTAATGAAGCATACCCACTCATGGTCCTGAGGCTTGGGCTAGGGATCTTGAATGAAATTCCTGTCGAGGGCAACCAATCCAACGCGGGCAAACGCAATCTCCGACGGAGGCAAATATGCCAATGCGGTGAGCCGATCCAATTGACCTTGAGTCACGGAGCAGCTCTTCCACTCTCCCCCGAGAAGGCCGGTGGAGTGCAAAGATGAGGCAACTGCGGAATCCATGGCGGCAGGCTCTCTCACACGGTGATGGATTGGGCGATTTCCTTGAGGTAAAGGAAGGGAGAAAAGACCGGACGGGATCAGAGCAAGTAAAGTTATGGGGGATGTAAAATATTTTTGCCTTGCGGTTGCGTCTTTTTACAACATATTCTTGCCATGCAATGATGTGAGGCTTGAGTCATGGAGTGGTAAACCCGCATATTTCCTAGGCATCGTGCGGTAAGCTTGTGTGGGGATCGAGGGGGCAGTTAATGGTGCCGCTTTATGTGTCTTGGGGCACGTTAAACTTTTTGATTCGACGTCAATCATGGGTCCTAAGCCGCACGTACACACTACGCTGACCCTTGATATGACAACATGTCTGAAGAGGTTGAGGCGGTCAAAGTTGTCAGGTTGGGGTTGCGCCGTCGACCGGACCCGAGTAAGGAAATTGCTTCGCCCTTAAGGCAACAGTGCGCGGCTAGAGATCCTCAAATATGAGGAACTCCTCAAAGACGGTAAAAACTTATGTTAAAGAGTTTAGGAAAGTTTAGAGGGCTCCTCGGATTCCAATGTTTCTTAGTTATTGTGAATATATATTTGAAACAACACACTCGTGCAATTGCCATTAAATAGAAATGATGACCCATCCGTAGCACGTACACATACAATGCTGAGGGAGTGCGCGCGTCAAGCCTCAACCAACAACTACTCCCCTACTACTCTCTCCTTCCAAATTACTCGCGCAGAAATTGACATACCTGCGACAAGTAATTCGGAATGGAGGGAGTACAAAGAAGGGTTGTGGCGTGTAACGTGTGACTGAGTACAAGGACACGTCATCGCTCCTTTTTTTTGCAGTCAGTCATTTAATTGGCCACAACTAGATATACTAGCTCTGTACGAAAACATAAGACTGGCGTTCCGGCTCCCGGATGAACAGTAATGCAAAAAAATATTAAATGTTTTCAAAAATTCTGAGTTTTTTGTAGATGATTATATAGTGTCGCAAACATCGAAAATGCACTTTGGTGCACGAGCACCATGTAGCTCGATATCCCGAGCGCTTAGTTCCCTCGTGATCTGCATCTCCTGTGTATTCCAAGCCTGTAGACGGTCAATTAATTCCCGAAAGTACTGTATTTCTGGATATGTGCTGTCGGTCGTGGCCCAGCTCATTCATTGCCGTTTCTGTTTGTTTGGTACGATTGCTGCAGGGGGCATGTATCAAAACACGTGTTAACTTAGTACTGATTAACAATCAGCGTATTAGGTCAAGCGTAATTAGGATTTAGCACTAAATATCATTGCAAAGTGACCAAAAGTATCTCGTGTCCGTCACCAAAAAGCAGGATTGCAGAATTAAGAAGGTTGTACATTTTTTGCAGCAGGAACAAGATTGTACTATGACCCGCAAAAAAAACAAGATTGTACTGGATTACAAAATATTCTACAATAGTAATTGCAGATGATGATTAAGTTTATGTCATGGACAGAAGTTCTTCCGTGTACAACTAATGATTCATGAAGAGATGCACAATAATATCTCACGTGATGTTTACTAATTTTCCCGGTCTCACGGTATAAGAGAGTTACATTATTGTGCACAAATACATAATTTTTTGCTTTTTAAAATCACCCAAAAAATCAGTTACAGATACCATATGTACGAATCCACAACATGATCAAGGAATTTTGGCTAGGGAATACTTCCGAGAAGATCAACATTATCATTCATGATGATTGTAACCATTTGATTCAATAACGAAATGTTTTTTCCCCACAAAAGGAAGTTAAGCTTGATAAAAAAAATGGTGAACAGTTACATAAGACGGCCATGAACAATTGCATTGGCAAGAAAGATTGGCTGAAAAAATGGTTGAACACATACGTGAAGTGAGAGCAAATGCTTTCAGATCAGAGAGAACATAAACAAAAATATAAACAGGTGCTTGGATCTGGTAATAATGAAAACATTCGATTTGGACAAAATCAGCTGCCGCTGGAGCTCAAACGATCAAACACCATACATGTCCGGATCTCATGTTCGTCAGCGCTGGTTTTAGCAGCGCTCAGTATGGACGAGAGAGAGAGGGAGGTGACAGTGGTTAACAACTTAACATGGGCCATCATGATCCATGACGTCGCTTCTGTCTGCGGGCGTATAAAGTGCCACGGCACCGCTGTAAATGGACGTATTCCTTTTGCGTATTGCCAGCCAATATGCCAGAGCATACATCTCAACGCTCTAGCGGAAGTCCCAGATTCCGAGCTACATGGTGCCCGGGCGCCAAAACGCTGTACTCCGCAAACATGCATGAAAAATTTCATGCGAAACAGAGCAGCGGTGTTTCTTTGGAAAAATAATAATTTGGGGTGACATTTTGGGGTAATTTTTGGTGTTCGATTTGTTTTTTCTTGTACAAGACAAAATGTTTAATCTTTTGCCTCAAAATTTGCAGCTGACATTTGGATGTGACTAAGTACACAAAAAAAATTGTCTTGATTTTTTTCCATTTCAAAATTTGTTTTTTGTCCCAGGGAGCCAAATTGACTTTCCAGTTTTCATAGGCTAAACTAGCCTAAAAAACGTCTTATATTTTGATACAGAGGGAGTATGTTGTAGAATATGAGTACCAAAGAATGATTTACAGCCTCATGCGGTGTTTGTCTACTACTAACTATTTGTGTAACCAACTTGCCTAGGTACCTAGTAGTAATTGATGACATATGGCATCATGGAGAATGGGAGATCATCAGCAAGTCTATTCCACAAAATAATCTGGGCAGTAGAATTGTCATGACAAGCCGTATTGATTCTGTATTAGGAGATGATATCGATTATAACATGCTCTGTGTCAGAATGAATCTTGGATGGAATTTTGAAGAGGAAAGATGGTTCTACGGACCTCATGCGCAAGATTTCACCGCTTGGATGAAGCCTGACATGGTTGGAGAAGGCTTTGACAGTGACCATCCTATTGTGCTCATGTGTTGTTGTCTGCCGTTAGCACTACTTTGCATGTTTTCAACAATGGCAATTGTCAGAGAGCAACAAGAACAACTAGGGGTACATGTAAAGGCACGTGATGTGCAAGACATGATTGAGAAGCAAGTTAAGAAAAGTGGAATTCAGAACACTCCAGGGTTCGAACCGTTGGTAGAGAGCTTGCAGCTTAGCTACGATTATCTTCCTCACCATATGTTGAAGACTTGCTTGTTGTACTGCAGTATATACCCTCAGAATTACCATTTTGACATGAATGATTTGGTCATGAGATGGGTCGCTGAAGGATTTACATATAAAGAGGATACAGGAAAATGTTACTTCGAAGAGCTTTGCAACAGGGGATTTATGCTGCATGTGGATGGTTCATTGGACATGTCCTACTACCAAATGAATCCGATGATGCGAAATTTCCTTAGATGGAAATTACGTGAAGATAATTTCTTTACTTGCAGTTCCGACATCACATTGGCATATTCCTGTAAAATATATTCTCTATGTATAGACGATTATCCAATTGATGATGGTGCAGCTGAGGGAGTGGATCCCTTGTTAGGGTTGGATTGGTCTCAGATTCGATCTCTTGTTGTTTTTGAAGGTGCCAAGGGATATATCCCTTTTGAGAAGTTGAAACATGTGCGAGTGTTGGATCTTCAATATCATAAGCAGTATCTTGAATTCAAAAAGGTTCATCAGGATTATCATTGTGTGAATTTTGAATTCGGAAAGGCTCTTGGGAATCATCATCTGAAAGATATATGTGGACTTCTCCGCCTAAGGCACCTATTCGGCCTAGATGGGATGGGAATTACTGTGATACCACCAGAAATAGCGAGTCTGCAGTATTTGGAAACTTTACAGATAAGATTCACATGGATCACAAAGTTACCCAGCGAGATTGGGGACCTCCAGCAATTGAAGATTCTAGACGTGAGTCACAACAAAAAGCTGGCAGAGCTGCCTAGGGAGATAGGGGATCTGCGGCATTTAGAGACTCTGGACCTGAGCTATAGCAGGCCTAGAAGGCTGCCTGGTGAGATCGGGAACCTCCATAATTTGGATAGTCTGAACCTCCAGTACACCGAGCTCAAAGAACTGCCTCGCCAGATTGGGAAGTTGCAACATTTGAAAACACTAGAGATGTGTGGTGCAATGTTCACAAGGCTACCCACTGAGATCGGGGACCTACGACATTTAGAGACCCTGGACCTGAGTTACAACAGAGGGCTCAAAAAGTTGCCTCGTGAGATCGGGAACCTCCAGAATTTGAAGTTGCTGCTCTTGCTTGGTAGAGGGGCCGTGACGATACCAAGGGAAATCAGAAGGCTAAAGAATCTGGAGATTTTGAAACTAGACTCCAATACCACCCGTGCACTACCCTGGGAAGCTAGTCAGCTTTCGAAATTGAAAGGAGTGCCTGGGTTCGTTCGGCAAGCCTGGAACAAGAGTGATATTGTGTCTGAGTTAGCCGGGGAGATCCTGTCAGTTCAAATGGTGCGTTGTGTTCGCGATAGAGGGGGCCTAATCGTTGGCACGAAGCACATGCACATTCCACGATGGATCAAAGATCACTTCAACGACCTTAGCAGCTTGGATATCAGGATCTGCAAACTAGAGGAGGAGCGGGATCTCAAGTTTCCGCGGGAGATGCCCAACCTGGACAAACTCACGCTAAGGGTCGAAGTCGTCCCAAGAAAGCCTATAGCTATCAGCGGTGAAGGATTCCCGAGGCTCAGTCAACTCTGTGTTGACAGCCGCTGTGTTGAAAGCCTATAGCTGCCGGACCTGTATCAACTCAGCTTCGAGTTCCAGTTCTACGGTTCGAGAAGCTAGCAACAGTGGGGCGGGGGAGATCGACAAAGAGCGTGATTGATTTCCTGCCGAGTATTGTACTGGTAGGTAATCCCTACGTACGGGTAGCTGGCTTCTGACTTGTAATCAATCTTTCTTTTTTTACCAACAGACCGACCACTAACGCACTTGCTTGTACCGACCGTCGTCTTAATTTGCAGGTTATTCCGTCCGTCGTTACTACTTGATGAATCTACAAGCATCTTCAACCATGACTATTATATTCTTCTTCAGGCTTCCTTCCTTCAAATCTCGCATCCCGGCCCAAACGCCGGCCCGTTACTCCATTTTCATTTCATTCAAAATAAGCAGGGCAAGTGTGTCTGCCTGCACTGTACAACATGTAGTATCGTCATGTACTGATACAATCCAAGGGTGGGACCGAAACAATCTATTAGTATGCTTTATAAGTGTGCAACACTTGCTACCAAAACTCTCTTGTGTAATCCAAGTTCAGCTTATTGTGTGTATCTCTTGTCACATAAGTATATACTATCCGATCATTAGCAGGTTTTCCGAATGTACCAACATTTTATGTTTTCAACTCAGCATCTGATTAATAATGGTAACAGATGTGCAGGAAGTACCGATTAATCAGCAACCGCAAGGACTATATATACCGTGCTTCTGCAATCTGTTTTTGGAAACACATCAGCAGAGGACCGTGCTTCTGCAATCTGTTCTGGAAAGCCAACTATCAAAGCCTCATTTATCCCGAGAAGTAAATCCTGTATGATCAAAGTGGCAAGATCTGACATGGCCAATGCAGCTGAGTCTTTGACAACTGGGACCAGCCCCTCATTTATCCCGAAAGCAAGGGTCAGCTTTGCAACAACATTTTCCACACGCGCTGCAGAATACAAATAGTAAAACATTTCCTTTTTGAAAAGAAGGATGACCCCCGGCCTCTGCATTTGCGCAGCCTGCCAAACCAAAGGCTCAGATTGGTAAACCAAATTTGAAGAATCATAAGGCAGAAGGAATCCTTTAGCAGAAAATTCAGACTTCCAGAGGAAGCACGGGCAGAAAGTAATGTGCTTGTTTCCGAATTTATGCATTCAGGATCCATACAATCCTCAACAGGAATGTTAATCCTTTGACGATGACGCTGTTAATTAGGTCTGTCTTCCGAACCAAGGTCCTGAATTGCAAACTCTATTGAGCTCCAGCGGCATAGGCTGAACTTCCTCTGGTTTCCTCTGTTTTTCTAAACTCTGAATATTTGCATGAGGTTCAGGTTTCGGGTGTCAGGTCGACCCGACGTGGGGCCTGACAAACAATCTTCCACCTTCCGACCATAGGACAGACGCGCAGAGATGCTGTGCCTGCCTCCTCACGTGGCCACGCCAATGGCGGCAGATCTTCGGCGCTGAATCAACGGCATCAGGAAACTTAGCTAGCTAGATAAAGACCCAACACTTTTTTTCAACAGTACGCCAATGGCGTAGCATATCTTTATAGAATATAGACCCAACACTTACAGAACAAGTCGGGACGGTTCCAATCCAGCTCTGATAGGGGATGTCGACGAGGCCGGGCAGAACTATCCGCTCTACTTCTCTCCGGCACCCTCTCTCTCTGTCTCTACTAGTCTGCTCCGGAGAGACGATCGCGCGTATATCAGCTCACAGAATCAGTTTATCTCTATGTAACAAGGACTGGAACAACCCATTTCTGAACTAGCAATCATCTGAATACGACCTAGTAGAACAAATTGGCAGGGAACAAGTTAGTGATCCAAATGACGGTAGCTGGATTTGTAAAACTCTTCGGTATAGTACTTAATGGCAGCACCATATATCGTCTTCCGGACAATCACAAATTACCATATAATTACAAAGCACTCATCATAGCAATAATAATATTTCCTGTTTCATCAGTCAAACACAAAGCTCAGTTTATATATGGTTCAACCACCACACGCAGCACACGCCACGCAAGGCTGGGCCCAGCCTTTTTATTTCTCCTACAAACCAATGCAAACCATCCGGCATTTCTCACAAAAAAATGCAAACCATCCGGCTTGACGGTGAACCTATTGAACATATAAACCCTGAAGAACTCATAGGCACAACGAAGCCAACCACGTCGCCTTTAAATTGCTGCTGCCACCGCCTGTAATTTTCGTTCCCCGCCGAGGGCATCTTAGTAATTTCACATACGAACACGTACAGAGTATAAAAGTCACCCGCTGCGATGGAGAAACCCTGGCCGTCGCCCGCCCCCGCGCGAGAGAGACCTAACTCGCGTCCCCCCCGCCTCCTCTCCTGCCGCCGCCACCTCCTCCCCGCGACCCCCGCCTCCTCCCCTGCCGCCGCCGCCTCCTGGGCCTCGCCCTCACCCTCTCCCCGCGACCCCCGCCTCCTCCCCTGATGTCGCATCCAGGGCCTCGCCCCCAGTCCTCCTTCTCCGCCATCACCGATTCGGCGGAGCTCGTGGTCGACCGGCGGTGAGCATGGCCTCGATCTGGAGAAGGAGAGGCCAGGAGTGTGGCCTCGATCTGGAGAAGGGGAGCAGCCTCGCAAATCTTCAGCCCTCTCAGTTAGGTACGTTCCTCCTTTGCATTTCTTTGTTTCTAATTAGCCCATTTTTGCTATGATTCTTGGATGTGCCGTCGAATATGAACATGGGCATTTAATTATGCGCACGTTGTAAAATATACTCATGGCCCTTGAAACAACTAACTATTTCTGGAGGACATTCAACTCATGGCAGATATGGGATTGGATGCCTACAAATTCTCAATTGCATGGTCGCGGATTATCCCAAGTATGCATTATCAGTACAAATTTTGTGCGCCCCTTAATAATTTGACTGATAGACAGGGTTGTCCAATTATGGAGAATTAAATCAACATATATATCAGCACACTAATAGTAATAGCCTTGTGTGTTTTCCTTGATGTCCAGATGGCACCGGTGAGGTCAACCAGGCAGGCATCGAGCACTACAACAAGGTCGTCATTGATGCACTCCTAGCAAAAGGTGAACTTTTGTACACTAAAGATCAAAACATTGTTGACCAGTGTTGAAGTTTTATCGAAAATAACTGTTGAATCCAAATTAGTTATGAGCTCACTAACAATGTGAACTAGAATTATCATTTTTCCAGGGATTGAGCCATATGTTACCCTCTACCACTGGGACCTTTCCCAGGCCCTGGAAGAAAAGTACAGTGGGCTGCTTGACAGGCAGATAATGTATGTACCGTAGGCACCTTGATTTGGAGAAACTTTTCTTGGGTCCTGCAATGGTGTTTAAACAACCAAAACATGCAAATTATAGATGCAGCAATGACTGCGCGGCGTATGCAGAGACGTGTTTGAAGGCGTCTGGGGACAGGGTGAAGCATTGGATCACCTTCAACGAGCCACACACTGTGGCGGTGCAGGGCTACGACAGTGGGATCCACGCGTCGGGTCGCTGCTCTGTGCTCCGCCACCTCTACTGCAAACAAGGGAGCTCCGGCACCGAGCCCTACATTGTCACTCACAACATGAACCTCGCTCATGCCACGGTTTCAGACATCTACAGGAAGAAGTACAAGGTCGGTCGGAAGTCGGAACATCCTATATATTGGTTTAGTTCAGGTTTTGCTCCTTGAAAATTGATGTGGTTTTCCCTTGGGCCTAAAGTTGCAATATAGTTTGAAATGAACAATAAACGATTGAGTTTCTGTGCATTAATATTATGCAGGCAGAGCAGAATGCAGAGGTGGGGATGTTGTTGGATGTGATATGGTACGAGCCTGTCTCAAACTCCACATCTGATGTTGAGTCCGCTAAGAGAGAACAAGAGTTCCAATTGGGATGGTCAATGAGCCTCACTCACTAACTCCATTGACTGTTTTCTACTAATTAATCTAATCATGGATGGATTGCCAACAACAGAATTACAGAATTAGCCTGGCAGTTTTGTATATTATTTGATTACAGTGACAATAAAGAAGTTTGCTTTGTCTACCATCATGGAATAATAATTCATTCTTTAATCTTATGTGTTCCTCGTGAATTAACTATTTGAGTTGGAGTTTATGCCATTTCTGATATGACATCATTTTCTTAATTTCTTAGAAGATGATGGTTCTTCTTCTCCTATTTGATGTTGTTGTCAGGGAGTCAGATTACCCAGATAATCCATTCATGACATCTTCTTGCGTTCATGGAAGAGTTGGTACTTTTTTGCCCTTTCTCTGCAATACTTGGCTACTATCTGCAGTTTTTTGTATCAACCAAGGGATTGAGTGAAACTCTCCCGTGTCATAGTCTGAGTGTTTTAGACTTTAGTGGTAACTGACTTTTCATGTTAATTGCAAATCAGATGGTAATATACTAATGTAAATAGTGACTGTTGATTTAAATAGTGACCATTGCTAATTAGTTTCAGAGTTGGCTGTTGATGTGAAGTGACTCATTTTTAATACTGTTGACTATTTTAGATTCAATACTGTTTCGGAGTTTTCACCGGCTGACTGTTTCAGAGTTGGTTCTTATCAAATTAATTATCAGATAGCGAATGTTGATGTCAATAGTGGCTGACTTAGTGTACCTCCTAATATGTTAATTGGTAAAAAAGTACTATAGTAATGTTAATTCCGTATATATATTTTTTGGCTTTATGTATCTGAACAAATGTATACGCTTTGTTGAACATGCAATTTTTGAACCATTGTTATGTACTAAAAAATGTCAGTTCCATGTAATGTAATGTAGTTTCTTTAGCTTCTGGGTTTGCACAGGGAAACATACTATTTAGGTGATGCTATTGACCGGAACAACACAACCATCATCATACTATGTTACATATTCAGATCACCAAAGTTCTGCTCCCAAAGATTAGTTTTAGTGCACTTTAACTCAATTATTGTCGATACTTGATACCCATCACCGAAAGCACTAGGTAGCATCTGATTAATTTTTATTCAGGTAATTAAATCCAATCGTTACGCATCAATTTATTCCCAATGTAATGAATGCCTATCTTTATAGATATCCTCCTGGCCCGTTTCCTGCTTTACTGGGTACTCATATGCCATTGGTTCATATCCATGTTTGTAAGGCATCAGTGCTCCATTATCACGGCTTTCTTCAGTTAAATGTGGTTCTAATTCTGGATTCTGCTTGTTGACTACCATCATTTTTGTCCAGACGGGCACATGTAACTGTCGATTCAAGAGCATGGGCGGCGTGGTTTTACCGTGGGTGTTGAGGAGCGGGGGAGGGTGAGGGGGACGAAGGTGGGGGAGGGAGCAGCGAGTCAGGTGATTGGTTAGGGCCACCGGTCGAGGGGGAGGGGAGGACGGCCACTGCTCGCCACCTCCCTGCCTCGTTTGCTGCATCGTCGCCCTCCTATCCACTGCTCTTTGTCCTCCGCAACACAGCTCCGGCGACAGCAGCTTGTTGCCTCCTGCTTCCTTCCTTGCATGCTAACCACTGCCTCACCAGATTGGTGTTGAAAATAATAAGGTATAAGGCCATCCATACTCATTTTCCTTCTTCGTATTTTTTCTTATTCACTGGTCATGATTGGTTTGAGTAACATCATTTTGTAAATTATATGCAAATGTTAGAACCAGCGCCGATTTTTTAGTCATAAGGTAGTGTTGTGGTGAGCTGAGGATAGTATGCATCTCATGACGCACTCTCAAATTCGATCAGTAATTTAGTCAAAGTAATAAATAGAACATGAACTACCATAACATAGTTACATTGTTATGTTGAAAATAGCCAAGTTCTTGCTGGGTAGAGCATGAACTACTAGGGGACGGTGCCTGTCGGGTGTTGCGGAGGGATTTCTTCTGGAGCTCGGCGTGGTGCCCTTTTGTGATTTGTTTTCTGTTGTGCTGCTTGAAGTGGTACTCTAACATTTAACTTTGTTATGAAATTACAAGTTAGTTACTTTTAAGTCAAGTATACATATTAACTGAAGCACATCTGAATGTTATTTTATCTTACTTGGCATAATAGTGGCGGTGGTTCTGAAGCCTACCCAAACATGAATCAGTATGGTAATTCTAACAAGTGGTGCTCTAATATTCACTTATTTAGTTGTGTTCTGGAATGGCCTCTTTCTGCTTCCTATTGTAAGCTTTCGTTTGTTTCGATTGTCCACTGTTTTCTTCCTTTTGTATTTTTTTCTTTCTTTGTTGCTAGCGGTCAAATCCAGAGGCTAATTTGTTTCCTTTCAAGGAGGAAGTAATATATGAGTTTTCTTTTCACTTCCTTGTGATTGCTTAAATACAATCTCTTGTTTATCAACAAAAGAATCAACTGAGATTTGCTTTTGTTCTGCAAATGGGATTCCAATCAAATTTCAGTTTAACATTTTATAGACCGACATTTTTCCTCAAAATATTCTTGGCCACTTTGGTGGTAAGCATACTGAAGATAGTATTCCATTGTCACTGACATTTTATAGTTAAATGTATTTCTAATTAAGTTTCTAATTAAGTGTCCCTTTCTGCATGTTGATGGGATAGTCAATTGGGTTCATCATGATGTATGTTTACGGTACCATAGTTGTTGGATGCCCTTTTTTATCAAGTGGTTATAAATTCTGTCAAACCCATGTCTTTACGTGATTTTCTAACATGGAAGTAGTCACTTCCTGGATATCGGAGTATGTACATAGAACTAAACCGTTTATCGCCTCATGTTTTGCTAGAGAAAAATCAAGCACGAGACATGTGTTAGGATGATGGATTTCATATTAAAAAGAAGGATGCAATATATGAGAACTTGGAATGCAGTAGACATATGTTTATAGTAGTGTAATTGCAGGATTCCTGATTTGTGGTGCATAGACCACCTGGATTAGTTAGTTTTTGTAGTTCCTATACTTTATTTCTTACTACATTTTTCTGGGTCGTTTCAAAATTTCTGCTCTACACAGAATCTTAAGAAGTTTGGGTATGCACACAGGTCCTAATAATAATGAGCTGTTTAGTGCAATGCATGTGGGCTGGTTACTTCTTTTATTTTCTTTTTTTACGTTGTATGTTCTTGGAGGTCCCCTTTTCTCTCTTCTGTTGATCAAGTTTTCTTTTTCTTTCTTCTGCTTATCAGGGTTTCTTCCTTTCCTTTTTTTCTGTAAATTGCATTTATTGTGTGACCTATGTATTGTCATTATTCTTGCTTCATTGATCGTGTTTATATTCTGGGTTTTGCCCGACGTTGTGTTTTCGTTTGCCTCATGCCATTCATATTTTGTGGTTGTGTGTGTATCATGGTGTGCTTTGCCTGCTTTTTCATGCTTGTGTGAATTGACCATGGTCTGTTCTTGTTGGGGTAAAGCCTGAACTGCCGGACAGAAAAGATATATTTGTCGCGGCGCTGCAAGTGTTGCCCCCCTCCTCCCCAAGGGCAACGTGAAGAAAGGTGCCTATGTGGTTTTTCTGCAGCTCGCAGTGAGGATTGCTGTGTTCAACCTGCACTAGAATGCCAAGAAGTCCTTCTCGAAGACGTAAGCCACGGCGCATGTTTCTGCCATGATTTCCTTCGGTTGGATTTCATGGATTTAGGTGTTGAAAAATTATGGGTTGTGGATGCAGGATTAAGGACATGTACCTACACTACAACGAGAGATCTGGGCTGCTTCCAAACTTGAAATGTTTGTTTGGAAGTTAGTTTAGTTTTTTGTTGTGGATTCACAGCTTCTCACATGTACCATCCTCTTAGACCTTTAGATTTTCAAAAAAACTAAATGAAGATATGGTGGTATGGTCTCAATAGTACAACTTAAAGCCTTCCATGCTTTATATTTTCTCTGAAATTTGCTCTTGAAGAATCATGTATCTATATTAGATCCGGTGAGAAAAGGCGGCTTCCAAGCAGAGGATGTGGTAGTGTTGGCCACAATTGGTTTTTGACTTGAGTGTCTAAATATTCTCATAATACATGGTTCCCTCTCGGCCTTTGCGCCATTGGCGCAACGATTTATCTAGTTGAACATATAAAGGATAAGCTAGTGCGGCTAACTAGCGGCACCAGCCACGTCTCCTTTTATTCGCGAGAACGGAAACACGAGCGAGAGAAGGGAGCGAGCGAAGGGAAACGAGCCAGTGTCCCCCTCCCCCTCCTCCCAAACGAGCCCGTGTTCCCCTCCCCCTCCTCCTACCTCAGGAACCCTAGCCGCCGCCTCCTCCTCGTCCCTCCCAACGCAGCCGCCTCCACACTCCCCCCGTCCCCGCCGCATCTCGTCCGCCCGGGGTGCGGAGGCAAGCTTCCCGGCGCCGATGGCGCCGGCTCGAGGCGGGGGAGCGGCCGATGCGGGGTCGGTTGGATCAAGGCATGGGAGCGGCGGATGCGGCGGCGGAGGCGACCTATGAAGAGACGAGAGGAGCGGTGGTGGCGGCCTCGAGCTGCGAAGAGGGGCCGCTCGGGCGCTAGACCACGGAGGCGGGAGCGGCTGCTTCGGGGCCCGATCTAAGAGGGTACGAGGCAGGGAAGGACGGCATCGTCGCCGTCACAGATCTTCTTTCAGTCCCTTTCATTCCCTCTCCGGTTCATCCTCTTCCCATCCCTCGTATTAGGTAAGTTCTATTAGGATCCGGTGCCACCGTGCGCCATGATTTCTGATTGGCCTACCTGCTACCCCAAATGGATGCGCCACCCAGTCAGCCGAGTGATGGCAGAATATGCTTTTGTAGAACTGCATATCTATTTGTTATGAATCTAGAGTCTCAAAGCCAATAAGTTGCTAAATCATTGACTGGCTGTTTTCATGTTTGTATTATGCGCTTCTCAGTCGGCGAGGGGAGCATTAGGCCTCCTATGGTCTGGATTTCTCCAAATGATTAGGCTTTACGAAAATTGTGTACGCATGTCTTACAGCCTAGGTATTGCCCTTCTAGATATACTCTATTGTTTTTGTTCACATAATTCTAATGAGTATTTAAACTTCTTCAAGCATATTGGACTTTTGAATCTATGTAGCCAGCTCTTTAGAATTTATCTAGACAAGTATTTTTGGTAATGATATGTATTTGCAAGCTTACTTCTAAGTTTTTTCTATTGTTGGGTACATATAGATAATTTCGTTGGGTATCTACAAAGTACATACAGATAATTTTCGACCATTTGTGACTGAAAGATTTTTGTCATAAGAAAATTAACTCTGTCGAGCAGTGCTCGTTGTCAAGGAAATGACGGGAAATTGCTGAGCCTTATTGATTGGAAGAGGAATGCTAATCCTACAAATAGATCTATAATGAATTAGACTTGAGAACAATCAACAAATAATAAACAGTCCCAAATTTGTAGATGTTGTTTGATTCAAATACCGATTTAAGCATTTGGCGCTTCTAAAATTCGTCAAAAAGGATGCGTGATTTTCTGCCTAATCACTTAGTGTATTGTTTGGTAATCAGGTTATCCTGGACCTCTTTGGGGACAACATAGCTTTATTGATTGGAAGAGGAATGCTAGTCATACAAATAGATCTATAATGAATTAGACTTGAGAACAATCAACAAATAATAAACAGTCCCAAATTTGTAGATGTTGTTTGATTCAAATACCGATTTAAGCATTTGGCGCATCTAAAATTCGTCAAAAAGGATGCGTGATTTTCTGCCTAATCACTTAGTGTATTGTTTGGTAATCAGGTTATCCTGGACCTCTTTGGGGACAACATAGCCTTATTGATTGGAAGAGGAATGCTAGTCATACAAATAGATCTATAATGAATTAGACTTGAGAACAATCAACAAATAATAAACAGTCCCAAATTTGTAGATGTTGTTTGATTCAAATACCGATTTAAGAATTTGGCGCATCTAAAATTCATCAGAAAGGATGCGTGATTTTCTGCCTAATCACTTAGTGTATTGTTTGGTAATCAGGTTATCCTGGACCTCTTTGGGGACAACATCACCAAGTTTTCTTCTTATTGCACTGCAAGTTAAAAAAAGTCAGTGACTAATGACTCTTCTTATCTCTCTGTTCACCCATGTGCTTAGCTGCAAAAATTCTAAAAAGATGCGCCTAATGAGGGGTGGCGGATGTGCGTCCTCTAGGGCCCCGTCGGCCAGAGAATGAGGGGAGAAGCGATTGCCGACGAGCGAGGTGGCTCTGTTTGGACCGGCCATGGTGTTGGCTATTGACTCCCACCGGTCTCGTCTCCCCCAACCCTTCCATGGAGCTTGCTTAGCCACCGGTCGGCATCTTCTTCTCGCTCATAGCACCAAGGTAGGCAAAATTCTTTCTTTTTCCCATGACGTGATTTCTTTTGCTTGGATGGATTACAACTGGTTGGAGTAGCGTATGTGTGAAGTTTTGCCTGTAATCTAAATTCTGTATTTTATCTAGCTAAGTTAAGAAAAGCTTGTTTTTTATAACGACTGAAGCAAAATCATTCTCTTGCAGGCCATGTAGCTTACTTTTTAACTGTTATTGCTGGTTGGAGCCATTGCTATTGGCTATTTATACATAAGATGGAAGGTGAATTGAGATTTTTGTGAGGGGGATTGGATTTCATCCAGAAGGCTTGCTTCTTGTGATGAGACTGATACTAATGAACTAATGAAGACATGAAGGTTGCATCTTATCCCCATTTCCCTTTCTACATTTGCCATTTAGTCGATTAACATACATTGTACTATTTCCCTTTCTACAGTTGCCATTTAGTTGATTAACATAGATTGTATTATTTTCGGTTAAGCACACTATGGGTCAATGAATGTGGAATTAGCTACTTTTTATATCCCTGGACCATATATATTACATGCATCAGTACTTGATGCTTCTCTGATATGCTTTTGCTTTTTATTGTTATACATTCATCACTACTTCATGCCTCTCTGATATGCTTTTGTTTTTTATTGTTACCCTTAATTACTACTTTTCTATGAACCCAACGTTTAGGTTGCAGGCTCAACTGCATATCTATATTCTCTGTATGAATGTTTTAGCTAGCTTTGAAGCGAATGTGGTGATCAAGGCTCTAATATGTATTCTTTATTTGCATGAATGTTGTGTGCATATAGGTACTTGCAATGGAATCTTTTTCTCATACACGAGAAGTACTTTGAAAACAGATTTTAAAAATTGATATAATTTTACAAGTGTGCAGATAGCTGACAAGGCAACAATGCTATTGTTCAAATGTAGTTGAGCCCGGCTTTTGGTGTTTTCGGTGCCATTGTTCAAATTTTGCTTTCTTAGATTCATTCCAACCAAAAGATTTGGTAATATTTTTTTCTGGAAACATGGATACACTTGTTGGTGTTGTATACTAGGATCTGTAAGTATTGTCATAGGAATTTTTTTATCCTAAGGATTCACACAGATTGGAGGGGAATTAGTATCTACTCCCTCCGTTCCAAAATAGATGACTCAACTTTATACTAACTTTAGTATAAAGTTAGTATAAAGTTGAGTCATCTATTTTGGAACGGAGGGAGTAGATACTAGTATAAAGTTAGTATAAAGTTGAGTCATCTATTTTGGAACGGAGGGAGTAGATACTAGTACAAAGTTAGTATGAAGTTGGGTCATCCATTTTGGAACGGAGGGAGTAACATCTTGTTAAATGTACAAAAACTGGTATATCTTCATGGCTTTTAAGCTATATAATTGTAGATGATAATTTATGCTTTGGTAAAGTGATATCTTACTTCTTCGTGCTTGGATAAAATAGTATAGTTTGCTGAAAATATGTTCATACTTTATATCACAGAAGTACAAACTGACAATCAGCCTAGGTGATGTTAAAAGAAGCAAAAGTATTGTGTATAATCATTAGATTTATTAAGGTGAATCAGATTTATTTTTGCTGCTGTACGTAGAATGCAGTTTATTTTAATTCATGTTGCTGCGTTTGGCCCTACATGTCAATGGGTGTGGCCGCTCCCTTGTTAGTTTGTTGCTCGATTTGGTTTGGTCCAAGGTAGGTTGTGTGTTGTCTACGTCTGTATATTCGTTGGCTGGATAAGAAGATTTTGCAGGTTTTTCTCTGGTTTGGTTGCTTCTGCTTTGAGTGCAGGTTCCTATGATTTCTAGACAGTGTATTGGTTCTAAGGATTGCTTGGTTAGTTTAAAAGTGATTTGATTTCCTTCTTGTCTTCACACACAGACCTTGAAGATGGCTAGGTTTGCATGGGCATGGAGTTTGGTACACCTGGCCTCTATTTAGATTTGTTAATAAATTCAGTTTATCACGAACACCATAAATGTGTTATCAGCTTACTATCTTGGCACATGAGCTATTTTTCAGTCAATGCGTGTCGAGTCCACTTCGAACTGAATATGTAGTGTTTTGTTTGAAACTGAGTAACTGTTGTTGAAATTTAGTTTCATTTGGACGAGCTACCCCAAGTATCATCAATTCATGATGGCTAATTTGTTTTGCTTCTTGATGAATCGGCCATGGTCCTGATTTAAGAGTTTTTATGTTATTTCTCAGGCTATTTGAGCTATTATTGTTTCTGTTTAAAACACACAATTGTAGATGCCCTTTTTGATTCAGAAAATGGTCTTCATGTCTGTGGTTTGGTTAAACATTTTCTCAGCATATCTCTATTCATCAGTCTTAACTCGCATAACATCCAATATAGTTTGTCTGATCTAGACTAAATGTTGGTTGTTGCTATGTTTTGTGTGCAGTCTATTTCTCTTCTATCTTGGTCATTAAAGATGTGACAAGATAGAAATTTCAAAAGGTTTGATAATCTAGAATGCTCATATGGAGTTATTTGAACCAGTTCTTTTAGTAGCTGCTGAGACCAGATATATCAGAAAATTTTAAAATATACCAACAATAGGGTTGACCAATAATGCTGAATTGATTCAGTCTTCAGGCCTTATGCACAATTTCCACAATGTTAAGATAATATATGCTTTGATGCTCCTGTGCACTGCTTTAATGCTTCTGCTTGTTTGTCTGAATCTTGTTGTTGTTCATTAATTTCTTGTTGCCTGTTGTTGCCCATGAGGGGGAGTCAGATCCATCATGGATAACCATCCCTGATGAGCTTTTAATACATACTGATGGTAAAAAATTGATGCCATTTTTTTGAGAAACTTGACAGTAGGGGGAAAACCCCTACTGTATATTCATATATCTATATAAATGGGGTGTTTACATAGACATATCAGCCGTATTACAAAGAGCACCTTTTCACCAAATGTGCACCTAGGGAGAAACAGTACAATGGGGTTTTGCTTATACAATGGAGTTACAAAAGGTGATAAATGCAGCTCTATGGGCTGCTTTAACTCTATGCTGAAGAAGCTGGAGATCGTCTTTGAATCGTGTCAACCAGCCCTCCACCGACTGCGCCACACCTCGAAAATATTTGTTGTTTCTCTCTTTCCAAATACTCCAAGCCGAGGTAAGGAATGTTTCAAAAAAGAAAGGGTTCGGCCAAGTATCTTTTGTTACTTGAAGGAGATCGAGGCGGCTATCAAAGGGGGCCCAGCCTAAGTGGAGTTTCGCCCAGCAGCTTTGGCTAAACGGGCAAGTGAAGATCATATGGTCGACAGTTTCTTTGATGTGTTGTTCACATAGTATGCAGTCAAAGTTATTCCCAATGTTGTAATGCCTCCTTTTGAGCATATTGCGTGTGTTGAGCCTGTCAATGAAGAGCCGCCAGCCGAACACTTTGATTTTCATAGTACATCACGATTTCCACAGATGATTGAAAGCATGGTGCACCTCTCCGTCCCTGAAGTAGTTGTTATAGTAGTCTTTTGGCTGGTATTGCGCCACCCCCCACGAGTAATGCCATACATCATGCAGTGAGGTCGAGGGGGAAATCCAATGTGGAGTGGAATGTATATCTTGGATTTCTTCAAGTGCCTGTGGCGAGACAGGGAGTTGAAAGTGTTCATGCAGATCCATAGTATTCATTGCCTCAGCTACAGAGAGATCCTCATGGACGGCAAATGAAAAAGCACGAGGGTGAGATATTTGTAGAATTTCCTCCTTCCACAGATCTTTCCAAAAGAGCGTCGTTCTGCCGTCAACCACCTGAACACAAGTGATCCCGCGGAAAATGGGGGTGAGTTTTAAGATTTCTTTCCACCAGAACGAGCCAATAGTGTCCACCGCATGGGGGTATGGTGTCTACGTAATGATTGTCCCAAATGAGATTCACCCAGGGAATGTCCAGTTTGTTGAAGAACTTGTGCAGGAATTTTAACAGCAGGGCATCATTATGTATCTTTAAGTTGATTACTCCGAGCCCTCCTTTTTTCTTGGGTCTGCAGACCAAATCCCAAGCCGCCAACGAGTTACATTTGTCCCCTTGTTCTGTTTTCTTAGTCCAGAGGCATCATCGCCTGATCTTATCCAGGATTTCAATGAGTTTGGGGGGAACTTCAGTGTGCACATGGCAAACACGAGGAGCGAAGTAACCGACACATTTAGCCAAGCAAGCTTGCCTCCATACGACATTAGAGCAATTGTGGATGTGATCTGTCTTTCCAATCTACAGACCAGAGGCATGAGCTCTTGCACGGAGGGTTTTGTCGTGCCTAATGGGAGGCCAAGGTAGGTGAATGGCATAGAGCCAACTGCACATCCAAATATGCTTGCCAAATTGTTTGTAGCTGCCGAGCCCAGGTTGATTGGTATTAGAGTGGATTTATGGAAGTTGATCTTAAGCCCAATAGAGGAGGCGTAATCCGAGAGGAGTTGCTTGATTAATGTGGCTTGTTGAGTGCATGCGGGCAGGACAATAAGGGTGTCATCCGCGTATTGAAGGACAGGATAATCAGAAAAAATATATAAACGAGCGCGTTCTATCTTTAGTGCCTACCAGTGAGAGAGTACCTAAGCTGTGTCAAGTGTCCATGCCTATGTTTTATATGCAAATACCTTTCCTCTTTTGCACAAACCATGCTTCATGTACAATGATATTTAATAGCAGCAAACTAAACATGTTGATTAGGAAACTGAAGCTGCAGCTACTGAAGAGCCAAAGAACATTCTTGTTGAACAGGCTAAAGCCAAGAGGTAAAGACTCATAGTCTGTTACATCCAACCAGTTCAACGTAAGATATGGCGTGTCGCCTCTTGTTCTTTCTTTACCTTGACAACCAAAGCATCCTTCTCTGTGGCTCTCAAAAATGCTTTCTTCTTCACACGATGCATGTTATGCCATTTGATCAAACTACTTTTCTGCCACAGCTATATTCAAATGGATCATAGGCCCAATGAAACATCATTTTACTTCAAAATCTAATATACGTTTTATTTATTTTCCTGTTGCATATACAGGCAACTCTTCCTGTTGCATCAAAAGTAACTTGCTTCGTACATGCAAACTAATTAGCCACATAGTTAAATTAGCTACGTATTAAGATTCGGTACATCTACTGCTTATTTATGTTGTGTTCTATTTGATGTGTCCAATATTTATGTGCTTGTTATTTTTATCACACTGTAATCAAGCTTCTGTTGTTATAGCAATATGAAATCCTATGCATCAAGCTTCTGTTCTTATAGCAATTACAGTTTTGATACCTCTGTTTCTTTATATCATCTTGTTGGGTTTCTGTTTCTCTTCATATAGGATACAGATATGTGATTCTCATGTGGTCCTTTCGCTGGAAACTTGCTAATATTAGGGGTGCTGCTACTGGTGTAAAAACCGTTTTATCAAAAGAACTAAAGTAGTAGCTAATCCAAGCATTGAAGAATTGACGCAGAGGTTACGCTATATTGGCATGAAGTCAGAGCAGCGCGTGAAGACTACATAAGATAGTTTCCGTTGACCTTCAGTCTATATGTCCAAACCAACAACGGCCACCTTTTATTTCGTATCAATCGATCCAGTATCTTTTCCCTTTTGGCGTTGCTCTGAGCAAGATATGTATAGCCTTTAGATTTCCATTCGTGTATGATACTACATGTACACTTTAGACCTCATTACTGTCTCTATGGTGAAAAGAAGTTTGTGATCACTTGTTCTATATATGTAATCAACTGCCCTTTACTAATATTTTTAGAAGACTATTTATGTATGTTTACACTGGTTAGAGAAAATCATCACACTTCCAGAAGCAGTTTTTTATTTCCATATGTTCCAATAAGATCTTCCAACCAACTCATCTATTTCTAAATATTTTTATGTGTACTCTTTCAATACTTGGCTTGCTCTTGGCCTTTGCGCCATTGGCGCAACGGGTCATCTAGTATATAGAAACCAAGCAGGCAATGTATCGAGTGGTGCTTGCTTGACAGTCACACACCAGTCCAGCTGAACTAAGCATGTGCAGATCAGGTATATGTAGATTATTGAAGAAACCACACCACTTATTTATTCTTCATGCACAAAGTTTGTGGCACAACCCACATGGATCTTGTAACAAACACACTTGATTGCGAAACAACGCTGCCTGTCTGCTCTATTCCGTTTGGTCTTCTTTTTTTATGCCATGTACTGCAGTGGCGGTGCCAGGAATCATATCATGTATAGTCAATTGGGTGTTGTGTACTCAGCAAATGCGTGACGAAAAAAAAAACTCAGCAAGGAGCCCTTTGCTGGAAGTGTATATGTCGAGTGTAAAATTAGGCGAAGCCTTTGCGGAGTGTTTTTCGTCCTTATTTGGCACTAGGCTAAAAATTCGATTCCAGTGATGATATGCCAGACACTAAGCAATAGACATCAACTCTATAAGTCAGGTTCTAGTTACCTTTTTTTTGAAACGGAGGTAAAAGATTTGCCTCATCCATTCAAAAAGCAAAAGAGTATTGCTCGGTTAATTCATCAAAAACCAGACGAAAACCGTCACAAACCGCTGAGCGGCACACACAGATATCCCAAACACATCTTTACAAAGAGTGCCTCGTCGAGCTAGCACACAGGCGTCATCGTCATCACTTATCCTCAAACAAGCGACATGGCCATCCCTTATCCCCGAGCAAGCGACTCCGACTTCACTGTGGACGAACATCGACCCAACCTTCACCGCAGAGGCTGTGTACAAACACATGAAGATCCATCCCAGAGATCAGACACCCACGCCGAGGGCAGCACAACTCCGACTCTGAAGGAAAGATCTGAAGGAGAGCCATGCAAAACTGGTGCCGTGGAAGACCACCAAACGGACCACTTGCTGCCTGTCATCATTGCCACAGAGGCCCCGCCGCTGCAGCTCCGACTTCACCACAACAAACAAACCGAGGTAATTCCACGAGCACGTCAGAGAAGAGCCGAGTACCACTCAATGCCTCCGGCTTCACTTGCTCCATCATCGTTGCCACAGAAGTCTCAATGCCACACCAACGCCTTTACCACCCACCCTCACCAACCGGTCCCTCTAACCGGATTAAACTCCAAAATCGATGCCATCAAGAGGGGAACGCCGCCAACGCGCCGCCAACGACCGACCTCCTAGTCTAGAGTTTCCCCAGAGCTGTCTCTCGTAGAGGAAGATAGATCATCCCGTCAACGCCTTCAAGAAGGTTACAGCGACCACGGCCGCCACCGTCACAGGCTCAAACCAAGGCCAGAAAAGGGTTTTCACCGAGCCCTCATAATCCTTCGGTCGACAACCAATCCGGCAGCCCACCTTCCCTCCCTGCATCTCCACGCATCCTCCACCCCGGCAGCCTCATCACCACATCACGCCGGACCTCACCATCTGCTTGCTAGGCCACCACTCAAGCGACCTCCAAGAGCAGACCCCTGTCGCCGCTTGCCGATAACACTCCAACGATAACAGCGCCGGCTCATCGCGCCAAGCCCCTTGCAGACGACCTCACATGCAGCACACCACACCCCAGCCACGGCCAGAGTACATCCCCGAGCACCAACAACATGTTACAAAACTATGAGTGTGCATAGCGAATGGGCAAGCAATACTTGCCAAAGCCAAAAGTTGACAGTGAGCACTAATGTCAATGTCACGCACAAAATGCCTGCATATTTCATCATATGAAAACTAGCTTATCCGGTAACAAACACACTTGATTGCGAAGCAACGCTGCCTGTCCGCTCTCTTCCGTTTGCTCTTTTTTTTATGCCGTGTACTGGGTTTTGACACTCAGCAAAATGGGTCCATCAAGTCACGAAACTCTAAGGCGGTAGGGGGCGATTGCCAGGCGATCGCGTTCCTACGCTAGGTGTTGACACCAGATTTTGGCACGGTCAAGAACTTAATTAAAATGACCTCGAATGGAGAAACGGTCTACATCAAAAAGTTCCGTATTGTCGAAATGAACATCTTTGAAGTTCTGTCCATCGCTATCCGATCTCATCTCGAGGGCCGAAACTATACTCAAAGTACTCAGATTTTGTATTCAGAGTAGTATTCGGCCAATTAAGCCTCCAAAATGGCCTCATATGAACAACCTGTGGCTTCCTCTGCTTTCTGGACTCTGAATACTTGCCTGTAGCTTGAGGTTTCAAGTGTCGCACTAGACTGCCGACCAGAGCACGGGTGGAGATGCTGCCTTCTCACGTTAATGGTGGCTGATAACTCTGATTTTGTTAGCAAGGAGAATACACACTAGACTGCGTGATATTAGATACTCGATCGACGAAGCCGAATCTACTGCATCAGGAAACTTAACTAGCCACAGACCCAACACTTACAGACTAAGCCGCAACGATCCCACTCAGGCTCTGGATCATATACATAGACCCAAACTCACTCGTGCTCTGTATAAGGGTCACATAGTACATCAACGACACTTGCTCCATCTGTATATGTTTGCATAGAACAAATTCCATGTCTGAACAAACCGTACCTTAGAACAGAGACCCTCGGGATGGTCTTCTTTTAGTAAGTCGAGTGGCGTGCCTCAAAGAGTGATGGCTCATGGTTGACTCGGAGTCGTCCCACTCAACCACCGGCTTGGGACCTTCGTGTGACACGACTGGTAGCGGTCTCAAGCCCCAGCAGTCCCTGAGGCTGAGTCGTGCGGACAGTCTGACCTCGCATATTTGCTCTAGCTTGTGAAGATGATACAACTCGATGTGCTTCAGCTTCCTAAATGTGACACCAGATGCTATCCTTTTAGCATACTTCTTGTCATCTAGTTGGAAAACATATACCAGCCTACTTCTTGAGTGTGACACCAGTACTTAACCACACTCCACAAATATTTAGAAACAGGGCATAAATATCGTGATGCAGTCGAAGCTGAGCTTCTTGCTACCAGAGAAGGACGCCATGGCCCTGCAGTACACTGCTCAACCGGGGAGCCTCCAAAGTGACTGTGCTGAGCCGATCAAGGCGTTGCAGGGCACTAGGTACGATCGGTATCATCTCCAATACGTTGTGAAGTATTTCGCCTTGGGTGATGAACGTAGTGCACTGATGAGATTATGAAAATAACCAAAGCTTTGGTAATGTTTATCTATAATGTTGAAATGCACTCGTCAGTTTCGGTGGACCATTTGATCTCTTCAGAATTTGAACAGCCTTGGTGGCAGGCCGGCAAAGACTGAACCTGTTCTTCTTTCTCTTAATGATAGTCTGAAACTGTCAATTTGGAAGGAAACTTAAAGTTGCAGGTCACAATACACATTATCATCACAACAATGCTAATGACCTGAGATTATTCATGCCAGGCGGAGAGCAGTGGCTTGTCCTTCGACATGAGAATTTAGAATTTTATTAATTCAGGATTCGAACAGTCTTCAACAGGAAGAGGGCAAAGCTAGACACAGAACTTGCTGTTCAGAAATACTAGTAGGGTATTGAAGATGAAAGATCAAGAGGACCATCGACTTAAAACTGAAACAATAACAAGCAAGATAAAGAGGACCATCTTGAATCACATTACACATAAGCAGTAAAAAAGCAACTCGGCCAGAATTAAAGCTAATAACACAAATATTCAAGAAGGACAGAGGATAATCTTTATTCATAAATATCCACCACATTCTCTCTTTATTCAGCGGACTCAGCAACCCATCACGGCCAAGTTATAAACGAAGCCCTTGGATGACCGTTTAGCATCCAAATTCCACACAGGCGGTTGCTGATCGGGATCCATGAATGAATCTCAATCATGCCACCAGTATAAGTCCTAGGACCTCCGATGACAAGAATCGTTTGACACGCATTGTTCAGGCAATTTTCCAAGAGTGATCCACTTGTTATTCAGCTTGTCATACCTCTTCACATCCTTGTCACTGTAATCAGCTGCATAAAGCTGATTCTTGACTGCAGCAATGAGTGGAGGAGCACCGGCCACTCCATAGAGGCCCTCGGACATGTTGTGGATGACCCTCCAAGACCGCCGCTCCAAGTCATATTCCTCACCACATGCCAACACCTTGTTGTTGTTGGTAACACCACCAATCACATAGAACTGTCCATCCATGAATGTGCCAGAACACAACTTCCTAGCCTTATTCATGCAAGGAAGGGATGTCCAAGTATGTGTCTCCGAGTCATACATCCCCACAGAGCTCAGTATTCTTCCAGAAGAATCGCTGCCCCCCGCAACATATGCCTTTTCACCGACACTTGTGGATCCGAACAGGCACCGCGGCGAGTTCATTGGATCAGCCCTTGTCCATGAATTGGTTAGGATGCTATATCTGTACATAATGTGTGCCATCCCAAACACCAACAGCTCGGTTCCGATAGCAAGGGACTCTTTGTCAGAGCACATGAAGCATTCGTCTGGTGGTATCTTGGGCACTTGGATCCAGCGCCCACGGTGCGGGTCGTAAGCATCCCACTGCAGAGGGTTGCAGGAGAAGTAGAGCCAGTACTCCGCTACACCATTCTCGCGACGCAAGCGGTAGATCTCCCCATTGCGGACCAGCGAACTGAAGTCGCGGTTCAGACACGCCACAGAGCCATAGTCTGACCTGGACAGCCGTAGGAGGCATTTGATGAAGAGGCTACGGCCTATCAGGCCAATTATATCGCTCCAGGAGACGACGTGCTGCTGCCCTCCATGAACCCAGTCGTCGAGACGATGACTAGAAGGCTCATGGGTTCCCATGGGTGCCTGCGGCTTGAACGCGTGCCTGCTCCTGCTCTGCCCACACTATCTGACAAGAGTCAAGAGTTTATAGTTTTGTAAATCGGCGTGTTTTGGTACCTTTGTGGCCGTGAGCAGAAACCCATGGGTGGGGTAGCGTGCCACTCGTCGCCGATGAGGAATACAAAGTACGCTAAAAAATGTCACATAACACCCAGCCGTACGTCGGCCGGACGATGGCCCATCCACGAACTCGTGCCGCCACAATTCCATCTGCCACGGTTCATGGAGTCAAGATGGAGGACTAGCGAGAAATATATGACATAGTTCATGAAGTAGGAGCGACGGAGAAGACAAAATTCAGGCGGCGACTGGGAGGCGTAGGTAGCAGCAGCACACGGACATGGGCAGGGAACCGGTAGCCATGCAGGGAAAAGAACGAAACAATGCAGAAATGGACAGGAATGCCCTCATCCATACCGACTAGAAACAACTAAACTGTTCGCCGTTGGCTGTTGGATTCACTTGATACTACCCTTCCTAACCAGTAGTATGATGCACCGTAAAAACTCTCTGCCCACCTCAAGCGGTAGTATGATGTACTATAAAATTTCTCTAAATTAAAGGTGGGCATATAGATTTCCTACTAGCTTGGTTTAATAGTGAACATGGTAGTAGTAGTGTAGTACTAACCAGATTGGCTGGGACGCTGGGCCTGAATTCGCTCAGAAGACCGCGAGTTGAGTTCTGTCCGTGTGTGGAATCCGCCTGCTAATCACACGCAATTTCTCTGTAACCTAGAAGGAGATGCAAGGCATGGCTGCTACTAAGGAGTGGAGCAGTCGCAGAACCTGTGCTGGAGATGAAGAGCGTGGAGAGAGTGAGGGATGAGTGGGATGTGTGATAGGGCTGGTTCCTTTTACCAGTGCGCGCGCACTGCTAGCTTACTTTGCTTCACTTTCTTTTTCCTTCTCTTTTTGCAATACGTTGCAGAGGGGTGCCTGGATGACTGTACTGTACTAGTAAAGACAACCTCCATATTGGGGGGGGGGGGGGGGGGGGGGGCTGTTTTGGAATGCATTCTGAACCCAATCACATTAACGCTACTGAACTTTCAACTCCTTCCTCCCTTTTTTGATGGCGCTACCGCCAAATAATCGTTGAATCAGATTGTTCAAAGGTTATTGAAGCGTGTGCAGCTATGACTACATGGTGAAGGAGGAGCTGGTGCACCTTAATCAATGAAGAGAAGAACCTTGGCCATGGAAGTCGGCAGAACCTGCCATGCTTGATAACAGTAGGCATGAGAGTTACCGTCAGCTCCAGCCACTAGTAGAAAAGGGGGCTATGCTCGATATCATAGTAACTATAAACACCTTTGAAATAAGAAGATAAGATTTCATTATCATTAAACTCACATAGATAGGGAATGTGTTTTTAGGGCTCTCCGAGCAACAAGTAAAATCACAAATTTCACATAGATTGCAAGCATAGCATAGCAAACAATTTATTTGATGCCATCAGAGGCTCCCTTTCTGAGAAAAACGGTGACGAACAAAAGGAGAATGCTCATTAAAGATTTTCCATCAACTAAACTAGTTGCGGTTTCAGCACGAGGACAAATGGATCGAAGATGATCCAAGTAGAAAACTTTAAGTGGATCCATAGTTATCTTTATTTTTCTTGTTCATTTGTTTTGAGTAATGACATGAGGGAGAAAAGCAAGCAAACAAGCAAACAAGCAAAATGGCAAACAGAAAATATTTTTGTATTTTTGTAAAAACTTTTTAGAAGTGGGGGAGATGAAAACGAGAGGCAAATGGAAAATAATCTAATTGCAAGCAGATAAAGGTTTATGCGTAGGTACTTGATAGTTGTTGATGATGTCTCCCCGATAACGGCGCCAGAAATTCTTCCTACTACTTGTGAGCTGTGTTGGGATGTCGTCGAAGAAGAGAGGATAATGCAGTACAATAGAGGTAAGTATTTCCCTCAGTTGTGAAACCATAGTAATCAATCTAGTAGGAGAAACAAGCAACGACTAGTAAACAACATCTGCACACAAACAACAAATACTTGCAACCCAACGCGAACAAGGGGTAGTCAATCCCTTGATGGTTGTGAGCAAGATTAAATTGTATAGTTTTTGATAGATAGATCGGACAAAAATACAAAAGAAAATAAATAAAAGAAAATTACAGCGATATATTTTTAGTTTTAATAGATGATAGAAGATAGATCCAGGGGCCATAGTTTTCACTAAAGGCTTCTCTCATAAAAATAGCATACGGTGGGTAACAAATTACTGTTGGGCAATTGATAGAAAAACAAATAATTATGACGATATTCAAGGCAATGATCATGTATATAGGCATCACCTCCGAGATAAGTAGACCGAAACAATTTTGCATCTACTACTATTAATCCACACATCGGCCGCTATCCAGCATGCATCTAGTGTATTAAGTTCATGGAAGAACGGAGTAACGCCTTAAGCAAGATGACATGATGTAGACAAGATAAACTCACGTATGAATTAAATCCCATCCTTTTACCCTTAATAGTAACGATACATGCATGTCATATCCCTTTCTGTCACTGGGATTGAGCACCGCAAGATCGAACCCATCACAAAGCACCTCTTCACATGGCAAGATAAATCAATCTAATTGGCCAGACCAAACCAATAAATCAGAGGAAAAAATATGAGGCTATAAAAATCATGCATAAAAGAGTTAAGAGAAAACTCAAATAATATTCATTGATAGATCTGATCATAAATTCACAATTCATCGGATCCCGATAAACACACTGCAAAAAGCCATTATATCGAATAGATCTCCAAGAACACCAAGGAGAACATTTTATTGAAGATCTAATAGAGAGAAGAAGCCATCTAGCTACTAACTATGGACCCGTATGTTTGCGGTAAACTACTCACGCAGCATCGAAAGGGCAACAAGGATGACGAAGAGCCCCCTTCGTGATCGGAACTCCCCTCCGGCAGAGTGCCGGATAAGGCCTCCAGATGGGATCTCGTGGTTCTAGAACTTGCAGTGGTGGAAAAAGTATTTCGTGGACTCCCCTGTTGGTTTCACGATTTTAGAGAATTTATAGAGGCAGAGTTAAGTCAAACAGAGCCACGTGGGCCCCACAACACACTAGGGTGCGCCTACCCCCCGGGCGCGCCCAGGTGTCTTGTGGGCCCATGGTCCATCATCTGGTCTTCTCCCGAAACTTCTAGTATCTCTTTTCTCTAGAAAAAATCTCCAAAAAGTTTCGTGGCATTTGGACTTTGTTTGGTACTCCCTCCATTTTTGTATACAAGGCCACAAACCCATATTACAGGTACCAAGGTAGAAATTAATGACTACTTAAACCAATGTTGCAAACTAGTCTTTTCTACTCGCTTGACGTGTTAATTAATGTGTATTTTTCTCTCCAACGCACAACAAGACAACTCTCTCACTCCTCGTTGGTTGATTAATTCGGTGCATTCAAACCAACCTTTTCACCCCCGCATGCATGCATGGGGTATTAATGCCCTCGGTTTCTAAGTACGAGGCAAACCTCATCAATTATATCTTGATTGGTGTTAGTGGCCTTATATAGCTGCAAATTGTAATTTTGATAGTGGCCTTGTATGCAAAAACGAAGGGAGTACTGATATTCTATGAAACAAAAAACAAGCAAAAAAACAACTACTGGTAGTGGGCACTCGGTTAATAGGTTACTCCGAAAAAATGATATATAATTGCTTGAAAGTGTATATAAATCATTCAAGATTGATAATATAATAGCATGGAAGATACGTTGGAGACGTATCATGTACCATTTTCGTGGAGGTACATGCAAGAATTGGGCGAGGCACATCTGAGGAGGGTCTTCAAAAGGCATGTCGGGAAGGTAGAACTACTCCTCTTGCCAGTTTTCGTTTAGCTCTTTCAGGGTACTGCCGAAGTATGCAGACCCGACTACCTTGCAGACCTCGACCCCGCCACAATTCAAATAGCAAACCTCCTCGAACATGTGAAACTATGCTACAGTATTTGCACCACAAATCGAAATATGGCTGGCATCCGAGGAAGGCTTCATATAAGTGACCTAATAAGCTATGTGAAGGATCAAGTTGGGTGGCAGGTGGTGGACTGAAGGCCGTAGAAGTGTAACAAACCCCTTAAGGAAGGATGAATTGGAAAGCCAAGGCCCATAAGAAGGAAAGTAATGAAGCATACCCACTCATGGTCCTGAGGCTTGGGCTAGGGATCTTGAATGAAATTCCTGTCGAGGGCAACCAGTCCAACGCGGGCAAACGGAATCTCCGACGGAGGCAAATATGCCAATGCGGTGAGCCGATCCAATTGACCTTGAGTCACGGAGCAGCTCTTCCACTCTCCCCCGAGAAGGCCGGTGGAGTGCAAAGATGAGGCAACTGCGGAATCCATGGCGGCAGGCTCTCTCACACGGTGATGGATTGGGCGATTTCCTTGAGGTAAAGGAAGGGAGAAAAGACCGGACGGGATCAGAGCAAGTAAAGTTATGGGGGATGTAAAATATTTTTGCCTTGAGGTTGCGTCTTTTTACAACATATTCTTGCCATGCAATGATGTGACGCTTGAGTCATGGAGTGGTAAACCCGCATATTTCCTAGGCATCGTGCGGTAAGCTTGTGTGGGGATCGAGGGGGCAATTAATGGTGCCGCTTTATGTGTTTTGGGGCACGTTAAACTTTTTGATTCGACGTCCCAATGATGGGGTCCTAAGCTGCACGTACACACTACGATGACCCTTGATATGACAACATGTCTGAAGAGGTTGAGGCGGTCAAAGTTGTCAGGTTGGGGTTGCGCCGTCGACCGGACCCGAGTAAGGAAATTGCTTCGCCCTTAAGGCAACAGTGCGCGGCTAGAGATCCTCGAATATGAGGAACTCCTCAAAGACGGTAAAAACTTATGTTAAAGAGTTTAGGAAAGTTTAGAGGGCTCCTCGGATTCCAATGTTTCTTAGTTATTGTGAATATATATTTGAAACAACACACTCGTGCAATTGCCATTAAATAGAAATGATGACCCATCCGTAGCACGTACACATACAATGCTGGGGGAGTGCGCGCGTCAAGCCTCAACCAACAACTACTCCCCTACTACTCTCTCCTTCCAAATTACTCGCGCAGAAATTGATATATCTAGAACTAAAATTCATCTAGATACATCCATACCTGCGACAAGTAATTCGGAATGGAGGGAGTACAAAGAAGGGTTGTGGCGTGTAACGTGTGACTGAGTACAAGGACACATCATCGCTCCTTTTTTTGCAGTCAGTCATTTAATTGGCCACAACTAGATTACTAGCTCTGTACGAAAATATAAGACTGGCGTTCCGGCTCCCGGATGAACAGTAACGCAAAAAAATATTAAATGTTTTCAAAAATTCTGAGTTTTTTGTAGATGATTATATAGTGTCGCAAACATCGAAAATGCACTTTGGTGCACGAGCACCATGTAGCTCGATATCCCGAGCGCTTAGTTCCCTCGTGATCTGCATCTCCTGTGTATTCCAAGCCTGTAGACGGTCAATTAATTCCCGAAAGTACTGTATTTCTGGATATGTGCTGTCGGTCGTGGCCCAGCTCATTCATTGCCGTTTCTGTTTGTTTGGTACGATTGCTGCAGGGGGCATGTATCAAAACACGTGTTAACTTAGTACTGATTAACAATCAGCGTATTAGGTCAAGCGTAATTAGGATTTAGCACTAAATATCATTGCAAAGTGACCAAAAGTATCTCGTGTCCGTCACCAAAAAGCAGGATTGCAGAATTAAGGATGTTGTATATTTTTTGCAGCAGGAACAAGATTGTACTATGACCCGCAAAAAAAACAAGATTGTACTGGATTACAAAATATTCTACAATAGTAATTGCAGATGATGATTAAGTTTATGTCATGGACAGAAGTTCTTCCGTGTACAACTAATGATTCATCAAGAGATGCACAATAATATCTCACGTGATGTTTACTAATTTTCCTGGTCTCATGATATAAGAGAGTTACATTATTGTGCACAAATACATAATTTTTTGCTTTTTAAAATCACCCAAAAAATCAGTTACGGATACCATATGTACGAATCCACAACATGATCAAGGGAATACTTCCGAGAAGATCAACATTATCATTCATGATGATTGTAACCATTTGATTCAATAACGAAATGTTTTTTCCCCACAAAAGAAAGTTAAGCTTGATAAAAAAATGGTGAACAGTTACATAAGACGGCCATGAACAATTGCATTGGCAAGAAAGATTGGCTGAAAAAATGGTTGAATACATACGTGAAGTGAGAGCAAATGCTTTCAGATCAGAGAGAACATAAACAAAAATATAAATAGGTGCTTGGATCTGGTAATAATGAAAACATTCGATTTGGACAAAATCAGCAGCCATACACAACATATCCACGTAGAATGACGTGAGGCAGCTGCCGCTGGAGCTCAAACGATCAAACACCAAACATGTCCGGATCTCATGTTCGTCAGCGCTGGTTTTAGCAGCGCTCAGTACGGACGAGAGAGAGAGAGGGAGGTGACAGTGGTTAACAACTTAACATGGGCCATCACGATCCATGAGGTCGCTTCTGTCCGCGGGCACATGCATCCCAGGCGTATAAAGTGCCACGGCACCGCTGTAAATGGACATATTCCTTTTGCGTATTGCCAGCCAATAGGCCAGAGCATACATCTCAACGCTCTAGCGGAAGTCCCAGATTCCGAGCTACATGGTGCCCGGGCGCCAAAACGCTGTACTCCGCAAACATGCATGAAAAATTTCATGCGAAACAGAGCAGCAGTGTTTCTTCGGAAAAATAATAATTTGGGGTGACATTTTGGGGTAATTTTTGGTGTTCGATTTGTTTTTTCTTGTACAAGACAAAATGTTTAATCTTTTGCCTCAAAATTTGCAGCTGACATTTGGATGTGACTAAGTACACAAAAAAAATTGTCTTGATTTTTTTCCATTTCAAAATTTGTTTTTTGTCCCAGGGAGCCAAATTGACTTTCCGGTTTTCATAGGCTAAACTAGCCTAAAAAACGTCTTATATTTTGATACAGAGGGAGTACGTTGTAGAATGTGAGTACCAAAGAATGATTTACAGCCTCATGCGGTGTTGGTCTACTACTAACTATTTGTGTAACCAACTTGCCTAGGTACCTAGTAGTAATTGATGACATATGGCATCATGGAGAATGGGAGATCATCAGCAAGTCTATTCCACAAAATAATCTGGGCAGTAGAATTGTCATGACAAGCCGTATTGATTCTGTATTAGGAGATGATATCGATTATAACATGCTCTGTGTCAGAATGAATCTTGGATGGAATTTTGAAGAGGAAAGATGGTTCTACGGACGTCATGCGCAAGATTTCACCGCTTGGATGAAGCCTGACATGGTTGGAGAAGGTTTTGACAGTGACCATCCTATTGTGCACATGTGTTGTTGTCTGCCGTTAGCACTACTTTGCATGTTTTCAGCAATGGCAATTGTCAGAGAGCAACAAGAACAACTAGGGGTACATGTAAAGGCACGTGATGTGCAAGACATGATTGAGAAGCAAGTTAAGAAAAGTGGAATTCAGAACACTCCAGGGTTCGAACCGTTGGTAGAGAGCTTGCAGCTTAGCTACGATTATCTTCCTCACCATATGTTGAAGACTTGCTTGTTGTACTGCAGTATATACCCTCAGAATTACCATTTTGACATGAATGATTTGGTCATGAGATGGGTCGCTGAAGGATTTACATATAAAGAGGATACAGGAAAATGTTACTTCGAAGAGCTTTGCAACAGGGGATTTATGCTGCATGTGGATGGTTCATTGGACATGTCCTACTACCAAATGAATCCGATGATGCGAAATTTCCTTAGATGGAAATTACGTGAAGATAATTTCTTTACTTGCAGTTCCGACATCACATTGGCATATTCCTGTAAAATACATTCTCTATGTATAGACGATTATCCAATTGATGATGGTGCAGCTGAGGGAGTGGATCCCTTGTTAGGGTTGGATTGGTCTCAGATTCGATCTCTTGTTGTTTTTGAAGGTGCCAAGGGATATATCCCTTTTGAGAAGTTGAAACATGTGCGAGTGTTGGATCTTCAATATCATAAGCAGTATCTTGAATTCAAAAAGGTTCGTCAGGATTATCATTGAGTGAATTTTGAATTCGGAAAGGCTCTTGGGAATCATCATGTGAAAGATATATGTGGACTTCTCCGCCTGAGGCACCTATTCAGCCTAGATGGGATGGGAATTACTGTGATACCACCAGAAATAGCGAGTCTGCAGTATTTGGAAACTTTACAGATAAGATTCACATGGATCACAAAGTTACCCAGCGAGATTGGGGACCTCCAGCAATTGAAGATTCTAGACGTGAGTCACAAGAAAAAGCTGGCAGAGCTGCCTAGAGAGATAGGGGATCTGCGGCATTTAGAGACTCTGGACCTGAGCTATAGCAGGCCTAGAAGGCTGCCTGGTGAGATCGGGAACCTCCATAATTTGGATAGTCTGAACCTCCAGTACACTGAGCTCAAAGAGCTGCCTCGCCAGATTGGGAAGTTGCAACATTTGAAAACACTAGAGATGTGTGGTGCAATGTTCACAAGGCTACCCACTGAGATCGGGGACCTACAACATTTAGAGACCCTGGACCTGAGTTACAACAGAGGGCTCAAAAAGTTGCCTCGTGAGATCGGGAACCTCCAGAATTTGAAGTTGTTGCTCTTGCTTGGTAGAGGGGCCGTGACGATACCAAGGGAAATTGGAAGGCTAAAGAATCTGGAGATTTTGAAACTAGACTCCAATACCATCCGTGCACTACCCTGGGAAGCTAGTCAGCTTTCGAAATTGAAAGGAGTGTCTGGGTTCGTTCGGCAAGCCTGGAACAAGAGTGATATTGTGTCTGAGTTAGCCGGGGAGATCCTGTCAGTTCAAATGGTGCGTTGTGTTCGCGATAGAGGGGGCCTAATCATTGGCACGAAGCACATGCACATTCCACGATGGATCAAAGATCACTTCAACGACCTTAGCAGCTTGGATATCAGGATCTGCAAACTAGAGGAGGAGCGGGATCTCAAGATTCTGCGGGAGATGCCCAACCTGGACAAACTCACGCTAAGGCTCGAAGTCGTCCCAAGAAAGCCTATAGCTATCAGCGGTGAAGGATTCCCGAGGCTCAGTCAACTCTGTGTTGACAGCCGCTGTGTGCCATGGTTTACCTTCCAGGAAGGAGCCATGCCGGACCTGTATCAACTCAGCTTCGAGTTGCAGTTCTACGGTGGCCCACCTGCAAATAAAGGCCCACTGTGTCTTGGTATCAAGCACCTCCGAGACCTCGGGTGGGTCTCCTTTAGCTGCAACGAGGAATGGTACGGAGGGGCAATAGAGAGCAGCCCGTGCATCAGCGCCATGATTGACGTGGTGAGGAAAGAAGCCCAGGAGCATCCCAACCAGATGATGTTTGATGTCCCTGGCCGCGAGGAGGAGTGGTTTCCGGCGAACAAGAGCACACAGGTTCCAGAAGCTAGCAGAAGTGGGGCGGGGGAGATCGACAAGGAGCGTGATTGATTTCCTGCCGAGTATTGGGCTGGCTTCTGACTTGTAATCAATCTTTCTTTTTTTACCAACAGACCGACCACTAACGCACTTGCTTGTACCGACCGTTGTCTTAATTTGCAGGTTATTCCGTCCGTCGTTACTACTTGATGAATCTACAAGCATCTTCAACCATGACTATTATATTCTTCTTCAGGCTTCCTTCCTTCAAATCTCGCATCCCTGCCCAAACGCCGGCCCGTTACTCCATTTTCATTTCATTCAAAATAAGCAGGGCAAGTGTGTCTGCCTGCACTGTACAACATGTAGTATCGTCATGTACTGATACAATCCAAGGGTGGGACCGAAACAATCTATTAGTATGCTTTATAAGTGTGCAACACTTGCTACCAAAACTCTCTTGTGTAATCCAAGTTCAGCTTATTGTGTGTATCTCTTGTCACATAAGTATATACTATCCGATCATTAGCAGGTTCTCCGAATGTACCAACATTTTATGTTCTCAACTCAGCATCTGATTAATAATGGTAACGGATGTGCAGGAAGTACCGATTAACCAGCAACCGCAAGGACTATATATACCAGCCTCTGTTTTTGGAAACACATCACCAGAGAATCTTGCTTGGAAGTGTTATCACGAACCGTGCTTCTGCAATCTGTTCTGGAAAGCCAACTATCAAAGCCTCATTTATCCCGAGAAGTAAATCCTGTATGATCAAAGTGGCAAGATCTGACATGGCCAATGCAGCTGCATCTTTGACGACTGGGACCAGCCCCTCATTTATCCCAAAAACAAGGGTCAGCTTTGCAACAACATTTTCCACACGCGCTGCAGAATACAAATAGTAAAACATTTCCTTTTTGAAAAGAAGGATGACCCGCGGCCTCTGCATTTGCGCAGCCTGCCAAACCAAAGGCTCAGATTGGTAAACCAAATTTGAAGAATCATAGGGCAGAAGGAATCCTTTAGCAGAAAATTCAGACTTCCAGAGGAAGCACGGGCAGAAAGTAATGTGCTTGTTTCCGAATTTATGCATTCAGGATCCGTACAATCCTCAACAGGAATGTCGACCGTGACCTTCGGGAGATCCAAGCACCAAGGTCCTTAATTGCAAACTCTATTGAGCTCCAGCGGCATAGGCTGAACTTCCTCTGGTTTCCTCTGTTTTTCTGAACTCTAAATATTTGCATGAGGTTAGCTACCTCTGCTTTTGCTCTGTTTTCTGAAATCTGAATACTTGCATGTAGGTTCAGGTTTTGGGTGTCAGATCAACCCGACGTGGGGCCTGACAAACAATCTTCCACCTTCCGACCATAGGACAGACGCGCAGAGATGCTGTGCCTGCCTCCTCAATGCTGATGCTGTGCCACGCCAATGGCGGCAGATGATCAACGGCATCAGGAAACTTAGCTAGCTAGATAAAGACCCAACACTTTTTTTTCAACAGTACGCCAATGGCGTAGCATATCTTTATAGAATACAGACCCAACACTTACAGAACAAGTCGGGACGGTTCCAATCCAGCTCTGATAGGGGATGTCGACGAGGCCGGGCAGAACTATCCGCTCTACTTCTCTCCGGCACCCTCTCTCTCTGTCTCTACTAGTCTGCTCCGGAGAGACGATCGCGCGTATATCAGCTCACAGAATCAGTTTATCTCTATGTAACAAGGACTGGAACAACCCATTTCTGAACTAGCAATCATCTGAATACGACCTAGTAGAACAACTTGGCAGGGAACAAGTTAGTGATCCAAATGACGGTAGCTGGATTTGTAAAACTCTTCGGTACAATACTTAATGGCAGCACCATATATCGTCTTCCGGACAATCACAAATTACCATATAATTACAAAGCACTCATCATAGCAATAATAACATTTCCTGTTTCATCAGTCAAACACAAAGCTCAGTTTATATATGGTTCAACAACCACACGCAGCACACGCCACGCAAGGCTGGGCCCAGCCTTTTTATTTCTCCTACAAACCAATGCAAACCATCCGGCGTTTCTCACAAAAAAAATGCAAACCATCCGGCTTGACGGTGAACCTATTGAACATATAAACCTTGAAGAACTCATAGGCACAACGAAGCCAGCCACGTCGCCTTTAAATTGCTGCTGCCACCGCCTGTAATTTTCGTTCCCCGCTGAGGGCATCTTAGTAATTTCACATACGAACACGTACAGAGTATAAAAGTCACCCGCTGCGATGGAGAAACCCTGGCCGTCGCCCGCCCCCGCGCGAGAGCGACCTAACTCGCGTCCCCCCCGCCTCCTCTCCTGCCGCCGCCACCTCCTCCCCGCGACCCCCGCCTCCTCCCCTGCCGCCGCCGCCTCCTGGGCCTCGCCCTCACCCTCTCCCCGCGACCCCCGCCTCCTCCCCTGATGTCGCATCCAGGGCCTCGCCCCAGTCCTCCTTCTCTGCCATCACCGATTCGGCGGAGCTCGTGGTCGACCGGCGGTGAGCATGGCCTCGATCTGGAGAAGGAGAGGCCAGGAGTGTGGCCTCGATCTGGAGAAGGGGAGCAGCCTCGCAAATCTTCAGCCCTCTCAGTTAGGTACATTCCTCCTTTGCATTTCTTTGTTCTTAATTAGCCCATTTTTGCTATGATTCTTGGATGTGCCATCGAATATGAACATGAGCATTTAATTATGCGCACGTTGTAAAATATACCCATGGCCCTTGAAACAACTAACTATTTCAGGAGGACATTCAACTCATGGCAGATATGGGATTGGATGCCTACAAATTCTCAATTGCATGGTCGCGGATTATCCCTAGTATGCATTATCCATACAAATTTTGTGCGCCCCTTAATAATTTGACTGATAGACAGGGTTGTCCAATTATGGAGAATTAAATCAAAATATATATCAGCACACTAATAGTAATAGCCTTGTGTGTTTTCCTTGATGTCCAGATGGCACCGGTGAGGTCAACCAGGCAGGCATCGACCAGTACAACAAGGTCGTCATTGATGCACTCCTAGCAAAAGGTGAACTTTTGTACACTAAAGATCAAAACATTGTTGACTAGTGTTGAAGTTTTATCAAAAATAACTGTTGAATCCAAATTAGTTATGAGCTCACTGACAATGTGAACTAGAATTATCATTTTTCCAGGGATTGAGCCATATGTTACCCTCTACCACTGGGACCTTTCCCAGGCCCTGGAAGAAAAGTACAGTGGGCTGCTTGACATGCAGATAATGTATGTACCGTAGGCACCTTGATTTGGAGCAACTTTTCTTGGGTCCTGCAATGGTGGTTAAACAACCAAAACATGCAAATTATAGATGCAGCAACGACTACGCGGCGTATGCAGAGACGTGTTTCAAGGCGTCTGGGGACAGGGTGAAGCATTGGATCACCTTCAACAAGCCACACACTGTGGCGGTGCAGGGCTACGACAGTGGGATCCACGCGTCGGGTTGCTGCTCTGTGCTCCGCCACCTCTACCGCAAACAAGGGAGCTCCGGCACTGAGCCCTACATTGTCACTCACAACATGATCCTCGCTCATGCCATGGTTTCAGAAATCTACAGGAAGAAGTACAAGGTCGGTCGGAACATCCTATATATTGGTTTAGTTCAGGTTTTGCTCCTTGAAAATTGATGTGGTTTTCCCTTGGGCCTAAAGTTGCAATATAGTTTGAAATGAACAATAAACGATTGAGTTTCTGTGCATTAATATTATGCAGGCAGAGCAGAATGCAGAGGTGGGGATGTTGTTGGATGTGATATGGTACGAGCCTGTCTCAAACTCCACAGCTGATGTTGAGTCCGCTAAGAGAGCACAAGAGTTCCAATTGGGATGGTCAGTGAGCCTCACTCACTAACTCCATTGACAGTTTTCTACTAATTAATCTAATCATGGATGGATTGCCAACAACAAAATTACAGAATTAGCCTGGCAGTTTTGTATATTATTTGATTACAGTGACAATAAAGAAGTTTGCTTTGTCTACCATCATGGGATAATAATTCATTCTTTAATCTTATTTGTTCCTCGTGAATTAACTATTTGAGTTGGCGTTTATGCCATTTCTGATATGACATCATTTTCTTAATTTCTTAGAAGATGATGGTTCTTCTTCCCCTATTTGATGTTGTTGTCAGGGAGTCAGATTACCCAAATAATCCATTCATAACATCTTCTTGCGTTCATGGAAGAGTTGGTACTTTTTTGCCCTTTCTCTGCAATACTTGGCTACTATCTGCAGTTTTTTGTATCAACCAAGGGATTGAGTGAAACTCTCCTGTGTCATAGTCTGAGTGTTTTAGACTTTAGTGGTAACTGACTTTTCATGTTAATTGCAAATCAGATGGTAATATACTAATGTAAATAGTGACTGTTGATTTAAATAGTGACCATTGCTAATTAGTTTTAGAGTTGGCTGTTGATGTGAAGTGACTCATTTTTAATACTGTTGACTATTTTAGATTCAATACTGTTTTGGAGTTTTCACCGGCTGACTGTTTCAGAGTTGGTTCTTATCAAATTAATTATCAGATAGCGAATGTTGATGTCAATAGTGGCTGACTGAGTGTACCTCCTAATATGTTAATTGGTAAAAAAGTACTATAGTAATGTTAATTCCGTATATATATATTTTTTGGCTTTATGAATCTGAACAAATGTATACTCTTTGTTGAACATGCAATTTTTGAACCATTGTTATGTACTAAAAAATGTCAGTTCTATGTAATGTAATGTAGTTTCTTTAGCTTCCGGGTTTGCACAGGGAAACATACTATTTAGGTGATGCTATTGACCGGAACAACACAACCATCATCATACTATGTTAAATATTCAGATCACCAAAGTTCTGCTCCCAAAGATTAGTTTTAGTGCACTTTAACTCAATTATTGTTGATACTTGATACCCATCACCGAAAGCACTAGGTATCATCTGATTAATTTTTATTCAGGTACTTCAATCCAATCGTTACGCATCAATTTATTCCCAATGTTATGAATGCCTATCTTTATAGATATCCTCCTGGCCCGTTTCTTGCTTTACTGAGTACTCATATGCCATTGGTTGATATCCATGTTTGTAAGGCGTCAGTGCTCCATTATCACGGCTTTCTTCAGTTAAATGTGGTTCTAATTCTGGATTCTGCTTGTTGACTACCATCATATTTGTCCAGCCGGGCACATGTAACTGTCGATTCAAGAGCATGGGCGGTGTGGTTTTACTGTGAGTGTTGAGGAGCGGGGGAGGGTGAGGAGGACGAAGGTGGGGGAAGGAGCAGCGAGTCAGGTGATTGGTTAGGGCCACCGGTCGAGGGGGAGGGGAGGACGGCCACTGCTCGCCAGCTCCCTGCCTTGTTTGCTGCATCGTCGCCCTCCTATCCATTGCTCTTTGTCCTCCGCGACACAGCTCCGGCCACAGTAGCTTGTTGCCTCCTGCTTCCTTCCTTGCATGCTAACCACTGCCTCACCAGATTGGTATTGAACATAATAAGGTATAAGTCCATCCATACTCATTTTCCTTCTTCGTATTTTTTCTTATTCACTGGTCATGATTGGTTTGAGTAACATCATTTTGTAAATTATATGCAAATGTTAGAACCAGCGCCGATTTTTTAGTCATAAGGTAGTGTTGTGGTGAGCTGAGGATAGTATACATCTCATGATGCACTCTCAAATTCGATCAGTAATTTAGTCAAAGTAATAAATAGAACATGAACTACCATAAGATAGTTACATTGTTATGTTGAAAATAGCCAAGTTCTTGCTGGGTAGAGCATGAACTACTAGGGGACGGTGCCTGTCGGGTGTTGCGGAGGGATTTCTTCTGGAGCTCGGCGTGGTGCCCTTTTGTGATTTGTTTTCTTTTGTGCTGCTTGAAGTGGTACTCTAACATTTAACTTTGTTATGAAATTACAAGTTAGTTACTTTTAAGTCAAGTATACATATTAACTGAAGCACATCTGAATGTTATTTTATCTTACTTGGCATAATAGTGGCGGTGGTTCTGAAGCCTACCCAAACATGAATCAGTATGGTAATTCTAACAAGTGGTGCTCTAATATTCACTTATTTAGTTGTGTTCTGGAATGGCCTCTTTTTGCTTTCGTTTGTTTCGATTGTCTACTGTTTTCTTCCTTCTGTATATTTTTTCTTTCTTTGGTGCTGGCGGCCAAATTCAGAGGCTAATTTGTTTCCTTTCAAGGAGGAAGTAATATATGAGTTTTCTTTTCACTTCCTTGCGATTGCTTAAATACAATCTCTTGTTTATCAACAAAAGAATCAACTGAGATTTGCTTTTGTTCTGCAAATGGGATTCCAATCAAATTTTAGTTTAACATTTTATAGACCGACATTTTTCCTCAAAATATTCTTGGCTACTTTGGTGGTAAGCATACTGAAGATAGTATTCCATTGTCACTGACATTTTATAGTTAAATGTATTTATAATTAAGTTTCTACAGAAATATGGTTGTCGAGTAGCATCATTGATTTATTATAAGGTACTTATTGTTGTTAGTGTCCCTTTCTGCATGCTCATGGGATAGTCAATTGGGTTCATCATGATGGATGTTTACGGTACCATAATTGTTGGATGCCCTTTTTTATCAAGTGGTTATAAATTCTGTCAAACCCATGTCTTTACGTGATTTTCTAACATGGAAGTAGTCACTTCCTGGATATTGGAGTATGTACATAGAACTAAACCGTTTATCACCTCATGTTTTGCTAGAGAAAAATCAAGCACGAGACATGTGTTAGGATGATGGATTTCATATTAAAAAGAAGGATGCAATATATGAGAACTTGGAATGCAGTAGACATACGTTTATAGTAGTGTAATTGCAGGATTCCTGATTTGTGGTGCATAGACCACCTGGATTAGTTAGTTTTTGTAGTTCCTATACTTTATTTCTTACTACATTTTTCTGGGTGGTTTCAAAATTTCCGCTCTACACAGAATCTTAAGAAGTTTGGGTATGCACACAGGTCCTAATAATAATGAGCTGTTTAGTGCAATGCATGTGGGCTGGTTACTTCTTTTATTTTCTTTTTTTACGTTGTATGTTCTTGGAGGTCCCCTTTTCTCTCTTCTGTTGATCAAGTTTTCTTCTTCTTTCTTCTGCTTATCAGGGTTTCTTCCTTTCCTTTTTTTCTTTATTTGCATTTATTGTGTGACCTATGTATTGTCATTATTCTTGCTTCATTGATCGTGTTTATATTCTGGGTTTTGCCCGACGTTGTGTTTTCGTTTTCCTCATGCCATTCATATTTTGTGGTTGCGTGTGTATCATGGTGTGCTTTGCCTGCTTTTTCATGCTTGTGTGAATTGACCATGGTCTGTTCTTGTTGGGGTAAAGCCTGAACTGCCGGGTACACTTTGTTTATTGTCCTTATTCTGGTTCTATCAATGGAGATCCTTGTTTTCAAATAGCAGGGATAGAGGGACAGAAAAGATATATTTGTCGCGGCGCTGCAAGTGTTGCCCCCCTCCTCCCCAAGGGCAAGGTGAAGAAAGGTGCCTATGTGGTTTTTCTGCAGCGCGCAGCGAGGATTGCTGTGTTCAACCTGCCCTAGAATGCCAAGAAGTCCTTCTCGGAGAAGTAAGCCACGGCGCATGTTTCTGCCATGATTTCCTTCAGTTGGATTTCATGGATTTAGGTGTTGAAAAATTATGGGTTGTGGATGCAGGATTAAGGACATGTACCTGCACTACAACGAGAGATCTGGGCTCCTTCTTTGTGGCTTCCAAACTTGAAATGTTTGTTTGGAAGTTAGTTTAGTTTTTTGTTGTGGATTCACAGCTTCTCACATGTACCATCCTCTTAGACCTTTAGATTTTCAAAGAAACTAAATGAAGATATGGTGGTATGGTCTCAATAGTACAACTTAAAGCCTTCCATGCTTTATATTTTCTCTGAAATTTGCTCTTGAAGAATCATGTATCTATATTAGATCCGGTGAGAAAAGGCGGCTTCCAAGCAGAGGATGTGGTAGTGTTGGCCACAATTGGTTTTTGACTTGAGTGTCTAAATATTCTCATAATACATGGTTCCCTCTCGGCCTTTGCGCCATTGGCGCAACGAGTCATCTAGTTGAACTTATAAAGAATAAGCTAGTGCGGCTAACTAGCGGCACCAGCCACGTCTCCTTTTATTCGCGAGAACGGAAACACGAGCGAGAGAAGGGAGCGAGCGAAGGGAAACGAGCCAGCGTCCCCCTCCCCCTCCTCCCAAACGAGCCCGTGTTCCCCTCCCCCTCCTCCTACCTCAGGAACCCTAGCCGCCGCCTCCTCCTCCTCCCTCCCAACGCAGCCGCCTCCACACTCCCCCCCCCCCGCCCCCGCCGCATCTCGTCTGCCCGGGGTGCGGAGGCGAGCTTCCCGACGCCGATGGCGCCGGTTCGAGGCGGGGGAGCGGCTGATGTGGGGTCGGTTGGATCGAGGCGTGGGAGCGGCAGATGCAGCAGCGGACGCGACCTATGAAGAGGCGAGAGGAGCGGTGGTGGCGGCGTCGAGCTGCGAAGAGGGGCCGCTCGGGCGCTAGACCATGGAGGCGGGAGCGGCTGCTTCGGGCCCCGATCTGAGAGGGTACGAGGCAGGGAAAGACGGCATCGTCGCCGTCACAGATCTTCCTTCAGTCCCTTTCATTCCCTCTCCGGTTCATCCTCTTCCCATCCCTCGTATTAGGTAAGTTCTATTAGGATCCGGTGCCACCGTGCGCCATGATTTCAGATTGGCCTGCCTGCTACCCCAAATGGATGCGCCACCCAGTCAGCCGAGTGATGGCAGAATATGCTTTTGTAGAACTGCATATCTATTTGTTATGAATCTAGAGTATCAAAGCCAATAAGTTTCTAAATCATTGACTGGCTGTTTCCATGTTTGTATTATGCGCTTCTCACTCGGCGAGGGGAGCATTAGGCCTCCTATGGTCTGGATTTCTCCAAATGATTAGGCTTTACGAAAATTGTGTACGCATGTCTTACAGCCTAGGTATTGCTCTTCTAGATATAATCTATTGTTTTTGTTCACATAATTCTAATGAGTATTTAAACTTCTTCAAGCATATTGGACTTTTGAATCTATGTAGCCAGCTCTTTGGAATTTATCTAGACAAGTATTTTTTGTAATGATATGTATTTGCAAGCTTACTTCTAAGTTTTTTCTATTGTTGGGTACATATAGATAATTTCCTTGGGTATCTACAAAGTACATATAGATAATTTTCGACCATTTGTGACTGAAAGATTTTTGTCATAAGAAAATTAACTCTGTCGAGCAGTGCTCGTTGTCAAGGAAATGACGGGAAATTGCTGAGCCTTATTGATTGGAAGAGGAATGCTAATCCTACAAATAGATCTATAATGAATTAGACTTGAGAAAAATCAACAAATAATAAACAGTCCCAAATTTGTAGATGTTGTTTGATTCAAATACCGATTTAAGCATTTGGCGCATCTAAAATTCGTCAAAAAGGATGCGTGATTTTCTGCCTAATGACTTAGTGTATTGTTTGGTAATCAGGTTATCCTGGACCTCTTTGGGGACAACATAGCCTTATTGATTGGAAGAGGAATGCTAGTCATACAAATAGATCTATAATGAATTAGACTTGAGAACAATCAACAAATAATAAACAGTCCCAAATTTGTAGATGTTGTTTGATTCAAATACCGATTTAAGCATTTGGCGCATCTAAAATTCATCAGAAAGGATGCGTGATTTTCTGCCTAATCACTTAGTGTATTGTTTGGTAATCAGGTTATCCTGGACCTCTTTGGGGACAACATCACCAAGTTTTCTTCTTATTGCACTGCAAGTTAAAAAAAGTCAGTGACTAATGACTCTTCTTATCTCTCTGTTCACCCATGTGCTTAGCTGCAAAAATTCTAAAAAGATGAGCCTAATGAGGGGTGGCGGATGTGTGTCCTCTAGGGCCCCTTCGGCCAGAGAAGGAGGGGAGGAGCGGTTGCCGACGAGCAAGGTGGCTCTGTTTGGACCGGCCATGGTGTTGGCTGTTGACTCCCACCGGTCTTGTCTCCCCCAACCCTTCCATGGAGCTTTCTTAGCCACCGCCGGCATCTTCTTCTCGCTCATAGCACCAAGGTAGGAAAAATTCTTTCTTTTTCCCATGATGTGATTTCTTTTGCTTGGATGGATTACAACTGGTTGGAGTAGCGGATGTGTGAAGTTTTGCCGGTAATCTAAATTCTGTATTTTATCTAGCTAAGTTAAGCAAAAGCTTGTTTTTTACAACGACTGAAGCAAAATCATTCTCTTGCAGGCCATGTAGCTTACTTTTTAACTGTTATTGCTGGTTGGAGCCATTGCTATTGGCTATTTATACATAAGATGGAAGGTGAATTGAGATTTTTGTGAGGGGGATTGGATTTCATCCAGATGGCTTGCTTCTTGTGAAGAGACTGATACTAATGAACTAATGAAGACATGAAGGTTGCATCTTATCCCCATTTCCCTTTCTACATTTGCCATTTAGTCGATTAACATACATTGTACTATTTCCATTTCTACAGTTGCCATTTGGTTGATTAACATAGATTGTATTATTTTCAGTTAAGCACACTATGGGTCAATGAATGTGGAATTAGCTACTTTTTATATCCCTGGACCATATATATTACATGCATTAGTACTTGATGCTTCTCTGATATGCTTTTGCTTTTTATTGTTATACATTCATCAGTACTTCATGCATCTCTGATATGCTTTTGCTTTTTATTGTTACCCTTAATTACTACTTTTCTATGAACCCAACGTTTAGGTTGCAGGCTCACCTGCATATCTATATTCTCTGTATGAATTTTTTAGCTAGCTTTGAAGCGAATGTGGTGATCAAGGCTCTAATATGTATTCTTTATTTGCATGAATGTTGTGTGCATATAGGTACTTGCGATGGAATCTTTTCCTCATACACGAGAAGTACTTTGAAAACAGATTTTAAAAATTGATATAATTTTTCAAGTGTGCAGATAGCTGACAAGGCAACAATGCTATTGTTCAAATGTAGTCGAGCCGAGCTTTTGGTGTTTTCGGTGCTATTGTTCAAATTTTGCTTTCTTAGATTCATTCCAACCAAAAGATTTGGTAATTTTTTTTTTCTGGAAACATGGATACACTTGTTGGTGTTGTATACTGGGATTTGTAAGTATTGTCATAGGAATTTTTTTATCCTAAGGATTCACACAGATTGGAGGGGAATTAGTATCTACTCCCTCCGTTCCAAAATAGATGATCCAACTTCATACTAACTTTGTACTAAAGTTAGTATAAAGTTGAGTCATCTATTTTGGAACGGAGGGAGTAGATACTAGTACAAAGTTAGTATGAAGTTGGGTCATCTATTTTGGAATGGAGGGAGTAACATCTTGTTAAATGTACACAAATTGGTATATCTTCATGGCTTTTAAGCTATATAATTGTAGATGATAATTTATGCTTTGATAAAGTAATATCTTACTTCTTGGTGCTTGGATAAAATAGTATAGTTTGCTGAAAATATGTTCATACTTTATATCACAGAAGTACAAACTGACAATCAGCCTAGGTGAAGTTAAAAGAAGCAAAAGTATTGTGTATAATCATTAGATTTGTTAAGGTGAATCAGATTTATTTTTGCTGTTGTACGTAGAATGCAGTTTATTTTAATTCATGTTGCTGCGTTTGGCCCTACATGTCGATGGGTGTGGCCGCTCCCTTGTTAGTTTGTTGCTCGATTTGGTTTGGTCCAAGGTAGGTTGTGTGTTGTCTACGTCTGTATATTCGTTGGCTGGATAAGAAGATTTTGCAAGTTTTTCTCTGGTTTGGTTGCTTCTGCTGTGAGTGCAGGTTCCTATGATTTCTAGACAGTGTATTGGTTCTAAGGATTGCTCGGTTAGTTTAAAAGTGCTTTGATTTCCTTCTTGTCTTCACACTCAGACCTTGAAGATGGCTAGGTTTGCATGGGCATGGAGTTTGGTACACCTGGCCTCTATTTAGATTTGTTAATAAATTCAGTTTATCACGAACACCATAAATGTGTTATCAGCTTACTATCTTGGCACATGAGCTATTTTTCAGTCAATGCGTGTCGAGTCCACTTCGAACTGAATATGTAGTGTTTTGTTTGAAACTGAGTAACTGTGGTTGAAATTTAGTTTCATTTGGACGAGCTACCCCAAGTATCATCAATTCATGATGGCTAATTTGTTTTGGTTCTTGATGAATCGGCCATTGTCCTGATTTAAGAGTTTTTTATGTTATTTCTCAGCCTATTTGAGCTATTATTGTTTCTGTTTAAAACACACAATTGTAGATGCCCTTTTTGATTCAGAAAATGGTCTTCATGTCTGTGGTTTGGTTAAACATTTTCTCAGCATATCTCTATTCATCAGTCTTAACTCACATAACATCCAATATAGTTTGTCTGATCTAGACTAAATGTTGGTTGTTGCTATGTTTTGTGTGCAGTCTATTTCTCTTCTATCTTGGTCATTAAAGATGTGACAAGGTAGAAATTTCAAAAGGTTTGATAATCTAGAATGCTCATATGGAGTTATTTGAACCAGTTCTTTTAGTAGCTGCTGAGACCAGATATATCAGAAAATTTTAAAATATACCAACAGTAGGGTTGACCAATAATGCTGAATTGATTCAGTCTTCAGGCCTTATGCACAATTTCCACAATGTTAAGATAATATATGCTTTAATGCTCCTGTGCACTGCTTTAATGCTTCTGCTTGTTTGTCTGAATCTTGTTGTTGTTCATTAATTTCTTGTCGCCTGTTGTTGCCCATGAGGGGGAGTCGGATCCATCATGGATAACCATCCCTTATGTGCTTTTAATACATACTAATGGTGAAAAAATTGATGCCATTTTTTTTGAGAAACTTGACAGTAGGGGGAAAACCCCTACTGTATATTCATATATCTATATAAATGGGTTGTTTACATAGACATATCAGCCGTATTACAAAGAGCACCTTTTCACCTAGTGTGCACCTAGGGAGCAATAGTACAATGGGGTTTTGCTTATACAATGGAGTTACAAAAGGTGATTAATGCATCTCTATGGGCTGCTTTAACTCTATGCTGAAGAAGCTGGAGATCATCTTTGAATCGTGTCAACCAGCCCTCCACCGACGGCGCCACACCTAAAAAATATTTGTTGTTTCTCTCTTTCCAAATACTCCAAGCCGAGGTAAGGAATGTTTCAAAAAAGAAAGGGTTCGTCCAAGTAACTTTTGTTACTTGAAGGAGATCGAGGCGGCTAACAAAGGGGGCCCATACTAAGTGGAGTTTTGCCAAGCAGCTTTGGCTAAACGGGCAAGTGAAGATCATATGGTCGACAGTTTCTTCGATGTGTTGTTCACATAGTATGCAGTCAAAGTTATTCCCAATGTTGTAATGCCTCCTTTTGAGCATATTGCGTGTGTTGAGCCTGTCAATGAAGAGCAGCCAGCCGAACACTTTGATTTTCATAGTACATCGCGATTTCCACAGATGATTGAAAGCATGGTGCACCTCTCCGACCCTGAAGTAGTTGTTATAGTAGTCTTTTGGCTGGTATTGCGCCACCCCCACGAGTAATGCCATACATCATGCAGTGAGGTCGAGGGGGAAATCCAATGTCGAGTGGAATGTATATCTTGGATTTCTTCAAGTGCCTGTGGCGAGACAGGGAGTTGAAAGTGTTCGTGCAGATCCATAGTATTCATTGCCTCAGCTATAGAGAGATCCTCATGGATGGCATATGAAAAAGCACGAGGGTGAGATATTTGTAGAATTTCCTCCTTCCACAGATCTTTCCAAAAGAGCGTCATTCTACCGTCAACCACCTGAACACAAGTGATCCCGCAGAAAATGGGGGTGAGTTTTAAGATGTCTTTCCACCAGAACGAGCCAATAGTGTCCACCGCATGGGGTATGGTGTCTACGTAATGATTGTCCCAAATGAGATTCACCCAGGGAATGTCCAGTTTGTTGAAGAACTTGTGCAGGAATTTTAACAGCAGGGCATCATTATGTATCTTTAAGTTGATTACTCCGAGCCATCCTTTTTTCTTGGGTCTGCAGACCAAATCCCCTCGTTCTGTTTTCTTAGTCCAGAGGCATCGCCGCCTGATCTTATCCAGGATTTCAATGAGTTTGGGGGGGAACTTCAGTGTGCACATGGCAAACACGAGGAGCGAAGTAACCGACGCATTTAGCCAAGCAAGCTTGCCTCCATACGACATTAGAGCAATTGTGGATGTGAGCTGTCTTTCCAATCTACAGACCAGAGGCATGAGCTCTTGCACGGAGGGTTTTGTCGTGCCTAATGGGAGGCCAAGGTAGGTGAATGGCATAGAGCCAACTGCACATCCAAATATGCTTGCCAAATTGTTTGTAGCTGCCGAGACCAGGTTGATTGGTATTAGAGTGGATTTATGGAAGTTGATCTTAAGCCCAATAGAGGAGGCGTAATCCGAGAGGAGTTGCTTGATTAATGTGGCTTGTTGAGTGCATGCGGGCAGGACAATAAGGGTGTCATCCGCGTATTGAAGGACAGGATAATCAGAAAAAAATATAAACGAACGCGTTCTATCTTTAGTGCCTACCAGTGAGAGAGTACCTAAGCTGTGTCAAGTGTCCATGCCTATGTTTTATATGCAAATACCTTTCCTCTTTTGCACAAACCATGCTTCCTGTACAATGCTATTTAATAGCAGCAAACTAAACAGGTTGATTAGGAAACTGAAGCTGCAGCTACTGAAGAGCCAAAGAACATTCTTGTTGAACAGGCTAAAGCCAAGAGGTAAAGACTCATAGTCTGTTACATCCAACCAGTTCAACGTAAGATATGGCGTGTCGCCTCTTGTTCTTCCTTTACCTTGACAACCAAAGCATCCTTCTCTGTGGCTCTCAAAAATGCTTTCTTCTTCACACGATGCATGTTATGCCATTTGATCAAACTACTTTTCTGCCACAGCTATTTTCAAATGGATCATAGGCCCAATAAAACATCATTTTACTTCAAAATCTAATATACGTTTTATTTATTTTCCTGTTGCATATACAGGCAACTCTTCCTGTTGCATCAAAAGTAACTTGCTTCGTACATGCAAACTAATTAGCCACATAGTTAAATTAGCTACGTATTAAGATTCGGTACATATACTGCTTATTTATGTTGCGTTCTATTTGTTGTGTCCAATATTTATGTGCTTGTTATTTTTATCACACTGTAATCAAGCTTCTGTTGTTATAGCAATATGAAATCCTATGCATCAAGCTTTTGTTCTTATAGCAATTACAGTTTTGATACCTCTGTTTCTGTATATCATCTTGTTGGGTTTCTGTTTCTCTTCATATAGGATACAGATATGTGATTCTCATGTGGTCCTTTCGCTGGAAACTTGCTAATCTTAGGGGTGCTGCTACTGGTGTAAAAACCGTTTTATCAAAAGAACTAAAGTAGTAGCTAATCCAAGCATTGAAGAATTGACGCAGAGGTTACGCTATATTGGCATGAAGTCAGAGGAGCGCGTGAAGACTACATAAGATAGTTTCCGTTGACCATCAGTCTATATGTCCTAACCAACAACGGCCACCTTTTATTTCGTATCAATCGATCCAGTATCTTTTCCCTTTTGGCGTTGCTCTAAGCAAGATATGTATAGCCTTTAGATTTCCATTCGTGTATGATACTACATGTACACTTTAGACCTCATTACTGTCTCTATGGTGAAAAGAAGTTTGTGATCACTTGTTCTATATATGTAATCAACTGCCCTTTACTAATATTTTTAGAAGACTATTTATGTATGTTTACACTGGTTAGAGAAAATCATCACACTGCCAGCAGCAGTTTTTTATTTCCATATGTTCCAATAAGATCTTCCAACCAACTCATCTATTTCTAAATATTTTTATGTGTACTCTTTCAATACTTGGCTTGCTGTTGGCCTTTGCGCCATTGGCGCAACGGGTCATCTAGCATATAGAAACCAAGCAGGCAATGTATCGAGTGGTGCTTGCTTGACAGTCACACACCAGTCCAGCCCAACTAAGCATGTGCAGATCAGGTATATGTAGATTATTGAAGAAACCACACCACTTATTTATTCTTCATGCACAAAGTTTGTGGCACAACGCACATGGATCTTGTAACAAACACACTTGATTGCGAAACAACGCTGCCTGTCCGCTCTATTCCGTTTGGTCTTCTTTTTTTATGCCATGTACTGCAGTGGCGGTGCCAGGAATCATATCATGTATAGTCAATTGGGTGTTGGGTACTCAGCAAATGCGTGACGAAAAAAAACTCAGCAAGGAGCCCTTTGCTGGAAGTGTGTATGCCGAGTGTAAAATTAGACGAAGCCTTTGCGGAGTGTTTTTCGTCCTTATTTGGCACTAGGCTAACAATTCGATTCCATTGATGATACGCCACACACTAAACAATACACATCAACTCTATAAGTCAGGTTCTAGTTACCTTTTTTTTGAAACGGAGGTAAAAGATTTGTCTCATCCATTCAAAAAGCAAAAGAGTATTGCCCGGTTAATTCATCAAAAACCAGACGAAAACCATCACAAACCGCTGAGCGGCACACACAGATATCCCAAACACATCTTTACAAAGAGTGGCTCGTCGAGCTAGCACACAGGCGTCATCGTCATCACTTATCCTCAAACAAGCGACATGGCCATCCCTTATCCCCGAGCAAGCGACTCCGACTTCATGGTGGACGAACGTCGACCCAACCTTCACCGTAGAGGCTGTGTACAAACACATGAAGATCCATCCCAGAGATCAGACACCCACGCCGAAGGCAGCACAACTCCGACTCTGAAGGAAAGATTCGATGGAGAGCCATGCAAGACTGGTGCCGTGGAAGACCACCGAACGGACCACTTGTTGCCTGTCATCGTTGCCACAGAGGCCCCGCCGCTGCAGCTTCGACTTCACCACAACAAACAAACCGAGGTAATCCCACGAGCACGTCAGAGAAGAGCCGAGTACCACTCCAATGCCTCCGGCTTCACTTGCTCCATCATCGTTGCCACAGAAGTCTCAACGCCACACCAACGCCTTTACCACCCACCCTCACCAACCGGTCCCTCTAACCGGATGAAACTCCAAAATCGATGCCCTCGAGAGGGGAACGCCGCCAACGCGCCGCCAACGACCGACCTCCTAGTCTAGAGTTTCCCCAGAGCAGTCTCTCGTAGAGGAAGATAGAGCATCCCGTCAACGCCTTCAAGAAGGTTACAGCGACCACGGCCGCCACCGTCATAGGCTCAAACCAAGGCCAGAAAAGGGTTTTCACCGAGCCCTCATAATCCTTCGGTCGACAACCAATCCGGCAGCCCACCTTCCCTGCCTGCATCTTCACGCATCCTCCACCCCGGCAGCCTCATCACGGCATCACGCCGGACCTCGCCATCTGCTCGCTAGGACACCACTCAAGCGACCTCCAAGAGCAGACCCCTATCGCCGCATGCCGATAACACTCCAATGATAACAGCGCCGGCTCATCGCGCCAAGCCCCTTGCAGACGACCTCACATGCAGCACACGACACCCCAGCCACGGCCAGAGTACATCCCCGAGCACCAACAACATGTTACAAAACTATGAGTGTGCATAGCGAATGGGCAAGCAATACTTGCCAAAGCCAAAAGTTGACAGTGAGCACTAGTGTCAATGTCACGCACAAAATGCCTGCATATTTCATCATATGAAAACTAGCTTATCCGGTAACAAACACACTTGATTGCGAAGCAACGCTGCCTGTCCGCTCTCTTCCGTTTGCTCTTTTTTTTATGCCGTGTACTGGGTTTTGACACTCAGCAAAATGGGTCCATCAAGTCACGAAACTCTAAGGTGGTAGGGGGCGATTGCCAGGCGATCGCGTTCCTACGCTAGGTGTTGACACCAGATTTTGGCACGGTCAAGAACTTAATTAAAATGACCTCGAATGGAGAAACGGTCTACATCAAAAAGTTCCGTATTGTCGAAATGAACATCTTTGAAGTTCTGTCCATCGCTATCCGATCTCATCTCGAGGGCCGAAACTATACTCAAAGTACTCAGATTTTGTATTCAGAGTAGTATTTGGCCAATTAAGCCTCCAAAATGGCCTCATATGAAAAACCTGTGGCTTCCTCTGCTTTCTGGACTCTGAATACTTGCCTGTAGCTTGAGGTTTCAAGTGTCGCACTAGACTGCCGACCAGAGCACGGGTGGAGATGCTGCCTTCTCACGTTAATGGTGGCTGATAACTCTGATTTCGTTAGCAAGGAGAATACACACTAGACTGTGTGATATTAGATACTCGATCGACGAAGCCGAATCTACTGCATCAGGAAACTTAACTAGCCACAGACCCAACACTTACAGACTAAGCCGCAACGACCCCACTCAGGCTCTGGATCATATACATAGACCCAAACTCACTCGTGCTCTGTATAAGGGTCACATGGTACATCAACGACACTTGCTCCATCTGTATATGTTTGCATAGAACAAAGTCCATGTCTGAACAAAGTCCATGTCTAAACTGTACCTTAGAACAGAGACCCTCGGGATGGTCTTCTTTTAGTAAGTCGAGTGGCGTGCCTCAAAGAGTGATGGCTCATGGTTGACTCGGAGCCGTCCCACTCAACCACCGGCTTGGGACCTTCGCGTGACACGGCTGGTAGCTGTCTCAAGCCCCAGCAGTCCCTGAGGCTGACCGTCTCCAACACTGGTGCAGACAGTCTGACCTCGCATATTTGCTCTAGCTTGTGAAGATGATACAACTCGATGTGCTTCAGCTTCCTAAATGTGACACCAGATGCTATCCTTTTAGCATACTTCTTGTCGTCTAGTTGGAAAACATATTCCAGCCTACTTCTTGAGTGTGACACCAGTACTTAACCACACTCCACAAATATTTAGAAACAGGGCATAAATATCGTGATGCAGTCAAAGCTGAGCTTCTTGCTACCAGAGAAGGACGCCATGGCCCTGCAGTACACTGCTCAACCGGGGAGCCTCCAAAGTGACTGTGCTGAGCCGATCAAGGCGTTGCAGGGCACTAGGTACGATCGGTATCATCTCCAATACGTTGTGAAGTATTTCTTCTTGGGTGATGAACGTAGTGCACTGATGAGATTATGAAAATAACCAAAGCTTTGGCAATGTTTATCTATAATGTTGAAATGCACTCGTCAGTTTCGGTGGACCATTTGATCTCTTCAGAATTTGAACAGCCTTGGTGGCAGGCCGGCAAAGATTGAACCTGTTCTTCTTTCTCTTAATGATAGTCTGAAACTGTCAATTTGGAAGGAAACTTAAAGTTGCAGGTCACAATACACATTATCATCACAACAATGCTAATGACCTGAGATTATTCATGCCAGGCGGAGAGCAGTGGCTTGTCCTTCGACATGAGAATTTAGAATTTTATTAATTCAGGATTCGAACAGTCTTCAACAGGAAGAGGGCAAAGCTAGACACTGAACTTGATGTTCAGAAATACTAGTAGGGTATTGAAGATGAAAGATCCAGAGGACCATCGACTTAAAACTGAAACAATAACAAGCAAGATAAAGAGGACCATCTTGAATCACATTACACATAAGCAGTAAAAAAAAGCAACTCGGCCAGAATTAAAGCTAATAACACAAATATTCAAGAAGGACAGAGGATAATCTTTATTCATAAATATCCACCACATTCTCTCTTTATTCAACGGACTCAGCAACCCATCACGGCCAAGTTATAAACGAAGCCCTTGGATGACCGTTTAGCAACCAAATTCCACACAGGCGGTTGCTGATCCGGGATCCATGAATGAATCTCAATCATGCCACCAGTATAAGTCCTAGGACCTCCAATGACAAGAATCGTTTGACACGCATTGTTCAGGCAATTTTCCAAGAGTGATCCACTTGTTATTCAGCTTGTCATACCTCTTCACATCCTTGTCACTGTAATCAGCTGCATAAAGCTGATTCTTGACTGCGGCAATGAGTGGAGGAGCACCGGCCACTCCATAGAGGCCCTCGGACATGTTGTGGATGACCCTCCAAGACCGCCGCTCCAAGTCATATTCCTCACCACATGCCAACACCTTGTTGTTGTTGGTAACACCACCAATCACATAGAACTTTCCATCCATGAATGTGCCAGAACCCAACTTCCTAGCCTTATTCATGCAAGGAAGGGGTGTCCAAGTATGTGTCTCCGAGTCATACATCTCCACGGAGCTCAGTATTCTTCCAGAAGAATCGCTGCCCCCCGCAACATATGCCTTTTCACCGACACTTGTGGATCTGAAGAGGCACCGCGACGAGTTCATCGGATCAGCCCTTGTCCATGAATTGGTTAGGATTCTATATCTGTACATAATGTGTGCCATCCCAAACACCAACAGCTCGGTTCCGACAGCAAGGGACTCCTTGTCAGAGCACATGAAGCATTCGTCTGGTGGTATCTTGGGCACTTGGATCCAGCGCCCACGGTGCGGGTCGTAAGCATCCCACTGCAGAGGGTTGCAGGAGAAGTAGAGCCAGTACTCCGCTACACCATTCTCGCAACGCAAGCGGTAGATCTCCCCATTGCGGACCAGCGAACTGAAGTCGCGGTTCAGACACGCCACAGAGCCATAGTCTGACCTGGACAGCCGTAGGAGGCATTTGATGAAGAGGCTACGGCCTATCACGCCAATTATATCGCTCCAGGAGACGACGTGCTGCTGCCCTCCATGAACCCAGTCGCCGAGACGATGACCAGAAGGCTCATGGGTTCCCATGGGTGCCTGCGGCTTCAACGCGTGCCTGCTCCTACTCTGCCCACACTATCTGACAAGAGTCAAGAGTTAATAGTTTTGCAAATCGGTAAAATTTCTCCTTTTTAAAAAGTATTTCTACAATATGTTTTCTCCAAAATTCATAGAATTTTGGCATGCGACACAATTCAACCTCTTTGGCATATTTTGACACGACAACCGTTTAGCTCCATTAGAGCATGAATGAAGAGTTGAAAATCAGGTGAAACTGAAGAATCCAAGTCCAATTAAATTAAGAGACCTTTTACAGTACATCAGATAAATATTGACCATTCATTTTTGGTGATCTAAGGGTTAACATTAATCGATAATGTGCAGTACTCTCTGCAAAAAGGGCACAATCGAAAGAGTTGCAAAGTAGTATTAGTTCTTATGGCTTTCATCGAGACGGGAATCCAGCGCGATGATTCAGGAAAGATCGACAAAATCCGTACCGCCAAGCATTCCGTCTGTGAGTATTGATTCGAGGAGCAGAGGAGCGGAGCTGGACGGCAAGAGGGGAGCCGTCAACAAGAGAAATCTGCCTCTGATGCTCGTCAAGCCTCCCGCGCTGGCCCGCAATGCCTCACGACGCCACAACCAAATGCCGACGAGGAGCCTGGACAAATATGGGCGCTCTACTACACGCGTCGCTGATCCACCCAGCTGGCTGCTCCTGAAACTTGCGTCCCCTGCTCCTGGAGGAAAAGATGGCATGATTGGGTCGGCCGTCGGCCTCTATGTCTCAAAAACTGAAGCAAAAGCTGGCCATGGAAGCATGAGCTAGCTCTCATGTGGATGGCTATGCTAGCTGCAAGTTCGGGGGGGGGGGGGGGGGGTGTTACTGGTTACTGGTGGGAGATTATGAAGCAGCCGACCAGCCAATGATCCAGTGAGAGGGGGATGGACATGATTGGTGCCCTCGTCGGGAGGAAGACCATTGATAAGAAATTCCATCTTAATATGAATTGACTAAACTGCCCTATACATCTTACAGTACATCAAATTATTGTGGGCCCTTTATTTTCATCAGTTCAACAGATGAGATGCATCCATGCTACCACATAAACTCAGTAGTATTTTTTGACCGCGAGCAAGACACAGGGGTACTATGGACATCTTTCCCTACCCGCGACCCCTGTACTCGCGCAGATAAAGCGCACTCGCGCCCGTGGCCTGCAAGAGTAGCGGCAATGCGGCTCCAAGCCTCCATGACGAATCAGTGACTGCCGGTGAGAAACCAACTAATGATACATACTATTTTGCTGCCTATTACTCCCTCCGTCCGGAAATACTTGTCAAAAAAATGGATGTATCTAAACATATTTTAGTTCTAGATACATCCATTTTTATTCATTTCTCCGACAAGTATTTTGAAACAGAGGGAGTACTATGTACGGGGCTCTCATGGTACCGGGCCTGGCCTTTTTTTTCACATGAAGCATTACTATGGAAGAGAGGCCACTATAGGAGCTCCATGACCACCTTACTCGTCACGAGCCAGGAGCCCAGGACATGACGTCATATCTTAGTGACAAGTCGCGATGCTTTGTGTGTACAGCGGGCGTGTTTTGGTACCTTTGTGGCCGTGAGCAGAAACCCATGGGTGGGGTAGCGTGCCACTCGTCGCCGATGAGGAATACAAAGTACGCTAAAAAATGTCACATAACACCCAGCCGTACGTCGGCCGGATGATGACCTCGTGCCGCCACAATTCCATCTACCACGGTTCATGGAGTCAAGATGGAGGACTGGCGAGAAATATATGACATAGTTCATGAAGTAGGAGCGACGGAGAAGACAAAATTCAGGCGGCGACTGGGAGGCGTAGGTAGCAGTGGCACACGGACACGGGCAGGGAACCGGTAGCCATGCAGGGAAAAGAACGAAACGATGCAGAAACAACTAAACTGTTCCCCGTTGGCTGTTGGATTCACTTGATACTACCCTTCCTAACCAGTAGTATGATGCACCGTAAAAACTCTCTGCCCATCCCAAGCGCTAGTATGATGTACTGTAAAATTTCTCTAAATTAAAGGTGGGCATATAGATTTCCTACTAGCTTGGTTTAACAGTGAACATGGTAGTAGTAGTGTAGTACTAACCAGATTGGCTGGGACGCTGGGCCTGAATTCGCTCAGAAGACCGCGAGTTGAGTTCTGTCCATGTGTGGAATCCGCCTGCTAATCACATGCAATTTATCTGTAACCTAGAAGGAGATGCAAGACATGGCTGCTACTAAGGAGTGGAGCACCTGTGCTGGAGATGAAGAGCGTGGAGAGAGTGAGGGATGAGTGGGATGTGTGATAGGGCTGGTTCCTTTTACCAGTGCGCGCACTGCTAGCTTACTTTGCTTCACTTCCTTTTTCCTTCTCTTTTTGCTATACGTTGCAGAGGGGTGCTTGGATGACTGTACTGTACTAGTAAAGACAACCTTTAGCAGAGGGGAGCAACCTCCATATTGGGGGGGGGGGGGGGGGGGGGGGCTGTTTTGGAATGCATTCTTAACCCAATCACATTAACACTACTGAACTTTCAACTCCTTCCTCCCTTGTTTGATGGCGCTACCGCCAAATAATCGTTGAATCAGATTGTTCAAAGGTTATTGAAGCGTGTGCAGCTATGACTACATGGTGAAGGAGGAGCTGGTGCACCTTAATCAATGAAGAGAAGAACCTTGGCCATGGAAGTCGGCAGAACCTGCCATGCTTGATAACAGTAGGCATGAGAGTTACCGTCAGCTCCATCCACTAGTAGACAAGGGGGCTATGCTCGATATCATAGTAACTATAAACACCTTTGAAATAAGAAGATAAGATTTCATTATCATTAAACTCACATAGATAGGGAATGTGTTTTTAGGGCTATCCGAGCAACAAGTAAAATCACAAATTTCACATAGATTGCAAGCATGGCATAGCAAACAATTTATTTGATGCCATCAGAGTCTCCCTTTCTGAGACAAACGGTGACGAACAAAAGGAGAATGCTCATTAAAGATTTTCCATCAACTAAACTAGTTGGGGTTTCAGCACGAGGACAAATGGATCGAAGATGATCCAAGTAGAAAACTTTAAGTGGATCCATAGTTATCTCTATTTTTCTTGTTCATTTGTTTTGAGTCATGACATGAGGGAGAAAAGCAAGCAAACAAGCAAAATGGCAAACAGAAAATATTTTTGTATTTTAGTAAAAACTTTTTAGAAGTGGGGGAGATGAAAACGAGAGGCAAATGGAAAATAATATAATTGCAAGCAGATGAAGGTTTATGCGTAGGTACTTGATAGTTGTTGATGATGTCTCCCAGTAAACGGCGCCAGAAATTCTTCCTACTACTTGTGAGCTGTGTTGGGATGTCGTCGAAGAAGAGAGGATGATGCAGTACAATAGAGGTAAGTATTTCCCTCAGTTGTGAAACCATAGTAATCAATCTAGTAGGAGAAACAAGCAACGACTAGTAAACAACATCTGCACACAAACAACAAATACTTGCAACCCAACGCGAACAAGGGGTAGTCAACCCCTTGATGGTTGTGAGCAAGATTAAATTGTATAGTTTTTGATAGATAGATCGGACAAAAATACAAAAGAAAATAAATAAAAGAAAATTACAGCGATATATTTTTAGTTTTAATAGATGATAAAAGATAGATCCAGGGGCCATAGTTTTCACTAGAGGCTTCTCTCATAAAAATAGCATACGGTGGGTAACAAATTACTGTTGGGCAATTGATAGAAAAACAAATAATTATGACGATATTCAAGGCAATGATCATGTATATAGGCATCACCTCTGAGATAAGTAGACCGAAACAATTTTGCATCTACTATTATTAATCCACACATCGGCCGCTATCGAGCATGCATCTAGTGTATTAAGTTAATGGAAGAACGGAGTAACGCCTTAAGCAAGATGACATGATGTAGACAAGATAAACTCACGTATGAATTAAATCCCATCTTTTTACCCTTAATAGTAACGACACATGCATGTCATATCCCTTTCTGTCACTGGGATTGAGCACCGCAAGATCGAACCCATCACAAAGCACCTCTTCACATGGCAAGATAAATCAATCTAATTGGCCAGACCAAACCAATAAATCAGAGAAAAAAATATGAGGCTATAAAAATCATGCATAAAAGTGTTTAGAGAAAACTCAAATAATATTCATTGATAGATCTGATCATAAATTCACAATTCATCGGATCCCGATAAACACACCGCAAAAAGCCATTACATCGAATAGATCTCCAAGAACACCAAGGAGAACATTGTATTGAAGATCTAATAGAGAGAAGAAGCCATCTAGCTACTAACTATGGACCCGTATGTTTGCGGTAAACTACTCACGCAGCATCAAAAGGGCAACAAGGATGACGAAGAGCCCCCTCCGTGATCGGAACCCCCCTCCAGCAGAGTGCCGGAAAAGGCCTCCAGATGGGATCTCGTGGTTCTAGAACTTGCAGTGGTGGAAAAAGTATTTCGTGGACTCCCCTGTTGGTTTCACGATTTTAGAGAATTTATAGAGGCAGAGTTAAGTCAAACAGAGCCACGTGGGCCCCACAACACACTAGGGTGCGCCTACCCCCTGGGCGCGCCCAAGTGTCTTGTAGGCCCATGGTCCATCATCTGGTCTTCTCCCGAAACTTCTAGTATCTCTTTTGTCTAGAAAAAATCTCCAAGAAGTTTCGTGGCATTTGGACTTTGTTTGGTACTCCCTCCATTTTTGTATACAAGGCCACAAACCCATATTACAGGTACCAAGGGAGAAATTAATGACTACTTAAACCAATGTTGCAAACTAGTCTTTTCTACTCGCTTGACGTGTTAATTAATGTGTATTTTTTTTCTCCAACGCACAACACGACAACTCTCTCACTCCTCGTTGGTTGATTAATTCGGTGCATTCAAACCAACCTCTTCACCCCCGCATGCATGCATGGGGTATTAATGCCCTCAGTTGCTAAGTACGAGACAAACCTCATCAATTATATCTTGATTGGTGTTAGTGGCCTTATATAGCTGCAAATTGTAATTTTGATAGTGGCCTTGTATGCAAAAACGGAGGGAGTACTGATATTCTATGAAACAAAAAACAAGCAAAAAAACAACAACTGGTAGTGGGCACTCGGTTAATCGGTTACTCCGAAAAAATGATATATAATTGCTTGAAAGTGTATATAAATCATTCAAGATTGATAATATAATAGCATGGAAGATACGTTGGAGACGTATCATGTACCATTTTTGTGTAGGTACATGCAAGAATTGGGCGAGGCACATCTGAGGAGGGTCTTCAAAAGGCATGTCGGGAAGGTAGAACTACTCCTCTTGCCAGTTTTCGTTTAGCTCTTTCAGGGTACTGCCGAAGTATGTAGACCCGACTACCTTGCAGACCTCGACCCCGCCACAATTCAAATAGCAAACCTCCTCGAACATGTGAAACTATGCTAAAGTATTTGCACCACAAATCAGAATATGGCTGGCATCCGAGGAAGGCTTCATATAAGTGACCTAATAAGCTATGTGAAGGATCAAGTTGGGTGGCAGGTGGTGGACTGAAGGCCGTAGAAGTGTAACAAACCCCTTAAGGAAGGATGAATTGGAAAGCCGAGGCCCATAAGAAGGAAAGTAATGAAGCATACCCACTCATGGTCCTGAGGCTTGGGCTAGGGATCTTGAATGAAATTCCCGTCGAGGGCAACCAATCCAACGTGGGCAAACGCAATCTCCAACCGAGGCAAATATGCCAATGCGGTGAGCCGATCCAATTGACCTTGAGTCATGGAGCAGCTCTTCCACTCTCCCCCAAGAAGGCCGGTGGAGTGCAAAGATGAGGCAACTGCGGAATCCATGGCGGCAGGCTCTCTCACACGGTGATGGATTGGGCGATTTCCTTGAGGTAAAGGAAGGGAGAAAAGACCGGACGGGATCAGAGCAAGTAAAGTTATGGGGGATGTAAAATATTTTTGCCTTGCGGTTGCGTCTTTTTACAACATATTCTTGCCATGCAATGATGTGACGCTTGAGTCATGGAGTGGTAAACCCGCATATTTCCTAGGCATCGTGCGGTAAGCTTGAGTGGGGATCGAGTTAATGGTGCCGCTTTATGTGTCTTGGGGCACGTTAAACTTTTTGATTCGACGTCCCAATGATGGAGTCCTAAGCCGCACATACACACTACGATGACCCTTGATATGACAACATGTCTGAAGAGGTTGAGGTGGTCAAAGTTGTCAGGTTGGGGTTGCGCCGTCGACCGGACCCGAGTAAGGAAATTGCTTTGCCCTTAAGGGAGCAGTGCGCGGCTAGAGATCCTCGAATATGAGGAACTCCTCAAAGACGGTAAAAACTTATGTTAAAGAGTTTAGGAAAGTTTAGAGGGCTTCTCGGATTCCAATGTTTCTTAGTTATTGTCAATATATATTTGAAATAACACACTCGTGCAATTGCCATTAAATAGAAATGATGACCCATCCATAGCACGTACACATACAATGCTGGGGGAGTGCGCGCGTCAAGCCTCAACCAACAACTACTCCCCTACTACTCTCTCCTTCCAAATTACTCGCGCAGAAATTGATATATCTAGAACTAAAATTCATCTAGATACATCCATACCTGCGACAAGTAATTCGGAATGGAGGGAGTACAAAGAAGGGTTGGGGCGTGTAACGTGTGACTGAGTACAAGGACACGTCATCGGTCCTTTTTTTTGCAGTCAGTCATTTAATTGGCCACAACTAGATATACTAGCTCTGTACGAAAATATAAGACTGGCGTTCCGGCTCCCGGATGAACAGTAACGCAAAAAAATATTAAATGTTTTCAAAAATTCTGAGTTTTTTGTAGATGATTATATAGTGTCGCAAACATCGAAAATGCACTTTGGTGCACGAGCACCATGTAGCTCGATATCCCGAGCGCTTAGTTCCCTCGTGATCTGCATCTCCTGTGTATTCCAAGCCTGTAGACGGTCAATTAATTCCCGAAAGTACTGTATTTTTGGATATGTGCTGTCGGTCGTGGCCCAGCTCATTCATTGCCGTTTCTGTTTGTTTGGTACGATTGCTGCAGGGGGCATGTATCAAAACACGTGTTCACTTAGTACTGATTAACAATCAGCGTATTAGGTCAAGCATAATTAGGATTTAGCACTAAATATCATTGCAAAGTGACCAAAAGTATCTCGTGTCCGTCACCAAAAAGCAGGATTGCAGAATTAAGAAGGTTGTACATTTTTTGCAGCAGGAACAAGATTGTACTATGACCCGCAAAAAAAACAAGATTGTACTGGATTACAAAATATTCTACAATAGTAATTGCAGATGATGATTAAGTTTATGTCATGGACAGAAGTTCTTCCGTGTACAACTAATGATTCATCAAGAGATGCACAATAATATCTCACGTGATGTTTACTAATTTTCCCGGTCTCACGGTATAAGAGAGTTACATTATTGTGCACAAATACATAATTTTTTGCTTTTTAAAATCACCCAAAAAATCAGTTACGGATACCATATGTACGAATCCACAACATGATCAAGGAATTTTGGCTAGGGAATACTTCCGAGAAGATCAACATTATCATTCATGATGATTGTAACCATTTGATTCAATAACGAAATGTTTTTCCCCACAAACGGAAGTTAAGCTTGATAAAAAAAATGGTAAACAGTTATATAAGACGGCCATGAACAATTGCATTGGCTGAAAAAATGGTTGAACACATACGTGAAGTGAGAGCAAATGCTTTCAGATCAGAGAGAACATAAAAAAAATATAAATAGGTGCTTGGATCTGGTAATAATGAAAACATTCGATTTGGACAAAATCACCAGCCATACACAACAGATCCATGAAGAATGACGTGAGGCAGCTACCGCTGGAGCTCAAACGATCAAACACCAAACATGTCCGGATCTCATGTTCGTCAGCGCTGGTTTTAGCAGCGCTCAGTACGGACGAGAGAGAGGGAGGTGACAGTGGTTAACAACTTAACATGGGCCATCACGATCCATGAGGTCGCTTCTCTCCACGGGCACATGCATCCCAGGCGTATAAAGTGCCACGGCACCGCTGTAAATGGACGTATTCCTTTTGCGTATTGCCAGCCAATATGCCAGAGCATACATCTCAACGCTCTAGCGGAAGTCCAAGATTCCGAGCTACATGGTGCCCGGGCGCCAAAACGCTGTGCTCCGCAAACATGCATGAAAAATTTCATGCGAAACAGAGCAGCGGTGTTTCTTCGGAAAAATAATAATTTGGGGTAATTTTTGGTGTTCGATTTGTTTTTTCTTGTACAAGACAAAATGTTTAATCTTTTGCCTCAAAATTTGCAGCTGACATTTGGATGTGACTAAGTACACAAAAAAAATTGTCTTGATTTTTTTCCATTTCAAAATTTGTTTTTTGTCCCAGGGAGCCAAATTGACTTTCCGGTTTTCGTAGGCTAAACTAGCCTAAAAAACGTCTTATATTTTGATACAGAGGGAGTACGTTGTAGAATGTGAGTACCAAAGAATGATTTACAGCCTCATGCGGTGTTTGTCTACTACTAACTATTTGTGTAACCAACTTGCCTAGGTACCTAGTAGTAATTGATGACATATGGCATCATGGAGAATGGGAGATCATCAGCAAGTCTATTCCACAAAATAATCTGGGCAGTAGAATTGTCATGACAAGCCGTATTGATTTTGTATTAGGAGATGATATCGATTATAACATGCTCTGTGTTAGAATGAATCTTGGATGGAATTTTGAAGAGGAAAGATGGTTCTACGGACCTCATGCGCAAGATTTCACCGCTTGGATGAAGCCTGACATGGTTGGAGAAGGTTTTGACAGTGACCATCCTATTGTGCACATGTGTTGTTGTCTGCCGTTAGCACTACTTTGCATGTTTTCAGCAATGACAATTGTCAGAGAGCAACAAGAACAACTAGGGGTACATGTAAAGGCACGTGATGTGCAAGACATGATTGAGAAGCAAGTTAAGAAAAGTGGAATTCAGAACACTCCAGGGTTCGAACCATTGGTAGAGAGCTTGCAGCTTAGCTACGATTATCTTCCTCACCATATGTTGAAGACTTGCTTGTTGTACTGCAGTATATACCATCAGAATTACCGTTTTGACATGAATGATTTGGTCATGAGATGGGTCGTTGAAGGATTTACATATAAAGAGGATACAGGAAAATGTTACTTCGAAGAGCTTTCCAACAGGGGATTTATGCTGCATGTGGATGGTCCATTGGACATGTCCTACTACCAAATGAATCCGATGATGCGAAATTTCCTTAGATAGAAATTACGTGAAGATAATTTCTTTACTTGCAGTTCCGACATCACATTGGCATATTCCTGTAAAATACATTGTCTATGTATAGACGATTATCCAATTGATGATGGTGCAGCTGAGGGAGTGGCTCCCTTGTTAGGGTTGGATTGGTCTCAGATTCGATCTCTTGTTGTTTTTGAAGGTGCCAAGGGATATATCCCTTTTGAGAAGTTGAAACATGTGCGAGTGTTGGATCTTTAATATCATAAGCAGTATCTTGAATTCAAAAAGGTTCGTCAGGATTATCATTGTGTGAATTTTGAATTCGGAAAGGCTCTTGGGAATCATCATGTGAAAGATATATGTGGACTTCTCCGCCTGAGGCAACTATTCGGCCTAGATGGGACGGGAATTACTGTGATACCACCAGAAATAGCGAGTCTGCAGTATTTGGAAACTTTACAGATAAGATTCACATGGATCACAAAGTTACCCAGCGAGATTGGGGACCTCCAGCAATTGAAGATTCTAGACGTGAGTCACAACAAAAAGCTGGCAGAGCTGGCTAGGGAGATAGGGGATCTGTGGCATTTAGAGACTCTGGACCTGAGCTATAGCAGGCCTAGAAGGCTGCCTGGTGAGATCGGGAACCTCCATAATTTGGATAGTCTGAACCTCCAGTACACCGAGCTCAAAGTGCTGCCTCGCCAGATTGGGAAGTTGCAACATTTGAAAACACTAGAGATGTGTGGTGCAATGTTCACAAGGCTACCCACTGAGATCGGGGACCTACAACATTTAGAGACCCTGGACCTGAGTTACAACAGAGAGCTCAAAAAGTTGCCTCGTGAGATTGGGAACCTCCAGAATTTGAAGTTGCTTCTCTTGCTTGGTAGAGGGGCCGTGACGATACCAAGGGAAATCGGAAGGCTAAAGAATCTGGAGATTTTGAAACTAGACTCCAATACCATCCGTGCACTACCCTGGGAAGCTAGTCAGCTTTCGAAATTGAAAGGAGTGCCTGGGTTTGTTCGGCAAGCCTGGAACAAGAGTGAAATTGTGTCTGAGTAAGCCGGGGAGATCCTGTCAGTTCAAATGGTGCATTGTGTTCGTGATAGAGGGGGCCTAATCATTGGCACGAAGCACATGCACATTCCATGATGGATCAAAGATCACTTCAATGACCTTAGCAGCTTGGATATCAGGATCTGCAAACTAGAGGAGGAGCGGGATCTCAAGATTCTGCGGGAGATGCCCAACCTGGACAAACTCACGCTAAGGCTCGAAGTCGTCCCAAGAAGGCCTGTAGCTATCAGCGGTGAAGGATTCCCGAGGCTCAGTCAACTTTGTGTTGACAGCCGCTGTGTGCCATGGTTTACCTTCCAGGAAGGAGCCATGCCGGACCTGTATCAACTCAGCTTCGAGTTCCAGTTCTACGGTGGCCCACCTGCAAATAAAGGCCCACTTTGTCTGGGTATCAAGCACCTCCGAGACCTCGGGTGGGTCTCCTTTAGCTGCAACGAGGAATGGTACGGAGGGGCAATAGAGAGCAGCCCGTGCATCAGCGCCATGATTGACGTGGTGAGGAAAGAAGCCCAGGAGCATCCCAACCAGATGATGTTTGATGTCCCTGGCCGCGAGGAGGAGTGGTTTCCAGCGAACAAGAGCACACAGGTTCGAGAAGCTAGCAACAGTGGGGCGGGGGAGATCGACAAGGAGCGTGATTGATTTCCTGCCGAGTATTGTACGGGTGGGTAATCCCTACGTACGGGTGGCTGGCTTCTGACTTGTAATCAATCTTTCTTTTTTTACCAACAGACCGACCACTAACGCACTTGCTTGTACCGACCGTCGTCTTAATTTGCAGGTTATTCCGTCCGTCGTTACTACTTGATGAATCTACAAGCATCTTCAACCATGACTATTATATTCTTCTTCAGGCTTCCTTCCTTCAAATCTCGCATCCCGGCCCAAACGCCTGCACTGTACAACATGTAGTATTGTCATGTACTGATACAATCCAAGGGTGGGACCGAAACAATCTATTAGTATGCTTTATAAGTGTGCAGCACTTGCTACCAAAACTCTCTTGTGTAATCCAAGTTCAGCTTATTGTGTGTATCTCTTGGCACATAAGTATATACTATCCGATCATTAGCAGGTTCTCCGAATGTACCAACATTTTATGTTTTCAACTCAGCATCTGATTAATAATGGTAACGGATGTGCGGGAAGTACCGATTAATCATCAACCGCAAGGACTATATATACCAGCCTCTTCAACCGCAAGGACTATATCACGAACCGTGCTTCTGCAATCTGTTCTGGAAAGCCAACTATCAAAGCCTCATTTATCTCGAGAAGTAAATCCTGTACGATCAAAGTGGCAAGATCTGACATGGCCAATGCAGCTACGTCTTTGACGACTCGGACCAGCCCCTCATTTATCCCGAAAACAAGGGTCAGCTTTGCAACAACATTTTCCACACGCGCTGCAGAATACAAATAGTAAAACATTTCCTTTTTAAAAAGAAGGATGACCCTCGGCCTCTGCATTTGCGCAGCCTGCCAAACCAAAGGAAGCACGGGCAGCCTGCCAAACCAAAGGAAGCACGGGCAGAAAGTAAACCAAATTTGAAGAATCATAAGGCAGAAGGAATCCTTTAGCAGAAAATTCAGACTTCCAGAGGAAGCACGGGCAGAAAGTAATGTGCTTGTTTCCGAATTTATGCATTCAGGATCCGTACAATCCTCAACAGGAATGTCGACCGTGACCTTCGGGAGATCCTTTGACGATGACGCTGTTAATTAGGTCTGTCTTCCGAACCAAGGTCCTGAATTGCAAACTCTATTGAGCTCCAGCGGCATAGGCTGAACTTCCTCTAGTTTCCTCTATTTTTCTGAACTCTGAATATTTGCATGAGGTTAGCTACCTCTGCTTTTGCTCTGTTTTCTGAAATCTGAATACTTGCATGTAGGTTCAGGTTTCGGGTGTCACGTCGACCCGACGTGGGGCCTGACAGAAAATCTGAATACTTGCATAGGACAGATGTGCAGAGATGCTGTGCCTGCCTCCTCACGTGGCCATGCCAATGGCGGCAGATCTTCAGCGCTGAATCAACGGCATCAGGAAACTTAGCTAGCTAGATAAAGACCCAACACTTTTTTTTCAACAGTATGCCAATGGCGTAGCATTTCTTTATAGAATACAAACCCAACACTTACAGAACAAGTCGGACGGTTCCAATCCAGCTCTGAGAGGGGATGTGGACGATGCCGGGCAGAACTATCCGCTCTACTTCTCTCCGGCACCCTCTTTCTCTCTGTAACAAGGACTGGAACAACCCATTTCTGAACTAGCAATCATCTGAATACGACCTAGTAGAGCAAATTGGCAGGGAACAAGTTAGTGATCCAAAAGACGGTAGCTGGATTTGTAAAACTCTTCGGTACAGTACTTAATGGCAGCACCATATATCATCTTCCGGACAATCACAAATTACCATATAATTACAAAGCACTCATCATAGCAATAATAATATTTCCTGTTTCATCAGTCAAACACAAAGCTCAGTTTATATATGGTTCAACAACCACACGTAGCACACGCCACGCAAGGCTGGGCCCAGCCTTTTTATTTCTCCTACAAACCAATGCAAACCATCCGGCGTTTCTCACAAAAAAAATGCAAACCATCCAGCTTGACGGTGAACATATTGAACATATAAACCCTGAAGAACTCATAGGCACAACGAAGCCAGCCACGTCGCCTTTAAATTGCTGCTGCCACCGCCTGTAATTTTCGTTCCCTGCCGAGGGCATCTTAGTAATTTCACATACGAACACGTACAGAGTATAAAAGTCACCCGCTGCGATGGAGAAACCCTGGCCGTCGCCCGCCCCCGCGCGAGAGCGACCTAACCCGCGTCCCCCCCCCCCCCCCCCCGCCTCCTCTCCTGCCACCGCCACCTCCTCCCCGCGACCCCCGCCTCCTCCCCTGCCGCCGCCGCCTCCTGGGCCTCGCCCTCACCCTCTCCCCGCGACCCCCGCCTCCTCCCCTGATGTCGCATCCAGGGCCTCGCCCCCAGTCCTCCTTCTCCGCCATCACCGATTCGGCGGAGCTCGTGGTCGACCGGCAGTGAGCATGGCCTCGATCTGGAGAAGGAGAGGCCAGGAGTGTGGCCTCGATCTGGAGAAGGGGAGCAGCCTCGCAAATCTTCAGCCCTCTAAGTTAGGTACGTTCCTCCTTTGCATTTCTTTGTTCTTAATTAGCCCATTTTTGCTATGATTCTTGGATGTGCCGTTGAATATGAACATGAGCATTTAATTAGGTGCACGTTGTAATATATACTCATGGCCCTTGAAACAACTAACTATTTCAGGAGGGCATTCAACTAATGGCAGATATGGGATTGGATGCCTACAAATTCTCAATTGCATGGTCGCGGATTATCCCAAGTATGCATTATCAGTACAAATTTTGTGCGCCCCTTAATAATTTGACTGATAGACAGGGTTGTCCAATTATGGAGAATTAAATCAACATATATATCAGCACACTAATAGTAATAGCCTTGTGTGTTTTCCTTGATGTCCAGATGGCACCGGTGAGGTCAACAGGCAGGCATCGACCACTACAACAAGGTCGTCACTGATGCACTCCTAGCAAAAGGTGAACTTTTGTACACTAAAGATCAAAACATTGTTGACCAGTGTTGAAGTTTTATCGAAAATAACTGTGGAATCCAAATTAGTTATGAGCTCACTAACAATGTGAACTAGAATTATCATTTTTCCAGGGATTGAGCCATATGTTACCCTCTACCACTGGGACCTTTCCCAGGCCCTGGAAGAAAAGTACAGTGGGCTGCTTGACAGGCAGATAATGTATGTACCGTAGGCACCTTGATTTGGAGCAACTTTTTTTGGGTCCTGCAATGGTGGTTAAACAACCAAAACATGCAAATTATAGATGCAGCAACGACTGCGCGGCGTATGCAGAGACGTGTTTCAAGGCGTCTGGGGATAGGGTGAAGCATCGAATCACCTTCAACGAGCCACGCCCTGTGGTGGTGCAGGGCTACGACAGTGGGATCCACGCGTCGGGTCACTGCTCTATGCTCCGCCACCTCTACTGCAAACAAGGGAGCTCCGGCACCGAGCCCTACATTGTCACTCACAACATGATCCTCGCTCATGCCACGGTTTCAAACATCTACAGGAAGAAGTACAAGGTCGGTCGGAAATCGGAACATCCTATATATTGGTTTAGTTCAGGTTTTGCTCCTTGAAAATTGATGTGGTTTTCCCTTGGGCCTAAAGTTGCAATATAGTTTGAAATGAACAATAAACGATTGAGTTTCTGTGCATTAATATTATGCAGGCAGAGCAGAATGCAGAGGTGGGGATGTTGTTGGATGTGATATGGTACGAGCCTGTCTCAAACTCCATAGCTGATGTTGAGTCCGCTAAGAGAGCACAAGAGTTCCAATTGGGATGGTCAGTGAGCCTCACTCACTAACTCCATTGACTGTTTTCTACTAATTAATCTAATCATGGATGGATTGCCAACAACAGAATTACAGAATTAGCCTGGCAGTTTTGTATATTATTTGATGACAGTGACAATAAAGAAGTTTGCTTTGTCTACCATCATGGAATAATAATTCATTCTTTAATCTTATGTGTTCCTCGTGAATTAACTATTTGAGTTGGAGTTTATGCCATTTCTGATATGACATCATTTTCTTAATTTCTTAGAAGATGATGGTTCTTCTTCTCCTATTTGATGTTGTTGTCAGGGAGTCAGATTACCCAGATAATCCATTCATGACATCTTCTTGCGTTCATGGAAGAGTTGGTACTTTTTTGCCCTTTCTCTGCAATACTTGGCTACTATCTGCAGTTTTTTGTATCAACCAAGGGATTGAGTGAAACTCTCCTGTGTCATAGTCTGAGTGTTTTAGACTTTAGTGGTAACTGACTTTTCATGTTAATTGCAAATCAGATGGTAATATACTAATGTAAATAGTGACTGTTGATTTAAATAGTGACCATTGCTAATTAGTTTCAGAGTTGGCTGTTGATGTGAAGTGACTCATTTTTAATACTGTTGACTATTTTAGATTCAATACTGTTTCGGAGTTTTCACCGGCTGACTGTTTCAGAGTTGGTTCTTATCAAATTAATTATCAGATAGCGAATGTTGATGTCAATAGTGGCTGACTGAGTGTACCTCCTAATATGTTAATTGGTAAAAAAGTACTATAGTAATGTTAATTCCGTATATATATTTTTTGGCTTTATGTATCTGAACAAATGTATACGCTTTGTTGAACATGCAATTTTGAACCATTGTTATGTACTAAAAAATGTCAGTTCCATGTAATGTAATGTAGTTTCTTTAGCTTCTGGGTTTGCACATGGAAACATACTATTTAGGTGATGCTATTGACCGGAACAACACAACCATCATCATACTATGTTACATATTCAGATCACCAAAGTTCTGCTCCCAAAGATTAGTTTTAGTGCACTTTAACTCAATTATTGTCGATACTTGATACCCATCACCGAAAGCACTAGGTAGCATCTGATTAATTTTTATTCACGTAATTAAATCCAATCGTTACACATCAATTTATTCCCAATGTTATGAATGCCTATCTTTATAGATATCCTCCTGGCCCGTTTCCTGCTTTACTAAGTACTCATATGCCATTGGTTCATATCCATGTTTGTAAGGCGTTAGTGCTCCATTATCACGGCTTTCTTCAGTTAAATGTGGTTCTAATTCTGGATTCTGCTTGTTGACTACCATCATTTTTGTCCAGCCGGGCACATCTAACTGTCGATTCAAGAGCATGGGCGGCGTGGTTTTACTATGGGTGTTGAGGAGCTGGGGAGGGTGAGGAGGACGAAGGTGGGGGAAGGAGCAGCAAGTCAGGTGATTGGTTAGGGCCACCGGTCGAGGGCGAGGGGAGGATGGCCACTGCTCGCCACCTCCCTGCCTCGTTTGCTGCATCGTCGCCCTCCTATCCACTGCTCTTTGTCCTCCGCGACACAGCTCCGGCCACAGTAGCTTGTTGCCTCCTGCTTCCTTCCTTGCATGCTAACCACTGCCTCACCGGATTGGTGTTGAACATAATAAGGTATAAGGCCATCCATACTCATTTTCCTTCTTTGTATTTTTTTGATTGGTTTGAGTAACATCATTTTGTAAATTATATGCAAATGTTAGAACCAGCACCAATTTTTTAGTCATAAGGTAGTGTTGTGGTGAGCTGAGGATAGTATATATCTCATGATGCACTCTCAAATTTGATCAGTAATTTAGTCAAAGTAATAAATAGAACATGAACTACCATAACATAGTTACATTGTTATGTTGAAAATAGGCAAGTTCTTGCTGGGTAGAGCATGAACTACTAGGGGACGGTGCCTGTCGGGTATTGCGGAGGGATTTCTTCTGGAGCTCGGCGTGGTGCCCTTTTGTGATTTTTTTTCTTTTGTGCTGCTTGAAGTGGTACTCTAACATTTAACTTTGTTATGAAATTACAAGTTAGTTACTTTTAAGTCAAGTATACATATTAACTGAAGCACATCTGAATGTTATTTTATCTTACTTGGCATAATAGTGGCGGTGGTTCTGAAGCCTACCCAAACATGAATCAGTATGGTAATTCTAACAAGTGGTGCTCTAATATTCACTTATTTAGTTGTGTTCTGGAATGGCCTCTTTCTGCTTCCTATTGTAAGCTTTCGTTTGTTTCGATTGTCTACTGTTTTCTTCCTTCTGTATTTTTTTTCTTTCTTTGGTGCTGGCAGCCAAATCCAGAGGCTAATTTGTTTCCTTTCAAGGAGGAAGTAATATATGAGTTTTCTTTTCACTTCCTTGCTATTTCTTAAATACAATCTCTTGTTTATCAACAAAAGAATCAACTGAGATTTGCTTTTGTTCTGCAAATGGGATTCCAATCAAATTTCATTTTAACATTTTATAGACCGACATTTTTCCTCAAAATATTCTTGGCTACTTTGGTGGTAAGCATACTGAAGGTAGTATTCCATTGTCACTGACATTTTATAGTTAAATGTATTTCTAATTAAGTTTCTACAGAAATATGGTTGTCGAGTAGCATCATTGATTTATTATAAGGTACTTATTGTTGTTAGTGTCCCTTTCTGCATGCTGATGGGATAGTCAATTGGGTTCATCATGATGGATGTTTACGGTACCATAATTTTTGGATGCCCTTTTTTATCAAGTGGTTATAAATTCTGTCAAACCCATGTCTTTACGTGATTTTCTAACATGGAAGTAGTCACTTCCTGGATATCGGAGTATGTACATAGAACTGAACCGTTTATCGCCTCATGTTTTGCTAGAGAAAAATCAAGCACGAGACATGTGTTAGGATGATGGATTTCATATTAAAAAGAAGGATGCAATATATGAGAACTTGGAATGCAGTGGACATATGTTTATAGTAGTGTAATTGCAGGATTCCTGATTTGTGGTGCATAGACCACCTGGATTAGTTAGTTTTTGTAGTTCCTGTACTTTATTTCTTACATCATTTTTCTGGGTCGTTTCAAAATTTCTGCTCTACACAGAATCTTAAGAAGTTTGGGTATGCACACAGGTCCTAATAATAATGAGCTGTTTAGTGCAATGCATGTCGGCAGGTTACTTCTTTTATTTTCTTTTTTTACGTTGTATGTTCTTGGAGGTCCTCTTTTCTCTCTTCCGTTGATCAAGTTTTCTTCTTCTTTCTTCTGCTTATCAGGGTTTCTTCCTTTCCTTTTTTTCTGTAAATTGCATTTATCGTGTGACCTATATATTGTCATTATTCTTGCTTCATTGATCGTGTTTATATTCTGGGTTTTGCCCAACGTTGTGTTTTCGTTTGCCTCATGCCATTCATATTTTGTGGTTGCGTGTGTATCATGCTGTGCTTTGCCTGCTTTTTCATGCTTTTGTGAATTGACCATGGTCTGTTCTTGTTGGGGTAAAGCCTGAACTGCCGGGTACACTTTGTTTATTGTCCTTATTCTGGTTCTATCAGTGGAGATCCTTGTTTTCAAATAGCAGGGATAGAGGGACAGAAAAGATATATTTGTCGCGGCGCTGCAAGTGTTGCCCCCCCTCCTCCCCAAGGGCAAGGTGAAGAAAGGTGCCTATGTGGTTTTTCTGCAGCTCGCAACGAGGATTGCTGTGTTCAACCTGCACTAGAATGCCAAGAAGTCCTTCTCGGAGATGTAAGCCACGGCGCATGTTTCTGCCATGATTTCCTTCGGTTGGATTTCATGGATTTAGGTGTTGAAAAATTATGGGTTGTGGATGCAGGATTAAGGACATGTACCTGCACTACAACGAGAGATCTGGGCTGCTTCTTTGTGGCTTCCAAACTTGAAATGTTTGTTTGGAAGTTAGTTTAGTTTTTTGTTGTGGATTCACAGCTTCTCACATGTACCATCCTCTTAGACCTTTAGATTTTCAAAGAAACTAAATGAAGATATGGTGGTATGGTCTCAATAGTACAACTTAAAGCCTTCCATGCTTTATATTTTCTCTGAAATTTGCTCTTGAAGAATCATGTATCTATATTAGATCCGGTGAGAAAAGGCGGCTTCCAAGCAGAGGATGTGGTAGTGTTGGCCACAATTGGTTTTTGACTTGAGTGTCTAAATATTCTCATAATACATGGTTCCCTCTCGGCCTTTGCGCCATTGGCGCAACGAGTCATCTAGTTGAACATATAAAGGATAAGCTAGTGCGGCTAACTAGCGGCACCAGCCACGTCTCCTTTTATTCGCGAGAACGGAAACGCGACCGAGAAAGGGAGCGAGTGAAGGGAAACGAGCCAGCGTCCCCCTCCCCCTCCTCCCAAACGAGCCCGTGTTCCCCTCCCCCTCCTCCTACCTCAGGAACCCTAGCCGCCGCCTCCTCCTCCTCCTCCCTCCCAACGCAGCCGCCTCCACACTCCCCCCCCCCCCCCCCGCCCCCGCCGCATCTCGTCCGCCCGGGGTGCGGAGGGGAGCTTCCCGGCGCCGATGGCGCCGGTTCGAGGCGGGGGAGCGGCCGATGCGGGGTCGGTTGGATCGAGGCGTGGGAGCGGCGGATGCGGCGGCGGAGGCGACCTATGAAGAGGCGAGAGGAGCGGTGGTGGCGACGTCGAGCTGCGAAGAGGGGCCGCTCGGGCGCTAGACCACGGAGGCGGGAGCGGCTGCTTCGGGCCCGATCTGAGAGGGTACGAGGCAGGGAAGGACGGCATCATCGCCGTCACAGATCTTCCTTCAGTCCCTTTCATTCCCTCTCCGGTTCATCCTCTTCCCATCCCTCGTATTAGGTAAGTTCTATTAGGATCCGGTGCCACCGTGCGCCATGATTTTAGATTGGCCTGCCTGCTACCCCAAATGGATGCGCCACCCAGTCAGCCGAGTGATGGCAGAATATGCTTTTGTAGAACTGCATATCTATTTGTTATGAATCTAGAGTCTCAAAGCCAATAAGTTGCTAAATCATTGACTGGCTGTTTCCATGTTTGTATTATGCGCTTCTCACTCGGCAAGGGGAGCATTAGGCCTCCTATGGTCTGGATTTCTCCAAATGATTAGGCTTTACGAAAATTGTGTACGCATGTCTTACAACCTAGGTATTGCTCTTCTAGATATACTCTATTGTTTTTGTTCACATAATTCTAATGAGTATCTAAACTTCTTCAAGCATATTGGACTTTTGAATCTATGTAGCCAGCTCTTTGGAATTTATCTAGACAAGTATTTTTGGTAATGATATGTATTTGCAAGCTTACTTCTATGTTTTTTCTATTGTTGGGTACATATAGATAATTTCGTTGGGTATCTACAAAGTACATATAGATAATTTTCGACCATTTGTGACTGAAAGATTTTTGTCATAAGAAAATTAACTCTGTCGAGCAATGCTCGTTGTCAAGGAAATGACGGGAAATTGCTGAGCCTTATTGATTGGAAGAGGAATGCTAATCCTACAAATAGATCTATAATGAATTAGACTTGAGAACAATCAACAAATAATAAACAGTCCCAAATTTGTAGATGTTGTTTGATTCAAATACCGATTTAAGCATTTGGCGCATCTAAAATTCGTCAAAAAGGATGCGTGATTTTCTGCCTAATCAATTAGTGTATTGTTTGGTAATCAGGTTATCCTGGACCTCTTTGGGGACAACATAGCCTTATTGATTGGAAGAGGAATGCTAGTCATACAAATAGATCTATAATGAATTAGACTTGAGAACAATCAAAAAATAATAAACAGTCCCAAATTTGTAGATGTTGTTTGATTCAAATACCGATTTAAGCATTTGGCGCATCTAAAATTCATCAGAAAGGATGCGTTATTTTCTGCCTAATGACTTAGTGTATTGTTTGATAATCAGGTTATCCTGGACCTCTTTGGGGACAACATCACCAAGTTTTCTTCTTATTGCACTGCAAGTTAAAAAAAGTCAGTGACTAATGACTCTTCTTATCTCTCTGTTCACCCATGTGCTTAGCTGCAAAAATTCTAAAAAGATGCGCCTAATGAGGGGTGGCGGATGTGCGTCCTCTAGGGCCCCTTCGGCCAGAGAAGGAGGGGAGGAGCAGTTGCCGACGAGCGAGGTGGCTCTGTTTGGACCGGCCATGGTGTTGGCTGTTGACTCCCACCGGTCTTGTCTCCCCCAACCCTTCCATGGAGCTTGCTTAGCCACCGGCCGGCATCTTCTTCTCGCTCATAGCACCAAGGTAGGCAAAATTTTTTCTTTTTCCCATGATGTGATTTCTTTTGCTTGGATGGATTACAACTGGTTGGAGTAGCGGATGTGTGAAGTTTTGCCTGTAATCTAAATTCTGTATTTTATCTAGCTAAGTTAAGCAAAAGCTTGTTTTTTACAACGACTGAAGCAAAATCATTCTCTTGCAGGCCATGTAGCTTCCTTTTTAACTGTTATTGCTGGTTGGAGCCATTGCTACTGGCTATTTATACATAAGATGGAAGGTGAATTGAGATTTTTGTCAGGGGGATTGGATTTCATCCAGATGGCTTGCTTCTTGTGATGAGACTGATACTAATGAACTAATGAAGACATGAAGGTTGCATCTTATCCCCATTTCCCTTTCTACATTTGCCATTTAGTCGATTAACATACATTGTACTATTTCCCTTTCTACAGTTGCCATTTAGTTGATTAACATAGATTGTATTATTTTCGGTTAAGCACACTATGGGTCAATGAATGTGGAATTAGCTACTTTTTATATCCCTGGACCATATATATTACATGCATCAGTACTTGATGCTTCTCTGATATGCTTTTGCTTTTTATTGTTATACATTCATCAGTACTTCATGCATCTCTGACATGCTTTTGCTTTTTATTGTTACCCTTAATTACTACTTTTCAATGAACCCAACGTTTAGGTTGCAGGCTCACCTGCATATCTATATTCTCTGTATGAATTTTTTAGCTAGCTTTGAAGCGAATGTGGTGATCAAGGCTCTAATATGTATTCTTTATTTGCATGAATGTTGTGTGCATATAGGTACTTGCAATGGAATCTTTTTCTCATACACGAGATTACTTTGAAAACAGATTTTAAAAATTGATATAATTTTACAAGTGTGCAGATAGCTGACAAGGCAACAATGCTATTGTTCAAATGTAGTTGAGCCGGGCTTTTGGTGTTTTCGGTGCTATTGTTCAAATTTTGCTTTCTTAGATTCATTCCAACCAAAAGATTTGGTAATATTTTTTTTCTGGAAACATGGATACACTTGTTGGTGTTGTATACTGGGATCTGTAAGTATTGTCATAGGAATTTTTTTATCCTAAGGATTCACACAGAATGGAGGGGAATTAGTATCTACTCCCTCCGTTCCAAAATGGATGATCCAACTTCATACTAACTTTGTACTAAAGTTAGTATAAAGTTGAGTCATCTATTTTGGAACGGAGGGACTAGATACTAGTACAAAGTTAGTATGAAGTTGGGTCATCTATTTTGGAATGGAGGGAGTAACATCTTGTTAAATGTACACAAACTGGTATATCTTCATGGCTTTTAAGCTATATAATTGTAGATGATAATTTATGCTTTGATAAAGTAATATCTTACTTCTTGGTGCTTGGATAAATTAGTATAGTTTGCTAAAAATATGTTCATACTTTATATCACAGAAGTACAAACCGACAATCAGCCTAGGTGAAGTTAAAAGAAGCAAAAGTATTGTGTATAATCATTAGATTTGTTAAGGTGAATCAGATTTATTTTTGCTGCTGTACGTAGAATGCAGTTTATTTTAATTCATGTTGCTGCGTTTGTCCCTACATGTCGATGGGTGTGGCCGCTCCCTTGTTAGTTTGTTGCTCGATTTGGTTTGGTCCAAGGTAGGTTGTGTGTTGTCTACGTCTGTATATTCGTTGGCTGGATAAGAAGATTTTGCAGGTTTTTCTCTGGTTTGGTTGCTTCTGCTCTGAGTGTAGGTTCCTATGATTTCTAGACAGTGTATTGGATCTAAGGATTGCTTGGTTAGTTTAAAAGTGCTTTGATTTCCTTCTTGTCTTCACACACAGACCTTGAAGATGGCTAGGTTTGCATGGGCATGGAGTTTGGTACACCTGGCCTCTATTTAGATTTCTTAATAAATTCAGTTTATCACGAACACCATAAATGTGTTATCAGCTTACTATCTTGGCACATGAGCTATTTTTCAGTCAATGCGTGTCGAGTCCAGTTCGAACTGAATATGTAGTGTTTTGTTTGAAATTGAGTAACTGTGGTTGAAATTTAGTTTCATTTGGACGAGCTACCCCAAGTATCATCAATTCATGATGGCTAATTTGTTTTGGTTCTTGATGAATCGGCCATGGTCCTGATTTAAGAGTTTTTATGTTATTTCTCAGCCTATTTGAGCTATTATTGTTTCTGTTTAAAACACACAATTGTAGATGCCCTTTTTGATTCAGAAAATGGTCTTCATGTCCGTGGTTTGGTTAAACATTTTCTCAGCATATCTCTATTCATCAGTCTTAACTCGCATAACATCCAATATAGTTTGTCTGATCTAGACTAAATGTTGGTTGTTGCTATGTTTTGTGTGCAGTCTATTTCTCTGCTATCTTGGTCATTAAAGATGTGACAAGATAGAAATTTCAAAAGGTTTGATAATCTAGAATGCTCATATGGAGTTATTTGAACCAGTTCTTTTAGTAGCTGCTGAGACCAGATGTATCAGAAAATTTTAAAATATACCAACAGTAGGGTTGACCAATAATGCTTAATTGATTCAGTCTTCAGGCCTTATGCACAATTTCCACAATGTTAAGATAATATATGCTTTGATGCTCCTGTGCACTGCTTTAATGCTTCTGCTTGTTTGTCTGAATCTTGTTGTTGTTCATTAATTTCTTGTCGCCTGTTGTTTCCCATGAGGGGGAGTCGGATCCATCATGGATAACCTTCCCTGATGAGCTTTTAATACATACTGATGGTGAAAAAATTGATGCCATCTTTTTTGAGAAACTTGACAGTAGGGGGAAAACCCCTACTGTATATTCATATATCTATATAAATGGGGTGTTTACATAGACATATCAGCCGTATTACAACGAGCACCTTTTCACCTAGTGTGCACCTAGGGAGCAACAGTACAATGGGGTTTTGCTTATACAATGGAGTTACAAAAGGTGATAAATGCAGCTCTACGGGCTGCTTTAACTCTATGCTGAAGAAGCTGGAGATCGTCTTTGAATCGTGTCCACCAGCCCTCCACCGACGGCGCCACACCTCAAAAATATTTGTTGTTTCTCTCTTTCCAAATACTCCAAGCCGAGGTAAGGAATGTTTCAAAAAAGAAAGGGTTCAGCCAAGTATCTTTTGTTACTTGAAGGAGATCGAGGCGGCTATCAAAGGGGGCCCAGACTAAGTGGAGTTTCGCCCAGCAGCTTTGGCTAAACGGGAAAGTGAACATCATATGGTCGATAGTTTCTTCGATGTGTTGTTCACATAGTATGCAGTCAAAGTTATTCCCAATGTTGTAATGCATCCTTTTGAGCATATTGCGTGTGTTGAGCCTGTCAATGAAGAGCAGCCAGCCGAACACTTTGATTTTCATAGTACATCGCGATTTCCACAGATGATTGAAAGCATGGTGCACCTCTCCGTCCCTGAAGTAGTTGTTATAGTAGTCTTTTGGCTGGTATTGCGCCACCCCCCACGAGTAATGCCATACATCATGTAGTGAGGTCGAGGGGGAAATCCAATGTGGAGTGGAATGTATATCTTGGATTTCTTCAAGTGCCTGTGGTGAGACAGGGAGTTGAAAGTGTTCATGCAGATCCATAGTATTCATTGCCTCAGCTACAGAGAGATCCTCATGGACGGCAAATGAAAAAGCACGAGGGTGAGATATTTGTAGAATTTCCTCCTTCCACAGATCTTTCCAAAAGAGCGTCGTTCTGCCGTCAACCACCCGAACACAAGTGATCCCGCGGAAAATGGGGGTGAGTTTTAAGATGTCTTTCCACCAGAACGAGCCAATAGTGTCCACCGCATGGGGTATGGTGTCTACGTAATGATTGTCCCAAATGAGATTCACTCAGGGAATGTCCAGTTTGTTGAAGAACTTGTGCAGGAATTTTAACAACAGGGCATCATTATGTATCTTTAAGTTGATTACTCCGAGCCCTCCTTTTTTCTTGGGTCTGCAGGGTTACATTTGTCCCCTTATTCTGTTTTCTTAGTCCAGAGGCATCGCCGCCTGATCTTATCCAGGATTTCAATGAGTTTGGGGGGGCGGGGGGGGGGGGGGGGGGGGAACTTCAGTGTGCACATGGAAAACACGAGGAGCGAAGTAACCGACGCATTTAGCCAAGCAAGCTTGCCTCCATACGACATTAGAGCAATTGTGGATGTGAGCTGTCTTTCCAATCTACAGACCAAAGGCATGAGCTCTTGCACGGAGGGTTTTGTCGTGCCTAATGGGAGGCCAAGGTAGGTGAATGGCATAGAGCCAACTGCACATCCAAATATGCTTGCCAAATTGTTTGTAGCTGCCGAGCCGAGGTTGATTAGTATTAGAGTGGATTTATGGAAGTTGATCTTAAGCCCAATAGAGGAGGCGTAATCCGAGAGGAGTTGCTTGATAAATGTGGCTTGTTGAGTGCATGCGGGCAGGACAATAAGGGTGTCATCCGCGTATTGAAGGACAGGATAATCAGAAAAAAAATATAAACGAGCGCGTTCTATCTTTAGTGCCTACCAGTGAGAGAGTACCTAAGCTGTGTCAAGTGTCCATGCCTATGTTTTATATGCAAATACCTTTCCTCTTTTGCACAAACCATGCTTTCTATACAATGATATTTAATAGCAGCAAACTAAACAGGTTGATTAGGAAACTGAAGCTGCAGCTACTGAAGAGCCAAAGAACATTCTTGTTGAACAGGCTAAAGCCAAGAGGTAAAGACTCATAGTCTGTTACATCCAACCAGTTCAACGTAAGATATGGCGTGTCGCCTCTTGTTCTTCCTTTACCTTGACAACCAAAGCATCCTTCTCTGTGGCTCTCAAAAATGCTTTCTTCTTCACACGATGCATGTTATGCCATTTGATCAAACTACTTTTCTGCCATAGCTATATTCAAATGGATCATAGGCCCAATAAAACATCATTTTACTTCAAAATCTAATATACCTTTTATTTATTTTCCTGTTGCATATACAGGCAACTCTTCCTGTTGCATCAAAAGTAACTTGCTTCGTACATGCAAACTAATTAGCCACATAGGATACAGATATGTGATTCTCATGTGGTCCTTTCGCTGGAAACTTGCTAATCTTAGGGGTGCTGCTACTGGTGTAAAAACCGTTTTATCAAAAGAACTAAAGTAGTAGCTAGTTCAAGCATTGAAGAATTGACGCAGAGGTTATGCTATATTGGCATGAAGTCAGAGCAGCGCGTGAAGACTACATAAGATAGTTTCCGTTGACCTTCAGTCTATATGCCCTAACCAACAATGGCCACCTTTTATTTCGTATCAATCGATCCAGTATCTTTTCCCTTTTGGCGTTGCTCTGAGCAAGATATGTATAACCTTTAGATTTCCATTCGTGTATGATACTACATGTACACTTTAGACCTCATTACTGTCTCTATGGTGAAAAGAAGTTTGTGATCACTTGTTCTATATATGTAATCAACTACCCTTTACTAATATTTTTAGAAGACTATTTATGTATGTTTACACTGGTTAGAGAAAATCATCACACTGCCAGCAGCAGTTTTTTATTTCCATATGTTCCAATAAGATCTTCCAACCAACTCATCTATTTCTAAATATTTTTATGTGTACTCTTTCAAGCCTTTGCGGAGTGTTTTTCGTCCTTATTTGGCACTAGGCTAACAATTCGATTCCAGTGATGATACGCCAGACACTAAACAATACACATCAACTCTATAAGTCAGGTTCTAGTTACCTTTTTTTTGAAAGCGAGGTAAAAGATTTGCCTCATCCATTCAAAAAGCAAAAGAGTATTGCCCGGTTAATTCATCAAAAACCATTCGAAAACCGTCACAAACCGCTGAGCGGTACACACAGATATCCCAAACACATCTTTACAAAGAGTGCCTCGTCGAGCTAGCACACAGGCGTCATCGTCATCACTTATCCTCAAACAAGCGACATGGCCATCCCTTATCCCCGAGCAAGCGACTCCGACTTCACTGTGGACGAACGTCGACCCAACCTTCACCGCAGAGGCTGTGTACAAACATATGAAGATCCATCCTAGAGATCAGACACCCACGCCGAGGGCAGCACAACTCCGACCCTGAAGGAAAGATCCGGAGGAGAGCCATGCAAGACTGGTGCCGTGGAAGACTGTGATAATTAGGCTACAGAAAAACTCTGCTAATGATGCCACGTCACCTCCGTTAGTGTTGTTAATCCCTCGTTAGTTCAAAAACCGATTCAAAATTCAAATTCCAAATATGACATACAACAAAAGTTTTCAAATAATAAAACAAAAATGTTCGGTTTGTGGCAATTAAATCATAGGTATTATTGGTAGAGAAACCACATTTCTATAAAATAATTAAATGCACTATGATAATTAAAATAGTAACTAAAACATTAATTAAATGCCTTTTCTAAATTATAAAATATTAAACATTTTATTTAGGGGTCAAACTTTTTGTAGCCATGGCTTAAATGATAATACTAATTTAGAAGTTTATTTTCTCCTTTAATTAAACTAAAATACATTAAAGACTAAAAGAGAAATGAACAAAAGGCAAAACAAAAAAAATAACAAAAGTAGGGGAACCCCCCCCCCCCCCCCCCCCCGCGCGCGCTGGGCCTCAGCCCAGCTGGCCATCCAACCGGCCGGCCCACCTAACCCCTCCATAACCTCCCCACCGACAGAAACCCTAGCCTATCGCCCACCGACAAAAAAATAACAAATTAATTCTGTTAATCCTAAAAATGATTTAAATTTTCTAAAATTAAAATAAAATAAACCGTAGCTCGAATGAAATAACTGTGTACATAAAAGTTGCTCAGAATGACGAGGCGAATCCAGTGATGCAGCCCATTCGTCCGCCACGCATCCCTATCATAGCAAACACGCAACTTTCCCCCTCCGGTTCATCTGCCCGAAAACGCAGAACACCGGGGATACTTTCCCGGATGTTTCCCCGCTTCGCCGGTATCACCTATCCCTACGTTAGGTCACCTCTAGCACAACGTATTGCCGCTTCTTGCTTTTTGTTATATTTGATTGCTTTGTTATTTATTGTGTTCCCCCTCCGTTACTTCTTTCTGGTAGACCCCGAGACTGCCGGCGAACCCCCAGTACGACTACGGTGTCGACGACCCCTCCTTCTTGTCTGAGCAACCAGGAAAGCCCCCCCTTTGATCACCAGATATCGCCTACTCTTCTCTATACTGCTTGCATTAGAGTAGTGTAGCATGTTACTGCTTTTCGTTATTCCTATCCTGATGCATAGCCTGTCCTTGCTACTACTATTGTTACCATTACCTGCTATCCTACTTCTTAGTATAGGATGCTAGTGTTCCATCAGTGGCCCTACACTCTTGTCCGACTGCCATGCTATACTACTGGGCCGTGATCACTTCGGGAGGTGATCACGGGCATATACTATATACTTTACACAGTTACATTACTTATGATACTGCTCGGAGATGGGGGCTGAAGGGGCAGGTGGCTCCATCCCGGTAGAGGTTTGCCTGGGTTCCCGACGGCACCCGACTGTTACTTTGTGGTGGAGCGACAGGGCAGGTTAAGACCACCTAGGAGAGAGGTGGGCCTGGCCCTGGTCAGCGTTCGCGGATACTTAATACGTTTAACGAGATCTTGGTATTTGATCTGAGTCTGGCTACTGGCCTATACGCACTAACCATCTATGCGGGGATAGTTATGGGCACTCGACATCGTGGTATCAGCCGAAGCCTTCGTGACGTCAGCGACGGAGCGGCGCGCGCCGGATTCGACTGGAACGCCACTAGGCTAGGTCTGCTTCCGGCCGCCCTCGCAACGTGCAGGTGTGCAATGGGTGATGGGCCCAGACCCCTGCGCCATAGGATTTAGACCGGCGTGCTGACCTCTCTGTTGTGCCTAGGTAGGGCTGCGACGTGTTGATCTTCCGAGGCCGGGCATGACCCAGGAAAGTGTGTCCGGCCAAATGGGATCGAGCGTGTTGGGTTATGTGGTGCACCCCTGCAAGGAAGTTAATCTATTCGAATAGCCGTGTCCCTCGGTAAAAGGATGACCTGGAGTTGTACCTTGACCTTATGACAACTAGAACCGGATACTTAATAAAACACACCCTTCCAAGTGCGACGAGGGGAGGATCATCGGTTAGGATTATGCTATACGATGCTACTTGGAGGTCTTCAGTCTACTCTCTTCTATATGCTGCAAGACGGAGGCTAACAGAAGCGTAGTCTTCGATAAGACTAGATATCCCCCTCTTATTCTGGCTTTCTGCAGTTCAGTCCGCTGATATGGCCCTTTACACATATATCCATGCATATGTAGTGTAGTTCCTTGCTTGCGAGTACTTTGGATGAGTACTCACGGTTGCTTTCTCCTTCTTTTCCCTCTATCCCTTCTACCTAGTTGTCGCAACCAGATGTTGGAGCCCAGGAGCCAGACGCCATCGTCGACGATGATTCCTTCTACACTGGAGGTGCCTACTACTACGTGCAGCCCGCTGACGACGAGCAGGAGTAGTTTAGGAGGATCCTAGGCAGGAGGCATGTGCCTCTTTCGATCTGTATCCCAGTTTGTGCTAGCCTTCTTAAGGCAAACTTGTTTAACTTATGTCTGTACTCAGATATTGTTGCTTCCGCTGACTCGTCTATGATCGAGCTCTTGTATTCGAGCCGTCGAGGCCCCTGGCTTGTAATATGATGCTTGTATGACTTATTTTATTTGTAGAGTTGTGTTGTGATATCTTCCCATGAGTCCCTGATCTTGACCGTACACGTTTGCGTGTATGATTAGTGTACGGTTAAATCGGGGGCGTCACAAGTTGGTATCAGAGCCGACTGCCTGTAGGAATCGCCCTTTCCAACTCCTTGGCCGAAGTTGAGTCTAGTCGCTGAAAACTATTTTACTAACATGGCTGTGCGGCCCATGGGCCCACGTCGCCATTGGGTGGTATTAGAATCTTTTATTCCTCGACCTATACTCTGGGACTCTGATCTCTCTTCTATTCGGGTTAAATGGATTTTGCTAAATCTAACATTAGGATCTCGTTATCACTTTCACCCGGAGAGCCCCTTATTACTGATGATCGTCTGCTGCATGTGAAGACCCTGAAGATACTCTCCGCTGTTAACCTGAGAACTTGTGTTCATCGCGTTTGCAATTCCCCTTCCACCGTCAACCCTTATGGATAACTACTTACAGTTGTTATTCTTACATTCATCCCCAGTTGGTCTTGTTATTACAAGATACCCCGAAACACTCGTCGTTGTTTCGATAATCCTTTAAGCTTACTCCCTTGCTATTCTTTGTCACCTGAATACCCCTACGGATAATTCTCGCACTTATCGAGTATCCGCTCATCCCCAAGTTGTTCATGTGTTTCACAATGGTCATTGAAATACTAATCGATCCTCCAAAAATCCTTAGTAGCTTATTGCTCTGCAATACTTGTCTGCTTGCATGATGGATGCTTTCCATATGTCTGGCAATATTCGTTAGTATCCTTAGGCGCCGTCATTTTGATCCCTTTGATTCAACATGAGTGCGAATGCACGCAATCATCAGTTGATCCTTTTAAATTATCTTTTCGGCTCACACGTCATTTTAAACATGAGCTGGTTCTCAACAAATCCAATTGTCGTCGATTGTACCCCTAAGGCTATTCAACTTATCCACCCCTAATCGGAACATTGCTTCTGATCCTTTGATTTGAAAATCATAATTCCTTTGCATTTGAGCTCTGGATTAGTCAGTTGTTTCCATAATCCAATGCCTTTGCATTGTTACTTCCTCTGGTTGTGTGCCGATGCTCACGTCAGCTCTGTTATGGACCGTTAGATCCTTTAATGGATTTTATCCGACAGCATCCTTCATATTCAGTAACCTTGTGAGCCTTCCGTCGGATACATGATGCCTTTGGTAAATGGTATCATCTAGTTTCTCAACCTTGCTCTACTTTTCGAGCTTGTGATATTTACTCTTGAAACTTGTGGTATATGTTTCTAAGAAGCCCCTATGGGTTGAACATATGCCTTCTCTAAACTGTGTGAACTCGAAAGTTTTCACGAGTCATACACTTCTGGTATTTTGCCAGATAAAATTTCAACACTACAACTTCTTCGAAATTGAGAAGTGAATGAAAGGTTATGCATTGGAGAAGTGGGAGTCGACCTTGAACTTTGTGTTCATGCCCATGGACACGATGTAGATCTTATCATTAAAGCTTCTCGTAAATTAAATTATTTCTTTGGTATAAGTTCATCTTATATCCGGGATCTGGCCTTTTGCAATCGTGGTTCCGATCATGTTCTCCTTTAAATACCATTTCGCATGCAAGTTTAAGCGCTTGTTTTCTGTAGAGCAATACCCCAATACAACCTCTACTTTCATCTGTCATCGAGTATTACCCCCTCTGGTATCTCGAGATTATCACGGAACTGCATAACTTCTTATGAGTTCTTCTTCAAGTATTATTTGACTTTCGCGCAGCATCATTTGACTTGATGTCATCGCCGACCGATTACATCTTCATGAAATCTCTCGACAAATGTGTCGTGGTCATCAACAACATCCTGAGATCTTCCAAGATATATATCGAATTCATGATGAGAAATACCATCCTTGCCCTTGATGATTTGTTTTATCATCTACCACTTTATTGCCTTCCGTTCGACACAAACTTGTTCGTGTTTTGTGTTATACCTTGAGTTCCTTGCTACCCAGCAATGTTCTTCTTTACCTTGGATATTACCACCTTTTATGTCAAGAATGTTGTGGGAATTTCACCACCTCTTATGCATTCTTGGTACAAGTGATACTTCTTGCCATATCCGTTCATTCTTAGACTATTGATTATTGAATCACCATTCTGACATTGGTTGTGCAACCCAACCCATAATTCGGGCGCACCTTTCAACCAATGTTTAATTGTGTATGTTTTCCTCGAGCATACTTCATTATATTATTTGATCTGACAAATGCTATCTCCCTATCCACATAATTGTGGAGATGCATCCTTTTGGATACCTCGTTGAAATTATCGCTGAGTCCATCAGCCACCTCCTCATCCTCTCCTTGGCTTAATGATGAACCCTTGTTCGGAACTCGCTTCCATAGTTCATTTCCCGAGAATCTTACATTGTCATCTCGTCAATTGTGTTGTACCTTTTCTTCTCAGGCATCCCGAGTCCGAGGTATCCTGACACCAATCAGATCTGAAATTCGGTCAGATATGATGGCTGGAACATATTCGCAAGAGTTATAACATTGGTCTTTAACCCGATAAGGTGTCTTGCCTAGCACACCTAGCCGGAGGACCTAATGTTATAGTTTTCCTTTTTAGCAAGGTTATCCATTCTTCCATGAGAAATGGTAAGACTTATTCTACAAGTTGTTCCTGATGGATCCTTTTTGTTTCCAAAGTCTGATTTTCACCTGTTGACCATGTCAATGCTATCTCGAAGCACGTCTATGGTACTCCGTTCTTCAACAAGAACATTTGAAGCCCAATTCTAATTGTTTCTTGCTCAACTATCCAAACACCGTTGTATGGATAATATCATGAAATTTTTCTCCCCTTACCTAAAGGGTTTTCTACATTATATCCTGTCATGGATATCATGCTCTGCTTGTCCTTGGGAAGAATATACCCTTGAAGTATGCGTTTAAACAAATTTTCCTTTCCATTGTTCTGTTTAATCTGTTGATCACATTTCCTTTCCATTGTATTGTTTAACCTTTCCAGTAACCTGACTTAACTGAGCAGAGACATTTCCCTGCTTAGGTAAGCACCTTGTTCTACCACTCCGTCAGTAAGACCCTGTTACTATTGTTGATGACATTCCGGTAGCCACCGATGGACGAGAACATTGCCTATTGGTCCGCCTTGTTCAACGAGCGGGAAAAATGGTTCTCTTCGTCCCTCGCCCTTGGTACCGACATTGTTGCCGATATAACTGACATGCTACTCTCTGACATACCTTGCTATCATGACCGTGCAAGATGCCACCGCTCCTAATTTTAACCCACATGGTGGGCCCATAACCCACAGTTCCACAGGATTGAAACCTGACTCTCCTTTACAACCTGTTGTCAAAGTTATTCCTCGCGCTTGACTTTGTATGTAATTCACGGCCACCTGCCTGTTGATCTATTCGGGTATCAGATGCAATGCTTATTCACATTGCTCTAAACCCCTTCAACACTTCGTTTCAGGCATCGAACGATTCCCTACCCGCTCGAAACTTCCCATGATACCTCCTTACTTTGCTCTCGATAATTTCTTAGGTTTCAATTCGAGAGTTACTTTTCGCCACCTTCCCTAATGTTAGCTACCGGATAAGCAACCGTGCAGAGTTCCGTTCTTCCGAGTTACCACTTATCCTGTTACGTAAGTACGATGGAGTTCCCGAAGAAAGGACGACAACTTCATCATGATGGCCTGAAGCAGAGAAATGAAGACATCACTGTAATGGATCAATCTCTTCGAGAAGAGCAGCCAAGATTGAGAAGATCCGTTAGCATTTCGTAACCAGATCCCCCCCCCCTACTCTACCTCTTAAATCTCGGGACGAGATTTCTTCTAGTGGAGGAGAATTGTGATGCCCGGATAATTAGGCTACAGAAAAACTCTGCTAATGATGCCACGTCACCTCTGTTAGTGTTGCTAATACCTCGTTAGTTCTAAAACCGATTCAAAATTCAAATTCCAAATATGACATACAACAAAAGTTTTCAAACAATAAAACAAAAATGTTCGGTTTGTGGCAATTAAATCATAGGTAATATTGGTAGAGAAACCACATTTCTATAAAATAATTAAATGCACTATGATAATTAAAATAGTAACTAAAACATTAATTAAATGCCTTTTCTAAATTATAAAATATTAAAACATTTTATTTAGGGGTCAAACTTTTCGTAGCCATGGCTTAAATGATAATACTAATTTAGAAGTTTATTTTCTCCTTTAATTAAACTAAAATACATTAAATACTAAAAGAGAAATGAACAAAAGGCAAAACAAAAAAATAACAAAAGTAAGGGAACCCCCCCCCCCCCCCCCCGCGCGCGCTGGGCCTCAGCCCAGCTGGCCATCCAACCGGCCGGCCCACCTAACCCCTCCATAACCTCCCCACCGACAGAAACCCTAGCCTATCGCCCCCACTCTCCCCATTTGCTCGCTCCCCCACTCCCCCCCCGTTTCTGGATCGGGGCAAACCGCCCTGACCCCATCGTCCCTGGCACCGCCACCCGTCGCCACTCCTCTACCACCCCACCGCGCCCCGACGTTCGACGCCGTCACCGGACCCCGCCGCCGCGCCGAGCCTCCTCCGCCGGATCGCCCTCGTCCCGATTGGATCGGCAAGCGAGCCGATCCCCGACGCCCGGCGCCACTTCATCCTCGCCGCCTCGGATCGCCCCCACCGCGCCCGACGCCGCCGTCCCCAGCGCCCGAGGACGACCCCGCCGTCGCTTCTCGCCGCCACCCGGAGCTCCTCCGCCTCGACTCCATCGACGCGCGCGTCCCCGTCCTCCTCCCCGACGGCTCCACCAAGCCTCGCCGCTGAACCCCTACAACATGGGTTGAGGACCCCGAACTCCCTCCCCTGAGTTTTCCTTCTGCTCGCTCCGCCGTTAGCTGTCGTTCTTGCCGTTGCTGCGTGCTACTGCCCGCCCAACTCACCACTGCTGCTGCCGACGACCTCGCCTCGCACAGCCGCACCGGCTCATGCCCGCCTCCTTCCGTGCAAGCCCTACCTCTGCTCCGTGCCGGCCAACATCGTCAACCACGGCCCTGCACCACTCGTCGCCGCCGCCCGGTTCAGACCCCGCCTCTGCTCGCCCTGCGTCGCCGCGCACATGCCCCCTGGCCTCTCTTGCCTGTGTGCACCACCGCCCATGGACCCGTCTGCTCACCGCGGCGCTGCTCGCGCGTCCCTTCACCCCTGCGCCTCCCTTGGCATGGCCGCCGGCGCCGGCGTGCGCCGCGCGCGCCCAGTGCCCTCAGGGTTGCGCCCGCGCCCCCCGGCACACGGTGCCCGTCGCCCGCTGCGCCCGCTCGGGCGCACGCCCACACCTGAACGCCTGCGCCCGTTAAGGCTTCTCGGCCTATGACAAAGGGCCCCACGCCCAGAACGTTTTCATAAAAAAAGAAATAAATAATAATAATAATAACAATTAATGAAGTAATTATTTAAATTAATTAATCTAGTTAATTAAACCTAATTAACCTGCTAATAAATCTAACTACTGTCAATTAGATAACAGCCTATGACATGCGGGACCCACCCATTAGTTGACTGGTCAACGGTCAACTTTGACCGCTTGCATCACGCTGATGTCATGATGACGTCATAAATGTCTTTTGATTTAATTAATTCTGTTAATCCTTAAAATGATTTAAATTTTTTTAAATTAATATAAAATAAACCGTAGCTCGAATGAAAAAACTCTGTACATAAAAGTTGCTCAGAATGACGAGACCAATCCAGTGACGCAGCCCATTCGTCCGCCACGCATCCCTATCATAGCAAACACGCAACTTTCCCCCTCCGGTTCATCTGCCCGAAAACGCAGAACACCGGGGATACTTTCCCGGATGTTTCCCCGCTTCGCCGGTATCACCTATCCCTACGTTAGGTCACCTCTAGCACAACTTATTGCCGCTTCTTGCTTTTTGTTATATTTGATTGCTCTGTTATTTATTGTGTTCCCCCTCCGTTACTTCTTTCTGGTAGACCCCGAGACTGCCGGCGAACCCCCAGTACGACTACGGTGTCGACGACCCCTCCTTCTTGTCTGAGCAACCAGGCAAGCCCCCCCTTTGATCACCAGATGTCGCCTACTCTTCTCTATACTGCTTGCATTAGAGTAGTGTAGCATGTTACTGCTTTTCGTTATTCCTATCCTGATGCATAGCCGGTCCTTGCTACTACTGTTGTTACCATTACCTACTATCCTACTGCTTAGTATAGGATGCTAGTGTTCCATCAGTGGCCCTACACTCTTGTCCGACTGCCATGCTATACTACTGGGCCGTGATCACTTCGGGAGGTGATCACGGGCATATACTATATACTTTACACAGTTACATTACTTATGATACTGCTCGGAGATGGGTGCTGAAGGGGCAGGTGGCTCCATCCCGGTAGAGGTGGGCCTGGGTTCCCGAGGGCCCCCGACTTTTACTTTGTGGTGGAGCGACAGTGCAGGTTGAGGCCACCTAGGAGAGGGGTGGGCCTGGCCCTGGTCAGCGTTCGCGGATACTTAATACGTTTAACGAGATCTTGGTATTTGATCTGAGTCTGGCTACTGGCCTATACGCACTAACCATCTACGCGGGGACAGTTATGGGCACTCGACGTCGTGGTATCAGCCGAAGCCTTCGTGACGTCAGCGACGGAGCGGCGCGCGCCGGATTGGACTGGAACGCCACTAGGCTAGGTCTGCTTCCGGCCGCCCTCGCAATGTGCAGGTGTGCAATGGGTGATGGGCCCAGACCCCTGCGCCATAGGATTTAGACCGGCGTGCTGACCTCTCTGTCGTGCCTAGGTAGGGCTGCAACGTGTTGATCTTCCGAGGCCGGGCATGACCCAGGAAAGTGTGTCCGGCCAAATGGGATCGAGCGTGTTGGGTTATGTGGTGCACCCCTGCAGGGAAGTTAATCTATTCGAATAGCCGTGTCCCTTGTTAAAAGGACGACCCGGAGTTGTACCTTGACCTTATGACAACTAGAACCAGATACTTAATAAAACATACCCTTCCAAGTGCCAGATACAACCGGTGATCGCTCTCTCACAGGGCGACGAGGGGAGGATCATCGGTTAGGATTATGCTATACGATGCTACTTGGAGGTCTTCAGTCTACTCTCTTCTATATGCTGCAAGACGGAGGCTGCCAGAAGCGTAGTCTTCGATAAGACTAGATATCCCCCTCTTATTCTGGCTTTCTGCAGTTCAGTCCACTGATATGGCCCTTTACACATATATCCATGCATATGTAGTGTAGTTCCTTGCTTGCGAGTACTTTGGATGAGTACTCACGGTTGCTTTCTCCTTTTTTCCCTCTATCCCTTCTACCTGGTTGTCGCAACCAGATGTTCGAGCCCAGGAGCCAGAGGCCACCGTCGACGACGATTCCTTCTACACTGGAGGTGCCTACTACTACGTGCAGCCCGCTGATGACGACCAGGAGTAGTTTAGGACGATCCCAGGCAGGAGGCATGTGCCTCTTTCGATCTGTATCCCTATTTGTGCTAGCCTTCTTAAGGCAAACTTGTTTAACTTATGTCTGTACTCAGATATTGTTGCTTCCGCTGACTCGTCTATGATCGAGCTCTTGTATTCGAGCCCTCGAGGCCCCTGGCTTGTAATATGATGCTTGTATGACTTATTTTATTTGTAGAGTTGTGTTGTGATATCTTCCCATGAGTCCCTGATCTTGATCGTACACGTTTGCATGTATGATTAGTGTACGGTTAAATCGGGGGCGTCACAAAGACCACCGAACGGACCACTTGTTGCCTGTCATCGTTGCCACAGAGGCCCCGCCGCTGCAGCTCCGACTTCACCACAACAAACAAACCGAGGTAATCCCACGAGCACGTCAGAGAAGAGCCGAGTACCACTCCAATGCCTCCGGCTTCACTTGCTCCATCATCGTTGCCACAGAAGTCTCAACGCCACACAACCGCCTTTACCACCCACCCTCACCAACCGGTCCCTCTAACCGGATTAAACTCCAAAATCGATGCCCTCGAGAGGAGAATGCCGCCAACGACCGACCTCCTAGTCTAGAGTTTCCCTAGAGCTGTCTCTCGTAGAGGAAGATAGAGCATCCCGTCAACGCCTTCAAGAAGGTTACAGCGACCATGGCCGCCACCGTCAAAGGCTCAAACCAAGGCCAGAAAAGGGTTTTCACCGAGCCCTCATAGTCCTTCGGTCGACAACCAGTCCGGCAGCCCACCTTCCCTCCCTGCATCTCCACGCATCCTCCACCCCGGCAGCCTCATCACCGCATCACGCCGGACCTCACCATCTGCTCGCTAGGCCACCACTCAAGCGACCTCCAAGAGCAGACCCCTATCGCCGCTTGCCGATAACACTCCAACGATAACAGCGCCGGCTCATCGCGCCAAGCCCCTTGCAGACGACCTCACATGCAGCACACCACACCCCAGCCACGGCCAGAGTACATCCCCGAGCACCAACAACATGTTACAAAACTATGAGTGTGCATAGCGAATAGGCAAGCAATACTTGCCAAAGCCAAAAGTTGACAGTGAGCACTAGTGTCAATGTCACGCACAAAATGCCTGCATATTTGATCATATGAAAACTAGCTTATCCGGTAACAAACACACTTGATTGCGAAGCAACGCTGCCTGTCCGCTCTATTCTGTTTGCTCTTTTTTTATGCCGTGTACTGGGTTTTGACACTCAGCAAAATGGGTCCATCAAGTCACGAAACTCTAAGGAGGTAGGGGGCGATTGCCAGGCGATCGCGTTCCTACGCTAGGTGTTGACACCAGATTTTCGCACGGTCAAGAACTTAATTAAAATGACCTCGAATGGAGAAACGGTCTACATCAAAAAGTTCCGTATTGTGGAAATGAACATCTTTGAAGTTCTGTCCATCGCTATCCGATCTCATCTCGAGGGCCGAAACTATACTCAAAGTACTCAGATTTTGTATTCGGAGTAGTATTCGGCCAATTAAGCCTCCAAAATGGCCTCATATGAAAAACCTGTGGCTTCCTCTGCTTTCTAGACTCTGAATACTTGCCTGTAGCTTGAGGTTTCAAGTGTCGCACTAGACTGCCGACCAGAGCTCGGGTGGAGATGCTACCTTCTCATGTTAATGGTGGCTGATAACTCTGATTTCGTTAGCAAGGGGAATACACACTAGACTGCGTGATATTAGATACTCGATCGACCAAGCCGAATCTACTGCATCAGGAAACTTAACTAGCCACAGACCCAACACTTACAGACTAAGCTGCAACGACCCCACTCAGGCTCTGGATCATATACATAGACCCAAACTCACTCGTGCTCTGTATAAGGGTCACATAGTACATCAACGACACTTGCTCCATCTGTATATGTTTGCATAGAACAAAGTCCATGTCTGAACAAACCGTACCTTAGAACAGAGACCCTCGGGATGGTCTTCTTTTAGTAAGTCGAGTGGCGTGCCTCAAAGAGTGATGGCTCATGGTTGACTCGGAGCCGTCCCACTCAACCACCGGCTTGGGACCTTCATGTGACACGGCTGGTAGCGGTCTCAAGCCCCAGCAGTCTCCAACACTGGTGCGGACAGTCTGACCTCGCATTTTTGCTTTAGCTTGTGAATATGATACAACTCGATGTGCTTCAGCTTCCTAAATGTGACACCAGATGCTATCCTTTTAGCATACTTCTTGTCGTCTAGTTCGAAAACATATTCCAGCCTACTTCTTGAGTGTGACACCAGTACTTAACCACACTCCACAAATATTTAGAAACAAGGCATAAATCTCGTGATGCAGTCGAAGCTGAGCTTATTGCTACCAGAGAAGGACGCCATGGCCCTGCAGTACACTGCTCAACCGGGGAGCCTCCAAAGTGACTGTGCTGAGCCGATCAAGGCGTTGCAGGGCACTAGGTACGATCGGTATCATCTCCAATACGTTGTGAAGTATTTCTCCTTGGGTGATGAACGTAGTGCACTGATGAGATTATGAAAATAACCAAAGCTTTGGTAATGTTTATCTATAATGTTGAAATGCACTCGTCAGTTTCGGTGGACCATTTGATCTCTTCAGAATTTGAACAGCCTTGGTGGCAGGCCGGCAAAGACTGAACCTGTTCTTCTTTCTCTTAATGATAGTCTGAAACTGTCAATTTGGAAGGAAACTTAAAGTTGCAGGTCACAATACACATTATCATCACAACAATGCTAATGACCTGAGATTATTCATGCCAGGCGGAGAGCAGTGGCTGGTCCTTCGACATGAGAATTTAGAATTTTATTAATTCAGGATTCGAACAGTCTTCAACAGGAAGAGGGCAAAGCTAGACACTGAACTTGATGTTCAGAAATACTAGTAGGGTATTGAAGATGAAAGATCAAGAGGACCATCGACTTAAAACTGAAACAATAAGAAGCAAGATAAAGAGGACCATCTTGAATCACATTACACATAAGCAGTAAAAAAAGCAACTCGGCCAGAATTAAAGCTAATAACACAAATATTCAAGAAGGACAGAGGATAATCTTTATTCATAAATATCCACCACATTCTCTCTTTATTCAGCGGACTCGGCAACCCATCACGGCCAAGTTATAAACGAAGCCCTTGGATGACCGTTTAGCAACCAAATTCCACACAGGCGGTTGCTGATCCAGGATCCATGAATGAATCTCAATCATGCCACCAGTATAAGTCCTAGGACCTCCAATGACAAGAATCGTTTGACACGCATTGTTCAGGCAATTTTCCAAGAGTGATCCACTTGTTATTCAGCTTGTCATACCTCTTCACATCCTTGTCACTGTAATCAGCTGCATAAAGCTGATTCTTGACTGCAGCAATGAGTGGAGGAGCACCGGCCACTCCATAGAGGCCCTCGGACATGTTGTGGATGACCCTCCAAGACCGCCGCTCCAAGTCATATTCCTCACCACATGCCAACACCTTGTTGTTGTTGGTAACACCACCAATCACATAGAACTTTCCATCCATGAATGTGCCAGAACACAACTTCCTAGCCTTATTCATGCAAGGAAGGGGTGTCCAAGTATGTGTCTCCGAGTCATACATCTCCACGGAGCTCAGTATTCTTCCAAAAGAATCGCTGCCCCCCGCAACATATGCCTTTTCACCGACACTTGTGGATCCGAACAGGCACCGCGGCGAGTTCATCGGATCAGCCCTTGTCCATGAACTGGTTAGGATGCTATATCTGTACATAATGTGCGCCATCCCAAACACCAACAGCTCGGTTCCAACAGCAAGGGACTCCTTGTCAGAGCACATGAAGCATTCGTCTGGTGGTATCTTGGGCACTTGGATCCAGCGCCCACGGTGCGGGTCGTACGCATCCCACTGCAGAGGGTTGCAGGAGAAGTAGAGCCAGTACTCCGCTACACCATTCTCGCGACGCAAGCGGTAGATCTCCCCATTGCGGACTAGCGAACTGAAGTCGCGGTTGAGACACGCCACATAGCCATAGTCTGACCTGGACAGCCGTAGGAGGCATTTGATGAAGAGGCTACGGCCTATCACGCCAATTATATCGATCCAGGAGACGACGTGCTGCTGCCCTCCATGAACCCAGTCGCCGAGACGATGACCAGAAGGCTCATGGCTTCCCATGGGTGCCTGCGGCTTCAACGCGTGCCTTCTCCTGCTCTGCCCACACTATCTGACAAGAGTCAAGAGTTAATAGTTTTGCAAATCGGTAAAATTTCTCCTTTTTAAAGAGTATTTCTACAATATGTTTTCTCCAAAATTCATAGAATTTTGGCATGCGACACAATTCAACCTCTTTGGCATATTTTGACACGACAACCGTTTAGCTCCATTAGAGCATGAATGAAGAGTTGAAAATCAGGTGAAACTGAAGAATCCAAGTCCAATTAAGTTAAGAGACCTTTTACGGTACATCAGATAAATATTGACCATTAATATTAATCGATAATGTGCAGTACTCTCTGCAAAAAGGGCACAATCGAAAGAGTTGCAAAGTAGTATTAGTTCTTATGGCTTTCATCGAGACGGGAATCCAGCGCGATGATTCAGGAAAGATGGACAGAATCCGTACCACCAAGCGTTCCGTCGGTGAGTATTGATTCGAGGAGCAGAGGAGCGGAGCTGGACGGCAAGAAAGGAGCCGTCAACAAGACAAATCTGCCTCTGATGCTCGTCAAGCCTCCCGCGCTGGCCCGCAATGCCTCACGACGCCACAACCAAATGCCGACGAGGAGCCTGGACAAATATGGGCGCTCTAGTACACGCGTCGCTGATCCACCCAGCTGGCTGCTCCTGAAACTTGCATCCCCTGCTCCTGGAGGAAAAGATGGCATGATTGGGTCGGCCGTCGGCCTCTATGTCTCAAAAACTGAAGCAAAAGCCGGCCATGGAAGCATGAGCTAGCTCTCATGTGGATGGCTACGCTAGCTGGAAGTAGGGGGGGTTACTAGTGGGAGATTATGAAGCAGCCGACCAGCCAATGATCCAGTGAGAGGGGGATGGACATGATTGGTGCCCTCGTCGGGAGGAAGACCATTGATAAGAAATTCCATCTTAATATGATTTGACTAAGCTGCCCTATACATCTTACAGTACATCAAATTATTGTGGGCCCTTTATTTTCATCAGTTCAACAGATGAGATGCATCCATGCTACCACATAAACTCAGTAGTATTTTTTGACCGGGAGCAGGACACAGGGGTATTATGGACATCTTTCCCTCCCCGCGACCCCTGTACTCGCGCAGATAAAGCGCACTCGCGCCCGTGGCCTGCAAGAGTAGCGGCAATGCGGCTCCAAGCCTCCATGACGAATCAGTGACTGCCGGTGAGAAACCAACTAATGATACATACTATTTTGCTGCCTATTACTCCCTCCGTCCGGAAATACTTGTCGAAAAAATGGATGTATCTAAACATATTTTAGTTCTAGATACATCCATTTTTATCCATTTCTCTGACAAGTATTTCGAAACAGAGGAAGTACTATGTACGGGGCTCTCATGGTACCGGGCCTGGCCTTTTTTTCACAGGAACCATTACTGTGGAAGAGAGGCCACTATAGGAGCTCCATGACCACCTTACTCGTCACGAGCCAGGAGCCCAGGACATGACGTCATATCTCAGTGACAAGTCGCGATGCTTTGTGTGTACAGCGGGCGTGTTTTGGTACCTTTGTGGCCGTGAGCAGAAACCCATGGGTGGGGTAGCGTGCCACTCGTCGCCGATGAGGAATACAAAGTACGCTAAAAATGTCACATAACACCCAGCCGTACGTCGGCCGGACGACGGCCCGTCCACGAACTCGTGCCGCCACAATTCCATCTGCCACGGTTCATGGAGTCAAGATGGAGGACTGGCGAGAAATATATGACATAGTTCATGAAGTAGGAGCGACGGAGAAGACAAAATTCAGGTGGCGACTGGGAGGCGTAGGTAGCAGCAGCACACGGACACGGGCAGGGAACCGGTAGCCATGCAGGGAAAAGAACGAAACGATGCGGAAATGGACAGGAATGCCCTCATCCATACCGACTAGAAACAACTAAACTGTTCGCCGTTGGCTGTTGGATTCACTTGATACTACCCTTCCTAACCACTAGTATGATGCACCGTAAAAACTCTCTGCCCACCCCAAGCGGTAGTATGATGTACTGTAAAATTTCTCTAAATTAAAGGTGGGCATATAGATTTCCTACTAGCTTGGTTTAGAAGTGAACATGGTAGTAGTAGTGTAGTACTAACCAGATTGGCTGGGACGCTGGGCCTGAATTCGCTCAGAAGACCGCGAGTTGAGTTCTGTCCGTGTGTGGAATCCGCCTGCTAATCACACATAATTTCTCTGTAACCTAGAAGGAGATGCAAGACATGGCTGCTACTAAGGAGTGGAGCAGTCGCAGAACCTGTGCTGGAGATGAAGAGCGTGGAGAGAGTGAGGGATGAGTGGGATGTGTGATAGGGCTGGTTCCTTTTACCAGTGCGCGCACTGCTAGCTTACTTTGCTTCACTTTCTTTTTCCTTCTCTTTTTGCCATACGTTGCAGAGGGGTGCCTGGATGACTGTACTGTACTAGTAAAGACAACCTTTAGCAGAGGGGAGCAACCTCCATATTGGGGGGGCTGTTTTGGAATGCATTCTGAACCCAATCACATTAACGCTACTGAACTTTCAACTCCTTCCTCCCTTGTTTGATGGCGCTACCGCCAAATAATCGTTGAATCAGATTGTTCAAAGGTTATTGAAGCGTGTGCAGCTATGACTACATGGTGAAGGAGGAGCTGGTGCACCTTAATCAATGAAGAGAAGAACCTTGGCCATGGAAGTCGGCAGAACCTGCCATGCTTGATAACAGTAGGCATGAGAGTTACCGTCAGCTCCAGCCACTAGTAGAAAAGGGGGCTATGCTCGATATCATAGTAACTATAAACACCTTTGAAATAAGAAGATAAGATTTCATTATCATTAAACTCACATAGATAGGGAATGTGTTTTTAGGGCTCTCCGAGAAACAAGTAAAATCACAAATTTCACATAGATTGCAAGCATAGCATAGCAAACAATTTATTTGATGCCATCAGAGTCTCCCTTTCTGAGACAAACGGTGACGAACAAAAGGAGAATGCTCATTAAAGATTTTCCATCAACTAAACTAGTTGGGGTTTCAGCACGAGGACAAATGGATCGAAGATGATCCAAGTAGAAAACTTTAAGTGGATCCATAGTTATCTTTATTTTTCTTGTTCATTTGTTTTGAGTCATGACATGAGGGAGAAAAGCAAGCAAACAAGCAAATTGGCAAACAGAAAATATTTTTGTATTTTTGTAAAAACTTTTTAGAAGTGGGGGAGATGAAAACGAGAGGCAAATGGAAAATAATCTAATTGCAAGCAGATGAAGGTTTATGCGTAGGTACTTGATAGTTGTTGATGATGTCTCCCCGATAACGGCGCCAGAAATTCTTCCTACTACTTGTGAGCTGTGTTGGGATGTCGTCAAAGAAGAGAGGATGATGCAGTACAATAGAGGTAAGTATTTCCCTCAGTTGTGAAACCATAGTAATCAATCTAGTAGGAGAAACAAGCAACGACTAGTAAACAACATCTGCACACAACCAACAAATACTTGCAACCCAACGCGAACAAGGGGTAGTCAATCCCTTGATGGTTGTGAGCAAGATTAAATTGTATAGTTTTTGATAGATAGATCGGGCAAAAATACAAAAGAAAATAAATAAAAGAGAATTACAGTGATATATTTGTAGTTTTAATAGATGATAAAAGATAGATCCAGGGGCCATAGTTTTCACTAGACGCTTCTCTCATAAAAATAGCATACGGTGGGTAACAAATTACTATTGGGCAATTGATAGAAAAACAAATAATTATGACGATATTCAAGGCAATGATCATGTATATAGGCATCACCTCCGAGATAAGTAGACCGAAACAATTTTGCATCTACTACTATTAATCCACACATCGGCCGCTATCCAGCATGCATCTAGTGTATTCAGTTAATGTAAGAACGGAGTAACGCCTTAAGCAAGATGACATGATGTAGACAAGATAAACTCACGTACGAATTAAATCCCATCTTTTTACCATTAATAGTAACGATACATGCATGTCATATCCCTTTCTGTCACTGGGATTGAGCACCGCAAGATCGAACCCATCACAAAGCACCTCTTCACATGGCAAGATAAATCAATCTAATTGGCTAGACCAAACCAATAAATCAGAGAAAAAATATGAGGCTATAAAAATCATGCATAAAAGAGTTCAGAGAAAACTCAAATAATATTCATTGATAGATCTGATCATAAATTCACAATCATCGGATCCCGATAAACACACCGCAAAAAGCCATTACATCGAATAGATCTCGAGGAACACCAAGGAGAACATTGTATTGAAGATCTAATAGAGAGAAGAAGCCATCTAGCTACTAACTATGGACCCGTATGTTTGCGGTAAACTACTCACGCAGCATCGAAAGGGCAACAAGGATGACGAAGAGCCCCCTCCGTGATCGGAACCCCCCTCCGGCAGAGTGCCGGAAAAGGCCTCCAGATGGGATCTCGTGGTTCTAGAACTTGCAGTGGTGGAAAAAGTATTTCGTGGACTCCCCTGTTGCTTTCATGATTTTAGAGAATTTATAGAGGCAGAGTTAAGTCAAAGAGAGCCACGTGGGCCCCACAACACACTAGGGTGCGCCTACCCCCTGGGCGCGCCCAGGTGTCTTGTGGGCCCATGGTCCATCATCTGGTCTTCTCCCGAAACTTCTAGTATCTCTTTTGTCTAGAAAAAATCTCCAAAAAGTTTCGTGGCATTTGGACTTTGTTTGGTACTCCCTCCATTTTCGTATACAAGTCCACAAACCCATATTACAGGTACCAAGGTAGAAATTAATGACTACTTAAACCAATGTTGCAAACTAGTCTTTTCTACTCGCTTGACGTATTAATTAATGTGTATTTTTTTCTCTAACGCACAACAAGACAACTCTCTCACTCCTCGTTGGTTGATTAATTCGGTGCATTCAAACCAACCTTTTCACCCCCGCATGCATGCATGGGGTATTAATGCCCTCGGTTGCTAAGTACGAGGCAAACCTCATCAATTATATCTTCATTGGTGTTAGTGGCCTTATATAGTTGCAAATTGTAATTTTGATAGTGGCCTTGTATGTAAAAACGGAGGGAGTACTGATATTCTATGAAACAAAAAACAAGCAAAAAAACAACAACTGGTAGTGGGCACTCGGTTAATAGGTTACTCCGAAAAAATGATATATAATTGCTTGAAAGTGTATATAAATCATTCAAGATTGATAATATAATAGCATGGAAGATACGTTGGAGACGTATCATGTACCATTTTCGTGGAGGTACATGCAAGAATTGGGCGAGGCACATCTGAGGAGGGTCTTCAAAAGGCATGTCGGGAAGGTAGAACTACTCCTCTTGCCAGTTTTCGTTTAGCTCTTTCAGGGTACTGCCGAAGTATGTAGACCCGACTACCTTGCAGACCTCGACCCCGCCACAATTCAAATAGAAAACCTCCTCGAACATGTGAAACTATGCTAAAGTATTTGCACCACAAATCGAAATATGGCTGGCATCCGAGGAAGGCCTCATATAAGTGACCTAATAAGCTATGTGAAGGATCAAGTTGGGTGGCAAGTGGTGGACTGAAGGCCGTAGAAGTGTAACAAACCCCTTAAGGAAGGATGAATTGGAAAGCCGAGGCCCATAAGAAGGAAAGTAATGAAGCATACCCACTCATGGTCCTGAGGCTTGGGCTAGGGATCTTGCATGAAATTCCCGTCGAGGGCAACCAATCCAACGCGGGCAAACGCAATCTCCGACGGAGGCAAATATGCCAATGCGGTGAGCCGATCCAATTGACCTTGAGTCATCGAGCAGCTCTTCCACTCTCCCCCCGAGAAGGCCGGTGGAGTGCAAAGATGAGGCAACTGCGGAATCCATGGCGGCAGGCTCTCTCACACGGTGATGGATTGGGCGATTTCCTTGAGGTAAAGGAAGGGAGAAAAGACCGGACGGGATCAGAGCAAGTAAAGTTATGGGGGATGTAAAATATTTTTGCCTTGCGGTTGCGTCTTTTTACAACATATTCTTGCCATGCAATGATGTGACGCTTGAGTCATGGAGTGGTAAACCCGCATATTTCCTAGGCATCGTGTGGTAAGCTTGAGTGGGGATCGAGGGGGCAGTTAATGGTGCCGCTTGATGTGTCTTGGGGCACGTTAAACTTTTTGATTCGACGTCCCAATGATGGGGTCCTAAGCCGCACGTACACACTACGATGACCCCTGATATGACAACATGTCTGAAGAGGTTGAGGCGGTCAAAGTTGTCAGGTTGGGGTTGCGCCGTCGACCGGACCCGAGTAAGGAAATTGCTTCGCCCTTAAGGCAACAGTGCGCCGCTAGAGATCCTCGAATATGAGGAACTCCTCAAAGACGGTAAAAACTTATGTTAAAGAGTTTAGGAAAGTTTAGAGGGCTCCTCGGATTCCAATGTTTCTTAGTTATTGTGAATATATATTTGAAACAACACACTCGTGCAATTGCCATTAAATAGAAATGATGACCCATCCGTAGCATGTACACATACAATGCTGGGGGAATGCGCACGTCAAGCCTCAACCAACAACTACTCCCATACTACTCTCTCCTTCCAAATTACTCGCGCAGAAATTGATATATCTAGAACTAAAATTCATCTGGATACATCCATACCTGCGACAAGTAATTCGGAATGGAGGGAGTACAAAGAAGGGTTGTGGCGTGTAACGTGTGACTGAGTACAAGGACACGTCATCGCTCCTTTTTTTTGCAGTCAGTCATTTAATTGGCCACAACTAGATATACTAGCTCTGTACGAAAACATAAGACTGGCGTTCCGGCTCCCGGATGAACAGTAACGCAAAAAAATATTAAATGTTTTCAAAAATTCTGAGTTTTTTGTAGATGATTATATAGTGTCGCAAACATCGAAAATGCACTTTGGTGCACGAGCACCATGTAGCTCGATATCCCGAGCGCTTAGTTCCCTCGTGATCTGCATCTCCTGTGTATTCCAAGCCTGTAGACGGTCAATTAATTCCCGAAAGTACTGTATTTTTGGATATGTGCTGTCGGTCGTGGCCCAGCTCATTCATTGCCGTTTCTGTTTGTTTGGTACGATTGCTGCAGGGGGCATGTATCAAAACACGTGTTCACTTAGTACTGATTAACAATCAGCGTATTAGGTCAAGCGTAATTAGGATTTAGCACTAAATATCATTGCAAAGTGACCAAAAGTATCTCGTGTCCGTCACCAAAAAGCAGGATTGCAGAATTAAGAAGGTTGTACATTTTTTGCAGCAGGAACAAGATTGTACTATGACCCGCAAAAAAAACAAGATTGTACTGGATTACAAAATATTCTACAATAGTAATTGCAGATGATGATTAAGTTTATATCATGGACAGAAGTTCTTCCGTGTACAACTAATGATTCATCAAGAGATGCACAATAATATCTCACGTGATGTTTACTAATTTTCCCGGTCTCACGGTATAAGAGAGTTACATTATTGTGCACAAATACATAATTTTTTGCTTTTTAAAATCACCCAAAAAATCAGTTACGGATACCATATGTACGAATCCACAACATGATCAAGGAATTTTGGCTAGGGAATACTTCCGAGAAGATCAACATTATCATTCATGATGATTGTAACCATTTGATTCAATAACGAAATGTTTTTCCCCACAAAAGGAAGTTAAGCTTGATAAAAAAATGGTGAACAGTTACATAAGACGGCCAGGAACAATTGCATTGGCAAGAAAGATTGGCTGAAAAAATGGTTGAACACATACGTGAAGTGAGAGCAAATGCTTTCAGATCAGAGAGAACATTTGATTTGGACAAAATCAGCAGCCATACACAACAGATCCACAAAGAATGACGTGAGGCAGCTGTCGCTGGAGCTCAAACGATCAAACACCAAACATGTCAGGATCTCATGTTCGTCAGCGCTGGTTTTAGCAGCGCTCAGTACGGATGAGAGAGAGAGGGAGGTGACAGTGGTTACCAACTTAACATGGGCCATCACGATCCATGAGGTCGCTTCTGTCCGCGGGCACATGCATCCCAGGCGTATAAAGTGCCACGGCACCGCTGTAAATGGACGTATTCCTTTTGCGTATTGCCAGCCAATATGCCAGAGCATACATCTCAACGCTCTAGCGGAAGTCCCAGATTCCGAGCTACATGGTGCCCGGGCGACAAAACGCTGTACTCCGCAAACACGCATGAAAAATTTCATGCGAAACAGAGCAGCGGTGTTTCTTCGGAAAAATAATAATTTGGGGTAATTTTTGGTGTTCGATTTGTTTTTTCTTGTACAAGACAAAATGTTTAATCTTTTGCCTCAAAATTTGCAGCTGACATTTGGATGTGACTAAGTACACAAAAAAAATTGTCTTGATTTTTTTCCATTTCAAAATTTGTTTTTTGTCCCAGGGAGCCAAATTGACTTTCCGGTTTTCGTAGGCTAAACTAGCCTAAAAACGTCTTATATTTTGATACAGAGGGAGTACGTTGTAGAATGTGAGTACCAAAGAATGATTTACAGCCTCATGCGGTGTTTGTCTACTACTAACTATTTGTGTAACCAACTTGCCTAGGTACCTAGTAGTAATTGATGACATATGGCATCATGGAGAATGGGAGATCATCAGCAAGTCTATTCCACAAAATAATCTGGGCAGTAGAATTGTCATGACAAGCCGTATTGATTCTGTATTAGGAGATGATATAGATTATAACATGCTCTGTGTCAGAATGAATCTTGGATGCAATTTTGAAGGGGAAAGATGGTTCTACGGACCTCATGCGCAAGATTTCACCGCTTGGATGAAGCCTGACATGGTTGGAGAAGGTTTTGACAGTGACCATCCTATTGTGCACATGTGTTGTTGTCTGCCGTTAGCACTACTTTGGATGTTTTCAGCAATGGCAATTGTCAGAGAGCAACAAGAACAACTAGGGGTACATGTAAAGGCACGTGATGTGCAAGACATGATTGAGAAGCAAGTTAAGAAAAGTGGAATTCAGAACACTCCAGGGTTCGAACCATTGGTAGAGAGCTTGCAGCTTAGCTACGATTATCTTCCTCACCATATGTTGAAGACTTGCTTGTTGTACTGCAGTATATACCCTCAGAATTACCGTTTTGACATGAATGATTTGGTCATGAGATGGGTCGCTGAAGGATTTACATATAAAGAGGATACAGGAAAATGTTACTTCGAAGAGCTTTGCAACAGGGGATTTATGCTGCATGTGGATGGTCCATTGGACATGTCCTACTACCAAATGAATCCGATGATACGAAATTTCCTTAGATGGAAATTACGTGAAGATAATTTCTTTACTTGCAGTTCCGACATCACATTGGCATATTCCTGTAAAATACATTGTCTATGTATAGACGATTATCCAATTGATGATGGTGCAGCTGAGGGAGTGGATCCCTTGTTAGGGTTGGATTGGTCTCAGATTCGATCTCTTGTTGTTTTTGAAGGTGCCAAGGGATATATCCCTTTTGAGAAGTTGAAACATGTGCGAGTGTTGGATCTTCAATATCATAAGCAGTATCTTGAATTCAAAAAGGTTCGTCAGGATTATCATTGTGTGAATTTTGAATTCGGAAAGGCTCTGGGGAATCATCATGTGAAAGATATATGTGGACTTGTCCGCCTGAGGCAACTATTCGGCCTAGATGGGACGGGAATTACTGTGATACCACCAGAAATAGTGAGTCTGCAGTATTTGGAAACTTTACAGATAAGATTCACATGGATCACAAAGTTACCCAGCGAGATTGGGGACCTCCAGCAATTGAAGATTCTAGACGTGAGTCACAAACTAAAAAACTGGCAGAGCTGCCTAGGGAGATAGGGGATCTGCGGCATTTAGAGACTCTGGAACTGAGCTATAGCAGGCCTAGAAGGCTGCCTGGTGAGATCGGGAACCTCCATAATTTGGATAGTCTGAACCTCGAGTACACCGAACTCAAAGAGCTGCGTCGCCAGATTGGGAAGTTGCAACATTTGAAAACACTAGAGATGTGTGGTGCAGTGTTCACAAGGCTACCCACTGAGATCGGGGATCTACAACATTTAGAGACCCTGGACCTGAGTTACAACAGAGGGCTCAAAAAGTTGCCTCGTGAGATCGGGAACCTCCAGAATTTGAAGTTGCTGCTCTTGCTTGGTAGAGGGGACGTGACGATACCAAGGGAAATCAGAAGGCTAAAGAATCTGGAGATTTTGAAACTAGACTCCAATACCATCGGTGCACTACCCTGGGAAGCTAGTCAGCTTTCGAAATTGAAAGGAGTGCCTGGGTTCGTTCGGCAAGCCTGGAACAAGAGTGATATTGTGTCTGAGTTAGCCGGGGAGATCATGTCAGTTCAAATGGTGCGTTGTCTTCGCGATAGATCAAAGATCACTTCAACGACCTTAGCAGCTTGGATATCAGGATCTGCAAACTAGAGGAGGAGCGGTATCTCAAGATTCTGCGGGAGATGCCCAACCTGGACAAACTCACACTAAGGCTCGAAGTCGTCCCAAGAAAGCCTATAGCTATCAGCGGTGAAGGATTCCCGAGGCTCAGTCAACTCTGTGTTGACAGCCGCTGTGTGCCATGGTTTACCTTCTAGGAAGGAGCCATGCCGGACCTGTATCAACTCAGCTTCGAGTTCTACGGTGGCCCACCTGCAAATAAAGGCCCACTGTGTCTGGGTATCAAGCACCTCCGAGACGTGGTGAGGAAAGAAGCCTAGGAGCATCCCAACCAGATGATGTTTGATGTCCCTGTCCGCGAGGAGGAGTGGTTTCCAGCGAACAAGAGCACACAGGTTCCAGAAGCTAGCAGCAGTGGGGCGGGGGAGATCAACAAGGAGCGTGATTGATTTCCTGCCGAGTATTGTACTGGTGGCTGGCTTCTGACTTGTAATCAATCTTTCTTTTTTTACCAACAGACCGACCACTAACGCACTTGCTTGTACCGACCGTCGTCTTAATTTGCAGGTTATTCCGTCCGTCGTTACTACTTGATGAATCTACAAGCATCTTCAACCATGACTATTATATTCTTCTTCAGGCTTCCTTCCTTCAAATCTCGCATCCCAGCCCAAACGCCGGCCCGTTACTCCATTTTCATTTCATTCAAAATAAGCAGGGCAAGTGTGTCTGCCTGCACTGTACAACATGTAGTATCGTCATGTACTGATACAATCCAAGGGTGGGACCGAAACAATCTATTAGTATGCTTTATAAGTGTGCAGCACTTGCTACCAAAACTCTCTTGTGTAATCCAAGTTCAGCTTATTGTGTGTATCTCTTGTCACATAAGTATATACTATCCGATCATTAGCAGGTTCTCCGAATGTACCAACATTTTATGTTTTCAACTCAGCATCTGATTAATAATGGTAACGGATGTGCAGGAAGTAACGATTAATCAGCAACCGCAAGGACTATATATACCAGCCTCTGTTTTTGGAAACACATCACCAGAGAACCTTGCTTGGAAGTGTTATCACGAACCGTGCTTCTGCAATCTGTTCTGGAAAGCCAACTATCAAAGCCTCATTTATCCCGAGAAGTAAATCCTGTATGATCGAAGTGGCAAGATCTGACATGGCCAATGCAGCTGAGTCTTTGACGACTGGGACCAGCCCCTCATTTATCCCGAAAGCAAGGGTCAGCTTTGCAACAACATTTTCCACACGCGCTGCAGAATACAAATAGTAAAACATTTCCTTTTTGAAAAGAAGGATGACCCCCGGCCTCTGCATTTGCGCAGCCTGCCAAACCAAAGGCTCAGATTGGTAAACCAAATTTGAAGAATCATAAGGCAGAAGGAATCCTTTAGCAGAAAATTCAGACTTCCAGAGGAAGCATGGGCAGAAAGTAATGTGCTTGTTTCCGAATTTATGCATTCAGGATCCGTACAATCCTCAACAGGAATGTTAATCCTTTGACGATGACGCTGTTACTTAGGTCTGTCTTCCGAACCAAGGTCCTGAATTGCAAACTCTATTGAGCTCCAGCGGCATAGGCTGAACTTCCTCTGGTTTCCTCTGTTTTTCTGAACTCTGAATATTTGCATGAGGTTAGCTACCTCTGCTTTTGCTCTGTTTTCTAAAATCTGAATACTTGCATGTAGGTTCAGGTTTCGGGTGTCAGGTCGACCAGACGTGGGGCCTGACAAACAATCTTCCACCTTCCGACCATAGGACAGACACGCAGAGATGCTGTGCCTGCCTCCTCACATGGCCACGCCAATGGCGGCAGATGATCAACGGCATCAGGAAACTTAGCTAGCTAGATAAAGACCCAACACTTTTTTTTCAACAGTACGCCAATGGCGTAGCATATCTTTATAGAATACAGACCCAACACTTAATGGCAGCACCATATATCGTCTTCCGGACAATCACAAATTACCATATAATTACAAAGCAATCATCATAGCAATAATAATATTTCCTGTTTCATCAGTCAAACACAAAGCTCAGTTTATATATGGTTCAACAACCACACGCAGCACACGCCACGCAAGGCTGGGCCCAGCCTTTTTATTTCTCCTACAAACCAATGCAAACCATCCGGCGTTTCTCACAAAAAAAATGCAAACCATCCGGCTTGACGGTGAACCTATTGAACATATAAACCCTGAAGAACTCATAGGCACAACGAAGCCAGCCACGTCGCCTTTAAATTGCTGCTGCCACCGCCTGTAATTTTCGTTCCCCGCCGAGGGCATCTTAATAATTTCACATACGAACACGTACAGAGTATAAAAGTCACCCTCTGCGATGGAGAAACCCTGGCCGTCGCCTGCCCCCGCGCGAGAGCGACCTAACCCGTGTCCCCCCCCCCCCCCCGCCTCCTCTCCTGCCGCCGCCACCTCCTCCCCGTGACCCCCGCCTCCTCCCCTGCCGCCGCCGCCTCCTGGGCCTCGCCCTCACCCTCTCCCCGCGACCCCCGCCTCCTCCCCTGATGTCGCATCCAGGGCCTCGCCCCCAGTCCTCCTTCTCCGCCATCACCGATTCGGCGGAGCTCGTGGTCGACCGGCAGTGAGCATGGCCTCGATCTGGAGAAGGAGAGGCCAGGAGTGTGGCCTCGATCTGGAGAAGGGGAGCAACCTCGCAAATCTTCAGCCCTCTCAGTTAGGTACGTTCCTCCTTTGCATTTCTTTGTTCTTAATTAGCCCATTTTTGCTATGATTCTTGGATGTGCCGTCGAATATGAACATGAGCATTTAATTATGCGCACGTTGTAAAATATACTCATGGCCCTTGAAACAACTAACTATTTCAGGAGGACATTCAACTCATGGCAGATATGGGATGCCTACAAATTCTCAATTGCATGGTCGCGGATTATCCCAAGTATGCATTATCAGTACAAATTTTGTGCGCCCCTTCATAATTTGACTGATAGACAGGGTTGTCCAATTATGGAGAACTAAATCAACATATATATCAACACACTAATAGTAATAGCCTTGTGTGTTTTCCTTGATGTCCAAATGGCACCGGTGAGGTCAACCAGGCAGGCATCGACCACTACAACAAGGTCGTCATTGATGCACTCCTAGCAAAAGGTGAACTTTTGTACACTAAAGATCAAAACATTGTTGACCAGTGTTGAAGTATTATTGAAAATAACTGTTGAATCCAAATTAGTTATGAGCTCACTAACAATGTGAACTAGAATTATCATTTTTCCAGGGATTGAGCCATATGTTACCCTCTACCACTGGGACCTTTCCCAGGCCCTGGAAGAAAAGTACAGTGGGCTGCTTGACAGGCAGATAATGTATGTACCGTAGGCACCTTGATCTGGAGCAACTTTTCTTGGGTCCTGCAATGGTGGTTAGACAACCAAAACATGCAAATTATAGATGCAGCGACGACTGCGCGACGTATGCAGAGACGTGTTTCAAGGCGTCTGGGGACAGGGTGAAGCATTGGATCACCTTCAACGAGCCACACACTATGGCGGTGCAGGGCTACGACAGTGGGATCCACGCGTCGGGTCGCTGCTTTGTGCTCCGCCACCTCTACTGCAAACAAGGGAGCTCCGGCACCAAGCCCTACATTGTCACTCACAACATGATCGTCGCTCATGCCACGGTTTCAGACATCTACAGGAAGAAGTACAAGGTCGGTCGGAAGTCGGAACATCCTATATATTGGTTTAGTTCAGGTTTTGCTCCTTGAAAATTGATGTGGTTTTCCCTTGGGCCTAAAGTTGCAATATAGTTTGAAATGAACAATAAACGATTGAGTTTCTGTGCATTAATATTATGCAGGCAGAGCAGAATGCAGGGGTGGGGATGTTGTTGGATGTGATATGGTACGAGCCTGTCTCAAACTCCACAGCTGATGTTGAGTCTGCTAAGACAGCACAAGAGTTCCAATTGGGATGGTCTGTGAGCCTCACTCACTAACTCCATTGACTGTTTTCTACTAATTAATCTAATCATGGATGGATTGCCAACAACAGAATTACAGAATTAGCCTGGCAGTTTTGTATATTATTTGATTACAGTGACAATAAACAAGTTTGCTTTGTCTACCATCATGGAATAATAATTCATTCTTTAATCTTATGTGTTCCTCGTGAATTAACTATTTGAGTTGGCGTTTATGCCATTTCTGATATGACATCATTTTCTTAATTTCTTAGAAGATAATGGTTCTTCTTCTCCTATTTGATGTTGTCGTCAGGGAGTCAGATTACCCAGATAATCCATTCATGACATCTTCTTGCGTTCATGGAAGAGTTGGTACTTTTTCCCCTTTCTCTACAATACTTGGCTACTATCTGCAGTTTTTTGTATCAACCAAGGGATTGAGTGAAACTCTCCTGTGTTTTAGACTTTAGACTTTAGTGGTAACTGACTTTTCATGTTAATTGCAAATCAGATGGTAATATACTAATGTAAATAGTGACTGTTGATTTAAGTAGTGACCATTGCTAATTAGTTTCAGAGTTGGCTGTTGATGTGAAGTGACTCATTTTTAATACTGTTGACTATTTTAGATTCAATACTGTTTCGGAGTTTTCACCGGCTGACTGTTTCAGAGTTGGTTCTTATCAAATTAATTATCAGATAGCGAATGTTGATGTCAATAGTGGCTGACTGAGTGTACCTCCTAATATGTTAATTGGTAAAAAAGTACTATAGTAATGTTAATTCCGTATATATATTTTTTGGCTTTATGAATCTGAACAAATGTATACGCTTTGTTGAACATGCAATTTTTGAACCATTGTTATGTACTAAAAAATGTCTGTTCTATGTAATGTAATGTAGTTTCTTTAGCTTCTGGGTTTGCACAGGGAGACATACTATTAAGGTGATGCTATTGACCGGAACAACACAACCATCATCATACTATGTTACATATTCAGATCACCAAAGTTCTGCTCCCAAAGATTAGTTTTAGTGCACTTTAACTCAATTATTGTCGATACTTGATACCCATCACAGAAAGCACTAGGTAGCATCTGATTAATTTTTATTCAGGAAATTAAATCCAATCGTTACGCATCAATTTATTCCCAATGTTATGAATGCCTATCTTTATAGATATCCTCCTGGCCCGTTTCCTGCTTTACTGAGTACTCATATGCCATTGGTTCATATCCATGTTTGTAAGGCGTCAGTGCTCCATTATCACGGCTTTCTTCAGTTAAATGTGGTTCTAATTCTGGATTCTGCTTGTTGACTACCATCATTTTTGTCAAGCCGGGCACATGTAACTGTCGATTCAAGAGCATGGGTGGCGTGGTTTTACTGTGGGTGTTGAGGAGCGGGGGAGGGTGAGGAGGACGAAGGTGGGGGAAGGAGCAGTGAGTCAGGTGATTGGTTAGGGCCACCGGTCGAGGGGGAGGGGAGGACGGCCACTGCTCGCCACCTCCCTGCCTCGTTTGCTGCATTGTCGCCCTCCTATCCACTGCTCTTTGTCCTCCGCGACACAGCTCCGGCCACAGTAGCTTGTTGCCTCCTGCTTCATTCCTTGCATGCTAACCACTGCCTCACCAGATTGGTGTTGAACATAATAAGGTATAAGGCCATCCATACTCATTTTCCTTCTTTGTATTTTTTCTTATTCACTGGTCATGATTGGTTTGAGTAACATCATTTTGTAAATTATATGTAAATGTTAGAACCAGCGCCGATTTTTTAGTCATAAGGTAGTGTTGTGGTGAGCTGAGGATAGTACACATCTCATGATGCACTCTCAAATTCGATCAGTAATTTAGTCAAAGTAATAAATAGAACATGAACTACCATAATATAGTTACATTGTTATGTTGAAAATAGCCAAGTTCTTGCTGGGTAGAGCATGAACTACTAGGGGACGGTGCCTGTCGGGTGTTGCGGAGGGATTTCTTCTGGAGCTCGGCGTGGTGCCCTTTTGTGATTTGTTTTCTTTTGTGCTGCTTGAAGTGGTACTCTAACATTTAACTTTGTTATGAAATTACAAGTTAGTTACTTTTAAGTCAAGTATACATATTAACTGAAGCACATCTGAATGTTATTTTATCTTACTTGGCATAATAGTGGCGGTGGTTCTGAAGCCTACCCAAACATGAATCAGTATGGTAATTCTAACAAGTGGTGCTCTAATATTCACTTATTTAGTTGTGTTCTGGAATGGCCTCTTTCTGCTTCCTATTGTAAGCTTTCGTTTGTTTCAATTGTCTACTGTTTTCTTCCTTCTGTATTTTTTTCTTTCTTTGGTGCTGGCGGCCAAATCCAGAGGCTAATTTGTTTCCTTTCAAGGAGGAAGTAATATATGAGTTTTCTTTTCACTTCCTTGCTATTGCTTAAATACAATCTCTTGTTTATCAACAAAAGAATCAACTGAGATTTGCTTTTGTTCTGCAAATGGGATTCCAATCAAATTTCAGTTTAACATTTTATAGACCGACATTTTTCCTCAAAATATTCTTGGCTACTTTGGTGGTAAGTATACTGAAGGTAGTATTCCATTGTCACTGACATTTTATAGTTAAATGTATTTCTAATTAAGTTTCTACAGAAATATGGTTGTCGAGTAGCATCATTGATTTATTATAAGGTACTTATTGTTGTTAGTGTCCCTTTCTGCATGCTGATGGGATAGTCAATTGGGTTCATCATGATGGATGTTTACGGTACCATAATTGTTGGATGCCCTTTTTTATCAAGAGGTTATAAATTCTGTCAAACCCATGTCTTTACGTGATTTTCTAACATGGAAGTAGTCACTTCCTGGATATCGGAGTATGTACATAGAACTGAACCGTTTATCGCCTCATGTTTTGCTACAGAAAAATCAAGCATGAGACATGTGTTAGGATGATGGATTTCATATTAAAAAGAAGGATGCAACATATGAGCACTTGGAATGCAGTAGACATATGTTTATAGTAGTGTAATTGCAGGATTCCTGATTTGTGGTGCATAGACCACCTGGATTAGTTAGTTTTTGTAGTTCCTGTACTTTATTTCTTACTACATTTTTCTGGGTCGTTTCAAAATTTGTGCTCTACACAGAATCTTAAGAAGTTTGGTATGCACACAGGTCCTAATAATAATGAGCTGTTTAGTGCAATGCATGTGGGCTGGTTACTTCTTTTATTTTCTTTTTTTACGTTGTATGTTCTTGGAGGTCCCCTTTTCTCTCTTCTGTTGATCAAGTTTTCTTCTTCTTTCTTCTGCTTATCAGGGTTTCTTCCTTTCCTTTTTTCTGTAAATTGAATTTATTGTGTGACCTATGTATTGTCATTATTCTTGCTTCATTGATCGTGTTTATAATCTGGGTTTTGCCCGACGTTGTGTTTTCGTTTGCCTCATGCCATTCATATTTTGTGGTTGCGTGTGTATCATGGTGTGCTTTGCCTGCTTTTTCATGCTTTTATGAATTGACCATGGTCTGTTCTTGTTGGGGTAAAGCCTGAACTGCCGGGTACACTTTGTTTATTGTCCTTATTCTGGTTCTATCAGTGGAGATCCTTGTTTTCAAATAGCAGGGATAGAGGGACAGAAAAGATATATTTGTCGCGGCGCTGCAAGTGTTGCCCCCCTCCTCCCCAAGGGCAAGGTGAAGAAAGGTGCCTATGTGGTTTTTCTGCAGCTCGCAGCGAGGATTGCTGTGTTCAACCTGCACTAGAATGCCAAGAAGTCCTTCTCGGAGACGTAAGCCACGGCGCATGTTTCTGCCATGATTTCCTTCGGTTGGATTTCATGGATTTAGGTGTTGAAAAATTATGGGTTGTGGATGCAGGATTAAGGACATGTACCTGCACTACAACGAGAGATCTGGGCTGCTTCTTTGTGGCTTCCAAACTTGAAATGTTTGTTTTGAAGTTAGTTTAGTTTTTTGTTGTGGATTCACAGCTTCTCACATGTACCATCCTCTTAGACCTTTAGATTTTCAAAGAAACTAAATGAAGATAAGGTGGTATGGTCTCAATAGTACAACTTAAAGCCTTCCATGCTTTATATTTTCTCTAAAATTTGCTCTTGAAGAATCATGTATCTATATTAGATCCGGTGAGAAAAGGCGGCTTCCAAGCAGAGGATGTGGTAGTGTTGGCCACAATTGGTTTTTGACTTGAGTGTCTAAATATTCTCATAATACATGGTTCCCTCTCGGCCTTTGCGCCATTGGCGCAACAAGTCATCTAGTTGAACATATAAAGGATAAGCTAGTGCGGCTAACTAGCGGCACCAGCCACGTCTCCTTTTATTAGCGAGAACGGAAACGCGAGCGAGAAAAGGGAGCGAGCGAAGGGAAACGAGCCAGCGTCCCCCTCCCCCTCCTCCCAAACGAGCCCGTGTTCCCCTCCCCCTCCTCCTACCTCAAGAACCCTAGCCGCCGCCTCCTCCTCCTCCCTCCCAACGCAGCCGCCTCCACACTCCCCCCCCCCCGCCCCCGCCGCATCTCATCCGCCCGGGGTGCGGAGGCGAGCTTCACGGCGCCGATGGCGCCGGCTCGAGGCGGGGGAGCGGTCGATGCGGGGTCGGTTGGATCGAGGCGTGGGAGCGGCGGATGCGGCGGCGGAGGCGACCTATGAAGAGGCGAGAGAAGCGGTGGTGGCGACGTCGAGCTACGAAGAGGGGCCGCTCGGGTGCTAGACCACGGAGGCGGGAGCGGCTGCTTCGGGCCCCGATCTGAGAGGGTACGAGGCAGGGAAGGACGGCATCGTCGCCGTCACAGATCTTCCTTCAGTCCCTTTCATTCCCTCTCCGGTTCATCCTCTTCCCATCCCTCGTATTAGGTAAGTTCTATTAGGATCCGGTGCCACCGTGCGCCATGATTTCAGATTGGCCTGCCTGCTACCCCAAATGGATGCGCCACCCAGTCAGACGAGTGATGGCAGAATATGCTTTTGTAGAACTGCATATCTATTTGTTATGAATCTAGAGTCTCAAAGCCAATAAGTTGCTAAATCATTGACTGGCTGTTTCCATGTTTGTATTATGCGCTTCTCACTCGGCGAGGGGAGCATTAGGCCTCCTATGGTCTAGATTTCTCCAAATGTTTAGGCTTTAGGAAAATTGTGTACGCATGTCTTACAACCTAGATATTGCTCCTCTAGATATACTCTATTGTTTTTGTTCACATAATTCTAATGAGTATTTAAACTTCTTCAAGCATATTGGACTTTTGAATCTATGTAGCCAGCTCTTTGGAATTTATCTAAACAAGTATTTTTCGTAATGATATGTATTTGCAAGCTTACTTCTAAGTTTTTTCTATTGTTGGGTACATATAGATAATTTCGTTGGGTATCTACAAAGTACATATAGATAATTTTCGACCATTTGTGACTGAAAGATTTTTGTCATAAGAAAATTAACTCTATCGAGCAGTGCTCGTTGTCAAGGAAATGACGGGAAATTGCTGAGCCTTATTGATTGGAAGAGGAATGCTAATCCTACAAATAGATCTATAATGAATTAAACTTGAGAACAATCAACAAATAATAAACAGTCCCAAATTTGTAGATGTTGTTTGATTCAAATACCGATTTAAGCATTTGGCGCATCTAAAATTCGTCAAAAAGGATGCGTGATATTCTGCCTAATCACTTAGTGTATTGTTTGGTAATCAGGTTATCCTGGACCTCTTTGGGGACAACATAGCCTTATTGATTGGAAGAGGAATGCTAGTCATACAAATAGATCTATAATGAATTAGACTTGAGAACAATCAACAAATAATAAACAGTCCCAAATTTGTAGATGTTGTTTGATTCAAATACCGATTTAAGCATTTGGCGCATCTAAAATTCATCAGAAAGGATGCGTGATTTTCTGCCTAATCACTTAGTGTATTGTTTGGTAATCAGGTTATCCTGGACCTCTTTGGGGACAACATCACCAAGGTTTCTTCTTATTGCACTGCAAGTTAAAAAAAGTCAGTGACTAATGACTCTTCTTATCTCTCTGTTCACCCATGTGCTTAGCTACAAAAATTCTAAAAAGATGCTCCTAATGAGGGGTGGCGGATGTGCGTCCTCTAGGGCCCCCTTCGGCCAGAGAATGAGGGGAGGAGCGGTTGCCGACGAGCGAGGTGGCTCTGTTTGGACCGGCCATGGTGTTGGCTGTTGACTCCCACCGGTCTTGTCTCCCCCAACCCTTCCATGGAGCTTGCTTAGCCACCGGCCGGCATCTTCTTTTTGCTCATAGCACCAAGGTAGGCAAAATTCTTTCTTTTTCCCATGATGTGATTTCTTTTGCTTGGATGGATTACAACTGGTTGGAGTAGCGGATGTGTGAAGTTTTGCCTGTAATCTAAATTCTGTATTTTATCTAGCTAAGTTAAGCAAAAGCTTGTTTTTTACAACGACTGAAGCAAAATCATTCTCTTGCAGGCCATGTAGCTTACTTTTTAACTGTTATTGCTAGTTGGAGCCATTACTATTGGCTATTTATACATAAGATGGAAGGTGAATTGAGATTTTTGTGAGGGGGATTGGATTTCATCCAGATGGCCTGCTTCTTGTGATGAGACTGATACTAATGAACTAATGAAGACATGAAGGTTGCATCTTATCCCCATTTCCCTTTCTACATTTGCCATTTAGTCGATTAACATACATTGTACTATTTTCCTTTCTACAGTTGCCATTTAGTTGATTAACATAGATTGTATTATTTTCGGTTAAGAACACTATGGGTCAATGAATGTGGAATTAGCTACTTTTTATATCCCTGGACCATATATATTACATGCATCAGTACTTGATGCTTCTCTGATATGCTTTTGCTTTTTATTGTTATACATTCATCAGTACTTCATGCATGTCTGATATGCTTTTGCTTTTTATTGTTACCCTTAATTACTACTTTTCTATGAACCCAACGTTTAGGTTGCAGGCTCAACTGCATATCTATATTCTCTGTATGAATTTTTTAGCTAGCTTTGAAGCGATTGTGGTGATCAAGGCTCTAATATGTATTCTTTATTTGCATGAATGTTGTGTGCATATAGGTACTTGCAATGGAATCTTTTTCTCATACACGAGAAGTACTTTGAAAACAGATTTTAAAAATTGATATAATTTTACAACTGTGCAGATAGCTGACAAGGCAACAATGCTATTGTTCAAATGTAGTCGAGCCGGGCTTTTGGTGTTTTCGGTGTTATTGTTCAAATTTTGCTTTCTTAGATTCATTCCAACCAAAAGATTTGGTAATATTTTTTTTTCTGGAAACATGGATACACTTGTTGGTGTTGTATACTGGGATCTGTAAGTATTGTCATAGGAATTTTTTTATCCTAAGGATTCACACAGATTGGAGGGGAATTAGTATCTACTCCCTCCGTTCCAAAATAGATGACCCAACTTCATACTAACTTTGTACTAAAGTTAGTATAAAGTTGAGTCATCTATTTTGGAACGGAGGGAGTAGATACTAGTACAAAGTTAGTATGAAGTTGGTGTTGGGGAACGTAGGAGAAATTCAAAATTTTCCTACGTGTCACCAAGATCTATCTATGGAGAGACCAGCAACGAGGGGAAGGAGAGTGCATCTACATACCCTTGTAGATCGCTAAGCGGAAGCGTTCAAGTGAACGGGGTTGATGGAGTCGTACTCGTCGTGATTCAAATCACCGATGATCAAGTGCCGAACGCACGGCACCTCCGCGTTCAACACACGTGCAGCCCGGTGACGTCTCCCACGCCTTGATCCAGCAAGGAGAGAGGGAGAGGTTGAGGAAGACTCCATCCAGCAGCAGCACAACGGCGTGCTGGTGATGGAGGAGCGTGGCAATCCTGCAGGGCTTCGCCAAGCACCACAGAAGAGGAGGGGGAGAGAGAGATGCAGGGCTGCACCAACGAGAGATGGAATCGCGTGTTGTGGGCTGCCCAATGCCTCAATATATATAGGGAAGGGGAGGGGCTGCGCCCCCTCTAGGGTTCCCACCCCTAGGGGGGTGGCAGCCCTAGATGGGGAACAAGGGTTGCGGCCAAGAGGGGATGGGAGAAGGAGGCGCACCAATATGGGCCCTAAGGCCCATATCCCATTAGGGTTTGCCCCTTTCCCACCTCTTAGGCGCCATGGGCTCTTGTGGGAGGCGCACCAGCCCACTAAGGGGCTGGTCCCTCACCACTCTTGGCCCACGCAACCTTCTGGGGTTGGTGGCCCCACTTGGTGGACCCCCGGGACCCTCCCGGTGGTCCCGGTACGTTACCGATAAACCCCGAAACTCTTCCGGTGACCAAAACAGGACTTCCCATATATAAATCTTTACCTCCGGACCATTCCGGAACTCCTCATGACGTCCGGAATCTCATCCGGGACTCCGAACAACATTCGGTAACCACATACAAACTTCCTTTACAACCCTAGCATCATCGAACCTTAAGTGTGTAGACCCTACGGGTTCGGGAGACATGCAGACATGACCGAGACGTTCTCCGGTCAATAACCAACAGCGGGATCTGGATACCCATGTTGGCTCCCACATGTTCCACGATGATCTCATCGGATGAACCACGATGTCAAGGACTTAATCAATCCCGTATACAATTCCCTTTGTCTAGCGGTATTGAACTTGCCCGAGATTCGATCGTCGGTATCTTGATACCTTGTTCAATCTCGTTACCGGCAAGTCTCTTTACTCGTTCCGTAACACATCATCCCGTGATCAACTCCTTGATCACATTGTGCACATTATGATGATGTCCTACCGAGTGGGCCCAGAGATACCTCTCCGTTTACACGGAGTGACAAATCCCAGTCTCGATTCGTGCCAACCCAACAGACACTTTCAGAGATACCCGTAGTGTACCTTTATAGCCACCCAGTTACATTGTGACATTTGGCACACCCAAAGCACTCCTACGGTATCCGGGAGTTGCACAATCTCATGGTCTAAGGAAATGATACTTGACATTAGCAAAGCTTTAGCATACGAACTACACGATCTAGTGCTATGCTTAGGATTGGGTCTTGTCCATCACATCATTCTCCAAATGATGTGATCCCGTTATCAATGACATCCAATGTCCATGGTCAGGAAACCGTAACCATCTATTGATCAACGAGCTAGTCAACTAGAGGCTTACTAGGGACACGGTGTTGTCTATGTATCCACACATGTATCTGAGTTTCCTATCAATACAATTATAGCATGGATAATAAACGATCATCATGAACAAGGAAATATAATAATAATCAATTTATTATTGCCTCTAGGGCATATTTCCAACAGTTGGGTCATCCATTTTGGAACAGAGGGAGTAACATCTTGTTAAATGTACACAAACTGGTATATCTTCATGGCTTTTAAGGTATATAATTGTAGATGATAATTTATGCTTTGATAAAGTAATATCTTACTTCTTGGTGCTAGGATAAAATAGTATAGTTTGCTGAAAATATGTTCATACTTTATATCACAGAAGTACAAACTGACAATCAGCCTAGGTGAAGTTAAAAGAAGCAAAAGTATTGTGTATAATCATTAGATTTGTTAAGGTGAATCAGATTTATTTTTGCTGTTGTACGTAGAATGCAGTTTATTTTAATTCATGTTGTTGCGTTTAGCCCTACATGTCGATGGGTGTGGCCGCTCCCTTGTTAGTTTGTTGCTCGATTTGGTTTGGTCCAAGGTAGGTTGTGTGTTGTCTACGTCTGTATATTCATTGCCTGGATAAGAAGATTTTGCAGGTTTTTCTCTGGTTTGGTTGCTTCTGCTCTAAGTGCAGGTTCCTACGATTTCTAGACAGTGTATTGGTTCTAAGGATTGCTCAGTTAGTTTAAAAGTGCTTTGATTTCCTTCTTGTCTTCACACACAGACCTTGAAGATGGCTAGGTTTGCATGGGCATGGAGTTTGGTACACCTGGCCTCTATTTAGATTTGTTAATAAATTCAGTTTATCACGAACACCATAAATGTGTTATCAGCTTACTATCTTGGCACATGAGCTATTTTTCAGTCAATGCGTGTCGAGTCCACTTCGAACTGAATATGTAGTGTTTTGTTTGAAACTGAGTAACTGTGGTTGAAATTTAGATTCATTTGGACGAGCTACCCCAAGTATCATCAATTCATGATGGCTAATTTGTTTTGGTTCTTGATGAATCGGCCATGGTCCTGATTTAAGAGTTTTTATGTTATTTCTCAGCCTATTTGAGCTATTATTGTTTCTGTTTAAAACACACAATTGTAGATGCCCTTTTTGATTCATAAAATGGTCTTCATGTCTGTGGTTTGGTTAAACATTTTCTCAGCATATCTCTATTCATCAGTCTTAACTCGCATAACATCGAATATAGTTTGTCTGATCTAGACTAAATGTTGGTTGTTGCTATGTTTTGTGTGCAGTCTATTTCTCTTCTATCTTGGTCATTAAAGATGTGACAAGATAGAAATTTCAAAAGGTTTGATAATCTAGAATGCTCATATGGAGTTATTTGAACCAGTTCTTTTAGTAGCTGCTGAGACCAGATATATCAGAAAATTTTAAAATATACCAACAGTAGGGTTGACCAATAATGCTGAATTGATTCAGTCTTCAGGCCTTATGCACAATTTCCACAATGTTAAGATAATATATGCTTTGATGCTCCTGTGCACTGCTTTAATGCTTCTGCTTGTTTGTCTGAATCTTGTTGTTGTTCCTTAATTTCTTGTCCCCTATTGTTGCCCATGAGGGGGAGTCGGATCCATCATGGATAACCATCCCTGATGAGCTTTTAATACATACTGATGGTGAAAAAATTGATGCCATTTTTTTGAGAAACTTGACAGTAGGGGGAAAACCCCTACTGTATATTCATATATCTATATAAATGGGGTGTTTACATAGACATATCAGCCGTATTACAAAGAGCACCTTTTCACCTAGTGTGCATGTCGGGGAAGATGGCTGACCCACGAGCACCTATGGGACTGCGGCTGACCGAAGCCCCTTTTTGGTTCGGCGGGGGCGAGGGTTGCGCAAAGAGCAGATCGAGGCGAGGCACGCGAGCAGTTTTACCCAGGTTCGGGCCGCACGGATGCATAAAACCCTACTCCTGCTTTGTGGATTGTATTGAGTTCTTGCTCGGGAGCGCGGAGTGCTACAGTACACTCCAGCAGCTGGCGAGGGCGAGCGTGAATGAGTGTCCTCTCGCTACGTTGCACACGGGCCTCCTTTATATGCTCAAGGGGTGAGCGACAGGTGGCAACGTAGACAGAAGGGCAAAAGCGGAAGAGTGGTGGTTGGTACAACTACCCGTACAGTGGTATCATACCTACCCCTGACGGCAGGGGACAAGGGCATTAACTGCCCGTCTGTGTCGCCCAAACAGTGCGAAAAGGGACCGCCAGGGACGCCACCGTTTGCCACGATGGCTACCTCGTCAGTGCATGCTTGCCACCGCGCACCCCTAGCTGCGCATCCTCCCCGCCACGTGTGCTTGGGAGGGTCCCAGAGCGACATGTGGTGGGTGTGCTGGAGCGCGGGCACGAAGTGGGGGCTTGCCGCGGCAAGTGCCTTGCCGCGGTTGTCGTCTTGTCGCGTCCGGGAGCTTGTCTCTCACCGTGCCTTGCCGGGGTGCATGGCGCGTCGCGGCAAGTCTCCTTGATATGCCTTGGTTGGCCTTCCCGGCAAGCTCCTCTTGCCGGGGTCTTGCATGCCTCGATTGGCCTTCCCGGCAAGCTCCTCTTGCCAGGGTCTGGTTTTCTTCCCGGCAAACTCCTCTTGCCGGGGCCTTGGTTTAAATACTTTGTTCTTGAATGGCTCCAAAGTAGCCTTGGAGGGTCTTGGCGGTTACCCGGCAAGCCTTGCCGCGGGACGCTGCGACTGCCCGTGCACGAGTTCGGGGTACTAAGGGTACCCCTACTCTAGTACACCGACAGGAGCCCCCGGGCCTGGGCCAGACACGGTGCTGAGCGCTGTTGGGCCAAGCCCAAAACAGTGCATGGGCACGCGTGTCCTAGGTCACGCCGTAAATCTCTCCGCACCCACTGCACACGCCTCGAGCAGCACGCGTCGAACGCGGCGTCGTGGGCGAGATCGTGGGTGCTATGCGCGGGGCTAAGCCCCGCGTGCGTGCGCTGCGTCATGATAAAGGAGACGGTTCACGCCCTCCCCCCATAGACGGAGGTAGGCGTGGGGGCGTGGTGCATTTACGGAGCGGAGCTGATGCGCGGTCTTCGAGGCGCCCACTCCCCATGGTCACGGGGTGGGGTGAGGTCGCCTCATCCGTCGCTTCGGTTCTGTACGCCTGCCACGCGGCCCCCATGCGCTTGGGGTCGCGGACGGTGGAGGCGGGAAACCGGGCCGTCACGGGTCGCGGCAGCGGGGTCGGCCCCATCTCCCTGCTCTCCCCGTGACTTGATTCGCCGAGCGGGGCGGCCGGGCCCCCATCTCGCTCCTTTATAAGGAGCGGGCGGGGAGCACGGAAGCCCGCATTCTCCCATCTCCTCCTTCCTTCAGCTTCTATTCCCCTTCCTCTCATTCGTCATGGAGAAAGGGAACCCTGGCCCTTCATCGGTGGCGGCGAGGGTCGCCGTGAGACAGCGCATCCCTCCCTCTTCTGCGCCCGTGGCGGCAGAGCCTGCCGGAGTGGGAAGAGGGAGGGGGCGAGGTCGTGGACGAGGCCGTGGACGAGGTCGAGGCGCTCGGGGAAGAGGTGGACGGGGCGACGCGCCGGCTCTGCCTCCGCCAGCGCTCCCCCCTCGCGTGACGGTCCATATTGGGGACGACCCTTGCGAGTTCCTCGTCAGGCTGCGCCGGGCGCCTCGTCGCCGCCTCTGACTCCCAGCTCCGTTTGCGGGTGCGATGGAGTTGGACCCGCCCGAGACGCTGAGACTGCACATGAGGGGCTGTGGAATCAACGGCACGCGAGTCCGCATTGAATTCCCAGCCCCTAATGTGATGTATCTTGCCCGAGGGTGGAAGACGTTCGCCCGTATCCACAACCTGATGGAGGGGTTCACCCTCCATTTCAAGTTGATGGAGGGCGACCTTCTCTCCGTCAAGGTCTTCGGGCGCTTCGGCGCTCGGGCAAAATGCTGCGAGGACAGCTCCTCCAATAGCGAAGGCCCCTCCTCGAGCGAGAGCGACGAGGAGTGGAGCGACAGTGACGATGAGGGTAGCGGGCGGCGGGGCGACGGGTCCGACTAGGTGTCGGGCACCGCCCCGCGCCGCGCCGGCGACCCCATCATCTGCGTCGCCGGCTCCTTGAACTCCCCGGGGTCGTCTCCTTGGGCGGCTGGCGTAGGGAGGCTGCGGAAGAGGAAGAGGGCTGGCGGCAAGGCCGTCAGGTCGGAGTACGAGGGCGTGGTGCCCTCGACAGCGTGCTGACATCCTGCCGCCTCGTCTTCGAGCCCAGCTTCCGGCGCCGCCATCACCGTCAAGCCCCCGGTCAGCCCCCGGGCTGTTCTCTTGGTGTCTTCTGGCACCCGTAGCTCGCCTAGGCGTCCCTTTTGTCCTTTTCGCCTCCTTGTCCTACCTCCTGAAGAGAGGGACAGGAAAAGGATTACGGGCACCTTATCTTTTTAATTTGTAAGCCTTCGGACCTTAGCTGTATTTAAAGCTTGTAATCCTCTCTTTCATGTTTTTCATTCTCTATGGACTGTACCTGAGTGGAATGTTTTTTAATGAAAGGGGGTGTTTGCCGGGTCATTTGTCTCGCGGGTAGAACCCACGCCAAGGAGCAAATCCTTGGTATCTTTCAGATAGACATTTCTTTTCCCAGCAACAAGCCCTGCCGCCTTCCCACGTCGCTCGACCTTTCTCACGCTTTTGTGGGAGGCGGGAACGAGGCGGGTGCGGCCTCCTCGTTTCATCCCTCTGCTGCCGCGAGTACAACCAAACTTGGCACCGGGAACGAAACCCAGGGCCTAGAGTTGAGGGAGCACGGTAGTTTTCGGGAAGAAACGAGGTTTCGCATTCCTCAGTCCATAAGAGAATGCATGATGAGGGACGAAAAACTTATCTGAGATAGCAGCCCCCGGCAACTCTGGCTTGCCGCGGGCGAAAATGGTACTTGCAGCCCCGGCAACACTGGCTTGCCGGAGTACTGACGCCGGAGCACCCTTCCTCTCCTTCTCGTCCTCAAGCGGCCTGGCCAGGACGTGCGAGCCCTGCGAACCAAAGGAGACGAAAGAAAAGCAAAGGGGACACACACTCAACCTCTAAGCTAGGGGTTAGCCGCTGTTAAGCACTATCAACCCTAACCAAGGACGAGACTCGACCTAGCATGCATGCGATAACCCCGGGGTGGCAGCGCCTCATTTTCTGGTGCTCGGGGTCTGCTCCTGGCTCTGTACAAAGGATTACATGCAGCAGCGGTAAGACTTGTACAGAAAGGTGGTTGCCGGACGGGGTCCGACAACCGCGCCTTACGGGTAAAACTTGCGAAGATGCTCGATGTTCCAGGAGTTGCTCACTGGAATGCCATCTTCGGTCTCCAGGCGGACAGCGCCAGGCCTGGTGACTCGTTTCACCCGGTAAGGGCCTTCCCACTTCGGCGTCAACTTGTTGGAATTCTTGGTCGACTGAACGCGCCGAAGACCAAGGTCGCCTTCCTCGAGACTTCTGGCATTAACTTTGCGGCTATGGTAGCGGCGCAAAGCTTGCTGGTAGTGAGCGGCTCGCACAGCAGCCTGAAGACGATCTTCCTCAAGGAGCAGCGCGTCATCTTGCCGCAGCCGCTCTTGCTCAAGCTCATCATAAGCGAGCACTCGAGGTGACCCGTATATGAGTTCCATGGGGGTAACTGCTTCTGCTCCATAGACTAGAGCAAAAGGTGTCTGGCCACTGGCTCGATTTGGCGTCGTCCTGATCGAGCAAAGAGCCACCGGCAGCTCCTCGATCCAGTTTCTTCCGCACTTGTGCAGCCTGTCGAAAGTTCTGGTCTTGAGCCCACGCAGCACTTCGGCGTTCGCCCTTTCCGCTTGACCATTGCTCCTTGGGTGAGCAACAGAAGCGAAGCAGACTTTGGCGCCAAGATCTTGGACGTACTGCATGAAGGTCTGGCTCGTAAATTGCGTGTCGTTGTCGGTGATGATCCGGTTGGGGATACCGAAGCGGCAAACGATCGACCTGAAGAACTTGACGGCTGACTGTGCGGTCACCTTCCTCACTGGTTCCACTTCTGGCCACTTTGTGAACTTGTCGATTGCAACGTACAAGTACTCAAAGCCCCCGATTGCTCGGGGGAAGGGGCCGAGGATGTCGAGCCCCCAGACCGAAAATGGCCAGGATAAAGGGATTGTCTGGAGAGCTTGAGCTGGCTGGTGTATCTGCTTGGAATGGAACTGGCACGCTTCACACTTGGTTATTTGTGCAGTTGCATCCTGGAGGGCTGTCGGCCAGAAGAAGCCTTGCCGGAATGCTTTGCCGACGAGTGCTCTTACGCCAATGTGGTGACCACATATGCCTCCGTGTATCTCTGCCAACAGCTTCTGTCCATCTTCCCGGGGAATACACTTCAATTTCACACCGTTGAGTCTTCTTCTGTACAGTGTCTGATCGACAAACTGGTACATACTTGACTGCCGGGCTACTCTTTCCTCTTCTTCTTGCTCTTCGGGAAGCTCTCCTGTCTGAAGGAAACGGACGATCGGCTGTGCCCATGTTGGAGCCTGTGGCTCGACAACAAGGACTAAAGGCATATCTGCTGCTGCGGGAACATCCGCTTCTACGGCGAGCGCCTGCGGCTCAGCCGGAGCTTGATGTTCCCCGACAAGCTTGCCGGAGCAAAACTTGTCGGGAGCCTTTGCTCGAACGGAACAAGGCCTGGGGCTTGCCGGAGCAGGACGTTCCCCGGGAAGTTTGCCGGAGCAAAACTTGTCGGGAGCCTCTGCTCGAACGGAACAAGGCCCAGGGCCCGCCGGAGCAGACCGCTCATCAGCGCTCTTGGTGTTGATCTTGGGGACATTCTTGACGGCGGCTTCGGGAAGCTCTGCCGGCAAATAGTCACCAGAAACCAACTTCCTTTTCTTGCTCTGTCCAGTTGATGGAGTCACGGACGGTTGAGTCAGCTTGAGCACAAAAATTCCTGGTTCCACAGGTAATTTAAGTGCGGCGCACTTTGACAGGCCATCGGCAACGTCGTTCTCGGTTCTCGGAACGTGTTCCATTTGCAGGCCGTCAAAGTGCTCTTCTAGCTTCCTCACTTCGTCGATGTAGGCTTCCATCAACGGACTCTGATAATTCTTGTTCACTTGGCGGACGACAAGCTGTGAGTCACCCCTGACAATGAGCTTCTTGATCCCAAGATCTGCTGCGATCCTGAGACCGGCAAGCAAGCCCTCATATTCTGCAGTATTGTTCGTTGCTTGCTCCCTGGGGTATGTGCTGAGCACATAATCTTTATGCACGGGGTCTGCGCCCGGCTTTGTACAAAGGATTACATGCAACAGCGGCAAGACTCTGTACAAATGGGTGGTTGCCGGACAGGGTCCGACAACCGCGCCTCACGGGCAAAGCTTACGAAGATGCGCAATATTCCAGGAATTGCTCACTGGTACACCTTCTTCGGTCCCAAGGCGGACAGCGCCAAGCCAATGACTCGCTTCACCCAGTAAGGGCCTTCCCACTTCGGCGTCAACTTGTCGGAAACCTTGGCGGACTGATCACGCCAAAGAGACAAGGTCACCTTCCTCGAAACTTCTGGCTTTAACTTTGCGGCTATGATAGCGGCGCAAAGTTTGCTGGTAGCGAGCGGCTCGCACAGCAGCCTGAAGACGATCCTCCCCAAGGAACAACACGTCATTTTGCCGCAGCTGCTCTTGCTCGAGCTCATCACAAGCGAGCACTTGACGTGACCCGTATACGAGTTCCGTGGGGATAACTGCCTCCGCTCCATAGATTAGAGCGAAGGGTGTCTGGCCGGTGGCTCGATTTGGCGTCATTCTGATCAACCAAAGAACCACCGGCAGCTCCGCGCCAAAGCCCCTGCCGGAGAGGCAGGCGGTGGCGGCGAACGGTGCGAGGAACGAGATATGCTCGGACTTCTAACCGCGTTAGAAGGAGCAACATCTCGTCCGAGCGACCGCGCCACGCTCGTGCCAGCATGTTGGTGCGCATGCTGATCCTGAGCACTCCGGGATCCGCCAGCTTGGTCTTGATCCAGCGAACGCATGGTACCGTGGGTACCATGGCGCTGCCGGTCCCGCGCCTCCTGAGATGGGCGCGGTGCGTGTACGGACGCCGAAGCCTTGGAGTGCGCCCGGTCGTTGTGGGAGCCGGCTACGCCGCCGATGGGCAGCGCGGCCCGGTCCTTGGACCCGGCGGCACCGTGAGTTCCGCCGTCGACGCCCGTTCTTCTGCCAGCGTCTCCCCCACCGGCCGTCTGCTCCGGCGGCGGCGGGTTCGGCGCGGACAAAGCGGCCGCCTCCGAAGCCTTCTTCTTCGGCGGCATGTCGGTGAAGACGATGAAGATATAGCTCGTGTGGAGGCCGGATCTGGTTCGCGCAACCTCGACGCCCCCTACCTGGCGCGCCAGAGATGTCGGGGAAGATGGCTGACCCACGAGCACCTATGGGACCGCGGCGGCCGAAGCCCCTTTTTGGTTCGGCGGGGGCGAGGGTTGCGCAAAGAGCACATCGAGGCAAGGCACGCGAGCAGTTTTACCCAGGTTCGGGCCGCACGGATGCGTAAAACCCTACTCCTGCTTTGTGGATTGTATTGAGTTCTTGCTCGGGAGCGCGGAGTGCTACAGTACACTCCAGCAGCTGGCGAGGGCGAGCGTGAATGAGTGTCCTCTCGCTACGTTGCACACGGGCCTCCTTTATATGCTCAAGGGGTCACCGACAGGTGGCAACGTAGACAGAAGGGCAAAAGCGGAAGAGTGGTGGTTGGTACAACTACCCGTACAGTGGTATCGTACCTACCCCTGACGGCAGGGGACAAGGGCATTAACTGCCCGTCTGTGTTGCCCAAACAGTGCGAAAAGGGACCGCCAGGGACGCCACCGTTTGCCACGATGGCTACCTCGTCAGTGCATGCTTGCCACCGCGCACCCCTAGCTGCGCATCCTCCCCGCCATGTGTGCTTGGGAGGGTCCCAGAGCGACATGTGGTGGGTGTGCTGGAGCACGGGCACGAAGTGGGGGCTTGCCGCGGCAAGTGCCTTGCCGCGGTTGTCGTCTTGTCGCGTCCGGGAGCTTGTCGCTCACCGTGCCTTGCCGGGGCGCGTGGCGCGTCGCGGCAAGTCTCCTTGATATGCCTTGGTTGGCCTTCCCGGCAAGCTCCTCTTGCCGGGGTCTTGCATGCCTCGATTGGCCTTCCCGGCAAGCTCCTCTTGCCAGGGTCTGGTTTTCTTCCTGGCAAACTCCTCTTGCCGGGGCCTTGGTTTAAATACTTTGTTCTTGAATGGCTCCAAAGTAGCCTTGGAGGGTCTTGGCGGTTACCCGGCAAGCCTTGCCACGGGACGCTGCGACTGCCCGTGCACGAGTTCGGGGTACTAAGGGTACCCCTACTCTAGTACACTGACAGTGCACCTAGGGAGCAACAGTACAATGGGGTTTTGCTTATACAATGGAGTTACAAAAGGTGATAGATGCAGCTCTATGGGCTGCTTTAACTCTATGCTGAAGAAGCTGGAGATCGTCTTTGAATCGTGTCAACCAGCCCTCCACCGACGGCGCCACACCTCAAAAATATTTGTTGTTTCTCTCTTTCCAAATACTCCAAGCCGAGGTAAGGAATGTTTCAAAAAAGAAAGGGTTCGGCCAAGTATCTTTTGTTACTTGAAGGAGATCGAGGCGGCTATCAAAGGGGGCCCAGACTAAGTGGAGTTTCGTCCAGCAGCTTTGGCTAAACGGGCAAGTGAAGATCATATGGTCGACAGTTTCTTCGATGTGTTGTTCACATAGTATGCAGTCAAAGTAATTCTCAATGTTGTAATGCCTCCTTTTGAGCATATTGCGTGTGTTGAGCCTGTCAATGAAGAGCAGCCAGCTGAACACTTTGATTTTCATAGTACATCGCGATTTCCACAGATGATTGAAAGCATGGTGCACCTCTCCGTCCCTGTAGTAGTTGTTATAGTAGTCTTTTGGCTGGTATTGCGCCACCCCCCACGAGTAATGCCATACATCATGCAGTGAGGTCGAGGGGGAAATCCAATGTGGAGTGGAATGTATATCTTGGATTTCTTCAAGTGCCTGTGGCGAGACAGGGAGTTGAAAGTGTTCATGCAGATCCATAGTATTCATTGCCTCAGCTACAGAGAGATCCTCATGGACGGCAAATGAAAAAGCACGAGGGTGAGATATTTGTAGAATTTCCTCCTTCCACAGATCTTTCCAAAAGAGCGTCGTTCTGCCGTCAACCACCTGAACACAAGTGATCCCGCGGAAAATGGGGGTGAGTTTTAAGATGTCTTTCCACCAGAACGAGCCAATAGTGTCCACTGCATGGGGTATGGTGTCTACGTAATGATTGTCCCAAATGAGATTCACCCAGGGAATGTCCAGTTTTTTGAACAACTTGTGCAGGAATTTTAACAGCAGGGCATCATTATGTATCTTTAAGTTGATTACTCCGAGCCCTCCTTTTTTCTTGGGTCTGCAGACCAAATCCCAAGCCGCCAACGAGTTACATTTGTCCCCTTGTTCTGTTTTCTTAGTCCAGAGGCATTGCCGCCTGATCTTATCCAGGATTTCAATGAGTTTGGGGGGGAACTTCAGTGTGCACATGGCAAACACGAGGAGCGAAGTAACCGACGCATTTAGCCAAGCAAGCTTGCCTCCATACGACATTAGAGCAATTGTGGATGTGATCTGTCTTTCCAATCTACAGACCAGAGGCATGAGCTCTTGCACGGAGGGTTTTGTCGTGCCTAATGGGAGGCCAAGGTAGGTGAATTGCATAGAGCCAACTGCACATCCAAATATGCTTGCCAAATTGTTTGTAGCTGCCAAGCCCAGGTTGATTGGTATTAGAGTGGATTTATGGAAGTTGATCTTAAGCCCAATAGAGGAGGCGTAATCCGAGAGGAGTTGCTTGATTAATGTGGCTTGTTGAGTGCATGCGGGCAGGACAATAAGGGTGTCATCCGCGTATTGAAGGACAGGATAATCAGAAAAAAAAATATAAACGAGCGCGTTCTATCTTTAGTGCCTACCAGTGAGAGAGTACCTAAGCTGTGTCAAGTGTCCATGCCTATGTTTTATATGCAAATACCTTTCCTATTTTGCACAAACCATGCTTCCTGTACAATGATATTTAATAGCAGCAAACTAAATAGGTTGATTAGGAAACTGAAGCTGCAGCTACTGAAGAGCCAAAGAACATTCTTGTTGAACAGGCTAAAGCCAAGAGGTAAAGACTCATAGTCTGTTACATCCAACCAGTTCAACGTAAGATATGGCGTGTCGCCTCTTGTTCTTCCTTTACCTTGACAACCAAAGCATCCTTCTCTGTGGCTCTCAAAAATGCTTTCTTCTTCACACGATGCATGTTATGCCATTTGATCAAACTACTTTTCTGCCACAGCTATATTCAAATGGATCATTGGCCCAATAAAACATCATTTTACTTCAAAATCTAATATACGTTTTATTTATTTTCCTGTTGCATATACAGGCAACTCTTCCTGTTGCATCAAAAGTAATTTGCTTCGTACATGCAAACTAATTAGCCACATAGTTAAATTAGCTACGTATTAAGATTCGGTACATCTACTGCTTATTTATGTTGTGTTCTATTTGCTGTGTCCAATATTTATGTGCTTGTTATTTTTATCACACCGTAATCAAGCTTCTGTTGTTATAGCAATATGAAATCCTATGCATCAAGCTTCTGTTCTTATAGCAATTACAGTTTTGATACCTCTGTTTCTTTATATCATCTTGTTGGGTTTCTGTTTCTCTTCATATAGGATACAGATATGTGATTCTCATGTGGTCCTTTCGCTGGAAACTTGCTAATCTTAGGGGTGCTGCTACTGGTGTAAAAACCGTTTTATCAAAAGAACTAAAGTAGTAGCTAATCCAAGCATTGAAGAATTGACGCAGAGATTACGCTATATTGGCATGAAGTCAGAGCAGCGCGTGAAGACTACATAAGATAGTTTCCGTTGACCTTCAGTCTATATGTCCTAACCAACAACGGCCACCTTTTATTTCGTATCAATCGATCCAGTATCTTTTCCCTTTTGGCGTTGCTCTGAGCAAGATATGTATAGCCTTTAGATTTCCATTCGTGTATGATACTACATGTACACTTTAGACCTCATTACTGTCTCTATGGTCAAAAGAAGTTTGTGATCACTTTTTCTATATATGTAATCAACTGCCCTTTACTAATATTTTTAGAAGACTATTTATGTATGTTTACACTGGTTAGAGAAAATCATCACACTGCCAGCAGCAGTTTTTTATTTCAATATGTTCCAATAAGATCTTCCAACCAACTCATCTAATTCTAAATATTTTTATGTGTACTCTTTCAATAATTGGCTTGCTCTTGGCCTTTACGCCATTGGCGCAATGGGTCATCTAGTATATAGAAACCAAGCAGGCAATGTATAAAGTGGTGCTTGCTTGACAGTCACACACCAGTCCAGCCCAACTAAGCATGTGCAGATCAGGTACGGTATATGTAGATTATTGAAGAAACCACACCACTTATTTATTCTTCATGCACAAAGTTTGTGGCACAACGCACATGGATCTTGTAACAAACACACTTGATTGCGAACAACGCTGCCTGTCCGCTCTATTCCGTTTGGTCTTCTTTTTTTATGCCATGTACTGCAGTGGCGGTGCCAGGAATCATATCATGTATAGTCAATTGGGTGTTGTGTACTCAGCAAATGCGTGACGGAAAAAAACTCAGCAAGGAGCCCTTTGCTGGAAGTGTGTATGCCGAGTGTAAAATTAGGCGAAGCCTTTGCGGAGTGTTTTTCATCCTTATTTGGCACTAGGCTAACAATTCGATTCCAGTGATGATACGCCAGACACTAAACAATACACATCAACTCTATAAGTCAGGTTCTAGTTACCTTTTTTTGAAATGGAGGTAAAAGATTTGCCTCATCCATTCAAAAAGCAAAAGAGTATTGCCCGGTTAATTCATCAAAAACCAGACGAAAACCGTCACAAACCGCTGAGCGGCACACACAGATATCCCAAACACATCTTTACAAAGAGTGCCTCGTCGAGCTAGCACACAGGCGTCATCGTCATCACTTATCCTCAAACAAGCAACATGGCCATCCCTTATCCCCGAGCAAGCGACTCCGACTTCACTGTGGACGAACGTCGACCCAACCTTCACTGCAGAGGATGTGTACAAACACATGAAGATCCATCCCAGAGATCAGACACCCATGCCGAGGGCAGCACAACTCCAACTCTGAAGGAAAGATCCGAAGGAGAGCCATGCAAGACTAGTGCCGTGGAAGACCACCGAACGGACCACTTGCTGCCTGTCATCGTTGCCAAAGAGGCCCCGCCGCTGCAGCTCCGACTTCACTACAACAAACAAACCGAGGTAATCCCACGAGCACGTCAGAGAAGAGCCGAGTACCACTCCATTGCCTCCGGCTTCACTTGCTCCATCATCGTTGCCACAGAAGTCTCAACGCCACACCAACGCCTTTACCACCCACCCTCACCAACCGGTCCCTCTAACCGGATTAAACTCCAAAATCGATGCCCTCGAGAGGGGAACGCCGCCAACGCGCCGCCAACGACCGACCTCCTAGTCTAGAGTTTCCCTAGAGCTGTCTCTCGTAGAGGAAGATAGAGCATCCCGTCAACGCCTTCAAGAAGGTTACAGCGACCACGGTCACCACCGTCATAGGCTCAAACCAACGCCAGAAAAGGGTTTTCACCGAGCCCTCATAATCCTTCGGTCGACAACCAATCCGGCAGCCCACCTTCCCTCCCTGCATCTCCACGCATCCTCCACCCCGGCAGCCTCAGCACCGCATCACGCCGGACCTCACCATCTGCTCGCTAGGCCACCACTCAAGCGACCTCCAAGAGCAGACCCCTGTCGCCGCTTGCCGATAACACTCCAACGATAACAGCGCCGGCTCATCGCGCCAAGCCCCTTGCAGACGACCTCACATGCAGCACACCACACCCCAGCCACGGCCAGAGTACATCCCCGAGCACCAACAACATGTTACAAAACTATGAGTGTGCATAGCGAATGGGCAAGCAATACTTGCCAAAGCCAAAAGTTGACAGTGAGCACTAGTGTCAATGTCACGCACAAAATGCCTGCATATTTCATCATATGAAAACTAGCTTATCCGGTAACAAACACACTTGATTGCGAAGCAACGCTGCCTGTCCGCTCTATTCCGTTTGCTCTTTTTTTTATGCCGTGTACTGGGTTTTGACACTCAGCAAAATGGGTCCATCAAGTCACGAAACTCTAAGGCGGTAGGGGGCGATTGCCAGGCGATCGCGTTCCTACGCTAGGTGTTGACACCAGATTTTGGCACGGTCAAGAACTTAATTAAAATGACCTCAAATGGAGAAACGGTCTACATCAAAAAGTTCCGTATTGTCGAAATGAACATCTTTGAAGTTCTGTCCATCGCTATCCGATCTCATCTCGAGGGCCAAAACTATACTCAAAGTACTCAGATTTTGTATTCAGAGTAGTATTCGGCCAATTAAGCCTCCAAAATGGCCTCCAAAAACCTTTCTACACGAATTGTCTTCGTCTCGTCGAAACGGTCGATTTTGATATAATAATCGTCCCAATCTGAGTTCGTATGCAAAAATTAGAATCATCGGAATGCAGCCCTATCAGTAGGCAAAACATGGCACGCCCCACCAGACACATGTGTGACGGGTAGCGCGAGTAACAAGCTGTTTTGCGCGAGCCCTGAAGATGGCATCAAATCGAAAAACGTTCAACATGAGAGTTGCTCGTCTCGTCGAAGCAGTTAAATTTATTTTTGGGTGCATTTTCATCCCTGATCATTTGTGTCCTGTGAGAGCCAAAAACCGAACCAATGTCTCAGACTTATCTAAATCCGAGTTCGGTTATTTTTTGAAAGATTTGGACGGGATTTGGAGTCCTTTTCTTGTACGGAAAGTCCAGCCACCTCATAAATAGATGAGAGGTGATGGCCAATTGAAAAAAAACACACAATCACAAAATCCATCTACTTTTTACCCTAGTTTTACATCTCTCCGTGTTTCTTTCTCTCTCGTTCTTCGTTCATTCTTCGTGTTGAAGGGCAGCGATCCTCGAGGGTCTAGGGGCGGGCGAACCGACCTAGGGCAGCCCATAGCCGCCGCGTATCCAGACGGGGTCCCTCCCGGGTGCGTGGGGTTTCGGGTCTTCAGAGGCGCCCACCGGATTGCTTGCATACCGCGCTTCCGGTCGGGTCTCCTTTGATGTGAGCTGCGGTGTATCACCCCCGGCATTGGAGGTACACGGTGACGTGTTCGTGTGCGAACACACTTCTTGGCGACTCCGCTGGGGAAGAAAGATCAAGAATCATCATCAACCATGTCTAATCTCCCCAAGACCTCATAAGTTGACGCCGATAACGTCATTAAGCCCAATCTTGATGAACTATTGGAGGAACATCGCCAAGTTTACGAAGTGCGCAAGAAACAGTGTGAAGAGGCTTTTGAGGCGCTCAAGAAAAAGCACGAGGAGGAGGATTTGAAGGTGTTTCTTGCAAGTTTCAAGAAGGACTGTCAAGGCAACATCACTCCCGTTGGAAACGTAAATTTCCCTACTCTCATTGATGAACATGATGAAATCACTATGAGTAAAGTTTTTTCTCCTGAGCAAGTGGCTGTGATTGAAAGTCTTGTTAGTAAGGGTAATGTGATGACGTACAATTCTTTTGTGGCAAATAATAATGCTAAGAAAAATATGCCTCCGTCATCTAGTGGTACTGTTGGTATATCTGAAAACCCTAGTCCAACTTTACCTATTTCATCGGCACCTCCTATGCAACAACAATATAGTATGCCGTTGAATTTTTACCCTAACCAAACCAACCAGCTTGTGGCTGCACCTACATATCCTAATCCTATTATGAGTGTGCCCAATTCGGCGTCAGCGCCGAATCACTTTGTCACACCACCTATAGGCGCAAGCATGTTTGGTCTTCCACCGAATTATGGTTCGGCGCCCATCCCACAAGTTACACCACTAGCTAGTCCTCAGGTTGCTCCTATGCCATTACCACAAACATCTTCATCTACTTCGCATCCAATTTTTGCCAAATTAATAGAGGATTTGCATAAGATGTTTCAAGAAACTTCCGGAAACAAGCCGAAAATAAAGAGTCGTGTATACCAAAAGCCTTATCCTGAACACTTTGATGCAGTTTTGTACCCTCAAGGTTACAAGGTTCTTGATTTTGCTAAATTTAGTGGAGAGGGAACGAAAACAACTTGGGAGCATGTGAGTGATTATCTAGCACAGTTGGGTGAAGCAGGTTTCATAGAAGAGTTGAAAGTGCGTTTATTTCCCTTGTCTTTAACTGGCACCGCATTTTCATGGTTTGCTGCTTTACCACATGGCTCAACTCTCTTATGGTCGCAATTGGAGCAAAAGTTTCATGATCACTTTTATAGTGGCGATAATGAGCTGAAGTTGTCACATCTTACGCCGGTTAGGCAAAAACATGATGAATCGATCACCAATTATGTCAAGAGATTTAGAGATATAAAAAACCGATGTTATAGCCTAGTGATAACTGAGAGAGACTTGGCGGATCTTGCACTTAATGGTTTGAAAACTCACATTAAAGAGAGGCTAGAAAGTTATGAGTTTTTGAGCATTAATCAAGTCTTACAAAAAGCTTTGGCCCAAGAGAGTTGAAGTAAAGAGGTCCATAGGTGAACAACCAATCGTCCTAGAATGCATATGATTGAACACAATGATGATAATTCAGACGATGAGGTTGACATCTATACTACTGAATTTGTTTGGTCCTCAAAGGCCAAACCCTATATGTGCAATGCTCTTAAGCGGATTCGCAAGAATCGTGATGAGGAGGTGAGGTTTACTTGTGATATATCAAAGTGTGATAAAATATTTGATGCTCTCTTGCCAGACAAGATGATTAGAATATCACACACCATACCGCCGTTTGAGGAGCTAAGACGGCGTGCTTATTGCAAGTACCATAATTTATTTTCTCATGCTACTAACGATTGCAATGTTTTTCGATGACAGATACAATCGGCCATTAATGCTGGATGATTGAATTTTGCTGAGATGCAAGTTGATAAATAGCCCTTCCCGATAAACACCATGGACTTGGAAGGGAAGAAAATGTTAATTCGGCCTAACATAGCCGAATCCGTTAATAAAGATAATGTTGTTGTTGGTGAACCCAGGAATGGCAAGGAGGGCGACAAGGTCTTGGGGAGAAAGGTTGTGCTTGAGAAGCAACCAGATGGCAAGGAAGTGTTGTAGATCACTATAAAAATGCTACACTCATGGGGCAACGACAAGTGCAAGAGGACACTCATGTTAAATTGATCAAGCCCAAGAATTCAGAAGTTGGCAAGTGGAAAAAGAATGAAACTAAGCACAAGAAAATCAAGCCAACTTTTGATACGTTGTTAACCAAATATGCAAGTCAAGAGGTCGGTTGTAGCTCTAATTGGCCATCACATTCAAAGCATTCAAGATCGCCTCCGGAGCAAGAGTTTTGACGCTATGCAAGGCCGTATGGGTCATGGGCACTAACACCATGGGTGTCACAACCCTCCTATGTGCCATATTACATGAGAGCCTTCAATGGAGGATGGGGGCAACTCCCAATGACTCCTTATGATTTTCGTATGGGGTGGGCAGTACCTAGAAGGCCTGCTCACAAGAGGCTTTATTATCCCACACAAGGTCGTTTGAGCTATGGTGCTAATCGGCCAATAAAAACTCAAGGCCAATAAAAAAATTCTCCAACATTAGGCGTAATAAGTCACCTAATGAGGAAATTTCAGAATGCGACAAGCAAAAGGAGATCAAAGAGATGATTTTTGGTAATCCGGCTAATTCTAATAGTGATATTCTTATTGTTCAGCTGGACTCCATGGCTAATGATCATGAGGCTAGCACAAGCAAGGCCAAACATAGGGATCCCGAATATAGTCAAACTAGGTGGTGTCCTCCAGGTTTAACTAACACAATGAAAATGAGATTACAACGCATGAGGAACCACGAGAAGGTAGAGCACCAAGTTCAATGAAATTCGGCCCATGGCGCTCACAAAACAAGTGTGGAGGCCTAAACAAAAAGAAAATGCAGATGCTTCTACATTAGCTGCAGCAGCACCTTCACCACCAAAAGAGGATGATGCGACCCCTATTACATCGTCCACACCACCTGAAACATCCCCTTCCATTGATGAAACTTTAAGCTAAATATACACACTGGGAGATGAAGAGAGATGGTGGATTACGAATATATGCCGGTTCGGGAAGGTATGGATATTAATATGGTGTATTACTTACCTGCCGAGTTCCATGCTATAGGTGAAGAAGAGGATGTGGCCTAGCTGGATTTTGGTCCTAAGAACGCTATCTTCGATAAGCCAAAAGAACCGGTGAAACACTTCAAGCAATTGTACCAAAAAGGTCATATTAACGGATCGCCGGTTGCTAGGATGCTTGTTGATGATGGTGTTGTGGTAAATCTTATGCCCTATTCGGTCTTCAAGAAGTTGGGGATAGATGATGATGCATTGATGAATATGGTACTTAATGGATTTGAGGGTAAAGAAAAGACAGAGGCCAATGGTGTGATGTGCATGGAACTCACTATGGGAAGCAAAACTTTGGCCACCACATTCTTCATCGCCAAGGTGCAAGGTAACTACAATGTCATATTAGACCGGGATTGGCTCAATGCTAACCAATGTGTGTCGTCTACCATGCATCAATTAGTAATACAATGGGTTGATGATGAAGTGGAACTCATTCACGTGGATAATTCGGCTTGTGTTGCTTTGGTCGATCCATCAGTGGATTGAATCATCCCGATGTTACTTTCTTAACAGCGCGTTACCTCTCGGAGTTTGATTTCCTTAGAGCTACAAGGAACGGGTTCATTCCCATCTCTTTAAAGCCGATTGGTGGTAATCGGTTCCAAGATATGATGTAAACAAGAAGATAAAATCAATGGCCGATATAGAATTATCGCCCAAAGCATAAATATGGTTGATATATAATTATCGCCCTAAGCACATAAATGGCCGATGGAGCGTGGACATCATCCTTAGAACCAACTCGGTACAAGTTATTTTTTGGCACACTAGCTTTGCCGAAAAACAGGGGGCATGTGTTGACACCAGATTTTGGAACAGTCAAAAACTTAATTAATATGACCTCGAACGGAGAAGTGGTCTACATCAAAATGTTCCGTATTGTCGAAATAAACATCTTTGAAGTTTGGTCCATCGCTATCCGATCTCATCTCAAGGGCCGAAACTATACTCAAAGTACTTAGATTTTGTATTCAGAATAGTATTCGGCCAATTAAGCCCCCAAGATGGCCTCATATGAAAAACCTTTCTACACGAATTGTCTTCGCCTCGTCGAAACGGTCGATTCTGATATACAAATCGTCCCAATATGAGTTCGTATGCAAAAGTTAGAGCCATCGGAATACAGCCCTATCAGGAGGCAAAATATGGCGCGCCCCACCAGACACATGTGTGATGGGTAGCGCGAGTAACAGGCTATTTTGCGCGAGCGGTTCGGCCCTGAAGACGGCCTCGAATCGACCAAAGGTGATGGCTATCTCATAAATATATGAAAGGTGATGGCCGATTGAAAAAGAACACACATCGCAAAACACACCTACTTGTTACCCTAGTTTTACATCTCTGCTTGTTTCTTTCTCTCTCGTTCTTCGTTCGTTCTTCGTGTTGAAGGGCAGCGATCCTCGAGGCTCTAGGGGCGGGCGAACCGACCTACGGCAGACCATAGCCGCCGCGCATTCAGACGGGGTCCCTCCCGGGCGCGTGGTGTTTCGGGTCCTGAAAAGCACCCGCCGGATTGCTTGTGTACCGCGCTTCCGGACTGATCTCCTTCAACATGAGCTGCGGTGCATCACCCTCGGCGTTGGAGGTACACCGTGACGTGTTCATGTGTGAACACCAGGGTTAGGGTTTCGGTGCACCTGGGTGGTTAGATTCCGACGGGGGACAGGGCAGCGACGACGCCAACCTGGACCTAGGTTGGCGAGGCCGCGATCTGCGCTTCGGGGTGGTGCTCATGGCGCGGGATTGATACGTCTCCAACGTATCTATAATTTTTGATTGCTCCATGCTACTTTATCTACTGTTTTAGGCAATATTGGGCTTTATTATCCACTTTTATATTATTTTTGGGACTAACCTATTAACCGGAGGCCCAGCCCAGATTCGCTGTTTTATGCCTATTTCAGTATTTCGAGGAAAAGGAATATCAGACGGAGTCCAAACGGAACGAAATCAACTGGAGAAGTTAATTTTGGAAGGAAACCAATCTGTTGGGCTTGGAGTGCACGTCAGGGGATTCCTGGGCTGCCCACGAGGGTGGGGGGCGCGCCCCTCCCCCTGGGCGCGCCCCCTACCTCGTGAGCACCCCGGAGGTCCACCGACGTACCCCTTGCACCCATATATACCTACATACCCTAAAACTTCCAGAACAGAGGTTAGATCGGGAGTTCCGCCGCCGCAAGCCTCCAGAGCCACCAAAAACCAATCGGGACCCCTTTCCGGTACCCTGCCGGAGGGGGGATCCATCACCGGTGGCCATCTTCATCATCCCGGCGCTCTCCATGACGAGGAGGGAGTAGTTTTCCCTTGAGGCTGAGGGTATGTACCAGTAGCTATGTGTTTGATCTCTCTCTCTCGTGTTCCTCTACGGCACGATCTTGATGTATCCCGAGCTTTGCTATTGTAGTTGGATCTTATGATGTTTCTCCCCCTCTACTCCTTTGTGATGAATTGAGTTTCCCCTTTTTAAGTTATCTTATCGGATTGAGTCTTTATGAGAACACTTGATGTATGTCTTGGTGATCAACTTGCGGGTTTCGTGACATTGGGAACCTATGCATAGGGGTTGGCACACGTTCTTGATTCTCCGGTAGAAACTTTGGGGCGCTCTTTGAAGTACTTTTATGTTGGTTGGATAAATCTGAGATTGTCTGATGCATATCATATAATCATGCCCACGGATACTTGAGGTGACAATGGAGTATCTAGGTGACATTAGGGTTTTGGTTGATTTGTATCTTAAGGTGTTATTCTAGTAAAAACTCTAGGGTTGTTTGTGACACTTATAGGAATAGCCCAACGGATTGATTTGAAAGAATAACTTTGAGGTGGTTTCGTACCCTACCATAATCTCTACGTTTGTTCTCCGCTATTAGTGGCTTTGGAGTGACTCTTTGTTGCATGTTGAGGGCTTGTCATATGTTCTATCTATGTTATTATTGTTGAGAGAACTTGCACTAGTGAAAGTATGAACCCTAGGCCTTGTTTCCTATCATTGCAATACTGTTTACGCTCACTTTTACCACTTGTTACCTTGCTGTTTTTATATTTTCAGATTTCAAAAACCTATATCTACCATCCATATTGCACTTGTATCACCATCTCTTTGCCGAACTAGTGCACCTATACAATTTTCCATTGTATTGGGTGTGTTGGGGACACAAGAGCCTTTTTGTTATTTGGTTGTAGGGTTGTTTGAGAGAGACCATCTTCCTCCTACTCCTCTCACGGATTGATAAACCTTAGGTCATCCACTTGAGGGAAATTTGCTACTGTCCTACAAACCTGTGCACTTGCAGGCCCAACAACGTCTACAAGAAGAAGGTTGTGTAGTAGACATCAAGCTCTTTTCTGGCGCCGTTGCCGGGGAGGCTAGGTAAGTGAAGGTATATCTTTGGATCTTGCAATCAAATCTTTTTGTTTCTTGTTTTAGCACTAGTTAGTTTATAAAAGAAAACTACAAAAAAATGGAATTGAGTTTGTTTCATACGCTTCACCTTTTTAATATCTTTTGTGAGTATGATGGAAAGGAAAATTGTGCCAAAGTGTTAGAAGAAGAATGCTTTAAATTGTTTGGCACTAAATCTTTGAATGATGAGCATGATTACAATGTTGTTAGTATGAATTCCTAGAATATTCATGATGCTAATGATATGCAAAGCCACAAGCTTGGGGAAGCTATGTTTGATGAAGATGATATTTTTTGTCCCCCAAGTTTTGATATGCAAATTTACTATGATGAAAGCATGCCTCCTATCTATGATGATTATTGTGATGACACGTATGCTTTAAAGAATAATGATAACCATGAAACTTGTCATCTTGATCTTAATTTTCAATCATATGATAGTTATTTTGTTGAGTTTGCACCCACTACTATTCATGAGAAGAAAATTGCTTATGTGGAGAGTAATAAGTTTTCTATGCTTGTAGATCATGAAAAAATGCTTTAGGTGCTGGTTATATTGTTGAATTCATTCATGATGCTACTGAAAATTATTATGAGGGAGGAATATATGCTTATAGGAATTGCAATAATATCAAGTTTCCTCTCTATGCACTCAAAATTTTGAAGCTATGCTTGTTTTACCTTCCTATGCAAGTTGATTCTTGTTCTCATAAGTTGTTTGCTCACAAAATTCCTATGCATAGGAAGTGGGTTAGACTTAAATGTGCTAGTCATATTCTTCATGATGCTCTCTTTATGTTTCAATTCTTATCTTTTATGTGAGCATCATTGAAATCATCATGCCTAGCTAGGGGCATTAAGCGACAGCGCTTGTTGTGAGGCAACCCAATTTTATTTTAGTTTCTTGCTTTTTGGTTCTGTTTAGGAATAAATAATCCATCTAGCCTCTGTTTAGATGTGGTTTTGTGTTTTAATTAGTGTTTGTGCCAAGTAGAACCTATTGGATCTTCTTGGATGATAGTTATTTGATCTTGCTGTAATTTCCAGAATCTTTGCGCTCAGTGCCCGAATTGTTAAAAATCACCAGAACGTGATAAAATAGTGATTCCAATTTCTGCTGATCAATAAACAAATTGTCCAGGTCTTCTAAGTTTGGTATAATTTTTGGAATTTCATAAGTTTGCGTTAGTTACAGATTACTACAGACTGTTCTGTTTTTGACAGATTCCGTTTTTCGTGTGTTGTTTGCTTATTTTGATGACTCTATGGCTAGTAAAATAGTTTATAAACCATAGAGAAGTTGGAATACATTAGGTTTAACACAAATATAAGTAAAGAATGAGTTCATTAAAGTAGCTTGAAGTGGTCTTTTGTTTTCTTTCGCTAACGGAGCTCACAAGTTTTCTGTTAAGTTTTATGTTGTGAAGTTTTCAAGTTTGGGTAAAGATTCGATGGACTATGGAATAAGGATTGGCAAGAGCCTAAGCTTGGGGATGCCCAAGGCACCCCAAGGTAATATTCAAGGATAACCAAGTGTCTAAGCTTGGGGATGCCCCGGAAGGCATCCCCTCTTTCGTCTTTGTTCATCGGTAACTTTACTTGGAGCTATATTTTTATTCACCACATGATATGTGTTTTGCTTGGAGCGTCATTTTATTTTATTTAGCTTTTCTTGATGTTTGAATAAAGTATAAAGATATGAAATTCTTAAATGTGGGAGAGTCTTCATATAGTTGCATAATTCTCCGACTACTCATTGATCTTCACTTATATCTTTTGGAGTAGTTTGTCATTTGCTCTAGTGCCTCACTTATATCTTTTAGAGCATGGTGGTAATTTTATTTTGAAGAAATAGATGAAATCTCATACTTCACTTATATTATTTTGAGAGTCTTAAATAGCATGGTAATTTGCCTAAATAATCCTAATATGCTAAGCATACAAGATTTGTAAGAATTCTTATGAGTGTGTTGAATACTATGAGAAGTTTGATGCTTGATGATTGTTTTGAGATATGAAGATGGTGATATTAGAGTCATGCTAGTTGAGTAGTTGTGAATTTTAGAGATACTTGTGTTGAAGTTTGCAAGTCCCGTAGCATGCATGTATGGTTAAAGTTGTGTAACAAATTTGAAACATGAAGTGTACCTGGCTTGTGCATCCTTATGAGTGGCGGTCGGGGACGAGCGATGGTCTTTTCCTACCAATCTATCCCCCTAGGAGCATGCGTGTAGTACTTGGTTTTTGATGACTTCTAAATTTTTGCAATAAGTATATGAGTTCTTTTGACTAATGTTGAGTCCATGGATTATACGCACTTTTACCTTTCCGCCTTTGCTAGCCTCTTCGGTACCGTGCATTGCCCTTTCTCACCTTGAGAGTTGGTGCAAACTTCGCCGGTGCATCCAAACCCCGTGATATGATACGCTCTATCACACATAAACCTCCTTATATCTTCCTCAAAACAGCCACCATTACCTATTATGGCATTTCCATAGCCATTCCGAGATATATTGCCATGCAACTTTCCACCGTTCTGTTTATCATCATGACATACTTTACTTTTGTCATATTGCCATTGCATGATCTTGTAGTTGACATCGTATTTGTGGCAAAGCCACCATGCATTACTTTTCATACATGTCACTCTTGATTCATTGCACCATCCCGGTACACCGCCGGAGGCATTCATATAGAGTCATATCTTGTTCTAGTTTTGAGTTGTAATCCTTATGTTGTAATCAATAGAAGTGTGATGATCATCATTATTAGAGCATTGCCCAATCAAAAAAAAGAAAGGCCAAAAAAAGACCCAAAAAAATAAAAAAAAGAAAGGCCAAAAAGAAAAAAAATAAAGGCCCAAAAAAAGAAAATAAATAAAAAGGGCAATGTTACTATCCTCTTTCCACACTTGTGCTTCAAAGTAGCACCTTGTTCTTCATGTAGTGAGTCTCATATATTGTGCTTCAAAGTAGCACCTTGTTCTTCATGTACTGAGTCTCATAAGTTGTCTTTTTATACTAGTGGGAATTTTTCATTATAGAACTTGGCTTGTATATTCCTAAGATGGGCTTCCTCAAATGCCCTAGGTCTTCATGAGCAAGCAAGTTGGATGCATACCCACTAGTTTTCTTTTGTTGAGCATTCATAGCTCTAGTGCATCCATTGCATGGCAATCCCTACTCCTTGCATTAACATCAATCGATGGGCATCTCCATAGCTCATTGATTAGCCTCGTTGATGTGAGACTTTCTCCTTTTTTGTCTTCTCCACACAATCCCCATCATCATATTCTATTCCACCCGTAGTGCTATATCCATGGCTCACGCTCATGTATTGCGTGAAGGTTGAAAAAGTTTGAGATTATTTAAGTATGAAACAATTGCTTGGCTTGTCATCGGGGGTATAGAAGTTGGGAACATCTTTGTGTGACGAAAATGAAGCATAGCCTAACTATATGATTTTGTAGGGATGAACTTTCTTTTGCCATGTTATTTTGAGAAGACATGATTGCTTTGATTAGTATGCTTGAAGTATTGTTATTTTTATGTCAATATGAACTCTTATCTTGAATCTTTCGGATCTGAATATTCATATCACAAGTAAGAAGAATTACATTGAAATTATGCCAAAGTATCACTCCGCATCAAAAATTATCTTTTTTATCATTTACCTACTCGAGGACGAGCAGGAATTAAGCTTGGGGATGCTTGATACGTCTCCAACGTATCTATAATTTTTGATTGCTCCATGCTACTTTATCTACTATTTTAGGCAATATTGGGCTTTATTATCCACTTTTATATTATTTTTGGGACTAACCTATTAACCGGAGGCCCAGCCCAGATTTGTTGTTTTATGCCTATTTCAGTATTTCGAGGAAAAGGAATATCAGACGGAGTCAAAACGGAACGAAATCAACTGGAGAAGTTAATTTTGGAAGGAAACCAATCTGTTGGGCTTGGAGTGCACGTCAGGGTATTCCCGGGCTGCCCACGAGGGTGGGGGGCGCACCCCTCCCCCCTGGGCGCGCCCCCCTACCTCGTGAGCACCCCGGAGGTCCACCGACGTACTCCTTGCACCCATATATACCTACGTACCCTAAAACTTCCAGAACAGAGGTTAGATCGGGTGTTACGCCGCCGCAAGCCTCCGGAGCCACCAAAAACCAATCGGGACCCCTTTCCGGTACCATGCCGGAGGGGGGATCCATCACCGGTGGCCATCTTCATCATCTCGGCGCTCTCCATGACGAGGAGGGAGTAGTTTTCCCTCAGGGCTGAGGGTATGTACCAGTAGCTATGTGTTTGATCTCTCTCTCTCTCTCTCTCTCTCGTGTTCTCTCTCGTGTTCCTCTATGGCACGATCTTGATGTATCCCGAGCTTTGCTATTGTAGTTGGATCTTATGATGTTTCTCCCCCTCTACTCCTTTGTGATGAATTGAGTTTCCCCTTTTTAAGTTATCTTATCGGATTGAGTCTTTATGAGAACACTTGATGTATGTCTTGGTGATCAACTTGCGGGTTTCGTGACATTGGGAACCTATGCATAGGGGTTGGCACACGTTCTTGATTCTCCGGTAGAAACTTTGGGGCGCTCTTTGAAGTACTTTTATGTTGGTTGGATAAATCTGAGATTGTGTGATGCATATCGTATAATCATGCCCACGGATACTTGAGGTGACAATGGAGTATCTAGGTGACATTAGGGTTTTGGTTCATTTGTATCTTAAGGTGTTATTCTAGTAAAAACTCCAGGGTTGTTTGTGACACTTATAGGAATAGCCCAACGAATTGATTTGAAAGAATAACTTTGAGGTGGTTTCGTACCCTACCATAATCTCTATGTTTGTTCTCCGCTATTAGTGGCTTTGGAGTGACTCTTTGTTGCATGTTGAGGGCTCGTCATATGTTCTATCTATGTTATTATTGTTGAGAGAACTTGCACTAGTGAAAGTATGAACCCTAGGCCTTGTTTCCTATCATTGCAATACCGTTTACGCTCACTTTTATCACTTGTTACCTTGCTGTTTTTATATTTTCAGATTTCAAAAACCTATATCTACCATCCATATTGCACTTGTATCACCATCTCTTCGTCGAACTTGTGCACCTATACAATTTTCCATTGTATTGGGTGTGTTGGGGACACAAGAGACTTTTTGTTATTTGGTTGTAGGGTTGTTTGAGAGAGACCATCTTCCTCCTACTCCTCTCGCGGATTGGTAAACCTTAGGTCATCCACTTGAGGGAAATTTGCTACTGTCCTACAAACCTGTGCACTTGCAAGCCCAACAACGTCTACAAGAAGAAGGTTGTGTAGTAGACATCAGGGATGCAGGTGAAAAGGTTGCGGCGGCGGCAAAGTAATCTCCAGTCATCCCATCTGCGTCGACGGCTACGCCTTTGTCGCGGAAGGGGGATGGATTGCAAATCCCCTGCGGAGAGCAAGACGCCGGATCCGGCAGCAAGCCTTTCGGCAAGATTGGGTGGTATGGTGCTTATGGATGATCTTGTAGACATGTGTTGGGCCTCCAAGCACGGAGTTTTGTAGGACAGTAGGAATTTTCCCTCAAGTGGGTGACCTAAGGTTTATCAATCCATGGGAGGCGTAGGATGAAGATGGTCTCTCTCAAACAACCCTGCAACCAAATAATAAAAAGTCTCTTGTATCCCCAACACACCAAATACAACGGTAGTTTGTATAGGTGCACTAGTTCGGCGAAGAGATGATGATACAAGTGTAATATGGATGGTAGATATTGATTTTTGTAATAGGAACAATAAAAAACAGCAAGGTAGCAATTGATAAAATGGAGCACAAACGGTATTGCAATGCTTGAAAATGAGGCCTAGGGTACATACTTTCGCTAGTGCAATCTCTCAACAATGCTAATATAATTGGATCACATAACCATCCCTCAATGTGCGATGAAGAATCACTCCAAAGTTCCTATCTAGCGGAGAACATAAGAAGAAGTTGTTTGTAGGGTACGAAACTACCTCAAAGTTATTCTTTCCGATCGATCTATCAAGAGTTCGTACTAACATAACATCAAGTTATCCTTTCCGATCAATCTATCAAGAGTTCTTACTAAAATAACACCAAATGATACACATCAACCAAATCTAATGTCAACTAGATACTCCAATGTCACCGCGAGTATCCGTGAGTTAATTATACGATATGCATCAAACAATTTCAGATTCATAATACTCAATCCAACACAAAGAACCTCAAAGAGTGCCCCAAGATTTCTGTCCGAGAAACAAAGATAAGAATGTGCATCAACCCCTATGCATAGATTACCCCAATGTCACTTCGGGAATCCGCAAGTTGAGTGCCAAAACACATATCAAGTGAATCAATATGATACCCCATTTGTCACCATGGGAATTCATAGCAAGACATGCATCAAGTGTTCTCAAATCCATAAAAGTATTCAATCCAAAGAAATATCAAAGGGAAAACTCAATTCATCACAACAAGATAGTGGGAAAACACCATATGATCCGACTATATTAACAAAGCCCACGATACATCAAGATTGTGCATCTCAAAAACACAAGAGAGAGAGAGAGATTAAACACATAGCTATTGGTACAAACCCTCAGCCCCGAGGGTGGACTACAACCTCCTCATCATGGTGGCCACCGGGATCATGAAGATGGCCACCGGTGATGATTTACCCCTCCGGCAGGGTGCCGGAAAGGGTCTAGATTGTTTTTTCGTGGACTATAGAGGCTTGCGGCGACGGAAATTCTGATCTAGGGTTATTTATGATGGTTTCTCTATTTATAGGATTTTTTGGCGTCGGTTTCACGTGAAGATTGGCCTCGAGGTGAGCACAACCCACCGGGGCATGGGCAAGGGCCCAGGCTGCGCCGGTGTCTTGTGCCCTACTCCTTCACCTTCTGGTCCTTCCACGAAGCTTTGGGGGTCTCTTTTGTTCCAAAAAAATCGTCAAAATGTTTCACCTCATTTGGAGAACTTTCATTTCTACACACAAAAAACAACACCACGGTAGTTCTGCTGAAAACAATGTCAGTCCGGGTTAGTTCCATGGAAATCGTACCAACACCATATAAAATTGTTGTGAACATGGCATGAAGACTTCATAAATTATAGATACATTGGAGACGTATCAGCATCCCCAATCTTAATTCCTACTCATCCTCGAGTAGGTAAATGATAAAAGAAATAATTTATGAAGTGTGAATGCTAACAAAGTGCATAAGTTTGATCAATGATAATTTCAATCACTTTTCTAGCATCATAACAGCAACTCTTTCTCATAAATCTCATCATGATAAAGTAGCAAAGTGAATTTTTGATGTGGAATGCTACCTATCATATTCATCATATACTCATTCTTTTGCAGCATGGACATTTGTACTTTTATATGGTTGAAAGCAATAGTCTAGTTTTGAAATGAAGACTTTAATACTCAAGCATACCAACAAGCAACCATGCCTTTCAATATATCAATACTAAAGCAAGTTATCCCTAGCCCATCATGCTCAATCATTGATCCATTCATGCAACACATCCAAATATTAACTACATCCAATGCTCAAGTATGATAATAGTGTTCCGTAGTTGGTGCTTTATAAGAGAAGATGGAGACTCAAATAAAAATAAAAATTGCATTAAGTAAAAGATAGGCTCTTCGCAGAGGAAAGTAGGGATTTGTAGAGGTGACAGAGCTCAAAGCTTAAATTGAGTGATAAAATTATTTTGGATGGCATGCTTTTCTCGTCAACGAGAACGACTTAGAGTTCCCAACACTTTCCATGCTAGATATATCATAGGCGATTCGCAAACATAAAATAAAGTTTATTCCTTTTTCCACCAAACATTCACAAGCCATGGCTAGCCGTATCCACGGTTGCCCTGCATACCAATACTTTCCAAGGAATTTATTATTTGACAACATAAAGTAAATTTTCTTTTTTCATTTCGGGACTGGGAATCCCTATTACCGCCATACTCTCGTGCAATGACAAGTGAATAAACACTCATCTTGAGAATACGACATCTAGCATGAAAAATATTAGCCACCCCTCGCCGCTTCATGAGCGGTACGGGCACACAAAAGAGAAATTTATTTTGAAATTTAGAGTTGGCACATACAAATTTGCTTAGAACGGCTTGGAAATACAACATATAGGTAGGTATGGACTCATTTGGCATAACTTGGGTTTTAGGATTTGGATGCACAAGTAGTATTTCTACTTAGTACAAGGTGGAGGCTAGCAAGAGATTGTGAAGCGACCAACAAAGGAATGAAATCCATCATAAGGGAACATTAAACATAACTAACACTGAATAATGCAACACAAGTAGGATGTACTTTCATTGCATGACTATTGCCTTTCGTTCTTGCATAGGGAATCGCAAACCTTACCATCAATATTATTACTAAAACATAATTACTCATTAACATAGCTCACATATCACTATCATCATATCTCAAAACTATTACAAAGAATCAAGTTTATTTTGTCCAATGATCTTCATGAAAGATTTTATTATATCCTCCTTGGATATCCATCACTTTGGGACTAGTTTCATATGTTGCTTTTGATAAGCTCAAACAAATCTAAGTGAAGAACATGAGCATAAAATTTCTTTCTCTCAAAATAATATAAGTGAAGCATGAGAGAATTTCTACAAAAATATTAAAGCACGCCGTGCTTAAAGATATATAAGTGAAGCACTAGAGCAAAAGACAAACTACTCCAAAAATATCTAAGTGAAGATCAAATGAGTAGTTAAGTAAATAAGTAGCTATGTGAAGACTCTCTCCCATTTAAAAACTTTCCGATCTAAGTATTTTATTCAAACAGCAAACAAAGCAAAATAAAATGACATTCCATGGATAGAACAACTCATGTGAAGAAGCAAAAACTTAGGCTCAATCGATACTAACCGTTAATTGTTGATGAAAAAAGGTGGGATGCCTACCGGGGCATCCCAAAGCTTAGATGCTTGAGACTTCTTGAAATATTATCTTGGGATGCCTTGGGCATCCCCAAGCTTGAGCTTTTGTGTCTCCCTAATTCCTTTAGTTCCCTAAATCTGAAAAACTTCATCCACATAAAACTCAACAAGAACCCGTGAGATAAGTTAGTATAAATCAATGCAAAAACCTTATCATTATATACTGTAGCAAATCACTAAAATTATAATTTAACATTGCATACTAAATGCCTCTGCATATTTAATAATCATATCCTCAAATAGAATCACTAAACAAGAAAACATATGCAAACAATGCAAACATAACAGCAATCTGTCTAAACAGGACAGTCTGTAAAGAATGCAAGACAATTCATACTTCTGTAACTCAAAAAATTATAAAGTTTTACCACACTGTAGAAAATTTGTCATAGATTTCTGTGCAAAAAAATTCAACATTTTATAACATTCTGAATTTTCTGGGGAATTTTTGCAATAGCGATAAACTTTCTGTTTTCAAATAGCAACATGTAGGCTTGCAAAATAAGCATGGTAAAGGCTATACTTGACATTTTTATTGAAGTAAAATATGCAAAAAATTATTCCAAATAACATAAATCAAATCCAACTAAAATAAAATTATGCTCCAAGCAAAACTCATATCATGTGACGAATAAAAATATAGCTCCAAGTGAGGTTACCGATAGTGTTGAATACGAAAGAGGGGATGCCTTCCGGAGCATTCCCAAGCTTAGTTGCTTGGGTATCCCTTGAATATTGCCTTGGGGTGCCTTGGGCATCCCCAATCTTAGTGTCTTGCCACTCCTTATTCTTCTCATATCGACATCTCACCCAAAACATAAAAACTTCAATCACACAAAACTTAACGGATCTTCGTGAGATAGGTTAGCATGATAAAGACAAATCATTCACTTTGGTAATGTCATAGAAAAGATTCATAATTGTTCTCACATAATGCCTACTGTAGCATATCATTTCTATAATTTATATTGATCAATATAAGCCATAGAAACTAGGAAACAAGCAAACTATGCATTGAAAACAGAATTTGTCAAAAACAGAACATTCTGTAGTGATCTGGATAACTACCATACTGCTGCTACTCCCAAAATTCTAAAAAATTAGGACAACGTTGGAAATTTGTATATCAATCAGCTATAAAAAAAGTCAAGAATTTATCACGTTCCAGTAAAATATAGGAATTTCTGCACTGGACGCAAAAGTTTCTGTTTTTGCACAGAATCAAGTCAATTATCATCCATACTATCCCAAAGACTTTACTTGGCACTTTATTGAAACAAAAGCTGATTAATACAGTATACTAATCATGTGAACACACAAAAACAGTAGGGGTAAATGTTGGGTTGTCCCCCAACAAGCGCTTTTCTTTAACGCCTTTTAGCTAGTCATAATGATTTCAATGATGCTCACATGAAAGATATGAATTGAAACATGCAAGAGAGCATCATGAATCACATGGCAAGCACATTTAAGCCTAACCCACTTCCTATGCAAAGGGATTTTGTGAGAAAACAATTTATGGGAGCAAGAATCAACTAGCATAGGAAGGCAAAACAAGTGCAACGTCGAAATTTTCAACACATGAAGAGGAAACTTGATATTATTGCAATTCCTACAAGCATAAGTTTCTCCCTCAAAACAATTTTCAGTAGCATCATGAATAAATTTAACAATATAACTATCACATAAATCATTCTTTTCACGATGCATAAGCATAGAAATTTTGCTACTCTTCACATAAGCAAATTTATTCTTGTGAATAGTTGTGGGAGCAAACTCAACAAAATAACTATCATGAGACACTTGATTGGCATAATCAAATGGGAATTTATAGTCATAATGACAAGTTTCATGGTTATAATTATTCTCTATAGCATACATGTCATCATCATAATCATCATAGATAGAAGGCATGCTACCATTATAACAAATTTGCACATCAAATCTTGGGGGACTAAAAATAACATGTTCATCAAACATAGCACCCCCAAGCTTACAGTTTTGCATATCATTAGCATCATGGATATTAAGAGAATTCATACTAAAATATTGAAATCATGCTCATCATTTATGCCAAACATTTTATTGAATTCTTCTTCTAACAATTGAGCACAATTTTCCTTTCCATCATTTTCATGAAAGATATTATAAAGATGGATAATTTGATGCAACCTCAATTCCATTTTTTATAGTTTTCTTTTATAACGAAACTAGTGATAACACAAGAAACTAAAAGATTCGATTGCAAGATCTAAAGATATACCTTTTGAAGAACTCACCTCCCAGGCAACGGCGCCATAAAATAGCTTGATGTCTACTACGCAACTTTATTCTTGTAGACACGTGTTGGGCCTCCAAGCGCAGAGTTTTGTAGGACAATAGCAATATTCCATCAAGTTGATGACCTAAGGTTTATCAATCCATGGGAGGCGTACGATGAAGATGGTCTCTCTCAAACAACCCTGCAACAAAATAATAAAAAGTGTCTTGTGTCCCCAACACACCAAATACAATTGTAATTTGTATAAGTGCACTAGTTCGGCGAAGAGATCGTGATACAAGTGTAATATGGATGGTAGATATTGATTTTTGTAATAGGAACAATAAAAACAGCAAGGTAGCAATTGATAAAACGGAGCACAAACGGTATTGCAATGCTTGAAAATGAGGCCTTGGGTCCGTACTTTCGCTAGTGTAATCTCTCAACAACGCTAATATAATTGGATCACATAACCATCCCTCAATGTGCGATGAAGAATCACTCCAAAGTTCCTATCTAGCGGAGAACATAAAAAGAAATTGTTTGTAGGGTACGAAACCACCTCAAAGTTATTCTTTCTGATTGATCTATCAAGAGTTCGTACTAACATAACATGAAGTTATCCTTTCCGATCGATCTATCAAGAGTTCGTACTAAAATAACACCAAATGATACACATCAACCAACTCTAATGTCACCTAGATACTCCAATGTCACCGCGAGTATCCGTGAGTTAATTATACGATATGCATCAAACAATTTCAGATTCATAATACTCAATCCAACACAAAGAACCTCAAAAAGTGACCCAATATTTCTATCGGAGAAACAAAGACAAGAACATGCATCAACCCCAATGCATAGATTACCCCAATGTCAGTTCGAGAATCCGCAAGTTGAGTGCCAAAACACATATCAAGTGAATCAATATGATACCCCATTGTCACCACGAGAATTCATAGCAAGACATGCATCAAGTGTTCTCAAATCCATAAAAGTATTCAATCCAAAGAAATCTCAAAGTGAAAAATCAACTCAATTCATCACAACAAGATAGAGAGGGGAAAACACCATGTGATCCGACTATATTAACAAAGCCCACGATACATCAAGATTGTGCATCTCAAGAAGACGAGAGAGTGAGATTAAACACATAGCTGTTGGTACAAACCCTCAGCCCCGAGGGTGGACTACTCCCTCCTCATCATGGTGGCCGTCGGGATGATGAAGATGGCCACCGGTGATGATTTCCCCCTCCGGCAGGGTGCCGGAAACACTACTGGAATCTGGCAATTTGCCGTCTGCCACCTCTTTGTTGTCTACCAGCTGATGGCAAAGAGCCTCTTTGTCGTCCGCTTCCACAAAGCAGACGGCAAAGAAAGTGCAGATGGCAAAAAGGCTATTTGCCGTCCATTGTTTCTTTGCCGTCAGCCAGCTGACGGCAAAGAGCTAGATGGCAGACGACAAAGGGGCAGGTGGGCCCTACAGGGCACGACGTGGCTAGGTCAGGTTCTTTGCCGTCCGCCAGCGCACAACAAAGAGGAGACGTGAGTCAGCCCTAAATGGCCGCCCTCTTTTCCGTCTGCTAGCAGACGGCAAAGAAGTCCCACTTAACGGGCCGAGCCGTGTCCCCTCTCTCTCTCTCTCTTTCTCTGTCTCCCTCCCGTGCGCCCACCTCTCTCCTCTCCCACCGCAGCCGCCGCCGCCGGCCAGCCCCGCCCCCCGGACCCAGCCCACGCCGTCGTCCAGCCCTCCCCCCCCCATGAACAGGAACCCCGCCGCGCCCCGTCGCCGGAGAGGCCTGCGCCGGGCCGTTCCAGTGCCGGACCCCTCCCCGCGGCCCGGGACCTTAACGGAGAGCTAGACAAGGAAATTTACATGCAACAGCCAGATGGTTGTAGTAAATGATTAGGAAAGAAAGGTGTGCAAGCTAGTGAAATCTTTGTATGGCCTGAAACAAGCGCCTAAGCAATGGCATGAGAAATTCCACACTACTCTGAGATCTGCTGGCTTTGTTGTTAACGAAGCTGACAAATTTGTATACTATCGCTATGGTGGGGGCGAAGGAGTTATACTATGTCTGTATGTCGATGACATACTGATATTTGGAGCCCACCTCAAACTAATTGAGGAGGTCAAGGCCTTTTTATCTCATAACTTAAAGATGAAAGACTTGGGCGTGGATGATGTTATCTTGAACATCAATCTATTGAGAGACACTAACGATGGAATTACAATTTTGCAATCCCACTATGTTGAGAAGATTTTGAGTCGTTTTGGATATTCGGACTGCAAACCTTCTGCAACACCATATGATCCTAGCGTGTGGATTCGAAAGTTTAAATGCACGACTGTAGATCAATTGAGATATTCTCAAGTGGTTGGTTCACTGATATACCTAACGTGTGCCCATCGTCCTGACATCTCATTTGCTATATGCAAACTGAGCCAGTTTATTTCCAGTCCGGAAGATGTGCATTGGCATGCCGTTGAACAAGTCATGCGCTATTTGCAAGGTACCGTGAGCTATGGAATTTACTATTCTGGGTCCCCGATGGTACTTGAGGGGTATAGTGATTCGAATTGTATATCCGATGCTGATGAGATGAAAGCTACAAGTGGATATATCTTCACACTTGGTGGTGACGCTGTTTCCTGGAAGTCTTGCAAGCATACAATCTTAACGAGATCGACTATGGAAGCAGAGCTCACAACATTAGACATATCATGCATCGAAGCAGAATGGCTTTGAGAGCTTTTGATGGATTTTCCGGTGGTTGATAAACCAGTCCCGACTATCCTTATGAACTGGGACAATCAAACGGTGATTGCCTAGGCTAAGAGTTCAAAGAACAACATGAAATCCATAGAGCACATAATAAGAAGATTAAAATTTGTTAGAAAATTAAGAAACTCCGGAGTGATAGCGTTGGATTACATCAAGATGGCTAAAAATCTAGCAGGCCCTTTTACGAAAGGGTTATCACGTATTATGATGGAAATGCATCGAGGGAGATGGACATGAGACCCACGTAAGTTGCCATGGGGTAACCCAACCTATGTGATCAAAGATCCCGTGAATTAGGACCTGAAAAAAAATCCAGCGGTCAACTGAGGAGAGTATCCTTAATTAACCCACTCCGTTGGAGATGTAATAATACTCTCAATTCTGTAAGGCAGGCTGATTTTTGTCTTAATGTGTTTCAAATCTTATGTAAGCAAGATGCTAACCAGCAGAGCATTCTTTGGAGGAACACACCTATGTGAGCCTGACTGCTGGTCACAGTCTATGAGATTGGGTGATCTCTAGGAAGCTCATGAGAAGGTACGGAGTATGGCTAATAAGCACCACCCGTGGGGTTTAGCCTTCGGTAGCCACGTATCGGCTGACAATGGGCGAAACTTCTACACGCCAGACTAACAATTTAAGGCATAGTCCATAGTTCAGTTATGAAGAAGTCTAATCCCGTTGCTCTAGGTGGAAATTCAACTTAACAGTCTACACTGAAAATTCTGGTATATGAAACATAGTTTGGAACAATTGACAAACTTATGTGCCTCGAGATCTCTGGTGGGGGATTGTTGGATTATGGATGGGCTTAGGCCCATATAAGACAATAATCCCTAGTTAATCTCTAAGACCCATTAATGTGTACGACAAGTGGTGGGAAATGTGAAAAGTTTAGTACCATACTGCTACAGTAAGAAGAGTGGGACCTCTTTATAAGGCCTGCTCCACCACTTGCTATTGGGATCTTGGGAATAGGAGCTGTCCATGTGCGCTCCTCCTCCTCCGCCGCCCGCCTCGCCTCGCCGCGTCTCGCCTCGTCACAATGCGCGCGCTGCGGGTTGTGGGAATGAGCCGAGTTGAAGTTTATTTTTGCCGGTCAATGGTTAACTAATCTCGGATTAATTAACAAGTCGCTTACGAAAGTAGCTCTGTCCGAGATGTTGGACCATGGGCTGTTCGCGGACTCGGTCATGGGCCTGAGCCCAGGCCCAATGGCCTATATAAGAAGGCGCTGACCAATGGAGTGAACCCTAACTCAGTTCACTCACTCCCTCTCGCACAACCCTAGCCGTCATCAACTGTTTCTTTCACTGTGCTGCTTCCGGCGATCCCATCCCGACGACCGCGTGCAAGGTTGGTCGGGAGAGCAGATGGCTACGGAACCCTGTCGTTTGAGATCCTGCCCGGAAGAACGACAATAAGGTTTTTGGGGAGCGTCTCGACGTGACTGCTCCCAATCCGTCCCCGTCTGCGTCCGCCTCTGCTTCCACTACTTCTCCTGCATCGACTCCATGGCTGACGATGAAGCCGCAAAGAAGAAGGCCTCGGCCGATGCCGAGGCTGCTGCCGCCACCGCTGCGTTGGCCTGGCCAACCGGAGGGTATGACTCATTCATCCCCTATTTGCTCATTCATTTGCTAGCCGTATATATGCTATTCATAGATGTTTCGGTTCTATGTACTGTACGTGCTCACATGCTTAGGTATCGGTATGAGATGCATACCGTATTTTCCATGCTTACTGTTTACTCGTGGATTAGATTAGTCGAAAAAGTGCTAATATTTCCAACACAATTGTCTAAAGTGGTATGATTGGAGAGTACAACCTTCACGGCCGACGCAACGCAAAGCTCACAGGCAATTGTCTAAAGTTGTATGCTAGCTCATGATGTGTCAGAGAGAGAAGACGGCCGACCCTCGAGTTTGGGTCGGTCTATTGATTCCAGACGACTAGACATGTCCGATTTAAAATAGGCATCCGCGTTCAAGGTTCAAAAGTGTCCGGACAGTCCGGTTGGGACATTTGACGTGGGAATGATGGTGACATGCATTCGTTATGACTTGACGAGTGCTAGCTGTTTGCAGGGGACAGATGCTTGGCTGGTTGAGTGGTTGATTCCAGGACAAGTCAGTCAACTTGGTGTGTCTTTGGCAATTGGCATGTCCTATGAATTTGTTAGGGTACTTGACGGCTTGACCTGTGTCTAGCTAGAGTAGTAAGCTAAGCGGTCTTCCCTTTTTCCCATGCGATGGAGCTGTAAAAGTCAGTTACAAAATGTATGTATGATTCGAGTGCACATACAATTGTCTAAAGTGGTATGATTGACGCGTACAACTTTCACGACCTACGCAACGCGAGGCTCACAGGCAATTGTCTAAAGCTGTATGCTAGCTCATGATGTGTCAGAGAGAGAAGACGACCGACCGGGCACACACGGCATGTCAATTCATCTCTGAACATGCATGGTGTGCACACGCTCATGTGCTAACCCAGCAGCGTCAGATGAAGACTGAAGTGCATGGCCTGAGGGTGATGGGTGCATCGTCTTCGGTCTTCGGTCAAATGTGAGTACTGCTATAGAATCTGAGAAAGTACTCATCGATTACTCAAAGAGCACTAGAGCAACCAAGTGGTAATCAGGTCAATGGTTCCTGTAATGGGGGTTTGTGTAGTCGGTTTGGACAAGCATCGATCATTCGATCTACAAGCTATCCTGAGAACTAGCAAAGCTCTACCTATGTAGTGGTATTACAAATAGCCGTGCCAAACATGTAAATACCTCTCACCAACGCCCACACAACCATCGGATCGATTTCCATGCAGCCAAAATGATAGTCATGGAGACGGAGCCAACCAAAATGCTCGCCTCTCTCGCCACACTTCTCCTGCTGCTGCTGACGACGGCCACCGCCATCGTGCTCGCGCCGGAGCTGGCGGCCGTGCCTGCAGAACAGGCAGAGGCGCTCCTCACCTGGAAAGCCACACTTGATAATCAAAGCCAGTACACCCTGCGGTCCTGGGAGAACACCTCGGCGCCCTGCAGCTGGCGCGGCATCAGATGCACCGTACACCGGCAGCGGGGCTGGCCAGTGATCAGCGCCATCTCTCTGCGGGGGAGGCGGCTAAGAGGTTCGCTGGAGTCACTCAACTTCTCGGCGCTTACCACCCTGGCGCGCCTCGACCTCTCGCACAACCACCTCGCCGGGGCCATCCCTCCCAATATTGGGGTCCTCGGAGAGCTCCAAGCTCTACTCCTGCAAGGCAACCAGATAATCGGATCACTTCCAATTGGCAAAATGAGTAGTAATCTTATGACTCTCGACTTGTCAGACAATCATTTAGTTGGTCACATCCATTCTGAAATAGGCCACCTAAAGCACTTGGTTGCACTAGATTTGTCCAGTAATAAATTTTCCGCCTCAATCCCAAGCAATTTAGGTCACTTGACCAAACTCACTACCTTGAACCTTTTCCACAACCAACTTTCTGGCCAAATTCCACAGGAATTATGTCATTTGGTAAACTTAAAGGTCTTGGATCTTAGCGACAACACACTCACAGGTCCCATCCCAAACAACTTAGGAAATTTGACAAAACTCAATACCTTGTACCTTTACATGAACCAACTTTCTGGTCAAATTCCACGCAAGTTAGGTAACCTTATGAACTTAACAGCGGTTGATCTTAGTTTAAACAAACTCTCGGGTTCTATCTCAAGCAGGTTAGGCAATTTGACAGAACTCAGTTTCTTGCAAGTTTTCAGTAACTAACTTTCTGGGCAAATTCCACGAGAATTAGGTTACCTTGTGAATTTAGAGGACTTGGACCTCAACAACAACACACTCACAGGTTCCATCCCAAACAGCTTAGGGAATTTGACAAAACTCACTACCTTGCATCTTTTTCGGAACCATCTTTCCGGACATGTTCCACCAGAATTAGGTCACCTTTTAAATTTAGAGGATTTGGAACTTGGTAGAAACGCACTCTCAGGTTCCATCCCATACAACCTAGGTAATTTGACAAAACTCGTTATTTTACAAATTTACATGAACCAAGTTTCTGGACAAATTCCACGAGAATTAGGTTACCTTGTAAACTTAAAAAACTTTGATCTTTGTATGAATTCACTCTCAGAATCTATTCCAGTCACCATAGGGAACCTGACAAAAGTCATCAGATTCACCCTTCTAGAGAACACACTTTCTGGGAAAATTCCACGAGAATTAGGTTACCTTGTAAACTTAGAGATCTTGGCTCTTAGCGAGAACACACTTTCAGGTTCTATCCCAAATAGTTTAGGTAATTTGACAAAACTCACTATCATGTTCCTTCACCACAACCAACTTTCTGCATCTGTTCCTCAAGAAATTGGCAAGTTAGTGAGTCTAATTGCCTTGGAGCTTAGTTTTAATAATCTCTCTGGTACCCTGCCATCCGGTCTTTGTGCGGGAGGTCAGCTACAAAATCTGACCGTTAACAACAACAACTTGGTTGGACCCTTGCCATCAAGCTTGCTAAGTTGTACACGCCTTGTCAGGGTTCAACTTCATCAAAATAACCTCGAAGGAGATATCACCAGGATGGGAGCTCATCCAGGTATTGTCTATATCGATATCAGTTCAAATAAACTATTTGGTGAATTATCTCATCGTTGGGATGAGTGCTACAAACTTACTGTGCTACGTGCATCAAACAACAATATAACTGGAGTAATACCATCAAGCATAGGGAAATTATCTCAGTTGGGAATATTTGATGTTTCGTCAAACAAGATTGAAGGACAGATTCCACCAGAAATTGGCAACATGACGACGTTGTTTAACTTGAGCCTTTCTGGTAACTTGCTCCAGGGAAATGTTCCAAAAGAAATTGGATCATTGAACAATTTGGAGTATCTTGATTTATCATCAAACTACCTAACTGGGCAGATACCTGAATCAATTGCACATTGTCTAAAGCTTCGCTTTCTAAAGTTGAGCCATAATCACCTCAATGGTTCCATTCCTATCGAACTAGGGATGTTGGTACACCTACAGGATCTTTTGGATCTAAGTGACAATTTAATTGATGGAGCTATTCCAAGTCTGTTAGGTGGTCTTAGTATGCTTGAAGCCTTGAATCTTTCTCACAATGCACTGGGTGACAACATTCCGCCATCATTTCAGAACATGATCAGTCTTCTATCTGTGGATGTGTCATACAATAGATTAGAAGGGCCAGTGCCACATACTAAGTTCTATGAAGAAGCTCCAATCAAATGGTTCATGCATAATAAGAACTTGTGTGGTAGTGTAAAAGGTTTGCCCCCTTGTGAACTATCACGAAGTAGTAAACAAGGAAAAAACTACAGAGCTATTTTACTAGCTATTATACCTGCTCTTGTATCTTTTGTATTTATCACTATACTAGTGACATGGCAATGCAAAAAGAAGAAACCAAATGCAGAAACAGCAAATCAAGTGCAATAAACGAAGTTGTTTGCCATCTGGAACTTTGATGGGGAGGATGTGTACAAGAAAATTGTCGATGCCACAAATAATTTCAGCAACGTTCATTGCATTGGGACCGGAGGAAATGGATCTGTCTATAAAGCTCAGTTACCAACAGGTGAAATATTTGCAGTGAAGAAGATCCACATGGGGGAAGATGGTGAGCAATTTAACCGTGAAATACATGCGTTAATGCATATTCGACATCACAACATTGTGAAGTTATTTGGTTACTGCTCTGCAACTCAGGGAAGATTCCTTGTGTATGAGTACATGGATAGAGGAAGCTTAGCGGCATCCTTGAAAGGCAATGAAACTGCAATTGAATTGGATTGGACCAGTAGGTTAAATATTGCTCGGGATGTTGCTCATGCTTTGTGTTACATGCATCATGATTGCTTCGCGCCAATAGTCGACAGAGATATAACAAGCAGCAATGTTATGCTTGACCCAGAATTTAAAGCATGCATCTCGGATTTTGGTCTAGCTAAAATACTAGATGTGGATGCATCGAACTGTACAAATCTTGCTGTGACAAAAGGATATCTTGCCCCAGGTAAATTTATATCTCTATATGTTGGTTAAATCAATAGTCATACATACTTTTATAAAACTTGATATTTTTGTCTCTAATTTATAAAACGTACAATGGCATGCACCAATTAATTATCAACCCTGTGCACCCACACTGCTACGTATTTATTTTTTCCTCCCTCTCTGCACAGACTATATGTTTAAATCTGCAGGAGCTACATTAGCTTATTGCTCATCTTATTGTATATGTCCCATAGAATATTGATGCAACATCATTTGTTTCAATATAGTTGGAAGATAAACTATGTATTTTGCATTATTGCATGACAGATAGCTATCAAAATTAACTCTGAAATGTTAATGTTTCAGAGCTTGCATACACAACAAGGGTGACAGAGAAGTGCGATGTTTATAGCTTCGGAGTGCTTGTTCTAGAGCTGTTCATGGGACAACATCCATGGGATCTCCTTTCATCCATGGACAACAGGAACAGAAGTACATCACTTGACAACTTGCTGGACACCCGTCTCCCACTCCTTGAAGCTGAGATCGCACGTGAGATATTTCATACGGTTGCCATCGCTGTTCGGTGCATATAGCCTGATCCATCGCACCGTCGAACGATGGAAGAAGTGATCACGGTGTTCACAAGAGCTGAACGGTCACCTGTTAATAATCTTGATTATCTCCACACTGACATTTTCATCCCGGCATGCTGGTCCTGACCCATGAACGTCAATGCAGTTAGCAAATTGTTGTTTGTCTTCAGTTCGATTATGTAGACATTGTCCATAAGACATAAGTTTATCTGTATGGTAGTTTGTTTTCTACATTACAGTTCATGCCCTGTACCAGTGCTACATACCATTCGTAGCTGCTTGTTGGTATGACAATTAGCTACATATAAATAAATGTGTGTACAGAAGACGGAGCTCCTGCTATTTCTTCAAAATCATCAACGGATAATCCATTTGCATCTACCGTCAGACGTCTCCGTTTGGGCCCTTGTAGCCATTACAAAATTATCCACCCTTTAGTTGTTGCGTGTCACTTGGGGGCTGCAACAAGATCCATTGGTTGCTTATCAACAAGAATATATGATGGGTACAATGAAGCACCATTAGAAACAATACATGTATCTTTGTCTTTCTGTGTGCGCGGAACAATTAGAATATCGCTAGCCCCCGCAATAAATAAATAATTAGATTCTAGCTAGAAAATGTGCCACATAGAAATTATTCTAGCAAGCCCTAAATTGCAATTTTCGCCTTTTTGGTGTATTAGTGATATGATTCACATGAGGCTAGAAAGATAAGCTACTACTCCCTCTGTCCCACAATATAAGATTGTTTTTCTAGCTATGTTAGCTTGAAAAATGATCTTATATTGTGGGACGGAGGAAGTATCAACGTGATGAAATATGAAACATTGTTTGTCTACACATGCTACAAGTATTAATCAGCTGGTTACCAGGGATAATGTACATGCAACCATCTGAACCTATATATGGATGTTCTTCTTCAGGCTAGTTTCCTTCCTTCGTTGGGTTTCCATGTTGATGTGTTTTTCATCATTTCAATTAGTAAGCAGTGCAGTGCAAGTGCAAAGACCCGAAAGAAGGACAAGGAGAGAGCCCTTGAACTTTTTTTTGGGTCTACTAATGATATGATCCATATCAGACTAGCAAGATAAGCTAGTATTAACTAGACGACATATGGAGAAATGTATGTTTATATACATACACTGCAGGTATTAATAAGATTTACTAATCAATCGAGATCAATCAATGCTGTTCTTTGATCTATACTGACAGAATATAACTGCTTTCTACACTTGTCTCCTCTCTAAAAACAACCAAGGAATTAGGTATATATATGGTACACGACAAGAAACGTTTGTCTTATGAATACATTTTTGTCTACGATACAACCATCTATCTAGGATAGAACCATCTTTTACACTACTGGGGGGGGGGGGGGGGGGGGGGCACATACATGATTATACAACTATCACAACAAAAACCTATCTTCCAACTGCCAATTGCCTTGAATCGACCATGAGACGTCGAAATGCATGTCTGAATATAAACGCTCGACGTCCTCGCCGAGGCGGCGGCACTTCTCAGAGATGAAAAGCTTGCCCTTGGGCACGGTTTCTCCATGGACCCATCTGGTGGTCCGTCGACCGGGCACACTTGATCTCGTATAGTTTTGACCACAAATTTTCTGGTCACTATGAGCAGAGCCAAAGAGTAAACTAGAGAAGAACCTCAAAGGCTTTGAATCATGGGATGAAAACAGTTAACTGCAGAAGTGCAAAAAAAAAACTCACAAGACAGTCTGTGCTTATCTTCATCCCAAGCTATTACTCCCTCTGTAAACAAATATATGACAAAAAATTATCTTATATTAGTTTACAGAGGGAGTATCATTTAAAATATAAATATTCTGGAACATGGAATAGATTTAGTGTCATCTCACTTCAGACACTGGATATGAATTACGTTTTGTGTGTGTGTGTGTGTGTGTGTGTGTGTGTGTGTGTGTGTGTGTGTAGCAATGCAACTAGACAATGATCCACCATAGGCTGTTCACCCTGTTTCCAGAATTCCACAATTGCTTCCTCAAAAATTGAAAGTACACAAGGTTCGGTTACTATTTCAAATGTAGACACTGCACACTAGATAGAATAATTTTATGAAGAAATTCAGTGGGCAAGAAAATGGAACGAGAACATCAGCAGCGATTTCTACTCCGGAGATATCTCAGCTCATGAAGAAAGACCCAGCTTACCAACTGGCCATGTTGATGAGAAATTCTAACCATGCAATATGTGTACACTGTTAGATGTGTATAGGCCTTTTCGGTTAATCCCCATTGTATAAGGGGTCTCTTACACTTTACCACACACTTGTATATGTATTGGCCCTTGGCCCTCTTGAGAATACAGTTGCTCACTTATCCAACATGGTATCAGTTGCTAGGTTCCTCCTCCTCTCCCGCACGCTGCAGCTCCGTGCCTAGCCTCCTCATCGCCGGCCATCTCCTCCCCCGTCGCTGGCCACCTTCTCCGCGCCCGGCAGTCCCTGCCCGCGCCCGCGCTCGCGTGCTCCGCCGCGTCCAGCCCGCGCCCCAGGCCGCGCCCTCCCTGCCGGTCGCGCCCAGGTCGCGCCCCGGCCACGCCGCCCTGCCCGGCTGCCTCCTCCCCGTCCGGCCGTGCCCCAGGCCGCACGCCCCAGGTCGAGCCTCTTCCGCGCGCCCCAGGCCCCGCGGCTGCCTCCCCCGCCGGCTCCTCGATCTGGCTGGGGCTGCCGCTGCTCGGGCTCCTGTGTCCGCAGGCGCCGCCCCCGGGCCGGTCTTCCTGGCCCCCCGATTCCCCCACTCAGGGCTGGCTCGGACCAGTGTGAGGCTCTCTGCCCCGATCCAGATCCAGATCGGGGGGAGTTGACCAAAAAACAGAGGAGAAACACAGAGTTCTGTCATGACTTCTGCGGGCTATGTTGCTATTCCTAGGTGCTCAATGATCTTTGATGGCATCAACTATGCTGAGTTTGTGGGGTTCATGCGCATCCATATGCGTGGTCTTCTTCTGTGGGGTGTTCTTTCTGGTGAGGTCCACTGCCCGCCATGCCCTGTTGCGCCCGTGGCCCCAATCCCACCGGTGCCGCCGGTACTTGCTGTCGAGGCTTCTCAGGCTGACCGGGATGCCGCCAAGGCCCTTGATGATGCTGCAGTTGATGCTTATGATCAGCAGGTATCTGCTTATTCCGATGCTCTTTCGGTGTACCGCGATGATCTCTCTGCTTACACTCAGTGGTGCAATGACGATGCTCGGGCTGCTGCTGTTCTCACTGCAAGTGTCCTCCCTCAGTTTGCTTCGGAGTTCATGGGCCTTGGCACCGTTGCAGCAATGTGGTCTTATCTTTGTCAGCGATATCAGCCCTCTAGTGATGCTCTCTACCTATCTGTGGTGCGTCAGGTGCACACACTCCGGCAAGGTGATTCCTCTGTTGATGAGTTCTATTCACAGTGCTCTGCCATCTGGCGTCAGCTTGACTCTCTTCGGACAGTTGTTTGTGGCACCTGTCATTGCTGTCAGACTACTCGGTCTGATCTGGAGTTTCAGCGGGTCCATGAGTTCTTATCTCGTCTCCGCTCTGAGTTTGAGCCTAGACGTGCTCACTTGCTTGCTCGTGGTCGTGCTCCTATCTCGGAGATGCTTGCTGAGCTTCGTGCTGAGGAGACCCGCCTTCGCTCTGCAGGTTTGCTGGTGGTCCCGTCTGTGCTAGCTGCGCGGGCTCCTGTGTCGTCTGCTCGGCTCACTTCTCCACCCCTCCTCCCCACACCTTCAGGGGGTGGGTCGCCCTGCTTATACTGAGAGGGGCCGGTCGCGCCGTGACACCATTTGTGGCTACTGCTCTCGGCCAGGTCACCCAGAGTCTGATTGCCGTGAGAAGAAGCGAGACCAGTGGCTCTCCTCTTCCAGTGGGACTCCTGGTTCTTCCTCGACTCCGTCACTCACTGATCAGGACATTGTGAGGCTCAAACGCCTCTTGGCTTCCTCAGGCTCTTTGTCGACTGGTTCAGCTGCTGCTGTGACTACGTCCACTTCTCCACCACCGCAGGCATCTACACAGTCAGGTACATCTTCGTGGGTTTTGGATTCTGGAGCCTCCTTCCATATGTCTTCTGATTCTTCTGTGTTGTCTTCTCTCCTACCTATTGATTCGCCTGTTAATGTTCTTACCGCCGATGGCACATCTCTCCCTGTTGCTAGTCGTGGTCTTCTTTCCACTCCATCTTTTTCTGTTCCTAGTGTTTCCCATGTTCCTCGTCTTACCATGAATCTATTTTCCGCTGCCCAACTTACTGATTCTGGTTGTCGTGTTATTCTTGATACCGACTCTTGCTTCATTCAGGATCGTCGCACCAAGGCTTTGGTTGGTGCTGGCCCCCGGCGCCGTGAGTCAGAGGGCCTTTGGGAGGTTGACTGGCTTCATGTTCCTTCCGCTGCCATCACCCCTGCCAGCTCCCATGCTCTTGCTGCCTCTTCATCTGCTTCCTTCCAACAGTGGCATCATCGCCTTGGTCACATCTGTGGCTCTTGCTTGTCTTCTTTAGTTCGTCAGGGCCTCTTAGGGTCTGTATCTGGAGATGTTTCTTTACATTGTAATGGTTGCAGACTTGGCAAACAGACCCAATTGCCTTATCCTACCAGTGACTCGGTATCTCAGCGTCCTTTTGACTTAGTTCATTCTGATGTTTGGGGTCCTGCTCCTTTTGATTCGAAAGGTGGTCATCGCTATTATATCTTGTTTATTGATGATTTCTCTCGCTACACTTGGCTCTACTTCATGAAATCTCGTAGCGAGGTTCTCTCTATATACAAACGTTTTGCTGCCATGGTTCACACCCAGTTTTCCATGCCCATTCACACTTTTCGTGCTGACTCCGCTGGTGAGTTTATCTCCCAGCTGTTGCATGGTTTTCTTGTGGAACAGGGTACTCTTTGTTGGGGAACGTAGCAGAAATTCAAAATTTTCCTACGTATCACCAAGATCTATCTATGGAGAGACTAGCAACGAGTAGAAAGGAGAGTTGCATCTACATACCCTTGTAGATCGCTAAGCGGAAGCGTTCAAGTGAACGGGGTTGATGGAGTCGTACTCGTCGTGATTCAAATCACCGATGACCAAGTGCCGAACGGACGGCACCTCCGTGTTCAACACACGTACAGCCCGGTGACGTCTCCCACGCCTTGATCCAGCAAGGAGAGGGGGAGAGGTTGAGGAAGACTCCTTCCAGCAGCAGCACAATGGCGTGGTGATGATGGAGGAGCGTGGCTATCCTGCAGGGCTTCGCCAAGCACCACAGAAGAGGAGGGAGAGAGAGATGCAGGGCTGCACCAACAGAGGAAGAAAACTCATGTGTTGGCAGCCCCAAAACCTCAAGTATATATAGGGGGGAAGGGGGCTGCGCCCCCCTTTAGGGTTTCCCACCCCAAGGGGTGCGGCCAGCCCTAGATCCATCTAGGGGGGGCGGCCAAAGGGGGGAAGAGGGGAAGGAACCCACTAGGTGGGCCTTAAGGCCCAACTGGACTAGGGTTTGCCCCCTCCCACTTATCCTTGCGCCTTGGGCCCCTTGTGGGGGGCGCACCAGCCCTCCTAGGGGCTGGTCCCCTCCCACACTTGGCCCACGCAGCCTTCTGGGGTTGGTGGCCCCACTTGGTGGACCCCCGGGACCCTCCCGGTGGTCCCGGTACGTTACCGATAAACCCCGAAACTCTTCCGGTGTCCAAAACAGGACTTCCCATATATAAATCTTTACCTCCGGACCATTCCGGAACTCCTCGTGACGTCCGGGATCTCATCCGGGACTCCGAACAACATTCGGTAACCACATACTAACTTCCTTTATAACCCTAGCGTCATCGAACCTTAAGTGTGTAGACCCTATGGGTTCGGGAGACATGCAGACATGACCGAGACGTTCTCCGGTCAATAACCAACAGCGGGATCTGGATACCCATGTTGGCTCCCACATGTTCCACGATGATCTCATCGGATGAACCACGATGTCAATGACTTAATCAATCCCGTATACAATTCCCTTTGTCTATCGGTACGATACTTGCCCGAGATTCGATCGTCGGTATACCGATACCTTGTTCAATCTCGTTACCGGCAAGTCTCTTTACTCGTTCCGTAACACATCATCCCGTGATCAACTCCTTGGTCACATTGTGCACATTATGATGATGTCCTACCGAGTGGGCCCAGAGATACCTCTCCGTTTACACGGAGTGACAAATCCCAGTCTCGATTCGTGCCAACCCAACAGACACTTTCGGAGATACCCGTAGTGTACCTTTATAGCCACCCAGTTACGTTGTGACGTTTGGCACACCCAAAGTATTCCTACGGTATCCGGGAGTTGCACAATCTCATGGTCTAAGGAAATGATACTTGACATTAGCAAAGCTTTAGCATACGAACTACACGATCTAGTGCTGTGCTTAGGATTGGGTCTTGTCCATCACATCATTCTCCTAATGATGTGATCCCGTTATCAACGACATCCAATGTCCATGGTCAGGAAACCGTAACCATCTATTGATCAACGAGCTAGTCAACTAGAGGCTTACTAGGGACATGGTGTTGTCTATGTATCCACACATGTATCTGAGTTTCCTATCAATACAATTATAGCATGGATAATAAACGATTATCATGAACAAGGAAATATAATAATAATCAATTTATTATTGCCTCTAGGGCATATTTCCAACAGTCTCCCACTTGCACTAGAGTCAATAATCTAGTTCACATCGCCATGTGATTACCACTCACAGGTCACATCGCCATGTGACTAACACCCAAGAGTTTACTAGAGTCAGTAGTCTAGTTCACATCACTATGTGATTAACACTCAATGAGTTCTAGGTTTGATCATGTTGCTTGTGAGAGAGGTTTTAGTCAACGGGTCTAAACTTTTCAGATCCGTGTGTGCATTACAAATCTCTATGTCATCTCCTAGATGCAGCTACCACGTTCTATTTGGAGCTATTCCAAATAACTGTTCTACTTGGAGCTATTCTAAATTGTTGCTCCATTATACGTATCCGGTATCTCTACTCAGAGCTATCCGGATAGGTGTTAAGCTTGCATCGACGTAACCCTTTACGACGAACTCTTTTACCACCTCCATAATCGAGAAAAAATTCCTTAGTCCACTAGTTACTAAGGATAACTTTGACCGCTGTCCTGTGATCCATTCTTGGATCACTCTTGTACCCCTTGACTGACTCATGGCAAGGCACACTTCAGGTGCGGTACACAGCATAGCATACTGTAGAGCCTATGTCTTAAGCATAGCGGACGACCTTCGTCCTTTCTCTCTATTCTGCCGTGGTCGAGCTTTAAGTCTTAACTTCATACCTTACAACTCAGGCAAGAACTCTTTCTTTGACTGATCCATCTTGAACACCTTCAAGATCATGTCAAGGTATGTGCTCATTTGAAAGTACCATTAAGCGTTTTGATCTATCCTTATAGATCTTGATGCTCAATGCTCAAGTAGCTTAATCCAGGCTTTCCATTGAAAAACACTTTTCAAATAACCCTATATGCTTTCTTAGAAATTCTACATCATTTCTGATCAACAATATGTCAACACCATATACTCATCAGAAATTCTATAGTGCTCCCACTCACTTCTTTGGAAATACAAGTTTCTCATAAACTTTGTATACACCCAAATCTTTGATCATCTCATCAAAGCATACATTCCAACTCCGAGATGCTCACTCCAGTCCTTAGAAGGATTGCTGGAACTTTGCATACTTATTAGCATATTTCAGGATTGACAAAACCTTCTGGTTGTATCACATACAACCTTTCCTCGTAAATCGTCGAGGAAACAATGTTTTGACATCCTATCTGCAAGATTTCATAAATAGTGCAGTAACTGCTAATATAATTCCAACAGACTTTTAGCATCGCTACAGGTGAGAAAGTCTCATCGTAGTCAACTCCTTGAACTTGTCAAAAACATCTTAACGACAAGTCGAGCTTTCTTAATGGTGATACTTACCATCATTGTCCGTCTTCCTTTTAAAATCCATCTACACTCAACAGCCTTACGACCATCAAGTAGTTCTTCCAAAGTCTACACTTTGTTTTCATACATGGATCCTACCTCGGATTTTATGGCCTCGAGCCATTTATCGGAATCCAGGCCCACCATCGCTTCTCCATAGCTCATAGGTTCATTGTTGTCTCGCAACATGACTTCCAAGACAGGATTACGTATCCTTGTCATCCTACGAGGTTTTGGGAGTGACTTGATCCGAAGTCTCGTGATCAATATCATAAGCTTCCACTTCAATTGGTGTAGGTGCCACAGGAACAATTTCCTGTGCCCTGCCACACACTAGTTGAAGAGACGGTTCAATAACCTCATCAAGTTTCCACCATCCTCCCACTCAATTCTTTCGAGAGAAACTTTTCCTCGAGAAAGGACCCGATTCTAGAAACAATCCCTTATTGCTTTCGAATCTGAGACAGGAGGTATACCCAACTGTTTTTGGGTTGTCCTATGAAGATGCATTTATCCGCTTTGGGTTTGAGCTTATCGGCCTGAAACTTTTTCACATAAGCGTCGCAGCCCCAAACTTTTAAGAAATGACAGCTTAGGTTTCTCTAAACCATAGTTCATACGGTGTCACCTCATCGGAATTACGTGGTGCCCTATTTAAAGTGAATGCGGTTGTCTCTAATGCCTAACCCATAAACTATTGTGATAATTTGATAAGAGACATCATGGTATGCATCATATCCAATAGGGTGCAGTTATGATGTTCGGACACACCATCACACTATGGTGTTCTAGGCTGTATTGGTTGTGAAACAATTTCCACAATGTCTTAATTCTGTGCCAAACTCGTGATTCAGATATTTATCTCTATGATCATATCATAGATACTTTATCCTCTCGTCACGACGATCTTTAAACTTCACCCTGAAATTACTTGAACCTTTCAATAATTCAGACTCGTGATTCATCAAGTAAATATACTCAACAAAATCATCTGTGAAGTAAGAACATAACGATATCCACTACATGCCTCAGCACTCATTGGACTGCACACATCAAAAATGTATTACTTCCAACAAGTTGCTTTCTAGTTCCATTTTACTGAAACCGAGGCTTTCAGTCATCTTGCCCATGTGGTATGATTTGCATGTCTCAAGTGATTCAAAATCAAGTGAGTTCAAACGGTCCATTTGCATGGAGTTTCTTCATGCATATACACCAATAGACATGGTTCGCATGTCTCAAACTTTTCAAAAATGAGTGAGCCCAAAGATCCATCAACATGGAGCTTCTTCATGCGTTTTATACCGATATGACTTACGCGGTAGTGCCACAAGTGGGTGGTACTATCATTACTATCTTTTGGCATGAACATGTGTATCACTACGATCGAGATTCAATAAACCATTTATTTTAGGTGCAAAACCATTGAAGGTATTATTCAAATAAACAGAGTAACCATTATTCTCCTTAAATGAATAACCGTATTGCGATAGACATAATCCAATCATGTCTATGCTCAACGCAAACACCAATCTCGATGGTAGAGGGAGCGTGCGATGCTTGATCATATCAACATTGGAAACACTTCCAACACATATCGTCAGCTCACCTTTAGCTAGTCTCCGTTTATTCCGTAGCTTTTATTTCGAGTTACTAACACTTAGCAACCGAACCGGTATCTAATACCCTGGTGCTACTAGGAGTAAAGTACACATTAACATAATGTATATCCAATATACTTCTATCGACCTTGCCAGCCTTCTTATCTACCAAGTATCTAGGGTAATTCTGCTCCAGTGGTTGTTCCTCTTATTACAGAAGCACTTAGTCTCGGGTTTGGGTTCAACCTTGGGTTTCTTCATTAGAGCAGCAGCTGAATTGCTGTTTCATGAAGTATCCCTTCTTGCCCTTGCCCTTCTTGAAACTAGTGGTTTCACCAACCATCAACAATTGATGCTCCTTCTTGATTTCTACTTTTGTGGTGTCAAACATCACGAATATCTCAAGGATCATCATATATGTCCCTGATATATTATAGTTCATCACGAAGCTCTAGCAGCTTGGTGGTAATGACTTCGGAGAAACATCACTATCTCATCTGGAAGATCAACTCCCACTCGATTCAAATGATTGTTGTACTCAGACAATCTGAGCACAAGCTCAACAATTGAGCTTTTTCTCCTTTAGTATGTAGGCTAGAAGAACCGTCGGAGGTCTTATACCTCTTGACATGGGCACGAGCCTGAAATCTCAATTTCAGCCCTCAAAACATCTCATATGTTTCGCGACGTTTCAAAACACGTCTTTGGTGCCTCAACTCTAAACCATTTAACATTACCGAACTATCATGTAGTCATCAAAACGTGTATGTCAGATGTTCGCAACATCCACAGACCACGTTCGAGGTTCAGCACACTGAGCGGTGCATTAAGGACATAAGCCTTTTACTGTCTGCATAATTGCTACTATCAACTTTCAACTAATTTTTCTCTAGGAACATATCTAAACAGTAGAACTAAGGCGCGAGCTACGACATAATTTGCAAAATCCTTTTGACTATGTTCAGGATAATTAAGTTCATCTTATGAACTCCCACTCAGATAGACATCCCTCTAGTCATCTAAGTGATTACATGATCCGAGTCAACTAGGCCGTGTCCGATCATCACGTGAGACGGACTAGTCAACATCGGTGAACATCTTCATGTTGATCGTATCTTCTATACGACTCATGCTCGACCTTTCGGTCTTCTGTGTTCCGAGGCCATGTCTGTACATGCTAGGCTCGTCAAGTCAACCTAAGTGTTTGCATGTCTTCCGAGGCCATGTCTGTACATGCTAGGCTCGTCAACACCCGTTGTATGTGAACGTTAGAATCTAACACCCGATCATCACGTGGTGCTTCGAAACACGAACTGTCGCAACGGTGCACAGTTAGGGGAGAACACTTCTTGAAATTGTTGTAAGGGATCATCTTATTTACTACCGTTGTTCTAAGCAAATAAGATGTATAAACATGATAAACATCACATGCAATCAAATAGTGACATGATATGGCCAATATCACTTTGCTCCTTTTGATCTCCATCTTCGGGGCTCCATGATCATCATCGTCACCGGCATGACACCATGATCTCCATCATCATGATCTCCATCATCGTGTCTTCTTGAAGTTGTCACGTCATCTATTACTTCTACTACTACAGCTAACGGTTAGCAATAAAGTAAAGTAATTACATGACGTTTATGTTGACACGCAGGTCATAAATAAATAAAGACAACTCCTATGGCTCCTGCCGGTTGTCATATTCATCGACATGCAAGTCGTGATTCCTATTACAAGAACATGATCAATCTCATACATCACATATATCATTCATCACATCCTTAGGCCATATCACATCACATGGCATACCCTGCAAAAACAAGTTAGACGTCCTCTAATTGTTGTTTGCATGTTTTACGTGGCTGCTATGGGTTTCTAGCAAGAACGGTTCTTACCTACGCAAAGACCACAACGTGATATGCCAATTGCTATTTACCCTTCATAAGGACCCTTTTCATCGAATCCGATCCGACTAAAGTGGGAGAGACAGACACCCGCTAGCCACCTTATGCAACTAGTGCATGTCAGTCGGTGGAACCAGTCTCACGTAAGAGTACGTGTAAGGTCGGTCCGGGCCGCTTCATCCCACGATGCCGCCGAATCATGATAAGACTAGTAACGGCAAGCATATTGAACAAAATCAACGCCCACAACTACTTTGTGTTCTACTCGTGCATAGAATCTACGCAATAGACCTAGCTCTGATACCACTGTTGGGGAACGTAGCAGAAATTCAAAATTTTCCTACGTATCACCAAGATCTATCTATGGAGAGACTAGCAACGAGTAGAAAGGAGAGTTGCATCTACATACCCTTGTAGATCGCTAAGTGGAAGCGTTCAAGTGAACGGGGTTGATGGAGTCGTACTCGTCGTGATTCAAATCACCGATGACCAAGTGCCGAACGGACGGCACCTCCGTGTTCAACACACGTACAGCCCGGTGACGTCTCCCACGCCTTGATCCAGCAAGGAGAGGGGGAGAGGTTGAGGAAGACTCCTTCCAGCAGCAGCACAACGGCGTGGTGATGATGGAGGAGCGTGGCTATCCTGCAGGGCTTCGCCAAGCACCACAGAAGAGGAGGGAGAGAGAGATGCAGGGCTGCACCAACAGAGGAAGAAAACTCATGTGTTGGCAGCCCCAAAACCTCAAGTATATATAGGGGGGAAGGGGGCTGCGCCCCCCTTTAGGGTTTCCCACCCCAAGGGGTGCGGCCAGCCCTAGATCCATCTAGGGGGGGCGGCCAAAGGGGGGAAGAGGGGAAGGAACCCACTAGGTGGGCCTTAAGGCCCAACTGGACTAGGGTTTGCCCCCTCCCACTTATCCTTGCGCCTTGGGCCCCTTGTGGGGGCGCACCAGCCCTCCTAGGGGCTGGTCCCCTCCCACACTTGGCCCACGCAGCCTTCTGGGGTTGGTGGCCCCACTTGGTGGACCCCCGGGACCCTCCCGGTGGTCCCGGTACGTTACCGATAAACCCCGAAACTCTTCCGGTGTCCAAAACAGGACTTCCCATATATAAATCTTTACCTCCGGACCATTCCGGAACTCCTCGTGACGTCCGGGATCTCATCCGGGACTCCGACCAACATTCGGTAACCACATACTAACTTCCTTTATAACCCTAGCGTCATCGAACCTTAAGTGTGTAGACCCTACGGGTTCGGGAGACATGCAGACATGACCGAGACGTTCTCCGGTCAATAACCAACAGCGGGATCTGGATACCCATGTTGGCTCCCACATGTTCCACGATGATCTCATCGGATGAACCACGATGTCAATGACTTAATCAATCTCGTATACAATTCCCTTTGTCTATCGGTACGATACTTGCCCGAGATTTGATCGTCGGTATACCGATACCTTGTTCAATCTCGTTACCGGCAAGTCTCTTTACTCGTTCCGTAACACATCATCCCGTGATCAACTCCTTGGTCACATTGTGCACATTATGATGATGTCCTACCGAGTGGGCCCAGAGATACCTCTCCGTTTACACGGAGTGACAAATCCCAGTCTCGATTCGTGCCAACCCAACAGACACTTTCGGAGATACCCGTAGTGTACCTTTATAGCCACCCAGTTACGTTGTGACGTTTGGCACACCCAAAGTATTCCTACGGTATCCGGGAGTTGCACAATCTCATGGTCTAAGGAAACGATACTTGACATTAGCAAAGCTTTAGCATACGAACTACACGATCTAGTGCTGTGCTTAGGATTGGGTCTTGTCCATCACATCATTCTCCTAATGATGTGATCCCGTTATCAACGACATCCAATGTCCATGGTCAGGAAACCGTAACCATCTATTGATCAACGAGCTAGTCAACTAGAGGCTTACTAGGGACATGGTGTTGTCTATGTATCCACACATGTATCTGAGTTTCCTATCAATACAATTATAGCATGGATAATAAACGATTATCATGAACAAGGAAATATAATAATAATCAATTTATTATTGCCTCTAGGGCATATTTCCAACACTCTTGCCCAGTTCTCATGTCCTAGTGCTCATGCTCAGAATGGCGTTGCCGAACGTAAGCATCGCCATCTACTTGAGACGGCTCGTGCTCTGATGATTGCTGCTTCTCTCCCACCCCACTTTTGGGCTGAGGTTGTTTCTGCATCCACCTACCTCATCAACATACAGCCATCGACTGCTCTGCAGGGTGGTATTCCTATGGAGTGTCTCACTAGTCGCTCTCCTGACTACTCCGCTCTTCGTATGTTTGGATGTGTGTGTTATTTTCTTCTTGCCCCACGAGAACGCACCAAACTGACTGCTCAGTCGGTTGAGTGTGTTTTTCTTGGCTACAGTGATGAGCATAAGGGCTATCGCTGCTGGGATCCTGTTGGTCATCGTTTGCACATCTCGCGTGATGTGACTTTTGATGAGTCTCGCTCTTACTACCCACGTCCATCTACCTCGAGTTTCTCAGTGGACGACCTCTCTTTGCTTCTCCTTCCCGATACACCCTGCTATGTGCCTCATGTGTCACCTCTTTCTCTGGCACCTCTCATTCCTTCTCCTTCACCACCAGCCCCGTCTTCTCCATCCTCCGCCTCCACCTCTCCTCCATCATCTCCAGTCCGTCACCCTCTCTCCCCGTTTCCTCTTCACTATACTCGTCGATCTCGTCCTGAGGATGTCTCCTCTGATGAGCCTTCCACCTCCGCTGCACCTCCTCCCAGGCCTCCTCCGGTTCATAACCTCCGTGCTCGGCCTCGCCCCCACCTGATCGCTACTCCCCTGATCGGTACGGCCTCTCTGTTATTGCTGAGCCCACTTCCTATCGGACTGCCATGACTTAGCCTGAATGGCAGCTTGTGATGGCTGAAGAGCTTGCTGCTCTTGAGCGCTCCGGCACATGGGATCTGGTTCCCCTTCCTTCCGGTGTTCGTCCCATCACCTGCAAGTGGGTCTACAAGATTAAGACTCGCTCCGATGGTTCTCTTGAGCGCTACAAAGCTCGTCTTGTGGCCCGTGGTTTTCAGCAGGAGCAGGGGCGCGATTATGATGAGACATTCGCTCCTGTGGCCCACATGACCACTGTCCGCACTCTTCTTGTTGTGGCTTCTGTTCGTCAGTGGTCTATCTCTCAACTTGATGTTCAGAACGCCTTTCTCAATGGTGAGTTGCGTGAGGAGGTTTATATGCAGCCACCACCGGGGTACTATGCTCCTGATGGTATGGTCTGTAGACTTCGCCGCTCCCTCTATGGTCTCAAACAGGCCCCTCGCGCCTGGTTTGAGCGCTTCGCCTCTGTGGTGACTGCCGCTGGTTTCTTGCCCAGTAATCATGATCCAGCGTTGTTTGTTCACATGTCTGCTCGTGGTCGGACTCTTCTCCTTCTCTATGTTGATGACATGATCATCACTGGTGATGACTCCGATTACATTGCCTTTGTTAAGGCTCGCCTTCGCGACCAGTTTCTCATGACTGATCTTGGTCCACTTCGCTATTTTCTTGGGATTGAGATCTCCTCGACCTCTGATGGCTTCTACATCTCCCAAGAAAAATACATTCAGGACCTTCTTGCTCGCGCTGCTCTCGGTGATGAGCGCACCGCTGTGACTCCCATGGAGCTCAACGTTCAGCTTCGTGCCTCTGATGGTGACACTCTTCCTAATTCCACTCGCTATCGTCACCTTGTTGGCAGTCTTGTCTACCTTGCTGTTACGCGCCCTGACATCTCCTATCCCGTCCACATTCTGAGTCAGTTCGTTTCAGCCCCCACCTCAGTCCACTATAGTCATCTCCTCCGTGTCCTACGATATCTTCGTGGCACGATCTCTCAGCGCCTTTTCTTTCCCCGCTCCATCTCTCTTGAGCTCCAGGCCTACTCTAATGCTACCTGGGCTAGTGATCCCTCTGATCGACGCTCGCTGTCTGCTTATTGTGTCTTTCTTGGTGACTCTCTCATTGCCTGGAAGACCAAGAAACAGACCGCAGTTTCTCGCTCGAGTACAGAGGCTGAGTTGCGAGCCATGGCTATGCTAACGGCTGAGGTGATCTGGTTACGGTGGCTACTTGAGGATTTTGGTGTGTCTGCGACTACCTCGACTCCCTTATTGTCAGACAGTACTGGCGCTATCAGCATTGCGCGTGACCCGGTGAAGCATGAGCTCACCAAGCACATCGGTGTGGATGCCCATTTTGTGTGTGCTGCTGTGCAAGATCAGACTCTCGCTCTTCACTATGTGCCCTCTGAGTTACAGTTGCAGACTTCTTCACGAAGGCACAAACTCGCGCGCAACATAATTTTCTTCTCTCCAAACTCAGTGTTGTCGACTCACCATGAGTTTGAGGGGGGGGGGGGGGGTGTTAGATGTGTATAAGCCTTTTCGGTTAATCCCCATTGTATAAGGGGTCTCTTACACTTTACCACACACTTGTATATGTATTGGCCCTTGGCCCTCCTGAGAATACAGTTGCTCACTTATCCAACATACACATCATAGCTTTGAATACTGAGAGTTTGCAGTTCATAATATTCTAGAATATTCGTAGGCAGTTCAATATTCTAGCTTACCTGCCGGAGATCCATTGATGATGATGATGATGATGATATCTGTCTTTTGATACCAGGGCCTGGATTGCAAACTCAATACTCCAGCGACTTCACCTTTGTGGACCTCAACTCGACTCTGGCTTCCATGGAGAAGTGAAGGCAGAAGGCAGAGGACAAAGATGGGAAATCAAGCATCCGCTTTGCTCTGTTTACCTGTCATCCTTGTTGCCTGTAGCTAGCTTTCCTCTGCTATGCTCTGTTTTCTGGACTCTAAATACTTGCATGTAGCTTCCTCTGCTTTTGCTCTGTTTTCTGAACTCTTGTATATTTGGCTGTAGCTTCAGGTCAGTTTCAGGCGTCAGGTCGACTCCATTCGGGGCCTGAAAATCATCCACCTTCCGACCACAGGACGGGCGGATGCTGCCACCTCACGTTCATGGTGGCTGCTGTCTATCCCCTCTTTTTTTTAGCAAGGAATACACACTAGATTGTATGATATTTAAATTTTGCAAACGGCCTCGGATTAGGATGATTCAACAGGCAAAACTGTTCACCGCGTCGAGGTGAAGAACTTTCATGTTAAACACATTTCCAATTGAGATAGTTTTGAGGATGTTATGTACAAGCCAAAAAGTGGTGTCAATAGGGTCCGCATTGAACGGGAGGCGATCCCATCTTCACCGCCTCGAGCGCCCTTGTCCTCTCTCTCTCCGCGGAGGTCGGCCAACTACTGTATACTGACATCTACACACCAAATTGGAATGCGTGAGAACAAACTCATGTATTATTAGCAGTAGAAGTACTGAGAGGAGGAACTGTTTGTAAGCACTTGATCATATTCAGAAGACAGACTCCATAGCCGTAGAGGTCTATGTCTGCTACACCCAGCACCACCTGAGGGTCCAATCCAGTCCACCATTAGAAACTGATAGCACAATGTATTACATGTTCCAAACTAGAGCAACTACACCAGCAACCATCAAATTCCTAACATCTCCGGTAAACTCCACACCTCAACTACATAGGCAGGAGGAGCGACCTAAATAATACGCAGGGACTTAACCACACTCCACATATATTCAGACAAATGGCGTTAAAAGAATTAAGTGGTCACACGTCCCTCATCACTAAGAACCTACATCTGGGCCAGGGAAACATAATTAGGTCTACTGTTCTACTTAAAGAAGCTAAACTTCTAGCACAACTATTTTCTTCCTCATTTCTAAATGAAGCAAATTCTCATCTCAGGGCAACTCCCCAATAGTCTCAGAACCAAAATTATCCACCGGCTTCCAAATATCACCTAAGTAGATTTATTAAATCAAGAATATTGCGTCCCAATTTCACCTCAGTTCTACTAGCTACGTTAATAAGATTATGGACTGGAAGAATTTAAGACAGTTGGAAATTGTTATTATCTGTGTGACATCTTCTCATGTAGTTGAGTTGTGACGGGAGATCCCTTGATGATAATGCTGTTAATTTTGTCTGTCTTTTGAGCCAAGGTCCTGGATTGCAAACTCAGTGCTCCAGCCTGCAATTATCAGGGAGCCGTAAAGCACCTAGGGACAATCAGAACTGATGCATATAGATACCTCTGGCTCGCTTCCTCTGCTTTTGCTCTGTTTTCTCAACTCTGAATACTTGCCTGTAGCTTCAGGTTTTAAACGTCAGGTCGACTTGGGGACAGACGGAGATGCTGCCCCCTCACAGTAATGGCAGCTGCTATCTATCCACTAATTTTTGGTAAGGAGAATACACGATAGACTATGATAGTAGATATTTGGCGGCGAATCTAAGGCATCGGGAACACTAGGTACATACTGGACCAACACTTACATATCAAAGCCGCGGTTACTCCACTCGATTCTATCTCATGGACAGGGACGCCACCGCATTCTGTATCTATATCAAGTATAGATATTGACAAGTACCCAACGCCTTATTTATCAGTTATCTTTGAGCAGGAAAAAACAACAAGTTCAGTCTTGTCTACTATCTGTTGAAGGTTGTTCAAACTCTGGAGAAACATAAACAAATGGAAAGAAACACATTCATTTTAGACTATTAGTGCACACGGAATTTATTTTTCCTTTTTTTGACGCCCCGAGCTCCCCCCTCCCTCCCCCGACCCCGCGCCGGCGCCGCCTCCCCGAGGGGCGGCCGGGGCGGCTCCCCCCGCTCTCTTCTCCTCCCCCTCCCCCATGCCCCTCCCCCCGCCGCCGCCGGCGGAGCCCCCGGATCTGGCCGGGCGGGCTGGCGGCGGCGGGTCCTCCCTTACCCCGCGCGTGCTCCTCCTGACCCGGGGTCAGGGCTGGCGACGGGTGCCCCTCGGCTGACGGCAGCCCGGCGGTCTGGTGGCGGCTGGCGGTGGCCTGTCGTGGTGGTGGCGCCGTCCTTTGGCGGCGGGGCGGCCTGGTGGCGCAGGTTGGCCGGCGACGCGTCCACGGCCCAGATCTGGGCCCTTAGGGCCCCATCTGGGTCCTAGCGGGCCGGTCCCCGGGCGTGGCCTCGTTGCTTGCGGCGCGGTGAGGAGGAGGAGCGGCTCGGATTTGGGGCGACGGCACCGATGGCGTGCTGGCAGCAGCGCGAAGGCGGGAGCTTTACGGGCCCACGAGGGCTCGGCCGGGCCTGGTGTGCTCCTGCTATTGCGTCCGGACGGCTACCGTCGCGGACGGTGGAGGTGGGGCCCTCCCGCGTGCCGACAGTGCCGATGCCCTTGTCCCGGCTCTGATTCTTCGCCGTGTTTTCCTCACTTCGCGGTGCCGTGGTGAGACGGCGGGGGGCCTCATGACCGCGTTGGCGCACGGTGGTGGTTGGTTTGGCGGCAAGCTCCGGGGCGCCCGAGGTGCGGGTTGGGATCGGGGGAAATCCCTGTCGGCATGGCCAACACCGGCGCGGTGGTGCCTGTGGGTGCCACCTGACCTTCCGGGAGGGCGTCGGGGCTACCCTTCCTCTCGCCTCATCGTGCACCGGGGGAAACCCTTGGCAGCAGTGTCGTCATCGTCGCGATCCTTCTTGGAGGTGTTGATAGGTGCCGGCGCTTCGGAGTTTTGGAGTCTAGTGAAAGATCCTGGTGGGCGCTGCGATCGCGAGGCTTCTTCGTTTTTTGTTGATCCGCCGTTGTCGGCATTTGTTTCTTTTGCTTTTCTCTTTCATTTCTTTTGGGCGTGACTGTGCTGCTTCCGCCCCAGCACCTATCCATGTATGGTTCGGTTGGTTGCTTTGTATACAAAGCGGGGGGAAACCCTTTTTCGGTATTAGTGCACACACTTTAATATAGATCAAACTACGAGTACGGACCCTTTCAAAACAGTCCACTGAAGATCATCCTATACATCATCACAATGTGGTAAGAGTCACAACTCACAAGAAATGCAGCTAACTGAGCACAGACAACAAAATAGTTAACACATCTACATAGATCATGTAGCCTCCTATATACAGATATCCTGAAGATTCGCAATGAATACTGAACAGGCAGTGGCAGGTCTTGTCTGAGATCTTTGTAGAGGTTGAACAATACTAGGGAAACAACTAATTACCTAATCCGAACTTTCTTACAGTATCCAAATTCAAAGCCTATAAATGCAGCGGGAAAGGAATACATCATTTTATTTTGGGAAAGGAATACATCATGACAGGTGGATTTGAACAGTATAGAAAAACCTTATCATATCTTTGGTTATTCTCATTACCTCATCAGTATAGAAGACATGAATGAAATAAGTTGGAGGCTGAACTCGATTAAGTAATCTAAAAACGAGAGAAATGATCAGTTGTTCTGAAAGTAGTTTTCTCTGGATGCCACCTTCATGTTTTGTTAAAAAAAAAACTATGCATGCTAACTTTATAATTGGATCTGATCAGCAAGGTCGTATTTGCCCGTAAGGGTTTCTCTCAACTCAAATGCTCAAATGCAGGCGTATCAATGTCAGCAACACCGTGCATCTCAAATACTACATCTGTTATTACTGAAAGTGCATGCCCCCCCCCCCCTCGTGTCGCCCCTCTCGGGCGGCTCGAGGGCGAAAACCCTAGATCTCGCCGCCTCCCCCCCCCCCTTCCTCCCCTCCCTCCTCGCCGCCACCAGAGGCATCCGCCGGGCAAGCCCGGGGCGTCGCCAAGGACGGTGGCGGCGGGGCCTCTGCTGCTCCGTTTCTCCAGCGGGGGGCGTCGGAATCCGAGGCGGCGGCCTCGTTCGGTGAGGCGCCACCGTCTCCTCGGCTGGTGGTGGCGCGGGTGTGGTCCGGTGGGTTGGCTGCACGGGCAGCAAGCTCCCCGGCGGACGAGATCCGCGGCACCGGCAGTGGGGCTTCTGGCCTCTTCGGCTCTGGATCTGGCCGCCCCTTCCCCCTTCTGCTGCCCTGCGTGCTCCACCCCTTCAGATCTGGTCCGGGTCGACTTGGTTCTCCGGTGCCTGGAGCTGGATGTGGTGTTGGTGGTGTGGAGCCTTGACCGGGAGAAATCCATGGCGGCGACGTCCATGGACGCCACTCCCCTTCTTGGAGGCGCCATTCAGGTCTTTTGCTCCACCCTCCCCTTCCCCTAGCCTCCCGAGTGAAAGCTCGAACTTTGTTGGGCGGCGACGGTGCTCTTGGCTCCGTTTGCTTCTTGAAGTCGTCGCCTTGGATGCTTTTTGGATTGTGGGCACTACGATGTGGTGGTTGTCGGACGGCGGCGACTGTGTGCCCCAAGTGGCGGCGGCGGCAGCTTGGCAGGTCCGGCAGTGTTCGGGTTTCTGCTGGTGCTCTCTGTGCAACTGGTGACAGCTTGGTCCGGCGGCCTCTGGCCAGGAGGGGATCGGATTCCCCTCCTCCGGCGGCTACAGTAGTGCAAGTTGTGAGTGCCGGAGCGTCATTCCTCGGCCTTGGCCCTGCCTCCTCGTTGCTCCGTCCTCCCTGGACACCCTGTTGTTGTCTGACCGGCATCTTTCTCCTCTCCAAAGGATCGTCAGTGGGCAGCGGTGATGCGGTGTTTCTGGTGAAGTTTCTTAGTCATGTAGGGTGTGCTCTGTTCCTACTCCTTTTGGTTGCATCCTTCCATCCATGTTCTAGGGTGCGCAACCCATATGTCGACAGTTCGGCGCCTTTCGAGCCAGGCGAGGAGGCAGGGGCCTCTTTCGACAGTGGGAGTGGATGGTGATGTTGTTCCAGGGCTTTGGTGTTCGGTGCCGTCATAGCCTATCCTCGACAGCGGGCGCTTCCCGGAACCCCATTTCTCCTTCCCTGGTGAGCCTTGGGTGGACGAGGGCCTCTGCGTGCTTCAGCTCATGCTTATCATGTGCTATCTCCTAGCTGTAGTGTGTGAGGTTTTGAGAGTTGCCTTCCAGCACCCTTGTATCTTGCCGTGTTTTGTTTTTTGTTTGTTCGAGTTTGTAATGCAGTGGTTGTAATCCTGGCCGGTTGATGGCTTTGTTAATTCAAAGCCGGGCTCTCCTTGAGCCTTTGTTCTAAAAAAAAGTGCATGCCGCCTTATGGCCATTTGATCTCCCCCAAAGTCACGTGATCCCTGTAGCAGGAGTAAGGATAAACATTCAAGCAGGAAAAAGGTAGTACAAAATTGAATTCAAGATGCTTCTGAAATCTATCTACTCAACATAAGTAATAACAACACCGTGCGCAATATAATGGGACCTTTAGGGAATCTCCTCCTCGCTGATTCATTCACTGCACTCCGTACCTTTCTTCACTTTTCCTGTACTGTAGGGGCTCCAGTTTAGGACAACTGGGAGCAAACAAGAGTCAGGGATAGCTTGGGTAACCACTGCAGAATCCACGCGAAGAAGCAACTTGGTGCCCTTTCCGTCAGTAGCATGATCACTATGCAGCAGTAGCGCAGAGGTTGAACAACGTCGAGTGCACCTACCGCGTGCAAGTTGCACGGCCAGTGGCATCAGGGCCTCCTCGGTCGCCTCGCCCGTTTGAGCAGCCAGTGGCATCAAAGTGTCCTCCTTGGTGCATCAAGGGTTTGGAAAGGCAGAAGAAAATATTCTGCAACAGTTTGGACTACAGGTAATCAAGTTTCTCCACCAACAGCAAGCCTATTTTGGCTCAGTCGAATATCCACGCCTGCCAATGTAAACAATTAGTCGTACCACGGGAGCTCCATTTCCCTTTTGTGTGCACCCAACAAACTATAAAGTCACAGGACCAACACTCACCGGAACATGATGGCGTTGGACTCGGCTGCCTTTTTCCAGTCGACGTAAACCGGCAGCGTCACGGGGTAGGTCAGGAAGAGATCCTGCATGGAGAGCTCTTGGAACTGAGCGTTGCACAGGAGGCTTATGAAGGCGCGCTAGAAATGAGTTGCGCCAGTCCTCTGGTCTTCACTAGACTTGCAATCTTCTCAGTGTTTCATCTGGTACACCCCTTCTCTTGCACCTAAGTCACAGGCAGCATAATGAATAATCAGGGTTATGGCTCCACACAAAGATCACAAATGACATATACGAGCACTGAACACACAATCATTCCGACAAAAAGGCCCTACAAAATTTACTGTCTATTTGTTCAAGATGCTTCTGAAATCTACTCAACATACGTAACCAGACCGTGCACAATGGTTCATTAATTCATAGTACCTTGGGAACGTTAGGGAATCTCCTCCTCGCTAATACTGTTCTCCGTAGCTTTCTTCACTTTACCTTGTAATGTCCTCGCATGAGAGCAGGTCAACGACATCGGTGGCACAGGCGAGAGGGGTCGTGCAGCAGTCGAAGAAGGCGGCGAGGGCGAGGGCCACCGGCGCGGACGCCACGGTGGCTGGGCGGTGGCCTAGTCGCTGGTGAGCGCGCCGGTGTCGAGTGACCCAGCGGCGAGGGTGTGGGCTTTTCTCTTTGCGAGGAGGACGAGTGCAGGAGAGGAGCAGGCGGAGTGGGCCACCATGAGGAGGTGCTTGTGCCACGGCAGCGGAGCTGGCGCAGGGGTTTGGTCCCGTTCCGTGAGGGAGAGGAGCAGCAGCAGGGGTGGATGAGGATGGTGCACCTTCTGCTTCTTGTGAAATTTTCCACAAAGATAATTCTACTGCAAGATAGTCTAGGCTGTTTGTGATGAAATATGTGTTAAGTCTGTTGTTGCCAACCAATTCTCATGAAATTTGCCCAGAAAGTTGGTTCTGGCGAAAGTCCAATTTATATAGTTTTGTCAGATTGCCAAGGCTATTTGGGATGGGACCAGTTAGTGAATTATTTCTAAGAGACAAGGACTCTAAGTTGACCAAATAACCTAATTCTCGGGGAATGTGACCAGAAAATTGGTTATTTTCAAGGTACAAGCCAACGAGTTCTGTGAGATTGCCTAGGTCTTTTGGGATGGAACCTGTCAGTGTGTTGTAGCTAAGATACAAGTAGTCTAAATTGACTAAATAACCTAGTTCTCGAGGGATGTGCCCAGAAAGTTGGTTATTATCAAGGTACAAACTTGTGAGTTTGGTCAAATTTCGTATGCTACTTGGGATGGAACCTGTTAGTGTGTTGTTGTGAAGCATCAAATCCTCTAAGTTCTCAAGGCGACCTAGTTCTCGAGAGATGTGTCTAGAAAGTTGGTTACTGCTAAGGTACAAGGTTGTGAGTTTCGTCAAATTCCCTATGCTATTTGGGATAAAACCAGTTAGCATGTTCTGGCCAAGAGCCAAATCCCATAAATTCACAAGGCGACCTAGTTCTCGAGGGATGTGTCCAGAAATTTCGTTCATGAAAAGATATAAGATAGTGACTTTGGTCAAATTTCCTATGCTATTTGGGATGGAACCTGATAGTGCGTTGTTACTAAGCGACAAATTCTCTAAGTTCTCAAGGTAACCTAGTTTTCGAGGGATGTGTCCAGAATGTTGGTTGCTGTCAAGGTACAATGCCGTGAGTTTTATCAAATTTCCTATGCTATTTGGGATGGAGCCAGTTAGTGTGTTGTCGCTAAGCTCCAAATCCTCTAAGTTCACAAGGCGACCTAGTTCTCGAGGGATGTGCCCAGAAAGTTGGTTGCTGTAAAGGTACAAGACTGTGAGTTTGGTCAAATTTCCTATGCTATTTAGGATGGAACCTGAGAATATGTTTTCACTAAGATCCAGGTACTCTAAGTTTGCAAGGTAATATAATTCTTGTGGAATTAACCCAGAAAGTTGGTTGTTGTGAAGGGACAAGGTTGTGAGTTTGGTCAAACTTTTTATACTATTTGGGATGGAACCCGAGAGTATGTTTTCACTAAGACTGAGGTACTGTAAGTTCGAAAGGTAATTTATTTTTTGTGGAATTAACCCAGAAAGTTTGTTTTGCCGTAGAATTAACACAGTGAGCTTGGTCAAATTATGAAAATTTCCTGGAATGGAACCTGAGAGTGTGTTGATGCCAAGTTGCAGGTCCTTTAAGTTTAGAAGATAACCTAGTTCTCGTGGAATTTGTCCAGAAAGTTTGTTACAGTAAAGGTATAAGCTAGTGAGTTCGGTCAAACCACCTATGCTGCTTGGTATTTTGCCGAAAAGATTATTACTGGACAAATCTAATGCAACTAAGTGCTTGATGTGTCCTATTTCACAAGGGATATGACCAACCAAGTGATTGATTGACAAGTTGAGGGTGAAAAGACTACTCATGTTGCCTATCTGGCTTGGTATTTCACCGGAGAGTTCATTTTCGTGAAGCATTAAGGAATGCAACTTTGTGAGATTTCCTAGACCTAGTGGGATTGAGCCTCTTATCTGGTTGCCTTGCAGAAGGAGAGCATGGAGCTCACCAAGGACCTCGATACTAGGAGGAATGTTCCCAGCGAGGAGGTTGTGTGAGAGGTCGAGGCGTGCCAAGGTCCTCAAGGCCGAGAAGTTGAGGGACTCCAGAGCCCCTCTCAGCCGCATACCCCGTAGAGAGATGCCGCTGATCACCGGCAAATGCTGGTGTCGCTGCACACCGGTATCGCAACTGACGCCGCGCCAATTGCAAGGCGTCGACGTGTTTCCCCAGGAGTGCAGGGCTTGCTTGCTTTGGTTGTCGAGGCTATCTTTCCAGACAAGGAGTGCTCTTGCTTGTCCTTCGAGCACCACTGCATCCGACGCAAGTGCGATGGAGGTGGCCATCATCATCATCAGTATGGTCATGGTGAGAGAGTCAAGCATTTTGGGTGGTGGGTCTATCTCCATGTCTAGCTAGCTAGGCTGGATGGAATTGCCTGTGGTTCTTTATTTCTGAGAGGTGATGGCAGCACATTAAATAGTTGAGCACACCTCTGTCGACATGTTAACGGAATATATACATGTCAAAGAAGAGAACAACTGTGGGCTTGGAAGTCCGCAGAACCTGCCGTGCTTGATGGAGAGTTACGGACAGAGCCAGCTAAGGGGTCGGTCAAAGTGATCCGTGTCGGAGGCAATTGCATACTGATTTGTGGATGGCTCCGTTGCATGTCTCACACGGCACAGTAATGTGGTACTAGCTTCCAAACATTCGATGTATACGTAGACCAAACCAGACAGTAGAACCAGTGCTGTCGCTCTTGTTGCTTAAAAAAGAGAGCGAAGAACTATAAATTGTACCAAGGATTTTGAAGCATCCAAGACTAAGATAATACTCCCTCTCTCTTATGTACTACTCCCTCTAAACAAATATAAGACCTTTCAGATCATTACTTTAGTGACCTAAAAGGTCTTATATTTCTTAATGGAGGGAATACTAATTTGTAAAAGCCGATCCTCGGTCAAGCGTATGAAGCGGTTGAACGAGACTATGAATCATTCAAGGCTAAAATAATGACTGTAAAAGATATGCGCAAGCCTTCCCCATTTTTTGCTCCCGGAGACGCACTACCTGTGCGGTGGAGAAGTAACCCCATTTTTTTCATTTCTTCACCGCACTAATACTAATGTACTCCCTCCGGTCCTTTTTACTCTGCATATTAGAATTGTCTGAAGTCAAACTTCATAAAGTTTGACCATATTTATCTGAAAAATTATCAACACCTACAATGCTAAATTTATACAATATGAAAATTTAAGTCACGGCGCATCTACTGATAATGATTTCACATTGTGAAAGTTCATATTTTTTTATATAACGTTGGTCAAACTTTACGAGATTTGACTTCAGAAAAATTTTATATGCGAATTAAAAAGGACCGGAGAGGGTACTTATATAGGCAGGAAGCAGTAATGTGTTAAAATCATCTCACAGTATATGTTGCTCATGTTTTATTGGTTTCATAGATAGGCTTAATAGTTGGTAATTTTACAAAGTACTCTAGCTACTTTATTACTAAGATATAATGGAGTCTCTAAAATTACGTAAGTGTCTTCATGAAGCAGAATGATACACACTGGTAGAAAAAGAGGCTTCCGTCCAGCCCCATTAGTCGTGAAACTGTAGGAACCGCGACTAATGAAGTCTTTAGTCGCGGTTCGGCAGACGAACCGCGACCAAATGCCTGGGCCCAGGGCGCTCGGTGGCCAGCTGGTGCACGTGAGGGGCTTTAGTCGCGGTTGGCCAGGCCAACCGCGACTAAAGGTGCCCAAAGGCCTTTAGTCGCGGTTGGCCAGGCCAACCGCAACTAAAGCTCCTCCCCTATATATACCAGTTCAGCACACTCACTTAGCCATTTGGTGCCACTTCTCTTCGCAAGCTTCACAAGGGGTGTAGGTTTGCTTTTGGTTCCTCTTATGCACACAAGGTGTTTGATGAAATGCCCCAAGAGCGTGAAACAAACATGATATGAAGTGTTGGAGCCACACTTGAGGTTCCTCATTTATTTTTTCCTCCTCGATCGCGGTTAGCAACTTGAACCTTTCATGCATGTGTGTCATTGATAAAATATGCATGTGTGTTGTTCATTGTTTAATTTCTATTGTTTATAGCTAGTTAGTTTAACAAATGCATGATGGTTAATTATATATTTTATATTATAATAATGCAGATGAATCGGCAATGGATGTACGGTAACCGACTCTCCCGCGAGTTCACTACGGGTTTGAAAGATTTCCTCGTAGTGGCTAATGCGAACAAGCAGAAGGGTTTTGTTATCTGTCCATGTGTTGACTGTAAGAATCAGAAGGGTTACTCTTCCTCAAGAGAAGTTCACCTGCACCTGCTTCGGCACGGTTTCATGCCAAGCTATAATTGTTGGACCAAGCATGGAGAAAGAGGGGTTATAATGGAAGAAGATGAAGAAGGGGATGATTTCATCGATGAAAGCTATCTTGCTCATTTCGGTGATACTTTCATGGAGGATGCTGAAGGTGAAGGGGAAGGTGAAGGGGAAGGTGAAGGTGAAGAAGAGGCACGTGATGAGACCGTTGATGATCTTGGTCGGACCATTGCTGATGCACGGAGACGCTGCGAAACTGAAAAGGAGAGGGAGAATTTGGATCGCATGTTAGAGGATCACAGAAAGTCGTTGTACCCCGGATGCGATGATGGTCTGAAAAAGCTGGGCTGCACACTGGATTTGCTGAAATGGAAGGCACAGGCAGGTGTAGCTGACTCGGCATTTGAAAACTTGCTGAAAATGTTGAAGAATATGTTTCCAAAGAATAACGAGTTGCCCGCCAGTACGTACGAAGCAAAGAAGGTTGTCTGCCCTCTAGGTTTAGAGGTTCTGAAGATACATGCATGCATCAACGACTGCATCCTCTACCGCGGTAAATACGAGAATTTGAATGAATGCCCGGTATGCACTGCATTGCGTTATAAGATCAGAGGCGATGACCCTGGTGACGATGTTGAGGGCGAGAAACCCAGGAAGAGGGTTCCCGCGAAGGTGATGTGGTATGCTCCTATAATACCACGGTTGAAACGTCTGTTCAGGAACAAAGAGCATGCCAAGTTGTTGCGATGGCACAAAGAGGACCGTAAGTCGGACGGGGAGTTGAGACACACCGCAGATGGAACGCAATGGAGAAAGATCGACAAAGAGTTCAAAGATTTTGCAGCTGACGCAAGGAACATAAGATTTGGTCTAAGTACAGATGGCATGAATCCTTTTGGCGAGCAGAGCTCCAGCCATAGCACCTGGCCCGTGACTCTATGCATCTACAACCTTCCTCCTTGGTTGTGCATGAAGCGAAAGTTCATTATGATGCTAGTGCTCATCCAAGGTCCGAAGCAACCCGGCAACGACATCGATGTGTACCTAAGGCCATTAGTTGATGAACTTTTACAGCTGTGGGGCAGACCTGGTGTCCGTGTGTGGGATGAGCACAAAGAAGAGGAATTTGAGCTACGAGCGTTGCTTTTCGTAACCATCAACGATTGGCCTGCTCTTAGTAACCTTTCGGGACTGTCAAATAAGGGATACAATGCATGCACGCACTGCTTACATGAGACTAAAAGTGTACATTTGCCAAATTGTAAGAAGAACGTGTACCTTGGACATCGTCGATTTCTTCCGAAAATTCATCCAGTAAGAAAGAAAGGCAAGCATTACAACGGCAAGGCAGATCACCGGCCGAAGCCTGCGGAACGCACTGGTGCTGAGGTATTTGATATGGTCAAGGATTTGAAAGTCATCTTTGGAAAGGGTCCTGGCGGACAATCAGTTCCGAAGGGAGCTGACGGGCACGCAGCCATGTGGAAGAAGAAATCTATATTCTGGGAGCTAGAATATTGGAAAGTCCTAGAAGTCCGCTCTGCAATCGACGTGATGCACGTTACGAAGAATATTTGCGTGAACCTCCTAAGCTTCTTGGGCATGTATGGGAAGACAAATGATACGAAGGAAGCACGGCAGGACCAGCAACGTTTGAAAGACCCTGATGACCGTCATCCGGAATGGTTTCAAGGTCGTGCCAGCTACGCTCTGACCAAAGAAGAGAAGGTCATCTTTTTTGAATGCCTGAGCAGTATGAAGGTCCCGTCTGGATTCTCGTCCAATATAAAGGGAATAATAAACATGGCGGAGAAAAAGTTCCAAAACCGGAAGTCTCACGACTGCCACGTGATTATGACGCAATTGCTTCCGATTGCTTTGAGGGGGCTCCTGCCGGAAAATGTTCGAGTAGCCATTGTGAAGCTATGTGCATTCCTCAATGCAATCTCTCAGAAGGTAATCAATCCAGAAGTTCTACCACGGTTACAGAACGATGTGATCCAATGTCTTGTCAGTTTCGAGTTGGTGTTCCCGCCATCCTTCTTCAATATTATGACGCACCTCCTGGTTCACCTAGTCGAAGAGATTTTCATTCTCGGTCCTGTATTTCTACACAATATGTTCCCCTTCGAGAGGTTCATGGGATTATTAAAGAAATATGTTCGTAACCGTGCTAGGCCAGAAGGAAGCATCGCCAAGGGCTATGGAAATGAGGAGGTAATTGAGTTTTGTGTTGACTTTGTTCCTGACCTTAAGCTGATTGGTCTTCCTCGATCGCGGCACGAGGGGAGACTAAGTGGAAAAGGCACGATCGGAAGGAAATCAACGATATGTATGGACAGCCATTCTCTGACTGAAGCACACCACACTGTACTGACCAATTCCAGCTTGGTGGCTCCGTACTTTGAGAAACACAAGAATATTTTACGCTCGGACAACCCGGGGAAGCCTGAATCCTGGATTAGGAAGGACCACATGGAGACTTTCGGCAGTTGGTTGAGAAAACATTTAATGAATGACAATGATGTTGTAGATCAGCTGTACATGTTGGCCAAGACACCATCTTCGACTATAACGACTTTCCAAGGGTACGAGATAAATGGGAATACATTTTACACGATCGCCCAAGATAAAAAGAGCACCAACCAAAACAGTGATGTCCGCTTTGATGCAGCAACCGAGAATGGGCAAAAGGTCACATATTATGGTTACATAGAGGAGATATGGGAACTTGACTATGGACCCTCCTTTAAGGTCCCTTTGTTCCGGTGCAAATGGTTCAAGCTAACAGGAGGTGGGGTAAAGGTGGACCAGCAATACGGAATGACAATGGTGGATTTCAACAATCTTGGTTACCTTGACGAACCATTCGTCCTAGCAAAAGATGTCGCTCAGGTTTTCTATGTGAAGGACATGAGTAGCAAACCGAGGAAACGGAAAGATAAGAAAACGATCAGTACATCATGCGATGATCCAAAGTGCCACATTGTTCTTTCAGGGAAAACAAACATCATGGGAGTGGAGGACAAGACAGACATGTCAGAAGATTATAATATGTTTGCTGAAATTCCGCCCTTCAAAGTGAACACCGACCCAAGCATTAAGTTAAATGATGAGGATGCTCCATGGATACGGCACAATCGTAAGCAAGCAGGGACACAAGGGAAGAAATGATGTGTAATAATTTATTGTACCAAACTTTGTTGAATGGATCATGTGAATTAGTTCTATTTTTCTTAATTTTTTGATATATTATTTGTATTTTTAACATATTGAATTGAATTAGTTTTATTTTTCTAAATTTTTTGATATATTATTTGTATTTTTAACATTTTGAATTGAATTAGTTTTATTTTTCTTAATTTTTTGATATATTATTTGTATTTTTAGAATTTTGAATTGAATTAGTTTTATTTTTCTGAATTTTTTGATATAATATTTGTGTTTTTAACATATTGAATTGAATTAGTTCTATTTTTCTGAATTTTTTGATATATTATTTGTATTTTTAAAATATTGAATTGAATTAGTTTTATTTTTCTTAATTTTTTGATATATTATTTGTATTTTTAAAATTTTGAATTGAATTAGTTTTCTTTTTCTGAAAAATACCTTTAGTCGCGGTTGGTCCTTTAGTCGCGGCTCGCCTCCCCAACCGCGACTAAAGGTCGTTGCGCGCGGGAAAAAAAACCCTTTAGTCGCGGTTGGTCTGGCCAACCGCGACTAAAGGTTACCCTTTAGTCGCGGGTCGCCTCCCCAACCGCGACTAAAGGGGCGGCTATAAATACAATGGCCCGACGCCTCCATATTTCGTCTTCTCCGATTCTCTGCCGCCGTCGCCGTCGCCCTCGCTCGACCCCGCCTGCCGTCGCCGTCGCCCTCGCCCTCGCTCGACGCCGCCCTCGACGGCGCCCGCCGTCGCCGTCGCCGTCGCCCTCGCCCTCGCTCGACGCCGCCCTCGCCGTCGACGCCGCCCGACGTCGCGCTCGCCCCTCCGGTTGGTCTGGCCTCCCTCGCCCACCGCCCGCGCCGCCTCGCTCGCCCGCCCAACGCCGCCGGCCCGCCACGGGAGAGGCTCACCGGAGCCCTCGCGCCCTCCGGTGAAGTGCCGCCACGGGAGAGGCTCACCGGAGCTCTCTCCGGCACCCGGATGGGAAAAAGTGAATGACTATTTAATCTAACTAATCTGAATTAAGACTAAAAGTGAATGACATGCGGGTCCCCTGGCCCACTTGGACCAGTCAACTGGGACTGTTGACTGGTGACTGGGACTAAAAGTTAAATCAGAATATTAGAAAATGAACCAAAACTTTGAAAATTAATAGAAAATAAACCGTAACTCGGATGGGAAAACTCTGTACATGAAAGTTGCTCAGAACGACGAGACGAATCCGGATGCGCAGCCTGTTCGTCCATCACGCATCCCTAGCATAGAGAACACGCAACTTTCCCCCTCCGACCCATCTGTCTGAAAACGCGAAACACCGGGAATACTTTCGCGGATGTTTCCCCCCTTCACCGGTACCACCTCGTACCGCGTTATGGTACACCTAGCAAATAAAAAACTTGCCATGATGAATTACTAAAATTTGCCATGGTTCATACAAAAATGTGTAAACCGTCTCCCACCCCTTCCTCGCCCCCTCCTTTTGCCACCGCCCTTTCGCCACCGCCACCGCCACCGCCACCGCCCCCCTTCTTCACTTAATTAATTTGTTTTTACTACATGTTTTCAGGACTGACATAATGGCGGACGATAGAGCTGACCCGATTATGGACAACTATGATCCGGACGGTGAAGCACATATGTTCGGCATCATAAACGGCGATATTCTATATGTGCCGACCGGACAAGAAGAAGATGATGTCTCTTCTTATCTGAACCTTGACGGTGAAGATGAAGGGCGCCGTCAGCAAGATGATGCCGAACAAACGTCGATAAACGACGATCTTCAAATGGAAGTAGCAAACACCTCCGGCGCCGAGGTATATATATACATTGAGCCTCTGGTGATACAACTAACTGATTTGAATAAATATGTGTGTACTAACGCGCGCGACTCTCTTTCTTATTTTAGCCCTCGGCCGGATCGTCGAAACAATCAAGTACGTCGTCAAAGCGTGGCGCAACCAAGACGATGAAACAAGGAGAAACATGCACCATCGAGGTTGTCGACAGTGCAACCGGCAGGCCGCTGGAGCCCCGCAAGAACGCCACCAAGTTTGTCAACCAATGCGGAGCCGTTGTTAGAGACAACGTCTCGATCACCGTCCAGGAGTGGAATGAGCCAAAGAAGGCACGAATTGCTGGTTTCACTTTTGTCGATAAGAGAACAAAAAAAGATTGCTTCAAGAAGCTTATGGAACATTTCGTTCTACCTCCGGAATACAACAAATTCGATGAGGAGGGTAACAAGATTGAGGAAAACAAGGAGAGGAGGAGGCTAGTCAAACAGTTCGCTCTTCATAAGATGGCCGACGCATTCCGGAAATTCAAGCAAAATCTAGCCCGTGACTTTGTCAAGCAGAACAAGACTCCGGATTTCAAAGGACAATATGAGAAACTGAAACATGATTGGCCAGAATTTGTGAAGCAAAAGAAATCGGAGCAGTTCATTGAAATATCGAAAAAAATAAGGAAAATGCGGCTAAGGAGTACAATCATATTATGGGGCCAGGAGGGTATCGCCTTTGGGTGCCTAGGTTGGAGAAGATGGAGAACGAGCTGAGGGCACGAGGAATCCGTCCAGGTACGGAGGGATGGGACCCAAGGGCCAAAAGCTGGTGGTACGGGCATGGGGGAACGCTGAACCCGGAGACAGGGGAGTGTGTTTACCGGGGCAAAATAATTAAACCCACCCAAGCCCTTATTGACGCAATGAGGGATGCTCAAGAGGGGAAGATCAAGTTCAACAGAGAGAACGATGCGCTGACAAAAGCCCTCGGGAATCCTGAACACGGAGGACGTGTACGAGGCATGGGGCACATTCCGTGGAAAATAGGGTTCCCCCAGAACGATGACCCGTACGGTTACAGAAGCCGTAAGAGAAAGATGGATCGGGAAGCAGATGTTGTGGCGCGGTTGGCATCGGAAATGGATGTGATGAAGAAAACCGTGAGTGTACTAGTAGCCGAAAGAGATGCAGCTCGGGCGCAGCATGAAGATCATCCAGCGGATCTCGGAAGCCAGCAGCGGAGAAGCAGCGTGGCTTCCACGGAGGCCCCACCGGCTGGTGCAGATGCACCGACGATCGAAATTACTGCACCGGAGCCTCTGGTGGTCGAAATTACTGCACCGGAGCCTCCTCGCTACCCCGTGGACGATATAAAGGAGATGAAAGAATGTCATCTATATTATCCTATCGGGAACATGTCCATGAAGGTAGCCATCGGCAGTGCTTTACCATGTTTACCTGGAGCACTCCACCACAACAACCCCATTCAAGATGGCTATGCTCGTGTCACGGTGGAGGACGTAGTCCAAGGGTTTGAGGACCTGGAGATTCACATTGCTACACCTGAAGGGGAGAAAAGACTTGGAGATGTCAAGCGCCATTTCATTCTATGGCAAAAGAAGTTTATCAAGTTTCCAGGCGAGGCGCCAAGGACAACAAGTCCACCCCCCTACAGTGGTGGTGGTGGCGGTGGCAGTGGTGGTGGTGGTGGTGGTCGTGGCGGTTCACCTACACCTCCGTGACGTCAGCCGACGCCCCTCAGTCCACAACGTCCGGCGGGTGATCAGACGCCGTCCCCCAGTCCTCGTCCGGCGGGTGATCAGACGCCGCCCCCCAGTCCTCATCCGGCGGGTGATCAGCCGACGCCCCCCAGTCCACAACGTCCGGCGGGTGATCAGACGCCGCCCCCCAGTCCTCGTCCGGCGGGTGATCAGACGCCGCCCCCCAATCCACCTCCGGCAAAGAAGCAGAAGCAGTCCTGGATTATTAAGTCGGACCCTTATGTACCTAAGACCACAAAGGTACCGGAGCCATCACTGAAGCCTCTCCCCACAAGGCCTTGGCAACGTAGTGCCGAGGAAACTGCCGCGGCCGCGACTGCTGATCATGACAAATGGAAGGCGGACTACAAGAAGAAAAGAGAACCCGAGCCCAAGCCAGTATTTTCTGATGAGCAAAAGAAGTGGGCTAAGTCATTTTTGAGCACACCGTCCCAAGCCGCGAAGAATCTGCCTGACGACTATGCACGTGAACTTCGTAGGCAGGCACTCATGTTGAAGAAGAAAGAGCGGGCGGAGAACCAGGAGAACAAAGCCTTGGAGGAGGCCGAGAAAACGGAATTAGAAAGTAAAAAAGCGGGAAACGAGTTGCCCAGCTCGGGGAACAAAGTAAACAATCGATTGCCCCGCTTATAGTGAAAGCCGCCGGTCCGGATGACCCCGATATCATAGCAGCTGCGGCAGCACATGGATTGACTGTAACGAGTGCCAGAGAACAAGCGGCCAACTTAGGTATTACTCTTCGTGAACTGTTAGGCCTTGATGAGGCGCCAGTGAAGGAGGTAGTAATTACATATGTGAAGAATGGGCCTCTCGTCGAGCCTGCGCAGGAAAAGGATCTACCTCCACAAATGAAAGGTCTGCTGAAATGGTATAAGGGTTACATAAAAAATAAAAACGCCAAAGAATATATTTATGCGGAAGTTAGATATGAGCATCACTTCAAACATTACTATGTACAAATTCATCTGAGTGAATTGTTCCAGCTTTTCAATCTGCGCGAGCTCGACAAATCTATCATCAGTTGCTACGTTCTGTAAGTGATTTATTTCTACCCCATCTCGTTCATATTGCCTGCACTATATATATGTCCTAACTATATTGTTGTGTCCGCTATTATACATGCAGAATGAAGATTAAGGAATGCAGAGTAAGGAACATCCATGATGTTGGGTTCATTGACCCACACATCGTTAATGGATATGTGTTGGAGTATCACCCCGCCGACATGGAGGCAGACCTGTGGCAGTTTCTTACAAAGCAGGAACTCAAAAGTGATATTCTATTTCCTTACCATTTTGGGTGAGTGTTTTTGTCTTGAGCACATTCTCTTTTGTTTACTCCATGCATGGTATGTGGCCGGCTAATCAATGAGTTATGCATGACGTACTGTGCATGTATCGTGTCCGCAGGTTCCACTGGATTCTGCTAGTAATTAAAGTTGACACCTCAGAATGTCTCGTCCACGACTCTCTGAATATGGATCCAAAGCTTTGGGGCGGCATGAGAAGAATGCTGCAGAAGTAATTATTTTCATTCATTTGCGCTCTATATCGATCGGCCTATTTCGTTCATTTCCTAATATCAAGTAACTAATAACTCTCTTGTTCATTTAATTTTCTTTGCCTCGTAGCGTTTGGAGACTGTTCGTAGATACAAAGGTCGATGAATTCAAAAAAGAGCTAGAATTCAAAAGGTCAAAGGCTAAGAATGCTGGGGATATTCAGCCAGCGGGGACCAATCTATGTGGATACTATGTCTGTGAGATGATCCGGAGATACACCTCTGAGCGGGTTCCGAGTGATACCAATGCTCAGAGGAATAACCTCCGGATGATGCTTAGTCCAGAAGCTCGCTTCCGACCACTTCAAGAGGAACTAGCTGGATGGTTCAGCAGGGAAGTCCTCCATTCTAAAGGAGAACACCATTACGAGGACGTAGAACTTTATATGCATTAAATTATGTATGGAAATTTGTTCAAAATTGTATATGGTCATCCGATGATATTGAATATATATTGTATATTCCTCTTGAATTCTTTTTGGTTCTAATTTCAAATTTGTTTGAAATTGTACATTCATATGCATGTATGTAGTACCGTAGAATATGTGAAACTCCTTCAAAATTAAAATAAAGCACAAAAGAAATAAAACAATACAAATTAAACAGAAAACAAGTTTAGGGGGGGGGGGGGCTAAAACCCTAAACCTGTGGCGGCCTTTAGTCGCGGTTGGCCAGAAGAACCGCGACTAAAAGTCCTCCACCCCGACGGCCGCCTGGCGCCCACGTGGACGGGCCTTTAGTCGCGGTTCTTAAGCAACCGCGACTAAAGTGGGGGTCCTTTAGTCGCGCCTATTTGGTCGCGGTTGCGCAACCGCGACTAATGGCAGTTGCGAACCGCGACCAAAGGCCCTTTTTCCACCAGTGACAGCGCCACGATGTTTTTTCGCGCACAACGACCGTGAAGTCGTGAACACAACCACACCACCTATGACCTTTGTCCATATGTTAACGGAATACATGTCAAAGAATATAATAATTGATCAACCTTGGCCATGCAAGTCTAGACCGTATGCAGACCGTATGAGAGTCTGCAGAACTTTCCATGCGTGCCTGACGGCGAGAGTATTATACATGAGAGTTACGGCCAGCTCCACCTAGCTAGCGGTCAAGTAGTCATTCGTGTTGGAGCCATTCATGTACATACCGATCTGTGGATGGCTGTGTTGCATCTCTCACACGGCAATTTATGTTGTACGTAGATTATTCAGACACTTTGATTTGCAGGCATAATCAAAATATCTGACAGCAACTAAAAGCTAGATTAATTTTCTGCAGATGTACAAAACACACACAGAGCTACGCAGGCTGCTGCCAAGCGCTTAGCATGACGGAGACGATTTAACAGAAAATGGTCAAAACTAAGAAATGCCAAAAATTAGTGGTAAAACAGATTAGTGGGACACCCGCAAAAAAGATCTAAGGGTGGAAATGTAAAATTTCCTAAAAACAAAATCATCGCTTCAATTCCAGATTTCCCAACAAAGAGTGCACACCCCCACCCAGATTTGTGCCTTGAGCTTTGGGGTCAACTCAGCTAACCAATTACTGAACATATTCGTGATGCTCCTTGGTGGAGGTAATAAATTAAACTGCAACGTTAACAGTCAATACTGCAACTTGACCCTTTCATGACAGGCCCGTTCATGCCCGGTGGTGGAGGACCCCGTGCTGCTATGGTCGTACTTAAAATAAGGACGTCGATAACTGCCACACGTGTGGCAGGAAGGGAGACGCACTACACATCTCTAATGCAAATAGACTGTCACGTCATCGCATGCATGCATGCGAGAATCTTTTTGAATTTTCAGTTTTTAAAATGTTTTATCTCTTAAATGAAAAATCCGATTGAAGATCCGTTTTCACCATTAAATCCCTCGCGACGAGATCTTTGAAACTAGATTTCATATCAATATATTTCGACGAAATATTTTTTTGTTAAAAGTTGCCATGTCTATTGCACATGAATTGCCATGGTGTTTACACTGAAGTTGCCATGATATGTTTCAGTTATTTTCTTTTACATTTAAAAGTAATTTTGACATATTATATACGAGGGATATAAAAAAATAGACTTGCCATGCACCATAAACTAAAATTGCCATGATACATGCACTTAAAATTGCCATGGTTCATACAAAAAAATATTTTCGTGGTCAAAGTACTGGAATTGTCATCATTAAAAAACTAAAATTGCCATGATCTACAAACTAAAATTGCCACATGGCATCTTTAATTTAAGCACTATGGCAACTATAGTGTAAACATCATGGCAACTTTTGGGCAAAAAAAATTTTCGTCAAAACATATCAATATGGGGTCTAGTTTTGAAGATCTCGTCGAGACGGATTTAATGGTGAAAACGGATTTTTAATTCACTTTTTTAATTAAGAGATAAAACATTTTTAAGCCGAAAACCAAAAAGATTTCTGCTGATGTCATCTATTCATACGTGGCAAAAGGAGTGGTGAGGCGTGTGGGCGATGTGCAAACGCCCACACGTGTGAGCGTTAACATTTCCGTAAAATAATGCTGGCATGAATCTCTCATTCTTTGGAAAAGAAAATAACTGAACATTTGAACCATTCTGGATGGTGTGCCTTAGGTGAAGTTCAGTATTAATTCATCCTTCAATTCAGTTCATGGGAGGTACTCTCTTTGATATTATATTTCTTTATGAAGGGAGTACATGATTATGTAGTAATTTTTCTGGAATGGTTCATTTAATTTTTAATCATACAATAGCTAGCTCTTCTAGAAACCTGGACGTATCCCTGGTTTGAGGCTTTCTCGACGTATCCCTGCCCTGGACGTATTACCTCATCCACTCTGGTAAAGTGTTTAGCTTTTATCGGGATATATGTAACGGAAGTAACCCACGATTTGAGCTTTGTCCTCTGATCTGATGTATTTGTTTTCTGCTGCATTTACATGCTTGCATTTGGGTTACTACATGAAACTTCAGATAGCAAGCAGAAAGGCTAATTTTTCAACAATGTTTGCAGGTGTGACGTAACATACATCCTCCTGGAGATGGACTGGGTTCTAAGGCCCTAACGGACGGTGATCTTCAGGGTTACCGTGCAGATGCTAGTGAAGATACAGGCTATCACTGACGGCATGCGATGGAAGAGGCAAATCATGGATCATGAATCTGGCCATTCAACACTGAGAAGATCCTTGTGGCTGTCAAGACTTACTGGACCGCAGAGCCCACTCAAAAGCAATGCCTGTTGCCTTCCTTGGTGTCGTTCCATGTCATCTGCTGCAAAATTTTAATCAAAAACCCTTTCTGTTGAGCCTTCATTACTGGTTAGCTCTTATCTCCAGGATATATCTGTATATAGTAGGCTAGCTAGGGTTCCTGATGCCGTCGATTCGTCGCCGTAGCCGAATACTAAATTTATCCTCATCTACACCCTCTAAAAAAAATTCCTTCACACATTTTACCAAGGTTGGGGGGGCCACAGCCACCCCAGGAGTACACATAGCTCTGCCACTGCTAGTTTGTATTCGCCCAGCTAATAAAAAGAAATAGAGGATAGACAGCAGCCGCCATTAGCGTGAGGAGGCAGGCAGCATCTCCGTCCGTCGTGTGGTCGGAAGGAGGAAGATTGTCAGGCCCCAAGTCGAATTAACCTGACGACTGAAGCTACAGCCAAATATTTAGAGTTGAGAAAACAGAGCATAGGCAGACGAAGTCACAGGCAAATATTCAGAGTTGAGAAAACAGAGCAAACCCGAGGATAGAGGAGGCTAAGTACAGGCAAAGCCGGGTTGAGGAAGCAAAAGCAGAGGAAGCCACAGAGCAAAACAGAAGTTGCAACATGCAGAGTTTGGAAGGCAGAGGAAAACAGAGCTACAGGCAAGCACCATTGCAGTCTGAATTTATACTATCAGTCCATCTTTATCCACTGCCTTCTGCCTTGACCCTCGCTGATAATATCAGGCTGGAGAAATCCAGGCCCTGGGCTCAAGAGACGGAATGAATTGACGGCGTCCATCATCAAGGGATCTTCGGCAGGTACAACTCAAGTACATATATAGACCATCAGTGTGCACTTAACCACGCTTTAGAAACATAGCACACAAGGCACAACCTACACTCTGTTTACAACCTCAGTTAAGATCCTGTACTCCACAACCAAGTCACATATAAATAAAGCTTGAGTTTCAGAGTTTCCTTGGCAACATACAAGGACTCTTATTTATTTTAAGGATTAACAGAGCAGGATATGCTCCTGCCTGCTACGACCAGCAGGGATGCATAGAGGGAATTGCTATTGCTTTTTTTTTTTTTGCCGAACCTGTAGGAATTCCCTCCCACAGTGTAAAGTGCTGCCACTCAAGTCCACAAAGCATGCACAAGGGAAAACAAGATCCTTCCCACAGTCATTTTGCCTCAACGACATCTTTCCCGGCACTTTTCTCAGGTCTCAACTCCGTCTTCTACAGCATCACCAGCCCTGACCGTGTTTGCCCGCTCCAACATCACCAGCCCTGCCTGCGCATATATTCCACCATGGTCGAGCAGCCCGGCTGGCCGCCAGCGGCGTGGTAGTTCGGCCCGGCCATGGACGAGAGGAGTGAACCCTAATTAACTCGATCTAGTAGTTCAGTATATGTCTCTTATTTTTGCGGGGAATATGTCAGTATATGTCAACCGGTAGCTTACCATACGGGAATGAGCAGCTGGTATTTGAGAACTGGGATTGGTGCTTTAAGATTGTCGCCGCCATGTGGCATTCATCCGGATGGGTCTCACCAGCCTCGGAATGAGACCCGGTCTCATAGAATTCTTCTCCGGCATTGGCCGGGCACGCGCCCGTCGTATCCACTCAGAGCTCAGTTTGGAGAACAAGGTCACCAAGGAGGAGGTCATCACCCTTCGTGAGGGGATCGCAAAGTACATGATTGGAGGAGACCTAGTAAGTAGTCCTCCTTTTGCTAATCTTATTTGTCCCATGCATGTCGTTATATAAATTCTGTCATGAGATGATTAAAAATCATTCTGTAGATATGATGAATTGGATTATATCAAGATCTTCAGTCTATCTGGATTTGGAAGAATGATTGAATTCAACATATATTTTTGAAAAATGAATGGAAAGAAAGTGACAAAGAGCATCTCCAACAGGCACCCCAAAACTGTCTCACGCGCTAAAAGCCAGCGTTTTTATGCGTCGGAGGCAAAAAACAACGCTCCAGCAAGCGCTGTAAAATAGAGCGTGCTCAAAAACTTTAGCGCACGGGCTGCGGGGCTGCAAATTTGGGTGTGGGGGGTGGGGGGGGGGGGGGGGGCGAATTGTGCGCGCGGGCTGCTGCAGGTGGGGCCGCTGCGTCGGACGCCATGTATTTGTGCGTCTGCAAAACCTCCCGCGCGCAGAAACGCTATTTCGGCGCCTCAAAACTTTTTTAGTGCGCCGCGCTACCGCGTGTCTGTTGCAGATGCTCTAAATTCAGCATATATTCTTTTTTTAGGGGAAATTCAGCATATATTCAGAAGTATGGATTTGTATCTGAGTAAACGACAACCAAAAGGAAGAATGCCACCAGCTCCACCAAGCGCAAAGTCGTGCGGCGGCCGTAGCCGACCACGCACGCGCCGGCTGCCACGGTGCCTACTCCCCGCTCCTCCGCTGCCTCAATGCCCGCCTGGCTTACCAGATACACGCGCAGGTGTACCACAGCGGCCTTGCCACGCCACCTCCAACCCCGTCCTCGCCTACTCCGCGGCCGCTCCGACCTCCTGGCAGCCGCCAGGCTGTTCGACGACATGCCGTGCAGGGACGCCGTCTCCTACACTGCAATGATGACGGCTCTTCTCCGCTCCAGGGACTGGGCCAAGGCCCCGGCACTCTACCGCCGCATGCTTGTTGCTGGCGCCATGCCGCCCACGGAGCACACCTTCGCCAACCTACTTGCATTGTGGGTAGCTCCTTCTCTGGGGGGCCGACCTTAATCTGGTGCTCAAGACTGTGCTCGTCCACATTTACTCCAGTTGCAGCTTTCATGGACCACGCACACACCGTGTTCTGCTCCACGCGTGATACGGATGTCGTGCTCTGGACGGCCATGATGGCCGGCCGCTCTTTGTATGTCTGGAAAAAATAAGTATTTGCATTCTGTTATCCTCACAGACCATCATTGGCTTCAATGTCTTCAATGCACTTATGGTCGGTGGTCCTGGTGCCTCCCCCCTTTGGCGTCGTTTGTCCCTGGCCAGGCGTCGCTTCTGGCACCGTGGATCTGGTAGTGCGCCACCTTCTCGGGCCGGCTGGGCGTGTGGCACACCCCTATCCCGCGCGGGGGTCGTCCGTGCCATGGTGGTGACCAGCGGTGGTCTTGTCGATGGGGTAGCAGCGGCCCTAGGCGGTGGTGCAGTGCGCTGCAACGGGATGGTACGCTAGGGCGGGCGCCTCGGAAGCAGCATGGTGGCGGTGGCTCTGGGAGGACTTGCGGTTTAGGGTTGTTTGGGTGGCAATTAGTGTTGCGGGGCGGCATTGTTGTTTCTGGTGCCGTGTTGCTGGTTGTGTAGGTGGCAGTGGCATGGCCGATGGCTCTGGATCGTTGGTGGTGATGGTGTGCCATGCGTCGGCTTGTGCTCGCCTTCGTCGTGTTGTTGTGGCTTGATCGGCAGGCTCTGCCATGGGTGCTGTTGGTATGGCTGGTCTTTTTCCCGAGGTCTAGCGGGGCTGGTGTGGGTGGCTCTAAGTGAAAGCTTCAGTCTTTGATGGGGGTAGACGTCGGCGCGGACGGCGCCCATGGGCGTCGCATTCCTTCTTGAATGCGTCTCTGTAGAGCTCGCCCACACATCTTCAGGTTGTGTGCATGTTGGCGGTGGAGTTTGAGTTAGCCGATGTGAGCATGGTCGTGGGGTTTTTGCACGATTCTCAAGGAATCAATGTGTGGTCGGGTTTTTTCTTTTTTTGCACGTTGTCCCTTAATCAATCGTGTGGTGTGTGGTTTTCGGCCTTGTTTTTCTTATATACCAGGCCACTCTGTACTGTTTTTGTGTCTGGTTTTTCCTTATAAACAGGACCAATTCTCTTCTTCTTTAATGCAATGTGGGAACTCCCCACCCTCTGATGAGGTTCCTTCACTCCTGGCTCTCTTCTCCGAAATCACCAAATTCTTGTTGTTCTGATCCTGTGTATCTGTGACTAAAAACTCTAGTTCTAGAGTGAATCAATAGATCCTTGTGAGGTTCATGTCAGTGCTTTCTTCACCAAGCTACATACGTACATCCGATCTAATTGTGGATATGCATGATTGGAATGGATTACTGTGTCAAGCAAGCAGCACTGAATTGCTCGCTTGGTTTGTCCAGCTCCAGCTTGGTGCATGTGGTGTTCAGGATCGATCATGCTGGGCGGTTTGCGATAAAATGGTTGTTTGTGCCCGGCTGTGCATCAACAAAGATTTCTAAACCTTGTGTGGTGTGGTGTGTATGTGTGATTGATTGATGAACCATATATAAACTGAGCTTGATTTGTGTTTGGTTGATGGAGCAAGAAGTATTATTACTGTCATTAATGCTTTGATAATTATACGGTACTCCAATTTGCAATTGTGCTAAAGAGTTTGAGCGGATGTATAATCTTGTGGAGCTGCCGTCTTACTAGTAGTACCGACATACTCCCGTTCCAAAATAGTGTATATACATTTTAAGTCAAACCTCATAAATTTTGATCAAGTTTATAAAGAAAAATCTTTACATATAGAATGCCGAATATATGTTACTCCCTCCGTTCACTTTTATTAGACATTTTAGACATTTAAGACAGCACCTAAAACAGTTCAATTTTAGTTGTTCTAAACGACTTATAAAAGTGACAGAGGGAGTATTAGATTCATCATAAGATATAGTTTCATATTTATATGTTTGGCATGGTAGATATAAATAGTTTTCTCTATAAACTTGTTTAAAGTTTGACTTTTATAAAAATCTAGCATGAATACTCCATCCGTTTCATAATGTAGTGCATATAGGCCGAGCAGTAACATGTTGCTACTTCAGACCATAACCCAACTACCGATCTGCATGTCATGTCCGTCCTGTTCGTTATTGCCTATGCTTGTGTTGTCGCAGGTATCAGCTGTAGTTGCTGCCCCTGCAGGTATGAGCAGATTGAACAAGCAGCATATAGACGGGGCAGCTGCACTAACCAAGTGCTATCAGGAACAATAACTACAGTAGATGAATCCGGCTGCCGATGCGATGTGTGAAATAAACCATACCAAATTAGTAATCAAGTTCAAGTTCAGTTACTGAATTTGTTTGTGCAGTAGCGCGATTTGTCCATCAGTTACTTGGGGTGTCTCAGGTTCAATCTTTCTGTGCGCTGAAGATTGTTCCTACCCCTATCCTGAAGAAAGAACACCTATTGTTGGTACAGTCTGGACATACACACATATATATAGCTCACTCTCACTGGCTCACGTTAGTTCGCATATCAAAGAATGACCAGAGAGCAGAGTCACCGTGGTGGCCGTCTGATCTGCTCGACGATTGGTGCGATTTACACAGGCTGGCTGTGGCAGCTACTCTGCTTCTTCAGCCTTCGTTTCAGTTCGTCTGATAAGCAGACACCACCAAATGGCGCAGGTGAGAAAGGTGGGTGATTCTGCCGGCGGGAGGTTGCCGCCCGCTCGGCCCGGCGTCATCGTCCTATATTAGGCAGAGGTCGAGTCGTGGTGTCTAGATTTGTATGTGCTCTGTACCTTGTACATGGTGGTCAGTCACGGTTGAAAAAACAGAGCAGTAGGGAACATGTATACTCTTGAGCACAACAACTTGCTTTCCATGCATATTTTTCGACAAAGAGAATATATTAATATCGCGAAGATACCAATTACACCTGGTCTTTGTGCTTTCCATGCATATAGCCCAAACTAATTAAAGCAACTGCTCCAACAATAGTCAGACTTGTAAAATCTCAAGTAATCTTCACAACTGAACCACACTGGATATATATCATGATGCCGTCAAATGCACCGAATAAATGAATATTGACGATGATATCAATCACACTAGGAGGATATATATGGATTGAAATCATTCCTGTAATAATTTGAACTACTACTGGTAGTACAAGCAAGCAAAAGGCACAGTTGACACTGACATTATTGATTATTAGTTAGGAGGATAAACAAGATGCAACCAAAAGCAGGCCACCTACTTGGAATAATGGTATCGCTACTCACGACGATAATACAGTAGTAATGCTGATGGATGAATTGACGATCAACCCTACTCTGCTAATGCCAGGCGGAGGTAACCACCAGTGGCTTGTCCTTGCATCCAAGGTAGAGCGCCCCATCCCTCTCGTCGCACAGGTAGTTGGGACCGTACACCTGCAGTCTCTTCCTGATGGTGCCACACACTTTGGAGCTGAGCGGAAGCAGTGAAAATCCAGCCATCATAAGGCGCGCCTTCCACTTGACGAAGAGGTGGTGCCGTTCCACCCTCTCCGCGCCCTCACGGGCGACGACGTTCACCACCTCCCTTGACAGCCCGTGCTGCTCCATGCAGATCCTATCAATGCCGACCCTCAGGTCGATGGACTCCGAGACGATGCTGTAGAAGTAGTAGTATTCGTCCCACATGTTGTCGTCCCTTGGGATCAGCGACAGGTCGATCGACTCGAAGACAGTGGCGTAGTAGTCCAGCGTCTCCACGAACCTCTGCAGGAAAGGACCTGTGCTCGTGTCCAGCTCCTGCTCCACAAGGGTGACCACCTTTGGCGACAAGCTCTTCACCAGCCGTAGGATCCGGTCTCGGTGATCCTCCGGAATGCAGTGCAGCCCCAGGTTGAAGTTCACCACTAGAGCTTCCCCCGGGACGACGGCGAGATGGCCCTCTTCCACTTGGTCTCCGGAGATAGCGACTGCATGGAATTCCAAGGGCACCCCAAATTTGACAGCGGAGAACCGCAGCCTCATACTGGTTTGCTCGAGCATGCTGCCCCGAGCATAAGCAGGTACTGAATCATCAATTCCTGTGATCCTTATTGTCGGCGGTCCCCCAACCCTCTTTGAAAGGGCTCGGATGATATGAACCCACTGATGTCCTGCAGAGATACGGAAGTCAATTATATGGACCTTGTCGTTTCTCTCGACGGCCTCTATAATAGCAGCATTTGCCGCCCTGTAGCTGCCCTTGAAGTATGGGCAGGCCTCGTACAGTGTCTCCTTGTCGTACATAATTTGTTCCGTGCTAGTCTTTGTTCTTTTTGGTTTCTTGCAGGCGAGCCTGGCAGCAAGCCCTTCCACCATGTGCAGCGGGTCACCAGCTGATAATGAAACCAATATTGTAAAGTTTATTGACGATTATATTGTAAAGTTTCACGCACCAACCAATTCATCCAAAAGTATAAACTGATGGCCACTCTTGCCTCAAACGTGGGCACGACAGATACCTTCCCTTACACTTACAGGCACATTCGGGTACCACCCTCACACACTTTGGGTGCTAACCACACTACCTCTAACATATATATGGACCGGGGAGTTAATAAAACCCCCAAAAAACTTGGGGGCTAGCTCAACTAGATAGCACAAACTGACTGTTAAACGTAACGTGACGGTTCAGCCCATGGATGCGTGTACATGAAGGAGAATTTGCACAACCGGAGGAGTAGTTAGTTAGCTGAAATCTTTTATATCTCTATCTCCTCTTATCTTTAGTTTTCTTCCTTCACAAGATGTAATCTATCTCAACAACCTGTACGCGTTTATGGGTTCGCAACCCTCCTATATAACACGCAACACGTCGGCCAGGAAGGCTAAGACGTTTACCGCTATTCGCACATGGTATTCAGAGCCTTCTTCTTCCATAAACCCTAGCTATCCATCTCCACCAAGTGCGCAGCCATGTCTTCCTCCTCCGCCTCCTTCCAGTCGTCGCTCAGCAGTGGAGTCCCGGAGAAGCTCTCTCGCACCAACTACGTTCTGTGGCGGACCCAGATCACGCCGCAGCTGCGAGGCGCCGGCATGTTCCATTACGTCGATGGTACGGCGACTGAGCCGGCCAAGACCCTCACCAGCAAGGATGCCGCGGGTAAGGAGACCACCGAGCCGAATCCTCTTCATTCACTTTGGGTGAAGGAGGACCAGCAGGTCCTCGGCTACCTGCTCCAGAACCTCTCCAAGGAGGTGCTCGTCACGGTGACCACGATCACCACGGCGCGCGAGCTCTGGGTGGCACTGGCGAGCATGTTCTCGTCACAATCACTCAGCCGCGTCAACAACATCCGTACGACGCTGATCAATGCGCAGAAGGGAAATCAATCGGTGGCCTCCTTCTTCGCCGCCATGAGAGGTCTCGCCGATGAACTAGCCGCGGCGGGCAAACCCATCCAAGATGATGAGCTCATGTCCTACATCATCCACGGGCTGGACAAAGACTATCAACCACTCGTCTCTGCACTGGATGCACGCGTCACCCCGGTAACTCTTGATGAACTCTTTGCTATGCTCAGTAACTTTGATCAACGCATGGCGCAGTACCAAGGCTCCGGTGGTGGTTTCAAGTCGTCGGCCAACTCTGCGTTCAGAGGCCGCGGCGGTGGCTCTCGCTCACGCGGCCGGGGCAAAGGGAGGCCCAGCTCCGGTGGTGGTGGCTACTCCAACAACTCGCGTGGCAGCGCCCGCTCGGGAAACTCCAAAGGGCGTCGCGGTGGTGGCAGTGGTGGTTCCAACAGATCCCGCCCGGACTTGCCCCGCTGCCAAATCTGTGGCAAGCCAGGGCATACGGCGAAGGATTGTTGGTACCGCTACGAAGAAGATGATGGTGACTCCTCGCAAGATGAAGAGAAAGTTGCCGCTGCGGTCGATGGCTCCTATGGAATTGATACAAACTGGTACGTTGACAGCGGCGCCACCAACCACATCACCAACGAGCTCGAGAAAGTCACCATGAAGGAGAAATATCGTGGCAAGGATCAAATTCACACAGCCAGTGGTGAAGGTATGGGCATACGTCACATTGGCTATTCAATTTTTAATACCCCTAGTCGTAAAATTCATCTCAAAAGAATCTTGCATGTTCCTAGTGCTCATAAAAATCTTCTCTCTGTTCATAGAATTGCCATTGACAATCATGTTTTCCTCGAGTTTCATCCCTATTTCTTTTTGATCAAGGACCAGGCAACGAGGAAAATTCTCTATCGAGGTAGATGTGTTCGAGGGCTCTACCCGTTGATTCCGGAGTTTAGAAGATTCAATAAACAAGCTTGTGGTGCTATCAAGCTTTCGTCCACACGATGGCACGATCGTTTAGGACATGCCTCTTTCTCTTTGGTTGAAAAATTACTTAGGAAAAATAAGCTCCCGTTTGTTGGTGAGCGAAACATTGAAACTATTTGTAATTCATGTTAGTGTGCTAAAAGTCATCAATTACCGTATCCTATATCTACTAGTGTCTCCACCAAACCACTGCAATTGATCTTCTCTGATGTGTGGGGGCCTGCCCCCTCCTCTGTTGGTAGACACACGTACTATGTGAGTTTCATCGATGACTATAGCAAATTCTCATGGATCTATCTCCTCAAGAGAAGATCAGATGTGTTTCAAGTTTTTCACAACTTTCAAGCACTTGTTGAAAGAAAGTTTGACAGTAAGATTCTTGCTGTTCAGTCTGATTGGGGAGGGGAATACGAAAAACTAAATTCCTTCTTCCAAAGCATAGGCATATCTCACCATGTTTCATGCCCTCACGCTCACCAACAAAATGGGTCGGCCGAACGCAAGCATAGGCACATTGTCGAGGTTGGCTTGGCCCTCCTAGCTGGAGCATCCATGCCCCTCAAGTTCTGGGATGAGGCTTTTCTGACAGCCGTTCATATTATCAACATGTTACCAAGTCGTGTTATCAACAATGAAACACCTATGGAACGTCTCCTCCACACCAAACCAGATTACACCTCTCTCCGTGTCTTTGGCTGTGCTTGTTGGCCCAACCTTCGGCCTTACAACAAACGCAAGCTCATGTTTAGATCAAAACAGTGTGTTTTTCTTGGTTATAGTGCCCAACACAAAGGTGTCAAGTGTCTCGACATCTCCACGGGTCGAGTTTACATCTCTCGGGATGTTGTTTTTTATGAGACCAAATTTCCCTTTGCGGATCTCCACCCCAACGCCGGCGCACTCCTCCGCAAAGAAATTTTGCTTATTCCCTCTCATCTTTCTGCCTATGATCAAGGGGGTATTACAAATTGTGATGATCATATGACTAACCCTACTAATGATCTTCAAGAGCTTTGTGATGATGCAGAAAACAATGATGCAAAAACTACATCAAATGGTGAAGAAAATAGATCAACAGGTCCTTATTTCATGTGCCCTAGTCCAGGGGACAGATCCTCCTCGGGATCGGAGGAAGCGCTGCAGCCGCGCAGCCAATCTTCCCCGGGATCCGTGCCTGGCAGTGAACCTGCCGCGCCAGTCCCGACAGACGACACAGGCGGGGGTGCAGGCGAACCCGCGTCAGCCACGCGGCAGAGCCCGGCGGGCCGCACCGCCTCCTCTCGCGCGCCCGAACCATCGCCCGACAGGTGGCAAGCTGCCTCTGGTCTGGGCCGGGCCCAGCAAGACGGCCATTTGCGTGTCTACAAGCGGCGCACCACGGCTGGCTCGGCAGATGCGGGGACAGACCCTGTTGGCGCGGGGTCCAGGCGGCAACCATTGGGCCGTGATGATGCGGCCAGGCCCAGATCCTCTGTGGCCAAATCATCGCTTACACCGCGCACCACAGCCACAGAAAATCCTGCCTCGGCGTCGACTGCTCGCGCTGTGGATCCCGGAGCCCTGGAAGGATCTTCATCGGGATCGGGGCAGGATCGGCCTGATCCAGACCCTGGATCTGTTGTGCCGGAGTATTCTGCAGAGGCTCCTGTTGCCAATCCGCGCCGAACACGACTTCAACAAGGGGTAATTAAACCTATTGACTATAAGCATGTTACAAAATATGGTTTAGTATGTTCAACAGGTGAACCAGGAGAACCCAGTACTCTTGAAGATGCTTTGGGAGATGCATGTTGGAGAAAAGCAATGAATGATGAAATCATGGCACTTAAGAAAAACAGAACATGGCACTTGGTTCCTCCACAATGAGGTAAAAATCTTATTGACTGTAAGTGGGTTTTTAGGATAAAAAGGAAAGCGGATGGAACCATTGACCGTTATAAAGCCAGACTTGTTGCAAAGGGCTTTAAACAACGGTATGGTATTGACTATGAGGACACGTTTAGTCCAGTTGTGAAAGCTGCTACTATTCGACTTGTTTTATCTATTGCCATGTCCAGGGGATGGAGTTTACGTCAGCTAGATGTTCAGAACGCGTTCCTCCATGGTGTTCTGGAAGAAGAGGTTTACATGAAACAACCACCTGGGTTTGTAAATACACATGCACCACTTCATGTGTGCAAGCTTGACAAGGCATTGTATGGACTGAAACAGGCCCCAAGAGCATGGTATTCCGGTCTCAGTAAAAAGATGCAAGCACTTGGGTTTGTTCCCTCAAAGTCTGACACCTCTTTGTTTATCTACAACAAGTCAAGTATATCAATATTTGTTCTTATATATGTTGATGATATAATTGTGACAAGTTCATCTGATGAAGCAATAACAGCACTGCTGAAGGATTTAAGTGCAGAATTTTCTCTCAAAGATCTAGGTGATCTACATTATTTCCTTGGTATTGAGGTCAAGCAACACAAGGATGGTCTTCATCTCTCTCAAGAAAAGTATGCAACAGACTTGGTAAAAAAGGCCGGTTTGCAAAGCTATAAGCCTGCACCTACCCCTTTGTCTAGTACAGAAAAATTGTCTCTTACTGAAGGAGAGCTTCTAAGTCCAGAAAATGGTACAAAGTATAGAAGTCTTGTAGGTGCACTTCAGTACTTAACATTGACTAGACCAGACATTTCATTTGCTGTCAACAAAGTATGTCAGTTTCTTCATGCACCTACCACTGTTCATATGACTGCTGCAAAACGTATAGTAAGATATGTGAAGCATACATTAAGCATTGGTCTAAATTTCAGCAAGTCATCATCTACACTTATCAGTGCCTTCTCTGACTCAGACTGGGCTGGATGTCTAGATGACAGACGCTCAACTGGTGGCTTTGCAGTGTTCTTTGGACCTAACTTAATATCTTGGAATGCAAGGAAGCAAGCTACAGTTTCAAGGTCTAGTACAGAAGCAGAATACAAAGCTTTGGCCAATGCAACAGCAGAGATCATATGGGTGCAGTCAATTTTAAAGGAACTAGGCATGAGAAGCACTAGAGCTCCATGTTTATGGTGTGACAATCTAGGTGCTACCTACTTATCAGCAAATCCAGTCTTTCATGCTAGAACTAAACACATTGAAATAGATTTTCATTTTGTTCGAGAAAGAGTTGCAAATAGACTCTTGGACATCCGGTTTATTCACTCTAAAGACCAGGTTGCTGATGGCTTCACCAAGGCTCTACCCACAAGAAGCTTTGAAGACTTCAAACATAATCTCAACTTGATGAAGTTGTGATTAAGGGAGGGTGTTAAACGTAACGTGACGGTTCAGCCCATGGATGCGTGTACATGAAGGAGAATTTGCACAACCGGAGGAGTAGTTAGTTAGCTGAAATCTTTTGTATCTCTATCTCCTCTTATCTCTAGTTTTCTTCATCCACAAGATGTAATCTATCTCAACAACCTGTACGCGTTTATGGGTTCACAACCCTCCTATATAACACGCAACACGTCGGCCAGGAAGGCTAAGACGTTTACCGCTATTCGCACACTGACATCAACTGCTAATGCATTGACAACTTGAGTAACCAATGCCGACCAATGTAATTATATTAAACAGCCGGATCCCTCCCAAATTCCCAATTCAGCAGCATGCATTTCACAGACGGGATTGCATATAAACAACAACAAAAAAACTAATTAGCCGACGGGGTGAGAGAGAATATCCTGAAGGAAATATGCCCTAGAGGCAATAATAAAGTTATTATTTATTTCCTTATATCATGATAAATGTTTATTATTCATGCTAGAATTGTATTAACCGGAAACATAATACATGTGTGAATACATAGACCAACAGAGTGTCACTAGTATGCCTCTACTTGACTAGCTCGTTAATCAAAGATGGTTATGTTTCCTAACCATGAACAAGGAGTTGTTATTTGATTAACGAGGTCACATCATTAGTAGAATGATCTGATTGACATGACCCATTCCATTAGCTTAGCACCCGATCGTTTAGTATGTTGCTATTGCTTTCTTCATGACTTATACATGTTCCTATAACTATGAGATTATGCAACTCCCGTTTACCGGAGGAACACTTTGGGTACTACCAAACGTCACAACGTAACTGGGTGATTATAAAGGAGTATTACAGGTGTCTCCAATGGTAGATGTTGGGTTGGCGTATTTCGAGATTAGGGTTTGTCACTCCGATTGTCGGAGAGGTATCTCTGGGCCCTCTCGGTAATGCACATCACATAAGCCTTGCAAGCACTGCAACTAATATGTTAGTTGTTAGATGATGTATTACGGAACGAGTAAAGAGACTTGCCGGTAACGAGATTGAACTAGGTATTGGATACCGACGATCGAATCTCGGGCAAGTAACATACCGATGACAAAGGGAACAACGTATGTTGTTATGCGGTCTGACCGATAAAGATCTTCGCAGAATATGTAGGAGCCAATATGGGCATCCAGGTCCCGCTATTGGTTATTGACCGGAGACGTGTCTCGGTCATGTCTACATTGTTCTCGAACCGTAGGGTCCGCACGCTTAACGTTACGATGACAGTTATTATGAGTTTATGCATTTTGATGTACCGAAGGTTGTTCGGAGTCCCGGATGTGATCACGGACATGACGAGGAGTCTCGAAATGGTCGAGACGTAAAGATTGATATATTGGAAGCCTATGTTTGGACATCGGAAGTGTTCCGGGTGAAATCAGGATTTTACCGGAATACCGGGAGGGTTACCGGAACCCCCCGGGAGGCTAATGGGCCTATTGGGCCTTAGTGGAAAATAGAGAAGAGGCAGCCCACAGCCTAGCCGGCGCCCCCCCCTTCCCCAAGTCCTAGTAGGACTAGGAAAGGTGGGCCGGCCACCTCTCTCTCTTTCCCCCTCCCGGGAATCCTAGTTGGACTAGGATTGGAGGGGGAGTCCTACTCCCGGTGGGAGTAGGACTCTCCTGCGCCCCCACCTTGGCCGGCCAGCCCCTCCTCCCTTGCTCCTTTATATACAGGGGCAGGGGGCACCCCAAGAGACACAACTTGATCCTTGAGATCGTTCCTTAGCCGTGTGCGGTGCCCCTGCCACCAAATTCCACCTCGATCATACCGTTGTAGTGCTTAGGCGAAGCCCTGCGTCGGTAGTACATCAAGATCGTCATCACGCCGTCGTGCTGACGAAACTCTTCCTCGACGCTTTGCTGGATCGGAGCCCGAGGAACGTCATCGAGCTGAATGTGTGCTAAGAACTCGGAGGTGCCGGAGTAACGGTGCTTGGATCGGTCGATCGGGAAGAAGACGTACGACTACTTCCTCTACGTTGTGTGATCGCTTCCGCAGTCGGTCTGCGTTGGTACGTAGACAACACTCTCCCCTCTCGTTGCTGTGCATCACCGTGATCTTGCGTGTGCGTAGGAAAATTTTGAAATTACTGCGTTCCCCAACAGTGGCATCCGAGCCTAGGTTTTATGGTTTGATGTTATATGCACGAGTAGAACACAAGTGAGTTGTGGGCAATACAAGTCATACTGCCTACCAGCATGTCATACTTTGGTTCGGCGGTATTGTTGGTTGAGACGATCCGGACCAACCTTACGCATACTCTTATGCGAGACCGGTTCCCTCGACGTGCTTTGCACATAGATGGCTTGCGGAAGACTGTCTCTCCAACTTTAGTTGAACCAAGTGTGACTACGCCCGGTCCTTGAGAAGGTTAAAACGGAGTCTATTTGACGAACTATCGTTGTGGTTTTGATGCGTAGGTGAGATGAGTTCTTACTTAAAGCCCGTAGCAGCCACGTAAAACTTGCAACAACAAAGTAGAGGACGTCTAACTTGTTTTTGCAGGGTATGTTGTGATGTGATATGGTCAAGGCATGATGCTGATTTTATTGTATGAGATGATCATGTTTTGTAACTAAGTTATCGGCAACTGGCAGGAGCCATATGGTTGTCGCTTTATTGTATGCAATGCAATCGCGATGTAATGCTTTACTAGATTACTAAACGGTAGTAATAGTCGTGAAAGCATAAGATTGGCGAGACGACAACGATGCTACGATGGAGATCAAGGTGTCGCGCCGGTGACGATGGTGATCATGACGATGCTTCGGAGATGGAGATCACAAGCACAAGATGATGATGGCCATATCATATCACTTATATTGATTGCATGTGATGTTTATCCTTTTATGCATCTTATCTTGCTTTGATTGACGGTAGCATTATAAGATGATCTCTCACTAAATTATCAAGAAGTGTTCTCCCTGAGTATGCACCGTTGCCAAAGTTCGTCGTGCCCAGACACCACGTGATGATCGGGTGTGATAAGCTCTACGTCCATCTACAACGGGTGCAAGCCAGTTTTGCACACGCAGAATACTCAGGTTATACTTGACGAGCCTAGCATATGCAGATATGGCCTCGGAACACAGAGACCGAAAGGTCGAACGTGAATCATATAGTAGATATGATCAACATGACGATGTTCACCATTGAAAACTACTCCATCTCACGTGATGATCGGTTATGGTTTAGTTGATTTGGATCACGTGATCACTTAGAAGATTAGAGGGATGTCTATCTAAGTGGGAGTTCCTAAGTAATTTGATTAACTGAACTTAAACTTATCATGAACTTAGTACCTGATAGTATCTTGCTTGTTTATGTTGCTTGTAGATAGATGGCTCGTGCTATTGTTCCGTTGAATTTTAATGCGTTCCTTGAGAAAGCAAAGTTGAAAGATGATGGTAGCAATTACACGGACTGGGTCCGTAACCTGAGGATTATCCTCATTGCTGCACAGAAGAATTACGTCCTGGAAGCACCGCTGGGTGACAGGCCTGCTGCTGGAGCAACGCCAGATGTTATGAACGTCTGGCAAAGCAAAGCTGATGACTACTCGATAGTTCAGTGTGCCATGCTTTACGGCTTAGAATCGGGACTTCAACGACGTTTTGAACGTCATGGAGCATATGAGATGTTCCAGGAGTTGAAGTTAATATTTCAAGCAAATGCCCGAATTGAGAGATATGAAGTCTCCAATAAGTTCTATAGCTGTAAGATGGAGGAGAACAGTTCTGTCAGTGAGCATATACTCAAAATGTCTGGGTATAATAATCACTTGATTCAGATGGGAGTTAATCTTCCAGATGACTGCGTCATTGACAGAATTCTCCAATCACTGCCACCAAGCTACAAGAGCTTCGTGATGAACTATAATATGCAAGGGATGAACAAGACTATTCCTGAGCTCTTCGCAATGCTGAAAGCTGTGGAGGTAGAAATCAAAAAGGAGCATCAAGTGTTGATGGTTAACAAAACCACTAGTTTCAAGAAAAAGGGCAAAGGGAAGAAGAAGGGAAACTTCAAGAAGAACAGCAAACAAGTTGATGCTCAGGAGAAGAAACCCAAGTCTGGACCTAAGCCTGAAACTGAGTGCTTCTACTGCAAGCAGACTAGTCACTGGAAGCGGAACTGCCCCAAGTATTTGGCGGATAAGAAGGATGGCAAAGTGAGCAAAGGTATATGTGATATACATGTTATTGATGTGTACCTTACTAGAGCTCGCAGTAGCACCTGGGTATTTGATACTGGTTCTGTTGCTAATATTTGCAACTCGAAACAGGGACTACGGAATAAGCGGACACTAGCAAAGGACGAGGTGACGATGCGCGTGGGAAACGGTTCCAAAGTCGATGTGATCGCGGTCGGCACGCTACCTCTACATCTACCTTCGGGATTAATATTAGACCTAAATAATTGTTATTTGGTGCCAGCGTTGAGCATGAACATTATATCTGGATCTTGTTTAATGCGAGACGGTTATTCATTTAAATCAGAGAATAATGGTTGTTCTATTTATATGGATAATATCTTTTATGGTCATGCACCTTTGAAGAGTGGTCTATTCTTGTTGAATCTCGAAGATAGTAATACACATATTCATAATGTAGAAGCCAAAAAGATGCAAAGTTAATAATGATAGTGCAACTTATTTGTGGCACTGCCGTTTAGGTCATATCGGTGTAAAGCGCATGAAGAAACTCCATACTGATGGGCTTTTGGAATCACTTGATTATGAATCACTTGGTACTTGCGAACCGTGCCTCATAGGCAAGATGACTAAAACACCGTTCTCCGGTACTATGGAGAGAGCAACAGATTTGTTGGAAATCATACATACCGATGTATGTGGTCCGATGAATATTGAGGCTCGCGGCGGATATCGTTATTTTCTCACCTTCACAGATGATTTAAGCAGATATGGGTATATCTACTTAATGAAACATAAATCTGAAACATTTGAAAAGTTCAAAGAATTTCAGAGTGAAGTTGAAAATCATCGTAACAAGAAAATAAAGTTTCTACGATCTGATCGTGGAGGAGAATATTTGAGTTACGAGTTTGGTGTACATTTGAAAAATTGTGGAATAGTTTCGCAACTCACGCCACCCGGAACACCACAGCGTAATGGTGTGTCCGAACGTCGTAATCGTACTTTACTAGATATGGTGCGATCTATGATGTCTCTTACTGATTTACCGCTATTGTTTTGGGGTTATGCTTTAGAGACGGCCGCATTCACGTTAAATAGGGCACCATCAAAATCCGTTAAGACGACGCCTTATGAACTATGGTTTGGCAAGAAACCAAAGTTGTCGTTTCTTAAAGTTTGGGGCTGCGATGCTTATGTGAAAATACTTCAACCTGATAAGCTCGAACCCAAAGCGGAGAAATGTGTCTTCATAGGATACCCAAAGAAAACTGTTGGGTATACCTTCTATCACAGATCCGAAGGCAAGACATTCGTTGCCAAGAATGGATCATTTCTAGAGAAGGAGTTTCTCTCGAAAGAAGTGAGTGGGAGGAAAGTAGAACTTGACGAGGTAACTGTGCCTGCTCCCTTATTGGAAAATAGTACATCACAGAAAACTGTTTCTGCGACACCTATGCCAATCAGTGAGGAAGCTAACGATGATGATCATGAAGCTTCATATCAAGATTCTACTGAACCACGTAGATCAACCAGAGTGAGATCCGCACCAGAGTGGTACGGTAATCCAGTTCTGGAAGTCATGATGCTAGATCATGATGAACCTACGAACTATGAAGAAGCGATGGTGAGCCCAGATTCCGCAAAGTGGCTTGAGGCCATGAAATCTGAGATGGGATCCATGTATGAAAACAAAGTATGGACTTTGGTTGACTTGCCCGATGATCGGCAAGCAATTGAGAATAAATGGATCTTCAAGAAAAAGACTGACGCTGACGGTAATATTACTGTCTATAAAGCTCGACTTGTCGCGAAAGGTTTTCGACAAGTTCAAGGGGTTGACTACGATGAGACCTTCTCACCCGTAGCGATGCTTAAGTCCGTCAGAATTATGTTAGCAATTGCCGCATTTTATGATTATGAAATATGGCAGATGGATGTCAAAACTGCATTCCTGAATGGATTTCTGGAAGAAGAGTTGTATATGGTACAACCAGAAGGTTTTGTCGATCCAAAAGGAGCTAACAAAGTATGCAAACTCCAGCGATCCATTTATGGACTGGTGCAGGCATCTCGGAGTTGGAATAAACGCTTTGATAGTGTGATCAAAGCATTTGGCTTTATACAGACTTTTGGAGAAGCCTGTATTTACAAGAAAGTGAGTGGGAGCTCTGTAGCATTTCTGATATTATATGTGGATGACATATTGCTAATTGGAAATGATATAGAATTTCTAGATAGCATAAAGGGATATTTGAATAAAAGTTTTTCGATGAAAGACCTCGGGGAAGCTGCATACATATTAGGCATAAAGATCTATAGAGATAGATCAAAACGCTTAATTGGACTTTCACAATGCACATACCTTGACAAAATTTTGAAGAAGTTCAAGATGGATCAAGCAAAGAAAGGGTTCTTGCCTGTGCTACAAGGTGTGAAGTTGAGTAAGACTCAATGCCCGACCACTGCAGAAGATAGAGAGAATATGAAAGATGTTCCCTATGCTTCAGCCATAGGCTCTATCATGTATGCAATGCTGTGTACCAGACCTGATGTGTGCCTTGCTATAAGTTTAGCAGGGAGGTACCAAAGTAATCCTGGAATGGATCACTGGACAGCGGTCAAGAACATCCTGAAATACCTGAAAAAGACTAAGGATATGTTTCTTGTATATGGAAGTGACAAAGAGCTCACCGTAAAAGGTTACGTTGATGCAAGCTTTGACACTGATCCGGACGATTCTAAATCGCAAACCGGATACGTATTTACCTTAAACGGTGGAGCTGTCAGTTGGTGCAGTTCTAAACAAAGCGTCGTAGCGGGATCTACATGTGAAGCGGAGTACATAGCTGCTTCGGAAGCAGCAAACGAAGGAGTCTGGATGAAGGAGTTCATATCCGATCTAGGTGTCATACCTAGTGCATCGGGTCCAATGAAAATCTTCTGTGACAATACTGGTGCAATTGCCTTAGCAAAGAAATCCAGATTTCACAAGAGGACCAAACACATCAAGAGACGCTTCAACTCCATCCGGGATTTAGTCCAGGTGGGAGACATAGAAATTTGCAAGATACATACGGATCTGAATGTTGCAGACCCGTTGACTAAGCCTCTTCCACGAGCAAAACATGATCAGCACCAAGGCTCCATGGGTGTTAGAATCATTACTATGTAATCTAGATTATTGACTCTAGTGAAAGTGGGAGACTGAAGGAAATATGCCCTAGAGGCAATAATAAAGTTATTATTTATTTCCTTATATCATGATAAATGTTTATTATTCATGCTAGAATTGTATTAACCGGAAACATAATACATGTGTGAATACATAGACCAACAGAGTGTCACTAGTATGCCTCTACTTGACTAGCTCGTTAATCAAAGATGGTTATGTTTCCTAACCATGAACAAGGAGTTGTTATTTGATTAACGAGGTCACATCATTAGTAGAATGATCTGATTGACATGACCCATTCCATTAGCTTAGCACCCGATCGTTTAGTATGTTGCTATTGCTTTCTTCATGACTTATACATGTTCCTATAACTATGAGATTATGCAACTCCCGTTTACCGGAGGAACACTTTGGGTACTACCAAACGTCACAACGTAACTGGGTGATTATAAAGGAGTATTACAGGTGTCTCCAATGGTAGATGTTGGGTTGGCGTATTTCGAGATTATGGTTTGTCACTCCGATTGTCGGAGAGGTATCTCTGGGCCCTCTCGGTAATGCACATCACATAAGCCTTGCAAGCACTGCAACTAATATGTTAGTTGTTAGATGATGTATTACGGAACGAGTAAAGAGACTTGCCGGTAACGAGATTGAACTAGGTATTGGATACCGACGATCGAATCTCGGGCAAGTAACATACCGATGACAAAGGGAACAACGTATGTTGTTATGCGGTCTGACCGATAAAGATCTTCGCAGAATATGTAGGAGCCAATATGGGCATCCAGGTCCCGCTATTGGTTATTGACCGGAGACGTGTCTCGGTCATGTCTACATTGTTCTCGAACCGTAGGGTCCGCACGCTTAACGTTACGATGACAGTTATTATGAGTTTATGCATTTTGATGTACCGAAGGTTGTTCGGAGTCCCGGATGTGATCACGGACATGACGAGGAGTCTTGAAATGGTCGAGACGTAAAGATTGATATATTGGAAGCCTATGTTTGGACATCGCAAGTGTTCCGGGTGAAATCAGGATTTTACCGGAATACCGGGAGGGTTACCGGAACCCCCCGGGAGGCTAATGGGCCTATTGGGCCTTAGTGGAAAATAGAGAAGAGGCAGCCCACAGCCTAGCCGGCGCCCCCCCCCCTTCCCCAAGTCCTAGTAGGACTAGGAAAGGTGGGCCGGCCACCTCTCTCTCTTTCCCCCTCCCGGGAATCCTAGTTGGACTAGGATTGGAGGGGGAGTCCTACTCCCGGTGGGAGTAGGACTCTCCTGCGCCCCCACCTTGGCCGGCCAGCCCCTCCTCCCTTGCTCCTTTATATACAGGGGCAGGGGGCACCCCAAGAGACACAACTTGATCCTTGAGATCGTTCCTTAGCCGTGTGCGGTGCCCCTGCCACCAAATTCCACCTCGATCATACCGTTGTAGTGCTTAGGCGAAGCCCTGCGTCGGTAGTACATCAAGATCGTCATCACGCCGTCGTGCTGACGAAACTCTTCCTCGACGCTTTGCTGGATCGGAGCCCGAGGAACGTCATCGAGCTGAACGTGTGCTAAGAACTCGGAGGTGCCGGAGTAACGGTGCTTGGATCGGTCGATCGGGAAGAAGACGTACGACTACTTCCTCTATGTTGTGTGATCGCTTCCGCAGTCGGTCTGCGTTGGTACGTAGACAACACTCTCCCCTCTCGTTGCTGTGCATCACCATGATCTTGCGTGTGCGTAGGAAAATTTTGAAATTACTGCGTTCCCCAACATATCCGAACCTGGGACACCTCCTAGGGTTCACTCTTTTGTCACGAGATCATCTCCCTCAGCTCAGCGATGATGCGCGTTCTCTCCTCCATTCCATTGTTGGCAACGAGAGGCAAATATAGGGTTGTCCTCAGAAATTAGACCACCATGAGTCTTGATGCAAGGGGAAACGGAACGTACAGCCACTGGCCAACATCAGGATTCCAATTTCGATGGTTAGAGGCGAGATCCACTCTTTCCTGCCATGGATTTGGATCAGGTGGAGTTAGCAGTGAGGAGAGAGAGGGGGAGGGTAACGCAAGGAAGAAGGAAGAAGAAGCACCCGACTTTTCTTTTTCCACACGGTGGGGCCCAGCAACCGACCCAAAGAATCCTACTTTTCCTTCGAATCAGTTTTCTTTTTCTTTTCTTCGAATCAGGATTCTTTTCTTTTCTTGGAATTGATTCCTTTCTTCTTTTCTTCAAATTGATTCTATCTTTTTTTCTCTTTTCTTGGAATCAAATCCTTTCTTATCTTCAAGCCCACAAGATGCTAAAAAACGACCAGGCACCATTTGGCTGAGGCCAATTCCAACGCACGATTCTAAACGGACGTCTGTTTCATCCTTTTTTGTCCGTTTGCGGGTGTGTCGGCTCGAATTTGTGGATGTGTGGGTCATGCGCCCAATGCATGGCCGTATTTCGGTCGCATCTCATCCGCTATGCATGCAAAATATGAAAAGAACATAGGGTGTAGCTAAATGGTCGCGTTCTCGCTAGTTCATACCGTCCGGCAACAAAGCCAGTAGCCTACCGAATGGTCGCCCAAATTTAACGCCGGCAACAAAGCAAGCGGCCGGCACACGAGCCACCATTCAAAATGGACAAGTTTTTGGGGCCGGCAACAAAGCCAGCGGCCAGCACATGAGCCACCCTTCAAAATGGACAAGTTTTTGGGGCCGGCACACGAGCCAGCCTTCAAAATGACAAGTTTTTGGCGCCGACAACAAAGCCAGCGGCCGACACAGCAGCCAGCCTTCAAAATAGACAGCCATCGTGGCCGAGGTCTCACCAGGCCGTCGCGAGCGAACATCTCCTTTTGCCAGTTCGCGAACCAAGCCTTCCTCTCCGGTGACATGTTGTTCTTGTCAACGCTCATGAACACAAGTGCAACCTCTTTGGCTTTGGTCTCGTCATTGGTGGACTCGATCTCGAGCTTCTCGAGTTGAGCGGCTTCCTCGATGTCAAGCTTCCTCCTCTTCACCTCCTCCTCCATGTCAAGCTTCTTCGTTTGAAGATCTAGGTATATCTTAATTTGCTTCTCCTTCCCTTTTCTCCTCCTCTCCTTCCGCACTTCCTTTTGGCTCATCATATTCTCCAAAGTTGCTTGTAAGGCTATAGAAGACACATCATGCTTCTCGTCGGCCTTCGAGCTTGTCCCGCCCCTCGGCCTCTTGAGCAAGTCTCCCTCATCAGCCACGGCGTCCTTTCCTCCTTTCTTCTTACGAGTGGCATATTTGTCTTTGAACTTGGGGCAATCTTTGATGAGCACCCAACAATGTGTGAGAGTAAATGTCTTGTTCTTGTGTCGGGCCTTGAAGGCCTCCAAAGATTGGAATGTCGACACAATCAAAGATGCGGCCACAATTGTAACATGAAACGACACAAAATGCATCAAACATAAAATGGCATGCCAACATGAATGGACAAAAATGGCATACCAAGTCACCAAGGCCTAGGCTGCTCACAGGATGGGCTTGAACGCTATCAAACGCGGCACAATATTTGTTGCACTCTTGTTGAATGAACCCCCCTTTTGGATTGAGTTGATGCCGCCTGTGCTCTCAAATTGGTAGGGGGAAACGTCCTTTGCTCATGAAAGTTCTTGTGCACTCTTGTCCAAAAGGCGGATCCTTTTTGCTCGACACCTTTCATGGGATCTTGGCCTATCTCCATCCAACTCTCGCAAATCAAAGTGTACTCGTCTTGGGTGTACGATCCCGTGCGAATGCTTTGCCTCCTCTTTTGTGCCTCGGCCCTTTGGGTGAGCTCATCAATAAACACCAATGGCTCAGCCGAAATGTTGAGCTCTTCTTCTTCATCTTCATGCCAAGAGTTTCCATGGTCGTCCTCATCTTCATCATGGCTGGCGAATTGAGTGTCTTCATAGTGGCCGCAGCCATCCTTGATTTGGGTGGCTTCGAAATCAAAAGCTTGGGCCTGGCCGTCGACGTGGAAGGCCTCACCATAGCCCTCAAAGGTGAAGTTCTCCATGAACGCCAAGTACTCCGGGTCGTCGGCCGTGGGCATCGGCATTGGCATTTCATCAATGCCAATACAAGCCTACCTTGCGTGCTTCACCGCAACTAGTAAGGCGATGCGACCTCGTGGAGGGACCTAGGAACGGGCCTACCTCCACACTCATGCCCGAGCACATTTCCTCTATGAGCCCCGAGAAGACCAAAGAGCCAGACTCGTCGTCCTCTTCTACCTTGGTGGCGGCAGCGCATGCAAGCACCTCTGGCGGCGGTGGGTGTGCGCGGCCACCAGGAGACCTCCGTGGTGGGCGTCAAGCTGGCTGAGCGGGCCCATCAGGTGGCCGTGGTGTTGGTGCCCGTGACGCGCACCGACACCATCCACCTCCTAGCTGTGGCACCCGTAGATGGAGCACCTGAGCGCACCCATTCTAGCCGGCCGCCACGAGTGCAGCCAACGTTGGGCCGCTGCTCCGGTCCGTGGGGACGCGCCGTGAATGTGAGGTATGCTTCTCATTCAACGTGGTCTGATGTGCGCTACCGTTCGTGGCCAAGCACGTGGGGTGTTTGATAAAATACCTCAAAGAGAAGGGGAAGCAGTGAAGAGAGGAAGAAGACGATGAGGTGGACTGCCATATTTTCTTTTGGGTGAAAATCACGCCACATCATCGGTGGTTTCAAGTAAAATCTGGTTTTGGACCAACTTTGTCCGGTTTCAAAAGATGAGGGATCAAATATATGCAATTATTTGTTGAGGGATCAAATGTAAACTAAATCACAACTTGAGGGACCAAAAACATACTTTTCTCATACATATATACAGGAGGATCCGAGCATACTAAAACTAGGTACACTTTTATAAGAGAAGTGCCATAACAGAAATGTGGCAGAGAGGATGAGATTGTTGACACACGAACACGTCACCGTGTACCCTTGACGCCGGGGGTGATGCACCGCAGCTCACGTCGAAGGAGACCCGTCCGGAAGCGCGATACGCAAGAAAGCCGGCGGACGCTTTTGTAGACCCGAAGCCCCGCTTGCCCGGGAAGGAACCCGTCAGGGCTCACGGCGGCTATGGGCTGCTCCAGGTCGATTCGCTCGCCCCTAGAGGCTCGTGGATCCGCAGCCCTCCAGCATGAAGAACTAGCGAATAACCAGAAGAAAGATACAAGGGAGAGATAAAAAGTAGATGAACACGAAAAAGTAGTAGATTGATTTGTTCGATTGTGTGTTGTTTCAATCGGCCGTCACCCCCAACATATATAAGAGGCGGCTGGACTTCCCGTATAAGCAAAGGATTTATCTAGTCTTTCCTTACAAGAAAATTACATCAATTCACGTCCAAAACCCTAGTCAAATTCGGACTGGTTTTATCCGAACTTCCCAAAACTGTTCGATTCAAACTGGCCGCACCTTGCGGGTCCTTTTTGCGGTGGTAAACGATCTCGGATGAAAACAAGCCCAAAAGCAATCTTGACTGTTTCGACGAGACGAACAACTTTCATGTTGAAGGGTTTTTGATCAGAGATCATCTTGAGGGTCAAATCGTTCTCGCAACACAGGCTATCTCCTCGCGCTACCCGTCAGCCATGTGTCTGGTGGGGCGCGCCACATCTCGCCTCGTGACAGGGCTGCACTCCGATTGCTCTAACTTTTGCATATGAACTCGGATTTGAACGATTTTTATATCAAAATCGATCGTTTCGACGAGACGAAGACAACCCGTGTAGATCATTTTTTCATTTAAGGTCGTCTTGGAGGCGTAATCAGCCGAATAGTGTTCTGAATACAAAATCTTGGTATTTCGAATACAACTTCGGCCTTCGAGATAAGATCGTATGGCGATGGACTAAACTTCAAAGATGTTCATATCGAAAATACGAAACTTTTTTATGTAGATCACTTCTCTATTTCAAGCCATATTATTTAAATTCTTGACCGTGCTAAAATCTGGTGTCAACACATACCCCCCTGTTTTTCGGCAAAGCCTGTGTGCCGAAAAATAACTCGCATATATCTTGCTCTAAGGACGATGTCAACACTCCATCGGTCATTTTGCATGTTCTTAGGATGATAAGTATATATCAGCCATTGCTTGTTTGAACCTCTTGATGCAAACTTGGGTGAAAACTTCTCAGCTTCTATAACAATCCGGTAATAAGGTTCCATAGACCAAAACCATCCTACGAACCATATTGTTCTCCCTTTCACTAGGATTTTGCAGATAATCAAGAATGAACTCCTCCGATCCTTACTTCGCCTGCATAAAAGTTTCATTAGTGGCCGAGGTGGTGAGCTCCAATTCGGCCTTACCTATGTTGGCAAGAATAAGCATCGGCTATTGATAGATGTGCAATACACCATGACCGACGTCATAGCCGGATGCTTACTAAGCCAACTCTCTCCAATTATCATGTCTAGATATATGAGCAATGCTAAAATAATCTAAAGTAGAAATTATATCTAGCCATTTATCAAGATAAACATGAAGTGATTCGTCAAAACATAGAAAGACTTTGGATATTAGTTGCACTACTAATAATGGATCACCAAAATTCTCAATATGTGTAGCACCTATGGCAAACAACATCTCTAAACCGAATAACAATGCTTCATATTTGGCCTGATTATTTGTGCAGAAATACTTTAAACGACACGAGGCTTCAAAAACAGCACCATGAGAAGATATATAAACAACACCAACACCTTGGCCATTGCTACAAATTTAACCATCAATATATAATCTCCATAGTACTAGAAAGACAAGGCAAATATCAACATTATGCATGTCATTAATCCGATGTTCAGTAATAAAATCAGTTATGATTTGGCCTTTTATAGATCTCAAAGATGCATAAGCCAAATCATATCCAAACAAAGTATAAGCCCACTAACCAATTCTGCAACTATGAATTGGCCTATGCAGCATATATGGCATCGGTCATGATGTCTCAACTCCATTCAATCATAATATAGGCATACATATAAATTTTCATGAGCACGTACCTTGTCTCGCTCTCCAATTAAACTAAGGACGATGTTAAAATACTACACCGGCCATGCATTGACATACACTTAGGACGATAGATAAATATCGGCCATTACTATGTAAACTTCATTCAAAGCACATATAGCCGAAATAAACAAATGAAATAAAAAATCAAGTATTTCGGCCCTTTGAATCAGCAACAAACTTGTAGCTAATCAAATGTACAGTGACTTGGTAATACCCTTACATGACATAAGAAATTATATTGCATCCATGGATTAAAATAAGCCCATTAAAGGTTACCAATCATACCTGATGACGAATTCCATGGCATAGACGTTAATGGCATAGTTGTAGAATATGAATAATGTGTAGACCAAAGATGTTAAAACCTTCTGTTCGACGATTTTTTGTCATTTATTTTTCTTTTCAGTGTTCTTATGGATCTCACATAATCTATTTTGAATATCCGATGATTTGTTCTTTAAGAGCAGGAAATATGAGGAAGCATATGTGTATATTTTGACATAGACTAGTGCATTCACGTACTAGCTCATCTTTGGCTTGTCAGTTGTGCATGGAAAATGGGCTACGTACTGATGCATGCATGCACGTATGCTTGTGGATTACATGCATGGTATGAGCTACACTACACGTATTTAATCATGTATCTAGCTAACTATGCAGATGTAAAGGCTCGGTGCAGCTCCCGTCGACGTCTCGCTGAATCGTACATACACCCGAACGCTCGCTCGTCAGTTCCAAATACCCGTATACCGGCACCCTGGCCGGCACGTATTATACATCTCCAAATACCCGTTTTACCAGCCAAAAGTAAAACAAAAATTGGTGGACTGCCGTGACGGTTCGTTTGGCAAGTGGTTTGGTCCACCGGCAGCCAGGTAACTAGGCACGTATGCGGTGATTTTTTCTGGTTTTGCTTTTTTCTTTTTTATGCGCAGGCGTATGCCTCAAGAAGAAAGGAGATAAACATCAATGAGCTGATAAGACTCGATACGGGATTGCATCCATATCTAGTCCATGAAAATCGGGACGTTTGGCCCGTCTTGAGCCGCCAGGTCGCTCACCTCCTGCCTATAAATATATACTCCCTCCGTCTGAAATTACTTGTCGTAAAAATGAATAGAAATCGATATATCTAAAACTAAAATACATCTAGATACATCCATTCCTCCGACAAGTATTTCAGGACGGAGGGAGTACCAGGCAAATGCATCGGGGGTTCACGCACGCACGTCCAGAGAAAAGACCTGCTAGCACCACATCCATCCATTCGTCACCGGAGCACACAACCGGCGACCAGGCACACATCCATCATAACTCACGCACGGGAGAGATCCATCCATCCTTCACGCAACACAACATCTATCTATTCTACCACGGATACACCCATTCTCAAGGCAACTCACGCAAGCACACATCCATCGCATAACACCTCCAGCACACATCCATCGCATAAACACCTCCAGCAATCCATCCATCCGCAACCCACGCACCCATCAATCGGGACTCACGGCCAGGCCGAGGGAAGAACACACGTAGAATCCTCACGCATCGACCGGAGGCGGAGTGGATAGCCTCTGGCAGAGTTTCAGGCGTCTGCATCCCGGGAGCAAGGCGAGGAGGAGGAGGCGAACCACCATGGAGGCCAAACTCGTGTTCCCGAACGGTAAAACTTTGATCTAACAAATCTCTTGCTTAGTTCTTTCTTGGCATATAGCATGCACGCACACAAGTCGGGAGCTTTGCCCGGCAACGTTCGCATGATTGGACCGCCGCCGGAGATGGAGCCGCCAGACCGGATGATGAAGTCAACGTTGCCGGGGATGGTCTTCACCAAGCCAGCGTTACCAAGAATGACGAGGAGGTCGCCGTCACCACCTGCTGTCCACCTCGTCACGACGGTTCGACCAAGATGAAGACATGGAGCACGCCACGACGCCGCCCACCGTCGAAGTCGACGCCATGGAGGCCGATCCCGCTCACCACCGCTCGATAAAGACGACGCGTCGTCGGAGCCCGTCTTCACCAAGCCCGCGCTATGGACGCTGACACCACCAAGGTCGGTGCCCCGGAGGTCGGCGCCACGGTGGCCGCCCTCACTCATCACCGCTCGATGAGGACGACGCGCTACCGGAGCTCGGCTTCACCAAGCCCGCGCTACGGACACTGACGCCGCCGAGGTCGGTGCCCCGGAGGTCGGCGCCATGGTGGCCGCCCCCACTCATCACCGCTCGATGAGGACGACGCGCCGCCGGAGCTCGTCTTCACCAAGCCCGCGCTACGGACACTGACGCCGCCGAGGTCGGTGCCTGGAGGTCGGCGCCACGGTGGCCGCCCCCCACTCATCACCGCTCGATGAGAACGACGCACCGCCGAAGCTCGTCTTCACCAAGCCCGCGCTACGGACGCTGACGCCACCGATGTCGGTGTCCCGGAGGTCGGCGCAACGGTGGCCGACCCCACTCACCATCGCTCGGCGAAGACGACGCGCCGCCGGAGCTTGTCTTCACCAAGCCCGCGCTACGGACACTGACGCCGCCGAGGTCAGTGCCCCGGAGGTCGGCGCCATGGTGGCCGCCCCCCACTCATCACCGCTCAATGAGAACGACGCACCGCCAGAGCTCATCTTCACCAAGCCCGCGCTACGGACGCTGACGCCACCGAGGTCGGTGCCCCGGAGGTCGGCGCAACGGTGGCCGACCCCACTCACCACCGCTCGGCGAAGACGATGCGCCGCCGGAGCTCGAATGCTGACACCACCAAGTTCGATGCCCCGGGGGGCGACGCCGCGGATGCCGCCCTCAGTCGCCACCCCTCGACAAAGACGACACGTCGCCGGGGCTCGTTCTCACCAAGCCAGCAATCGAGGCCAACTGCACACAAATCACCATCACCATTCACATCTACCTCGTCATGGCGGTGCGGTGAGGGTGTTGACATAGAGCTCGCCGAGACGCCGCCCACCGCCGACGTCACCAAGCTGCTGCCATGGAGGTGGACACGTTGAAGACATCGTGCAACCCGGAACATCGCCGAAGCACTCGCCGGCGGTTCTTCGTCGGCACCTACCAGCAACATCGAGCAACGGTGCAGCCAATGTTGTAACGGGAGCAAACGATGCCCTACCTCTGAGCCGACGCCTCGCCGGGTCCGCCTTTTCCTCGTCATAGCAGGGGCATCCAGTTCGACGGCCGGCTTCCCATCACCGAGAGACCACCTTGTGCCACAAAGTGCCCCTAAACTATCGCTAATGGTGTAAGCGAATCAGTATGCACAATATACCTCATGTGCACGTGCATGGGCCATGCATGTACGTGCATGTTGGCTGTATGGCAACGTACGCGTTCATTGGATTCAAAAAAGAAATGCATGAAAGAAGCTACACATGAGCTATCACCCGAAGACGACGCCAATGAAGCTGTTCGACAATATCTGCTTCGTCATGCTCGGTGTCGCCGAAGATGGAGACGCGCAGCACCCCACCTCCTGCTTGTCCACCCCGTCTTACTGTAGAGCTCTGAAGATGAACATGTGAGCACGGCGACATTCACTCCGCGCCCGGACGTGAAGTGAAGGCTGGGGTCCCACACCACGATGCCATGATTCAAATGGCCTCCTACCCCCGTGTCGCTGCTACCGGCGCCCCACTCATTCGGAGGCCGAAGCCGAGCAAGTTGGCGCCGCCCGAGGACAAGATGCGACGGCGAGGCGACGTGACTTCAACGACAACACTGCTCCTCTACGAACTCGTGAGACGACGCCTTGATGACGCCGATTGCCATGGACTCGGCGTCTGGCCGGGACGAGGTGTCAACCACTCAGGCCATGCTGGTGCGAGCAACGCGACGGTCATACACCGACGCCGGTCTCCATCGACATTTACTCCCGCAGGGCGTTGACCCTTGTACACCCCGAGAAGCTACAGGTCGTCGAGAAGTCCGAGCCGAGCGTGATCCATTCTACCCCAACAACAACTCCTCCAACGCCACCAAGACCGACGAGGCACGACGGCGAGGGCGAGCGTGGCCACCGCAAAGGCTACGCTACACGCGGCGCGTGTACCGACGAGGACACGGGCTCTTCCGCCCACACACACACACACATCACAATCATCATGCATGGAGAACGCGAAGCGAAGACGACCACACAGCTCAATCGGAGGTATCTCACGGAGCAACCCGCGGGAGTAATTAACCGGGAGTCTTCCGAGGCCCCGGGAACCAAGAGATCACACAATCGCCACAGCCAGCTTGGCCGTGCTAGTAGGCCACGGAGCGCACCTTTTTTTATGGGATATTGTAATTTTATTTCTCCAATGAGATTAATGAAATACATGTTCCCGTATCTCTTTTTCTTTGTGTACTACGGTACACTGGCACGCCCGCATACGCAGTTTTCTTTCCCCGGCGTCTGAGAGAAACACACTCCCTTCTTCCCTTCTCCCCGGAGTTTTACATGTCTTTCTCGTGTCAAACACCTTCGGCTTGGTCCTTCATAGTTTTCACTCTTTTCCTTCTTCACCTTTGCTGCACTTCTTGTAATGGAAGTTTGCACATAATTCTTATTTTGAGCACTTCCTTTGGGAACCCATGCCATGTTCCTTTCTTCAAGTTCTTGTGCACTAAGCTTTTGTAATTTCTTCTTGCCAATACGGTAAGCCGATCAGACATCTCGGCATTCTGTTTTGACCAATGGCAAATCCTTTTTGGCCTGGTGCACTCTCAACTTCTTCTCTTCAGATTTGGCACTTTATTGACTTTCAATAATTGTTTGCTTCGTCTCACTGCCTTTCGTAGCCAATGTCAACGCTTTAATTGGCTCTTTTTCATTTGAGATCAAATCTGAAGTTGCACTCTTACGACCATCTCTTTTAACACGATAAACTTGCTTGACCACCTCTTTCTTCTTCCTTGAGCTCTGGACCGATTCCTTACGATTGAAACGGTCTTTAACATGTGATTGTTCAAGTGTTGATCTTCTCGGAGCTGCATAATATTGATGAGATGGTCTGAAATAAGATGGAGAATGTGCCCTTGTATCATACCTGTCTCATGATGGATATGGATCTACATGAGCATAGGGAGGCATCCACGACATTGGCAATGGCGGCCCAAAATAAGGATACGAATATGTTGCATTAAAATTCTCACTTTGCCAATACCAATCCTCATATTTGCGCCTTGGGGGTGATCTTGGTTTCTTTGCATGATTTGGCCGATAAGCATTCTTCTCTTCACTCTTCTTTCGATATTTATCCAATAGTTCCGTGAAGGTGATTTTTGATCTCTTACACTTGCGCTTATTTCGGCCTTTGTTTTCTTTCGGTTTGCTTTCATTGATCATAGGATTTGCTTGCTGCCCCCCAGTCCTTGGTGTCTCCATTGTAGCTTCGATGGAATTTTCGCCCTCAAGATTATGTTCATTATACTCTTCAACAACTTCTTTACTTGAAAGCTTGATCCCATCACCTGCAGTTTTTACCTTCTCTTTAAATGGATTGGCTTGAAGCAGCCGATGCAAAACTTTTTGCCATCGGGACCAATCGGAATTGATTGGTCATCTCTTGGTGTCTCAACAAATTTCAATTGTCCTTTATCAATGGCCGATTGAACTATTTGACGAAACATGTGGCAGTCCTCAAAATTATGCTTGGACGAATCATGCAACTTACAATACATTCGTCCTTGGATAGATGGCTTGACATGGTGATCAAGAATTCTAATGTAATTATTTTTCAACAACAAATCAAAGATTTGATCACACATGTTTGAATCGAAGGTATACCTTTTGTTTTCTAGCCGATCTTGTTGTGAGAACAGCTTTGGAGTTAAGCAAATGAATGGTTCAGATTTGGCATCTTCCCATACGGCTATGAATTCTCTTTCGCATACTTTTTCCGATGTCCTTAAATAAGAAACTATACTAGCATCAGTTTTCCCAAAATATTTTAACCTTGGCTTTAAATTTCTGAAATCAAAGTAGTTAGAACATACACGTCTCAATTAAGACCATGCGTAAGACAAGCATGAAGCAATCAAAGCTACCCAATTAGATATGAACTTTAAATAAAGCAATGGGAAAAGCTTTGGCTGCAGTAATAAGTCACTATCGGTCTCTTTGAATGGTACAATATATTGGCCGATATGCTTAGTAACAATTTTATTGTTAACAAGTAAATTGCCCTTCTTCATTGGTCTTTGAAAATTACTTATTAGAATTTTTCTAATAGATGCATCAACAATAAAGTTGTTGCCAAATCTGAAAATAGGTAAATTACTTGCTAAACATACCTCTTCAAATATGTTGGGAGAGCATGATGATTGCATATGATGAATAATATTGTGCTTTGCTTCTGGATGACTTCCCAACACCATGTCACAATTTTCTTCTTGATTTCGTGCATCATAAATTTGAAGATCTCCGTCAACCGAACATTGCTCGGCTACTTGCTCTTGTCCTTGAAGCTTGTCAATTTCTATGGCACGAAACTCATAGGGCAGGAAGTAGGTTCCATTAACTTCAGAAAAATCAAACATGGTTGTTTTGCTATGCTTGCCATGCCCTTTCTCAATAATTCTTGCCTCTTTGGATTTGATGGATTCCTAATATATACTACTTGATTCGGCTTTTTCAACCAAAGCACTTTCAAGTTCCGAATCATCCTTCTTTTCATTGATACTACCAATTGGCAATGCTTCTTTTATCTGAGCCAATTCTTTTTCTATTTGTTTCTGGCGGCGAGTGGCAAAGTTGGCTTTAAGTTTTTTCTCAATTTCAGCCCACTCCGGACATAATTGTCCCCCAATGTTTTTAGATTCTTTCGGCAATGACACACGGGTGTTGCCGAAATTTTGCAATAGTGTAGGGGGTGTATAATATGATGTAGTACTAGGTGAAGGCATATGCATTGTTGTAAAACCATATTTTTTCTCGCCAATTTTATCAATTGGCAAAGATTCATCTTCTTGCAAAACTCTAGCTTTTATTGCGGCATAATCAGGAAATAACCCCTTTTCATGTTGTTCAAGGGAAAGAGCATTAATCCTCTTATTTTGGGCTAAACTCTTCAATGCAGCCACTACTAGCTCATCTTCTACAATATTGGGCACAACCTCTCCTGTAAAATTTACATTTGTTCGACTATGACCAGGAAGGTGTGAAGCCGAATTATGAACATCTACAGTTGTGTATGGTGCTGAAAAATTATTGAGATGGGGTGTAGCATATGACGGTTGAGAGTAATTGGCCGAATAGCTAGTAGTAGCATGGCCGATTCTCCCATCCATCGGCATGGTTGAACTAGTATATTGCAAATTAGTTGCCGATGAATAAAAAGGTGAAACACTTTGTCGCATGATATTGGAAGTTCTAACATGAGGTGTTTCAAATTGATTAACCATACCCATCATGTTGTTCATCGGCATATGGATTTGTGGGGTTGCCGATGCATGAGAGTTTGGATACATATGTTGTACGTTGCTAAAATCATAAGAATTTGAAACATGCAGATTGTTTTGCATCGGCCCTTGCGCATAATTAGATGCATGATTGATAAAACTAGGACTAGCCGATACATTATGCTCATTAGGTGATCTAGCAACAACATATGAATTATTTGCATCTACAAAGGGGAATTGGGTATTTATATTACCTTTGTAGATTGCAGCAACTTGATGACGATCTCTTCGTAGCAAGAATGGGCTGGAGACCGTTCAAAGCTTCGTCCCCAGCGGAGTCGCCAAAAAGTGTGTTGACACACGAACACGTCACCGTGTACCCTCGACACCGGGGGTGATGCACCGCAGCTCACGTCGAAGGAGACCCGTCCGGAAGCGCGATACGCAAGACAGCCGACGGACGCTTTTGTAGACCCGAAGCCCCGCTTGCCCGGGAAGGAACCCATCAGGGTTCGCGGCGGCTATGGGCTGCTCCAGGTCGATTCGCTCGCCCCTAGAGCCTCGTGGATCCGCAGCCCTCCGGCATGAAGAACTAGCGAATAACGAGAAGAAAGATACAAGGGAGAGATAAAAAGTAGATGAACACGAAAAAGTAGTAGATTGATTTGTTCGATTGTGTGTTGTTTCAATCGGCCGTCACCCCCAACATATATAAGAGGCGGCTGGACTTCCCGTATAAGCAAAGGATTTATTTAGGCTTTCCTTACAAGAAAATTACATCAATTCACGTCCAAAACCCTAGTCAAATTCAGACTGGTTTTTTCCGAACTTCCCAAAACTGTTCGGTTTAAACTGTCTGCACCTTGCGGGTCCTTTTTGCGGTGATAAACGATCTCGGATGAAAACAAGCCCAAAAGCAATCTTGACTGTTTCGACGAGACGAACAACTTTCATGTTGAAGGGTTTTTGATCAGAGATCATCTTGAGGGTCAAATCGTTCTCGCAACACAGGCTATCTCCTCGCGCTACCCGTCAGCCATGTGTCTGGTGGGGCGCGCCACATCTCGCCTCGTGACAGGGCTGCACTCCGATTGCTCTAACTTTTGCATACGAACTCGGATTTGAACGAGTTTTATATCAAAATCGATCGTTTTGACGAGACGAAGACAACCCGTGTAGATCATTTTTTCATTTGAGGTCTCTTGGAGGCGTAATCAGCCGAATAGTGTTCTGGATACAAAATCTTGGTACTTCGAATACAACTTCGGCCTTCGAGATAAGATCGGATGGCGATGGACTAAACTTCAAAGATGTTCATATCGAAAATACGAAACTTTTTTATGTAGATCACTTCTCCATTTGAAGCCATATTATTTAAATTCTTAACCGTGCCAAAATCTGGTGTCAACAGAGATCTGGAGGATGACCAGCAAAACGGCCAAGGCTTGGAAGCAGCAAACAGGGGATATGTGTATATGCTTGCACACACAACTGAGTAGCGCCTAACAGCCAGGTAGATGCAAGCCTGCAAAGCCATATGCATAGAATTATACACATATATACATACATACATATATATGGTGTGTTCATTCAACTAAAGCTAATTCAAGAAGAAGAAGAAAATTTATGCTACAAGATTAATCTGTACAGTACCTGACTCTTGCTTCTTCACCTCCTCCTGATATAGAGAGTGGGGCAGCAGGGATGGGCGGCCACAGCGAGCCAAAGTGCAGCCTCAGCCTCCTTCACCTCCCCAGTGCTGGCCTTCTTACACCAGAGGTCAACGCGGACTTGCTCTAGGGAAGTTAGGTGACAGATGCTCAAGTCCAAATTAGCATTGGCAATGTCACATGCTCGGAAACAGAATTGGGCCAGCTGAACCATTGGCATAGCTCCTCGTGGAAATGATGGTGCCATAACAAAATTGAAGAATATGCACTCTCTAACACATGGGAATGCATCAGCGGTAACCACGAAACATTCTGCCTCGGGCTCTTCTATCCGCCGCCACGCCCCAAGCATGAGAAAACGAAGACATGGCAGCATCCCGATGATCTGGACATCCTTGGCCCGAACTTCATCCAGCCATATATTCAGGTATGAGAGGAGTGGCAGCGATGAAGGACTAATCCACGCTGGCAGTGTTAAGAACCTGTTGTCCTTTCCATTCAACACCGCGAGTCTACGTAATTGTTGAGGGGGCACCCAGCCTTCCCGCAGGAGATCCACACATCCATCATTACCATCAATATCTAGACTTTGCAATTTGCGCAGATTGCCTAGGGCCTCTACAAAATCTTTATCCTGGCTCTCATCAGATTCTTCAAAATTAATTCGGAGCACCCTCAGCTCAACGAGATGACTAAGCTCTTCCACAATGCCCGAGGAATAACGGTCCACATGGAGTTCACTCAGCTCTTCTAGGGATGTCAGGTTCCCCATTCCAAGTGGTAGTTTTGTATACTTATCAAAGTGTATGCACATCCGATGTTGTAGCTGAACAATACTTGGCACCAACTCTTTTAGACCAGTTTCTACTAAGTCCAATGTTTGCAGAAACTGTAGCTTTCCAATTTCCTTCGGAAGCTCAGCAACATATGTACTTCTTAGCCCTAGATACCTTAGGTGAAATAAATTCACGACACACCTCATGTTAATCTTATGGCCAATCTCTCTGAGATCGCAGTATTCCAAATCCAATACACCAAGAACTTGGAAGCATGAAAGAGACGGCATCTGATCAATAGCAGAAGGAAAGAGAGTAACAGATCGCACTTGTGGCATGGTCCTAGTATCAAGCCGAAGGGTGGTGGGTTCTACCATGGTATTTTGAATGGATAGCCTGCGAATCTTGCATGGTGAATTAGGCTTGTTCCGCTTAATACCATCCAATATGGTAAGAAAGTTTTCTTTTATTGAGAGTGAACAAATGAGATCGAGCACCATATCATGAACATGACAAGCTTTCGCCCTTCCATCAATATCAATGTCTACAGGCTGGATCAGGCCTCTATTTATAAGTTCATTGAAATAACTCTCCCCGAGATCATACAAACTAGTTTCTTGTTTTCCACCTTGGACAAAACCTTCGGCAATCCATCTCCATATTAACCGATCTCGCCCAACCACGTAATCTTCTGGGAATACACTTAAATATAATAAACAAGTCTTCAAATGAGAAGGTAGATCGTAATAGCTGAATGACAATATCCTTTGCATGTCCTCCACACAAGCATCTCCTTCAAGTCCCCGACCGATCAATTTACGCAACGCATACCATTGATCAATTGATTTTATCCGTTGATTAACAACCAAAAGACTTGCTATAGTAATGATGGCCAGTGGTACCCCGCCACATTTCTTCAAGATGTCTATAGATATTTGAGCCAATTCATTAGGGCACTCTTTTCCATGAGAAAATATTCGTTTATGAAAGAGCCTTCTGGAGTCCTCATCATTAAGAGGATCCATTCTACAAATTATATCATCAGTTGAAGAGCAGCATGCTTCAGCAACTATACGTGTTGTTGTGATTAGTCGACAACAGTGATTGTTCTCAGAAAAAGCACACTTGATAAATTTCCAGGCTTTGTCATCCCATATGTCATCTATCACGATGAGATAGCTGCGTGAAGTTTTGAGCGTGTCAGTTGGCAATTCAGTAAAGAAATAAACATATTTTTAATAGGGAAGTCATTAGCAAATGATAGTGTGCACAGATAGAAAAAATTGGAGTAAGAGCAAAAAACCCTGGGAATTTATATCAACATGTGTATCTATTATAAGTTTACAACAATAGAAATGAAAATTCAGAATTAGTTGTTCCTGTAGTTCATTGCCAAAATGCTCGTTGTGACGTCGGAGTGTTCGAAAACCATAACCTTTGATAGATGTAGAACGTTGTTCTAACATGTGGACTTACAAAAATGACGCGCGCACAAATACATCCTTGTTTTGATGTCCAATGAGTAATACAAATAGTTGACATCTAGTGTTTATTTCACATGCTCTTGACATCGTAAAGGGTGCAACTGGTTGAAACAAATAAGAGGAAAAAATAGAATTAATGGGAAAATATGCACCTTTTGTTCTCAAGGAATTCTCGTAGTTTGTCAATAAGCTGCTTTTCATCCATGTTTGCATTATGAATGTGCCCAAACTGGACCTTGTCGAGCTCATAGAGCATATCCTTGAAAACCCTACCCACATCAGGATTCCGGGACACAGAAACAAAAGCTGCACATAGAAATCGTGCTTTAATCCTATCATACACTGCTTTGGCAAGAGTTGTCTTACCCAACCCGCCAAATCCAACGACCGAGACTACCTTCAATCCTTTCTTGGAACCCTCATCGCCCTCTATCTTCAGCATCTTGATCATCTTGTCACAAGGGTTGGCAATACCAACAAGCTCTGTCACATCTTTGTACATAGATGTCAGACGAGGGTCAATAGTAGAACCAGCCTTGGTGCCCTGCATTTCAAGCCCATACATTTGACGTAGCTCGGCCAACTGTTTAGCAAGATCTTGAGCTTCGTCGATGGCACTGGAGATCTGATGCAGACCCTTTCCCTTGCGGAACAATTTGGTGGCTCGTTTAAGGAACTTCTTAACTCTCTTTTTGGTGTTGATTGGGCCAGCACGGTGACAACCCTCCTCCTCCTCCACGCGCACCATGAAAGCATCGACAGCGTCTTCGATTTCATAGGACAGCTCCCTCACCTTGTCTGCCCAGATGCAGACCTGTGGGTCGAGCTCGTGAGATGGCATCTCGCCCACCTTGCGGAGTGCGGAGTGCATAAATGACAGCTCTGTCTCGAGTGACTGGATTCCTTTTTTCACTCTGTTTTCCAGGTTGTACTCGTCGACGAGCAGGTCGCCGAGCTTGCGGAGGAGGGGACTCATCGCACCTGCCGCAACCTCCATGGCTCCCTTGTGAATACCAGCAAAACGTAAACCGAAATTAGCTTTTGCAAACTCGGAAACTCAAAGTTAGTTAGCTTTTAACACTCCAGCAAAAGGAAAACGAAATTTTTAACTGGAATAGAGAGGCTATCAGTCAGAATTTAGAGACAGTCTCAGTTAAGATCCGAACAATTTCAACTATTCTAGAGAGTGTTAAATCTAAACCGAGTAGCCCTTCAGCTAGGAAAACGAAAACTTTCAGAGTTACGGAGCTGGGGCTTGTGGATTTTTTTTTGTCATAAAAGACTACTTGCCGACCGCTATTGTTTTATGCCAAAAATCCGGGCTTGTGATTAAGATCCGGACAAATTTTCAACTAATTTGGAGAGGAGGCATAGTACCAAAATCCGGAAACTGATTAACTATTTTGAGAGGCTTCCAACTGAACCTTTTGCGGCCTGGGAACTTTGAACTAAATTTGAAGACTCTGAACAAAAGATCGGCAAGATCGACAGAACTGTAGTTCCCCTACCTCCTCCGGTGAGCGGTGGATGCGGCGAGCAGGAGCAGCTGGTCGCTCCCTTGCTTCCGGAGGTGGGCTGCCAAGGCCACTCGCGACAGCGTCCCAAGCAAGTATGCGGTGGCGGCGCGTCTAGAGAAAGAGTGAGTGAGGAATGAGTGGGGGCTAGAGACTAGAGAGCACCCGATTCATTTTTTTAGTAGAAAAAGAAGGAACCCGGTTCTTTCTTCTTTTACGAATTGCAAAAAACATCGACACTTCAGGCAAGGTTTGCAGGAACCACACATTTACGGAATTGTGCCAAAAAGCACTAATTTTTTTCATAATTTTTTGCAAAAAACACTGGTTGCTTGTTTGGACCGTTTTAAGTACGTTTATGACATGGGGGTCCCATAAATGATGACGTGGCGTAACAGGAAGGTGAAAATACTTTGTTGGCGAGCACTGCATATCGGGGCAAGGACTTTCGAAGCAAGAATGCATATCTACAGATTTTTAGTCACGTTTTGTGGACGTAATCTTACTAAAAGAAGACCATCCCGAGGGTCTCTGTTCTAAGGTACGGCCATTCAGACATGGACTTTGTTCTATGCAAAGATATACAGATTGAGTAAGTGTCGTCGATGTACTATGTGACCCTTATCCAGAGCTCGAGTAAGTGTTGGGTCTGTGTATATGATCCAGAGCTTGAATGGGGTCGTCGTGGCGTAGTAAGTGTTGGGTCTGTGGCTAGTTAAGTTTCCTGATGCAGACGATTCGGCTTCGTAGATCGAGTATTTAGTATTTCCTCCGTCCGAAAATACTTGTCGGAGCAAAGAATGTATCTAGACATATTTTAGTTCTAGATACATCCATTTTTACCCATTTCTCCGACAAGTATTTCTGGACGGAGGGAGTATCACGCAGTCTAGTGTGTATTCTCCTTGCAAACGAAAAGACAGTTATCAGCCGCCATTGTGCGAAGGCAGCATCTCCGCCCGTGCTATGGTCGGAAGGAGGAAGACAGTCTAGTGCGACACCTGAAACCACAAGCTACAGACAAGTGTTCAGGGTTCAGAAACGGAGCAAAAGCAGAGGAAGCCACATGCAAGTGTTCAGGGTTCAGAAAGCAGAGCAAAGCAGAGGAAGCGCACCTAAAGTTTGTATCTATATATGCATCAGTTCTGATTGTCCATCTTTGTTCACTGCTTTCCGCCTTCACAAAGCTCGCTGACAACCCACTGAGTCAGCAACCTGACGAAGATGAACTTTGCAAAACAGTCCCTGGGCTCGAAATACAGACAGAATTAACAGCATCATCGTCAAGGGACCTCCCGCAGGTCACGGTCCACATTTTCAATACATAAATTCAGAAACAAGCACATTCGGTTTGGCTTATCATAATTTCTGCCTGGGCCCTCTGGAAGTCTGAATTTTCTGCTAAAGGATTCCTTCTGTCTGATGATTCTTCAGATATGGTTCACCAATCTGCGCCTTTTGCTTGCCAGGCTGCGTGTCCTTTATGAAAAATGTTTAGTATTTGGATTCTGCAGTGCGTGTTGAAAATGTTGTTGCAGAGGCTGACCCTTGTTCTCGGGATAAATGAGAGGATGATACCGGTTGTCAAAGATACAGCTTCATTGGCTATGTTAGATCTCACCAGTTCCATCGTTACAGAGTTTACTACACTTGCTGGAATTATGGCACACCATTGTGCTTGGAGGGATGGTCTTCCAGAACAGATTGCACAAGCACTGTTTGAGGTAACACTTCCAAGGTTCTGTGGTGATGCGTTTCCAACAACAGATGCTGGTATCGCAAACAGCAGCTGAAGTAAGAAATCATATCGTTCAAGTTTTATGCGCTTAGCACCTTTGCTGAAATTTATGGAAGCATCCTGCGTTAGTGGCTGACGGTCTTGCTATGTGGATATTTGTTAAAGATTTTCCGGATCGAGGCATATTCAGGGCCAGTTCGAATTATGCCTGGAAAGCAAATTTAATCTGTTTTTTTACATACTTATGTACCGTCATTATAACTCAGAGTGCAGCTTGAATTACGAAGTAAGCTTGCAGATGTAATATCCATCAATGACCCGCCTCACCGTGAATGCGACACGCAGGTCAATGCAAGTGTATTCAGGAAAGACGAAGAAAAAGCCCTGTGGAGCGCCTACTTGGAGGTTGTTGATAAGATCCATCCTGGTACACAAGCCTACCTTCATTCCTCAAAGCGACAAGCTTCATATCGGTGGTTCATGCAGCTCAGCTCACATGTGCTCTGTTCGCAGCTCTTGCAGGCGTCGACGTCAAAACCTTCGCTGAGGCTTCTCTGCTGTTGATACAGCCCCTCAAGGATTTCTTCAACAACGTTTTCGTCATGGAGGTGAGTACAAATCTATGCATTTAAAGATCTCATGATTCATTTCATTTGTACTGTTAAACAAACAGTGTATATATGCACATGTACCTTGGCTAATTGATCCTGTTTGTATATGGTGATGGCTCATGGAACAGGAAGATGAGAGGATCCGTAACAATCGGCTGGCGCTGCTACAAAGGTTGCGAATCTGACCAAAGGGATAGCCAACCTCTCGGTTTCACCAGGGTTTTAGTTAGCCTTGAAGCCAGCAGGCGGTCGAGTTGGAGCATGCCGGGTTTTAGTTAGCCTTTAAGCCGGAGCCATTTCTTCTAAATTTGTTACTGGTCATTGATGTTAATACCCTCAATGAAAGAGAAAATCCTGAGGGTAGCCCTCAGGATTTTAATACGAGTATGTATTAAAATGAAATAAATGTTGCGATGAAATCCCGTGTACATACACCCCCACATCTATTGTTAACATTTCGTGTACTGTAAAAAGTGTAAGATTATTGTTAACATTTCTGTTTTTATCTTAAAGTAGGAACGGAACTGAAAAAAAATAGTTGTAATATAATTAATTCCACCTGCTTAGCTTATCAGTACATACACCCCCACATCTATTTATATATAGTACCCCATCTGTTTATACTAAAGTAGTGATGTAAAAGCTTTTATATTTCTTCACAGAGGGAGTAGCACCTACCAATACTAACATAATTTCTGCTTGAGGGTTAGTCAGCTATAAACAATCTCTGCTTAGGATTATAAACAACCAACAAACAAACAAACAAACAAAGCGTCACATTTATTAATAGTACATAACAATAACAGCAAGAGAGGAGTTTTGGTAACAATTAAATGCATAATAGGAGCGAATAGGAGTGTTGGCTCCCTTGGATTATTAAATTACAAGTCCTTTTTTGCTTACGGGGATAAATCTCTTATGCCCACCATTTGCCCTCCGGGGATACAAGAGATTTTGAAGCAAGCAAGGAAGGAAGCAAGCCAGCGAGAAGAAGAGTAGCCGCCATATATAGTTGAGATTATTGCGATGATGGAAGGGATCTCATGATGGAATAACCTGCAAATTGAGACACGTGGTCGGTACAAGCAAGTGTGTTAGTGGTCATTCTTGTTGGTAAAAGAAAGAAAGAAAGAAAGAAAGAAAGATCCAAACAAGATTGATTAGTCGGAAGCAGCCACACGGACGGACGGACGGACGGACGGATTATTTACCTCGCTCAGCCGTGTGTACTTTTTGGCTCGTCAAGGAAGAAACCCAATCGCGCTGCTGGCTGGCTGCTTCTTCTCCTCTTCCTTGATGTCAGCGCCCGCACTGCCACTGCTGCTGGACAGCGAAACCTCCTGTGCCAATCTCTTCTTCTCCTCACGACGCTTCTGGAAAACTAGTCTCATTGGCACTTTTGGAATAGTCGCATTCCTGCGGCCAGAGACATCGAAGCGGATCATGTTGGGATGCTCCCGGGCTTCTTTGCTCACGACGTCAATCATGGCGCTCATGCACGGGCTGCTCTCTACAGCTCCCCGATACCATTCCTGGTTGCATCTGAAGAAGACCGACGATAGGCTCCAAAGGTGCTTGATACCCATAGCCAGAGGGTCTCCATTATTTGCAGGTAGAGGTGGGCCACCGTAGAACTGGAAGTCGAAGCAGAGACTTTGCAGCATCGGCATCGCTCCTTCCTGGAAGGTGACAACCGGTGGCATGCGGCTGTCAATAGTCAGACCCTTGAGCCTTGGGAACCCTTCGCCGTTGATGGCTATGGGCTTTCTTGGGACGACTTCCAACCTTAGTGTGAGCCGTCGCAGGCTAGGCATCTCTCGCAGAATATTGAGATCCTGTTCCTCCAGTTTGCAGATCCTGATATCCAGGGATGCAAGATCGTTGAAGTGATCCTTGATCCACCGTGGGATGCTCATGTGTTTTCTGCCAATGATTAGGCCCCCCAGATCACTGCTAATACCATTCACTAGAATGGACAGGATCTCCCTGGCTAACTCGGACGCAAGATCACTATTCTTCCAAGCTTGGCAGATGCACTCAGGCACTGCTCCTTCCAATTCCGAAAGCTGACAAACTTGCCAGGGTAGTACACTGATCATCACGTCTAATTTCTCCAGCTTCTTTAGCCCCCCGATTTCCCTTGGTATCTTCCTCACCGCTGTATAACGCAAGCTCAGCCGCTTCAAATTCTCCAGTTTCCAGATCTCACGAGGCAGCTGTGTGAGTCCCATGTTGTGACTCAGGTCCAAGGTCTCTAAATGATGCAACTCTCCAATCTCACGAGGCAGCTGTGTGAGTTGGTTGTTGTGACTCAGGTCCAAGGACTCTAAATGATGCAAATTTCCAATCTCCTGAGGCAGCTGTGTGAGCCGGATGTTGTCACTCAGGTCCAAGGTCTCTAAATGATGCAACTCTCCAATCTCCTGAGGCAGCCGTGTGAGCCAGAAGTTGTGACTCAGGTCCAAGGTCTTTAAATGATGCAACTTTCCAATCTCCTCTGGTAGCTCTTTGAGCCCGGTGGCATGCAGGTTCAGATTCTCTAGATTCTGGAGCATCCTGATTTCATGGGGTAGTTCTGTGAGCCTGCTATTGTAACTTAATTCCAGAGTCTCTAAATGTTGGAGATCCCCTATCTCCTTGGGCAGCTTTGCCAGCTTATTGTTGTGACTCACGACCAGACTCTTCAATTCTTGTAGGTCATCAATCTCACAGGGTAGCTCTGTGATCCATGTGAACCTTACCTGCAAAGTCTCAAGATGTTGCAGCCTTGCTATTTCCGGTGGTATCTCACTGATTCCCGTCCCTTCTAGGCCAAATAGGTGCCTCACACGGAGCAGTCCACCACATATATCCTTCACGTGCTGATTCCCAAGGGCCTCGAATACAAAATCCTCTGAATATCTCCGACAAGACCTTTCTAATTCAAGATGATTATGATGATATTGAAGATCCAACACACGCACATGTTCCAACTTCTCAAAAGGGACACATCTCTTAGCACCTTCAAAAACAACAAGAGATCGAATCTGGGACCAATACAGTTCCAACAAGGTATCCACCACGTCCACCGCACCGCCATCAACTAGATAACCGTCGATGCATAGCCGATGGATTCGACATGCAGCATATGCCGATGTGATGTCGGAACTGCAAGTAATGAAATTATCTTCACGCGATTTCCATCTAAGGAAATTCCGCATCATCGGATTCATTCTGTAGTGCCCGTATATATGCCCCTTTATCAACAATCCTCTGTTCATAAGCTCTTCAAGATAATATTTTGCTGCATCCACTTCAGAAGTAAATCCTTCAGCAACCCATCGCATGACCAAATCATTCATGTGAAAACAGTAATTCTCAGGGTATATACTGCAGTACAACAAGCAGGTCTTCAACATATGGTGAGGAAGATCGTCATAGCCAAGCTGCAAGCTCTCTACCAACGGTTCAAACCCTGGAGTGTTCTGAATTCCACTTTGCTTAACTTGCTTCTCAATCATATCTTGCACAACGCATGCCTTTACATGTACCCCTAGTTGTTGTTGCTCTCGGACCATTCTCAATGCCGAAAACATGCAAAGTAGTGCTAACGGCACACCACCACACATGCGCACAATAGGATGGTCACTGTCAAAACCTTCTCCAACCATGTCAGGCTTCATCCTAGTGGCTACATCCTCCCCATCAGGTCCGTATAGCCATCTTGGCTTACTCCAATCAGGATTTAATCTTGACAGAGGACTACATTTAGGATTCATTCTGATGCAGAGCTTGTTAGTACCAAAATGATCGCCTGGTACAGAAGCAATACGAGTTGCGATGACAATTCTACTGCCGAGATTATTTTGTGGGAAAGAGTTGCTGACGATCTCCCATTCTTCACGATGCCATATGCCATCAATTATTACTAGGTACCTAGGCAAGTTGGTTGCACGAGATAGTTAATTAGTAGGCAGCTTGACCAAATTAAATTCAGAAATCCAGGACTGAAATCCTGATCCTGACAGTGAATATTTCTAAAAGGATTTAACTAAATTTAAACTTTAATGTAAATTTGCTCACCTTTTGTCATCTAGGAAATTTGATATGGCGTGGATAAGACCTTCCTCTGTCCTAGCTTGGGTGCCAGCAGGCGGTTCAGCTCCTACTTGCTTGAGAATGCTTGTGAGAACCTCCTTCATGTTGGGAGTGTTGGGAGTTGGAGTGACGGACACAAAAGCCCGGGACTGGAACTTACATTCAATCTCTTCATACACAAGGCGGGCAAGGGTTGTTTTCCCCACACCGGCCATTCCAACAATGGATGCCATTTTGATCTCCGGATTCACCATTGTGCTCTCTTCTTGTTGTTCTCCTACGAGGTATCTGATGAGCTCATCCCTCCATTTGCCCAGACCAATGAGTTCTGACGCATCCTTGCGGACAAATGGAGCTCGAGGAGGAGGTGATTTTCTGGGGTTGGTGTTTTTCTTGCTTGAAAATAAGCTGGAGATGGGTTGAGCAGACTTCCACTTGTTGCGGCACCGGACCGACACCTCATCTACTCTTGCCCTGAAATCTTGGAAGGTGCTTGCTTGGATCTTGATCTGCACCATCAAGTTGTTGTTTTTGCGGCTGGGCTCCATGGTGAGTATGAAGTCATCGACAGCGTCCTCCATATCGGCGGCGAGATCCAGTGCTTCATTCTTTAACTTCTTGGACTCTGCATCAAGAATCTCCTTCCCCCATATCATCCAAAGGATGGAGTGCACAGACTTGAGCTTGGATTTGATGACCTTGACGTCCTTGCGAGTCCGGCGCCGAAGCTTGTACTTGCTGCCCAGCAGAGCAGCCAGCTTCGCTACAACGGGCCCCAAAGCCCCCGTGGCTGCGGTGACGGGAGCTCCTTCCATGGCGCTCAGCTAGGCCGTATGCACCGGAACAGGAAGGCCTCTCTCTGCTCTCTCTCTTTCTCTCTCTCTCTCTCTCTCTCCCTCTGCGCACGTGTGTGAGTGTGTGTTGAGGTTAGCGGGCGTCTATTTGGGTGCAGCATGGAGATCTCTAAATGATCATTTCCTGTCGTAGAATTAACATCCCTGTCGTAGTAGTATTATTTGCACTGTTAGAATCCAACCAGCTGTTGTAGCGTCCTTATCGACCATTAAGACAAGGACGCGACTAACCACCAGACGTACTGATTTTAAGAAAAGATGCGGACGATCTGTACTAGCTTTGATCTGGTGAATGCAAGAGGAGAGTGAGGCTGAGGCATGCATGCGACCCAGCATGAGGCGTGAGTGAGCACCTCATTTTTGAACATGCATGTATATACCAACAAATTTGATGATGTCAGCAAATATTCCTTAAAAACATACTTCAAAATGATTTGTAGGTCAAATCGTCGGGCGGATTGGAAAACCGTTTTCACATAAAAAAATCGTTGCGACGAGAGCTTCGAAACTAGATCCCATGTTGGTATGTTTCGACAACTTTTTTTTTCAGGTCAAAAGTTACCACGCTGAACTACGTAAGTTATCACGCATGCAGTATGTAATTTGTCAACCGTATGGCAGGATTTTAGCGACGGATCTGCACGATCCCCTTCAATGGCTCCCGCTTCCCCCTTTCTCCCCCGATCTATTAGTTTGAAAATAATAAAAAACACAAATTGAGAAGAAAAAAAGTGTCCTATATGGGATTCAAACCTGCGTCGGGTAGCAAGGACACACCAAATGCCAATACCAACAACCGTTACACCAACCTACAAATATTGTTCAATACTTGAAAACAAAATCTTTTAAAACTCTTTCTCACCATTGTCAGATAACAAAAAGAAATGTATTTTCCTCAAAAAATTTCCACTGCATAAATGATGATGTACTATACGTGTGAATGTATAGAGGGGCTCCTCTATGAATTTTTATCAGGGTCGGGTACATAAGTTATCAAGTCCGGGATGTGTGAGTTACCATGCTATTCACACAAAAGTTATCGAGGTGATGTTTTATCAACCCCCCCCCCCCCCCACCACCACCACCCCCATCGCAAAAGTTATTAGGACCCGGGTACATAAATTATTAGGTCTACGATGTGTGAGTTACCATGCTATTGACACAAAAGCTATCGAGGGGATATTTCATCAACTCCCCCCCACCCCCACCTCGTTGCCAAAGTTATCAGGATAGGGTACATAAGTTATCAGGTCTACGATGTGTGAGTTACCATGCTATTCATACAAAAAGTTATCTAAGGTATGTTTACACTAGTTTTTTTTGGGTTAAAAAAGCTACCACGATATTTGTACATAAACTATCAGGTCTACGATGTGTGAGTTACCATGCTATTGACACAAAAGCTATCGAGGGGATATTTCATCAACTCCCCCCACCCCCACCTCGTTGCCAAAGTTATCAGGATAGGGTACATAAGTTATCAGGTCTGCGATTGTGAGTTACCATGCTATTCATACAAAAAGTTATCGAAGGTATGTTTACACTAGTTTTTTGGGTTAAAAAAGCTACCACAAAAAGTTATCAGGTCTGCGATGTGGGATCCGCTCCTTTCATGAAAGATCGGCCATCTAGGGTTCCATCCTACATCATCTTGGTATCATGAGCCACGTTGATCACGATTTCAGAGCCCTTCTCTTTGTTTTCTAGCTTGATTTTGTTGTTTTTCGTCCTATTTCGAAAATCCCCACCAAAAATAGCCCCAATTTTTTTTGTGATTTGTTGGTGTGATGAAGTTTTGTTGGATTTGATCCATGGATTTGTTTGGTTTCGAGTGGATCTAGCATCTCCCCAAGTTTCCACACTTTCCATCCACGAAATCCCTCCAATTTTCACCTCGAAATCATCCATTTCCGCCACAAGTTCGTCCCGACACCACCGGTACTTCCGCCCACCCCTAGCGGTACTGCCGCTGAGCTCCAGGAGCGGTAGATCTAATTCTTATATAAAGAAAACTTTCTCGTTTCACTTTGTCTCTCTTTCTCTAGAATCTCTAGGAAAAAATAGCTCTATCCTTTATTTAATATTTAATAATAAAATAATAAGAGACTATTAAATAAAAATGAGAATACTACTCCCAAAGAGAAACACGAAGAACACGAGGGGAAAACACGAGAGAATCACTCAAACCAACAAGATTCGATTACACATGCGCTAGATCCAATAACACAAAGAGATACACGATGATCCAAGGTCAACAAAGAACGATACAAAGTAACCGGTTCTTCTCCTAGAAGGAGGTCTTGATGGGGCCACCCAAGAGGGGGTGTTGAATCCAAGTTGATCTTCTCCGAAGAGGGGCAGCAGTCTCTCTCGAGGAGGAGATCGGTATGGATGAGCGAAGCTCTATCTCACATATGAGCTAAACCAACGTTGACCCTAGTGCGGAGCTAAGGGACAAGTATATATAGTCCAAAGGGTAAGTGGGGGATACATGGGGTGAAAACCCTTCAACTGCGCGCAGGCAAGCCGGTAGTACCGGTCACGGGGGCGGTTGTACCGCTGGGAGCCCAGGTGCTGGCTCTTGAGGACGTACGCGAAAAGGAGTAGCGGTTGTACCGGTTGCCAGGGCGGTTGTACCGGTGTTGTGGCTGTTACGGGGATAAACCGGTGTTGTACCGGCCTTGCACCGCTCGATCACAGAAGCTTGGCCGGTTGTTGGGCGGTGGTTGAGCGGTTGTACCACTTGTGGGCCTTTCAGCAGTAGTACCGCCTGGTGTGGGCGGTAGTACCGCTTGTCCTGGAGCTTCTTGGGCAGCTCTTCTTCCTTTCCTTCTTCGCGTCTATCTTCTCCTTTCGATCCGCCTTGCTCCTTAGCTTCTCCAAGGTACCTGAGTATGCAAAGTGTCTCCATTTGAGGTAGCAACCATGTCTCGTGTATGGAAAGTGGTAGTTTGAAAAGGAGAGATGTCACCTCGGTTTCGAGAGCTCTTGCACATGCTCGAGTCCTGGGTCCACTAGGCACTTGGTGGGATGAAGATAGGTCCATGGGGATGACCTTGGGATGCTCCGCATCATCTCCCCTCCCTTGGGAAAGATCCGACCTCGGATCGAAATCCTCATCACCATGGTGCGGGGAGAGATCTTTGATGTTCAAGATGTCGCTCACAGAGTACTTGTCACGTGGGATGTCGATCTTGTATGCGTTGTTGTTGTAGCGTGCAAGCACCTTGAAGGGTCCATCCGCTCGTGGTAGTAGCTTGGACTTGCGTTCATTGGGGAAGCGATCCTTGCGAAGGTGTAGCCACACAAGATCTCCAACATGGAACATCATGGGTGGCTTGTTGACGTTGAGCTTGGTCGCGAGTCGTTGTACTTGGCGCGATGGTGTTCCTTGTATCTTCATGCATCTTCTTGAGGAAGTTGACTCGGGCACTCGCGTCCATGTTTGTGCGCTCTTGTAGCGGTAGAGGTAGGATGTCCAATGGGGACAGTGGGTTGAAGCCATAGACGACCTCGAAGAGGGACTTGCCGGTAGTCGAATGTCTTGCTCGGTTGTAGGCGTACTCGGCGATGGGTAGGCATTCTTCCTGCTCCTTGATGTTCTTCTTTATCAACACGCGTAGTAGGGTGGAGAGCGTACGGTTGGTCAGCTCCGTTTGGCCGTCGGTTTGTGGATGGTATGCCGAAGAGAACAAGAGCTTGATTCCGAGCTTGGCGCACAAGGTCTTCCCAAAGTAACTCAAGAACTTGACGTCGCGGTCCGAGACAATCGTCTTTGGCACTCCATGAAGGCGCAAGATTTCCCTACAAAACAAATTTGCAATATGTGAAGCATCGTCTACCTTGTTGCAAGGAATGAAATGAGTCATTTTGGAGAAATGGTCCACAACAACAAAAACGGAATCCTTGCCATTTCGCGTTCTAGGCAAACCAAGCACAAAGTCCATGCTAATATCTTCCCATGGTTGATATGGAATTGGAAGTGGCATATAGAGGCCATGAGATTGGGCTTTGGACTTAGCTTTGCGACATGTCGAACATCGGTTGGTGAAGCGATTGACGTTGCGATGCATCTTGGGCCAAAAATAGTTCTTGGAGAGCGTAGCAAATGTCTTGTCGCGTCCAAAGTGTCCCATGAGTCCGCCTCCATGAGATTCCTGCAAAAGCAACAAACGAAAAGAGGACTCGGGAATGCGAAGTTTGTTAGCTCTCATAAGATATCCATCTTTGATGTAGTATCGATCCCAAGAAGTATGCATCAAACACTTGGCATAAGGTATTGCAAATGTAGGATCATGTTCATACAATTCTTTGATATGCTCAAAACCAATGACATTTAACTCAAGTTGGGTGACAAGCATGCATATACGGGAAAGCGCATCCGCCACAACATTTTCCTTACCCTTAATGTACTTGATGACATAAGGAAATGACTCAATAAATTCACTCCATTTAGCATGACGCTTGTTCAACTTAGTTTGACCCTTAAGATATTTAAGCGTTTCATGGTCGGTATGGATGATGAACTCATGTGGACGAAGGTAATGTTCCCATTCATGCAAAACTCGCACTAAAGCATATAGCTCTTTGTCATAGATGGGGTAATTGAGTTGCGCTCCGGATAGTTTCTCACTAAAATATGCAATGGGGTGCTTCTCTTGCGTTAACACGCCTCCTATGCCATTACCGCTAGCATCGCAATGAATTTCGAAAGGTTTGTCAAAGTTGGGTAATGCAAGCACGGGAGCATGAGTAAGCAAATTCTTAAGCTCATTGAAAGCAATATCTTGAGATGTTCCCCAAACAAACGGTGCATTTTTCTTACTCAAAGCATGCAAAGGTGAAGCAATGGTGCTAAAATCCTTCACAAATCTACGGTAGAAACCGGCTAAACCAATAAAACTACGCACTTGTTGCAAATTAGTTGGTTGGGGCCAAGTTTTAATAGCATTGATCTTAGATTCATCAACATGAAAACCCTTAGAGGAGACTACAAAACCCAAGAAAACAAGCTTATCAACACCAAATAGGCATTTTTCCATATTAGCATAAAGTTGCTCTTTTCGAAGAGTTTGTAGCACGGTGAGAAGGTGGGTGACATGTTCTTTGAGAGATTTGCTAAACACAAGGATATCATCAAAGTAAACAACAACAAATTCACCAATGTAAGGACGAAACACGTAATGCATGAGACGCATGAAAGTGCCGGGTGCTTCCGATAAACCCATAGGCATGACTAACTACTCATATAGACCAAACTTTGTTTTGAAAGAGGTTTTCCATTCATCACCCTCTTGTATGCGGATTTGATAGTAACCACTTTTAAGATCAATTTTGGAAAAAATAGTGGCACCGCTAAGTTCATCAAGCATATCATCAAGGCGTGGAATGGGGTACCTATATCGAACGGTGATAGCATTGATAGGTCTACAATCGGAGCACATGCGAAAGCTACCGTCTCGTTTTGGCACAAGAATGACCGATACGGCACAAGGACTCAAACTTTCACGCACATGTCCATAGTCTATGAGATGCTTTACTTGCCTTTGTATTTCTTTGGTTTCTTCGGGGTTGACTCGGTAGGGTGCTTTGTTGGGAAGCGGCGCTCCGGGGATGAGATCAATTCGGTGTTCAATGCCTCGTAGTGGAGGTAGACCCGGAGATAGCTCATCGGGGAAAACATCTTGGAATTCCTGCAATAGAGAAGATAACACCAAAGGTAGATCGTGAGAGTTGTTAGTTTGTGTGACCTCGTCCTTGCACAATAGGACATAGTGTAGCACACTTGATGGGTTCTCACACACTTCTCTCATCTCACGTTTGGTGGCAAAGAGAACTAAGTTTTTCTTGTCGCTCATCGTGGAGGCACTCAATTTGGGCTTGTGGCGCTCACTCTCTTTTTGGTGGTTCGCTCTCTCACTATTCTCTCCACGATGGGTGGCTTGCTTGTCGGCGAGCACTTGGCTTGGAGACATACGTCGTAGCACAAACTCCTTCTCTTTCATCTTGAAGTTATAGTGATTTGTACGCCCATTATGGATGACACCTCGGTCAAATTGCCATGGCCGTCCAAGGAGGAGGTGGCAAACGGTCATCGGAAGGACATCACATTCCAATGTGTCTTCATAGGCGCCTATCTTGAAAGAGACTTGTACTCTATGCTCGACTTGTATGGTGCCGGTGTCGCTTAGCCATTGAACCTTGTATGGGTGAGGGTGCTTCATCTTGACCAATTGGAGCTTGGAGCGAAGTTCTTCACTTGCTAAGTTGTGGCAACTACCTCCATCGATGATGACCTTGACGGAACGTCCATTGATCCCGGCCTTTGTGTGGAAGATATGGCATCTTTGATCTTCGTCTTGTTGATGTTGAAGAGTCAAGACCTTGGAGACAACAAGAGCGGGACTTGAATCTTCATCGCAAAAGACTTGGTCATCTTCATCTTCATTGTTCACTTGTCGGTGCATGGCCACCTGCTCAAGAGCTTCCATTTCTCCTTCACTCATGGAGTCATAGGTCCCGTCGTCATTGAGGATCATGGTGCACTTGTTTGTGCACTCGAAGGACTTGTGGCCGAGTTGGTTACTGTGGTGGTTCACATCCAGGAGGTTGGGGGTTCGAATCCTGGCAGCCGTTTCTTTTTCTCGCGGAGTGGAGCGTGAATTTAGCTGTTCCGTTAAGACAATCGATGTGCTGGTTGGCACATATGAACATTGTGTAACTATTTGTAGAAATAGTTGGGTAAAAAGGGATATATCTAGAACTAAAATACGTCTAGATACATCTCCTTTTATCCATTTTGATGACAAGTATTTCCGGACGAAGGAAGTACCTGACTATTTCTACGTTGATGCGTCCCCACATATTAATTGCGATTGTAACCATTTGTACCCTGATGCTTCATTTGCCAAAGGTGCCATCATGATTTCATGATATTTCACTGTCAAGTACGTAGTACCATATCATTATCAATTTTAACTGAGCCTGAAGCTCGGAGTTACTTTCTTATCTTTTACAGCACTTGATCATCTGTATATATAACTCTCTTTTTGTGTGGAGTAGTAGTTCGGTACGGGACTTGTGTACTGGAGGCGCATATACTTCAGAACATACGGATTAGTAGAATTAACAGCCCAGTAGTATTATTCAAGGTTTTGGTTACCAGTTGAAATTTCAAGATTTCCCATGGTTACCGCGTATTTCCATGCCCCTGGTAAATCCTCGTACCAAGCAAAAAATACCAATTTTTTAATTTTTTAATTTAAACGCTCGATTTATAGTAAAGTAAGTAGGATCTAATTAATGTCATGAGAGTTTGTTCTGACATGTTGGTAGCAACCTAGTTCCTGTTTTGAGAAGTCTCTAGTTTGAATGTTCGTTCATTCACTTATTTCAATTCAAAATTCAATTATAAAATTCGTTTGAAATATTCTTATTATTTCTCGGTAACCGTGGTAACCACATGTATCAATCCTCTTGGTAAAATTGCCTCATTATAGGTAACCAAAACCTTGACTATTATTCCCTCTAGTAGTTACAATCCAAGCAGCTGTTGCACCGTCCTTATCGGGTTCATGTCCCGATATTAAGACAAAATTGAGGTGCTACCCAACTGCTTGTACGTTGATGCGTCCCCACATATTAAATACGACTGTAACCATTTGTAACCTAGTGCTACCCCTGCCAAAGGTGCCATCATGACATTTCACTGTCAAGTAGCACCATATCATTATCAGATTTCAACTGATCATTTGTTGTATCAAGGAATACTTTTTTTCGGTGCAGATTAGTACATTCAATACTGGTCTTGTACTGGAGGTATATGTACTTCAGAACATATGTTGACATGATATTTCACATGATGATACTTCAGAATATATACTACTCCCACCGATTCGAATTACTCCTTCCGTCCGGATTTATTAGGCCTCTCAGTATCACAAGCATGTCCTCTTTTATAAGGCCCCGTTTTGAAAAGATGCATGCATGCAACCATTTCATTGGTTGCATTGAAAGCCATCGTTGTTGGTGTCATGGCTGGAAAATTAATACACTTCATGCGTGCTTTTTCATTGGCTGCATGCATATGAGAGAGTGCATTGGGAGTGGAATAGAAGAATTAATATGAGCAAATTACTATGTGTCTTGGTCTAAGAGAAGTTGTCTTTAGGCCTAATAAATACGGACGGAAGGGGTAAGTGACAGTGTTGTATAGAGGTTGTGTCTATTAATTCTAATCGGAGGGAGCACGTACTTTCAATAACACCAGATGCTGGTAGAATTAGCATCCCAGTATTACTCATGTAGTATGTGCCATTCAGTACAATCCAATCAGCTGTTGTAGCGTTCTTACACTACAGGAATCAGCCATTAGGGCATTTCTAACCGATCCCCTATTCGGCATTAGAGGAGTAAAAAGTCAGTTTTACTCCTCCAATGCAAACCTAACCGATGCCCAATCGGGTTAGTGGAGCCAAAAATATCATGCGGCGCCTCTTCCTCCTCTAAATATACTCGACCGCTGCGGCTCGAAGTAAAAGCCACTACCTCTCCCTCGCCTCGCCCCACTACTAAGGAAAATTCTAGCAGTAGCGCCGGTGTCCGCGCTACTGATAAGGCGCTACAGCTAACGTGTAGCAGTAGCGTATGTTGGCCAACGCTACTGCTATACCTACTTAGCAGTAGCGCACTTCAAAGAACGTGCTACTGGTAGTTACTAGCAGCGCAGCTTTGCCCTGCGCTACTACTATTATGAAGCATTCTTTTTTTTATGTCGTATTCATACACCGTTATACAAGTTTTCATACAATAGCAATTTAGAGATTGTTATTACATCATTAGGTCAAAGAACCGCGGATTAGTTTCAAATGGATGGATCCAAAGTGACCAAGTTGGATTATCTTCAACTTGGTCACTTTGGATCCATCCACTTGAATCTAATTCGCGGTTCTTTCACCCAATGATATAATAAATAATCATCATCATCATCATCATAGTAATAATAATATCATTAATAACTTATCATCACAATACATCATTGTCATATAACAACTCCTCATCATCATCATTTTCGTCCATGAGACATCATATAACAACTTGGTCACTAGTCATAATAACAACTCATCATCATCATCATCATTTTAGTCCATGAGACATCATATAACAACTTGGTCACTAGTCATAATAACAACTCCTCCTCATCATCATCATAGTACTCATAATCACAACTCCTCCTCCTCCTCATCATCATCATCAACTCTAACACATTGTAGCACATAATAACAACTTCTCATCATCCTCATAGTCATAATCAACACTAACTAATTGTTTTTAATACCTATGACCTACTCCTCTCTCCTAGGTAAAATACCATAAAACAGATAAACCGGTCCATCTCCATAATGGAGAATGGAGATAAACCTATCTACAACTTGTGGCTTACGCACTTGTGGCTTGTGCACATTCATGTTGTCTCCAATTAATTGTGTATGCGCATTCATCACTTTGTTCCATTCTCTGATTTTGAGTCTTCCATCGCTTGAAGAAATTGAATATGCACTATGGTAAGCCTTCGAAGGAGTTGGTCATAAGCTAACCATCTGCATATCACCTTTGATAAACATCAAGTCAGGCACAACCTCCTTCGGGAGCCTCTGCTGAGAAACGTAATAGTAACATATATAGTTAGCAATGTAGTTTACTTAAGAAGAATGTATGCAATGAAGTTACCATCATTCACAAAATCTTATCAAGTTCTTGACAATGAAGTTACCATCAAGCAATTTATGGACTAGTGGCATGTATCTAGTAAAATTTGGGATGATAGAGTGATTGGTTTTAAAGGCCTCAACATCTTCTACGAATGAGACAAGATAACCTTTATCCTCACAATTAAACTCGGAGTCATAGTTGTAGTATGTGTTTTCTACAACCTTCCGAGTATGTATTGAAGATAAGAAATAAGCTGACAATTAAAAATATATAAGTTTAGTACTGATGAACACCAAATATTTTTAGATTAATAACAATATAAATTACTTAACTTAACAAATTAGTTTCACAAACTCATATCTAGGCAAAACTGGAGGCATATCCACATCCACCCAGATGTCCATATTATCATCATCATCATCATAATCTTAGGGATGAATATCAAATTTTATTTGCATACCCTCCTCAAATCCATATGCCTAGCAGAGAGCTTCCCAATTAGAGCAACCGAAATGGGAGTGATTGACCGCATTGTACAGCTTAACCAAAAACTCATAACCATGTTTAGTTCTTAAGTGAAGCCTCCTCGTCTCCATATTCTCAAATCTTCGAAACCAAGCTTCTCCAATACATATGTGTTGGGGAACGCAGTAATTTCAAAAAATTTCCTACGCACACGCAAGATCATGGTGATGCACAGCAACGAGAGGGGAGAGTGTTGTCTACGTACCAACGCAGACCGACTGCGGAAGCGATCACACAACGTAGAGGAAGTAGTCGTACGTCTTCTTCCCGATCGACCGATCCAAGCACCGTTACTCCGGCACCTCCGAGTTCTTAGCACACGTTCAGCTCGATGACGTTCCTCGGGCTCCGATCCAGCAAAGCGTCGAGGAAGAGTTTCGTCAGCACGGCGGCGTGATGACGATCTTAATGTACTACCGACGCAGGGCTTCGCCTAAGCACTACAACGGTATGATCGAGGTGGAATTTGGTGGCAGGGGGCACCGTACACGGCTAAGGAACGATCTCAAGGATCAAGTTGTGTGTCTTGGGGTGCCCCCTGCCCCCGTATATAAAGGAGCAAGGGAGGAGGGGCTGGCCGGCCAAGGTGGGGGCGCAGGAGAGTCCTACTCCCACCGGGAGTAGGACTCCCCCTCCAATCCTAGTCCAACTAGGATTCCCGGGAGGGGGAAAGAGAGAGAGGTGGCCGGCCCACCTTTCCTAGTCCTACTAGGACTTGGGGAAGGGGGGGGCGCCGGCTAGGCTGTGGGCTGCCTCTTCTCTATTTTCCACTAAGGCCCAATAGGCCCATTAGCCTCCCGGGGGGTTCCGGTAACCCTCCCGGTATTCCGGTAAAATCCTGATTTCACCCGGAACACTTCCGATGTCCAAACATAGGCTTCCAATATATCAATCTTTACGTCTCGACCATTTCGAGACTCCTCGTCATGTCCGTGATCACATCCGGGACTCCGAACAACCTTCGGTACATCAAAATGCATAAACTCATAATAACTGTCATCGTAACGTTAAGCGTGCGGACCCTACGGTTCGAGAACAATGTAGACATGACCGAGACACGTCTCCGGTCAATAACCAATAGCGGGACCTGGATGCCCATATTGGCTCCTACATATTCTGCGAAGATCTTTATCGGTCAGACCGCATAACAACATACGTTGTTCCCTTTGTCATCGGTATGTTACTTGCCCGAGATTCGATCGTCGGTATCCAATACCTAGTTCAATCTCGTTACCGGCAAGTCTCTTTACTCGTTCCGTAATACATCATCTAACAACTAACATATTAGTTGCAGTGCTTGCAAGGCTTATGTGATGTGCATTACCGAGAGGGCCCAGAGATACCTCTCCGACAATCGGAGTGACAAACCCTAATCTCGAAATACGCCAACCCAACATCTACCATTGGAGACACCTGTAGTACTCCTTTATTATCACCCAGTTACGTTGTGACGTTTGGTAGTACCCAAAGTGTTCCTCCGGTAAACGGGAGTTGCATAATCTCATAGTTATAGGAACATGTATAAGTCATGAAGAAAGCAATAGCAACATACTAAACGATCGGGTGCTAAGCTAATGGAATGGGTCATGTCAATCAGATCATTCAACTAATGATGTGACCTCGTTAATCAAATAACAACTCTTTGTTCATGGTTAGGAAACATAACCATCTTTGATTAACGAGCTAGTCAAGTAGAGGCATACTAGTGACACTCTGTTGGTCTATGTATTCACACATGTATTATGTTTCCGGTTAATACAATTCTAGCATGAATAATAAACATTTATCATGATATAAGGAAATAAATAATAACTTTATTATTGCCTCTAGGGCATATTTCCTTCAGTCTCCCACTTGCACTAGAGTCAATAATCTAGTTCACATCGCCATGTGATTTAACAGCAATAGTTCACATCACCATGTGATTAACACCCATAGTTCACATCGTCATGTGACCAACACTCAAAAGGTTTACTAGATTCAGTAATCTAGTTCACATATCTATGTGATTAACACCCAAAGAGTACTAAGGTGTGATCATGTTTTGCTTGTGAGATAATTTTAGTCAACGGGTCTGTCACATTCAGATCCGTAAGTATTTTGCAAATTTCTATGTCAACAATGCTCTGCATGGAGCTACTCTAGCTAATTGCTCCCACTTTCAATATGTATCCAGATTGAGACTTAGAGTCATCTAGATTAGTGTCAAAACTTGTATCGGCGTAACCCTTTACGACGAACCTTTTGTCACGTCCATAATCGAGAAACATATCCTTATTTCACTAAGGATAATTCTGACGGCTGTCCAGTGATCTACTCCTAGATCACTATTGTACTCCCTTGCCAAATCAGTGCAGGGTATACAATAGATCTGGTAAACAGCATGGCATACTTTATAGAACCTATGAATGAGGCATAGGGAATGACTTTCATTCTCTTTCTATCTTCTGCCGTGGTCGGGCTTTGAGTCTTTACTCAACTTCACACCTTGTAACACAGGCAAGAAACCTTTTCTTTGGCTGTTCCATTTTGAACTACTTCAAAATCTTGTCAAGGTATGTACTTATTGAAAAACTTATCAAGCGTCTTGATCTATCTCTATAGATCTTGAAGCTCAATATGTAAGTAGCTTTACCGAAGTCTTTCTTTGAAAAAACTCCTTTCAAACACTCCTTTATGCCTTACAGAATGATTCTACATTATTTCCGATCAACTTTATCAGAAATGCTGTAGTGCTCCCACTCACTTTATTGTAAATACAGGCTTCACCGCAAGTCTGTATAAAACTATATGCTTTGATCAACTCATCAAAGCGTATATTCCAACTCCGAGATGTTTGCACCAGTCCACAGATAGATCGCTGGAGCTTGCATATTTAGTTAACACCTTTAGGATCGACAAAACCTTCTAGTTGCATCGTATACAACTCTTCTTTAGCAAATCCATTAAGGAATGCAGTTTTGTTTATCCATTTGCCAGATTTCATAAAATGCGGCAATTGCTAACATGATTCGGACAGATTTAAGCATAGATACGAGTGAGAAAATCTCATCGTAGTCAACACCTTGAACTTGTCGAAAACCTTTTGCGACAATTCTAGCTTTGTAGATAGTAACACTACTATCAGCGTCCGTCTTCCTCTTGAAGATCCATTTATTTTCTATGGCTTGCCGATCATCGGGCAAGTCAATCAAAGTCCATACTTTGTTCTCATACATGGATCATATCTCAGATTTCATGGCTTCAAGCCACTTTGCGGAATCTGGGCTCACCATCGCTTCTTCATAGTTCGTAGGATTATCATGATCTAGTAGCATGACTTCCAGAACAGGATTACCGTACCACTCTGGTGCGGATCTCACTCTGGTTGATCTACGTGGTTCAGTAGTATCTTGTCCTGAAGCTTCATGATCATCATCATTAGCTTCCTCACTAATTGGCATAGGTGTCGCAGAAACAGTTTTCTGTGATGTGCTAATTTCCAATAAGGGAGCAGGTACAGTTACCTCGTCAAGTTCTACTTTCCTCCCACTCACTTCTTTCGAGAGAAACTCCTTCTCCAGAAAGTTTCCGAATTTTAGCAACAAAAGTTTTTGCCTTCGGATCTGTGATAGAAGGTGTATCCAATAGTTTCCTTTGGATATCTTATGAAGATGCACTTCTCCGATTTGAGTTTGAGCTTATCAGGATGAAACTTTTTCACATAAGCATCACAACCCCAAACTTTTAAGAAACGACAACTTTGGTTTCTTGCTAAACCATAGTTCATATAGTGTCGTCTCAACGGATTTAGATGGTGCCCTATTTAACGTGAATGCAGCTGTCTCTAATGCATAACCCCAAAACGATAGTGGTAAATCGGCAAGAGACATCATAGATTGCACCATATCTAACAAAGTACGGTTATGACGTTCGGACACACCATTACATTGTGGTGTTCCAGATGGCGTGAGTAGTGAAACTATTTCACATTGTTTTTAACTGAAGACCAAACTCGTAACTCAAATATTTGTCTCCGCGATCAGATCGTAGAAACTTTATTTTCTTGTCACGATGATTTTTCACTTCACTCTGAAATTCTTTGAACCTTTCAAATGTTTCAGACTTATGTTTCATCAAGTAGATATACTCATATCTGCTCAAATCATCTGTGAAGATCAGAAAATAATGATACCTGTCGTGAGCCTCAATATTCATCGGACCACATACATCAGTATGTATGATTTCCAACAAATCTGTTGCTCGCTCCATTGTTCCGGAGAACGGCGTTTTTGTCATCTTGCCCAAAAGGCATGGTTCGCAAGCATCAAGTGATTCATAATCAAGTGATTCCGAAATCCCATCAGCATGGAGTTTCTTCATGCGCTTTACACCAATATGACCTAAACGGCAGTGCCACAAATAAGTTGCACTATCATTATTAACTTTGCATCTTTTGGTTTCAATATGTGTATCACTACGATCGAGATCCAACGAACTTGTTTCATTGGGTGTATGATCATCGAAAGTTTTATTCATGTAAACAGAACAACAATTATTCTCTGACTTTAATGAATAACCATATTGCAGTAAACATGATCAAATCATATTCATGCTCAATGCAAACACCAAATAACACTTATTTAGGTTCAACACTAATCCCGAAATTATGGGGAGTGTGCGATGATGATCATATCAATCTTGGAACCACTTCCAACACACATCGTCACTTCACCCTTAACTAGTCTCTGTTTATTCTGCAACTCCCGTTTCGAGTTACTAATCTTAGCAACTGAACTAGTATCAAATACTGAGGGTTTGCTATAAACACTAGTAAAGTACACATCAATAACATGTATATCAAATATACTTATGTTCACTTTGCCATCCTTCTTATCCGCCAATCACTTGGGGTAGTTCCGCTTCTAGTGACCAGTCCCTTTGCAGTAGAAGCACTTAGTCTCAGGCTTAGGACCAGACTTGAGTTTCTTCACATGAGTAGCAACTTGCTTGCCGTTCTTTTGAAGTTCCCCTTCTTCCCTTTGCCCTTTTCTTGAAACTAGTGATCTTGTCAACCATCAACACTTGATGTTTTTCTTGATTTCTACCTTCGTTGATTTCAGCATCACGAAGAGCTTGGGAGTTGTTTCCGTTATCCCTCGCATATCATAGTTCATCACGAAGTTCTACTAACTTGGTGATGGTGACTAGAGAATTCTGTCAATCACTATCTTATCTGGAAGATTAACTCCCACTTGATTCAAGCGATTGTAGTACCCAGACAATCTGAGCATATGCTCACTAGTTGAGCGATTCTCCTCCATCTTTTAGCTATAGAACTTGTTGGAGACTTCATATCTCTCAACTCGGGTATTTTGCTTGAAATATTAACTTCAATTCCTGGAACATCTCATATGGTCCATGACGTTCAAAACGTCTTTGAAGTCCCGATTCTAAGCCATTAAGCATGGTGCACTAAACTATTAAGTAGTCATCATATTGAGCTAGCCAAACGTTCATAACGTCCGCATCTGCTCCTGCAATAGGTTTGTCACCTAGCGGTGCATCAAGGACATAATTCTTCTGTGCAGCAATGAGGATAAACCTCAGATCACGGATCCAATCCGCATCATTGCTACTAACATCTTTCAACACAATTTTCTCTAGGATCATATCAAAATAAACACATGGAAGCAACAACGCGGGCTATTGATCTACAACATGATTTGCAAAATACTACCAGGACTAAGTTCATGATAAATTTAAGTTCAATTAATCATATTACTTAAGAACTCCCACTTAGATAGACATCCCTCTAATCCTCTAAGTGATCACGTGATCCAAATCAACTAAACCATAACCGATCATCACGTGAGATGGAGTAGTTTTCAATGGTGAACATCGTTATGTTGATCATATCTACTATATGATTCACGCTCGACCTTTCGGTCTCCGTGTTCCGAGGCCATATCTGCATATGCTAGGCTCGTCAAGTTTAACCTGAGTATTCTGCGTGTGCAAAACTGGCTTGCACCCGTTGTAGATGGACGTAGAGCTTATCACACCCGATCATCACGTGGTGTCTGGGCACGACGAACTTTGGCAATGGTGCATACTCAGGGAGAACACTTCTTGATAATTTAGTGAGAGATCATCTTATAATGCTACCGTCAATCAAAGCAAAAATAAGATGTATAAAAGATAAACATCATATGCAATCAAAATATGTGACATGATATGGCCATCATCGTCTTGCTTCTTTGATCTCCATCTCCAAAGTACTGTCATGATCTCTGTCATCACCGGCATGACACCATGATCTCCATCATCTTGATCTATATCAATGTGTCGTCACGTGGTCGTCTCGCCAACAATTGCTCTTGCAACTATTGCTATCGCATAGCGATAAAGTAAAGCAATTATTTGGCGCTTGCATCTTATGCAATCAAGAGACAACCATAAGGCTTTTGCCAGTTGCCGATAACTTCAACAAAACATGATCATCTCATACAACAACTTATAACTCATCATGTTTTGACCATATCACATCACAACATGCCCTGCAAAAACAAGTTAGACGTCCTCTACTTTGTTGTTGCAAATTTTACGTGGCTGCTACGGGCTTAGCAAGAACCAATCTTACCTACGCATCAAAACCACAACGATAGTTTGTCAAATAGACTCCGTTTTAACCTTCTCAAGGACCGGGCGTAGTCACACTTGGTTCAACTAAAGTTGGAGAGACAGTCTTCCGCAAGCCATCTATGTGCAAAGCACGTCGAGGGAACCGGTCTCGCATAAGAGTATGCGTAAGGTTGGTCCGGATCGTCTCAACCAACAATACCGCCGAACCAAAGTATGACATGCTGGTAGGCAGTATGACTTGTATCGCCCACAACTCACTTGTGTTCTACTCGTGCATATAACATCAAACCATAAAACCTAGGCTCGGATGCCACTGTTGGTGAACGCAGTAATTTCAAAAAATTTCCTATGCACACGCAAGATCATGGTGATGCACAGCAACGAGAGGGGAGAGTGTTGTCTACGTACCAACGCAGACCGACTGCGGAAGCGATCACACAACGTAGAGGAAGTAGTCGTACGTCTTCTTCCCGATCGACCGATCCAAGCACCGTTACTCCGGCACCTCCGAGTTCTTAGCACACGTTCAGCTCGATGACGTTCCTCGGGCTCCGATCCAGCAAAGCGTCGAGGAAGAGTTTCGTCAGCACGACGGCGTGATGACGATCTTAATGTACTACCGACGCAGGGCTTCGCCTATGCACTACAACGGTATGATCGAGGTGGAATTTGGTGGCAGGGGGCACCGCACACGGCTAAGGAACGATCTCAAGGATCAAGTTGTGTGTCTTGGGGTGCCCCCTGCCCCCGTATATAAAGGAGCAAGGGAGGAGGGGCTGGCCGGCCAAGGTGAGGGCGCAGGAGAGTCCTACTCCCACCGGGAGTAGGACTCCCCCTCCAATCCTAGTCCAACTAGGATTCCCGGGAGGGGGAAAGAGAGAGAGGTGGCCGGCCCACCTTTCCTAGTCCTACTAGGACTTGGGGAAGGGGGGGCGCCGGCTAGGCTGTGGGCTGCCTCTTCTCTATTTTCCACTAAGGCCCAATAGGCCCATTAGCCTCCCGGGGGGTTCCGGTAACCCTCCCGGTATTCCGGTAAAATCCTGATTTCACCCGGAACACTTCCGATGTCCAAACATAGGCTTCCAATATATCAATCTTTACGTCTCGACCATTTCGAGACTCCTCATCATGTCCGTGATCACATCCGGGACTCCGAACAACCTTCGGTACATCAAAATGCATAAACTCATAATAACTGTCATCGTAACGTTAAGCGTGCGGACCCTACGGTTCGAGAACAATGTAGACATGACCGAGACACGTCTCCGGTCAATAACCAATAGCGGGACCTGGATGCCCATATTGGCTCCTACATATTCTGCGAAGATCTTTATCGGTCAGACCGCATAACAACATACGTTGTTCCCTTTGTCATCGGTATGTTACTTGCCCGAGATTCGATCGTCGGTATCCAATACCTAGTTCAATCTCGTTACCGGCAAGTCTCTTTACTCGTTCCGTAATACATCATCTAACAACTAACATATTAGTTGCAGTGCTTGCAAGGCTTATGTGATGTGCATTACCGAGAGGGCCCAGAGATACCTCTCCGACAATCGGAGTGACAAACCCTAATCTCGAAATACGCCAACCCAACATCTACCATTGGAGACACCTATAGTACTCCTTTATAATCACCCAGTTACGTTGTGACGTTTGGTAGTACCCAAAGTGTTCCTCCGGTAAACGGGAGTTGCATAATCTCATAGTTATAGGAACATGTATAAGTCATGAAGAAAGCAATAGCAACATACTAAACGATCGGGTGCTAAGCTAATGGAATGGGTCATGTCAATCAGATCATTCAACTAATGATGTGACCTCGTTAATCAAATAACAACTCTTTGTTCATGGTTAGGAAACATAACCATCTTTGATTAACGAGCTAGTCAAGTAGAGGCATACTAGTGACACTCTGTTGGTCTATGTATTCACACATGTATTATGTTTCCGGTTAATACAATTCTAGCATGAATAATAAACATTTATCATGATATAAGGAAATAAATAATAACTTTATTATTGCCTCTAGGGCATATTTCCTTCAATATGGTCTAGCATGGCACGGGAAGTACTAATCGAACTGAATTTTTTTTTTAGAAATTACACGTTGAACAAAAGAAGCACAAGTGATGATATTAATTACGATGAAATGCTTGTCGTTGCGTACCGTACAAACATCAAATGTCTCTCCCAGCTTCATGGTGAAAAGCCTATCATTTTGCAGGTGAGGAAACCTGTTGCACAAACCACAGTCATCGTAGCAGTACCCGCACTCCGGGATCCCATCATCATCGGACATCTCCTGTGTTCAAAATTCAAAGATTATAACTTGACGGAAAAACCCAAAATGACGTTTAATGCTCTTTCCAGCAAATCCAAGGGACGCGATATTTCCTACATTCTAGCACAAGTCATGCTCAAATGCACGAAAAATTCCGGCATGACCTTTGTTAAAAAAGGACATATCGAGCGCCTAAAATTTGCTAGAACGGAAATTAATTAACACTCGGCAAAACATAGGCCACTCAGAGGTGTTCTCTGCAAAATGCATCTATGCATCCATTTTTGTCGGCATATTTCAAAATCAATAATAGGGAGTAGCTACTCATCTACTACTCTACTATACATCTATGCATCTTAGAGTTTGATTGCTGAAATTCCTATTACTAAATTTGATACCTAAAAATTTTTATTACTAAAAACTTATATCTACCTTCTACAACAAAATTCTACCTATCTATATTATTCAAAAAATCTACATTCTACAATCAAAGTGTTACATATCAACTAAATCTATTAACTATGTTTGAATTTTTACTAATTCACTCTAAACACTAGAAGCAATCAACTAAACCCTAGAAGCATACTAAATCAAAGTGTTGCATATCAACTAAACATAAACACGATAAGCTATCAACTAAACCCTAACTGTGTGGATGGAGGAGGGGAGGGAGGATGGATTGTGGATGGAGGAGGGGTTGTGGAGGGACGAGGGGCCGTTGATGGAGGAGGAGGGGTAGCTAGAGGAGGAAGGAGCAGGGGATGAGGGGAGGAGGAGAGGTGGCTAGAGGAGGGAGGAGTGGGGCAGAGGAGGGAGGAGGGGCGGCTAGAGGAGAGAGGAGGAGGAGGAGGAAGAGGAGAAGGAGAAGGCTTACCGAGGCCAGGGATGGCGGCGATGCCGACAGCAATGCGGTGACGACCGCAATGGCGGGAGGAGGACGACCGCGACAGTGACAGTGAGACAGGGAGAGTGAGGAAACGGGCGGGGCGGGGGGATAAGGCTGGCTTAGCAGCAGTGCAGGCCACGGGCCCCCGCTACTACTATCTAGTTAGCAGTAGCGCGGTTTCGATAGGGGCGCTACTACTATACCTAGCCTGTTGGCAATGGTGTGACATTTATAGTGGTAGCGTGTTTTATTCTCATTGTGCTACTGCTATGCACATAGCAATAGCGCTCTTTGTATACACGCGCTACTAATAATGAGCAGTAGCGCCTCATTTTATCCCGCTCTACAGATAAGCTTCTGTGTATAAGGTTTTTCCCTCTCGCTGGCGCACCTCCCTCAGACCACCCGTCGGCCCCACAACTACCTCGTCTCATTCCTTGGCCCCCGCCACCCTTCTGCCCGATGCCGAGCCCGTTCCGCCCACTACAAGAAATATATATGTCAACTTATGACCTTCTGTCAGTGACCCTCGAAGAATTGGTCATAAATTTATGACCATTTTAGACCAATTGGTCAAAAGCTGTTCAGGGGGCTCCAAACCCTAAACCATTGCGAGCATTTTGGTCAGAAAGGTCGTAATTTCCTTACACGAAATGGTCACAAAGCAAACAGTGCTAGTCCGCTGCCTTATTTCTAGTTGTTAATGACCAATATAGATGGTCATAGCCTTGTAGATTGTGGTGGGTTGTGATGACTAGGCGCCATCTCATCAGTTTTGCCTATGTGTCATGTCCATGTGGCAGTTTTTGCCCTAGGTTGTGAAGCAACCTATATTTCTATCATTCCCAAAATTCCCAAACAAATCTCATAAATTCTTTGGGGCATATCTTCATCAAATATGTAAAAATCCTTCCTTGCCTAGTTCAAAACTAATTCAACAACATTCATTTTCCTATTCTGTTCACAACAACACTTTATGAAGGAAGTGCTATTTATATATTCTTGGTTGCCCTCGGAATTTTTGGGCACTCTTTCCTATCCAAATCATTACCGCATGACAAAATTCAGCTCCATTTGCCAAGCAAATATTCCTCGGCAAATTTCAAAAGTTTTTGTCCACCTAGAAGCATTGTGAAGGAAGTACCTTTTTTATATCTCTAAATGACATGAAATTTATACAGTTCCTTCATATGCCCAAATTATCACCCTCCTCCAAATTGCAGCTCAGTCAAATCATCTATGTGAGCCCAGGTTCAATTTATATTTTATGGCCAAATTGGCACGTTGCAAAGCAAGTGTTATATAGACCCCTCCTATTACCCTCAAACTTTTCGGGCACTCTTCCATACCCAAATCATTGCCACATAATAATATTCAGCTCAATTTTCCTAGTAAATCTTTCTCGGGAAATTTCCAAAGTTTCTACCTCGAGAGAAGCTTTGTGAAGTAAGTACTAGCTAGGCTTACCCAAATGATCTGAAAATTTACCAACGCATGACCATACCTAGGTAACTTACCTACACCAATTTTGAGCTCATTTCATTCATACAATCTCTCTCACTAGTTTTCCCAAGTTTTTGTCCATAGAAAAGCATTGTGAAGGAAGTACCACTTTGGCATGTCCAAATAGTATCCATTTTCTACAGTGCTTTCCTATGCCCAAATAACCATCCTCCACCAAATGCCAGCTCAATCCATTAATTATTTTGAGCTGAGCTTCAACATTCGTAGTCATGTCCAGTGTGGTAGTTTGCAAAGCAAGTACCACCTAGGCTCCTCCTTTTGAGCTGAAAATTTGTGAAGATGGTCTCCTTAGTAACTGATCATCCTCAGCCAAAACTCACGCCCATTAGCCATGTACATTTCTCGTACCGCTAATCAAACACTTGGCTGCTAATTCATGTTTAAGCATCGATCGGTCTCCTCGTGAGAATCTTATGTTGTAATTTTCTTCCTAGCACCTACCTGGGGAGTGCCCAACCCACTAGATATGCCTAGGCCGCCCAGAACACATGGCAACACCACGGTCACGCGATGACCACGCGGCGGGCATGCGAGTTTACGCGCTCTAGAGTTGGGGCCCTCGGCCACCACCCAAACCTCGACGTATCACCACCAAACCATGTATTTATGATTAAATAGGTACTTATGTACCTAGAAATGATTTTTGAAAAAAATAAAGAGCAAACTACAACGTAGCTACAGTTCAAATTTGACCCGCTTCCAGCTGAATCGGCGGAAATTTGTCTTTTTCATGAGAGGTGGATCAAAACTTTTTACACCCAACCATTTGGTCAATTGTGCATTAAATATGGACTAGTATTTTAGAAAAATGATTTGGTCCAATTTTGCAACAATTATTTGGTAGGTCCTTCACAAAAAAACCTCCTTTTGGGCACTCAAAAAATGGAAAATGGTTTTTTCGTCCAAAGAAAGTGACAACTTCCTTAGGCAACATTGTTTGCCATTCCAATATGCACCTTGTGCACAATATGAGATCATTTGAACAAACTATGCCATGGATGTGGCCATAAGATTGATCGTTTGGCTTGAAAGCCATTGATCTTCACACATGATAGATCGTTTCTGAGAACACTTTTTTATAATAATTACCGTATTACAAGTTTGTTATTTTCCCTAGGAATTTGGCCACATATGATGACACAATGCGAAGGTTTCCCAATTTTTTGATTTTTTTGAATTTTTTATGCCCGTTTCAAAATACGGTCAAAACGGCGGGAATGACCGTTCCTAGCTAGTGGTTGAATCTTGAATTTTTTTTTTGGTGTTTCTCTAATTAAATAGATACTTATGTACCTAAAAATGATTTTTGGAAAAAATAAATAGCAAACTATGAGGCACCTGCAGTTCAAATTTGACCCGCTTCTAGCTGAATCGACGGAAATTTGTCTTTTTCACGAGAGGTGGATCAAAACTTTTTACACCCAACCATTTTGTCAATTATGCATTAAATATGTCCTAGTATTTTAGAAAAATGATTTGGTACAATTTTGCAACAATTATTTTGGAGGTCCTTCACAAAAAAACCTCCTTTTGGGCACTTGGAAAATGGAAAATTAATTTTCCATGCAAAGAAAGTGAAAACTCCCTTAGGCAACATTGTTTGGAATTCCAATATGCACCCTTGTGCACAATATGAGATCATTTGAACAAACTATGCCATGAATGTGGCCATAAGATTGATCATTTGGCTTGAAAGCCATGAATCTTCACTCATGACAGCTTATTTCTGAGAACACTTTTCGAAAATAATTTCCGTATTACAAGTTTATTATATTTCCTGGAAACTTGGTCACATATAATGACACAATGCGAAGGTTTTCCAATTTTTTGATTTTTTTGAATTTTTTATGCCTGTTCCAAGATGCGGTCAAAACGGCGGGCTTGACCGTTCCTAGCTAGTGGTTGAATCTTGGAATTTTTTCGTGTTTCTTTTATTAAATATATACTTATGTACCTAGAAATGATTTTTGAAAAAAACAAAGAGCAAACTATGAGGCAGCTGCAGTTCAAATTTGACCCGCTTCTAGCTGAATCGGCGGAAATTTGTCTTTTTCACGAGAAGTGGATCAAAACTTTTTACACCCAACCATTTGGTTAATTGTGCATTAAATATGGCCTAGTATTTTAGAAAAATGATTTGGTCCAATTTTGCAACAATTATTTGGGAGGTCCTTCACAAAAAAACCTCCTTTTGGGCACTCGAAAATGGAAAATGGTGGATCAAATTTTTTGACACAATGCGAATGTTTATTATTTTTGACACTCCAAAAATTTACAAGTTTATTATTTTTTCTGGAAACTTGGTCACATATAATGACACAATGCGAATGTTTCCTAATTTTTTGATTTTTTTTGAATTTTTTATGCCCGTTTCAAAATGAGGTCAAAACGGCGGGCTTGACCGTTCCTAGCTAGTGGTTGAATCTTGCAAAAGTTTTGATGTTTCTCTGATTAAATAGATACTTATGTACCTAGAAATGATTTTTTGAAAAAATAAAGAGCAAACTATGAGGCAGCTCCAGTTCAAATTTGACCCGCTTCCTGCTGAATCGGCGGGAATTTGTCTTTTTCACCAGAGGTGGATCAAAACTTTTGACACCCAACCATTTTGTCTATTGTGAATCAAATATGGCCTAGTATTTTCAAAAAATGATTTGGTCCAATTTTGCAACAAATATATGGTAGGTCCTTCACAAAAAGAACTCATTTCGGGCACTCGGAAAATGGAAAATGAATTTCCATGCAAAGAAAATGAAAACTCCCTTAGGCAACAATGCTTGGAATTCCATGATGCGCCCTTGTGCACAATATGAGATCATTTGAACAAACTATGCCATTCCAAAATGCACCCTTGTGCAAAAAATAAGAGACACAAATAGAAAAAAACACAATAACATAAGCTTGAAAAAGTATTTGATGTGCTCCACATGTGCTATGATTGTGAATTATAAAATTGATGTGCTCCAAATTTGCAACATATATTTGCTAAGTTCTTTATAAAAAACATCATTTTGGACACTTGAAAAATGATTCTCTTACAAAAAAATCATATCTTAGAACACTTTTTTAATGATATTAACATTATTCAATGTTTGTTATTTTTACTGAAAAGTACTCCCTCCGTCCCATAATATAAGAACGTTTTTGACACTACACTAGAGTTAAAAACGTTCTTATATTATGGGACGGAGGGAGTAGGTCACACTTGGTGACACAATGCGAAGGTTTTTTCATTTCTATATTTTTTTTAAATTTTTAGGTCGTCAAATAGCAGACATGATTCAAAATCTTGTTTTCAATCGATTACGACCAATTTAAATGGTCTTAACATCATCAAAGGGGATACTGTGTTCTGATTGGTCTAAAATCAGCTCACGCGGATCATGAATTAAGCACCGTCGGATGCGCCCGGATCCAACGGCAGCCCACACCCCCTCCCCCCCGTCGCTCTCACCCCCTCCCAAATCACCCCGTATCCCTCTCACCCTCGTCCACCCACGAAACCCTAGCCCCCTTCTCCTAATCGTCGCTGCCGCCTTCTCCCTCCTAGATCCTATCCAAGTCAGAGCCCCCGGCCTCCATCTCCATTCCTACGCGCATCGGCCACCTCGCTCCGGCGGAGCTCGACCCCACCCCCAAGCGAAGCTGCTCCACCCTCTCCCGCGAGGGTCTTGAGTTTACCCCATCCCCTCCGCCGGTGAGCCTCTCTGCTGCCCGCGCGCACACAACCTCTGCCCCCTGTTGCTGTCCCTGCTGGCCCTCCTCCCTCGCCCCGGCCCCCTCCTCCGCCTCGACCGGCCAGCGCACCGCCATGACCGGCCAGCCCAAGCTCGCGTCGCCCGCTTCGTTCGCCGGATCTGGCCGCCTCTCTCTCTTCCCCTACTCTCTATTTCTCAAGATTTCTCTATCTGAATCTCTCTCTCTCTGCAGGCACCCTTGAAGGCAAAGATGGATCCTCACCGACGATGAGGATGCCTGTACTACTCAGGTGGTAGCTACCACGGCTTCTTCTTCTCCAAGCTTCGGCCCCGGCCATGGCAGGGACGATCCAGTCCGTGAAGTCACGCCAGATCTTCGACAGCCGCGGCAAACCCACCGTCGAGGTACGCCGCACGCGCCCATCCCCCGTCCATCTCCCCGATCTGTACGTTGTGGTCCGGTTCGATTAGATCTGGTAGGGCGGGCGTACGCAACAATGGCTTGTTTTCGATCAGGTGATTCGGCCGTCGCCGGGCCCGTAGGTTTCTGACACGCTAGATTCGAGGTGTTTTGGGTGGGTGGGCCGGTAGGTTGGTAGGATGCGGATTACAGCTGCCCCTCAGCCAGTCTGGGAATTCCATGGGAGCACGCTGTATTGAAGAACGGCAAATGCCAACAGCGTATGGTTTCAGTCGCTCAAGTTTTCTTCTGCATATGATTCGTTCTCTTGCCTATGAATCGGTGACCCCGGCATTCGGTCTGGGATCTCAATGCAGAAATAGGATTGATTGCTTGCCACATTTTCCCATCATCTATATTCTAGGCAGTTGAGCATGCAAATCTGGGGTAGGCTCGAATGCTTGGTATCTGGGAATATGCAAGTTATGATTTCAGGCGAAGTTACGATTCAGTGAGCGAAATAGAAACAATCACTTTGGCCTGAAAGTATACACTTTCCCCATCAATTTTGTCACTTCTCTTACTAGAATGTGCAGTCTTTAAAGACCTGCATGATTCTTTGGATACATCCAGGCACCTGTGTATTATCTTGTTTTAATAGCAAGTTCCGTAGCTCTATCATTATGTTTAGCCTCGTACGCCTCCGCTCCGTGCTTCATGTGTCAACAGTGGATTCTACTAGTTTGATTAGGCAAACCAACCATACATTTCTTGTGTTTTCTAGTCTGCTAAATCTGCAGCTTCGAGGAACTGTCGGACACTGCCTGCTTGTCATTCATTTTGTTATTATCGTCACTCTCTCCTTTTCAACCTTAAAATTTGGTTTGGTTCCTGAGTTCCTGACTAGTGAACGCACAAACTCTTGTTTATATCATTATTTACTGAATGTTATTGTATTATTTTTGTTGAACTAATCTTGTCTGAATCATCCCTCTTCTGTAGGTCTTTATGAAGCTTTGGAACTGAGGGCCGATATATGGATGTCACTACTTGGGAAAGGGTGTTTCCAAGGCTCCATTTGAGCGAATTTTATATTAGCGTGGATGAGCTACAATCTTAAGTAATTCTGTTACCTAGTTAGTGTTGGTGTAGTCTACCGTCGCTCACATCTTTTGGTCTAACATATCTGCAGTCTAACTATGTTGGTATGCATGATACCTTGCTGCTGTGTTGCCCTGACATTTCTGCATGGTTTTTGTGTGCTGCTGGCCTAATTAAACAAGATAAATATGTATACTTCTTTGAGATAGAAATTCCATGCATGTTTATGAGGCACAAATTCTTTGAGATAACCATAACTGTACTAAAGTGGAAAATCATTGTCTTCTTTGTTCCTGACTATAAAAATTGATGCATGTGCCCTGTTCTAAAGTGGAAAATCATTGATAGCTTGTACTACTCATCTGTTCTAATATTTCCCTTGACTGACATGTGATGTGGTTCCCTGCATTTCATTTGTACTATTAAATTTTGTTTATAGATTCAGTTTATAGTGATACGCTAGTGCAGTACAGTCTTTGCCTTTTGTTTATACAGTTAAATGTTTTTTATATATCTAGCTTGTACTGATGAACTTGCATGGTCTCTACCTGTTTATACTGTTAAATTTTGTTTTATAACTTCAGCTTTTGCTGATAAAATTGCACAGAGCACAGTACAGTCTCTGCCTTCTATTATACTAATAATTGTTGTTTAGTTCTAATTCCTTTTCCACTTTACAATTGTATAGATGCAGTCCCACTCACAAGGAAGGCACACATGTAGCATGGCCTCTGCCACGGTGGCTAGATGTTCTACAACAGTATAGGTGTGTGTCCTGATTTACATGCTCACCGTTGTACATGTTGCTTTCTGTTTGGAGTCTATGATGTAAGTGATACTGAGATGCTCATGGGGGAGGTCGTTGTTTATGTGCCGTTGGTCCTCGGAATTGCATGCATTTTCTATTTTTAGAGTTGTTATGTATGTGAAAGATTCCATGTTCACTACATGCTAAATCTTTAACTCCTGGATATTCTGTAGTTGTTGTCTGATCTGCTGTAGTAGTTGATCTGATAATCTGTAGTTGCTGTCTGATCTGCTGTAGTAGTTGATCTGATTTGCTGTAGTAGTTGATCTATTTTTAGAGTTGTTGTGTATGTGAAAGATTCCATGTTCACTACATGCTAAATCTTTAACTCCTGGATATTCTGTAGTTGCTGTCTGATCTGCTGTAGTAGTTGATCTGATATGATATAGTTGCTGTTGATTTGGAGTAGTTAATGTTGCCGATACTATATGTTGTACTGTTGCTGATCGGATCTGCTTTTGCTATTGCAGGAATGCTGGATCAGCTGCTGCTGCTCGCTGCAGGATCTGGTTATCAACCTGAGATGTTGCTTCTCAAGTCATGGCGACGATCAGGGATGCTCTGCTGAGCTGGTCCAACCTGGGATGATGATGATGATCTGTTGCTCAACAAGGTCATGCTGCTTCGTTCAGCCTCTACAAACATTTACAAGAGCTCTAGGCTGGAAGTGAAGAAGTCAGAAGTATATTTGTAGTATGATAGTATCTTGGTGAAATGAACGATGTAAAGATTATGCTATTACAAGAGCTCTAACCTAGGACAACCTGAGAAGTATATTTGTAGTATTTTGGCTAATTGGCATGTGCTTTGATAATTTTCATCAGTTTACTATTCTCATTGACATAATTGTTTCAAATTGTGGAAGTTGAAACTTGGGCCATTGTTAATTAGAACCTGAGAAGTGAAACCTAGTAGTATTTGGCATTTACCAAATAATATTCACATGAAAGGCTGAAAATTAAGGAAATTGACAAAAAAAAGGCCGAGGTCAAAAAGAAAAATAGATGAGACCCAAAAAGAAATGGACCGCAGAAAGGCTGAGGCCCAAAATCACTGAACGAAGCTTAGGGAACAAAAGGCCTGAATTAATGGGCTCGGCCCATGTAAAACACCGAATTGGACCGGGCTGAATTTTGTGCCACGTCAGCTTGCCACGCTGGATGCCTACGTGGCCTGGGGAGGTTGCTAGTGACCAAAACGCCACAGTGGACTTATTTTGGTCATAAACGTTTGCGACCATTCCAGAAGAAAGGTCGCTATAGTCAGTTTACGACGGCCAGCTTTTGACCTTATGTTTTTGGTCACAAAAAGGTCACAAATGGAAATTTGTGACCATTCAGTGACCAATAGTGGTGGTCACAAGTTGACATATTTCTTGTAGTGGCCCCTGCTGTCATCGCTGGAATCAAGGTGAAACGCCATCGCCATAGCCGATTCGTCGATCTGCTTTGAAATTTCTTCATTTTTTGTCGGCCGCTGCATTTGACCTTGCTTGCACACCGCTGCAGGTCATTCACGCGCGTCACCGCCCGCTGGTTTGGTCTAAATGACATCGGCCAGCCGGTGCACCACCACCGCATCGCAAGTGTTCATCTTGCCTAGGTGAGTTTCTTCGTTCGTTTTTTTATCCGAGCCGTTTGGATTGAACCAAGCCGTTTGAATTGTAGATGAAGAGATTGAGAGAGATAATCTTCAAGGACTCATCGTCATCCGAAGAGGAGGAAGACGACAGTGACTTTGAAACTGTTTTAGGCATGATTTTCAATGATGATGTTTGGCGGCCTAGGAGAGGTTCGCAGTTCGGCTGCATACACATCAACCGTGATACGGAGGGCCATGCCAAGATCATGAGAGACTACTTTGATCCAAATCCAACCTCTCCGGGGAAGTATTTGTTGGAAATATGCCCTAGAGGCAATAATAAATTAGTTATTATTATATTTCCTTGTTCATGATAATCGTTTATTATCCATGCTAAAATTGTATTGATAGGAAACTCAGATACATGTGTGGATACATAGACAACACCATGTCCCTAGTAAGCCTCTAGTTGACTAGCTCGTTGATCAATAGATGGTTACGGTTTCCTGACCATGGACATTAGATGTCGTTGATAACGGGATCACATCATTAGGAGAATGATGTGATGGACAAGACCCAATCCTAAGCATAGCACTAGATCGTGTAGTTCGTATGCTAAAGCTTTTCTAATGTCAAGTATCATTTCCTTAGACCATGAGATTGTGCAACTCCCGGATACCGTAGGAATACTTTGGGTGTGCCAAACGTCACAACGTAACTGGGTGGCTATAAAGGTACACTACAGGTATCTCCGAAAGTGTCTGTTGGGTTGGCACGAATCGAGACTGGGATTTGTCACTCCGTGTGACGGAGAGGTATCTCTGGGCCCACTCGGTAGGACATCATCATAATGTGCACAATGTGATCAAGGAGTTGATCACGGGATGATGTGTTACGGAACGAGGAAAGAGACTTGCCAGTAACGAGATTGAACAAGGTATCGGGATACCGACGATCGAATCTCGGGCAAGTATCGTACCGATAGACAAAGGGAATTGTATACGGGATTGATTAAGTCCTTGACATCGTGGTTCATCCGATGAGATCATCGTGGAACATGTGGGAGCCAACATGGGTATCCAGATCCCGCTGTTGGTTATTGACCGGAGAACGTCTCGGTCATGTCTGCATGTGTCCCGAACCCGTAGGGTCTACACACTTAAGGTTCGATAACGCTAGGGTTATAAAGGAAGTTTGTATGTGATTACTGAATGTTGTTCAGAGTCCCGGATGAGATCCCGGACGTCGCGAGGAGTTCTGGAATGGTCCGGAGGTAAAGATTTATATATGGGAAGTCCTGTTTTGGTCACCGGAAAAGTTTCGGGGTTTATCGGTAACGTACCGGGACCACCGGGAGGGTCCCGGGGGTCCACCAAGTGGGGCCACCTGCCCCGGGGGGGGCACATGGGCTGTAGGGAGTGCTCCTTGGCCTACATGGGCCAAGGGCACCAGCCCCACTAAGGCCCATGCGCCTAGAAGGGGAGAGGGGGCAAACCCTAAGGGCATATGGGCCCTAAGGCCCATACACCCTGCGCCTCCCTCTCCTCCCCCCTCTTGGCCGCCACCCCTTGGCCATCTAGGGCTGCCCCCCTAGGGGTGGGAAGCCTAGAGGGGGCACAGCCCCTCCCCTTCCCCTATATATATGAGGCCTAGGGGGCTGCCCATAACACACGCGATTCAATCTCTCGTTGGTGTAGCCCTGCGTCTCTTCTTCCTCCTCTTCTGCGGTGCTTGGCGAAGCCCTGCAGGATTGCCACGCTCCTCCATCACCACCACGCTGTTGTGCTGCTGCTGGATGGAGTCTTCCTCAACCTCTCCCTCTCCCCTTGCTGGATCAAGGCGTGGGAGACGTCACCGGGCTGTACGTGTGTTGAACGCGGAGGTGCCGTCCGTTCGGCACTTGGTCATCGGTGATTTGGATCACGACGAGTACGACTCCATCAACCCTATTCACTTGAACGCTTCCGCTTAGCGATCTACAACAGTATGTAGATGCACTCTCCTTTCCCTCGTTGCTAGTCTCTCCATAGACAGATCTTGGTGACACGTAGGAAAATTTTGAATTTCTGCTACGTTCCCCAACAGTGGCATCATGAGCTAGGTCTATTGCGTAGATTCTATGCACGAGTAGAACACAAAGTAGTTGTGGGCGTTGATTTTGTTCAATATGCTTGCCGTTACTAGTCCAATCTTGTTTCGACGGTATTGTGGGATGAAGCGGCCCGGACCAACCTTACACGTACTCTTACGTGAGACCGGTTCCACCGACAAACATGCACTAGTTGCATAAGGTGGCTAGCGGGTGTCTGTCTCTTCCACTTTAGTCGGAACGGATTCGATGAAAAGGGTCCTTATGAAGGGTAAATAGCAATTGGCATATCACGTTGTGGTTTTTGCATAGATAAGAAACGCTCTTTCTAGAAACGAATAGCAGCCACGTAAAACATGCAAACAACAATTAGAGGACGTCTAACTTGTTTTTGCAGGGTATGCTATGTGATGTGGCCAAAGGATGTGATGAATGATATATGTGATGTATGAGATTGATCATGTTCTTGTAATAGGAATCACGACTTGCATGTCGATGAGTATGACAACCGGCAGGAGCCATAGGAGTTGTCTTAATTTATTTATGACCTGCGTGTCAACATAAACGTCATGTAATTACTTTACTTTATTGCTAACCGTTAGATATAGTAGTAGAAGTAATAGATGACGTGACAACTTCAAGAAGACACGATGATGGAGATCATGATGATGGAGATCATGGTGTCATGCCGGTGACGATGATGATCATGGAGCCCCGAAGATAGAGATCGAAAGGAGCAAAGTGATGATGGCCATATCATGTCACTATTTGATTGCATGTGATGTTTATCATGTTATTACATCTTATTTGCTTAGAACGACGGTAGTAAATAAGATGATCCCTCATTAAAATTTCAAGAAAGTGTTCCCCCTAACTGTGCACCGTTGCGACAGTTCATTGTTTCAAAGCACCACGTGATGATCGGGTGTTTGATTCAGACGTTCACATACAACGGGTGTAAGACAGATTTACACACGCGAAACACTTAGGTTGACTTGACGAGCCTAGCATGTACAGACATGGCCTCGGAACACAGAAGACCGAAAGGTCGAGCATGAGTCGTATAGAATATACGATCAACATGAAGATGTTCACCGATGATGACTAGTCCGTCTCACGTGATGATCGGACACGGCCTAGTTGACTCGGATCATGTAATCACTTAGATGACTAGAGGGATGTCTATCTGAGTGGGAGTTCATAAGATGAACTTAATTATCCTGAACATAGTCAAAAGGATTTTGCAAATTATGTCGTAGCTCGCGCTTTAGTTCTACTGTTTAGATATGTTCCTAGAGAAAAATTAGTTGAAAGTTGATAGTAGCAATTATGCAGACAGTAGAAGGCTTATGTCCTTAATGCACCGCTCAGTGTGCTGAACCTCGAACGTCGTCTGTGGATGTTGCGAACATCTGACATACACATTTTGATAACTACGTGATAGTTCAGTTAACGGTTTAGAGTTGAGGCGCCGAAGACGTTTTTTTGAAACGTCGCGAAACATATGAGATGTTTCGAGGGTTGAAATTGGGATTTCAGGCTTGTGCCCACGTCAAGAGGTATAAGACCTCCGACGATTTTCTTAACCTGTAAACTAAGGGAGAAAAGCTCAATTGTTGAGCTTGTGCTCAGATTGTCTCAGTACAACAATCACTTGAATCGAGTGGGAGTTGATCTTCCAGATGAGATAGTGATGTTTCTCCGAAGTCATTACCACCAAGCTGCTAGAGCTTCGTGATGAACTATAACATATCAGGGACATATATGATGATCCTTGAGATATTCGCGATGTTTGACACCACGAAAGTAGAAATCAGGAAGGAGCATCAATTGTTGATGGTTGGTGAAACCACTAGTTTCAAGAAGGGCAAGGGCAAGAAGGGATGCTTCATGAAACGGCAATTCAGCTGCTGCACTAGTGAAGAAACCCAAGGTTGAACCCAAACCCGAGACTAAGTGCTTTTGTAATAAGGGGAACAGCCACTGGAGCAGAATTACCCTAGATACTTGGTAGATTAGAAGGCTATAGAAGTATATTGGATATACATTATGTTAATGTGTACTTTACTAGTACTCCTAGTAGCACCAGGGTATTAGATACCGGTTCGGTTGCTAAGTGTTAGTAACTCGAAATAAAAGCTACGGAATAAACGGAGACTAGCTAAAGGTGAGCTGACGATATGTGTTGGAAGTGTTTCCAATGTTGATATGATCAAATATCGTACGCTCCCTCTACCATCAAGATTGGTGTTTGCGTTGAGCATAGACATGATTGGATTATGTCTACCGCAATACGGTTATTCATTTAAGCAGAATAATGGTTACTCTGTTTATTTGAATAATACCTTCAATGGTCTTACACCTAAAATGAAGGGTTTATTGAATCTCGATCGTAGTGATACACATGTTCATGCCAAGAGATAGTAATGATAGTACCACCTACTTGTGGCACTGCCACGTAAGTCATATCAGTATAAGACGCATGAAGAAGCTCCATGTTGATGGATCTTTGGACTCACTCATTTTTGAAAAGTTTGAGACATGCGAACCATGTCTATTGGTGTATATGCATGAAGAAACACCATGCAAATGGACCGTTTGGACTCACTTGATTTTGAATCACTTGAGACATGCAAATCATACCACATGGGCAAGATGACTGAAAGCCTCGGTTTCAGTAAAATAACTTGTTGGAAGTAATACATTTTGATGTGTGCAGTCCAATGAGTGCTGAGGCGTGTAGTGGATATCGTTGTGTTCTTACTTCACAGATGATTTGAGTAAATGTTGAGTATATTTACTTGATGAATCACGAGTCTGAATTTTTGAAAGGTTCAAGTAATTTCAGTGTGAAGTTGAAAGATCGTCGTGACAAGAGGATAAAAGATCTATGATATGATTATAGAGATGAATATCTGAATTACGAGTTTGGCACAGAATTAAGACATTGTGGAAATTGTTTCACAACTAATACAGCCTGGAACACCATAGTGTGATGGTGTGTCCGTACATCATAACTGCACCCTATTGTATATGATGCATACCATGATGTCTCTTATCGAATTACCACAATAGTTTATGGGTTAGGCATTAGAGACAACCACATTCACTTTAAATAGGGCACCACGTAATTCCGATGAGATGGCATCGTATGAACTATGGTTTAAAGAAACCTAAGCTGTCATTTCTTAAAAGTTTGGGGCTGCGACGCTTATGTGAAAAAGTTTCAGGCTGATAAGCTCGAACCCAAAGCGGATAAATGCATCTTCATAGGACACCAAAAACAATTTGGTATACCTCCTGTCTCAGATCCGAAAGCAATAAGGGATTGTTTCTGGAATCGGGTCCTTTCTCAAGGAAAAGTTTCTCTCGAAGGAATTGAGTGGGAGGATGGTGGAGACTTGATGAGGTTATTGAACCGTCTCTTCAACTAGTGTGTGGCAGGGCACAGGAAGTTGTTCCTGTGGCACCTACACCAATTGAAGTGGAAGCTTATGATAGTGATCATGAAACTTCAGATCAAGTCACTACCAAACCTCGTGGGATGACAAGGATGTGTACTACTTCAGAGTGGTACGTAATCCTGTCTTAGAAGTCATGTTGCTAGACGACAATGAACCTACGAGCCATGGAGAAGCGATGGTGGGCCTGGATTCCAAAATGGCTCGAGGCCATATAATCTGAGAGATGATCCATGTATGAAAACAAAGTGTAGACTTTGGCAGAACAGCTCGATGGTCGTAAGGCTGTTGAGTACAGATGGATTTTAAAAGGAAGACAGACAATGATGGTAAATGTCACCATTAAGAAAGCTCGACTTGTCGTTAAGATGTTTTCCGACAAGTTCAAGGAGTTGACTACGATGAGATTTTCTCACTCGTAGCGATGCTAAGAGTCTGTTGGAATTATATTAGCAGTCACTGCATTATTTATGAAATCTTGCAGATAGGATGTCAAAACATTGTTTCCTCGATGATTTTCTTGAGGAAAGGTTGTATGTGATACAACCGGAAGGTTTTGTCAATCCTGAAAGATGCTAATAAGTATGCAAAGCTCCAGCAATCCTTCTAAGGACTGGAGTAAGCATCTCGGAGTTGGAATGTATACTTTGATGAGATGATCAAAGATTTTGAGTGTATACAAAGTTTATGAGAAACTTGTATTTCCAAAGAAGTGAGTGGGAGCACTATAGAATTTCTGATGAGTGTATGTTGTTGACATATTGTGAATCAGAAATGACGTAGAATTTCTGGAAAGCATATAGGGTTATTTGGAAAGTGTTTTTCAATGGAAAGCCTGGATTAAGCTACTTGAGCATTGAGCATCAAGATCTATAAGGATAGATCAAAACGCTTAATAGTACTTTCAAATGAGCACATACCTTGACATGATCTTGAAGGTGTTCAAGATGGATCAGTCAAATAAGGAGTTCTTGCCTGAGTTCTAAGGTATGAAGTTAAGACTTAAAGCTCGACCACGGCAGAATAGAGAGAAAGGACGAAGGTCGTCCCCTATGCTTAAGACGTAGGCTCTACAGTATGCTATGCTGTGTACCGCACCTGAAGTGTGCCTTGCCATGAGTCAGTCAAGGGGTACAAGAGTGATCCAAGAATGGATCACAGGACAGCAGTCAAAGTTATCCTTAGTAACTGGTGGACTAAGGAATTTTCTCGATTATGGAGGTGGTAAAAGAGTTCGTCGTAAAGGGTTATGCCGATGCAAACTTTGACACTAATCCAGATTATTCTGAGTAGTAAACTGGATTTGTATAGTAGAACAGTTATTTGGAATAGCTCCAAATAGAGCGTGGTAGCTGCATCTAGGAAATGACATAGAGATTTGCAAAGCACACACGGATCTGAAAGGTTTAGACCCGTTGACTAAAACCTCTCTCACAAGCAACATGATCAAACCCAGAACTCATCGAGTGTTAATCACATGGTAAATGTGAACTAGATTATTGACTCTGGTAAACTCTTGGGTGTTAGTCACATGGCGATGTGACCTGTGAGTGTTAATCACATGGCGATGTGAACTAGATTATTGACTCTAGTGCAAGTGGGAGACTGTTGGAAATATGCCCTAGAGGCAATAATAAATTAGTTATTATTATATTTCCTTGTTCATGATAATCGTTTATTATCCATGCTAGAATTGTATTGATAGGAAACTCAGATACATGTGCGGATACATAGACAACACCATGTCCCTAGTAAGCCTCTAGTTGACTAGCTCGTTGATCAATAGATGGTTACGGTTTCCTGACCATGGACATTAGATGTCGTTGATAACGGGATCACATCATTAGGAGAATGATGTGATGGACAAGACCCAATCCTAAGCATAGCACTAGATCGTGTAGTTCGTATGCTAAAGCTTTTCTAATGTCAAGTATCATTTCCTTAGACCATGAGATTGTGCAACTCCCGGATACCGTAGGAATACTTTGGGTGTGCCAAACGTCACAACGTAACTGGGTGGCTATAAAGGTACACTACAGGTATCTCCGAAAGTGTCTGTTGGGTTGGCACGAATCGAGACTGGGATTTGTCACTCCGTGTGACGGAGAGGTATCTCTGGGCCCACTCGGTAGGACATCATCATAATGTGCACAATGTGATCAAGGAGTTGATCACGGGATGATGTGTTACGGAACGAGTAAAGAGACTTGTCGGTAACGAGATTGAACAAGGTATCGGGATACCGACGATCGAATCTCGGGCAAGTATCATACCGATAGACAAAGGGAATTGTATACGGGATTGATTAAGTCCTTGACATCATGGTTCATCCGATGAGATCATCGTGGAACATGTGGGAGCCAACATGGGTATCCAGATCCCGCTGTTGGTTATTGACCGGAGAACGTCTCGGTCATGTCTGCATGTCTCCCGAACCCGTAGGGTCTACACACTTAAGGTTCGATAACGCTAGGGTTATAAAGGAAGTTTGTATGTGGTTACCGAATGTTGTTCGGAGTCCCGGATGAGATCCCGGACGTCACGAGGAGTTCCGGAATGGTCCGGAGGTAAAGATTTATATATGGGAAGTCCTGTTTTGGTCACCGGAAAAGTTTCGGGGTTTATCAGTAACGTACCGGGACCACCGGGAGGGTCCCGGGGGTCCACCAAGTGGGGCCACCTGCCCCGGGGGGGCCACATGGGCTGTAGGGAGTGCTCCTTGGCCTACATGGGCCAAGGGCACCAGCCCCACTAAGGCCCATGTGCCTAGAAGGGGAGAGGGGGCAAACCCTAAGGGCATATGGGCCCTAAGGCCCATACACCCTGCGCCTCCCTCTCCTCCCCCCTCTTGGCGGCCACCCCTTGGCCATCTAGGGCTGCCGCCCCCCCTAGGGGTGGGAACCCTAGAGGGGGCGCAGCCCCTCCCCTTCCCCTATATATATGAGGCCTAGGGTCCTGCCCATAACACACGCGATTCAATCTCTCGTTGGTGCAGCCCTGCGTCTCTTCTTCCTCCTCTTCTGCGGTGCTTGGCGAAGCCCTGCAGGATTGCCATGCTCCTCCATCACCACCACACCATTGTGCTGCTGCTGGATGGAGTCTTCCTCAACCTCTCCCTCTCCCCTTGCTGGATCAAGGCATGGGAGACGTCACCGGGCTGTACGTGTGTTGAACGCGGAGGTGCTGTCCGTTCGGCACTTGGTCATCGGTGATTTGGATCACGACGAGTACGACTCCATCAACCCCGTTCACTTGAACGCTTCCGCTTAGCGATCTACAACGGTATGTAGATGCACTCTCCTTCCCCTCGTTGCTAGTCTCTCCATAGACAGATCTTGGTGACACGTAGGAAAATTTTGAATTTCTGCTACGTTCCCCAACAGTATTTTCGTTGGTGCTTTCGGATGCACACAAGTCTTTTTCTAACCATTGCAAAAGTCGTTGAGAAGTATGAAGACTAGTTCATGCTTCGAAGAAATGCAAGCGGAGAGATAAGTGCAAGTCCCCTGATGAAGTGCATTGCGTCTGTTCGAGTCTTGGCATATGGGTGTTCGGCCGATGCAATTGACAACTATGCCCGCATTAGTGAAGACACAATCCTGGAGGCCATTCGAAGGTCCACTAGAGCAGTAATTGATGTTTTTGGACCGGAGTACTTTAGAGCACCTACTGAGCCCAGAGGCTGATGACAGAGAGTGAAGCAAGAGGATGGCCATGGATGTTTGGATCACTTGACTATGCACTGGATATGGAAGAACTGTCCGTGGCCCTGCCTAGTACTGAAGCTCCAAGGTTCTATGACAGATCATGACTTGTTGCATCGTATTGCATAACATGACCATCGAAGACGAGAGGGATATGCATGAGAACTTTCGATACATCACCAACGGGACTCCGGTTGAGCTAGAGTATGATACGAACAGGATACTGGCATTCCTTGAGCTTCGCAAGATCGAGAACCGACAAGTTCATGCTCAGCTCCAAGAAGATCTTATTGAGCATCACTGGCAACATCATAGCGAGTCCTAGTTGTTCTATCACATCTTATTTGCTACATTTGGACCATTCGGTGTGTTCAAATTTGAATAGTTTGGTTTGTAAACTTTAAATTATGTGTGTAAACTATATTCGTGATTTGCTTGAACATTCATATTATGTTTAGTTTTTATATGTGTACTAATATGTAGTTGCAAATTATACTAGAATTGCAAAGTTAGAAAAAAGAAAAAATCACTCCGTTATATATAGGGGATCGGCTAGGTCCGGCCAAACCTTAGTGGAGTAAATATACTTCACTAAAGGTTTACTCCGCCGGATGCTCCACTATTTTTAGGGGATTGGTTAGAAATGCCTTTATCAGGTTCCTGTCCTGCCATTAAATAGACAAATAATGCGCTTGCTGCCGCATTCAGTTACTATCCAAGTATTTGTACCTTGATGCTACCTCTGCGAAAGGTGTCATCATGATATTTCATTATCATCCGATGGGCCAGAAGAGATGGGCCATCCGATGCTTGACACATAGTCAGGGACCGTTCAAATTGGGACCAAGCAAGATGGTCCATAGGTGTAGCATTCTACCCAGCATACCAATCCAACCAAGTCACTGGAGCTGCTCGCAGTGTCTTCTTGTTACCACCAGTCCTTCCATCGGCCTGCTAAATCCTTTGCCTGGAACTCTGCCACTGACACCTTCCACGGCGGACACCATGCATGGCCACTGACTACTAATGGCTATTCAGCGGCCAGCATCACAGGTGCCCTTCTTGTTTCAATTTGTCATCTGATATCCTGCTGTTTACTTGCCAAGTTGCCAAGGAAATTGGAATTGTTGAACTATCTAATGTCTAGAATCTCCGCAACAATAAATTCATAACTGTGCAAACATGGACAACAGACACGAGACCTGAATTTTGTTGATTTTCGTTTCAATCTTATGGTTTGCTAGATCTTCTTGTTGTAATACAGAATGTGATGCCTCAAAAAAGACGTATTATCTAGCATCTATCACTGAGTAAATTGTCACCCGAACAAGAGTACCAATTGCTACATGTTCCTAGGTTATTTTCTTGGGCACAATTTAGTATTCACAAGAATTGTTTCATGTTTTGATTATCTGTGTAGCCTTTGTCAAAATTATTTTCTCACCACCGCCGATGATGGGCTTTACGATATTTTTCCTTTTCTTCTATAGATAGATAGATTGACAACTGCTGAGGAGGTGGCAATGGAAGTAAATGCTTGATCTCAACTTTCTGCAACCGACTCATACTTTGCTGCTCTTGCAACAACGGACAAGGAGAACATGGAGTTTGTGGTGGGTGCTTAGGAAGCAACCATGAAGGCGAGCTGGGTTGGCCGCCTTCTTGCCAGGAGTACACCCGCCTGTGCAGCTGACACCTTCTACGGCGGCTTCCCTGGCCATTGACTGCTCAAGACTCCTCGGTGACCAGCTTTGCAGCCTCCATCAATGGACTATTGTCCTTCCGCTTCCTCCAATTTTATGTTAGTAGCTTTTTGTTGCCTTCCCATACAGTTACCATCATGTTTGAGCATGCATTTTACTCAATTAATTAGCACTGTCAGATAGTAAAATTACAAATTGGAAAATTGCATGACGTGCATAACTCCACAATTTTCTCAGTACTGTTTGCAAGCATAGACAAGGGATGAGAAGGCTCAGGTATTGTTGCCTTTCATTTCATTTTGGGGGATAACATAGCGTTGTTCATCTATATATATTGTTGTTGGCCAATTCTCTAGCAGTGATCGGTGAAACTTTTTTAGTATAGCTTCTTCGATTGGGGACAAACTGATATTCACAAAAAAAATTCCATGATCTAATTACAAATGTGGAGCCTTTAATTAGTTTCTAGCCACGATTCATAGATGGTGACCCTTTCTCTCTTTTTTTTCTGTTCCTTACATATATAGATCATCAACTGCTGATCAGGCGGTGGCGTGAACTGTCTTTGCACTGGTAACAATAGGGGACATATTGTAGTAGTGAAGAGCATACAGAAGGAGAAGATGGAGCTTGTGGTGGGTGCTTCGGAAGCCACCATGAGATCTCTCCTAGGCAAGTTGGGCGGCCTCCTTGCCCAAGAGTACACTCTTATCCGTGGCGTCCGCGATGACATCCAGTACATCAATGACGAGCTTGCCAGCATGCAGGCCTTCCTGGGCGACCTTGGCTCTGGCCGGAATGACCATGACCGCCGGCTCAAGGACTGGATGAAACAAATCCGAGACATGGCATACGACACGGAAGACTGCATTGATGACTTTGCTCATCGCCTCCCTCATGACTCCCTCGGCGATGGAAGATGCTCCTTCATTGTGACAGCAATCTATGAGGTGTGGACCTTCTGGCCTCGCCGCGACATTGCTTCCAAGATTGCTGAGCTCAAGATCCGGGCACAACACATTGCTGAGCGGCGCAACAGATATGGAGTGAACAACCCAATCCCAAGAAGCTCCGAAGACAGAGCAACCCATGTTGTTACGTATGGCATTGCTGAGCATTTGACGGCGAGCCGTCACCTCATCCGCATGGAGAATCCCGTGGGAGCAGAAAAGGACATGATGGAACTTAAGGGTTGGCTAACCAATGCCAAACATGGTGAAGACTCTGATCAAGCCGTTGTGTCCTTAGTCGGATTCGGTGGCGTGGGAAAGACCACCATTGCCACGGCACTGTACCGAGAATTCGGGAATGACTTTGAATGCCGGGCGTCAGTCACAGTGTCTCAGAACTTCGATGAAGATGAAGTCCTCAGGGGTATTCTTGGTCAAATCAAGCCACATGAACAGGAGGAGCAGGAGGGCAATAACACAGGGAAGTTGGAGAAGAAAACCCTAGGGGCGGACATTAAAAGGTCAGTGAAGCGAGTTGTACTGTCACTGCTCTCTGGTCTTTGGCTACGAAGACATGATGACAGCTCTCATTGGACGCACAGTAAGATAGAGACAATGAACCGTGACCAACTTATGGAAGAACTGAAAAAGCGCCTGCTTGGAAGGAGGTATCTTCACTCCACAAGATTACTATCTATAGAAGATTCCTTGGTTGAGCAAACACAATGCATAGACCTTAAAACACAAGCACTTTTCCTTTGTTCTAGAATCCTCCATACTTTAATTATAAAAAAATCTTCTAAATGATTTAAGATTATTTATACTTCATAATACATGCACAGTATGCACAAAACTCAAAACACAAGCACTTCTCTTAGTTCTAGAATCTTCCATATTTTAAATGTCCAGTCTTTTTTCTTCGAAATGGATTACCATTCTTTTTTATTTTATGGTATACAATGCATAATATGCACAAAACCACATCACATGCACTTTTCATTTGTTCTAAACACTTCTTACTAAGCCATTTTTAGCTAAATAATGAATGAAGGAGTACAAACTTCCCCTCCCTCCTATGGCGCCCCCGCGGCCGGGCCACCTGGGAGGAAACCCTAGCACACTACCGCAGCTTCCCCCCACCCCCAACCATCTTCCCCTAGGGTTTCCTTAGGGTCCAACCTTTCCCCCGGCGGCGCCGCCGAGGTACACCAAATCTACGTCGAAACCCACCGATCGACGGCGTTTTCTCGAGCGAAGGACGACGAGGGGCTGCTAGGAGCGGTCTCCGACGATTGCATGGGGGAGCCGAGCAGTCAGGAGGGGCGCGGAGGGATGGAGAGACCAGTAGTAGCGGAGGCTAGGGTTGAAGATCCTTCTTCGGGCACCGGATCGGGCCCGGGGAACACGAAGGGTAAGGAGGATGCATCAAAGACGATTGACGGGAGGGAGACTGACGTTCAGAAGGACGATGAGGAGGCAGATTGGGAGCAATATAGGGCAGACGAAGATCTAGATGGTGCGTTTGAGAACCTCAAGCTGCAAGGGGAGGAGAAAGAAGATCTGGATCTATCTGGGGAGTTCGAGAATCTGATCAAGGATGTTCGTTGGATGGCGCTCTTTAGGGTTCATACACTACGGCCGTTTAGCCATGCTTCTCTGCTTAACTCCATGAGGAACACGTGGGCGTGTGCGCAGGGGGTGACTTTCAACATCAAGGGCCCCAACTTGTTTCTGGCTCAATGCCATTGTTTGGGAGATTGGAAGCGAGTGATGGAAGGGGGGCCATGGCAGTTTAGAAGGGATCCGGTGGTTTTAGTGGAGTATGATGGGTTTTTAGATGTAGAAGAGTATGAGTTGAACATGTATCCATTGTGGGCTAGGATTAAATGATTGTCGGACGGGTTGACGAGGAAGAAGGAGCTGGCAGAGAAGGTTGCAAAGAAGGTAGGAGAACCTCCGTTTACAGTTATGGTGAATGAAGGAAGGATTAACCCATCAAATTTCTTGAGAGTTCGTGTGTTCGTCAATGTAACAATACCATTAGTAAGATTTGTGCATATTACCTTGAAGGAGAGGAAGAGGTATTCGGTGTTTAATGAGAAACTCCCAGACTTTTTCTTTTTCTGTGGACGTATGGGACATGTTGTGGAAGAATGTGGTGATGGAGTACACGACAGTGCACTTTGTGAATGGGGAGATTGGCTTCATTGGGTCAGTGAACCAGTGGGCTCCGGTGGTCGTGGGGGCAGAGGTGGTGGGAGTGAAGGAGGTAGAGGAGGTGCTGGCCCTGCTGGGTGGGGCGTGGAGGAAGAAGGGGTGGTAGAGGAGGCGAAACTAGAGGAAGTAGGGCTGACGCTGCGGAGGAGAAGGAGGAGGTGGTTTCACAAAGAGAGGGGGGCCTGGAGCTGTCTGTGGGATGGATATCATGCAGTTTAAGATGATGAAGGCGGCGGAGGTACATACGGCGAAGAAGAGGCTGGTGGATGAGGATGGTGTGGTCAATACAAGGGGCCAGGGTGCGTAGAACGCAGGAGGAAAGGTGGCCGACGCGGTCCTTCGTTTGGAATTTGGAGGAACCAATGGTGTAGGGGTTCCGTCGGACCCTAAGACTACTCTGGGCAAGAATCCAATAGTGAAAAGGAGGAAGCAAGGGGAGGCAGGAGGGGAGGAGAGTGAGGGAGTTGATATGGACACAACTACGCAGGCGGCCTCTGGAGAGGAGGACCGCCGGGTCCAATGAATTGCCTAAGTTGGAACTGCCGGGGAGGGGGGAACACCCGGACAGTTCGTGAGCTAGCGACGTTGTGTAAGTCGCGTTCCCCCATGTTGGTGTTTTTGTGTGAAACAATACAAAAGGAGGAGAAGATGAAAAGGATCCGTGCAATACTTGGTCTGAAGGGTTTTTGTGGAGTGGATAGCAATGGCCTGAGTGGTGGTTTGGCACTTTATTGGAGAGAAGAATGTGTGGTGGATATTCTGGATAAGGGTGACAGGTTCATTGATATAGTTCTCAGGGTTCGTGAAGGAGCGCCAGAGTGGAGAGCTACCTTTGTATATGGAGAACCGCGGGTGGAAAATAGACACTTAATGTGGACGAAGCTACGGGATATGAAAACAGCTAATAATATGCCTTGGTTAGTAATTGGTGATTTTAACGAAGCTATGTGGGATTTTGAGCACCTATCGGTCACACCGAGGGCGGAAGCACAGATGGTAGCGTTCAGGGATATGCTGGAGGTGTGCGAATTAGTAGATCTTGGTTTCACTGGCCTTCCTTTCACGTATGATAACAGACGAGGGCGATCGGCAAATGTCAAGGTTAGACTTGACCGGGCAGTGGCTACTAATGATTGGCGAAATCTTTTCGCTTTCGCTGCAGTTGAGCATATACCGTCCCCATGTTCCGATCACCTTGTGGTTTTCCTTAAAGGGGAATCGGACCCGAGACCGGTGAGAGAAAGAAGCCGCAGGTATGAGGTTTTCTGGGAACGGGATTCGGCGTTGCCAAAGGTGGTGGAAGAAGCATGGACAGCAGTAGGGGAGATTCATAACCTATCGCAATTGAGAGAGGCTCTGTCAAAAATAATGACTGCTTTGGGTTCATGGAGCAGAAAATTTGGTAATGTAACTAAAGAACTTGCGCGGTCTAGAAGCCAACTAGAGGAGCTGATGCACATGAATGCGGACATGGAAGAAATAAGGAGTGTGATGGATAAAATGAATGAACTGCTGTATCAGGAGGAGATGTTGTGGATGCAGAGATCGAGGATTTCCTGGTTGAAAGAGGGAGATCGAAATACAAAGTACTTTCAGAGCAAAGCAGTTTGGAGAGCGAGGAAGAATAAGATTAGGGAATTGATGGATAGCATTGGTACTGTACATACCGAGTTTGCATCGATGCGCAATGTCGCTACAGAGTATTTCCACAATATTTTTGCTGCAGACACTACTTTGAATGCATCTGAAGTAGTAAGCTTGTTTGAACGTGTGGTGACGCCGGCTGATAATGACAGGTTGTGCGCGCCATTTACGGACAAGGAGATCTCTGATGCATTGTTTCAAATTGGGCCTTTGAAGGCACCAGGGACGGATGGGTTTCCCACTCATTTTTTTCAGCGGAATTGGAGTACGATGAAGGAGGGAGTGATGGCTGCGGTCAGAGAGTTTTTCAATTCTGGTGTTATGCCTGAGGGGGTTAATGATACATCAATTGTGCTCATTCCAAAAATATCTAATCCCTTAAAGATGTCTGACTATAGGCCAATAAGTCTTTGTAACGTCACGTACAAGGTAATTTCAAAGTGCCTTGTTAACAGGTTAAGGCCTTTGTTAGATGACATAATCTCGGTGGAGCAAAGTGCTTTCATACCAGGCAGGATAATTACTGACAATGCTCTGGTTCCTTTCGAGTGCTTGCATTATATCAAACAAGAGAAGGATCCCTTAAGGAGTTTTTGTGCATATAAGCTGGACCTGTCAAAAGCTTATGATAGAGTTGATTGGGCTTTCTTGAAGCAGGTGATGCAAAGGTTAGGGTTCTCTCATAGATGAATTGATTGGATAATGACGTGTGTCACATCGGTGAGGTATTCAATTAAATTAAATGGAACTCTTCTGGATTCATTTGCACCGTCGCGTGGGCTACGGCAAGGAGACCCACTCTCTCCATTTTTATTCTTATTTGTGGCAGATGGACTTTCGGCTATTTTGAAAAGCAAGGTGCAAGCCGGCGATATTGTTCCCGTGAAAATTTGTAGGAGAGCCCCGGGCATATCCCACTTGTTGTTTGCAGATGATACCATGTTGTTCTTTCAGGCTTCGAGGGACCAAGCGGAGCAGGTTAAAGCATCTTTGGATCTTTATAGTATGGCCACGGGGCAAAGTTTGAATTATGATAAGTGGTCTATTTTCTTTGGTGAATCTTGCCTGGCTCCCATTCAGGAGCAGGTCAGGGATGTTCTAAATGTCAAAAGCATGGTTTTGGAGGAGAAGTACTTGGGTCTTCCCACACCCGAGGGTCGCATGTCTAAAGGGAAGTTTCAGAATCTTCAGACAAGCCTTAACAAAAGACTTGTCCAGTGGGGAGATGGATTGTTGGCGCGGCCGGGGAGGGAAGTACTTAGAAAGTCAGTCGCCCAAGCTTTACCCACATATATAATGGGAGTGTTTAAGCTTCCGTTCTCGGTGTGCGACGATCTCACAAGAATGGTGAGGAACTTTTATTGGGGGTCGGAGAAGGGGAAGAGGAAGGTGCATTGGAAGGGGTGGGACCATCTAATGCAACCAAAAGATACAGGCGAAATCGGTTTCCGAGATTTTCGTTTATTCAACCAAGCCCTGCTAGCTCGCCAAGCTTGGAGGTTGATCATAAGGCCGGATAGCTTGTGTGCCCGTCTGTTCAAATCCAAATACTACCCGGCGGGTAAGTTAGAGGACACGGTGTTTACTGGTAACGCCTCATCTTCATGGCAGGCGATTAGCCATGGTTTGGAGTTGTTAAAGAAAGGCTTGATTTGGAAAATAGGTGATGGGAGAAGCGTTTGGGTGTGGCGTGATAGCTGGATACCAAGGCCTTTCTCTTACAAACCGATCACGAGGGAGGGTGTTTGCCGCATTCGATATGTGTCCGATCTTTTGAATGACAATGGGACCCGGAAAGTTCAAACTCTGAACCAATATTTCATGCAAGCAGATGTGATGGAGATTTTGAAGATCAGGGTGTCACCTAGGCATGGCGAGGATATTCTTGCATGGGGGCTGGACAAGTTGGGTGTTTTCTCTGTGAAGAGTGCATATCACTTGGCGTTCGATGAGTTGCACAGGTCCAATACAGAATCCTCTAGTTCGTCGCCGACCGGAGCAAGAAGCTGCTGGAAGTACATTTGGAGTTGTGGTGCTCCGCCAACAGTGGCAAATTTTGCTTGGAGGGTCGCGACTGACGGACTGCCAATGTGGAAAAATAAGCATAAGATTGGACTGGAGACCACAAGTGTTTGCCCGGTTTGTGGAGTAGATACGGAAGATAACTTTCACCCGTTCATGCGCTTCCAGTTTGGGAGGGATCTTTACTTGAGAATGGCCAAAGTCTGGAGATTACCTCAGTTACAGTCAATTGTTAATTGCGGTAGGGAGTGGCTACTGCAAGCTCTCGCGCCTATGAGTGATATGGAGAGGTGTATGATTCTCCTTGTGTTCTGAAGAAGTTGGTACATACGTAAGGAGGTGGTGCATCATAAACCGGCACCGCAGATGGAAGTTTTGGTCCATTTCCTGCAGAGTTACCTACAGTCTCTGATGGCCATCAAGAACGATAAAGGGGTGGACTTGGTGAAAGGGAAAGCCAGCATGATGATGGATAATGGTCTTCAAACGACTGCTCTTAAGGCTAAGTTGCCTGGATGGGAAAAACCGAAGCATGGGTGGACAAAACTAAACACGGATGGAGCTTTTGTGTCATGTGAAGATGCTGGGGCGGGCATGATCTTGAGAGATGAGTCAGGAAAAATCATCTTTTCTGCATGCAGGGCGCTACGGGTGTGCCGAGATGTGCTCGAGGCTGAGCTTCTCGCGTGCCTGGAGGGGCTGTCTGCTTCGGTCCAATGAACAACGCTGCCAATACAAGTTGAGCTTGACTCTTCTACTGCGGTGACCATGATCACATGTGGAGATATCGATCGTTCGATCTACTCTTCTTTAATTAATGAGATTAGAGATTTATTAAGTCTTCATCAAACCTGTATTACTCATGTCGCTCGTTCACGAAATAGGGCAAGCGACTTGCTAGCTTCTTTTGGTCCTCTAAATAATAGGACTATGACTTAGTTAGGGTCGGGTCCTCCTGAAGTTTTGGAGTTAGTTGCTGATGATTGTAATGATACTATGATTGAGTAATACAAGGTTTGAGTTCGCAAAAAAAAAAAAGCTTCCCCCCACCCCGCCCCATCCTCCACCGCCGTCGAAGGGCGTCGCCGGGCAAAGCCCGCGCGGCATCAACGGCGGCGGGGCCTATTCTCTCTTCCTCGCATCGGACAGGGCGACGCGGGACGCCAGATTCAGTGGAGGCTCACGTGGCGGCTGGGTGCGCATGCCGGCGTCGGCCGCAAACTAGAGGCGGTTTGGGTAGGTGGAATGGTGCCGACTGTGGTCCAGGCGGAGGCTGCAGCTCGATGGGGCGTCCCTCCCATTTAGATCTGGCCTTTGCAGAGGAGGTGGCTCGACTCGCTGTGGCCGCGGTTGGAGGTGGCCACCACTCCGAGAAGAAGGTGGATGGTGGTGGGTGGATGCGCGGCTTCAGGTGGCGGAGGATGGCGGAGATTGGTGGGGCTCCTTCCCGTCGGTGAGGCTCGTGGTGCTGTGGATGTGGAGGCGTCGTGGATGTGGATGTGGAGGGCTGACCTTGGCCGAGGGGCGTGGTGCCGGGCGGGCCTGCTAAGGTGGCGCTGGCCAGTCCACGCTGCTGAAGATGGCGCCCTGCCTCTTCTTGGCAAATGGTGGTCTTGGCACTGGTGGCCCGTGTCCAATGATTGAGTTGGCTGGGAGGTTGGTGGTAGTGTTGGTAGCGGTGGGTGGTCTCGGGTCCATGAGCGAGGTGGTGGCTGTTGTGTTGCGTTGCGATGCCTCCAATTGCGGTGGTCAGCCTGATTGAGAAACTCCGGTTTGGATTTGTGATCTTGGGCAGGGAGAAATCCCTGCTTCGTGATGCCGAGGCTAGCAATGGAAATACTCATGGGTGGCTTACCCTCCCTGGAGGCATTGCTTTGGCCCAATCCAACTCCCTCCCTCGAGCTCAGGGGAAACCCTGGTCCGTCCTCCGGACTAGGCGGTGATGGCGACGACATGGCGTCGTTTCTTCCTTGGAGGCGTTGTCTTGTTGCTCAAGGAGTCCCGGTGGCACGACTCATGTCGGTGTTGGCTATCATCCTGGGCGTGGACCTCCGGGGCGCAATGTACACCATCGCGGGCGTTCTCTCGATGACGCCTTCTCTAGGTCCTTTGAGGCCATGCTGTCCACTTGCCGACTTCCTCTTGGTGCATTGGGTGGGTAGTTGGTCTGTATCGTCCTCGGGTCTCAGTCCTTTGGCCATCGTCACCATGGCAGGCCTTGTGGCCTGCAACCCAACAGAAAACAATGACCATTGGGATGAAGTTTGCAAATTATTATTTCCGGAGCAGGTGGCTCCCCTTACATTGGAGGGGGTCACAAGGATACTTGATTATTGCTACAATGATTTGCCAGCAGATCTCAAGACCTGCTCATTGTACTTGAGCATATTCCCCAAGGGCTCGAAAATTAGTAAGAAGCGTCTGACCCGGCGGTGGATATCAGAATGTTTTGTTGCTGAGAAGCAAGGGCTGAGTGTAGAGGAAGTCGCAGAAACATACTTCAATCAGCTCGTAAGCAGGAAGATAATACGTCCCGTGGATCACAGCAGCAATGGGAAGGTCAAATCCTTTAAAGTTCACGACATGATTCTTGAATATATCGTGTCCAAGTCAAGCGAAGAGAATTTTATTACTGTTGTTGGTGGCCATTGGCTGATGCCAACTCCCAGCAACAAAGTCCGTCGACTCTCCATGCAAACCAGTGGTTCCAAGCATGGGAATTCAACAAAAGGCATGAACCTGTCTCAAGTGCGGTCACTGACTGTGTTTGGAAGCCAGAATCGCAACTACCTTTCCATTCATTTAATAATGGAATAATACAAGTGCTTGATCTTGAGGGTTGGAAGGGCTTGGAACAGAAACATTTGAATGACATATGTAAAATGGTTGTGCTGAAGTATTTGAGCCTCCAGCGAACTGAGGTTAACGAGATTCCATCCAAGATTAAGAAACTAGAGTATCTGGAAACTCTTGACATAAGGGAGACCAATGTTGTGGTGCTGCCCAAAGCTTTCAGCCACCTCAAAAGGCTCCGTAGCATGCTTGGCGGGAGTAAAAACCCACGGAAGTCATTGAAGTTGCCTCAAGAGAAAAATAAAGAGCCCATGAAAGCACTTCGTATACTGTCAGGGATTGAGATCAATGATGACTCATCAGCTGTAGCAAACCTTCATCAGCTGACAGGGCTAAGGAAGCTTGCCATTTACAAGCTCAATACAAGGGAGGGTGGTCAGATCTTCACAGAATTAAGCTCCGCTATTGAGTACCTCTGCAGCTGTGGTCTGCAGACTCTTGTAATCAATGATGAGAACTCTGATTTTATTAACTCCTTGGACACCATGTCTGCTCCTCCAAGATACATCATTGGCCTGGAGCTGTCTGGCAAGATGGAAAAGCCCCCAAAGTGGATCGAACATCTCGAGAACCTCTACAAGCTGACGCTTTCTGTGACCGTTCTTAAGACTGATACTTTCAAGCTCATCCAGAAACTGTCGAAATTGTTTTCGCTCACCTTTAACTCACTGCAGCAAAGGATGATCGGGATATAGTGGACATCCTTGAGGAAAATAAACAGCTTACTGGTAGGGAGATCATTGTTCCACCCGGAGGATTCAGGAGTCTAAAGCTGCTTCGCTTCTTTGCAACTCTGGTGCCGAGGCTGAGTTTTGCGGTTACAGGAGAAGAGGTGATGCCAGCATTGGAGAGGATTGATATGCGGTTTGAAGCCTTTGAAGGGATTTATGGTATCGAGACTCTCAAAAGCCTAAAAGAGGTGCATCTCAGTGTTGATAATAAAGCAGATGAAATTACCAAGTTCTTGGTAGAAGATTTTAAGGACACCCCCAAGTATTTGGACAAAAAGTATGCCAGCAAGTGGCCAAAGATAATCAACGAGTGAAAAGATTGGAGGATGTTACGTTGTCTTTTGGTTTACCTACAAATCATCTAGTATTGTATAATTAACTGGAGATTGTTCCATCAAATCTGCGTCACCTTCTAAAGGGCTAGATAAACAGACTGCGTGCATTTCGATTCTTGTAATGTGTGCGTATGTGGTACTGCTAAATCCATCACTGATTCTTGTAATTTGTACTTCTATTGTAATGTTACTTCTATTATTAATCTTTTTGAGCTTACCTCGTGTTCGGTTCTGGTACATAATATATCCCACATTACGTGTTCTGTACCCTATATTTAACTAAATAGCAGTCACATGGTTCACATGGTTCAGCTGGTAGATTGCCTTCAAATGCATGCAGCATTACGCCCCTATGTAGAGTTTGTGTTAAACTTGTTTTACCAGGAACTCCCGCTTTGTACGTGTTTGATTGTCTTAGCGAAGCAAAGAAGGAACCTCTGTTTTGTATATCAATGCTCGAGGATTTCTTCTTTGCGATCATACTGTAGCATACCACACCATGTTTCGTGTTTGGAGACAGCCTACTTTTGTGTTTGGACATTGGCAACAAAGTCATGTGTTTTATCATAGGAATTCTCAAATGCATATAAGTTCAATACTGCCAGTGACAGGTTTTGAAATTTTGGCTGTGTATACATCCAAAATGTAAGGTTTCAGAGAGCTCAGGAGAGTAGATCCTACACGGTCATTTATCACATAAATGGATGCTAATCTGAAGAAAAAAAACCAGGAGCAGGGGGGGAGAACAGGGTAACTCATCTCGGCCGACAGAGTGAAAGAATGATGCAAAGTGTCAATATGATCTCCTGCCAAGAAACAGAGTAGCTAGTACCACTGCATGCATATCAGTTCTTACTTCACCTCTTCGAATGTCAGTTTGTCAAGCTTGTTGATGCTTGAGCAGACCATTCTGAACTTGTCAGGAAGCACACCGCAGATCTCCAGCACGACATGAAGCAACTTTCTGTGATTTAGTTTTATCATACGTTCCAATATCTAGCCTATCCAGAAATTCTGTCAGAATTCCATTGGCTCATATACTCCAGCAATGTCAAAGTCACGCTGGTAGAATCCTCGGTATCTTCCCTTTGATGGGTTATCTCTCTCCTGTATAGTTTTGCTATCTGGTAGCTCCTCAGTGCACTTATGTTATTCATGGCAAGATACCGGGCAAATGAAAATGGTCAGATCATACCGCAGAGAGCAAAGCTCAACACCCTTCAAAGTTGAAACATCTAGGAATGTATATAATGCAATAAAGGACTGACGGAGTTGCTGAATGGCGCCATACTAACAATTCAACAATTAAACTTGTCTGAATATAATTTATATACGGAACCAGCACATGACAAATCAAACAGAATTTGGGATTCTCAGCAAAACCAAACCCTTCCGCTAACATTAGCTAATTATAAAAGGACACTGAAACTGCATGTACCTGAGCAGCAAGGTCAGATACCAGTCTTCACCATATTTGCCCATGAGGGTGCATCAATTTGAACAGCACCATGGATCTCAAATACGCATGTTATTATTGAAAGCGCATGCCGCCTTATGGCCATTTGATCTCCCCCAAAAGTCACGTACGTGTTCCCTAGCAGGAGTAAGGATAAACATTTGTACAGAGAATTGACTCTTGCTATTTGTTCAAGATGCTTCTGAAATCTACGGAATATAAGTAACAAAAAACATGCGCAGTGGTTCATTGATTCATACCTTGGGAACTTTAGGCAATCTCTACATTGGGGAAAACAAGAGCGACAGCTTTCTTTTCCCCAATCCGTAACCTCTGCAGCATCAGTAGAGAAGAAGTCGCCTTTGGATTTCTCTGATGAGCTGTTGCTGGCTACGAGCTTCTCCGATAGCTCGCCCGGGGGACGCTCAGCTTGCACATCGAGTGCGCCGACCACACGAGGCTTGTGGCCTGCCCCATCCCATCAAAGCCTCCTCCTCCTTCCCCTCGCCGGTTTCAGCGGCAGCGCCGTCCCACTTCCCCAGCCTGACGGGAGCGTGGAGGCTCGCGCGGTCGCGCCGACGGGCCAAAAGTCCCGTGCACGGCGGGCACCTTGGCGAGCGCGGCCAGCCTCCTCCGGCTCCGGCGGCAATATTGGAAGACCCGGTTAGGATCCTCTTGAGGTCGGCGGCGACGTGGGCCTCGTCCTTGGCTGGCGAGGCGCAGCGCGCGGCATCGCAGGAGAGCAGCCGCGCAGCAGCCGATGGCGGCCTCGTCGCGGCGGCGGTGGCGGCGGCGGCGGGGGGAGTCGCTTAGACTAGGCCCAGCAGCGCCTAATCTTCTCTTTTTTCTTATATTTTTGTTTTTTTATATTTTTAAGTAAATTAAACAAATATCACCTGCTTTTAAAATAAAATATTCATGTATTTCAAAAAGTATTCGCATATATAAAAAAATCATGTCTATTGGAAAATTTATTTCTGTATAACAAAAACGTTATCATGCCAAAGAGATATATTCTTGCATTTTAAAAACAAAAATGTTCTAGTATGGCCAAAAAAATCGTGAATATAAAAATATGTATAATTTAAAAAAGGTACTCTATGATTTTCAAACTATATAACATTGTTTGTAAAATGTTCATCATATATTTAAAAAATCAATGTGTACCTGAAAATATCTCAATGCGTCTTTAAAATGTCACCGTGTGCTTAAAAAAGTATCATAAAAGTAATTCATAAATATTAATCATGTAGTATTTTATAAATATTCATGGTGTATTATCAAATGTTCATCATGTATATAGAAAAATATCGACTACGTATTAAAAAATGTGCAGCGTTTATTTACAAAATGTTCATGGTGTATCTAAAAATTGTTCATCGTGCATGAAAAACTCTCTATTGTGTATTTATCAATTTTTTAATCATGTATTGACAAATGCTCCCATGTAAAAAAATATCCATCTTATAATATTAAATGTTCTACATGAATTAAAAAGTTAATTGTTATTAGAAGAATGTTCATCTTCCATTTACAAAAAATATCACGTATTTTAAAAGTTCAGCATCTATTTAAAAATACTCATAGTGTATTTGTAAGATGTCCGCTGTGTATTAATATGTCATCATATATTTTGAAACATAATGTATTTGTCAAAACGTTTTATATTTTATAAGAAAGAAGCAGGTAAAATGGTGAAGTACTCATACTATTTGAAATTTAGATAAAATAATGTTCACGATGGAATAAAATGTTCATGTACTCCCACCGTCCCAAAGTCACTTATTTTATGATGGAGGTAGTACTTTTTTTCAGGTTAATGTTCATGTACTTAAAAATATAGTTTAAAAAATGTTTGCATATCTAAATAATTGTTCATATAACTCTTTGAAAAACATATATTTTACCTCCTGGAAATAAAGGAAAAAAATGTTGATAGCAATGATATCATGTTCCGCTTATAATGACTTTTGTTGTTGTTTACGTGCTATGAGATGATCATCTTGGACTTGTTCGTTATTGTTTATTTGACTGACACCGCTCTTCTGTTACTATGTCATGCAGTAGCTGCAGAAACATCGGCCTGGCCTTCGTTCAAAATAGAAGATATGAATGGGTCTAGGATGAACTGCCTGAAGAAACATCGGGTTTGTTTAGTTTCTAGATGTTTTGTTTTTGTATTGCATTTTGGATTCCAAAAAATGTTACTATCAGCAAACTTTATATGTACTATCAGTTACTTCTGAACATCAAGAGTCCCTTACGCTCCTCCTCTGCCCAACGTGCTCAATGGCGAAAGTGACTGTGATTTATGGGCTAGACGATACTCCTGTTCTACTCTTTTGATTGACCCCCTCCCCCCTCCCCTCCCCCCTCCCCTCCGGTTGAATGGGTTGTGTGTTCTGTGAGTTGTGAAGCTTACCTGCCGAAGATCCATTGATGATGATGAGGTCCACAAAGATCATCAACGAGCTTTGTGAAGGCAGAAGGCACTGGGCAAAGATGGACCCTCAGAACTGACAGACTGCATTTGTGCTTTCCTCTGCTTTGCTCTGTTTTCTCGGCTCTCCCTTTCCAACTTGCCTATCGCTTCCTCTGCTCTAGCTCTGTTTTCTAGACTCTGAATATTTGGCTGTACCTTTGGGGTGTCATACGGCAGATCGACTTGGGGCCTGACAGACAATCTTACTCTCGACCACAGGATCGACGAAAATGGTGTCTCCTCCTGTTAATGGCTGCTATCTATCCTCTCTTTCTTTTTAACATGCTGAATACACACTAGACTGTGACTGTGTGACAGTACTCGATCTACAGTGCCGAATCCACATCAGAAACCCTTGCTAGCTAGGTAGTACTCTCTCTATTTCTTTTTAGTCTGCATATAAGATTTGGTCAAAGTCAAACTTTGTTAACTTTGACTAAGTTTATAGAAAAAACTATCGAGATTCACAATATGAAATCAATATTACCAGATGCATCATGAAATGTATTTTCATACTTTATAGTTTTAGTATTGTAGATGTTCATATTTTTCGATATAAATTTGGTCAAACATTGTGTAGTTTGACTTTGACCAAATCTTATACGCGGAGTAAAAAGAAATGGAGGGAGTACAGACCAAACTTACATATCAAGCCATGACAGACTTCACTCCAGCTGTACGACGGAATGGCAACCTCTGCTCGCTGCCACGCCGGCATCTCTCTCTCTCTCCCCCTCTCTCTCTTCCTCTCTCTCTCTCGCCCTCTCTCTCTGTTGTTTGTCGCCACCGAATGCTATCGTTGTTGTGGATGATATCCGTCTGCGTTATTCCTTAAAATAAATAAACCTTGGATACACACTGCCGGGCAGTTCCAATTCGTCCCTCCCGTCCCTAGCATCGCCCCTAGGGCGACTCGGGGGAGTCTAGGGTTTTCCCCTCCGCCACCGGAGACGACCGCCGGGAAAGCCTGCGCGGGCGCCGGTGAAGGTGGCGGCAGGGTCTTCGGCGCTCCTCTCTCGCGGAGGCCCTCGGATCCACGGGCGGCGGCCCCTGCTGGCGTGGCGTGCGGCGTGCCTAGGGGTTCCGCCGTGAGGACGGCGAGCCGCAGGTGGTGGCCGAGCGCGGCGCGGATCTTCCCGTGCCTGATCTGGAGGTATTACCCCCCTCCCTTCCATGCATCCCTTCCCAATCCCCGGTTTGGCTTTGGATCTTGTCGGATCCACCTCCGGTGTGTTCTGGTGGAGCAGATCGGTGTCCGGGGGAAACCTTGGCCGCCTTGGCTGGCCGGCAACGGCGACGCCGCCTTTTGGCGCCGCTTTCCTCCTTGAGGGCGCTGCCGAGGACACCATCTCTCCACTCTGACCCATGTCCGGGCGAAAGCCCAAGATCCGTTGCGGATCGGGCGTCGGCGGCGCCCCGTGCACCGTAACCTTCCTGGAGGCGGCGCCATGGACATTGGGATCGGATGGGAGGGTCTGCAGGTGAGGGGTGGGGGTGTGCTGCCTCCCTTTCGGTGGAGCGGTGTTTCGTTCTACATATTCTTGGCGGCGGCTCTTGGCGGCATGGAGCAGTGGAGGCTTGCCGTCAGATGTGTGATGACGGACACGCGCAGGAGGTCGATGCTGTCTGGCGTCGTGGTAGCGTCGGCGGCAGCGAGACCGGGCAAGGCCGATGCAGCAGTACAGCTCTAAAGATGGATATGTGGCAGGTGGCTGTGGCGGCCTCATACCCGGCAGGCGTCCTGGTTGAGGAGCACGCCGGACTGGTGGGTGCCCATACCCGGCAGGCGTCCTGGTTGGGACCTCAGGTCTTAGATGTTAGGTTTGGCTGCGAGGTATGTTTGGTATTAGGCCCAGACCATCAGCGCCCCTTCATCAGCTAGATAGGAGTAGCGACAGAGGTTGCTCAGATGATGACTTTGATCTTACTGTTGTACGACTTTATAAGGTCTTGTGTTAGTAATTAATAAATTGGCCGTATGCATCGTCCAGATGCAGAGGCCGGGGGTATTCCTTCTTTTCTAAAAAAAATAAACCTTGGATGTTGTCAAGGAAACTTTGAAACTCAATTTGCCTATGTGGCTTAACTGAGGTTAGTGTTAGCAGAAGGGGTTGGAAAGGGAGAGCTGACTGTATGTTATGCAGTGCTGGAGAAGCTGAGGAGCGCTTGTGCCTTGTGTGCTCTGTTTCTAAAGCGTGGTCAAGTGCACACTGATGGTCTATCTACATATGTAGTTGAGTTGTGAAGCTTACCTGCCATAGACCCTTTGGTGATGGATGCCGTCAATTCATTCTGTGGCAACCTCTGCTTTTGCTCTGTTTCCTCAACTCTGCTTTATTTGTAGTTAGCCTCCTCTGCTTTGCTGTATTTTCTAAAGTGTGGTCAAGTCCACACTAATGGCAACTCATGGTCTTTTTTTTAAAAGGAGGTGCTCGCTCTCTCTCTCTCTCTCCCTCTCTCTCTGTCTGTGTGTGTGTTGTTTGTCGCTACCAAATGGTATCGTTGTTGTGAACGATATCATGCTTTATTATTCCTTAAAATAAATGAACCTTGAGTTGCCAAGGAAACTTTGAAACTCAATTTGGTAGACCATCAGTATGCACTTAACCGCACTTTAGAAACAGAGCACAGAAGGCACAAGCTCTCCTCTGGTTGCCCAGCACTTTACAACTTACACTCTGCTCTACCTTTTCAACCCCTTCTGTTTCCACATAGAAAACTTGAGTTTCAAAGTTTCCTTGCCAACATCCAAGATTTATTTATTTGAAGGAATAACAGAGCAGGATATCGTCCACAACAACGATAGCATTCAGTGGCGACAAACAACAGAGAGAGAAAAGCAAGACTTGTCAACCATATGCTCCCGCCTCCTACCGCCAACAGGGATGCATAGAGGCAATTGCTACTGTTTTCTTTAATTATTATAAGCCGAACCTGTAGGTATTTCTTTCCATGGTGTAAATTGCTGCTGTTTAAGTCCAGGAAGCATGCACATTGGAAATCAAGATCCACGGTCATAGCAAGGTACTAGTGTCTCATTTGGCCTCAACAACATCTTTCCCAGCACCTTCTTCGGGTCTCACCTTCGCCTTCTCCAGCATCTCCAATCCTGGGCGTGTTTGCCCGCTTTGCCCTTGCCCGAAAGCCGCTTCTACGAGGCGTGCGGCATCATGCTCCAACATCCCCTGTTCCTCCCCTACCTGCACATAATTAGGTCCACTTAAAAAAGCTGAACCTTTAACACAAGTACACAACTATCCACAGTTCCATTTTCTAAATCAACCACACACTCAACCTGATATGTTAGAAGCTCCCGTATTCCTTAAAGCAGAAAATTACTGGCTTTGATTCCCCAGTAAAGGCTAATAAAAACACTATATGTACCAGCTTCTATATCAGTAATCACCTGAATAGACTTATTTACCTTGGAGAAATATTACCTCCAGACTTCGCCTCGGTTCTACTGGCTACGTCACCAAGAGAGGATCAGAAGAATTTAAGACAGTGGACTGTGTAAATTACCTGTGCGCCATGCTCCATCTGCTGTCCCTCTAATCCTGCCACTCCTTCCATCCCCTGTGTAAACATTGCCATGTTACTGCTCTGCCCATTTTCACTAGCAAAAATCATTCGAGTGGTCGGAGCTATCTCCATCTTTCGTTCCTGAGCTTGGATGTTTTTGTTTCGACACTTCTCTTTGAACTGGCACTCTTGTCTTCTCTTTTTGCAGCAGTGTTCCCATGAACTTGTTCAGACTTCAGAATGCGTCGAGGCAGGTGTCTGTACACCACCGGAACGAGAAAACAGGAATGGCTATGTGCATCATTTGTTCTCTTCAGGATGTTGCGGACAATATTTTGAGACGTGGTCTGGTATGGGTGTAGTATTTCTTTCGGTGTCAGTGGATCATTTGTTCTCTTCGGGATTTGAACAGGCTTTGACATGTGGCAAAGACTGAACTTGTTCTTCTTTAAGAAGCTAAAAGGGTCGCAGAAACTTTTGGTACACTAAACCCTCTTGTATGTTTTTACGGAGGAAGTTAAAGGTAAAGGGAAGACAAGTTGAGGTGATGGGCATCGTCAGAGAACAGGAAAAAACAACTAGTTACTGCCAGATAGGAGCAGAATGTTCTAAAAAAGAATCACAGGCGAAATTTTTTCACGGGACAGCCGACTTTTGGGGACAGTCGGGTCAGCCACGTGGCGCTGGGACAAGTGCGCTCTCAGGAGCAGAGGAGCCGACACACAGAGAGAGATGCCAGATAGGCGGCGAGCCAATGTTTCTGCCCGTAGAGGTTGCCCGTCGACGGCGGCCGGCGGCATCCTGTACCTGAGCTTGAGTGGAGTTACTTATCGCGGCTTGATGTGTAAGTGTTTTGCCATCTGTAGCCAAGGGTTTTGGCTACCGATTACCAAAAAATTACCGATGGCCGCGGAGATTCTGTGATGTCCAGTTAGTACATTCCCCTGACTTATCTTAGGTTGCCTCTCAAGCCAGTTGGCGTGTTGGCTTGCAAGTTATTTGTCCTGGGGTGCACGCTTAACTATGATTGAGGCTGTGCTGTCCTCTATCCCAAACTATTTTATGGCATGTACTAAATGAAACTGTGGATCACCTAGTCCTACGCTGCGTCCTGGCTCATGAGATTTGGGACAGGCTGGGTGTCCTGCATAGTACCACGGAGGATTTCTCGCTGTTGAAGTTCATAGAGAAGTTGTTGTGTGAAGATCGTTGGTGGATGTTTATCACCGTCGCTTGGGCTGCTGAGCTTTGGAAGGTCAGGAATGCAAGAGTCTTTGACGGAATCTTTGTCTCTCATGCCAGCTCCTGCTATAACATCTGTGAGATGCTAAACCACTCACAGATCGAAGAGGCTCACACATATATTTTCCCTAGCTAGAAGATAAACAGCAGCAGCATTGATCTGATGAATTTATTCATTTATTAATTATTATCTACATCCAGTAGGTGCTTTCATATTTTTTTCATCCAAATGGACTGAAGATATTGACATAATCTGATTCACTCATTCTTTGATTGAAGAGATGATTTTCTCTGACTAGGTAATAATCAATCACAACAGTTGCATTGATCTGGCTACAGGTGACCTGATTGGATGCATCTCATTGTGCTGTCTTCTGTTACAAGCAAAATACTTTTCTTATATGTATGTAGTAGTAACTATCATATGTTTCTTTTCTCCAGGATCAAATCCAAAGAAACACAATTATTGCTCCTATTCTAAGGAAGATCCACCTCCGATTCGTCGGGTGCGACCACAAGCCGCAACAGAGCACCCAAACAGGCTGCTCAACAGCGTTCGGTTCAGCGCTGCTATCCCTCGCGTCGTGCCAGAATGCCAGATCCTCGACGCCAAGGCGTGCCACCTGCTGCGACATCATCCCCTGATGATTCGCTGCGGGGAATGCCACATATACGGGGATCCAGATAGTAATTCAGGACTAGGCCATTCCCACGAGGAACGGCCCCGAGTTCTCGTGGCAGTGGCTTCCCCAATATTTGGACATGAGTTACGCTGGAAAGGAAGTATACATGATGAATATATCAGTGCAATGGGACAGACAAATGATCATTCCGAGCAAAACAATATAGTAGTATTAGTATTTATTGCTCGACAACTCACCATATGTAGTAGAGGCCATCAAATGTCTGCTTCTGAACTCTCCCAAGAAGCTCAACCTTCACTACCCCACCAATACAAAGAACCGGGTGTGGTAACTTGAAGGATTGCAGAACATTTTCCTGGACATCATGTTACTTACTCAGCAGGTTTACGGCACAAGGCTACTGCAAATATCTAGATATTATTGAACAAAATCCAAGTGACCTCTGTCATAAACACGTCTAGAACACTGCTACAATAGATCGATCAAATGCAATTTCTTCATGTTCATCCTTTCAAGAAAGTTCTGGCTCAGCTGTATGGCTTATTTATACACGAGATCCTGTGCTCAACGGGTAAAAATAATGAGCTTGTGAATATCATCTACTCAACAGACCTGCAGCATTGGAAATTCTGGAGATGTGTAGGTCCAGACATAGTTTCTATCATCAATCAACTGTCCCTCATTTTCATCACAAACGAGTGCTTCAGGGCGTAGCGGTGACCTTGGATAGCCCGTCTGGAAGCGGATGCTCTTTGCCGAATATATCGGGTCACCAATCTGGAAAAGTGCTGCAAAAGTATAAAGTTAATTAACACACGAGGCACTTATGTCATTCTTTTCTTTTTCTTTTGCACCATACAGAAGGAAAGAATGCTGTGCTGCACTGCTGTGTTGTATTGTCTTAGGACAACAAACCTTTGAAGGGCTTCATCTTGATCTCATCGACGAGGCAAAGATCCGCCTGGAGCCTGTATATGAGGTACTCGGGTGCGGCAGGATCCCTGTTGCCACGGCTGGACCAGTAGGAGGGCCTAAACTCAACGAGGTCCATGGGCTCGATGGTGTTCTCGATGGTTTCCACAGGGAAGTTGTCGGTGCTGGACGCGCCGATGCAATGGATGATGCAGTCCCTTGGCTTGTATGGCGAGAGGAGGCCGTGGGCGAGGTGCGTGTACGCCCTGTGATCCCGGTTGAGCTGATCCTGGCGTTTGGTACTGCTGGAGCCAGAGGTGATGACGTCGACGTGCGTGAAGGTCGAGACCTCCGGGTAGGCCCGTAGGCACTGCAGCTTGCTGAACTGGTTGGCGATAACTGGATAAGAAAAGCGATTCAGTTTAGAATTTATAACAGACACAAGGTAGTGTAGCAGATTAGCAAATTAGCAGCAGGTGGCATGCTGACCTCGGCGATTATGTGGTCAAATGGATCGGAAATTAGTACTATTGAACAGCTAGAGCAGAATCCAAAATCTAGATACAGACAGTATGGATGCATAGGGAGGGAGGGGGAATAGGTCAGACGCAGAAAGAGAGATGAATTGGTACGAACCGAATTGCCGCCAGGAGCGGGAGACGGCGGATGCGCGGGCAAGGTCGGCAGGGTCGTCGAGCATGGTGAAGATGGTGGCAGACGCGCGGGCGAGGTCGGCTGGGTGGTCGAGCATGGTGAAGGCGGTGGCTGAGGTGCCGACGAGACCCGCCGTCGACAAGGACGAGCAGGAGGAATCCTCCATCCCCTCTCGTCGCCCCCAACGAACCCCAGACAAAAATAGAGAGTAGTATTCAAATATAGGCTTCAACCATGCTTGGAATTCATGTTAACTAGCTAATTGTCTTCCTAGTACTATCTAGTACTAGCTAATTATCTGCTTAGTTCGTTGTTCTCTTGCACTGTGCATAACCATGGCAAGCTCTGCTTTTAAAATTTGCCCTGCATCTGTAGAGGGAGGTCTGGCTGGGTTTCTTGTGCCCCAAATGGCCCAGCACAGCTGATCAGAAGATCGACCCACCTCAATGAACAAACACCAAAGGTTAATATGTTAATTTGTGCATCGATAGATTGATGGCCAGGAGTGCAGTCTCATTTTTCGGGGGGAAAATGAAAATCTTATCGCCAATGGAATTGCACATAAATTAAGGTCTGGCATAGATGTGATGATTTAGATGTGCAATAATAGAACTATGTTTGAACTGTCTTGGATGCCGACACCGGTATAGACAGCAGCCCTTCAATAACCGATGGGGAGATAGGTGTCATGATTTAGATGTGCCATAAAAGAACTATGTTTGAACAAGTCTTGGGATGCCGACACTGGTATAGACAGCAGCCCTTCGACAACTGATGGGGAGATAGGTGTCATGATTTAGATGTGCCATAAAAGAACTATGTTTGAACAACTCCTGGGATGCCGACACTGGTATAGACAGAAGCCCTTCAACAACCGATGGGGCGAGCTGCTCACTAAGAAAAACCATTTAGTTCCGACTTAACTTAGCCGGTGCCCTCGTATTGTCTAGATTAGGGTGCATATGCTACGGTTTGGGTAGGACTAAAATACACTACCCATTGTTAAATTAGGGTATCATGTACAGCTCCTCTCTTGTAGATGGGCCTAAACTAAAACAGGGATGAGCTGGGTGACAGAAGTGGTGGACTTAATTAATTGCAGCATCTCTATCAGTGGTTACATGCACAGAGGTCATGTTCGTACTGGTGGTGGAGCTTAATTTGCGGCTAAGCAGGGGGGCTGGGAGGTGAATTAGCTAGGACGCCATTTCACAGCTAAATTACTTCTGTAAATAACAAAATAATACTGTATGCTCAATGGACATAATAAGGATATAGTGGGAGAGTATATAATCTGCCCTTTAGGTCCGAATGTCCGATCCATGCAAAAGGTAGACTATTTTTGACAACGTTGCAACAAAAATATGCATCGACAATATCATGTCCTAAAGTGTCAAATCCAAATTCACACTTTAAGAAATAAAGATACAAAATTATGTGGTGTAAAGTAGTTTGGTGCAAGTAGATTCTGAATTAGGTGCAGTTCTATTTCATTGGCATTCCTCTTTTTGTTTCATGACACATGCATTAGTTGAAAGTTGAAGCTATACTTGATCTTTGAGATATACTCCCTCCCTCCGGAAATACTTGTCGGAGAAACGGGAGTATATGATAGATGAACCTTGTGTGAATGTTGCTAAGAGGGCATGCTTATCTCCCTAGATTGTTTAACAGGAGGCCAGTGCCTGATTGCCAGGTTGACCAGAAGGAAGCTTCGCTTCTCGTTCAAAGTGGTGCCATGAACGCATTGATAGTGTCTAAGCTGACAAGCATATATACGCAATGAAATTGAAGACTGTACGTCTCAACTTGAACAAGTTTATGTTGTTAATTGGCATTATCTCACAATATATGTACAGTCTGTATATATGTAGTTAAATAGTGCAATAATGGTTAATTTGTTTTGAAGACCATGTCAACTAACCTGCTTGAAGGGTTGGGTAGCGAACCATGTTTGATGAAACCACATATGTATGCTGAGTTAGAATGAGAGAGAAATATGCGTACAGAATTTTTCGTTACAATTTTCAGTTGCAATATGCCTACAGAAGATTTAAAGGATATATAACACGAGAATTTTGTAAAACAAATGTAGTGATACTACTTCCATGGTCAGTTACATGTAAACACAACGGGGTACTAGTTGTCTAATTTCTGAAATGGGTAGATTTGTTGAATTAAGACAACCATTAAGCCTTGATAGACACCAGGTGTATGCACTTAGTACCATGTGCATCAGACATGGTCAAAGCCTAGATCCACACGATCAGTTGAACCAATGCATGTTATACCATGTGCATTTGTTACATGCTTTGACCTCCTATAAAAAAGAGAAAAGTGGACAAAATATATGACAAGAACTAGTTGATTTAAAGAAACGAGCAAAGTTACAATACAAGAGAAGTTTCTTTGATCTCAGGTTCATTTAGAAACAACTATAAAGACGAGCGTGTGAGGACATAACTCCCCCCACCACAAACAAAGCATTATTGTGCACAAACAGACCAGACAGCCAGCTGCTGGGAGCGACCATGGACCTTGCGACGGGGGCCATGGGTAGCCTGCTCCTCAAGCTTGGTGAGCTCCTCATGGAGGAGTACAAGCTGCAGACGGGCGTCAAGGAAGATGTTGAGTATCTCAAGAGAGAGCTGACAAGCATGTATGCTGCCCTCCGCAAGGTGGGGGGCGTGCCGCGAGACCAGCTCGATGAGCAAGTCAAGCTCTGGGTGAACGAAGTCAGGGACTTATCGTTCATAATGGAGGACATCGTCGACAAGTTCCTCGTGCGCATCGAGGGAGCTGAGCCTACCATCAAGCCACAAAAACTCAAGAAGCTCATGAAGAAGATGCGAAACTTGTTCAGCAAGAGCAAGACTCGCCATGAGATCTCTGATGAGATCAAAGACATCAAGGTCCGTGTCAAGGAGGCGGCTGACCGACGTGATAGGTACCGGGTCAACGACGTTGTTGTTAATCCAGTTGGCACAGTCACTGTTGACCCTCGCCTATTGGCTCTGTACAAGGATCAGAAAGAGCTCGTTGGTATTGACGATTCATTGAACAAGCTAAGAAAGATGATGAGTGATGGGGATGGTGATGCATCCAAGCAACTCAAGATACTCTCTATTTTTGGATTCGGAGGCCTTGGCAAGACAACTCTTGCCAAAGCAGTGTATGACAAGCTTAAAGTGCAGTTTGATTGCAGTGCTTTTGTTCCGGTATGACGGAACCCTAGCGTGAAGAAAGTTCTTAATGACATACTCCTTGAAATTGATGGGCAAAAGTACTTGGAGTTGGATGAAAGGCAGCTAATCAACAAACTCAAAGGATTACTCGAGAACAAAAGGTATGCAGCTTATTATGTTGTTTCATATACTTTAAGTAGTAAATAGGGGAGGTTGCATGAAAGGCATCCAATGTTGAACTCTAAGAACAAGAGGTATGCAATAAATCAAATAGTAAATGAGGGGAAATAGCGTCAACCCTGAGAAGAAACAAGTTAGAGATGAGTGATTTTTTTTTGGACATATTACAAGAGAAGGGTCTGGATGATCTATCATCACTGTTGTGTATTTCGCAAAAAAGTGTGATTTTTGTGGATAATAATGTATTATATCAAGTTTCTCTACATTCTTTGTTATAATTTGGCTTGGCACATACCGTTGAATCTTCGTCGGTGTACATATATTCTAGAACATCTTACAATTGATGTCAATAAAAAATTATCTGTAATAGCTCAAAGTATCTAGATTGGGGAATTTTGTTAATCAAACCTAGAATTCTCGATGATGAAATAGAATTAAACTCTGCTCAAGCATACATCCGATTTAGATTCCTCAACAAGTAGGCTGACATGCATGCATCCTCGTTTTATAGATATTTTGAATCCTTGGGGGCCCTATAAAATATTTTCACTAATTTGTGATATCTCTTGTGCTATGGATGGTGATGACAGGTACTTGATTGTCATCGATGACATATGGGATAAAAGAACATGGGAACTAGTCAAGACCGCTTTGGTGTGTAATAATAATGGAAGCAGGATAATCACAACTACTCGTATACTCAAAGTTGCCACAGCGAGTAGTGAAGTATACAAGCTACAACCACTTTCTCCTTATCTATCCAAGGAGTTATTTCATAGAAGACTATCTTGTGATGAAATAGAATGGCCTAATCATCTGCTGACAGAGGTATACGATAAGATTTTACATAAATGTGGTGGTGTACCATTGGCTATAATCACAATAGCTAGTTTGCTTGTCGGTAAACCTGTGGATTTTTGGTCTAAGGTACACACTTCAATTGGTTTTGGGCATGAAGAAAACGAAGACGTGGAGAACACGAGACAAATACTTTTATTTAGCTATTATGATCTACCTTTTCACCTAAAGACTTGCTTATTGTATCTAAGCATATACCCCGAAGATCATCTGATTGAAAAAGATAGTTTGATATGGAAGTGGGTCGCCGAAGGTTTTATCCATGAGGAACCAGGGGTAGGACTATTCGAGATTGGTGAGAGGTACTTCAACGAGTTGGTGAACAAAAGCATGATAATGCCGGTAGAGGGGTCCCTGTATCTTGGCATCAAAAGGCTTGTTGGCATCATAACTGGATGTCGCATCCATGACATGATTTTGGATATGATATGCCTATTTTCAAATGAACAAAATTTTGTTACTGTATTAGATAATAATGAGCAATATACAACTTCACATTGCAATGCTCATAGGCTAGCCGTTCATCGTAGAGTCCAACCCTTGGCTAGCACATCTACATCACGAGCAAGGTCACTTAGTGCCATGTGCAACGCTGAGATGTTGCCATCACTTTCATGCTTTGAAGTTTTGCGTGTCCTATCTTTAGAAGGCCCCACTAATTCGTGCAACACCAATCATCTTGAGCATGTTGGAAAGCTAGTTCACCTGAGGCACCTGAAACTAGCAAGCATGGGCGTCTGTGAGGTCCCAAAGGAAATAGGATATCTGAAGTTCTTGGTGGTATTGGACTTGGGTCGAAATAGCATAAGTGAACTTCCAGAGAGTATTGGTCGACTAAGTAAACTCAAGTGCTTGAACATCTGTGAAACAGATATTGAAGTGCCATATTGGATCACAAATCTGACTTCTCTGGAAGAGCTATGTCTATATAAAGTTGATGAGCAATCGAACTTTGTGACAGAGCTGGGCAAGTTGATAGAGTTGAGGAAGCTCCGCATTTCTAACACTTTAGAACTATGGAGTGACAGCGCAAGGAGTGCTTGGGCGGAGTCTATAGCTAACCTGAATAAGATCCAAGTCATTGACATTAATCTTATTGGTTCGTTTAGAGTTCCTGGTGATGAGAGCCCCTGGAAACGGTATGCCCTCTCTCCACAACTCCGTGTTCTACACATGGCCTATGGAGAACCTGGGCTAGTTGCAAGGATCAATCCACGGCTTCTTCCAAACCTCTCCCATTTGGAACTATTTGTATACACTTCGGAACTGGGGGTCTTTGGAAGTTTCCGAGAGCTTGTTACCCTCAAGCTATGCACGTGGTCAGCTCTCCACCATGACACCATGGGCGGTGCAGGTGCGTTCCCCAAGCTGAGGGTATTCAAGACAGAAGCAACAATTGGCTCGTTTCTAGAGGGAGATATGCCCATCCTTGAATCTCTCTAGTTCCGAGTGGTTGCGCAGTCCAATGATGACGGCATCAGCTTTGACTTTGACTTTGACTTTGATAGCCTAAGAAACCTCCCTTTGCTTCAGTCCGTCAGAGTCTTTTTATTTGCCCATCCCGCGAACCACAAGAAGGCTGAGGAAATGGTGAGGCGTGCAATTGATATGCTTCCCAACCGTCCCAGCCCTCGTATCCATTTGTTAGAAGTATAATTATGTTTAAGTTGGAGATTAGGAGTTAGAGATAGGATTGGTTTAAACCATGTACGACTTGTCCCCTACTCCAAGTCTTTCTCATATTGTACTCTATATATATCCCACATCTGGGTCAGATCAATACAACACCGGATTCTAGGTTTTCATATTTTCCACATGGTATTAGAGCGGTTAGTCTCACGACGCCGATCCTAGTTTCATCTACCACTTCCGCAGCGCGCCGCCCCCTCGGGGGCGCGACACCCGACCAGTCAAAGATTTGATCGGTCTCGTAGTTTTAGATCCAATTTTCGAGTTCATCGTCATTAGATCGATTCCTTAGATTAGATCAATTTCAATTTTTCAAGATTTCTTAGATCGAATTCTTTTTAGCTACCAAAAATAAATCTGTAGACCCTCGAACTTCCGTTGAATTAGTGCAGAAATCGGTGCCTCTGACGACAGCCAAATCAAACTCCACGTCAGTTGCGCCGATGCCGACGCACGGCTTCTTCACGGCGGCATCCACGGCGGCTGCTCATCGACTCCAGCATGCAGGCGACACCAACATGATCAGGCTCAGCTGCCTCCTTCTGCTTATGCAGCGGTTGTGGACTCTGCGGCACGGCGCGCCGCTGCCAGCCATCCGATCTGCTGGCAACAGCAGATGACTCCATGGACGGGCGGCAGCCCAGCGCCTCGACTTCCGGCTCCTGATGCTTAGCTCGAAGCTCGGACGATATGAGATCTATCCAAACGCCAAGACGAGCACGCCATCTACGTTCGGCCTCGATCGCGCAGGACTACAACGACCAATCGATCTTCACCGACCTCTGGCTCCGGCCAGACGTCGAGGACATGTGCGGGCGACAGGCGGCCCACGCACACGATCGGTTTTCGATCGGCTTCGACACACAGCGATCGCATCGGCAACTCGGACTGGGAGCAGATCGATTCCCTTGAGCCGGCACTTGCACCCATCCATCGAGAAGTCGGGAACTCGGAGGCCGGGAGCGTGGACAACTACATCGGCAAGCACCTCCATCGACCCATGCAGCCATGCACTTGTATGGCATGCACAAAAACAGCACGTACGTGCTATATCAGGCCTCAGGTTTGGTATCGATTCGGCTAGCTTCAACGATGCAACTCTGAGGGCCCGGCTGCACGTGTCTGCATCATCCCGACGCACGGCGACTCCGTGGGCGCAATCAATCACGGGAGGGCATGCAGCATTGCATCAGCTGTCTTCATCGACTTCGGGCACACGTGCAGGCGAGGTCTACATCAAGCCAACTCCATCGACCAGACAGACCACTCGCGCCCCGCCATGCCGTCTACACCGAGCGATCTACATCAATATTCATTGACCCGAGCCGAACGACATCGAACTATATGACTACACCGAGCCAACATACTTCTCCGGCGCGACACGGCATCGACACATCGTCGCCGCAAGGGATGCCTTCAAGCGACATCATCGTCGACACACGGTTGCAACGCCATAGCCGACACTTCATCGCCAAGGTCTCCATCAACATGGTCTTCATCAGCATCATCGTCAACACACCGCCGCCGCCACTTGTCCACAAGATGGACATCTAGCGTCCTCTGACAGACTTTTCTGCAAGGCGCGACCTCGATGACGGCAATGACCGCGTCACGACGACGGCATCTTCCACGTCATCCACGACGACACCTGCATCAACACGGCGTCACTACAGTGACGACCCTACACGGCCACACGGTTCTGGCAAAACCGATGTGTGCTCGATGGGCTTCCTCCGGTCTTGGCAAAATCGGTGGACTCATCGCCGACGGCACCCTCTGACATCCGCAAGGTGCATCGTCCACGTCTGCAGCTCCGTCATAGCGCATTTTTTTGCGCCTCCGGCTTTGTGCGGCTTCATCATCCACGACGACCACACCATCGACCATGACTACCTCGACCATGGCTACATCATCATGATCGGCTACCTCGACATTAATGGCTACGTCTACAGCAACTCATCGGCAACAACTCCAGTCAACAGCGTCCGCCTCGTCACTTGCGTCCACGACACTCCCGCTGTGACTGCGGGAGGGAATCGAGGAGAAGGCAGGAAAGCACCAGAAGGGGACGCAGTCACCACCCTAACTGCCAACCCATCAGAGACGCAGTTGATGATGGCGCAGCGGAGAAGACGACAAAAGAGCAAGACTTCAAATTCAGTCGTAATCGTCCGCTTCACTCCCGCTACGACTGAGGGGGAATGTTAGAAGTATAATTATGTTTAAGTTAGAGATTAGGAGTTAGAGATAGGATTGGTTTAAACCATGTACGACTTGTCCCCTACTCCAAGTCTTTCTCATATTGTACTCTATATATATCCCACATCTGGGTCAGATCAATACAACACCGGATTCTAGGTTTTCATATTTTCCACACCATTCATATGATATAATAATAAATAGGAGGTAAATATGTGTATATGTTATTCAATAGTGCTGATCTCCATGGAAAGCTAGGCGTGTTTCTCACGAATCTCCGTTCTTATTTTTTTCCAGCCAAACTAGTTGAGCTAAGCTGGCCGGGTATCTCCAACTGCGTGAATCAAGGTATGTACGTATGCTCCCTATCTAATATTACCTGTATTCATATATATGACGCTGTGGCAGTTTAATTTGAACTGCCAAAACATGTTATATATAGGAACAGATGAAGTACTATTTGTCAGAACCTTGTCTTTCTTTTCTTTCTATAGTAAATAACAGCATTTGCCGATCAACTGTAAAAACAACAATTACTAATCTGAATGCATGCTACATATATCTTTCTCATCATTTTTAAATAACCATGCATATTCCACATGTATATTTTCTGAGAGTCACTTCATACATGTAGGCTGGAAGCATTAACAAATCACCATGGAGAAAGAAAAGTACTGGAAGGCTTACCTTTGCTTGCTCTATTTATTACTGTCTTTCGAAGCAAAGGTAAAAAACATATATTTGCTTTGTTTTCTTTTGTAGCAAATGAGAAAAAACACAGAAAGCAATAAAAGTGTCTCTTTGCTATGTTTTCTTTTGTAGCAAATGAAAAAATCAAAAAAACTTTTTTTCTCTATTTTGTAGTAAAGGAAATTGAAAATCACAGAAAAATGATTACTTTGTGGAGTTTAGTAGCTTGTTACTTGGTTGTCCACTTAGGAAGAAAAAACTCCAAAAAAATTGTTGGGTTCACATGTTGTTTAGTGTGTGTGTGTGTGTGTGTGTGTATGTGTCAAGTTTCTGTGTCATTTTTGGTGTATTGGTTAAGAGGTAGGTTTGTGTTTATATGTGTTACTCTTTTTTTCTAGGAAGAGTAGGGGGTGTAACTCTGCCTATGCTAATATCTTTGCATAGCCGGTCCCAAGCCCGAAAGACGGAGGAGATAAACTTATTAAATGTCAAACCATTAATGTGTTAGAAATATAATTGGGTTTAAATTAGAGATAAGGAGATAGAGATAGAATTAGTTTAAACCATATGTAACTTGTCTTGTACTCCAAGTCTTTATCCCACCATGTACTTTATATAATCCCCCATGAGGGTTAGATCAATACAACACAAATATTCCCCCATCTTATAATTTTTACATGGTATCAGAGCCGTTAGTCTTACGACGCCGATCCTAAATTCCTCTACCACTTCCACAACACGCCGGCCTCGGGGAGATTAATCTTCTCTCCCCGGGGGCGCAGCATTCGATTTGATCAAAGATTAGATTGGTTCATAGATTAGATCAGTTCCATAGACTAGGTCAATTCAATTTTCAAAATTCTATTAGATTAGGTTTTCTTTAGCCATCTCATATTTTCTACATGGTATCAGAGCGGTTTGTCCAACAACGCCGATCCTAAGACCTTCAACCACTTCCGCAGCGCGCCGCCCTCGGAGAAATTAATCTCCTTTCCCCGGGGGCGCCACACCCGATTTGATCAATGATCAGATTGGTTCCATAAATTAGATTAGTTTCAATTTTTGAAATTCCAGTATATCATCTTTTCTTTTAGCTACAAACAAATTCGACGACCCTCAGATTCCGATGAAATTTGGTGCAAGATTCGTTGACGATGATGGCTTGATGGCAGGCTCGATCATGCGCAAATGCTCCAAGGCGCGAACTAGGCGACGCACCCGCACAGGACACCGTGCGGCGGTGCAGAGCACGCGTGCTCGACTCCAAGCCGGGTTCCGTCTCCAATCAGTCGAGGCTCATGCGGCAGATTGCCAGATTCTCCTCCAACACGAGAGCTGACGATCACGCATGCAGAGTAACTAACCCAGGTTCAGTTTCCCGGAGGGATTCAAACTCCTATAGATTAATCTCCTACATGTCTCCGCATGCATCTCTGCGTAGCCAAGGTGGATCCAGCCACGAATCAACATCCACGTATGCATGGATGGCATCAAGGAGATCTGCAGCCCGTCGTGGTCTTCTGGTGGACGGCTTCCCCAAGCGCCTGGGGGATCCTGGCGATTTGGTCCGGTCCAGCCGGCGAGCATTGCGGCCACATCTGGAACCTGACGTCTTCCATGCAGGGCCGGGCCTATAGTTGTGCAAAACGTGTGGCCCGCACAGGGCTCACGAATTTTGGGGGCCTCAATTTTTTCTATAGACCTAGTTAAGCCAGCCGGCCGAAAGGCCTGGGATACCGATGGCCCGAAAGAATACTGATCGTTCGCACGATCTACAGCCGTGAGCGCAGGAGCAGAACTCCGATCTACGATACTAACCCTAACGGCGCAGTAGCCAGATCGCAGCTGCAGGCTAACGACGCAGCACAGGACCGGCAGCAAGGCCCGCAACCCTGGGAGGCATGGCAACAACAACAGCAGGTGAGTAGGACAGGCACACGGCTGGTTTCCGGCTATGCGCGCCCTAAATCAGCTTAACCAAATGAATCTTCAAATTAAATATTCAGGAGCACTGACTACATCCTTCATGACAGATGCTAGGTCGCTCGTTGCCACTTTCCCTCTTCTTTTTCAAATCATAGTAATACTAATCAAGGTGCATCGTCTTCGTCAATCAATCTCGGCGTGATGGCGTCTCGCCTCCGGGCTGCTCTCCACTCCTTGAGCCCCTCTTGCCTCGTCCAGGAACAATTCAACCAGGCAAGTTTCACGTCTGTGAATTCTGCTGTCTTAGTTCAACGAATAGTTTGCTCCTAGATCTCAAAAAAATAGTTTGCTGCTAACTATTTGATGTGTATCCCTTTAATTTTTCCATCATTTGGATAGTTTTATATTAATTGGTCTAGTCGTCTTGCGTTTTAAAAGCCAAGTTGTATCCTCTAAAAATCTATCTAGGGAATATGAATCTGGTTACCAGAAACATAAGAAAAGAGAAAAAGAATTAGAGGATTTAATTCAATATTGTAAAGGAGTTGTAGATAAATTGATTATAGTTTTATTTTTTAAGAAAGTAGGCCTCATTTTAGAGTTTGGCACAGGGCCTCGAATTTTGTCGGCCCGGCCCTGCTTCCTTGACACACACGCACATTCTCTGCATCGACCATCCGCCCGCCGGACCCAGCAACTCCAGGCGAGACGCTACGTTCACGTTCGGACTCCTTTCCTCGACAACCCCATCCGCTCTACATCAACATGCGGCCTCACGCGAGGAGCAGCGCAGGCCAGCCGAACGAGTCAGCAAATAGGAGACTGGCGCATCATCTACGCATCCTGCACGGACGCCGGACAGGAGCAACGCAGGTCGGCCGCTACATGAGCATGTCACGCATCAGGGCAGCCAGGGATCCGAAGACCGCAGCAACCACACGCGTCAACCACGCGCGGCCTCCATCGATTCAACCTTCTACATGGCACCTTTACATCAAGCCGAACATTAACAACAAGTTGTATGACTACATCACGCCAAAAAAAAGTTCTTTGTCAAGCACATCTACGAGAAGCTACGTCGACCTGCACCATCCACACGTGAGGCCGACGTGGAAAGCATGCAATTCTTCATCGTCTTCTTCGGTACGACATGGCATCGACACCCCCTCGTCACGAGGGACTCCTCCGAGCGATGCATCATCGTCGACGCGCCATTGCAACGCCGACACTTCATCGCTAAGGTCTTCATCAACATGGTCTTCACTAACATCATCGTTGACACACTGCCGCCGCCTCGTCCACAAGATGGACAACTAGCATCCTCTGATAGACTTTCCTGCAAGACGCAACCTCGACGACGGCATCGACCGCGTCATCCATGACGGCAAGACTGCATCGACACAACATCACTACACTGATGACCCTACACGGCCACACGGTTCTGGCAAAACCGATGTGTGCTCGATGGACTTCCTACGGTCTTGGCAAAACCTGTGGACTCATCGCCGACGACACCCTCTAACATCCGCAAGGTACATCGTCCATGTCTGCAGCTCTGTCATAGCGCATTTTTTTGCGCCTCCGGCTTTGTGCGGCTTCATCATTCACGACGACCACACCATCGACCACGGCTACATCACCATGATCGACTACCTCGACATTGGCATTAATGGCTATGTCTACATCAACCCATTGGCAACAACTCCCGTCAACAGCGTTCGCGTCATCACTAGCGTCCACGCCACTCCCGTTGTGACTGCGGGAGGGAATAGAGGAGAGACAAGGAAGGCACCAGAAGGGGACGCAGTTGATGATGGTGCAGCGGAGAAGACGACAGAAGCGCAAGACTTCAAATTCAGTCGCAATCGTCCGCTTCACTCCCGCTACGACTGAGGGGGGATGTTAGAAATATAATTGGGTTTAAATTAGAGATAAGGAGATAGAGATATAATTAGTTTAAACCACATGTAACTTGTCTTGTACTCCAAGTCTATACGCCACCATGTACTCTATATAATCCCCCACGAGGGTTAGATCAATACAACACAAATATTCAGCCATCTTATAATTTTTACATAATGTTCTTTCAATTTACCGTCTCTTGTATTTGTAGCTTAATTTTGCTCATTGTTTTCTTCATTTTTCTTGCTCATCAAGTGTATACCATCGTGGTTGACCATATACAGTTTCCTCCATTTTCTTGTTCATGTATATATTTTCATAGTTCAAAATATGGTGGTTCAAGTTTGGCTAGTTTGAACTTGGCAAGCTAATATAGCTGAAGATCTCATGGGACCTCCATTAAGAGTGATATCTTTACAAGGTTTCCGGCACCATACCTAAGTCGGGCCTTTACGAGAGTACAACGCCTGACCAAGGTGCATTACCTAAGTCTGGCCTTTACAAGAGTACAACGGCCAGACGGCCATACAAGTATTCTTTTTTTCCATAGATTCAACTGACGGTTTTAGAGTCTTTGCAGATGCCATCCAAACTGTGACTTGCAATCCTCGCTTCCCAATCAACATATGTGCATTACAGAAAGGAAAAAAAAAAGAAAACAACAGCTTTCTCTTAAGCTGAGACGAACAGTCAAACGAAACTAATCACATTCTTGAACTTTGCATTGCATTTCGACGATTTGCTGCCTGGGTGGACAGAATCGTAACGGCTTGAGAAGCCTCATCACCTATGGGCGCAAGACCTCCACATTCTTCTCTCCGGCCACTGCTTATGCTCCTCTCCGCACCTGGACACCCCTGCTTACAGCGAAAGGAAACCACGGTGACCGGAGCCCCGCGCGAGAATGCAGACAGAGAATAAAGAGGAGATGCGAGCGGTGGAGGATTGACGCCGGCGGCATAGAGCTTGGGGATTGGGGACAACGGGAGGTGGTTCTCTGTCTCCTTTTTTCCCTTTGAAGCCCCCAGCCATGGTGCATGCACAAACAGAAGGCTATAGTTATCCAAGTTAAATCCCCTTCCCCTTAGGGAGACAATATTCTAATGTTGCAATCCAGTGGCAGTCTCTCTCCCGAGTGTAGTGTTCATCCCTTCCCAATCAACAAATCTGCATTAAAGAAAAGAAAATTGGCTTTGACATTCAGCATTACTTTCTTATAAATGTTCTGTTTTTCAGTAAAAGTGAAAGCTAATACTGAAATTACACATTGAGATTCGTTTCCACTATTAGGAAAATGCTTACCAGTAGCGTCGGTTTTTGTGCTACCAATAGCGCTGGCACCAGCGCTATTGCTACGGCGCTACAACTATTTTGTAGTAGTAGCGTGTTTTTAGGCCGGTGCTACTGGTAAGTTCAACTACTAGTAGCGCATTTTTAGCACAGCGCTACTGGTAAGTTCAACTACTAATAGCGCGTTTTTAGGCCAGCGCTACTGCTAACTTTTATATTATTTTTTAGCATTTTGGCGCTGTACATGTTTAAACAGATATATCTTTTATACAATAACAACTCATCATGAACTAGTATGTTTAAATAGCATATTCATTACCACTTGTCATCACCATCAAACAATGTTCGTCAATGAGACATCATATATAACAAGTTGGTCACTAGTCATAATCACAACTCCTCCTCATCATCATCAACTCTAACACATTGTAGCACATAATAACACATTCTAGCTACGACCTACTCCTCTCATAGGACCTACTCTACCCTCTCTTAGGTAAAATATCATAAAACAGGATAGGCATTGATGCAGCATTAAGGAAAATTGACTCTCCATAATAAAGAAAGGAGATCATCCTGTCTCCAAATCTTGGCCTACACACAATGTTGCTTCCAAGTAGCTCTCTGATGGTTCAAACATTTTTTGAAATCATCTATTATCATGGCTTCCTCCCTTTTAAAAATCCGGTATGGACAGGAGTGATGTGGATACTGCGGCTGACCTGGCCGTGGTGGCCGTAAGCTCATAACATTAACGCAACCTCTCGTCAACATCAGATGAGGCACACAATCCATCGGGATTTTCTGTTCAAAAACATAGTAATAACTTTGTAGTTAGCAATATAGTTTAGTTTTAGAAGAATTTATGCAAAAGATGCACGGATGTCGTAATAGTAGAAAATCTTACAATGATATCTCCATTGATGTCACCGTAGTTCAACACATTCACTAGTGGCACGTATTGACCATAATGTGGAGGAGTTTGATAATAGCTATTGTAATTCTCAAAAAAAGTAAAAAATGCGATAAGACCATCTTGCTGCTTATAAGTTAATTGTGCTTCATCATTGTAGTAGTAGGTTCTGTCTAACATTTTCCGTACATTTTTTGAAGAATGAAAATAAGCTGTCAATGAAAATAAGCTGTCAAATATTTTGAAATAAACAATATAAATTACTTAGTAAATATGTTTAAGAAACTCACACAGTGATAGAACTGGAAGCGTGTCAACAAGGACCCAAATGGTCATATCATTTTCATCGATATCAGGATCGCCAAGATCGAAGGTGAGAAGCATACCCTCATGAAAATCATACGCCTTGCAAAGGGCTTCCCAATTCAGGCAACCAAAATTGGACGAGTTCACAGAATTGTATAGATTTACAGCAAAATCATAACCATGATGGGTCCTTAGTTGAATTATCTTTGTCTCCATTCTTTCATGATCTTCAAAACCCATCTTCTCCAAGACATAGCGTCTTGCATGGTATGGGATAAGCTAGTCGAACTGTAAAAGACAGAAATTACACGTTGAAGAAGCAGAGAAGTCGTGCAAAAAATAACAAAAAACACTTGTCGTTGTTGCGTACCGTTTCAACATCGAAGGTCTCTTGGAGCTTGATGCTGAAGCGCCGACCTTCTACCAAGTGAGGCTTGTCGCACAGACCGCGCTCATCTTCGCAGTACTCGCACATAGCGAATTCCCTTTCATCGTCAGACATTTCCTAATAGGTAATTAATAATCCATCATCGAATACATATATAGTAGTTTGTAGCAAAGATCATCATATAACAACTAAACACCTAAAATTTGTAGTTTGTAGTAGTTTGTAGCAAAGATCAACATCGAACCTAGTTTGTAGCAAAGATCATCATATAATCCATCATCAAATACATATATAGTAGTTTGTAGCACAAACCGCGCTCATCTTTTGCATTCAATAAGCAAATAACTAATAGGTAATTAATAATCCATCATTGAATACATATATAGTAGTCTGTAGCAAAGATCATCATATAACAACTGAAACACCTAAAATTTGTAGTTTGTAGTAGTTTGTAGCAAAGATCAACATCGAACCTAGTTTGTAGCAAAAATCATCATATAATCCATCATCGAATACACATATAGTAGTTTGTAGCACAAACCGCGCTCATTTTTTGCATTCAATAAGCAAATAACTAATAGGTAATTAATAATCCATCATCGAATACATATATAGTAGTTTGTAGCAAAGATCATCATATAATATCACTAATACATCTCGAATAATAGCTCCTCTAGGTTCAGTAGGCCGCGGTGTACACCCAAAGAGAAGGAACCATCACCGGATCATAGCTCCGGTGAGATCCCCAAATAATCTGCCAGGTATTCGAGAACCGGCCGTTCACCAACGCAACCAAGTAGCGCTGGACGTGCGCGTTCTCCTCCGTGACACGATGCTGTACCACCTGCGTGGGGGACTCAAGCCTCTCCACCGATGCAGGCCCACGTGACCGCCACCAAAGAAGCTCCGGGTCGACGACGGGCTAGCTCCTCACTAAGCTGCGCTCACCAGAAGGTAGCACAACCCAGTACCAGCCCGGCGGAGCCCAGTCCCGGACATGGCCCCTCAGCTCAACCAGGAGTCCTCTGCCGAGTCGACGACGTGGATGCGGGATAGACATCGTCAACGTCGAGAACTAAATGCTTAATTATGAAAACAAAATTAATAAACACTTAGCAAAATTTGGCATGACCTTTGCTAAAAATAGGACATATCGAGCGCCTGAAATTTGCCAGAACGTAAATGAATCGACATTTCTAGCAAAACATAGGCCACTCGGGAAAATATGACATGTTCAAAATATGACATGTCCACTGCAAATTTGCATATAACAGGAAAAATTGCTTTAACTAAAAAAATAACAACAATTGCTTTAACTAAAAAAAGCACCTACAATTCTGTTAACTACACCTAAAACAACTAAAACACCTAAAATTATGTTAACTACACCTAAAACAACTAAAACACCTAAATTCTATTAACTACACCTAATTAAAAACCTAGCTAAATTTATGTCCTAACTTTAAAACCTAGCTAAATTTAAAAACCTAGGGTTCATACGAATTAACTAGGGTTCATACCTAATTATTCTAATAACCTACATTTTTTCAACTACATAGGATTCAAAATAACTACTCTAATAACTATAACTAGCTAGGGAGGAGGGAGGAGTACCTCACGGTACGGTGGAGGAGGGCCGGCGCGGGAGGAGAGCCGGCGCGGGGGCCAGGGCGGCCGGCAGGGGAGGAGGCCGACGCGGGGGAGGGCGGCCGGCGAGGAGGAGGGCCGGCGTGGGCGAGGGCAGCCGAAGCAGCAGGGAGGAGGGCCGGCCCGGGGGACGACAACGTGCGGGTCGACGGCGGTGCGTGGGGGATTGAGAGGGAGGAGTGCGGAGTGTGAGTGAGCTTTAGTGAGAGATGAGGCAGGCCGGGCCGGGGGCGCGCGGGGGGAGAGGGAGTGGGCTTAACAACAGCGCGGGTAATGGGCCTGCCGTTTGGCCCCAGCGGCCCGCTAAACAGCAGCGCGGCCCGCGCCAACCAGCGCTGCTACTACTCACTAGCAGTAGCGCCTGTTCTGGCCGGCGCTACTGGTAAATACCAGTAGCATGTGTGCCCAAACAGGCGCTACTGCTAAAATTCTATATATAAGCATTTTCCTAGTAGTGTTCGCCTAGTAATAGAACAAAATTGCCTAGGCACTGAAGAATATATATACTTGTATTGTAGAGATTCATGTGAAGAGGATTCACATTCTGAACCATGGTGGACCAAATTGTAACGGCTTCACTCCCATCGCCGATGCGCACGGGACATCCACATCCCTTCGCTCCGGCCGCGGCCAAGCCGCCGGTGCTCCTCTCCTCTCTCCTCGCCTCCCATGCTCAGGGGGGAGAGGAAACCGCGGTCGCTGAAGCTGCGAGCGCGAAGAGCGGGGAAGCGTGAAGGGAGACGAATGGATAGTGCGGTGGCGGAGGTTCGTCGCTAGCGGCAAGGAGCCTGGGGATCGAGCTGGTGGAGGGCGATGCCATGGTATAGGAGGGACAGAGAGAGGCCGAGGCTTAGCTGCACTCAACTGGGCCTACAACCCATTGTTTGTGCCCACTTTCCATTTCTTCCATTGTTCCCTTCGTTTTGTGCCCATTTTGTTTGTGCACATTGGACCGGAAATGAGAATTGATTTTTTTTTAATCGTTTGAATTGCTTACCACACGTGTCACGTGGTAAATGAGAATTGAGTTGTTTTTTCGGAGTCCAACTGAGAATTGAGTTGTTTGGACTCCAAAAAAACAAAACACAGGAGCTCTAGTTCCCCAAGACATGCTATTACCAGTTCAACCAACAACCATTTCTGAATATTGGGTTGTGCGAATAAATTAAGAACCAAAACCATCGCATCCGACTATTTTTCAAATTTCGAACCCAAAACATTTGTTTTAGAAAAAGGAAATATTTTATGAAACACGAAAACTTTTTAAATTAGTGAACAAATTTTTTAAAAACATTAACATTTAAAAAAGGAACATTTTTTGAAAATAGTGAACAATTTTTTGAAACACTGGGAAAATAGAATACGTGAATATTTTCTTAAAACGGGAACATTTTTTGAAATTTCTGATATTTTTGGAAAATATTAACATTTTACAAACTAGGGAACAACATTTGAATACACAAGCATTTTTTCAAAACAGGAACATTTTCTATTAAATTGCAAAACTAAAATTTTAAAGCGAGTTTTATTAGAACCAAACTTCCCCAATTTTCTGAAAACACATTTTTTTTGAAATATGCATATAATTGTTGAAAATATTTTTTTACTCCCAAACACAATTTAAGACATGAACACTTTTTAAACTTTGTGAACAATTTTTATAAATGAGAACATGTTTTGAATCTTCCGAACAAAATATGGAAACGTGAATATTCTTTGAAATTAGTGAAGAAGTTTTCAAACGGAATTATTTATTGAAATCCCCAATTTTTCTGGAGATGTTGTGGAAATTTTGAACAAAAACTTCAAGAAAAGAAACTAAACAAAAAAGAAACAGAAAAAAGAAAAAGGAGGAAAACACTACTAGTAAAGAAACATAAGAAAATCGGAAAAATAGTAAAAAAAACTATTCAGGAACATTCTAGAATCTTCACAAAACCTGAAAAACCAGGCTGAAACCTTCCAGAATGTTCCCAAAACCAGATGCCTGTACTCGTTAGCTTCTCAGATGGGTCGGCCCAGTTCGGGAGCCCCCTAAGGGTCACTTGGGTGGCTTCTCTATTTTCCTTAGGTCTTTCTTAGGATTTGGACCTGAATAAATTCAAAAAAAATTGCTTGAAAAAGCGTGTTTTTCCCTTCCACAAGACGCACCGATTTACTTCTCATGGAGGCATGAATTGAGTTTGGCGAAAGGGAAAAAACGCGTTTTCTTTTTTTTCGTTATGTCAGAGGCACGAATTTGCTTTCGCGAAAGGGAATAAACGCGTTTTTTTTGTTACGCGAGATGCACAAATTCACTTCTCGTGGAGGCACAGATTTACTTCTCGTGGAGACACAGATTTGCTTCCACGAGAAGCACGGGTGTGCCTCTCATAATGAAAAAAAAATACGTTTTCTTTCTTTTCGTTCCGCGAGAGGCATGGATTTACATCTCGTGGAGAGATACATTTTCTTCCGCCTCTCGAAAAACGGAAAAAATGCGTGCCTCTTTTGAAAAGGAAAAATATATGCTCCCGATATGAGGTTTTTTCATCCGGTTTTTTTCATAAAAAATGTTCGCCGAAACCTCTAAACATAGGATCTAGTTTTTAAATCTTGACGCACGGGACCCAATGGCGTACGCGATACGGGATTTGGATGCGTGGGTTAAGAGATAAAATGTTTTGAATGAAGAAATCTACGAAAAAGGAAAAAAATCCAGGTTGCGATAAGTGGCGCACATGCAGCACCCCACTTGTCGCAACCTGGTGAGGTGGGACTGATTTTGTTGGACTCCGGTGCAACCTCCACCCAAATCCATCCACGTCTTACTGCCACGGTGGCTCCTAATTGGCGCATGAGACATCACGGAGAGACGCGCGCGTACCCCTTTCCTTCACGCGCTGGTGTTTCTATGGCCAAGTCCATTTTTAGGTTTTACCCCCAACTGGTTTTGGGAAGGTTGAACCACCGATTTTTTCTGTTTTACATTATTCTTCTTTGGTGTTTTTCTTTCCTTTTCTGTTTTCATTTTTTCCTTTCCTATTTTCCTTTTTTACTTGTGTTTCTTCCAATTTTCAAAAATCTTTTCAATTTGTGAAATATTTTTTAAAATCGTGAACATTTTCCAGAAATGACGTACGATATTTAGATTCATGAACATTTTTTTTCGAAATGATGAATTTGTTGTGAACACAATAATAAATCCTGAACATTTTGAAACTGTGAATATTTTTCTTAAATCACAAAGAATTTTTCGAAATTATGCACATTTTTAAAATTCATCAAAAAATTCTAGTAAAATTGTGAACATTCTCATAAATCGTGAAAATGTTTTTATATTCGCGGACATTTTTTTGGAATCGTGAACAATTTTTAAATTCACCAACAGCCGTTTAAAAATGTGAAGATTTTTTAATTCGTTCACATTTTTGAATTCTAGAATGTTTTTTAACTCAAGAACAGTTTTTAAATCATGAATGTTTTTTGAATTCATGAACACTTTTTTAATTCATGAACACTTTTTACAAATTTGTGAACATTCTCTTAACCGAGAATTGATTTTCAATTCCCGAACATTTTTTTGAATTCATCAATATATTTTTCAAAGTTCATACAATTTCTGAAATTTAGAACCATTTGATATCCCGAATTATTAAAAAAAGGAGAAAACAAAAGGAAAGAAAGAAAAAAAGTTGACCTCCTAACCCAGAAGGGGAGCGGGGGGTGCGTGCGCGTTTTCCGCAGCTACTATTTCTCGCATTAAGCGAGACAAAACGACCCTCTCGCATCAAAGGCTACAGTAAGGGTCAGCCCAATAGCGGAGACTTAAATGAAATGGGAAGAGAAAGAAAAGAGAGCGTGCCTGGGATTCGAAACTTGGTCTGTTGTATGATTATGAGGGCAGCTAGCCACTGCACTACAATCATGTTCGATTGTTCGTGATGGACTAGTAGTTTGGCCCGTCTTAAGTCGAAACGAGGTGCGATTCCACTGTTTCTTCTCTGTTTTTCAAGGTTTTTTGTTTTTTATTTCTTCATGTGTATTAGGCTTTCTCTGTTTTTTAGCTTTTCTTTTGTTATTGTTTGATTTTATTATACATTCTCCTTTTTTTGTTTGATTTTATTTTTTTCCTTCTCCATTTCTCTTTTTTCTTTTTCTTTTCTTATGTTTGTTTCCATTTTCACTCTATATTTTCTTATATGTCAAAAAAATTAATAAGTGATCAACATTTTTGTATAAATGTTTAACATTGTCCGAACGCTTATTCACATTTTTAAAATACTTGTTCAACATTTTAATACTTATTCAACATTTTCAAATATTTGTGATACATTCAAATACTCGTTCAACATATTTGAATACTTATTCAACATTTTTTCAAATAATTTTTCAACATTTTGAATACTTATTCAACATTTTTTTAATAATTATCCAACATTTTAGGAACATTTTTAATACTTATTCAACAATTTTCAAATTCTTGTTAAACATTTCTAATACTTTGTCAACATTTTTCGAATACTTGTTCAACATTTTTGAAATGTGTTTTTGAAGAGTGTTTATTGTTCAACATTTTTCAAATGTAGAATATTTGAAATTATAAAGAAAATTTTAAAACAAGCAAAACCCGAGAAGAGAAAATAGAAAAAAAAAGAAAGCAGGTCGTGGCCTCCCGTGCGGCTGGGCTGGCCCATCTGGGGCTGGCCCCGACGCGAGAGCCTCCCCAGTCCCGCTTAAAGCGAGACATAGGAGCGCCCCTAGTTTTCTTCGTAGCGGGCTATGCGCCCAAGAGGGAGGTTCCCTACGGCCACCTCGGGCTCCGGCGGGTGGGCCCGCTCAAACCCGATATGAGATGGAAGAAGATCCGTTGCCAGGAGAAGGTGTCTTGTTGTCTTTTCCGGCAAAGACAAAAAGGAAATCCTAGCACTGGTGAACTTGCGTATCAATTCATGTCTGAGAGACGTGTCATAATTTAGACTAGTGGTTGGGGCCCGTCATTGCGGGCCGCTTGAGAAAAAGCTATGCACGCCTCATCATCATGTCAACTTTTTTTTAAAATATACTTGCGTCACATGGACATCACAACCATCTTAAAAGGAAAAAGAAAAAGGCTAGAAAAACTTCTCGCAAAAAAGTCTCCCTACCATTTAAAATAACTCTAAAAAAATACTTTCTGACGTGGCCAACCAGCATGTGCCACATGGCGTAGCTGGTTGACCACCATTCTAGCGCCTCTTAATGGGTTTAATGTGTAATGCAGTAGAAAAACAACTTTGTTAGACCAATGGGCCTAGCCCCTCACTAACAAAACTAGTTTCATTATTGACTGGATTAAGTTGCATATACTAAAGTTAGCGTACAAAAGGGACTAAAGTTGAATAAACTTGACTATTTCTTTAGTAGATGAACATTTCACCTACTACTTTTTATGTTGAAATGTGTGGCTTACAAGTCAAGAGATCAGATCACTTGTTTTTTTGCTATTGCCAGTTTGCCTGCTCGTCTTATTTCTCCGCTGGCATCTCTATTCAAGGGATTTTCTGTATGCTCCCTTTATATTGAAAATTATTATGTGGCTTCTTGTAAAATATGGAATGTGTGTAGATATTATCACATCTTTATAGGAGGCAAACCTGGGATATCAATCAGAAGTTCAGAACCTAGGAAAAGAGAAAAAGGAAAGCTTAGCATCGATCAACTTACGAATAAATTCATATCCCAAAGAGGTATGTTATGATTAAGACGTGCAATGAAAAAACTCTAGTTGAACAAGTCTTGGGATGCCAACACGCGGTTTAGACAGTGGCCTTTCAACACCCTATGAGGCTAGCAGCTCGCTACGAAAGCTCGTTTCATTTTGGACTTGACTTCGTCGTATTGCCTAGATTAGGTTGCATATACTATGTTAGGGTAGGAGTGGGACATAAAGTTAAATAAATATTTACCGTTTCTTAACTAGAGCATGTACGTTACCTTTCACCTACTATCTTCTTGTTATTGTGAAATGTATGGCTTAGTCAAAGATAGTAGTAGATCACTATTTGTCAAGGGAGCTGGTCTTATCTGTACCTTATGCCTTGTCATCTGTTCAATGAAATATTTATCACAATTTGGTGCTCGCCTCTTGGAGCATATGGAAATGCATAAATGATCACACCTTTAAACGACTCCAGCCGAGTCTCATGATGGTATCCTCACAAGTTTCTATTGTTTACTACCATTAACTTAAATACTTAATACAACTGCTACGCTCAACTTGCACAACCTTCTATTGTTAATTACCAGTAGCTCATAATTTAGAGCATGCCGCTCCAAGAATCGAACTACTCCAACTTGCATATATGCAGTAGGTAAGTACTGCAATAATTGTACATAATATTATTTATTTGACAGGCCAATGTGGAGTCCTCAACTATAGCTAGGCTGCCCGCGTGACGTACGCATTGTTAATTTCAACAAAACTATGTGCATACACGTAATCATAACTCTATCATTGTACCACATTGATGCCAGCAACTAGCTTAGGTGGTGTGTCCATCTACGGTCTATATATAAATATGTGTGCGTGAGGACATAACCACTCCCCTCACAACAAAGGATATCATTACACAGAAATACACAATCAACAGGAGAACAACCACGCAAGCCATGGACCTCGCTACGGGGGCCATGGGCAACCTCCTCCTCAAGCTTGGAAAGCTCCTCAAGGAGGAGTATGAGCTGCAGACCGGCGTCAAAGAAGACGTCCAACATCTCGAAAGAGAGCTGAGAACCATGCATGCCTCCCTCCGCAAGGTCGGGGATGTGCCACGGGACCAACTCGATGAGCTGGTCAAGCTTTGGGTCGACGATGTGAGGGACCTATCATTCAAAATGGAGGACATCGTTGACACATTCCTGGTAAGCGTTGAGGGTTTTGAGCCCACTGTCAAGCCACACAAGCTCAAGCGGCTCATGAAGAAGATGGGTGACTTGTTCACGAAGGGCAAGACTCGACATGAAATTGCTGATGAGATCAAAGGCATCAAGGTACGTGTCCAGGACGCAGCTGACCGACGTGATAGGTACAAGGTCAATGACATGGTGGTTAATCCAATTGACACAACCATGGTTGACCCTCGCCTGTTGGCTTTGTACAAGGATCAGAAAGAGCTTATAGGCATCGATGGGGTAGTTAACGAGCTAACCAAGATTCTGACTGATGAGGATGGGGAGGTCTTCATGCAACTCAAGATAATCTCTATTTTTGGATTCGGGGGCCTTGGCAAGACAACTCTCGCCAAAGCAGTGTATGATAAGCTCCGAGCGCAATTCACTTGCAGCACTTTTGTTCCGGTAGGACGGAATCCTAGCGCAAAGAAACTCCTCAATGACATTCTGTTTGGAATTACCAATCAAATATACCCAGGGTTGGATGAAAGGCAGTTGATCGACAAAATCAGAGGAATACTTGAGAAGAATAGGTATGCACCCTACTACATAATATGTGGTTTCTTATAAAATCAAGAAAATGAGAAAAAATATATACTAAACCTCATGAAGAAATGAGTTTGAAACAAGCGGTAACTTTTATTTTAGATATTTTATTTCAGAGAATGGTTTGGATAACATATAGTAGTTCTCACATGTTTTTCGATAAAGGGCAGTTTTATTAACTCAAAAGTTACATCAAGCAGATACAAATTATCGGAGCAACACCCGACCTCTGCATAGCTAAGAATAAGATGCACTCAACCACACTCCAACAGTCCGATTACAAATAAAAATGACATAACCGCATCATTAAAGCCATAGAAAAACGTCCCTTTGTCTATGTCAATGTCAAAGGGGGGCGATGCACTGATCCGGAGATTATGTTGCCACACATGTTGGGTAGGAATCTTTCTAACAAATCGCTCCAACCGCATACACACCATATTGAACAGCAGTCGATACTCCATACGTTGCGGCATAGACCACATATGAAGCCAGTGCGTAGAGCGGAAAATAACCTGCAAGGGAGTAATACTTTTGTTAGTTCTTACATACTTTTTATAAATTATTGCAATATAAATAATTTATTCTACGTTTTTAACCTTCTTCGCTATTATTTGGGACATGAGTGACTGTATCTTAGCATTTACAATAAATGCAAATAAAATATATATATATATATATATATATATATATATATATATATATATATATATATATATATATATATGTATGTATGTAGTGCACAGTTGAAAACCTTAGTTAATCATAACTAGAGTACTAGAAGTTGAAATGGAATCATGCTGCCTCCTGCAGCCATACATGCATCTAGTTACTCAGCACGTTGACAGATTGTTTTACTAATTTATCATGTCTCTTGTGTTTGACAGGTACTTCATTGTTATTGATGATATATGGGATACCGAAATATGGGATATACTCAGGTGCGCTTTGATGCATAATAATTGTGCCAGCAGGATAATCACAACTACTCGCATCCTTGAAGTCGCCACAAATACCGGTGAAATATACAAGCTAGAACCACTTTCTCATGATTTATCTAAGGAGTTATTTAATACAAGATTATTTGGTGGTAAGAATAAATGCCGTTATGATCCACCGGAAGAGGTGTACAATAAAATTTTACATAAATGTGGTGGCATACCGTTGGTTATAACTACAATAGCCAGCCTACTTGTTGGTAAACCAGTGGAGCTTTGGTCCAAGGTATACAACTCAATTGGTTTTGGATATGAAGATAACAAAGATGTTGACAACACGAGAAAAATACTTTTATTTAGCTACTATGATCTACCTTGTCATTTGCGGACTTGTTTATTATATTTGAGCATATATCCGGAAGATCATATGATTGAAAAAGATAGTTTGATATGGAAGTGGGTTGCCGAGGATTTTGTTCATGAGGAACCAGGGGTAGGGTTGTACGACATTGGCGAGAGATACTTCAATGAACTGATAGATAAAAGTATGACACAACCATATGAGTTTCCTGTAAATAAGGGCATCATAAGTGGTTGTCGTGTCCATGACATGGTGCTCGATATGATCTGTCTATTAGCGAAGGAAGAACGCACGGGACCCAATGGCGTACACGATACGGGATTTGGATGCATGGGTTAAGAGATAAAATATTTTGAATGAAGAAATCTACGAAAAAGGAAAAAAATCCAGGTTGCGATAAGTGGCGCACATGCAACACCCCACTTGTCGCAACCTGGTGAGGTGGGACTGATTTTGTTGGACTCCGGTGCAACCTCCACCCAAATCCATCCATGTCTTACTGCCACGGTGGCTCCTAATTGGCGCATGAGACATCACGGAGCGACGCACGCGTACCCCGTTCCCTCACGCGCTGGTGTTTCTATGGCCAAGTCCATTTTCAGGATTTACCCCCAACTGGTTTTGGGAAGGTTGAACCACCAATTTTTTCTGTTTTACATTATTTCTTCTTTGGTGTTTTTCTTTCCTTTTCTGTTTCATTTTTTCCTTTCCTGTTTTCCTTATTTTACTTGTGTTTTTTCCAATTTTCAAATCTTTTCAATTTGTGAAATATTTTTTAAAATCGTGAACATTTTCCTGAAATTATGTACGACATTTAGATTCATGAACATTTTTTTTGGAAATCATGAATTTGTTGTGAACACAATAATAAATCCTGAACATTTTGAAACCGTGAATATTTTTCTTAAATCACAAAGAACTTTTCGAAATTATGAAGATTTTTAAAATTCAACAAAAAAATTCTAGTAAAATTGTGAACATTGTCATAAATCGTGAAAATATTTTTATATTCGCGGACATTTTTTTGGAATCGTGAACATTTTTTAAATTCACGAACAGCCGTTTAAAAATGTGAAGATTTTTTAATTCGTTCACATTTTTGAATTCGAGAATGTTTTTTAACTCAAGAAAAGTTTTTCAAATCATGAATGTTTTTTGAATTCATGAACACTTTTTTAATTCATGAACACTTTTTACAAATTTGTGAACATTCTCTTAACCGTGAATTTATTTTCAATTCCCGAACATTTTTTTGAATTCAGCAATATATTTTTCAAAGTTCATACAATTTTTGAAATTTAGAACCTTTTGATATCCCGAATTATTAAAAAAAGGAGAAAACAAAAGGAAAGAAAGAAAAAAGTTGACCTCCTAACCCAGAAGGGGAGCGGGGGTGCGTGCGTGTTTTCTGCAGCTACTATTTCTCGCATTAAGCGAGACAAAACGACACTCTCGCATCAAAGGCTACAGTAAGGGTCAGCCCAATAGCGGAGACTTAAATGAAATGGGAAGAGAAAGAAAAGAGAGCGCGCCTGGGATTCGAAACTTACTCATGATTGTGAGGGCAGCTAGCCACTGCACTACAATCATGTTCGATTGTTCGTGATGGACTAGTAGTTTGGCCCGTCTTAAGTCGAAACGAGGTGCGATTCCACTGTTTCTTCTCTGTTTTTCAAGGTTTTTTGTTTTTTATTTCTTCATGTGTATTAGGCTTTCTCTGTTTTTCACCTTTTCTTTTGTCTTTGTTTGATTTTATTATACATTCTCCTTTTTTATTTTCTTTTTTTCCTTCTCCATTTCTCTTTTTTCTTTTTTTTCTTATGTTTGTTTCCATTTTCACTCTATATTTTCTTATATGTCAAAAAAATTAATGAGTGATCAACATTTTTTGTATAAATATTTAACATTGTACGAACGCTTATTCAACATTTTTAAAATACTTGTTCAACATTTTAATACTTATTCAACATTTTCAAATATTGTGAAACATTGAAATACTCGTTCAATGGTGGCGCGGGCCCAGATGCGTGGATGCGAGGTCCCCTACCCAGTCTGGGCTTTCTCCAGTCCTACGACCTAGTGCTCAGTCGTTGGGCAACTGTGGTGGTGGTGCTGCCCAGCTATGGGCCCCCTCTGTCCGGCTGTGTTGTGGGACCCTGTGGGTAAGTGGGGAGGTGGTTGCTTCCTGGCCTGGAAGTGGCGTTTATGTGTTGTAGCATCAGGGAGTTGTTCGGAGAGGGATGCCGGGGCGGCGGCCACTGGGGATGGGCTACTCGGTGGGCTCTCCGGCGGGTCTCTGGGTAGCGGTGGTGGTTGTGTTTCTCGGTCGTGTAGATGGCGAGGGATGCCGAGCGGCGGCCACTGGGAGTGGGTTACTCGGTGGGCTCTCCGGCGGGTCTCTGGGTAGCGGTGGTGGTTGCGTTTCTTGGTAGTGCGGATGGTGAGGGATGCCGGGGCGGCGGCCACTGGGGGTGGGCTACTCAGTGGGCTCTTCGGCGGGTCTCTGGGTAGCGGTGGTGGTTGCGTTTCTCGGTAGTGCGGATGACGAGGGATGCCGGGGCGGCGGCCACTGGGGGTGGGCTATTCGGTGGGCTCTTCGGCGGGTCTCTGGGTAGCGGTGGTGGTTGCGTTTCTCGGTCGTGCGGATGGCGAGGGATGCCGGGGCGACGACCACTGGGGGTGGGCTGCTCGATGGGCTCTCCTGCGGGTCTCTGGGTAGCGGTGGTGGTTGTGTTTCTCGGCCGTACGGATGGCGAGGGATGCCGAGGCGGCGACCACTGGGGGTGGGTGATGTCTACTACGCGACCTTCTTCTTGTAGACGTTGTTGGGCCTCCAAGTGCAGAGGTTTGTAGGACAATTTCAAATTTCCCTCAAGTGAATGACCTAAGGTTTATCAATCCGTGGGAGGCGTAGGATGAAGATGGTCTCTCTCAAGCAACCCTGCAACCGAATAACAAAGAGTCTCTTGCATCCCCAACACACCCAATACAATGGTAAATTGTATAGATGCACTAGTTCGGCGAAGAGATGGTGATACAAGTGCAATATGGTCGGGTCAGCGGCGAGTTGTTGGCAAGGAGGCAACGAGCATCTTTCTACATGTTTTACACTGTTCTACCACCCCCACCACCCACCGCATTAACACTTTTATGTTGCATCCACTCATCAGTGATTTGCTTTCCTACTCGTCCGGCAGCATCTCCATAATCAAAGAATAAGATCGGTGCAACCATAATTCAGTAGATCATTAGCATATTCTTCGACTATGAGTAGCTGGACATGTATGTTGTACGTAGGTCTTTATTCTCCATGGCTTGCATGGATTTGAGGTGGGAGAGATAGCATTTCCCCCTCCCCTCCTCCCTCCCTCGCTCCCGCGAGCAACAGGGGGAACCCTAGCCGCTGGTCGTGCCCCCCTCCCTTCCTCGCCCCCACGAGCGATAGGAGGAACCCTAGCCACTGGCCGTGCCCCCTTCCCCCGCCTCTCCTTCCCTCCACTCCCCGCTCGCGCATGGGTCTTGCTTGGTCGGGACGCCGCGCTTGGGTGGGACTCAGCGGTGCGGCGGATCTCCACCCGGTGACGGCGGCCGGTGGGATCTGTGGTGTGGCGGGCTGTTTGCTAGAAGGGCGAGCCTCCTGCGGCCATGGCGTGGTGCTGGATCTTCGTCATATCTGGCACCTGGCTCCAGGCGGCGGCTGCAGCTTCGGGGCAGTGGTTGGTCATTGACTTTGGGTGTGGGGCAGTGGATGCCGGCACCCGATGGTGGCCGGGGCTCCATGCCTCTGTGCGGGCGCGTGCACGAGGAAGGCGGGCACGATGGCGGCCCGTGGTTGGTTTACAGTGGGGGACTAGCGCAGATCTGGAGACGTGGAGGTGGCCGTTATAGCTGCGTACAAGGCTGCCCGGCGTCTGGAGCTGACGGTGTCCGGGCGGCTCCCTGTGGAGGGGGCACTGGCTGCTGCCGCTCTCCCGAGGTGTTGCTGGCAGATGGATGGTGGCGCGGGCCCATATGCGTGGGTGCGAGGTCCCCTACCCAGTCGGGGCTTTCTCCAATCCTACGACCTAGTGTTGAGTCGCTGGGCAGCTGTGGTGGTGTCGCTGCCCAGCTATGGCCCCCCTCCGTCTGACTGTGCTGTGGGACCCTGTGGGTTAGCGGGGAGGTGGTTGCTTCCTAGCCTGGTAGTGGCGTTTACGTGTTGTAGCGTCAGGGAGTTGTTCGGAGAGGGATGCCAGGGCGGCGGCCACTAGGGGTCGGCTCTCCGGCAGGTCTCTGGGTAGCGGTGGTGGTTGTGTTTCTCGGTCGTGCAGATGGTGAGGGATGTCGTGCGACGGCCACTGGGGGTGGGCTACTCCGTGGGCTCTCCGGCTGGTCTCTGGGTAGCGGTAGTGGTTGCGTTTTTCGGTAGTGCGTATGGCGAGGGATGCCGGTGTGGCGGCCACTGGGGGTGGGCTACTCGGTGGGCTCTCCGGCGGGTCTCTAGGTAGCGGTGGTGGTTGCATTTCTAGGTCGTGCGGATGGCGAGGGATGCCGGGGCGGCGGTGTAACACCCGGATAATTAAGCTACAGTGATCCTCAGTTAATGATGCCACATCATCGCTATTACGATTGCTAATCTCGCTTAGGTTCAAACCGGTACAAATTAAAATTTAAAAATCACATCAAAAATAAAAGTTTTCAAATATCAAAATTAGAATGTGCAAGTTGTGACAATTAATTTATAGTTAATGTTGGTGTAGGAACCACACTTTTATAAAATGTTTAAATGCGTTAAAATAATTAAAACAGTGGCTTTAATAATTAATTAGATGCCTTTTCTAATTTATAAAATATCAAACTAATTTGTTTAAGGGTCAAGCTTTTTGTGGCAGTAGGTTGAGTTAAGACACTAATTTAGGTGTGGGTCTCGTATTTTTAATAAAATAAAATAATGTGGAAATTAAATAAACAGTTAAAAAAGAAAATAAAACAATAAAATAAAACAAAAGAAACCCCCCCTCCCCCGGGCCTTTTGGCCCAGCTGGCCTCACTGGCTGAGCCAGGCCGGCCCACCTCGCCCTGGCTCCCTCGCTTCCCTGTTCACGGGAGGGCGTGGCGACACCGATGCCCGCCTCGGCACCGACCATCTCCGTGGCGGCCATCTGCCGTCTCCCCCGAGGCTATAAGGCGACCCCGATGCCTCTCCCTCGCGCCCCCGAACCCTAGCTACCCCAAATCACTCCCTCCCCCTTTTTTCTCGATCTGGATCGGGGAATCCCCCTCGCGCCCGACGTCATGGCCCGTCGCCGTTCGTCCTCGCCATGATCGTCGTCGACCTCGCGCACGCCATCAACCCCGCGCCCTGAGCCCCTCCGTAGTCGGCCTCGTCTACCCCGACCACCGGTTCAAGCTCGCCGCCCGTTCATCAACGTCGAGGCCACCGTCTTCTTCCCCTCCGTCCGCTTCGGTCATCGGCCCTCTCCGTCGACTCCGACCGCCTCGGCAGCTCCTAAACCCCCCACCAGACCATCGTGTGTCCCCTCGGTGAGCACCGCGCCTATCCCCTCTCCCGTTTCCCCACTAGCTCACCCGCTACATCGCCGCGCCCACGGATCACGCTTACCGTGCCCTGGCCTCGTTCGCTCGCGCTCACCCCGCCCATCGTCCTCCTGTACCCTGCGCTCGCCGTGTCCTGGGCACGCCCACGCGTGCCCCGGCTGTGGTCCCTACTCGTCGTTACCACCCCGCACCACGCCGCTGCTGCCCTGCGCCCTCCGGTCGCTGCCGTTGCCGCCGCGAGGCCTCGTCGGGCAGGCGACTGTCGCTGCCTGCCATGGCCTCGCCTCCGCAGCCGCCTATGTTTCCTGTTGCTGCTTTGCGCTGCTGCCGCGTCGCTGCAACCGCCCACCTCCCGCCTCTGTGTGACCGCTCCGCCCCTCGCCGGCTCTGGCCACTTCTCGCTCATGCCAGACTCCCCCACCGCGCTGCACGCCTGCGCCCATGCGCTGCTCGGCCACGCTCGCGCCACTGGTCGCCGCCCGCAGCCCCCACCGTCGCGTCGGCCGCCCTCCCCTTCCACCGGCGCGCGCACATCCTGCGTCGTTGCCCCGCTTCTGCCCGGCGCCGCAACCCTGCCGCTGCCGCCGCGCCTAGCGTCGTCGCCCGCCTGCGCCGCAGCAGCCCACCGCTCTGACCCCGCCTGGCCTGGCCTTGCCGGAGGCCGTGCCCGGCGACCTCGCCCTCGCCCGGCGCCATCTCTGAAGGAAATATGCTCTAGAGGCAATAATAAAGTTATTATTTATTTCCTTATATCATGATAAATGTTTATTATTCATGCTAGAATTGTATTAACCGGAAACATAATACATGTGTGAATACATAGACAAACAGAGTGTCACTAGTATGCCTCTACTTGACTAGCTCGTTAATCAAAGATGGTTATGTTTCCTAACCATGAACAAAGAGTTGTTATTTGATTAACGAGGTCACATCATTAGTTGAATGATCTGATTGACATGACCCATTCCATTAGCTTAGCACCCGATCGTTTAGTATGTTGCTATTGCTTTCTTCATGACTTATACATGTTCCTATGACTATGAGATTATGCAACTCCCGTTTGCCGGAGGAACACTTTGGGTGCTACCAAACATCACAACGTAACTAGGTGATTATAAAGGAGTACTACAGGTGTTTCCAATGGTAGATGTTGGGTTGGCGTATTTCGAGAATAGGATTTGTCACTCCGATTGTCGGAGAGGTATCTCTAGGCCCTCTCGGTAATACACATCACATAAGCCTTGCAAGCATTATAACTAAGATGTTAGTTGTGAGATGATGTATTACGGAACGAGTAAAGAGACTTGCCAGTAACGAGATTGAACTAGGTATTGCATACCGACGATCGAATCTCGGGCAAGTAACATACCGATGACAAAGGGAACAACGTATGTTGTTATGCGGTCTGACCGATAAAGATCTTCGTAGAATATGTAGGAGCCAATATGGGCATCTAGGTCCCGCTATTGGTTATTGACCGGAGACGTGTCTCGGTCATGTCTACATTGTTCTCGAACCGTAGGGTCCGCACGCTTAACGTTACGATGACAGTTATTATGAGTTTATGCATTTTGATGTACCGAAGGTTGTTCGGAGTCCCGGATGTGATCACAGACATGACGAGGAGTCTCGAAATGGTTGAGACATAAAGATTGATATATTGGAAGCCTATATTTGGATATCGGAAATGTTCCGGCTGAAATCGGGATTTTACCGGATTACCGGGAGGTTACCGGAACCCCCCGGGAGCCATATGGGCCTTCATGGGCGTTAGTGGAAAGGAGAAAAGGGGCAGCCCATAGGTGGCCGTGCGCCCCCCTTCCCTTAGTCCTATTAGGACTAGGAGAAGGGGCCGGCCCCCCCTCTCTCTCTTTCCCCCTTTGGGAAACCTAGTCCAACTAGGATTGGGGGGGGGGGAGTCCTACTCCCGGTGGGAGTAGGACTCCTCCTGCGCCCTCTCCCTGGCCGGTGCACCCCTCCCCCTTGGCTCCTTTATATACAGGGGCAGGGGGCACCTCTAGACACACAAGTTGATCCTTGGTGATCGTTCCTTAGCCGTGTGCGGTGCCCCCTGCCACCAAATTCCACCTCGATCATATTGTTGCAGTGCTTAGGCGAAGCCCTGCGTCGGTAGTACATCAAGATCGTCACCACGCTGTCGTGCTGACGGAACTCTTCCTCGACGCTTTGCTGGATCGAAGCCCGAGGATCGTCATCGAGCTGAACGTGTGCTAAGAACTCGGAGGTGCCGGAGTAACGGTGCTTGGGTAGGTCGGATCGGGAAGACGTACGACTACTTCCTCTACGTTGTGTGATCGCTTCCGCAGTCGGTCTGCGTTGGTACGTAGACAACACTCTCCCCTCTCGTTGCTATGCATCACCATGATCTTGCGTGTGCGTAGGAAATTTTTTGAAATTACTACGTTCCCCAACAGTGGTATCAGAGCCAGGTTTTATGGTTTGATGTTATTTGCACGAGTAGAACACAAGTGAGTTGTGGGCGATACAAGTCATACTGCCTACCAGCATGTCATACTTTGGTTCAGCGGTATTGTTGGACGAGACGACCCGGACCAACATTACGCGTACGCTTACGCGAGACTGGTTCCCTCGACGTGCTTTGCACATAGATGGCTTGCGGGCGACTGTCTCTCCAACTTTAGTTGAACTGAGTGTGGCTACGCCCGGTCCTTGAGAAGGTTAAAACGGAGTCTATTTGACAAACTATCGTTGTGGTTTTGATGCGTAGGTGAGATGAGTTCTTGCTTAAGCCCGTAGCAGCCACGTAAAACATGCAACAACAAAGTAGAGGACGTCTAACTTGTTTTTGCAGGGCATGTTGTGATGTGATATGGTCAAGGCATGATGCTAAATTTTATTGTATGAGATGATCATGTTTTGTAACCAAGTTATCGGCAACTGGCAGGAGCCATATGGTTGTCGCTTTATTGTATGCAATGCAATCGCGATGTAATGCTTTACTTTATTACTAAGCGGTAGTGATAGTCGTTGAAGCATAAGATTGGCGAGACGACAACGATGCTACGATGGAGATCAAGGTGTCGTGCCGGTGACGATGGTGATCATGACGGTGCTTCGGAGATGGAGATCACAAGCACAAGATGATGATGGCCATATCATATCACTTATATTGATTGCATGTGATGTTTATCCTTTTATGCATCTTATCTTGCTTTGATTGACGGTAGCATTATAAGATGATCTCTCACTAAATTATCAAGAAGTGTTCTCCCTGAGTATGCACCATTGCCAAAGTTCGTCGTGCCCAGACACCACGTGATGATCGGGTGTGATAAGCTCTACGTCCATCTACAACGGGTGCAAGCCAGTTTTGCACACACAGAATAGTCAGGTTAAACTTGACGAGCCTAGAATATGCAGATATGGCCTCGGAACATAGAGACCGAAAGGTCGAGCGTGAATCATATAGTAGATATGATCAACATAACGATGTTTACCATTGAAAACTACTCCATCTCACGTGATGATCGGTTATGGTTTAGTTGATTTGGATCACGTGATCACTTAGAGGATTAGAGGGATGTCTATCTAAGTGGGAGTTCTTAAGTAATTTGATTAACTAAACTTAAACTTATCATGAACTTAGTACCTGATAGTATCTTGCATGTTTATGTTGATTGTAGATAGATGGCTCGTGCTGTTGTTCCGTTGAATTTTAATGCGTTCCTTGAGAAAGCAAAGTTGAAAGATGATGGTAGCAATTACACGGACTGGGTCCGTAACTTGAGGATTAGCCTCATTGCTGCACAGAAGAATTACGTCCTGGAAGCACCGCTGGGTGCCAGGCCTGCTACTGGAGCAACACCAGATGTTATGAACGTCTGGCAGAGCAAAGCTGATGACTACTCGATAGTTCAGTGTGCCATGCTTTACGGCTTAGAATCGGGACTTCAACGACGTTTTGAACGTCATGGAGCATATGAGATGTTCCAGGAGTTGAAGTTAATATTTCAAGCAAATACCCGGATTGAGAGATATGAAGTCTCCAATAAGTTCTATAGCTGCAAGATGGAGGAGAACAGTTCTGTCAGTGAGCATATACTCAAGATGTCTGGGTATAATAATCACTTGATTCAATTGGGAGTTAATCTTCTGGATGATTGCGTCATTGACAGAATTCTCCAATCACTGCCACCAAGCTACAAGAGCTTCGTGATGAACTATAATATGCAAGGGATGAACAAGACTATTCCCGAGCTCTTCGCAATGCTGAAAGCTGCGGAGGTAGAAATCAAGAAGGAGCATCAAGTGTTGATGGTCAATAAGACCACTAGTTTCAAGAAAAAGGGCAAAGGGAAGAAGAAGGGGAACTTCAAGAAGAACAACAAGCAAGTTGCTGCTTAGGAGAAGAAACCCAAGTCTGGACCTAAGCCTGAAACTGAGTGCTTCTACTGCAAGCAGACTGGTCACTGGAAGCGGAACTGCCCCAAGTATTTGGCGGATAAGAAGGATGGCAAGGTGAACAAAGGTATATGTGATATACATGTTATTGATGTGTACCTTACTAGAGCTCGCAGTAGCACCTGGGTATTTGATACTGGTTCTGTTGCTAATATTTGCAACTCGAAACAGGGACTACGGAATAAGCGGACAATAGCAAAGGACGAGGTGACGATGCGCGTGGGAAACGGTTCCAAAGTCAATGTGATCGCGGTCGGCACACTACCTCTACATCTACCTTCGGGATTAATATTAGACCTAAATAATTGTTATTTGGTGCCAGCGTTGAGCATGAACATTATATCTGGATCTTGTTTAATGCGAGACGGTTATTCATTTAAATCAGAGAATAATGGTTGTTCTATTTATATGAGTAATATCTTTTATGGTCATGCACCTTTGAAGAGTGGTCTATTTTTGATGAATCTCGATAGTAGTGATACACATATTCATAATGTTGAAACCAAAAGATGCAAAGTTGATAATGATAGTGCAACTTATTTGTGGCACTGCCATTTAGGTCATATCGGTGTAAAGCGCATGAAGAAACTCCATACTGATGGGCTTTTGGAACCACTTGATTATGAATCACTTGGTACTTGTGAACCGTGCCTCATAGGCAAGATGACTAAAACACCGTTCTCCGGTACTATGGAGAGAGCAACAGATCTGTTGGAAATCATACATACCGATGTATGTGGTCCGATGAATATTGAGGCTCGTGGCGGATATCGTTATTTTCTCACTTTCACAGATGATTTAAGCAGATATGGATATATCTACTTAATGAAACACAAGTCTGAAACATTTGAAAAGTTCAAAGAATTTCAGAGTGAAGTTGAAAATCATCGTAACAAGAAAATAAAGTTTCTACGATCTGATCGTGGAGGAGAATATTTGAGTTACGAGTTTGGTTTACATTTGAAAAATTGTGGAATAGTTCCGCAACTCACGCCACCCGGAACACCACAGTGTAATGGTGTGTCCGAACGTCGTAATCGTACTTTACTAGATATGGTGCGATCTGTGATGTCTCTTACTGATTTACCGCTATCGTTTTGGGGTTATGCTTTAGAGACGGCCGCATTCACGTTAAATAGGACATCATCAAAATCCGTTGAGACGATGCCTTATGAACTATGTTTTGGCAAGAAACCAAAGTTGTCGTTTCTTAAAGTTTGGGGCTGCGATGCTTATGTGAAAAAACTTCAACCTGATAAGCTCGAACCCAAAGCGGAGAAATGTGTCTTCATAGGATACCCAAAGGAGACTGTTGGGTACACCTTCTATCACAGATCCGAAGGCAAGACATTCGTTGCTAAGAATGGATCATTTCTAGAGAAGGAGTTTCTCTCGAAAGAAGTGAGTGGGAGGAAAGTAGAACTTGACGAGGTAACTGTACCTGCTCCCTTATTGGAAAATAGTACATCACAGAAAACTGTTTCTGCGACACCTATACCAATTAGTGAGGAAGCTAATGATGATGATCAAGAAACTTCAAGACAAGATACTACTGAACCTCGTAGATCAACTAGAGTGAGATCCGCACCAGAGTGGTACGGTAATCCAATTCTGGAAGTCATGCTACTAGATCATGATGAACCTACGAACTATGAAGAAGCGATGGTGAGCCCAGATTCCGCAAAGTGGCTTGAAGCCATGAAATCTGAGATGGGATCCATGTATGAGAACAAAGTGTGGACTTTGGTTGACTTGCCCGATGATCGGCAAGCAATTGAGAATAAATGGATCTTCAAGAAAAAGACTGACGCTGACGGTAATATTACTGTCTATAAAGCTCGACTTGTCGCAAAAGGTTTTCGACAAGTTCAAGGGGTTGACTACGATGAGACCTTCTCACCCGTAGCGATGCTTAAGTCTGTCAGAATCATGTTAGCAATTGCCGCATCTTATGATTATGAAATTTGGCAGATGGATGTCAAAACTGCATTCCTGAATGGATTTCTGGAAGAAGAGTTGTATATGATGCAACCAGAAGGTTTTGTCGATCCAAAGGGAGCTAACAAAGTGTGCAAGCTTCAGCGATCCATTTATGGACTGGTGCAAGCCTATCGGAGTTGGAATAAACGCTTTGATAGTGTGATCAAAGCATTTGGTTTTATACAGACTTTTGGAGAAGCCTATATTTACAAGAAAGTGAGTGGGAGCTCTGTAGCATTTCTGATATTATATGTGGATGACATATTGCTGATTGGAAATGATATAGAATTTCTGGATAGCATAAAGGGATACTTGAATAAAAGTTTTTTGATGAAAGACCTCGGGGAAGCTGCTTACATATTAGGCATAAAGATCTATAGAGATAGATCAAGACGCTTAATTGGACTTTCACAAAGCACATACCTTGACAAGATTTTGAAGAAGTTCAAAATGGATCAAGCAAAGAAAGGGTTCTTGCCTGTGTTACAAGGAGTGAAGTTGAGTCAGACTCAAAGCCCGACCAGTGCAGAAGATAGAGAGAAAATGAAAGATGTTCCCTATGCTTCAGCCATAGGCTCTATCATGTATGCAATGCTGTGTACCAGACCTGATGTGTGCCTTGCTATAAGTTTAGCAGGGAGGTACCAAAGTAATCCAGGAGTGGATCACTGGACAGCGGTCAAGAACATCCTGAAATACCTGAAAAGGACTAAGGATATGTTTCTCGTATATGGAGGTGACAAAGAGCTCACCGTAAGAGGTTATGTTGATGCAAGCTTTGACACTGATCCGGACGATTCTAAATTGCAAACCAGATACGTGTTTACTTTAAACGGTGGAGCTGTCAGTTGGTGCAGTTCTAAACAAAGCGTCGTAGCGGGATCTACATGTGAAGCGGAGTACATAGCTGTTTCGGAAGCAGCGAACGAAGGAGTCTGGATGAAGGAGTTCATATCCGATCTAGGTGTCATACCTAGTGCATCGGGTCCAATGAAAATCTTTTGTGACAATACTGGTGCAATTGCCTTAGCAAAGGAATCCAGATTTTACAAAAGGACCAAACACATCAAGAGACGCTTCAACTCCATCCGGGATCTAGTCCAGGTGGGAGACATAGAGATTTGCAAGATACATACGGATCTGAATGTTGCAGACCTGTTGACTAAGCCTCTTCCACGAGCAAAACATGATCAGCACCAAGGCTCCATGGGTGTTAGAATCATTACTGTGTAATCTAGATTATTGACTCTAGTGCAAGTGGGAGACTGAAGGAAATATGCCCTAGAGGCAATAATAAATTTATTATTTATTTCCTTATATCATGATAAATGTTTATTGTTCATGCTAGAATTGTATTAACCGGAAACATAATACATGTGTGAATACATAGACAAACAGAGTGTCACTAGTATGCCTCTACTTGACTAGCTCGTTAATCAAAGATGGTTATGTTTCCTAACCATGAACAAAGAGTTGTTATTTGATTAACGAGGTCACATCATTAGTTGAATGATCTGATTGACATGACCCATTCCATTAGCTTAGCACCCGATCGTTTAGTATGTTGCTATTGCTTTCTTCATGACTTATACATGTTCCTATGACTATGAGATTATGCAACTCCCGTTTGCCGGAGGAACACTTTGGGTGCTACCAAACGTCACAACGTAACTGGGTGATTATAAAGGAGTACTACAGGTGTTTCCAATGGTAGATGTTGGGTTGGCGTATTTCGAGAATAGGATTTGTCACTCCGATTGTCGGAGAGGTATCTCTGGGCCCTCTCGGTAATACACATCACATAAGCCTTGCAAGCATTATAACTAAGATGTTAGTTGTGCGATGATGTATTATGGAACGAGTAAAGAGACTTGCCAGTAACGAGATTGAACTAGGTATTGGATACCGACGATCGAATCTCGGGCAAGTAACATACCGATGACAAAGGGAACAACGTATGTTGTTATGCGGTCTGACCGATAAAGATCTTAGTAGAATATGTAGGAGCCAATATGGGCATCCAGGTCCCGCTATTGGTTATTGACCGGAGACGTGTCTCGGTCATGTCTACATTGTTCTCGAACCATAGGGTCCGCACGCTTAACGTTACGATGACAGTTATTATGAGTTTATGCATTTTGATGTATCGAAGGTTGTTCGGAGTCCCGGATGTGATCACGGACATGACGAGGAGTCTCGAAATGGTCGAGACATAAAGATTGATATATTGGAAGCCTATATTTGGATATCGGAAATGTTCCGGGTGAAATCGGGATTTTACCGGATTACCGGGAGGTTACCGGAACCCCCCGGGACCAATATGGGCCTTCATGGGCCTTAGTGGAAAGGAGAAAAGGGGCAGCCCATAGGTGGCCGCGCGCCCCCCTTCCCTTAGTCCTATTAGGACTAGGAGAAGGGGCCGCCCCCCCTCTCTCTCTTTCCCCCTTTGGGAAACCTAGTCCAACTAGGATTGGGGCGGGGGGAGTCCTACTCCCGGTGGGAGTAGGACTCCTCCTGCGCCCTCTCCCTGGCCGGCGCACCCCTCCCCCTTGGCTCCTTTATATACAGGGGCAGGGGGCACCTCTAGACACACAAGTTGATCCTTGGTGATCGTTCCTTAGCCGTGTGCGGTGCCCCCTGCCACCAAATTCCACCTCGATCATATTGTTGCAGTGCTTAGGCGAAGCCCTGCGTCGGTAGTACATCAAGATCGTCACCATGCCGTCGTGCTGACGGAACTCTTCCTCGACGCTTTGCTAGATCGGAGCCCGAGGATCGTCATCGAGTTGAACGTGTGGTAAGAACTCGGAGTGCCAGAGTAACGGTGCTTGGATCGGTCGGATCGGGAAGACGTACGACTACTTCCTCTACGTTGTGTGATCGCTTCCGCAGTCGGTCTGCGTTGGTACGTAGACAACACTCTCCCCTCTCGTTGCTATGCATCACCATGATCTTGCGTGTGCGTAGGAAATTTTTTGAAATTACTACGTTCCCCAACAATCTCACCGCCCCGGCCGGCATCCGTGGGCAGTTCCCCGCCACGCTCGGTTCCGCCCCTTCTCGGGCATGCACCCGTTAACCCGCCCCGGCTGGCCCCTGGGCCACTGCCAAGGGGGCCCCACGCCTTTGGTTAAAAAAAGTTTAAAAAGAGAATTAAAAAAAGAGAATTAATTAATTAACTAAGGATTAATTAGCCTAATCACTAGATTAGTTGAAACTGTTTTAGTTAGCTAGGCACAGTCAATGACAGGGGGCCCACCCCCTGTTGACCAGTCAAACATTGACTGGTCAACTGGGACCCCCTGGCCCACCTGTCAGCTGATACGTCTCCGTCGTATCTACTTTTCCAAACACTTTTGCCCTTGTTTTGGACTCTAACTTGTATGATTTGAATGGAACTAACCCGGACTGACGCTGTTTTCAGTAGAATTGCCAGATGTTGTTTTATGTGCAGAAAACAAAAGTTCTCAGAATGACCTGAAACTCCATGGAATATCTTACAATAAATAATAAAAAATCCTCGCCAAAGATGAAGACCAGGGGGCCCACACCCTTTCCACGAGGGTGGGGGGCGCCCCCTCTAGGGCGCGCCCCCTAGCTCGTGGGCCCCCTAGAGACCTCCCGACTCCAACTCCAACTCTATATATCTGCTTTCGGGGAGAAAAAAAGAGGAGAGAAGATTTCATCGCGTTTTACGATACGGAGCCGCCGCCAAGCCCTAAAACCTCTCGGGAGGGCTGATCTAGAGTCCGTTCGGGGCTCCGGAGAGGGGAATCCGTCGCCGTCGTCATCATCAACCATCCTCCATCACCAATTTCATTGTGATCACCGCCGTGTGTGAGTAATTCCATCGTAGGCTTGCTGGACGGTGATGGGTTGGATGAGATTTATCATGTAATCGAGTCAGTTTTGTTAGGGTTTGATCCCTAGTATCCACTATGTTCTGAGATTGATGTTGCTATGACTTTGCTATGCTTAATGTTTGTCACTAGGGCCCGAGTGCCATGATTTCAGATCTGAACCTATTATGTTTTCATCAATATATGAGTGTTCTTGATCCTATCTTGCAAGTCTATAGTCACCTATTATGTGTTATGATCCGTTAACCCCGAAGTGACAATAATTGGGATACTTACCGGTGATGACCGTAGTTTGAGGAGTTCATGTATTCACTATGTGCTAATGCTTTGATCCGGTTCTCTATTAAAAGGTGGCCTTAATATCTCTTAGTTTCCATTAGGACCCTGCTGCCACGGGAGGGTAGGACAAAAGATGTCATGCAAGTTCTTTTCCATAAGCACGTATGACTATATTCGGAATACATGCCTACATTACATTGATGAACTTGAGCTAGTTCTGTGTCACCCTATGTTATGATTGTTACATGATGAACCACATCTGGTATAATTATCCATTACTGATCCGATGCCTACGAGCTTTCCATATACTGGTTTACGCTTATTTACTTTCTCGTTGCTATTGCTACAGTCACTACAAATACCAAAAACATTACTTTGCTTTCGTTACTCTTTTGTTACCGTTACCATCACTATCATATTACTTTGCTACTAAACACTTTGCTGCAGATACTAAGTTTCCAGGTGTGGTTGAATTGACAACTCAGCTGCTAATACTTGAGAATATTCTTTGGCTCCCCTTGTGCCGAATCAATAAATTTGGGTTGAATACTCTACCCTCGAAAGCTGTTGTGATCCCCTATACTTGTGGGTCATCAAGACTAATTTCTGGCGTCGTTGCCGGGGAGCATAGCTCTATTCTTTGAGTCACTTGGGATTTATATCTGTTGGACACTATGAAGAACTTGAGAGATCCAAAAACCAAGATCTATCCCTCAACTACGAGGGGAGGTAAGGAACTGCCATCTAGCCCCGCACTTGATTCACCTTCTATTGTGAGTAATTTTGCGACACCTATACCTGCTTCTGCTGTTTGTTCTGATATGTCACATGTTATTGATGATGCCACTTCTGCTATGCATGATACTTATGATGAAACTACCTCTATGCCTGATACTACTATGCCACTTAGTGATTTTCTCGATGAACAACTTGCTAGGGCTAGAGAAATTGAAAATATGGAATCTGATTATGAAGATGAAAGTTATGATGAAGAATCACTTGTTATTCCTGAGGGTTATTTATTTGATCAAGAAGCTTCTTTTGCTATTTTAGCTTGCAAAGATAGATATGAACTAAAAAAATTATTAGCTAAATGGAGCAAGCAATCTCTAAATGCTAGAATGAAACCTGATCCTGCTTTTGCTACTTCACCTATCTTTTTTACTGATAAGGATTATGAATTCTCTGTTGATCCTGATATAATTACTTTGGTTGAATCTGATCCTTTTCATGGTTATGAATCTGAAACTGTTGTGGCAGATCTTACTAAATTAAATGATATAGCCACCCTGTTCACTAATGATGAGAGATCCCGCTACTTTTATATCCTCAAAATATTTCTATTCTCATTAAAGGGTGATGCTAAGATATGGTTTAATTCTCTTGATCCTGGTTGTGTGTGTAGTCCCCAGGATATGATTTATTACTTCTCTGCTAAATATTTCCCTGCTCATAAGAAACAAGCCGCTTTAAAGGAAATGTACACCTTTGGCAAATTAAAGAAGAGAGTCTCCCACAAGCTTGGGGGAGGCTTCTCAAGTTACTTAATGCTTTGCCTGATCATCCTCTTAAGAAAAATAAAATACTTGATATCTCTTATAATGGACTAACCGATGCTTCCAGAGATTACCTAGATAGTTGTGCTGGTTCTCTTTTCAGGGAAAGAACACCGGATGAAGTTGAAATCTTATTGAATAATATGTTGACAAATGAAAATAATTGGGCACCTCCTAAGCCAGTTCCTGCTCCAATTAATGAGCCTATTCCTAAACCAACTCCGAAGAAGAGAGGTATTCTATTTCTCAGTCCTGAAGATATGCAAGAGGCAAAGAAATCTATGAAAGAAAAAGGTATTAAAGCTGAAGATGTTAAGAATTTACCTCCTATTGAAGAAATACATGGTCTTGATTCACCGCTTGTCGAAGATGTTGGGGAACGTAGTAATTTCAAAAATTTTCCTACGCACACGCAAGATCATGGTGATGCATAGCAACGAGAGGGGAGAGTGTTGTCTACGTACCAATGCAGACCGACTGCGGAAGCGATCACACAACGTAGAGGAAGTAGTCGTACGTCTTCTTCCCGATCCGACCGATCCAAGCACCGTTACTCCGGCACCTCCGAGTTCTTAGCACACGTTCAGCTCGATGACGATCCTCGGGCTCCGATCCAGCAAAGCGTCGAGGAAGAGTTCCGTCAGCACGACGGTGTGGTGACGATCTTGATGCACTACCGACGCAGGGCTTCGCCTAACCTCTACAACGATATGACCGAGGTGGAATTTGGTGGCAGGGGGCACCGCACACGGCTAAGGAACGATCAACAATGATCAACTTGTGTGTCTATGGGGTGCCCCCTGCCCCCGTATATAAAGGAGCAAGGGGAGGGGTTCGGCCGGCCAAGGGAGAGGGGCGCAGGAGGAGTCCTACTCCTACCAGGAGTAGGACTCCCCCCCCCCCCCCCAATCCTATTCCTAATAGGAATCCTCAAGGGGTAAAGAGAGAAGGGGTGGCCGGCCAACTTCCCTAGTCCTATTAGGACTAGGAAAGGGGGGAGGTGCGCAGCCCTCTATGGCAGCCCCTTTCACTTTTCCACTAAGGCCCAATAGGCCCATTTGCCTCCCGGGGGGTTCCGGTAACCCTCCCGGTATTCCGGTAAAATCCCGATTTCACCCGGAACACTTCCGATGTCCAAACATAGCCTTCCAATATATCAATCTTTACGTCTCGACCATTTCGAGACTCCTCGTCATGTCCGTGATCACATCCGGGACTCCGAACAACCTTAGGTACATCAAAATGCATAAACTCATAATAACTGTCATCGTAACGTTAAGCGTGCGGACCCTATGGTTCGAGAACAATGTAGACATGACCGAGACATGTCTCCGGTCAATAACCAATAGCGGGACCTGGATGCCCATATTGGCTCCTACATATTCTACGAAGATCTTTATCGGTCAGACCGCATAACAACATACGTTGTTCCCTTTGTCATCGGTATGTTACTTGCTTGAGATTTGATCGTCGGTATCCAATACCTAGTTCAATCTCGTTACTGGCAAGTCTCTTTACTCGTTCCGTAATACATCATCTCATAACTAACATCTTAGTTATTATGCTTGCAAGGCTTATGTGATGTGTATTACCGAGAGGGCCCAGAGATACCTCTCCGACAATCGGAGTGACAAACCCTAATCTCGAAATACGCCAACCCAACATCTACCATTGGAGACACCTGTAGTACTCCTTTATAATCACCCAGTTACGTTGTGACGTTTGGTAGTACCCAAAGTGTTCCTCCGGTAAACGGGAGTTGCATAACTCTCATAGTTATAGGAACATGTATAAGTCATGAAGAAAGCAATAGCAACATACTAAACGATCGGGTGCTAAGCTAATGGAATGGGTCATATCAATCAGATCATTCAATTAATGATGTGACCTCGTTAATCAAATAACAACTCTTTGTTCATGGTTAGGAAACATAACCATCTTTGATTAACGAGCTAGTCAAGTAGAGGCATACTAGTGACACTCTGTTTGTCTATGTATTCACACATGTATTATGTTTCCGGTCAATACAATTCTAGCATGAATAATAAACATTTATCATGATATAAGGAAATAAATAATAACTTTATTATTGCCTCTAGGGCATATTTCCTTCAGTCTCCCACTTGCACTAGAGTCAATAATCTAGATTACACAGTAATGATTCTAACACCCATGGAGCCTTGGTGCTGATCATGTTTTGCTCGTGGAAGAGGCTTAGTCAACGGGTCTGCAACATTCAGATCCGTATGTATCTTGCAAATCTCTATGTCTCCCACCTGGACTAAATCCCGGATGGAGTTGAAGCGTCTCTTGATGTGTTTGGTCCTTTTGTGAAATCTGGATTCCTTTGCCAAAGCAATTGCACCAGTATTGTCACAAAAGATTTTCATTGGACCCGATGCACTAGGTATGACACCTAGATCGGATATGAACTCCTTCATCCAGACTCCTTCGTTCGCTGCTTCCGAAGCAGCTATGTACTCCGCTTCACATGTAGATCCCGCTACGACGCTTTGTTTAGAACTGCACCAACTGACAGCTCCACCGTTTAAAGTAAACACGTATCCGGTTTGCGATTTAGAATCGTCCGGATCAGTGTCAAAGCTTGCATCAACGTAACCTCTTACGGTGAGCTCTTTGTCACCTCCATATACGAGAAACATATCCTTAGTCCGCTTCAGGTATTTCAGGATGTTCTTGACCGCTGTCCAGTGATCCACTCCTGGATTACTTTGGTACCTCCCTGCTAAACTTATAGCAAGGCACACATCAGGTCTGGTACACAGCATTGCATACATGATAGAGCCTATGGCTGAAGCATAGGGAACATCTTTCATTTTCTCTCTATCTTCTGCAGTGGTCGGGCATTGAGTCTGACTCAACTTCACACCTTGTAACACAGGCAAGAACCCTTTCTTTGCTTGATCCATTTTGAACTTCTTCAAAATCTTGTCAAGGTATGTGCTTTGTGAAAGTCCAATTAAGCGTCTTGATCTATCTCTATAGATCTTTATGCCTAATATGTAAGTAGCTTCCCCGAGGTCTTTCATCGAAAAACTTTTATTCAAGTATCCCTTTATGCTATCCAGAAATTCTATATCATTTCCAATCAGCAATATGTCATCCACATATAATATCAGAAATGCTACAGAGCTCCCACTCACTTTCTTGTAAATACAGGCTTCTTCGAAAGTCTGTATAAAGCCAAATGCTTTGATCACACTATCAAAGCATTTATTCCAACTCCGAGATGCTTGCACCAGTCCATAAATGGATCGCTGCAGTTTGCATACTTTGTTAGCTCCCTTTGGATCGACAAAACCTTCTGGTTGCATCATATACAACTCTTCTTCCAGAAATCCATTCAGGAATGCAGTTTTGACATCTATCTGCCATATTTCATAATCATAAAATGCGGCAATTGCTAACATGATTCTGACGGATTTAAGCATCGCTACGGGTGAGAAGGTCTCATCGTAGTCAACCCCTTGAACTTGTCGAAAACCTTTTGCGACAAGTCGAGCTTTATAGACAGTAACATTACCGTCAGCGTCAGTCTTTTTCTTGAAGATCCATTTATTCTCAATTGCTTGCCGATCATCGGGCAAGTCAACCAAAGTCCATACTTTGTTCTCATACATGGATCCCATCTCAGATTTCATGGCCTCAAGCCACTTTGCGGAATCTGGGCTCACCATCGCTTCTTCATAGTTCGTAGGTTCATCATGATCTAGTAGCATGACTTCCAGAACTGGATTACCGTACCACTCTGGTGCGGATCTCACTCTGGTTGATCTACGTGGTTCAGTAGTATCTTGTCCTGAAGTTTCATGATCATCATCATTAGCTTCCTCACTAATTGGTATAGGTGTCGCAGAAATAGTTTTCTGTGATGTACTATTTTCCAATAAGGGAGCAGGTACTGTTACCTCGTCAAGTTCTACTTTCCTCCCACTCACTTCTTTCGAGAGAAACTCCTTCTCTAGAAATGATCCATTCTTAGCAACGAATGTCTTGGCTTCGGATCTGTGATAGAAGGTATACCCGACAGTTTCCTTTGGGTATCCTATGAAGACACATTTCTCCGCTTTGGGTTCGAGCTTATCAGGTTGAAGCTTTTTCACATAAGCATCGCAGCCCCAAACTTTAAGAAACGACAACTTTGGTTTCTTGCCAAACCATAGTTCATAAGGCGTCGTCTCAACGGATTTTGATGGTGCCCTATTTAACGTGAATGCGGCCGTCTCTAAAGCATAACCCCAAAATGATAGCGGTAAATCAGTAAGAGACATCATAGGTCGCACCATATCTAGTAAAGTACGATTACGACGTTCGGACACAGCGTTAGGCTGTGGTGTTCCGGGTGGCGTGAGTTGCGAAACTATTCCACAATTTTTTAAATGTACACCAAACTCGTAACTCAAATATTCTCCTCCACGATCAGATCATAGAAACTTTATTTTCTTGTTACGATGATTTTCAACTTCACTCTGAAATTCCTTGAACTTTTCAAATGTTTCAGACTTATGTTTCATTAAGTAGATATACCCATATCTGCTTAAATCATCTATGAAGGTGAGAAAATAACGATATCCACCACGAGCCTCAATATTCATCGGACCACATACATCGGTATGTATGATTTCCAATGAATCTGTTGCTCTCTCCATAGTACCGGAGAACGGTGTTTTTGTCATCTTGCCTATGAGGCACGGTTCGCAAGTACCAAGTGATTCATAATCAAGTGGTTCCAAAAGCCCATCAGTATGGAGTTTCTTCATGCGCTTTAGACCGATATGACCTAAACGGCAGTGCCACAAATAAGTTGCACTATCATTATCAACTCTGCATCTTTTGGCTTCTACATTATGAATATGTGTATCACTACTATCGAGATTCAACAAGAATAGACCACTCTTCAAAGGTGCATGACCATAAAAGATATTACTCATATAAATAGAACAACCATTATTCTCTGATTTAAATGAATAACCGTCTCGCATTAAACAAGATCCAGATATAATGTTCATGCTCAACGCTGGCACCAAATAACAATTATTTAGGTCTAATATTAATCCCGAAGGTAGATGTAGAGGTAGCGTGCCGACCGCGATCACATCGACTTTGGAACCGTTTCCCACGCGCATCGTCACCTCGTCCTTTGCTAGCGTCCGCTTATTCCATAGTCCCTGTTTCGAGTTGCAAATATTAGCAACAGAAACAGTATCAAATACCCAGGTGCTACTGCGAGCTCTAGTAAGGTACACATCAATAACATGTATATCACATATACCTTTGTTTACCTTGCCATCCTTCTTATCCGCCAAATACTTGGGGCAGTTCCGCTTCCAGTGACCAGTCTGCTTGCAGTAGAAGCACTCAGTTTCAGGCTTAGGTCCAGACTTGGGTTTCTTCTCCTGAGCAGCAACTTGCTTGCTGTTCTTCTTGAAGTTCCCCTTCTTCTTCCCTTTGCCCTTTTTCTTGAATCTAGTGGTCTTGTTGACCATCAACACTTGATGCTCCTTCTTGATTTCTACCTCCGCAGCTTTCAGCATTGCGAAGAGCTCGGGAATAGTCTTGTTCATCCCTTGCATATTATAGTTCATCACGAAGCTCTTGTAGCTTGGTGGCAGTGATTGGAGAATTCTGTCAATGATGCAATCATCTGGAAGATTAACTCCCATCTGAATCAAGTGATTATTATACCCAGACATTTTGAGTATATGCTCACTGACAGAACTGTTCTCCTCCATCTTGCAGCTATAGAACTTATTGGAGACTTCATATCTCTCAATTCGGGCATTTGCTTGAAACATTAACTTCAACTCCTGGAACATCTCATATGCTCCATGACGTTCAAAACGTCGTTGAAGTCCCGATTCTAAGCCGTAAAGCATGGCACACTGAACTATCGAGTAGTCATCAGCTTTGCTCTGCCAGACGTTCATAACATCTGGCGTTGCTCCAGCAGCAGGCCTGGCACCCAGCGGTGCTTTCAGGACGTAATTCTTCTGTGCAGCAATGAGGATAATCCTCAGGTTACGGACCCAGTCCGTGTAATTGCTACCATCATCTTTCAACTTTGCTTTCTCAAGGAACGCATTAAAATTCAACGGAACAACAGCATGAGCCATCTATCTACAATCAACATAAACAAGCAAGATACTATCTGGTACTAAGTTCATGATAAGTTTAAGTTCAATTAATCAAATTACTTAGGAACTCCCACTTAGATAGACATCCCTCTAATCCTCTAAGTGATCACGTGATCCAAATCAACTAAACCATAACCGATCATCACGTGAGATGGAGTAGTTTTCAATGGTGAACATCATCATGTTGATCATATCTACTATATGATTCACGCTCGACCTTTCGGTCTCTGTGTTCCGAGGCCATATCTGCATATGCTAGGCTCGTCAAGTTTAACCTGAGTATTCTGCGTGTGCAAAACTGGCTTGCACCCGTTGTAGATGGACGTAGAGCTTATCACACCCGATCATCACATGGTGTCTGGGCACGACGAACTTTGGCAACGGTGCATACTCAGGGAGAACACTTCTTGATAATTTAGTGAGAGATCATCTTATAATGCTACCGTCAATCAAAGCAAGATAAGATGCATAAAAGGATAAACATCACATGCAATCAATATAAGTGATATGATATGGCCATCATCATCTTGTGCTTGTGATCTCCATCTCCGAAGCACCGTCATGATCACCATCGTCACCGGCGCGACACCTTGATCTCCATCGTAGCATCGTTGTCGTCTCGCCAATCTTATGCTTCCACGACTATCACTACCGCTTAGTAATAAAGTAAAGCATTACATCGCGATTGCATTGCATACAATAAAGCGACAACCATATGGCTCCTGCCAGTTGCCGATAACTTGGTTACAAAACATGATCATCTCATACAATAAAATCAGCATCATGCATTGACCATATCACATCACAACATGCCTTGCAAAAACAAGTTAGACGTCCTCTACTTTTTTGTTGCAAGTTTTACGTGGCTGCTACGGGCTTAAGTAAGAACTCATCTCACCTACGCATCAAAACCACAACGATAGTTTGTCAAATAGACTCCGTTTTAACCTTCTCAAGGACCAGGCGTAGCCACACTTGGTTCAACTAAAGTTGGAGAGACAGTCTTCCGCAAGCCATCTATGTGCATAGCACGTCGAGGGAACCGGTCTCGCGTAAGAGTACGAGTAAGGTTGGTCTGGATCGTCTCGTCCAACAATACCGCCGAACCAAAGTATGACATGCTGGTAGGCAGTATGACTTGTATCGCCCACAACTCACTTGTGTTCTACTCGTGCAAATAACATCAAACCATAAAAACCTAGGCTCGGATGCCACTGTTGGGGAACGTAGTAATTTCAAAAAATTTCCTACGCACACGCAAGATCATGGTGATGCATGCAACGAGAGGGGAGAGTGTTGTCTACGTACCAACGCAGACCGACTGCGGAAGCGATCACACAACGTAGAGGAAGTAGTCGTACGTCTTCTTCCCGATCCGACCGATCCAAGCACCGTTACTCCGGCACCTCCGAGTTCTTAGCACACGTTCAGCTCGATGACGATCCTCGGGCTCCGATCCAGCAAAGCGTCGAGGAAGAGTTCCGTCAGCACGACGGCGTGGTGACGATCTTGATGCACTACCGACGCAGGGCTTCGCCTAAGCTCTACAACAATATGACCGAGGTGGAATTTGGTGGCAGGGGGCACCGCACACGGCTAAGGAACGATCAACAATGATCAACTTGTGTGTCTATGGGGTGCCCCCTGCCCCCGTATATAAAGGAGCAAGGGGAGGGGTTCGGCCGGCCAAGGGAGAGGGGCGCAGGAGGAGTCCTACTCCTACCGGGAGTAGGACTCCCCCCCCCAATCCTATTCCTAATAGGAATCCTCAAGGGGGAAAGAGAGAAGGGGTGGCCGGCCACCTTCCCTAGTCCTATTAGGACTAGGAAAGGGGGGAGGTGCGCAGCCCTCTATGGCAGCCCCTTTCACTTTTCCACTAAGGCCCAATAGGCCCATTTGCCTCCCGGGGGGTTCCGGTAACCCTCCCGGTATTCCGGTAAAATCCCGATTTCACCCGGAACACTTCCGATGTCCAAACATAGCCTTTCAATATATCAATATTTACGTCTCGACCATTTCGAGACTCCTCGTCATGTCCATGATCACATCCGGGACTCCGAACAACCTTCAGTACATCAAAATGCATAAACTCATAATAACTGTCATCGTAACGTTAAGCGTGCGGACCCTAAAGTTCGAGAACAATGTAGACATGACCGAGACACGTCTCCGGTCAATAACCAATAGCGGGACCTGGATGCCCATATTGGCTCCTACATATTCTACGAAGATCTTTATCGGTCAGACCGCATAACAACATACGTTGTTCCCTTTGTCATCGGTATGTTACTTGCTCTAGATTTGATCGTCGGTATCCAATACCTAGTTCAATCTCGTTACTGGCAAGTCTCTTTACTCGTTCCGTAATACATCATCTCATAACTAACATCTTAGTTATTATGCTTGCAAGGCTTATGTGATGTGTATTACCGAGAGGGCCCAGAGATACCTCTCCGACAATCGGAGTGACAAACCCTAATCTCGAAATACGCCAACCCAACATCTACCATTGGAGACACCTGTAGTACTCCTTTATAATCACCCAGTTACGTTGTGACGTTTGGTAGTACCCAAAGTGTTCCTCCGGTAAACGGGAGTTGCATAATTCTCATAGTTATAGGAACATGTATAAGTCATGAAGAAAGCAATAGCAACATACTAAACTATCGGGTGCTAAGCTAATGGAATGGGTCATGTCAATCAGATCATTCAATTAATGATGTGACCTCGTTAATCAAATAACAACTCTTTGTTCATGGTTAGGAAACATAACCATCTTTGATTAACGAGCTAGTCAAGTAGAGGCATACTAGTGACACTCTGTTTGTCTATGTATTCACACATGTATTATGTTTCCGGTCAATACAATTCTAGCATGAATAATAAACATTTATCATGATATAAGGAAATAAATAATAACTTTATTATTGCCTCTAGGGCATATTTCCTTCAGAAGAAACATATGATCTTAATCCTTTATTTATTGAAGAACCTCCTGACTCCGATAACCCGACACAGGTAGTAAAGGTAAATTCTCTCTATAGATATGATAAAGCTGTAATCCTGTTTACTAAATTTGCTAGCCCATGCTTAGATGAGTTTGACAAATTTATGGCTAAGCAAGAAGACTTTAATGCTTATTTTGGTAGACAATTAAAATACAATTCAAATATGCTTGGACACTTGGGTGATTATATGGCTAATGTAAAAGGTGAACTTAAACTTATTAGTAAACATGCTTCCATGGTTACCACTCAAGTAGAACAAGTACTTAAAGCTCAAAAGGAATTTCTCAATGAATTGAATAGTAAGAATAATGATAATGCTGTTAGAGTTATGACTAGAGGTGGTAGAATGACTCAGGAACCTTTGTATCCTGAAGGCCACCCTAAGAGAATTGAGCAAGTTTCTCAGAGAAATAATATTGATGCACCTAGTTCTTCTAAAAAGAAGAAAAAGGAAAAATGATAGAACTGTGCAAACTTCTATTGAACCTATTGCTAAACCACCTGATAATCCAAATGATATCTCTATGTCTGATGTTGAAACACAATCTGGTAATGAACATGAACCTAATGATAATGTTAATAATAATGTTCATGATGATGATGCTCAACCTAGTAATGATAATGATGTAGAAATTTAACCTGCTGTTGATCTTGATAACCCACAATCAAAGAATCAATGTTATGATAAGAAAGACTTTGTTGCTAGGAAACATGGTAAAGAAAGAGAACCTTGGGTTTAGAAACCCATGCCTTTTCCTCCCAAACCATCCAAGAAAAAGGATGATGAGGATTTTGAGCGCTTTGCTGAAATGATTAGACCTATCTTTTTGCGTATGCGATTAACTGATATGCTCAAAACAAATCCTTATGCTAAGTACATGAAAGATATTATTACAAATAAAAGAAAGATACCAGAAGCTGAAATTTCCACCATGCTTGCTAATTATACTTTTAAGGGTGGAATACCAAAGAAACTTCGAGATCCCGGAGTTCCCACTATACAATGCTCCATTAAAAGAAACTATGTTAAAACTGCTTTATGTGATCTTGGAGCCGGTGTTAGTGTTATGCCTCTCTCTTTATATCATAGAATTGATTTGAATAAGTTGACACCTACTGAAATATCTTTGCAAATGGCTGACAAATCAACTGCTATACCTGTCGGTATTTGTGAGGATGTGCCTGTTGTAGTTGCAAACGTTACTATTTTAACGAACTTGGTTATTCTTGATATTTCCGAGGACGATAGTATGTCTATTATTCTTGGAAGACCTTTTCTTAATACTGTAGGGGCTGTTATTGATTGCACTAAAGGCAATGCCACTTTTCATGTTAATGGTAATGAGCATATGGAACACTTTCTGAGGAAACAACCTCAAGTTCATAGTATCAATTCTATTGGAAAAACTCAATCGATTATATTTGGAGGTTTTGAATTTCCTCTTCCTACTGTCAAGAGGAAATATGATATACTTATTATTGGGGATGTGCATATCCCCGTTGAGGTAACCTAGTGTTATTCAAAATTTCTCCGGTTTCATGTTAATCAGAATGAGTTTGTTAACAAGACCTGATCAACCTTGTTAGTGGATTCCTTTTGATGAGCATGAGATGGATGAAACTAGAAGCACAACCTTCTGTACCCTCTCTATACTTTCTGTTATTTAGTTGAAATAAAGTAAAAATAAATAATTTTCTGTCTGTTATCTGATTATCCGTGCAATATAAAAATACCTCGAAAATAAAAGTTCTCCAAATGCCTTGAAAGTTAAATATGATTTTTTTCTAGAATATTTGAGGATTTATGGAACAAAGAACACACAAGGGGGCCAACCACCTTGCCACGAGGGTGGAGGGCGCGCCCACCCCCCTAGGGCACGCCCCCTGCCTCGTGGGCCCACGGTGGCCCTCCTCCACTTATTCCTGCACCCATCCTCTTCTTCTTCCTCCCACAAACACGAAAAACCAACTCAAGCACGAGTTCCAGCCCTCTTTGCTGCCATTTTTGATCTCCTTGCTCAAAGCACCTCTCACAAAACTGCTTGGGGAGATTGTTCCTTGGTATGTGACTCCATTAGTCCAATTAGTTTTTGTTCTAGTGTTTTATTCATTGCAAATTTTTGCTGCTTAGGTGACCCCGTTCTTGAGCTTTCATGTCAAATTTATATGGTCAAAAGTAGTTTTGATGCATGATATAGGCTCTAGGCACTTGTAGGAGTAGTTGCTATCAATATTATTGAGTTTGGTTTACTTTTATTTTGATGTTACTAAACATTTTCAGATTTTTTCAGAGGAAGAAAATGTTTAGGAAAATGTTCCAAGGTGGTTCTTCAAAGAAGCAAGGACCCAGGCTTGCAATGCGTGATGCTGACGAAGAGCCACCAAGAGACGCTCCAGTGCGTCCTTGTGAGTGGCCTTCTAAAATTTTTTATGGATCGAGCGGGAATAAAAAGAAGAATTCAACGCATATTTGCGTAACGCTGATCTTGTGAGCTTCGAGGAAGAGAAGTGCAGTCAGTATCATAACCTCACTAGCTCCTTTGTGAGGAGGTTTCAATTTTCCACTTCACGTTACTCTCCAACTGTCTTGTTTGATCTTTATGATAAATCTTATACCATGGACTTAGAGGATTTTACCACTACATGCAAACTTCCACAATGGGGTAGTGTTAGGGATCCCCCTAAATCTGAATTTAGAAACTTTCTTGCTAGTATAACTGTAGGGGAATCTAGAGATATAACGCTACCATAGGGAGCATTCACTTTCCTGCTATACATTATTTTGCTCTCTTCATAGGTAGGTGCATAAATGCTAAGGATGAAGCATGTCACATGCGTGTCCCTGACCTTAGCATTCTCAGGAGTGCTGTGTCAGGAGACCAATCTTATCATTTGGGAGCCATAGTAGCTCGTAGGTTGCATCATAATAGATATAATGGAGATTTCTTTGGAGGAATTTATGCAACCCGCGTAGCTAATTTTCTTGGTATAGATGTACGCGAAGATGATATTGAATTACCTCCTGCCTATCTAGATTTTAATGCCATGGCTCACCACCATTTTGTCGAGAGGAACAAATCACCTCTCCAGTACCGACTAATCTTTGAAAAACGCCGTGCTGTCCATATTACTCTTCCTGCTCTTGCTTTCTTTGGTTATCAGGCAAGAGGAGGATATACTATTACCAGAGAGGAGGCAGATGAGTACGAGAGGAGAGCGGAGGCCGCTCGTCGCCACACTGCAGCTCAGGAGGCAATAGCCGCCGCATCTCAGTACGACGCCAACTTTTACTATGGATATCAGCTAGGCCAGCCATGGCCATAGACCAACTTAGGCCAAAATCCTAAGCTTGGGGGAGTACGTATTTCTCACCGACATTACATTTATGTTCACACACACTCATTGCTAGATGTCGGTTCTCATACTTTTTCATTGTATCATCCATGCTAGTTTATTTTCCTTTTTATGCTTTCTCCTTCTGTGTTTAATAAACCTTAAGAAAAACCAAAAAAATTAGTAGTAATTTACTTTCCATGCTTGTAGTAGTAATTAAAAAGAAAACCCAAAAATATTTCCCGTTCTTCTTTTGCTTGTTGGGAGCTTTCCCGTGTAAATACTTTTATTTCCTTTTCTTTTCTTTGGGGGTCAGTAGGAGAAGACCATGATTAAATTGTTGAAGTGGCTCTTATATGCATTATTTTTTATCTGACAAAAGAGCCCATATTGCCTTGTCATCTCCTGTTTATTGAATGCTCGCAGATTCCAGCTTAGTCCAATGCACGTGCACTCTTATTATTATTCCCATCGTTCGGTCGTGCAAGTGAAAGGCAATTATGATGATATATGATTGACCGACTGAGATGAGAAAAGCTGGTATGAACTCGACCTCTTTTGTTTTTGTAAATATGATGAGTTCATCGTTCTTGATTCAGCTTGTTATGAATAAACATGTTAGCAATGACAATTAGAGATCATAGTTGCTTGTGCCATGCTTGATTAGCTATGAGTTATAATGGTTTACCTTGCGTGCCAACATGCTATTGAGATGGTTATGATGTGGTATGATAGGGTGGTATCCTCTTTTGAATGATTTAAGTGACTTGACTTGGCACATGTTCACACATGTAGTTGAAACAAATCAACATAGCCTTCACGATATTTTTGTTCATGGTGGATTATATCCTACTCATGCTTGCATCCAATGTTTATTAATTTTAATGCATGTACATGACTGTTGTCGCTCTCTAGTTGGTTACTACCTCTTGAGCTTGCGTTGGATTTCCCCGAAGAGGAAAGGATGATGCAACAGAGTAGCGGTATTTCCCTCAGTTTTTGAGAACCAAGGTATCAATCCAGTAGGAGGCCCCGCTCAAGTCCCTCGTACCTGCACAAAACGATAGCTACTCGCAACCAACGCGATTAGGGGTTGTCAATCCCTTCATGGTCACTTACGAGAGTGAGATCTGATAGATATAATATTTTTGGTATTTTTGGTATAGAGAGCAAAGTGAAAAGTAAAAGGCAAAGTAAAAAAGAAAAGCAAGATTAAAGTGATGGAGATTGATATGATGAGAATAGACCCGGGGGCCATAGATTTCACTAGTGGCTTCTCTCAAGAGTATAAGTATTCTACGGTGGGTGAACAAATTACTGTCGAGCAATTGACAGAATTGAGCATAGTTATGAGAATATCTAGGCATGATCATGTATATAGGCATCACGTCTGTGATAAGTAGACCGAAACGATTCTGCATCTACTACTATTGCTCCACTCATCGACCGTTATCAAGCATGCATCTAGAGTATTAAGTTAAAAACAGAGTAACGCTTTAAGCAAGATGACATGATGTCGAGAGATAAATTCATGAGATAAATTCATGCAATATGAAATAAACCCCATCTTGTTATCCTCGATGGCAACGATGCAATGCGTGCCTTGCTGCCCCTTCTGTCACTGGGAAAGGACACCGCAAGATCAAACCCAAAGCTAAGCACTTCTCCCATGGCAAGAAAAACCAATCCAGTATGCCAAACCAAACTGATAATTCTAAGATACTTGCAAAGATAACCAATCATACATAAAAGAATTCAGAGAAGATTCAAATATTATTCATAGATAGACTTGATCATAAACCCACAATTCATGGGTCTCAACAAACACACCGCAAAAGAAGAAGATTACATCAAATAGATCTCCACAAGAGAGGGGGAGAACTTTGTATTGAGATCCAAAAAGAGGGAAGAAGCCATCTAGCTACTAGCTATGGACCCGAAGGTCTGAAGTAAACTACTCACACTTCATCGGAGAGGCTTGGATGATGATGTAGAAGCCATCCGTGATCGATGCCCCCTCTAGCGGAGCTCTGGAACAGGCCCCAAGATGGGATCTCGTGGATACAAAAAGTTGCGGCGGTGGAATTAGGTTTTTGGCTCCTGTTCTGATCGTTTGGGGGTACATAGGCATAAATAGGAGGAAGGAGTACGTCGATGGAGCACCAAGGGGCCCACGAGGCAGGGGGCGCGCCCTAGGGGGTTGTCGGGGGTGCTGATCCCACGGACACCTATGGGACCACGGCGGACCGAGCCCCTTTTGGTTCGGCAAGGGGCGGAGAGAGCACGAAGAGCAGATTGAGGCGAAACGCACGAGCACGCGATCAGTTTACCCAGGTTCGGGCCGCACGGATGCGTAAAACCCTACTCCTGCTTTGTGGATTGTATTGTGTTCTTGCTCGGGAGCGCTGATTGCTACAGTACACACCAACAGCTAGCTAGACCGAGCGTGAGAATTCTGTTGGCCGACCCCTTCTACGTTGCGCATGGGCCTCCTTTTATATGCTCAAGGGGTCACCAACAGGTGGCAACGTAGACAAGGGCAAAAATGGAAAGGCGTGGCGGTTGGCACCGCCGCCTACAACAGTGTATCGTACCTAACCCTGACGGCAGGGGACAAAGGCATTAAATGCCTGTCTGCGTCGCCTAGACAGTGTAGAAAGGGACCGCCAGGGATGCCACTGCTTGCCACGATGGCAATCTTGTCAGCGCCGCTTGCCACCGTGTACCTCCGGCTGCACAGCCTCCCGCCACGTACGCCTGGAAGGGTCCCAGAGCGACACGTTGGTGGATGTGCTGGAGTGTAGGTACAGAGTGGAAGCTTTCCGCGGCAAGTGCCTTGCCGCGGTCGTCTTCTTGTCGCGTCCGGGAGCTTGTCGCTCACCGGGCCTTGCCGGGACGCGTGGTGCATTGCGGCAAGTTCCTTGAGATGCCTTGGTTGGCCTTCCCGGCAAGCTCCCCTTGCTGGGGTCTTGTCTCCTTCCCGGCAAGCTCCTCTTACTGGGGTCTTGGATACTTTGTTCTTGAATGGCTTCAAAGGAACCACGGAGGACCTTGGCGGTCACCCGGCAAGCCTTGCCGCGGGATGCTGCGACTGCCCGTGCACAAGTTCGGGATACTAAGGTACCCCTACTTTAGTACACCGACATGAGAACTTCCCGAAGAGCAAGAAGAAGCGGAAAGAGTAGCCCGACAGTCAAGTATGTACCAGTTTGTCAACAGCACACTGTACAGAAGAAGACTCAACGGTGTGAAATTGAAGTGTATTCACCGGGAAGATGGACAAAAACTGTTGGTAGAGATACATGGAGGCATATGTGATCACCACATTGGCGCAAGAGAACTTGCCGGCAAAGCATTCCGGCAAGGCTTCTTCTGGCCGAAAGCCCTCCAGGATGCAACTGCACAAGTAACCAAGTGTGAAGCGTTCCAGTTCCATTCCAAGCAGATACACCAGCCAGCTCAAGCTCTCCAGACGATCCCTTTATCCTGGCCCTTTTCGGTCTGGGGGCTCGATATCCTCGGCCCCTTTCCCCGAGTAGTCGGGGGCTTTGAGTACTTGTACGTTGTAATCGACAAGTTCACAAAGTGGCCGGAAGTGGAGCCAGTGAGGAAGGTGACAGCACAGTCAGCAGTCAAGTTCTTCAGGTCGATTGTTTGCCGTTTCGGGATCCCTAACAGGATAATCACCGACAACGGTACGCAATTCACGAGCCACACCTTCATGCAGTACGTCCAAGATCTTGGCGCCAAGGTTCGCTTTGCTTCTGTTGCTCACCCGAGAAGAAACGGTCAAGTGGAGAGGGCAAATGCTGAAGTGCTGCGCGGGCTCAAGACCAGAACTTTCGACAGGCTGCACAAGTGCGGAAGAAACTGGATCGAGGAGCTGCCGGTGGTTCTTTGGTCGATCAGGACGACGCCAAATTGAGCCACTGGCCAGACACCTTTTGCTCTAGTCTATGGAGCAGAGGCAGTTCTCCCCACGGAACTCATATACGGGTCACCTCGAGTGCTCGCTTACGATGAGCTTGAGCAAGAGCAGCTGCGACAAGATGACGCGCTGCTCCTTGAGGAAGACCGTCTTCAGGCTGCTATTCGAGCTGCTCGCTACCAGCAAGCTTTGCGCCGCTACCATAGCCGCAAAGTTAACGCCAGAAGTCTCGAGGAAGGCGACCTTGTTCTTCGGCATGTTCAATCCGCCAAGAATTCCAACAAGTTGACGCCGAAGTGGGAAGGCCCTTACCGGGTGAAATGAGTCACTAGGCCTGGCGCTGTCCGCCTTGAGACCGAAGATGGCATTCCAGTGAGCAACTCCTGGAACATCGAGCATCTTCGCAAGTTTTACCCGTAGGGCGCGGTTGCCGAAACCCGTTCCGGCAACCACCTTTTGTACAAGTCTTGCCGCTGTTGCATGTAATCCTTTGTACAAAGCCGGGCGCAGACCCCGTGCATAAAGATCATGTGCTACGCACTTCTTGTCGATTTCATGTTTTTTTATTATTATTTGCATGTGTTATCTGACACTTTGTGCAGCACTTACCCCCGGTAAGCAACAACGAGCCATAAGGCTCCATAACTTTATTTTCTCCTCTTTCTTTTCTCTCTCAAGGAAAGGAAGGTTCCCTCGCGCACAAGTTTGCCGGGGGGGGGGAGGAGAAGATAATGGTGTGGACCAGGCGTCGTTCAAGGAAGTTTCGCCTTGCCAGGAAGCAAACAACAGAAAAGATAAGTTGCCACAGTTTGAGCAATCAGATTTTTAAATTTTTAAGTTATCTTCCTTGAACGACTGCACTTTGTATGGAAAACCTGTGCGCGGAGGAACCAACTCGTAGCTAGTTGCGCCCTTACTGTTGTTTCGAGTCCGCTCAACAACTTAAGTGAGCTGCGACTAGCTGCGACAAGGTTTCTTGTCGGCAGCGGCACCGCCAGCAGGCTGCTGACGTCCCGCACTCAGCGCTCGCGGCAAAGGTGCCTGCGCCGACAAGTTCCCTAAAAGCGTAGGGCAAAAACATACAAAGGAAGGAATCAAGTAGAGGAAATAACATTGCAATCATTGCATAGGATGAAGTTATATTACAAGATAGCTTGTCGCAGCTCTGATAGATTCTTTTTTTAACATAACTAGCAGCGACAAGAAAAGAAGAAAGCGGGCGGTCTAATCTACGCGGTCGCCCTCGACCCTCTTGATCCCGCTCACCTTGTCCACAATGGGTGCGACAAGGGTCTTGAGCGCCTCCAGATCAGCATCCAGCGGCAAGGACCTGAGGACGTTGGTGAGGTTGAGGCCCGGATTGCGGAACACCACCTTCACCAGCACCTTCTGAAGAGCTCCCGCGCAGATCTTGCGCGACTCGTCGGCCAGTTGCTTTGGGATCCTTTCCCAGAGTCGCCGAAGGGCCGTCGCCACGCCTTTGAAGAACAAAGTGAGCTTGCCGCTGGGTTGGAGGCTCTTGTCGGAAGGATACCCGAGATCCTCCATTCCCAGCTGCGCCAGCTCCTTGTCAATATCTCTGGCGACGTCCACGAGACCCTCCTTCCAGTGCTCCACATTTTCCCGGAAAGTGCTCTGGGCGGCAGCGGCACTCGCCAGCAGCGCCTTGCCGGCCTTGACTTCCTCCTTCAGGGCCGTCTCCTGCTCCTTGGCGCCGTCCAGCGTCTTGGTCAAAGCGATTAGCTTCAACTCAAGATCCGCATTGGAGTCTTTGGCGGCGTCAAGCTCCTTGCCCTTCTTGGCGAAGCGGGTCTGCAGCTCCGAGTAGCTGACGGTGTCCTTCTCCCGCTCAAGCTTGACCGCGGCAAGCTCGTCGCCGCTCGCCTTGACATCGGCCTCCAACTGCTCCACCTTTGTCTCCAACTCCTTCTTGGCGGCCTCGGCAGCTGCGGCAACGTCTTCTGCTTGTTTGAGGGCTCCGCCAACTGTTCGCTCGTGTGCGGCAAGTTCTTCCTCGTGGCTGTCGAGGTTAACTTTCCGCTGCACCAGCTCACCCTCCTGCACCGCCAAGTTCTCAGCGGCAAGCCGCTGTTCCTCTTCGGCTTCGGCCTTCTCGAGGAGAAAAGCCTCCCGCTCCTCGGCAAGTCGCGCCCGCTCCACTGCCAAAGATCGGAGAGCTTCCTGATTGGCACCCCGGAGCTCCTCCGCGCGCTTCTCGATGTCGACTCCCGCCTTCGCGACAAGCGCCTCGCGGGATTCTAGCTTGGCTTGCCGGGCGCGGTAGAGTGACACCAGCTTCCGCAGCAGCCGCTCCTCCTCAGGCTCGCCGCTGCTGCTGCTTGGCGCGTGGACCAGCGCCAGCCCGGCGGAGGCGAGCACTTCTCCGTCAAAGCTCTCCCCCTTGACCGGCGCCCTAGAGCTTGACGCCCAGGGGAGTTTGATGAAGATGTCGTCGCCGGCCTTCAAGTAGACGCCATGCTGGGGCTCTTCGGAGCCTGGCGCTGCGGCAGCGGCGGAGGGATCGGCGGTCGGTGCAGTGCCTGGCGCTCCTGCGGCCTCAGGGTCGTTAGTGCGATCGCCAGATCCCCCGCCTGCTTCTGTAGCGGCAGCCCTGGCGGCCTCTTCGCCGGCGGGCTCGTCAGCACCGGCTGCTTCCTCGGCGGCAACGGCGTCGCCGGCGGCAACCTCTGTCTCCATCGGCTCCGCAGCAGATGGATCTGGCAGCCGGAAAGGGGGAGAAGAGTCAAGCAAATATCCAAAAAAGAAGAAGATCAAAAGAAGAAGAACCCAAAGGATGTTCTAAAGCGAGAAGATTACCTGTGCCAGGTTCTGTAGTTGTGGTCTCCGTTGCCGGGGGGCCGCTGGCGCCCTCCCTTGCCGGAGACGTCTCCCTTGCCGGAGAGCTCTCCCTTGCCGGGGACCTCTCCCTTGTCGGAGGGCTCTCCCTTGGCGTTTCGGGGGCGGCCTCCGGGCTCTCCTGGTGAGGATGCTCTGCTCCTGCACAAGTCAACAGTCAAATGTCAGCAAAGCAAGGATCTCCATGCGCGCCCAACTGCGGGAAGCAAACAAGATACTTACGCTGGGGGCTGCTCTGGAGAACAGTTGCCAGGTCCGGCAAGGTTGTCTCGGGCGCATCCCCTGCTAACGCGGTGGGTTCGTCCTCGATGACAATCACCGGCGCCGTGGCCCTCTTCGCTGCTCTCTGGGCCAGAGTCCTAAGAGGGAAAAGGTTCAGAGTAAAGCAAATGAGAAACAAGACAGAACAACAAGCATTGAAGAACTACAAGTACAACAAGAGAATCTTACTCTTCTTCTTCTTCCTCGTCGGAGCTGAACGCGGAGAAGTCGAAGTCCGGATCGCGTCCGGCGCGGGAAGGCGGAGGAGTAGGTTTCCTTGGCCGCTTGGCGGGAGCAGAAGCGGTGGTCCGGGAAGACCCCGCTCCAGTTGCAGCAGCAGCATGGGGCGCTCCCACGACAACAGTGCTTGCCGCGGTGGAGCGTGTCGCACGACGCGGCGACTGTCGACTCGCCTGCCACCTCGCCACGTCCCCGGCCTTGCGGAGACGCCTTCTTGGTGGAGATGGAGGCTCTGCTTGTGGCGAGCTGTCTGAAGATGAGGAGGAAGAGGAGTTGATATCCAGCGAGCCACTCGTATCCTCGGCGGGCTCGCTCGGCTCGGCGTCACGCCCGGCAACCTCCTTCTTGCCGGCAAGCTCTTTCTTGCCGGCAAGCTCCTCTCGCTCGGCACGGTTTGCCGCCTCTGCTGCCTCAGCATCCTCCATGGTGAATCCGAACTCGCCTGCCGCTGCGGCTGCCGCCGCCTCTTCCAGCCTGGTGGCGATGCACTTCAACTCCGCATCGGTGGTGTCGCGAGGGAGGCCATTCTTCTCGTCGGGGCGGATCGGCACTTCTACCAAGTTGTCGAAGAATTCCTGCACGACCTCGTCTGCAGGCTCTTGCCAAGTTGGCACAAGTCCATGCGAGTCGCATAGCGGCATCATTTCCCTAATGCGGTCGAGCGCGGAGTTGTTCTATAATGGAACGACACCCTGCGGCAACCTAAACGCCTCGGGGTGATCGGGATCATATTTGAAGAGCTCCTGGAGCATCGCCTTGAGCTCCAGGACAGTGAAATTGTAGTTGAGGGCCGGACGCAGCCTCATGATATCCGCCGCGTCCTTGAACTCCCAGGCGGGCCTCCTCCGTTCCTGTAGGGGGGCGATGCGGCGGCGAAGAAAGTCTGCGCCAATGGCGCCTACAGTGAGTCCGGCAAGCCTGAGACGTTGGATCCTGGTGACGGCAATCCTCAACCTCTCGTCTTCCGGGGCCACGTCACTCCAATCGCTGCCGCGTACTGCTGCTACTTGGCGCCGGGCGGTAAATGGCTGCGGGTTCTCCTCGACAATCCAGCACCAATTGTCACACCCTAGCTAGGTTATGCATTAGAGTGTGCATCATGTCTACTTTCATCAGAAATGGAAATGGGGAAAGCAGAACCCCCAGCACCCCCCCCTGAAATCAACTAGGGTTTACTAAAAATAAACTCAATGAACCTGAAATGCCCTTGAGATATGTTCACCCTCTTTGCCTTGGGTTAGAACCCTTGGGAAAAATGGTGCATATATTTTTAGGTCAACAAAAGGGGCATTGACTTAATTCATAAATATTTGAATTTGGGCATTTAAATACTATTAAATAATTCAAATGCTCAAATAATGTTGGAATTATTTTTGGGCCACTGAAATATTTCAGAAAGTGTCCATAAATATTTTCAGGATTTTATAAAATGATTTAGTATTTAAACTAAATCAAAACAGAATAGCAAAAATAGAAAATAAAATAAATTAGAAGAAAGAACAGAGACTTACCTGGCGCCACCAGCCGGCCCAGCACTGTAGCTGGACGGCCCAGCCCACCAGGCGACGCCAGTCGTCCCCTAGCTCCTGCCAGGAGGACGCCGGGCGTGTGCCCGCGGCGCGCCGGCACGCGCGCGGCCACCGACGGCCACCTCCTGCTTCGGCCGCCTCCCCGACGTCGCTATGGACGCCACGCACCCCCCTGGCCCTCTCATTCACTCTCCCTCGCTCTCCCTCCTCCTCTGTCCTCTCCTCGCAGCACACCCGAGCGCCGCCGTCGCCACCGCACGCTGTAGCCGCAGCCACCGTGCTCCCCTCGCCTCGTTGTGGTGCCCAAAAGCTCCGCCTCCTCCCTCTGAAGCTCTCCGCCGAGCCACAAGACGCCGGACGCCTTGTGGAACCGCCGTTGCCATCATCCTCCTCCTCGGGCGCCGCCGATCGCCGACTTCGATTCGCCATCGTCAACGCCTCCCCGAGCCCACTGGCCTGCTCAGCAACTCCGCCGTGAGCTCCCCTTCCTCCTCCCCCTAGCCCTGTAGCTCGAGCGCCCCCCTAGCCCTGCCGGCCACCTTGGCCGAGAACTCGGCTCCGCCGTTCATGGCGCCGCCATGGCCAGGGGCCAAGCCAGCCGCAACCGAGCCCGTCGTCGTGTTCCTGGTGACGCCAGGAACCCGTAGGACCTATCCGCATGCCTCCCCGTGCTTTATAGCCTCGAAACCGAGCTCGCCCGAGCTCCGGCCGCCGCCTCGAGCCTGATTCCGGCGAGCTCCGGCCGCCCCGCAGCCTCCCGTGTGTCCCACCGGATTCGCGCGAGTCTGGGCATCGTGTAGATGAGCTCCGCCGCCCGAATGGTCGCCGGAGCGGCGATCCCGAGCCCCTCCGCCGTCTCTGTCGTCGCCGGCGACGAGCCGTGGACCAAGTCCGGCGGGTTTGACCCCGCTGACTGCTGACTGGGTGGGCCCAGTTGACCCCCTGGGTCACTGACGCGTGGGCCCCAGGCCACTAATGAACCAGGATTAGGATTAACTTAAATTAGTTAAACTAATGACCCTGACAGGCGGGACCCACTAGTCAGCCTCTCTCCCTGCCCTGTTACACTGACCAGTGGACCCCACACGTCAGGTTTGACTGGGTCAGCCGCCTTTGACCTGATGACGCAATGCTGTTGTCATGCTGACGCAATATATCTTTTCTGGAATTAAAATAACTCAGGAAATTCCAGAAAATACCCAAAACTTCAAAAATTCATAGAAATTCAACCATAACTCCAAATGAGACAAATTATATATGTAAAATTATCAGAAAAATTCAAGGAATCCATTTGTACCATTTTCATGCATGTTTGAACAATGTCTGTCCCCTGTTTTGGACAAAACAAATAAAGGGCATTTAAATAATCATATATGGGGTTGGAATTTGAATCTTGTACTCAAACCAACTCCATTTAAACCATAGCTAGTTGCATTAGCTCAAGACACATCCATATTGCCATGTCATAGCATGCATCATATTGTTGCATATCGTCATGTGTTGATTGTGCTCGGTTGTGTTCTTCGTGGTAGGTTCTGCCTCCGAGGATATTCACGAGTATCCAACTGAAGGGCAGTATTCCGTCACCACTCCATCAGGCAAGCAACCATTGATCATTCTGATACAACCCATGTTCTCGCTCCTGCTCTTGTTTACTGCATTAAGACAACACGATTCAAACTGCTGTGTGCTACGGTAGTTGAACCCTTATCCTCTGCATGACCTGTCATTGCCACAGTAACTAGATGAAACCCACTAGCATGTGTAGGAGTTGATTGAGCCATGTTTTGTGATTCCTACCTTGCTATGCCTGCTATGCTTAGAGTTGTGTCAGGTCTGGTTCATCTGGGTGATGGGCTAGAGTGAAATGCTTGTGCCAGTATTATGTGGGATGTGTTGAACATGTTTTGGTAAAGGTATCGATGAGAGGCCATGTAGGAGTACATGGTGGGTTGTTTCATTGAAGCCGTCCCTAAGAACTGAGTTCTGTATGCGTGAATTAAGATTCAGCTACTACCACACATTGGGCCCTGAAATATGACCCCGCTCGACTTACTGACCCCTCTCGCCTCAGTCCAGGAGTTGCAACTAGTTTCTGGTGTTTGTAGGACATGTGTTGGCGGCCGTGCGTAGCGCTGACCCTAGGGGTGGGCTATGTTGCGGTAGATACACCATGGCACGGTGTACCGAGTCACCCGTTTGGTGTCTCGGGAACCCTGTTCACATCGTTCGGGGCCGTTGAGGACACCCCGGCCGGATTTCCTTGCGGATGGAACCTAAATAGGCGATGGCCCTGGACTAGAGACTTGTGAGGTTAGTCAGGTCGTGGTCTACACCCACGTCGGTTTTCGCTTGAAGTCTGCCGAGCACATTTCGTGTGCAGACGCTAAGTGGTGGAAACATGTGTGACGGAGTACACCCCTGCAGGGTATAAAACTATTCGAATAGCCGCATCCGCGGTAAAGGACTACTTGATTGCATATACAGTTCATAGACAAGTTAATGGATACTACTAAAAGACTCAAGATAAGTGTGAGTACCGAGGATGGCCCCCTCACAGGATACGAGGGAGGATCCTCGGTGGAGTATTGTGATGGTGAGTAGTGGACTCGTGTGCGAAAACTATTTTGCTAAAAGATTCCGTAGGATAGCTTAGCCAAGAGTCAAAGCTGGCTTGCTGCATAAACCCCACCACCTTCTTGAGAATGAGCATGTACAGTAGGTTCGGATGTAAGACTTGCTGAGTACTTTTGTACTCATGTTTGCTTATTTATTGTTTTCAGACGACAACACTGCCCCCTCCGATGGGTTTTACGTAGATCTTGACGTCGACGAGTGACTAGACACCCAGGTGGTGATCCAGGCCATGGAGGGCCCTATGTAGATAGACAGGCTTCGAGAAGCCTTCTTTCTTTCTAGAGTCTGTACTCAGACTAGTTGCTTCCGCATGTGCTTGTATGACTGTATGACTTGAGTGTCGGGTCATGTGACCCCTACCTGTATGGATATGTTATGTATGGCTCCCTGGAGCCTTTAAATAAAGTACTTGAGTTGTAGAGTTTTGTTGTGATGCCATGTTGTATGTACCCATATCGAGCATATTGTATGTATGTTTGAAATGCTTGATATGAGTGGGATCCGACAATCTAGTTGTTTACCCTTCGCAGCCTTTCTTATGGGGAAATGTAGTCTAGTGCTCCTCGAGCCATAGTAGTCCGCTACAGCCCGGTTCACCGGAGTCCTGCTAGCCCAGCACTACTGTTCAGGACACTTGACTGGCCGGCATGTGCTTCACTTCGTCCCTATGTCTGTCCCTTCGGGGAAATGTCACGCGGTGATCTCCGGAGTCCTGTCTAGCCTGCTACAGCCCGGGATTCCCCGGAGTCCTGCTAGCCCAGTGCTACAGCCCGGAATCACTCGTTGATGACCGACATGTTCGTTGTGATTCATGTATGCCTGTCTCCATAGGTCTGTGCCGCTTTGGGTTCACGACTAGCCATGTCGGCCCGGGTTCTCGGTCATATGGATGCTAGCGACATTGTCATATACGTGAGCCAAAAGGCGCAAACGGTCCCGGGCCATGGTAAGGCGACACCCGTGGGATACCGTGCGTGAGGCTGCAAAGTGATATGAGGTGTTACCGGCTAGATCGATGTGGCTTAGAATCGGGGTCCTGACAGCATTGGCATCAGAGCCGGACTGCCTGTAGGTTCGTTCAGCCAAACTGGTCGATGTCGAGTCTAGAAATGCTTTAGTTATATGTAAGGGAATTGATTGTGGGAGGGAACGTAAGGTTCTTTTACTCCTTTACCCTATGCTTCTGATCTGAGTTATTCTCTTCTCATTCAACGTGGGTTAAGGTCTAGGCTCTCTTCTTCTATCAGGTTCACGTGTTACTAATCCGTAGTAGCTCATAGGATTTTTGCTACGAGTTTCAGTCCAGTTTCTACTATTTTAGTATGTGGCTATTGAATCAGAACCTTGATATGATGCTGTTGAGCGGTATTGTGAACTGTTGTGGATGTCTCAAATCTTTTTCTGAGCATTTACAGCCGTTATGCTGCCCAATTTTTTCCCTAGGAATTCTGATGTCTTTGTCTTGTGGCTGTGCTTTCAGATGGCCAACCAGTCTCAAAACCAAGTGGTTCGCCTGACCAGGTGCCTCGACGTGCCCGGTCATACTGCTATGTTGGTCCGGGTCATGATCGAGACAGGATACCGTTGGTATCCCGAATACACTGTTGAAGAGCAGTTCCGCGACTTTAATCAAAGCCAGTATTTATGCACCGTCAGGATATTTCCTTCCTATCCTGGATCTACCGAGCCCCTTCACTGTTCCTATGGACTCGGAGTTACCATTGAGATGGCTGTGCAGGATGCTGCCTATTCCATGATGACCATCTTGCGAGTCCGGACTGGCCTGCTTCGGAACACTGACTTCCGCTACATGCCAGCTTCACTTCCGGGAGCGCAGGGGTATCTTCAGGCTATCTATGCTGACTCCACTCAGGAAGACTCATTAACTCGTACCACCGCTGAGATGCTCGAAGATAAGGACCGAGAGAATCGGGCCTTGAGGCTGGAGCTCTTCAATACCCGTGCTGATCATTGGGCCACATTGACTCGGTTTGCACCCGCGGTGCAAGCTGGATGTATGGATACCAGGGATCTGTATCCTGTAAGAGCAGCTCTGCCAGACATGGTGGATTGGCGTGATGTGGGAGGCATCACCCCACCCCTTGGTCCCCGCAGGCCACCGTTTGTTGGTCCAAGACCTTATCCTAGCCCCTATGGTCCACAGGCTCCTCAGGACCGTCTGTTTCCGGATGATCATGTTGAACTTCCAGGCTATGGAGGTGACTTCTATGAGGACTACTACGGAGCTATCTGAGTTAGTAGTAGTACCACTAGTATTGTAGTAGTTGTATCTCCACTGTCCTGTGTGACTTGTGGAATACGACTTGGTGTGTAATCGATTTCGGAGGTGTAGACAAATAATGTATAGGGACTCGGAATGCCTCCGATGAGATGTAACGTCTACTTTCATAGTTGTACTATAGCATGGGCTTGTACTAAACTATGCATGACGAGTATGACCGTTGGTGTATATATGGCAGTTTTATATTACCATGGCATACGAATGAGCGTCTCTGCATTCCGTGTATCCTTTACATTCTGCACTTCCCTGTTAAGTTTGAGCCATCCTTGTCTAAATCGTTGTCTTGTTTCCTTCTTGGATGGTCAACACCCGCGGAAACCCTGCTGCCCCAGAGCAGGGGGAAGCCAATGCAGCTAGAGGTGAAAATTTGCCTCACCCGCCTTCCCTGGCCGAAGTGATGCTGGAGGCGGAAAGGAACAAGCGTGAGACCAACCGCCTGTTGGAGCGGATTGAGCAGAACACTGCACGCCACCCACGAAATGCCTTGGTGTCAATCAACGACTTCATCAAGCTGTACCCACCAAAGTTTAACCATTCCGTCGAGCCCCTCGACGCGGATGATTGGCTTCGCAGCATCACCCACAAGCTACGTTCTGCCAACGTAGCTGAAGCCGACAAGGTTACCTATGCTGCTTATCATCTTGAGGGCCCCGCTAGCCATTGGTGGGAAAACTACGAAGCTATGCGCCCGGTCGGCCAAATCACTACCTGGGCTGAGTTCAGCGAGGCTTTCCGTGAGCATCATATTCCGGAAGGTCTCATGGATCGCAAGAGGGAGGAGTTCTGCAACTTCACCCAAGGAAGGCTGACTGTGGATGCATATAGCCGAGAATTTGGGAACCTGGCACGCTATGCTCCTGAAGAGGTTTCTACTGACGCCAAGAAGCAGGCAAGGTTCCGTAAGGGACTTAGCCCTGAGCTTCGCTGCGATCTCCGTCTGCACGAGTGCACATCCTTCCAGAAGTTGGTAAATAAAGCTATCAGTGCTGAGACAGGCCAGATTGATTATGACGCTTCACGCAAGCATTCCCGTGATTTTGGGTCTTCATCCGGCTCTGGAGCTCAGAAGCGCCGGGTGTGGATTCCAAGCACCGCACTGCCACCCAGATTCACCCCGAGGCCATCCTTTGAGGCGCCTCGTCCCAACCAGCAAATTGCACCATCCAAGCCCTATGGTGGCCCCGCTGCTAATGTTGCTCCACGCCCCACTATGGTAACATGCTTCAAGTGTGGAGAACCGGGTCACTATAGTCGAGAGTGTCCCCAGAACAACCCCAATCAAGCTGGAAAGTCCGTTGGCCGTGGTAAGCCCGCGGGAAAGACTTTCTACGCCAAGCCGGCCACTACTGCATGTGGCCATGTCAACTATGTCTCAGCCGAAGAGGCTCATGAGGATCCCAACGTCGTCCTTGGTACGCTCCTTGTTAACTGCCATCCGGCATCTGTTCTTTTCGATACTGGAGCATCTCATTCATTCATATCCGAGAATTATGCTCGGTTGCATAACACGACATTCTGTGACATGCCCACTTCCATGGTAATTCAAACTCCGGGTTCCAAATGGCAAACTTCTAGGGTAAGCCATGGGAACGAAATTCTTGTCAATAGGCTTGTCTTCCTTGCATCTTTAATAGCTCTCAAGTCCTCCGACATAAACATCATCTTGGGTATGGACTGGATGTCGGCCCATTACGCCAAGATCGATTGTGCCACTAGAACCGTTCAACTTACTCATCCCTCGGGCAAGACAGTTAATGTCTTAACTCGAGTGGCCAAGCGCCAACTTTACTCTCTCAATGCCAACCCTCTTCCAGACCTTGAGGACGTTCCGGTAGTCCGAGACTTCCCGGATGTGTTTCCGGAAGAACTGCCAGGTGTTCCACCTGACCGGGATGTCGAGTTTGTGATAGACCTTGTTCCAGGAACCGTTCCAATTGCTAGAAGACCCTACAAGATGGCACCCTTCAACCTTTGGCTATTCCTGAATGGAAATGGGACAAAATCAGTATGGATTTCATCACTGGGTTTCCCAGGACCAAGAGGGGAAATAATGCCATCTTCGTCGTGATCGACCGTCTTTCCAAAGTAGCCCATTTCCTACCTGTTCGTGAGAGTATCACCGCTAGCCAGCTAGCTGATTTATACATCTCCCGGATAGTGTCTCTTCATGGTGTCCCATTGGAAATTAACTCAGACCGTGGAAGTCTCTTCACCTCTCGATTTTGGGAAAGTTTCCAAAATGCTATGGGAACTCATCTCTCCTTTAGCACCGCCTTCCATCCTCAATCAAGTGGTCAAGTAGAGCGAGTAAATCAAATTCTGGAGGATATGCTCCGAGCTTCTGTTATCTCGTTCGGAATGAGTTGGGAGAAATGCCTTCCATTCGCGGAGTTTGCCTATAACAATAGCTATGAAGCTAGTTTGGGCAAGGCTCCCTTCGAAGTTCTCTATGGACGAAAATGTCGAACGCCTCTTAATTGGTCAGAAACCGGGGAAAGACAACTCTTTGGGCCGGATATGATTCAAGAAGCAGAAGAGCAGGTTCGCGTTATTCGTGAGAAATTGAAAACGGCCCAATCTCGACAAAAGAGTCAATATGATCGTAAGCATAAGCCTATGACATTTGAAATTGACGAGAAAGCTTACCTTCGGGTTACCCCATTAAAAGGAACCCATCGCTTCGGTATCAAAGGCAAATTGGCTCCTCGTTACATTGGACCCTTTCGCATTATTGCCAAACGAGGAGAAGTTGCCTACCAATTGGAACTACCTCCGCATCTTTCCAGAGTTCACGACGTCTTCCACGTTTCGCAACTCAGGCGTTGCTTCGCGGATCCTATCCGTGGAGTGGACCACGAAACGCTTGATTTACAAGATAACCTTTCATATCGGGAATACCCCGTTCGTATCCTTGATCAAGCCGAGCGTACCACTCGACGTCATAATATCAAGTTTCTCAAGGTTCAATGGTCACACCATTCCGAGGAAGAAGCCACTTGGGAAAGGGAGGATCGTCTTCGACTCGAGTACCCCGCCTTCTTCCCAGATGATCCTAAATCTCGGGACGAGATTCTATTGAGTGGGGGTGAGTTGTCACACCCTAGCTAGGTTATGCATTAGAGTGTGCATCATGTCTACTTTCATCAGAAATGGAAATGGGGAAAGCAGAACCCCCAGCACCCCCCCTGAAATCAACTAGGGTTTACTAAAAATAAACTCAATGAACCTGAAATGCCCTTCAGATATGTTCACCCTCTTTGCCTTGGGTTAGAACCCTTGGGAAAAATGGTGCATATATTTTTAGGTCAACAAAAGGGGCATTGACTTAATTCATAAATATTTGAATTTGGGCATTTAAATACTATTAAATAATTCAAATGCTCAAATAATGTTGGAATTATTTTTGGGCCACTGAAATATTTCAGAAAGTGTCCATAAATATTTTCAGGATTTTATAAAATGATTTAGTATTTAAACTAAATCAAAACAGAATAGCAAAAATAGAAAATAAAATAAATTAGAAGAAAGAACAGAGACTTACCTGGCGCCACCAGCCGGCCCAGCACTGTAGCTGGAGGCCCAGCCCACCAGGCGACGCCAGTCGTCCCCTAGCTCCTGCCAGGAGGACGCCGGGCGTGTGCCCGCGGCGCGCCGGCACGCGCGCGGCCACCGACGGCCACCTCCTGCTTCGGCCGCCTCCCCGACGTCGCTATGGACGCCACGCACCCCCCTGGCCCTCTCATTCACTCTCCCTCGCTCTCCCTCCTCCTCTGTCCTCTCCTCGCAGCACACCTGAGCGCCGCCGTCGCCACCGCACGCTGTAGCCGCAGCCACCGTGCTCCCCTCGCCTCGTTGTGGTGCCCAAAAGCTCCGCCTCCTCCCTCTGAAGCTCTCCGCCGAGCCACAAGACGCCGGACGCCCTGTGGAACCGCCGTTGCCATCATCCTCCTCCTCGGGCGCCGCCGATCGCCGACTTCGATTCGCCATCGTCAACGCCTCCCCGAGCCCACTGGCCTGCTCAGCAACTCCGCCGTGAGCTCCCCTTCCTCCTCCCCCTAGCCCCGTAGCTCGAGCGCCCCCCTAGCCCTGCCGGCCACCTTGGCCGAGAACTCGGCTCCGCCGTTCATGGCGCCGCCGTGGCCAGGGGCCAAGCCAGCCGCAACCGAGCCCGTCGTCGTGTTCCTGGTGACGCCAGGAACCCGTAGGACCTATCCGCATGCCTCCCCGTGCTTTATAGCCTCGAAACCGAGCTCGCCCGAGCTCCGGCCGCCGCCTCGAGCCTGATTCCGGCGAGCTCCGGCCGCCCCGCAGCCTCCCGTGTGTCCCACCGGATTCGCGCGAGTCTGGGCATCGTGTAGATGAGCTCCGCCGCCCGAATGGTCGCCGGAGCGGCGATCCCGAGCCCCTCCGCCGTCTCTGTCGTCGCCGGCGACGAGCCGTGGACCAAGTCCGGCGGGTTTGACCCCGCTGACTGCTGACTGGGTGGGCCCAGTTGACCCCCTGGGTCACTGACGCGTGGGCCCCAGGCCACTAATGAACCAGGATTAGGATTAACTTAAATTAGTTAAACTAATGACCCTGACAGGCGGGACCCACTAGTCAGCCTCTCTCCCTGCCCTGTTACACTGACCAGTGGACCCCACACGTCAGGTTTGACTGGGTCAGCCGCCTTTGACCTGCTGACGCAATGCTATTGTCATGCTGACGCAATATATCTTTTCTGGAATTAAAATAACTCAGGAAATTCCAGAAAATACCCAAAACTTCAAAAATTCATAGAAATTCAACCATAACTCCAAATGAGACAAATTATATATGTAAAATTATCAGAAAAATTCAAGGAATCCATCTGTACCATTTTCATGCATGTTTGAACAATGTATGTCCCCTGTTTTGGACAAAACAAATAAAGGGCATTTAAATAATCATATATGGGGTTGGAATTTGAATCTTGTACTCAAACCAACTCCATTTAAACCATAGCTAGTTGCATTAGCTCAAGACACATCCATATTGCCATGTCATAGCATGCATCATATTGTTGCATATCGTCATGTGTTGATTGTGCTCGGTTGTGTTCTTCGTGGTAGGTTCTGCCTCCGAGGATATTCACGAGTATCCAACTGAAGGGCAGTATTCCGTCACCACTCCATCAGGCAAGCAACCATTGACCATTCCGATACAACCCATGTTCTCGCTCCTGCTCTTGTTTACTGCATTAAGACAACACGATTCAAACTGCTGTGTGCTACGGTAGTTGAACCCTTATCCTCTGCATGACCTGTCATTGCCACAGTAACTAGATGAAACCCACTAGCATGTGTAGGAGTTGATTGAGCCATGTTTTGTGATTCCTACCTTGCTATGCCTGCTATGCTTAGAGTTGTGTCAGGTCTGGTTCATCTGGGTGATGGGCTAGAGTGAAATGCTTGTGCCAGTATTATGTGGGATGTGTTGAACATGTTTTGGTAAAGGTATCGATGAGAGGCCATGTAGGAGTACATGGTGGGTTGTTTCATTGAAGCCGTCCCTAAGAACTGAGTTCTGTATGCGTGAATTAAGATTCAGCTACTACCACACATTGGGCCCTGAAATATGACCCCGCTCGACTTACTGACCCTTCTCGCCTCAGTCCAGGAGTTGCAACTAGTTTCTGGTGTTTGTAGGACATGTGTTGGCGGCCGTGCGTAGCGCTGACCCTAGGGGTGGGCTATGTTGCGGTAGATACACCATGGCACGGTGTACCGAGTCACCCGTTTGGTGTCTCGGGAACCCTGTTCATATCGTTCGGGGCCGTTGAGGACACCCCGGCCGGATTTCCTTGCGGATGGAACCTGAATAGGCGATGGCCCTGGACTAGAGACTTGTGAGGTTAGTCAGGTCGTGGTCTACACCCACGTCGGTTTTCGCTTGAAGTCTGCCGAGCACATTTCGTGTGCAGACGCTAAGTGGTGGAAACATGTGTGACGGAGTACACCCCTGCAGGGTATAAAACTATTCGAATAGCCGCGTCCGCGGTAAAGGACTACTTGATTGCATATACAGTTCATAGACAAGTTAATGGATACTACTAAAAGACTCAAGATAAGTGTGAGTACCGAGGATGGCCCCCTCACAGGATACGAGGGAGGATCCTCGGTGGAGTATTATGATGGTGAGTAGTGGACTCGTGTGCGAAAACTATTTTGCTAAAAGATTCCGTAGGATAGCTTAGCCAAGAGTCAAAGCTGGCTTGCTGCATAAACCCCACCACCTTCTTGAGAATGAGCATGTACAGTAGGTTCGGATGTAAGACTTGCTGAGTACTTTTGTACTCATGTTTGCTTATTTATTGTTTTCAGACGACAACACTGCCCCCTCCGATGGGTTTTACGTAGATCTTGACGTCGACGAGTGACTAGACACCCAGGTGGTGATCCAGGCCATGGAGGGCCCTATGTAGATAGACAGGCTTCGAGAAGCCTTCTTTCTTTCTAGAGTCTGTACTCAGACTAGTTGCTTCCGCATGTGCTTGTATGACTGTATGACTTGAGTGTCGGGTCATGTGACCCCTACCTGTATGGATATGTTATGTATGGCTCCCTGGAGCCTTTAAATAAAGTACTTGAGTTGTAGAGTTTTGTTGTGATGCCATGTTGTATGTACCCATATCGAGCATATTGTATGTATGTTTGAAATGCTTGATATGAGTGGGATCCGACAATCTAGTTGTTTACCCTTCGCAGCCTTTCTTATGGGGAAATGTAGTCTAGTGCTCCTCGAGCCATAGTAGTCCGCTACAGCCCGGTTCACCGGAGTCCTGCTAGCCCAGCACTACTGTTCAGGACACTTGACTGGCCGGCATGTGCTTCACTTCGTCCCTATGTTTGTCCCTTCGGGGAAATGTCACGCGGTGATCTCCGGAGTCCTGTCTAGCCTGCTACAGCCCGGGATTCCCCGGAGTCCTGCTAGCCCAGTGCTACAGCCCGGAATCACTCGTTGATGACCGACATGTTCGTTGTGATTCATGTATGCCTGTCTCCATAGGTCTGTGCCGCTTTGGGTTCACGACTAGCCATGTCGGCCCGGGTTCTCGGTCATATGGATGCTAGCGACATTGTCATATACGTGAGCCAAAAGGCGCAAACGGTCCCGGGCCATGGTAAGGCGACACCCGTGGGATACCGTGCGTGAGGCCGCAAAGTGATATGAGGTGTTACCGGCTAGATCGATGTGGCTTAGAATCGGGGTCCTGACACCAATCTTCTCTCCACTCCTCCCACTTGCCGTGGAACTCGCCCTCCAGATAAGAATCCTTCTTGCCGGCCCTCGAGATCCAGGCGATCCCGCCAGATAAGGGCTCTCCTCTCTCTACTCGGGGCATGAAGAAGTGGCGGAAAAGGGCTACGTTGGGATGGACTCCGACAAAGTTTTCGCAAAGGTGTGCGAAAACTGCCATGGTTAGAACGGCGTTGGGGGTGAAATCAAGGAGGCAGAGGCCGTAGGTGTTCATGATGTCGCAGAAGAATTCAGAGAAGGGCGGACAGAGCCCGCAGTAGAAGAACACATCAAAGAAGGGATATCCGTGCGGAGCCATTTTATGGGTAGTGGCTGGGAGTACCTTCGTGCTCGGATGTGCTCGCATCTCCGTCGACCAGAAGAGGTAGCAGTACTCCCTCAGCTCCTTCGCGGCAAGCTTGGGGGGGAAGATGGCCCGCTCCTTCCGCAGCGCTGCAAGCCGCTGCGCCTCGGTCGACTTCACAGCCTTCCCCTTGTCGGCTTTCGGAGCCATGTCGGAGGTGGTGGAGGAGGTCGATGGTGTTGGTGGTGCTGGTGGCGATGGGTGGCAGGGCCCTGCTCTCTTTGCTTTGGGAAGACGGAGGCGGGGCGGAGGCTTCTGAGATTGGAGTGGAAAGGGGGCGAGTGGGCGCACTACCCCTGCTTCCCCTTGCTTATAAAGGGGGAGTGGGTGGACGTTACGCCTTTTTGAATAAAGAAACTGCCCACGATCTCTCCCACGACGCCGCGTTCGACGCGTGCCGTTCGGGGAGGGCGCGGTGGATGCGGAGTGAGATACGGCGTAACCCAGGCCGCACGTGCCCGTGCACTGTTTTGGGCCTGGCCCAACAGCGCTCGGCACCGTGTTTGGCCCAGGCCCGGGGGCTCCTGTTGGTGTACTAAAGTAGGGGTACCTTAGTATCCCGAACTTGTGCACGGGCAGTCGCAGCGTCCAGTGGCAAGGCTTGCCGGGTGACCGCCAAGGTCCTCCGTGGTTCCTTTGAAGCCATTCAAGAACAAAGTATCCAAGACCCCGGCAAGAGGAGCTTGCCGGGAAGGAGACAAGACCCCGGCAAGGGGAGCTTGCCGGGAAGGCCAACCAAGGCATCTCAAGGAACTTGCCGCAACGCACGACGCGTCCCGGCAAGGCCCGGTGAGCGACAAGCTCTCGGACGCGACAAGAAGACGACCGCGGCAAGGCACTTGCCGCAGCAAGCTTCCACTCTGTACCTGCGCTCCAGCACATCCACCAACATGTCGCTCTGGGACCCTTCCAGGCGTACGTGGCGGGAGGCTGTGCAGCCAGAGGTACATGGTGGCAAGCGGCGGTCACCCGGCAAGCCTTGCCGGGTGACCGCCAAGGTCCTCCGTGGTTCCTTTGAAGCCATTCAAGAACAAAGTATCCAAGACCCCGGCAAGAGGAGCTTGCCGGGAAGGAGACAAGACCGCGGTAAGGGGAGCTTGCCGGGAAGGCCAACCAAGGCATCTCAAGGAACTTGCCGCAACGCACCACGCATCCCGGCAAGGCCCGATGAGCGACAAGCTCCCGGACGCGACAAGAAGATGACCGCGGCAAGGCACTTGCCGCGGCAAGCTTCCACTCTGTACCTGCGCTCCAGCACATCCACCAACGTGTCGCTCTGGGACCCTTCCAGGCGTACGTGGCGGGAGGCTGTGCAGCCAGAGGTACACGGTGGCAAGCGGCGCTGACAAGATTGCCATAGTGGCAAGCAGTGGCGTCTCTGGCGGTCCCTTTCTGCACCGTCTAGGTGACGCAGACAGGCATTTAATGCCTTTGTCCCCTGCCGTCAGGGTTAGGTACGATACACTGTTGTAGGCGGTGGTGCCAACCGCCACGCCTTTCCATTTTTGCCCTTGTCTATGTTGCCACATGTTGGTGACCCCTTGAGCATATAAAAGGAGGCCCATGCGCAACGTAGAAGGGGTCGGCCAACGGAATTCTTACGCTCGGTCTAGCTAGCTGCTGGTGTGTATTGTAGCAATCAGCGCTCCCGAGCAAGAACAAAATACAATCCACAAAGCAGGAGTAGGGTTTTACGCATCCATGCGGCCCGAACCTGGGTAAACTGATCGCGTGCTCGTGCATTTCGCCTCGATCTGCTCTTCGTGCTGTCTCCGCCCCTTGCCGAACCAAAAGGGGCTCGGTCCGCCGTGGTCCCATAGGTGTCCGTGGGATCAGCACCCCCGACATCTTTGGCGCGCCAGGTAGGGGTGCGTCGAGGTTGTGTGAACCTGATCCGGCGTTCGCACGAGCTAAATCTTCATCGTCTTCATCGACATGCCGCCGAAGAAGAAGCCTTCGGAGGCGGCTGCTCCGTCCGCGCCGTACCCACCATCGCCAGAGCAAACTGCTGGTGGGGTAGACGCCGGCGGAAGAACGGGCCACGACGAGGGAGCTCACGGTGCAGCCAGGTCCAAGGACAAGGCTCCGCTGCCCATCGGCGGCGCAGTCGGCTCCCACGATGACCGGGCACACTCCAAGACCTCGGCGTCCGTACACGCACCGCGCCCATCCCAGGAGGCGCGGGACCGGTAGCGTCATGATACTCATGGTACCATATGTTTGCTGGGCCAAGATCGAGCTGGTGGATCTCGGAGTGCTCAAGATCAGCATGCGCGCCAACATGCTGGCATGAGCGGGGCACGGTCGCCTGCACGAGATGCTGCTCCTTCTAACGTAGTTAGAAGTCCGAGCATATCCCGTTCCTCGCACCGTTCGCCGCCGCCGCCCGCCACTCTGGTAGAAGCTTTGGCGCGAGCTCAACTGCTCCTAGACTACCCTACAGCGGCAGACAAGATCGACGACTGGAGGGCGACCATTCAGAGTCTCATCGGCTTCGCCAACGGCGACGATCCATGGCAGCCGAGTACTTCGCTGCCGCGGCAAGTCAGCCAGGCACGAGCTGGTGGCGACAAGACCGGTGGGGGTGCAACCACCGTGCACTCTCCACCCCGAAGGCCAAGATCGCCGACTCGCCGGATCCACCACGACAGCGACTCCACCGCGTCATCGGATCCGCGAGCTCGCCGCGATCAGCGCCAAGTTCTTGACGAACGACAACAAGAAGACGCTCGTACTCGCATCGAGCGCCGAAGAGAAGCGCAGCGTCAATCAGACCAGCGCGCTGGGCCCTTTGTCGACATGCATGCGCCAGGGGAACCAGGCGACTTGCCGTACGCCGTAGGTTGCCTTACGTTTACCCGTGAGCTGCGGCAAGTCCAGTGGCCCAGCCAGAGGAATTTCAAGCCAGACGTACCGGAGAAGTACGACGGCAAGTCGCACACGTCGGAGTTCCTCAGCATCTACACCATCGCGGTGCAAGCTGCCGGGGGGCGAGACGACAAGGTCCTTGCCAACTACTTCCCGCTGGTGCTCAAGCCCGACGTTAGGTCATGGCTCATGCACTTGCCGGACAACTCCATATCCTCTTGGGCAGATCTATGCCATCAGTTAGTCGGCTCCTTTACAGGCGGCCACAAACCTCATGGCCAAGAGAGTGACCTTCACCTGCTCGCCCAGAAGGAAGGAGAACCCCTGCGCAAGTATATTCAGAGATTCAGCCGTGTACAGCGCAACATCCCAGATATCCACCCTGCCGCGGTCATCAGCGCGTTCCATCAGAACGTGCGTAACCGCAGGATGCGGGAGGAGATCGCGATGTGCAGGATCAGAGACGTCAGTGAGCTATATGCCCTGGCCGACAAGTGTGCACGTGCTGAGGAAGGGAGGAAACTCCCCGGAGAGAATACTGGAGCTGGAGGATCTGACAGCGAGGATGCCGCCCTGGCAAAGAAGAACCGGCGGCGCAACAACAGGAAGAAGAAAGGCAAAGAGGTGCTAGTCGTTGAGCAGTCCGGCAACGATGGTGGCGTCAAGAAAGCCAAAGTTGGTAGCTCCGGCAAGGCTGTGGCAGTCGCCGACAAGCAGGACGGCACCGACAAGCAGTACTGCAAGATCCACCGCACCAAGGGTCATGACCTCCAGAGCTGCAAGAAAGTCGAGCAGCTTGTCCAGCAGCAAAAAGCTGAGTACGAGCGACGCGACAAGGAGAGGGCCCAAGGAGGCGCTGGAGAAGCCGGCAAGAAGTGCGCCGGCCGGGGAGGACGCCGCGGCAAGGCCAAGCAACGGCAAGAAGAAAGACCTCCCCGCGGCCGTGACAAGGATGAAGACGACGACGACGAAGACATGGATGATGTCGAGACCAGTGAGCAGGAGTTCCAGAAAGCCACAGAAGTCTTGTGCGTTGATGGCGGTGCTTCTCTGCATACTTCCCACCGCCAACTCAAGCAGTGGGCGCGGGAAGTCAATGCGGCAGAACCACCTGTCGAATCGCGCAAACTTCTGAAATGGTCCAGCACGCCTATCATCTTTGATATTGAGGACCACCCTGATCGCACAACTGCGGTCGGGTGCTTGCCGTTGTTGGTCTCACCAACTATCCGCAACCTCAAGGTCACTAAGATGCTAGTTGACGGCGGGGCCGGCTTGAACCTGATCTCCTCCGCTGTACTCCAGAAACTCTAGATCCCTGACAGCGAGCTCGAAGAGACCGGCACATTCCAAGGAATCAACCCGGGAAGGAGCAAGCCAAAAGGGAAGGTTATGTTGCCGATAACATTTGGCAGCGAGATGAACTTCAGGACTGAGAGGGTCACTTTTGACGTTGCCGATTTTCCATTGCCTTACAATGGGATACTAGGCCGTCCAGCACTCGCCAAGTTCATGGCAGCCTCTCACTACGCATACAACATGCTCAAGATGCCAGGCCCGATAAGGGTCATCTCTGTCCCTGGCGACAAGAAGGATGCCCTTATCTGCGCCGATAAGATCTACCGGGAAGCAGCAGCCGCAACAGACCGCAAGTCACTTGCCGCTGAAGCTCCCGGGGGGAAGAAGAAGACCAAGTCCGGCAAGAGCTCTGATGCCCACTCCGGTAAGCACACCTCTTTGGAGTGCTGCGCTACCATCGAGGACGCACCATCGAGCTCCACCGGCAAGTGTAAGAAGGCAATGGTAGCTCCGCCACATACTAAGAAGGTGTCCGCCAAGGAGGACGGCACTGGTGGTACCTTCACCATCAGTGCCACTCTCGACCCTAAATAGGAAAGCGCGCTCATTGCTTTGCTGTGGGCGAATGTTGACGTGTTTGCGTGGCAACCGTCTGACATCGCCGGTGTTCCCAGGAAAGTAATTGAGCACCATCTTGCCGTTTGTCCTCATGCGCGGCCCGTCAAGCAGAAGGTGAGGAAGCAAGCAGTGGAGCGCCAAGAGTTTATCGCAGAAGAAATCAAGAAATTGGAAGCAGCAGGCCTTGTCAGAGGAGTGCTCCATCCTATGTGTTTGGCCAATCCTGTAGTCGTGCGCAAGGCAAACGGGAAATGGAAGCTTTGTATCGACTTTACTGATGTTAATAAAGCTTGTCCCAAAGACCCATTTCCCTTGCCGCGCATTGACCAGATTGTCGACTCCACAGCCGGATGTGACTTGCTTTCATCTCTTGACGCATACTCAGGATACCATCAAATCTTCATGGCATAAGAGGATGAAGAGAAAACCGCATTCATTACTCCATGTGGCACGTACTGTTTCATACGGATGCCTTTTGGTTTAAAGAATGTTGGTTCAACATTTGCAAGAGTAGTCCATGTCGCTCTTGAGCCGCAGATGCACAGAAATGTGGAAGCCTACATGGATGACATAGTGGTCAAGAGCAAGGACAGGGCAACTCTGATTCAAGATTTAGACGAGACCTTTGCAAATCTGCGCAAGATCAACCTCAAGCTCAATCCCGAGAAGTGCGTGTTTGGAGTTCCCTCCGGCAAGCTTCTCGGGTTCTTCGTGTCTCAGCGGGGAATTGAAGCCAATCCCGACAAGATCAAGGCCATTGAGCAGATCGAAGCACCAAAGTGCGTCAAGGATGTATGAAAACTTGCCGGTTGCGTGGCTGCTCTCAGCAGGTTTATTTCTCGGTCTGCTGAGCGCGCCCTACCGTTTTTCAAAATTTTGAAAAAGGCAGGTCCAATGAAATGTACTCCGGAAGCGGAGGCTGCGCTGCAGGACTTGAAGAGATACCTGTCCTCCACTCCGACACTTGTCGCACCTAAGCCGCAAGAGAAGTTGCTGCTGTACATAGCGGCAACCAATCAAGTGGTTAGTGCTGCGTTAGTGGCGGACAGGTGACGAGCCAGCAACCGCGGCAAGCGCGTCCAGCGACAAGCAGGGGGCTTCCCCGACAAGCTCTGGTCCCGACAAGGATGGATCTATGCAGGTGCGCGAAGAGATGCAGAAGAGAATGGTGTAGCACCCAGTTTACTTTGTCAGTTCCCTTCTGCAGGGGGCTAGGTCAAGGTACTCTGGTGTGCAGAAATTGCTTTTCGGCCTTCTTATGGCCTCGAGAAAGCTGCGCCATTACTTCCAAGCACATGAGATCACAGTTGTCACTCACTTTCCGATGAAGAGGATACTGCAGAATCTGTCGCGACCGGTTTTCCGGGCATTAAATTCCCAGAAAATGGCCGACGTGCTCACCAGCCCCAGGATTACTGTTAGCTGGTGAGGCATCAACTTGATACAGAAACTCCAAGCAAAATACAAAATCTGCGGTACAAGAGCATTGTGGCCTATGAGTACATCAAAAGGTTTTCTAGTGGTCGATGGCGGAAGCGGTTTGCGAATCATCAGTGTATGGGACTCCATTTTCCACGGGAACAGCTGACCAGGTTAACTCCTATCTTCGCGAGGCTGCTATCACCATTTCTTAGTTTCCAGGGCTGTCACCGCAACGTTCCTTTCCATGCAAATATCTGGCCAAGACAATAGCCAGGGACAAGCCAGTGAGTACTTTGAATGTACTCGCAAACATTAAGAACACTGGAATAATATAATTGGTAATTATGCACTTAAATATTCTATGATCACCTCGTTAGTCACAAATAAAATATCTTTTATGTATGCAAGCGGGTTATTAAAATGCAACATGAATAAGCAATAATGGGGTGGAAATAAAGTGCCGCAGTCGGGCGTCTGTGCGACACCACATAAAGGGCTATTAAGGCGAATAAATAACAAGCAATGCCACAGTCGGGCGTCTGAGCGACACCACAGAAAGGGCTTTAAAAGAAATGCCACAGTCGGACGTCTGAGCGACATCACAGAAAGGGCTTTAAAAGAAATACCACAGTCGGACATCTGAGCGACATCACAGAAAGGGCTTTAAAAGAAATGCCACAGTCGGACGTCTGAGCGACATCACAGAAAGGGCTTAAAAGAAATGCCACAGTCGGACGTCTAAGCGACATCACAGAAAGGGCTTAAAAGAAATGCCACAGTCGGACGTCTAAGCGACATCACAGAAAGGGCTTTAAAAGAAATGCCACAGTCGGACGTCTGAGCGACATCACAGAAAGGGCTTTTATTCACAAGTAAATAATACTCATAATAAATATTCAGTTCATGATAATAAACGGGTTAGTCCATCCGCAGGAATAAACATTCAACCGGGCTTAGAAATAAATAGTCACCATGAATATCTAGGGGGTAGAACCATCCCAGGGATACTCGATAATACAAATAATACAACAGGTTAGTCCATCACAAAATAATAATCATGGTCCTCACAAGTCACCGATCAGTATCCAAGTTTGGTTTAACAATTTCACCTCCGAAGACCGACACTAAGACCAACACTTGACCCATCCCAGACTGTAATCCTTAACCATGGACACGGCTATTCGAATAGGTTTTAATCTCTGCAGAGGGTGTACTCTTTACCCACGAGTAACGGGTTCCTTTAGTCCATCGGGACTAATTCCGTCTACGGCCTTTTAGTTGAAAACACGCCTAACCTTGCACACACCAGCTCAACTCATCGGTGTCTGGAATCACCCATGACACTTGTTAAGCAAAACTCTAAGTGGGGAGGCTACAACCTCGCGTAGCATGGGATCAAATTTATATCGCGTGCTCTAAGGGGTGGCCTCCCCTCTCGGTCCCAACCGGAAACACCCATGCCCCCGGACCAGGTGGCATGCCTACCGGCTACAACCGATATCTTCCACCATGGCCTCTTTGTACGGTGTATGCTGGAAAGGGGTTGACGACTTACTGAACCGTACCCTACCTGAGGCAGGGACGAGTGGTAGTACGAGGCAAGTATGGGGGGTTACTGGAACAAGACTCGATCTGCGGTCGACTCAGGAGGTTTATAAGTTCCCTGCATGACATGTATATCAAATTTATTACAACCGACGAAATCACCACTCAATATACCTTACCATGCCATACTGGACATAACCGTCCCGACGGGGACCGGTGACAAGTCTCACGCCTACCCAAGGTCGAGGCTTTCCCGGATTCTTTTCCGGCATGCATGCAAGGCACATGAGGATGATTACCATCACAAAAATATTCATTTCCAACAGCAAGGCAATCACTAATATGCTTCCATGCATATGATCATATCACATGAAATAACAAGTCCTCCGAAATAAGGTGGTGTTATAAACGTGTCAAATAACACACCAAAAACATTATGCCAGGGTTCAGAATGCTTTCCTTTAAGTTGTGGAGGGGTAAGGTGCTCTCCAAAACTTTTGGAAGTTTCTTCTCTCTCTCTCCAAAATCCTATTTTAAAATATATTTGAATCAACACACATTTCAAACGTTACTATTTTAACGAACTTGGTTATTCTTGATATTTCCGAGGACGATAGTATGTCTATTATTCTTGGAAGACCTTTTCTTAATACTGTAGGGGCTGTTATTGATTGCACTAAAGGCAATGCCACTTTTCATGTTAATGGTAATGAGCATACGGAACACTTTCTGAGGAAACAACCTCAAGTTCATAGTATCAATTCTATTGGAAAAACTCAATCGATTATATTTGGAGGTTTTGAATTTCCTCTTCCTACTGTCAAGAGGAAATATGATATACTTATTATTGGGGATGTGCATATCCCCGTTGAGGTAACCTAGTGTTATTCAAAATTTCTCCGGTTTCATGTTAATCAGAATGAGTTTGTTAACAAGACCTGATCAACCTTGTTAGTGGATTCCTTTTGATGAGCATGAGATGGATGAAACTAGAAGCACAACCTTCTGTACCCTCTCTATACTTTCTGTTATTTAGTTGAAATAAAGTAAAAATAAATAATTTTCTGTCTGTTATCTGATTATCCGTGCAATATAAAAATACCTCGAAAATAAAAGTTCTCCAAATGCCTTGAAAGTTAAATATGATTTTTTTCTAGAATATTTGAGGATTTATGGAACAAAGAACACACTAGGGGGCCAACCACCTTGCCACGAGGGTGGAGGGCGCGCCCACCCCCCTAGGGCACGCCCCCTGCCTCGTGGGCCCACGGTGGCCCTCCTCCACTTATTCCTGCACCCATCCTCTTCTTCTTCCTCCCACAAACACGAAAAACCAACTCAAGCACGAGTTCCAGCCCTCTTTGCTGCCATTTTTGATCTCCTTGCTCAAAGCACCTCTCACAAAACTGCTTGGGGAGATTGTTCCTTGGTATGTGACTCCATTAGTCCAATTAGTTTTTGTTCTAGTGTTTTATTCATTGCAAATTTTTGCTGCTTAGGTGACCCCGTTCTTGAGCTTTCATGTCAAATTTATATGGTCAAAAGTAGTTTTGATGCATGATATAGGCTCTAGGCACTTGTAGGAGTAGTTGCTATCAATATTATTGAGTTTGGTTTACTTTTATTTTGATGTTACTAAACATTTTCAGATTTTTTCAGAGGAAGAAAATGTTTAGGAAAATGTTCCAAGGTGGTTCTTCAAAGAAGCAAGGACCCAGGCTTGCAATGCGTGATGCTGACGAAGAGCCACCAAGAGACGCTCCAGTGCGTCCTTGTGAGTGGCCTTCTAAAATTTTTTATGGATCGAGCGGGAATAAAAAGAAGAATTCAACGCATATTTGCGTAACGCTGATCTTGTGAGCTTCGAGGAAGAGAAGTGCAGTCAGCATCATAACCTCACTAGCTCCTTTGTGAGGAGGTTTCAATTTTCCACTTCACGTTACTCTCCAACTGTCTTGTTTGATCTTTATGATAAATCTTATACCATGGACTTAGAGGATTTTACCACTACATGCAAACTTCCACAATGGGGTAGTGTTAGGGATCCCCCTAAATCTGAATTTAGAAACTTTCTTGCTAGTATAACTGTAGGGGAATCTAGAGATATAACGCTACCATAGGGAGCATTCACTTTCCTGCTATACATTATTTTGCTCTCTTCATAGGTAGGTGCATAAATGCTAAGGATGAAGCATGTCACATGCGTGTCCCTGACCTTAGCATTCTCAGGAGTGCTGTGTCAGGAGACCAATCTTATCATTTGGGAGCCATAGTAGCTCGTAGGTTGCATCATAATAGATATAATGGAGATTTCTTTGGAGGAATTTATGCAACCCGCGTAGCTAATTTTCTTGGTATAGATGTACGCGAAGATGATATTGAATTACCTCCTGCCTATCTAGATTTTAATGCCATGGCTCACCACCATTTTGTCGAGAGGAACAAATCACCTCTCCAGTACCGACTAATCTTTGAAAAACGCCGTGCTGTCCATATTACTCTTCCTGCTCTTGCTTTCTTTGATTATCAGGCAAGAGGAGGATATACTATTACCAGAGAGGAGGCAGATGAGTACGAGAGGAGAGCGGAGGCCGCTCGTCGCCACACTGCAGCTCAGGAGGCAATAGCCGCCGCATCTCAGTACGACGCCAACTTTTACTATGGATATCAGCTAGGCCAGCCATGGCCATAGACCAACTTAGGCCAAAATCCTAAGCTTGGGGGAGTACGTATTTCTCACCGACATTACATTTATGTTCACACACACTCATTGCTAGATGTCGGTTCTCATACTTTTTCATTGTATCATCCATGCTAGTTTATTTTCCTTTTTATGCTTTCTCCTTCTGTGTTTAATAAACCTTAAGAAAAACCAAAAAAATTAGTAGTAATTTACTTTCCATGCTTGTAGTAGTAATTAAAAAGAAAACCCAAAAATATTTCCCGTTCTTCTTTTGCTTGTTGGGAGCTTTCCCGTGTAAATACTTTTATTTCCTTTTCTTTTCTTTGGGGGTCAGTAGGAGAAGACCATGATTAAATTGTTGAAGTGGCTCTTATATGCATTATTTTTTATCTGACAAAAGAGCCCATATTGCCTTGTCATCTCCTGTTTATTGAATGCTCGCAGATTCCAGCTTAGTCCAATGCACGTGCACTCTTATTATTATTCCCATCGTTCGGTCGTGCAAGTGAAAGGCAATTATGATGATATATGATTGACCGACTGAGATGAGAAAAGCTGGTATGAACTCGACCTCTTTTGTTTTTGTAAATATGATGAGTTCATCGTTCTTGATTCAGCTTGTTATGAATAAACATGTTAGCAATGACAATTAGAGATCATAGTTGCTTGTGCCATGCTTGATTAGCTATGAGTTATAATGGTTTACCTTGCGTGCCAACATGCTATTGAGATGGTTATGATGTGGTATGATAGGGTGGTATCCTCTTTTGAATGATTTAAGTGACTTGACTTGGCACATGTTCACACATGTAGTTGAAACAAATCAACATAGCCTTCACGATATTTTTGTTCATGGTGGATTATATCCTACTCATGCTTGCATCCAATGTTTATTAATTTTAATGCATGTACATGACTGTTGTCGCTCTCTAGTTGGTTACTACCTCTTGAGCTTGCGTTGGATTTCCCCGAAGAGGAAAGGATGATGCAACAGAGTAGCGGTATTTCCCTCAGTTTTTGAGAACCAAGGTATCAATCCAGTAGGAGGCCCCGCTCAAGTCCCTCGTACCTGCACAAAACGATAGCTACTCGCAACCAACGCGATTAGGGGTTGTCAATCCCTTCATGGTCACTTACGAGAGTGAGATCTGATAGATATAATATTTTTGGTATTTTTGGTATAGAGATGCAAAGTGAAAAGTAAAAGGCAAAGTAAAAAAGAAAAGCAAGATTAAAGTGATGGAGATTGATATGATGAGAATAGACCCGGGGGCCATAGATTTCACTAGTGGCTTCTCTCAAGAGTATAAGTATTCTACGGTGGGTGAACAAATTACTGTCGAGCAATTGACAGAATTGAGCATAGTTATGAGAATATCTAGGCATGATCATGTATATAGGCATCACGTCTGTGATAAGTAGACCGAAACGATTCTGCATCTACTACTATTGCTCCACTCATCGACCGTTATCAAGCATGCATCTAGAGTATTAAGTTAAAAACAGAGTAACGCTTTAAGCAAGATGACATGATGTCGAGAGATAAATTCATGAGATAAATTCATGCAATATGAAATAAACCCCATCTTGTTATCCTCGATGGCAACGATGCAATGCGTGCCTTGCTGCCCCTTCTGTCACTGGGAAAGGACACCGCAAGATCAAACCCAAAGCTAAGCACTTCTCCCATGGCAAGAAAAACCAATCCAGTATGCCAAACCAAACTGATAATTCTAAGATACTTGCAAAGATAACCAATCATACATAAAAGAATTCAGAGAAGATTCAAATATTATTCATAGATAGACTTGATCATAAACCCACAATTCATGGGTCTCAACAAACACACCGCAAAAGAAGAAGATTACATCAAATAGATCTCCACAAGAGAGGGGGAGAACTTTGTATTGAGATCCAAAAAGAGGGAAGAAGCCATCTAGCTACTAGCTATGGACCCGAAGGTCTGAAGTAAACTACTCACACTTCATCGGAGAGGCTTGGATGATGATGTAGAAGCCATCCGTGATCGATGCCCCCTCTAGCGGAGCTCTGGAACAGGCCCCAAGATGGGATCTCGTGGATACAAAAAGTTGCGGCGGTGGAATTAGGTTTTTGGCTCCTGTTCTGATCGTTTGGGGGTACATAGGCATAAATAGGAGGAAGGAGTACGTCGATGGAGCACCAAGGGGCCCACGAGGCAGGGGGCGCGCCCTAGGGGGTTGTCGGGGGTGCTGATCCCACGGACACCTATGGGACCACGGCGGACCGAGCCCCTTTTGGTTCGGCAAGGGGCGGAGAGAGCACGAAGAGCAGATTGAGGCGAAACGCACGAGCACGCGATCAGTTTACCCAGGTTCGGGCCGCACGGATGCGTAAAACCCTACTCCTGCTTTGTGGATTGTATTGTGTTCTTGCTCGGGAGCGCTGATTGCTACAGTACACACCAACAGCTAGCTAGACCGAGCGTGAGAATTCTGTTGGCCGACCCCTTCTACGTTGCGCATGGGCCTCCTTTTATATGCTCAAGGGGTCACCAACAGGTGGCAACGTAGACAAGGGCAAAAATGGAAAGGCGTGGCGGTTGGCACCGCCGCCTACAACAGTGTATCGTACCTAACCCTGACGGCAGGGGACAAAGGCATTAAATGCCTGTCTGCGTCGCCTAGACAGTGTAGAAAGGGACCGCCAGGGATGCCACTGCTTGCCACGATGGCAATCTTGTCAGCGCCGCTTGCCACCGTGTACCTCCGGCTGCACAGCCTCCCGCCACGTACGCCTGGAAGGGTCCCAGAGCGACACGTTGGTGGATGTGCTGGAGTGTAGGTACAGAGTGGAAGCTTTCCGCGGCAAGTGCCTTGCCGCGGTCGTCTTCTTGTCGCGTCCGGGAGCTTGTCGCTCACCGGGCCTTGCCGGGACGCGTGGTGCATTGCGGCAAGTTCCTTGAGATGCCTTGGTTGGCCTTCCCGGCAAGCTCCCCTTGCTGGGGTCTTGTCTCCTTCCCGGCAAGCTCCTCTTACTGGGGTCTTGGATACTTTGTTCTTGAATGGCTTCAAAGGAACCACGGAGGACCTTGGCGGTCACCCGGCAAGCCTTGCCGCGGGATGCTGCGACTGCCCGTGCACAAGTTCGGGATACTAAGGTACCCCTACTTTAGTACACCGACATGAGAACTTCCCGAAGAGCAAGAAGAAGCGGAAAGAGTAGCCCGACAGTCAAGTATGTACCAGTTTGTCAACAGCACACTGTACAGAAGAAGACTCAACGGTGTGAAATTGAAGTGTATTCACCGGGAAGATGGACAAAAACTGTTGGTAGAGATACATGGAGGCATATGTGATCACCACATTGGCGCAAGAGCACTTGCCGGCAAAGCATTCCGGCAAGGCTTCTTCTGGCCGAAAGCCCTCCAGGATGCAACTGCACAAGTAACCAAGTGTGAAGCGTTCCAGTTCCATTCCAAGCAGATACACCAGCCAGCTCAAGCTCTCCAGACGATCCCTTTATCCTGGCCCTTTTCGGTCTGGGGGCTCGATATCCTCGGCCCCTTTCCCCGAGTAGTCGGGGGCTTTGAGTACTTGTACGTTGTAATCGACAAGTTCACAAAGTGGCCGGAAGTGGAGCCAGTGAGGAAGGTGACAGCACAGTCAGCAGTCAAGTTCTTCAGGTCGATTGTTTGCCGTTTCGGGATCCCTAACAGGATAATCACCGACAACGGTACGCAATTCACGAGCCACACCTTCATGCAGTACGTCCAAGATCTTGGCGCCAAGGTTCGCTTTGCTTCTGTTGCTCACCCGAGAAGAAACGGTCAAGTGGAGAGGGCAAATGCTGAAGTGCTGCGCGGGCTCAAGACCAGAACTTTCGACAGGCTGCACAAGTGCGGAAGAAACTGGATCGAGGAGCTGCCGGTGGTTCTTTGGTCGATCAGGACGACGCCAAATTGAGCCACTGGCCAGACACCTTTTGCTCTAGTCTATGGAGCAGAGGCAGTTCTCCCCACGGAACTCATATACGGGTCACCTCGAGTGCTCGCTTACGATGAGCTTGAGCAAGAGCAGCTGCGACAAGATGACGCGCTGCTCCTTGAGGAAGACCGTCTTCAGGCTGCTATTCGAGCTGCTCGCTACCAGCAAGCTTTGCGCCGCTACCATAGCCGCAAAGTTAACGCCAGAAGTCTCGAGGAAGGCGACCTTGTTCTTCGGCATGTTCAATCCGCCAAGAATTCCAACAAGTTGACGCCGAAGTGGGAAGGCCCTTACCGGGTGAAATGAGTCACTAGGCCTGGCGCTGTCCGCCTTGAGACCGAAGATGGCATTCCAGTGAGCAACTCCTGGAACATCGAGCATCTTCGCAAGTTTTACCCGTAGGGCGCGGTTGCCGGAACCCGTTCCGGCAACCACCTTTTGTACAAGTCTTGCCGCTGTTGCATGTAATCCTTTGTACAAAGCCGGGCGCAGACCCCGTGCATAAAGATCATGTGCTACGCACTTCTTGTCGATTTCATGTTTTTTTATTATTATTTGCATGTGTTATCTGACACTTTGTGCAGCACTTACCCCCGGTAAGCAACAACGAGCCATAAGGCTCCATAACTTTATTTTCTCCTCTTTCTTTTCTCTCTCAAGGAAAGGAAGGTTCCCTCGCGCACAAGTTTGCCGGGGGGGGGGAGGAGAAGATAATGGTGTGGACCAGGCGTCGTTCAAGGAAGTTTCGCCTTGCCAGGAAGCAAACAACAGAAAAGATAAGTTGCCACAGTTTGAGCAATCAGATTTTTAAATTTTTAAGTTATCTTCCTTGAACAACTGCACTTTGTATGGAAAACCTGTGCGCGGAGGAACCAACTCGTAGCTAGTTGCGCCCTTACTGTTGTTTCGAGTCCGCTCAACAACTTAAGTGAGCTGCGACTAGCTGCGACAAGGTTTCTTGTCGGCAGCGGCACCGCCAGCAGGCTGCTGACGTCCCGCACTCAGCGCTCGCGGCAAAGGTGCCTGCGCCGACAAGTTCCCTAAAAGCGTAGGGCAAAAACATACAAAGGAAGGAATCAAGTAGAGGAAATAACATTGCAATCATTGCATAGGATGAAGTTATATTACAAGATAGCTTGTCGCAGCTCTGATAGATTCTTTTTTTAACATAACTAGCAGCGACAAGAAAAGAAGAAAGCGGGCGGTCTAATCTACGCGGTCGCCCTCGACCCTCTTGATCCCGCTCACCTTGTCCACAATGGGTGCGACAAGGGTCTTGAGCGCCTCCAGATCAGCATCCAGCGGCAAGGACCTGAGGACGTTGGTGAGGTTGAGGCCCGGATTGCGGAACACCACCTTCACCAGCACCTTCTGAAGAGCTCCCGCGCAGATCTTGCGCGACTCGTCGGCCAGTTGCTTTGGGATCCTTTCCCAGAGTCGCCGAAGGGCCGTCGCCACGCCTTTGAAGAACAAAGTGAGCTTGCCGCTGGGTTGGAGGCTCTTGTCGGAAGGATACCCGAGATCCTCCATTCCCAGCTGCGCCAGCTCCTTGTCAATATCTCTGGCGACGTCCACGAGACCCTCCTTCCAGTGCTCCACATTTTCCCGGAAAGTGCTCTGGGCGGCAGCGGCACTCGCCAGCAGCGCCTTGCCGGCCTTGACTTCCTCCTTCAGGGCCGTCTCCTGCTCCTTGGCGCCGTCCAGCGTCTTGGTCAAAGCGATTAGCTTCAACTCAAGATCCGCATTGGAGTCTTTGGCGGCGTCAAGCTCCTTGCCCTTCTTGGCGAAGCGGGTCTGCAGCTCCGAGTAGCTGACGGTGTCCTTCTCCCGCTCAAGCTTGACCGCGGCAAGCTCGTCGCCGCTCGCCTTGACATCGGCCTCCAACTGCTCCACCTTTGTCTCCAACTCCTTCTTGGCGGCCTCGGCAGCTGCGGCAACGTCTTCTGCTTGTTTGAGGGCTCCGCCAACTGTTCGCTCGTGTGCGGCAAGTTCTTCCTCGTGGCTGTCGAGGTTAACTTTCCGCTGCACCAACTCACCCTCCTGCACCGCCAAGTTCTCAGCGGCAAGCCGCTGTTCCTCTTCGGCTTCGGCCTTCTCGAGGAGAAAAGCCTCCCGCTCCTCGGCAAGTCGCGCCCGCTCCACTGCCAAAGATCGGAGAGCTTCCTGATTGGCACCCCGGAGCTCCTCCGCGCGCTTCTCGATGTCGACTCCCGCCTTCGCGACAAGCGCCTCGCGGGATTCCAGCTTGGCTTGCCGGGCGCGGTAGAGTGACACCAGCTTCCGCAGCAGCCGCTCCTCCTCAGGCTCGCCGCTGCTGCTGCTTGGCGCGTGGACCAGCGCCAGCCCGGCGGAGGCGAGCACTTCTCCGTCAAAGCTCTCCCCCTTGACCGGCGCCCTAGAGCTTGACGCCCAGGGGAGTTTGATGAAGATGTCGTCGCCGGCCTTCAAGTAGACGCCATGCTGGGGCTCTTCGGAGCCTGGCGCTGCGGCAGCGGCGGAGGGATCGGCGGTCGGTGCAGTGCCTGGCGCTCCTGCGGCCTCAGGGTCGTTAGTGCGATCGCCAGATCCCCCGCCTGCTTCTGTAGCGGCAGCCCTGGCGGCCTCTTCGCCGGCGGGCTCGTCAGCACCGGCTGCTTCCTCGGCGGCAACGGCGTCGCCGGCGGCAACCTCTGTCTCCATCGGCTCCGCAGCAGATGGATCTGGCAGCCGGAAAGGGGGAGAAGAGTCAAGCAAATATCCAAAAAAGAAGAAGATCAAAAGAAGAAGAACCCAAAGGATGTTCTAAAGCGAGAAGATTACCTGTGCCAGGTTCTGTAGTTGTGGTCTCCGTTGCCGGGGGGCCGCTGGCGCCCTCCCTTGCCGGAGACGTCTCCCTTGCCGGAGAGCTCTCCCTTGCCGGGGACCTCTCCCTTGTCGGAGGGCTCTCCCTTGGCGTTTCGGGGGCGGCCTCCGGGCTCTCCTGGTGAGGATGCTCTGCTCCTGCACAAGTCAACAGTCAAATGTCAGCAAAGCAAGGATCTCCATGCGCGCCCAACTGCGGGAAGCAAACAAGATACTTACGCTGGGGGCTGCTCTGGAGAACAGTTGCCAGGTCCGGCAAGGTTGTCTCGGGCGCATCCCCTGCTAACGCGGTGGGTTCGTCCTCGATGACAATCACCGGCGCCGTGGCCCTCTTCGCTGCTCTCTGGGCCAGAGTCCTAAGAGGGAAAAGGTTCAGAGTAAAGCAAATGAGAAACAAGACAGAACAACAAGCATTGAAGAACTACAAGTACAACAAGACAATCTTACTCTTCTTCTTCTTCCTCGTCGGAGCTGAACGCGGAGAAGTCGAAGTCCGGATCGCGTCCGGCGCGGGAAGGCGGAGGAGTAGGTTTCCTTGGCCGCTTGGCGGGAGCAGAAGCGGTGGTCCGGGAAGACCCCGCTCCAGTTGCAGCAGCAGCATGGGGCGCTCCCACGACAACAGTGCTTGCCGCGGTGGAGCGTGTCGCACGACGCGGCGACTGTCGACTCGCCTGCCACCTCGCCACGTCCCCGGCCTTGCGGAGACGCCTTCTTGGTGGAGATGGAGGCTCTGCTTGTGGCGAGCTGTCTGAAGATGAGGAGGAAGAGGAGTTGATATCCAGCGAGCCACTCGTATCCTCGGCGGGCTCGCTCGGCTCGGCGTCACGCCCGGCAACCTCCTTCTTGCCGGCAAGCTCTTTCTTGCCGGCAAGCTCCTCTCGCTCGGCACGGTTTGCCGCCTCTGCTGCCTCAGCATCCTCCATGGTGAATCCGAACTCGCCTGCCGCTGCGGCTGCCGCCGCCTCTTCCAGCCTGGTGGCGATGCACTTCAACTCCGCATCGGTGGTGTCGCGAGGGAGGCCATTCTTCTCGTCGGGGCGGATCGGCACTTCTACCAAGTTGTCGAAGAATTCCTGCACGACCTCGTCTGCAGGCTCTTGCCAAGTTGGCACAAGTCCATGCGAGTCGCATAGCGGCATCATTTCCCTAATGCGGTCGAGCGCGGAGTTGTTCTATAATGGAACGACACCCTGCGGCAACCTAAACGCCTCGGGGTGATCGGGATCATATTTGAAGAGCTCCTGGAGCATCGCCTTGAGCTCCAGGACAGTGAAATTGTAGTTGAGGGCCGGACGCAGCCTCATGATATCCGCCGCGTCCTTGAACTCCCAGGCGGGCCTCCTCCGTTCCTGTAGGGGGGCGATGCGGCGGCGAAGAAAGTCTGCGCCAATGGCGCCTACAGTGAGTCCGGCAAGCCTGAGACGTTGGATCCTGGTGACGGCAATCCTCAACCTCTCGTCTTCCGGGGCCACGTCACTCCAATCGCTGCCGCGTACTGCTGCTACTTGGCGCCGGGCGGTAAATGGCTGCGGGTTCTCCTCGACAATCCAGCACCAATTGTCACACCCTAGCTAGGTTATGCATTAGAGTGTGCATCATGTCTACTTTCATCAGAAATGGAAATGGGGAAAGCAGAACCCCCAGCACCCCCCCCTGAAATCAACTAGGGTTTACTAAAAATAAACTCAATGAACCTGAAATGCCCTTGAGATATGTTCACCCTCTTTGCCTTGGGTTAGAACCCTTGGGAAAAATGGTGCATATATTTTTAGGTCAACAAAAGGGGCATTGACTTAATTCATAAATATTTGAATTTGGGCATTTAAATACTATTAAATAATTCAAATGCTCAAATAATGTTGGAATTATTTTTGGGCCACTGAAATATTTCAGAAAGTGTCCATAAATATTTTCAGGATTTTATAAAATGATTTAGTATTTAAACTAAATCAAAACAGAATAGCAAAAATAGAAAATAAAATAAATTAGAAGAAAGAACAGAGACTTACCTGGCGCCACCAGCCGGCCCAGCACTGTAGCTGGACGGCCCAGCCCACCAGGCGACGCCAGTCGTCCCCTAGCTCCTGCCAGGAGGACGCCGGGCGTGTGCCCGCGGCGCGCCGGCACGCGCGCGGCCACCGACGGCCACCTCCTGCTTCGGCCGCCTCCCCGACGTCGCTATGGACGCCACGCACCCCCCTGGCCCTCTCATTCACTCTCCCTCGCTCTCCCTCCTCCTCTGTCCTCTCCTCGCAGCACACCCGAGCGCCGCCGTCGCCACCGCACGCTGTAGCCGCAGCCACCGTGCTCCCCTCGCCTCGTTGTGGTGCCCAAAAGCTCCGCCTCCTCCCTCTGAAGCTCTCCGCCGAGCCACAAGACGCCGGACGCCCTGTGGAACCGCCGTTGCCATCATCCTCCTCCTCGGGCGCCGCCGATCGCCGACTTCGATTCGCCATCGTCAACGCCTCCCCGAGCCCACTGGCCTGCTCAGCAACTCCGCCGTGAGCTCCCCTTCCTCCTCCCCCTAGCCCTGTAGCTCGAGCGCCCCCCTAGCCCTGCCGGCCACCTTGGCCGAGAACTCGGCTCCGCCGTTCATGGCGCCGCCATGGCCAGGGGCCAAGCCAGCCGCAACCGAGCCCGTCGTCGTGTTCCTGGTGACGCCAGGAACCCGTAGGACCTATCCGCATGCCTTCCCGTGCTTTATAGCCTCGAAACCGAGCTCGCCCAAGCTCCGGCCGCCGCCTCGAGCCTGATTCCGGCGAGCTCCGGCCGCCCCGCAGCCTCCCGTGTGTCCCACCGGATTCGCGCGAGTCTGGGCATCGTGTAGATGAGCTCCGCCGCCCGAATGGTCGCCGGAGCGGCGATCCCGAGCCCCTCCGCCGTCTCTGTCGTCGCCGGCGACGAGCCGTGGACCAAGTCCGGCGGGTTTGACCCCGCTGACTGCTGACTGGGTGGGCCCAGTTGACCCCCTGGGTCACTGACGCGTGGGCCCCAGGCCACTAATGAACCAGGATTAGGATTAACTTAAATTAGTTAAACTAATGACCCTGACAGGCGGGACCCACTAGTCAGCCTCTCTCCCTGCCCTGTTACACTGACCAGTGGACCCCACACGTCAGGTTTGACTGGGTCAGCCGCCTTTGACCTGATGACGCAATGCTGTTGTCATGCTGACGCAATATATCTTTTCTGGAATTAAAATAACTCAGGAAATTCCAGAAAATACCCAAAACTTCAAAAATTCATAGAAATTCAACCATAACTCCAAATGAGACAAATTATATATGTAAAATTATCAGAAAAATTCAAGGAATCCATTTGTACCATTTTCATGCATGTTTGAACAATGTCTGTCCCCTGTTTTGGACAAAACAAATAAAGGGCATTTAAATAATCATATATGGGGTTGGAATTTGAATCTTGTACTCAAACCAACTCCATTTAAACCATAGCTAGTTGCATTAGCTCAAGACACATCCATATTGCCATGTCATAGCATGCATCATATTGTTGCATATCGTCATGTGTTGATTGTGCTCGGTTGTGTTCTTCGTGGTAGGTTCTGCCTCCGAGGATATTCACGAGTATCCAACTGAAGGGCAGTATTCCGTCACCACTCCATCAGGCAAGCAACCATTGATCATTCCGATACAACCCATGTTCTCGCTCCTGCTCTTGTTTACTGCATTAAGACAACACGATTCAAACTGCTGTGTGCTACGGTAGTTGAACCCTTATCCTCTGCATGACCTGTCATTGCCACAGTAACTAGATGAAACCCACTAGCATGTGTAGGAGTTGATTGAGCCATGTTTTGTGATTCCTACCTTGCTATGCCTGCTATGCTTAGAGTTGTGTCAGGTCTGGTTCATCTGGGTGATGGGCTAGAGTGAAATGCTTGTGCCAGTATTATGTGGGATGTGTTGAACATGTTTTGGTAAAGGTATCGATGAGAGGCCATGTAGGAGTACATGGTGGGTTGTTTCATTGAAGCCGTCCCTAAGAACTGAGTTCTGTATGCGTGAATTAAGATTCAGCTACTACCACACATTGGGCCCTGAAATATGACCCCGCTCGACTTACTGACCCCTCTCGCCTCAGTCCAGGAGTTGCAACTAGTTTCTGGTGTTTGTAGGACATGTGTTGGCGGCCGTGCGTAGCGCTGACCCTAGGGGTGGGCTATGTTGCGGTAGATACACCATGGCACGGTGTACCGAGTCACCCGTTTGGTGTCTCGGGAACCCTGTTCACATCGTTCGGGGCCGTTGAGGACACCCCGGCCGGATTTCCTTGCGGATGGAACCTGAATAGGCGATGGCCCTGGACTAGAGACTTGTGAGGTTAGTCAGGTCGTGGTCTACACCCACGTCGGTTTTCGCTTGAAGTCTGCCGAGCACATTTCGTGTGCAGACGCTAAGTGGTGGAAACATGTGTGACGGAGTACACCCCTACAGGGTATAAAACTATTCGAATAGCCGCATCCGCGGTAAAGGACTACTTGATTGCATATACAGTTCATAGACAAGTTAATGGATACTACTAAAAGACTCAAGATAAGTGTGAGTACCGAGGATGGCCCCCTCACAGGATACGAGGGAGGATCCTCGGTGGAGTATTGTGATGGTGAGTAGTGGACTCGTGTGCGAAAACTATTTTGCTAAAAGATTCCGTAGGATAGCTTAGCCAAGAGTCAAAGCTGGCTTGCTGCATAAACCCCACCACCTTCTTGAGAATGAGCATGTACAGTAGGTTCGGATGTAAGACTTGCTGAGTACTTTTGTACTCATGTTTGCTTATTTATTGTTTTCAGACGACAACACTGCCCCCTCCGATGGGTTTTACGTAGATCTTGACGTCGACGAGTGACTAGACACCCAGGTGGTGATCCAGGCCATGGAGGGCCCTATGTAGATAGACAGGCTTCGAGAAGCCTTCTTTCTTTCTAGAGTCTGTACTCAGACTAGTTGCTTCCGCATGTGCTTGTATGACTGTATGACTTGAGTGTCGGGTCATGTGACCCCTACCTGTATGGATATGTTATGTATGGCTCCCTGGAGCCTTTAAATAAAGTACTTGAGTTGTAGAGTTTTGTTGTGATGCCATGTTGTATGTACCCATATCGAGCATATTGTATGTATGTTTGAAATGCTTGATATGAGTGGGATCCGACAATCTAGTTGTTTACCCTTCGCAGCCTTTCTTATGGGGAAATGTAGTCTAGTGCTCCTCGAGCCATAGTAGTCCGCTACAGCCCGGTTCACCGGAGTCCTGCTAGCCCAGCACTACTGTTCAGGACACTTGACTGGCCGGCATGTGCTTCACTTCGTCCCTATGTCTGTCCCTTCGGGGAAATGTCACGCGGTGATCTCCGGAGTCCTGTCTAGCCTGCTACAGCCCGGGATTCCCCGGAGTCCTGCTAGCCCAGTGCTACAGCCCGGAATCACTCGTTGATGACCGACATGTTCGTTGTGATTCATGTATGCCTGTCTCCATAGGTCTGTGCCGCTTTGGGTTCACGACTAGCCATGTCGGCCCGGGTTCTCGGTCATATGGATGCTAGCGACATTGTCATATACGTGAGCCAAAAGGCGCAAACGGTCCCGGGCCATGGTAAGGCGACACCCGTGGGATACCGTGCGTGAGGCTGCAAAGTGATATGAGGTGTTACCGGCTAGATCGATGTGGCTTAGAATCGGGGTCCTGACAGCATTGGCATCAGAGCCGGACTGCCTGTAGGTTCGTTCAGCCAAACTGGTCGATGTCGAGTCTAGAAATGCTTTAGTTATATGTAAGGGAATTGATTGTGGGAGGGAACGTAAGGTTCTTTTACTCCTTTACCCTATGCTTCTGATCTGAGTTATTCTCTTCTCATTCAACGTGGGTTAAGGTCTAGGCTCTCTTCTTCTATCAGGTTCACGTGTTACTAATCCGTAGTAGCTCATAGGATTTTTGCTACGAGTTTCAGTCCAGTTTCTACTATTTTAGTATGTGGCTATTGAATCAGAACCTTGATATGATGCTGTTGAGTGGTATTGTGAACTGTTGTGGATGTCTCAAATCTTTTTCTGAGCATTTACAGCCGTTATGCTGCCCAATTTTTTCCCTAGGAATTCTGATGTCTTTGTCTTGTGGCTGTGCTTTCAGATGGCCAACCAGTCTCAAAACCAAGTGGTTCGCCTGACCAGGTGCCTCGACGTGCCCGGTCATACTGCTATGTTGGTCCGGGTCATGATCGAGACAGGATACCGTTGGTATCCCGAATACACTGTTGAAGAGCAGTTCCGCGACTTTAATCAAAGCCAGTATTTATGCACCGTCAGGATATTTCCTTCCTATCCTGGATCTACCGAGCCCCTTCACTGTTCCTATGGACTCGGAGTTACCATTGAGATGGCTGTGCAGGATGCTGCCTATTCCATGATGACCATCTTGCGAGTCCGGACTGGCCTGCTTCGGAACACTGACTTCCGCTACATGCCAGCTTCACTTCCGGGAGCGCAGGGGTATCTTCAGGCTATCTATGCTGACTCCACTCAGGAAGACTCATTAACTCGTACCACCGCTGAGATGCTCGAAGATAAGGACCGAGAGAATCGGGCCTTGAGGCTAGAGCTCTTCAATACCCGTGCTGATCATTGGGCCACATTGACTCGGTTTGCACCCGCGGTGCAAGCTGGATGTATGGATACCAGGGATCTGTATCCTGTAAGAGCAGCTCTGCCAGACATGGTGGATTGGCGTGATGTGGGAGGCATCACCCCACCCCTTGGTCCCCGCAGGCCACCGTTTGTTGGTCCAAGACCTTATCCTAGCCCCTATGGTCCACAGGCTCCTCAGGACCGTCTGTTTCCGGATGATCATGTTGAACTTCCAGGCTATGGAGGTGACTTCTATGAGGACTACTACGGAGCTATCTGAGTTAGTAGTAGTACCACTAGTATTGTAGTAGTTGTATCTCCACTGTCCTGTGTGACTTGTGGAATACGACTTGGTGTGTAATCGATTTCGGAGGTGTAGACAAATAATGTATAGGGACTCGGAATGCCTCCGATGAGATGTAACGTCTACTTTCATAGTTGTACTGTAGCATGGGCTTGTACTAAACTATGCATGACGAGTATGACCGTTGGTGTATATATGGCAGTTTTATATTACCATGGCATACGAATGAGCGTCTCTGCATTCCGTGTATCCTTTACATTCTGCACTTCCCTGTTAAGTTTGAGCCATCCTTGTCTAAATCGTTGTCTTGTTTCCTTCTTGGATGGTCAACACCCGCGGAAACCCTGCTGCCCCAGAGCAGGGGGAAGCCAATGCAGCTAGAGGTGAAAATTTGCCTCACCCGCCTTCCCTGGCCGAAGTGATGCTGGAGGCGGAAAGGAACAAGCGTGAGACCAACCGCCTGTTGGAGCGGATTGAGCAGAACACTGCACGCCACCCACGAAATGCCTTGGTGTCAATCAACGACTTCATCAAGCTGTACCCACCAAAGTTTAACCATTCCGTCGAGCCCCTCGACGCGGATGATTGGCTTCGCAGCATCACCCACAAGCTACGTTCTGCCAACGTAGCTGAAGCCGACAAGGTTACCTATGCTGCTTATCATCTTGAGGGCCCCGCTAGCCATTGGTGGGAAAACTACGAAGCTATGCGCCCGGTCGGCCAAATCACTACCTGGGCTGAGTTCAGCGAGGCTTTCCGTGAGCATCATATTCCGGAAGGTCTCATGGATCGCAAGAGGGAGGAGTTCTGCAACTTCACCCAAGGAAGGCTGACTGTGGATGCATATAGCCGAGAATTTGGGAACCTGGCACGCTATGCTCCTGAAGAGGTTTCTACTGACGCCAAGAAGCAGGCAAGGTTCCGTAAGGGACTTAGCCCTGAGCTTCGCTGCGATCTCCGTCTGCACGAGTGCACATCCTTCCAGAAGTTGGTAAATAAAGCTATCAGTGCTGAGACAGGCCAGATTGATTATGACGCTTCACGCAAGCATTCCCATGATTTTGGGTCTTCATCCGGCTCTGGAGCTCAGAAGCGCCGGGTGTGGATTCCAAGCACCGCACTGCCACCCAGATTCACCCCGAGGCCATCCTTTGAGGCGCCTCGTCCCAACCAGCAAATTGCACCATCCAAGCCCTATGGTGGCCCCGCTGCTAATGTTGCTCCACGCCCCACTATGGTAACATGCTTCAAGTGTGGAGAACCGGGTCACTATAGTCGAGAGTGTCCCCAGAACAACCCCAATCAAGCTGGAAAGTCCGTTGGCCGTGGTAAGCCCGCGGGAAAGACTTTCTACGCCAAGCCGGCCACTACTGCATGTGGCCATGTCAACTATGTCTCAGCCGAAGAGGCTCATGAGGATCCCAACGTCGTCCTTGGTACGCTCCTTGTTAACTGCCATCCGGCATCTGTTCTTTTCGATACTGGAGCATCTCATTCATTCATATCCGAGAATTATGCTCGGTTGCATAACACGACATTCTGTGACATGCCCACTTCCATGGTAATTCAAACTCCGGGTTCCAAATGGCAAACTTCTAGGGTAAGCCATGGGAACAAAATTCTTGTCAATAGGCTTGTCTTCCTTGCATCTTTAATAGCTCTCAAGTCCTCCGACATAAACATCATCTTGGGTATGGACTGGATGTCGGCCCATTACGCCAAGATCGATTGTGCCACTAGAACCGTTCAACTTACTCATCCCTCGGGCAAGACAGTTAATGTCTTAACTCGAGTGGCCAAGCGCCAACTTTACTCTCTCAATGCCAACCCTCTTCCAGACCTTGAGGACGTTCCGGTAGTCCGAGACTTCCCGGATGTGTTTCCGGAAGAACTGCCAGGTGTTCCACCTGACCGGGATGTCGAGTTTGTGATAGACCTTGTTCCAGGAACCGTTCCAATTGCTAGAAGACCCTACAAGATGGCACCCTTCAACCTTTGGCTATTCCTGAATGGAAATGGGACAAAATCAGTATGGATTTCATCACTGGGTTTCCCAGGACCAAGAGGGGAAATAATGCCATCTTCGTCGTGATCGACCGTCTTTCCAAAGTAGCCCATTTCCTACCTGTTCGTGAGAGTATCACCGCTAGCCAGCTAGCTGATTTATACATCTCCCGGATAGTGTCTCTTCATGGTGTCCCATTGGAAATTAACTCAGACCGTGGAAGTCTCTTCACCTCTCGATTTTGGGAAAGTTTCCAAAATGCTATGGGAACTCATCTCTCCTTTAGCACCGCCTTCCATCCTCAATCAAGTGGTCAAGTAGAGCGAGTAAATCAAATTCTGGAGGATATGCTCCGAGCTTCTGTTATCTCGTTCGGAATGAGTTGGGAGAAATGCCTTCCATTCGCGGAGTTTGCCTATAACAATAGCTATGAAGCTAGTTTGGGCAAGGCTCCCTTCGAAGTTCTCTATGGACGAAAATGTCGAACGCCTCTTAATTGGTCAGAAACCGGGGAAAGACAACTCTTTGGGCCGGATATGATTCAAGAAGCAGAAGAGCAGGTTCGCGTTATTCGTGAGAAATTGAAAACGGCCCAATCTCGACAAAAGAGTCAATATGATCGTAAGCATAAGCCTATGACATTTGAAATTGACGAGAAAGCTTACCTTCGGGTTACCCCATTAAAAGGAACCCATCGCTTCGGTATCAAAGGCAAATTGGCTCCTCGTTACATTGGACCCTTTCGCATTATTGCCAAACGAGGAGAAGTTGCCTACCAATTGGAACTACCTCCGCATCTTTCCAGAGTTCACGACGTCTTCCACGTTTCGCAACTCAGGCGTTGCTTCGCGGATCCTATCCGTGGAGTGGACCACGAAACGCTTGATTTACAAGATAACCTTTCATATCGGGAATACCCCGTTCGTATCCTTGATCAAGCCGAGCGTACCACTCGACGTCATAATATCAAGTTTCTCAAGGTTCAATGGTCACACCATTCCGAGGAAGAAGCCACTTGGGAAAGGGAGGATCGTCTTCGACTCGAGTACCCCGCCTTCTTCCCAGATGATCCTAAATCTCGGGACGAGATTCTATTGAGTGGGGGTGAGTTGTCACACCCTAGCTAGGTTATGCATTAGAGTGTGCATCATGTCTACTTTCATCAGAAATGGAAATGGGGAAAGCAGAACCCCCAGCACCCCCCCTGAAATCAACTAGGGTTTACTAAAAATAAACTCAATGAACCTGAAATGCCCTTCAGATATGTTCACCCTCTTTGCCTTGGGTTAGAACCCTTGGGAAAAATGGTGCATATATTTTTAGGTCAACAAAAGGGGCATTGACTTAATTCATAAATATTTGAATTTGGGCATTTAAATACTATTAAATAATTCAAATGCTCAAATAATGTTGGAATTATTTTTGGGCCACTGAAATATTTCAGAAAGTGTCCATAAATATTTTCAGGATTTTATAAAATGATTTAGTATTTAAACTAAATCAAAACAGAATAGCAAAAATAGAAAATAAAATAAATTAGAAGAAAGAACAGAGACTTACCTGGCGCCACCAGCCGGCCCAGCACTGTAGCTGGAGGCCCAGCCCACCAGGCGACGCCAGTCGTCCCCTAGCTCCTGCCAGGAGGACGCCGGGCGTGTGCCCGCGGCGCGCCGGCACGCGCGCGGCCACCGACGGCCACCTCCTGCTTCGGCCGCCTCCCCGACGTCGCTATGGACGCCACGCACCCCCCTGGCCCTCTCATTCACTCTCCCTCGCTCTCCCTCCTCCTCTGTCCTCTCCTCGCAGCACACCTGAGCGCCGCCGTCGCCACCGCACGCTGTAGCCGCAGCCACCGTGCTCCCCTCGCCTCGTTGTGGTGCCCAAAAGCTCCGCCTCCTCCCTCTGAAGCTCTCCGCCGAGCCACAAGACGCCGGACGCCCTGTGGAACCGCCGTTGCCATCATCCTCCTCCTCGGGCGCCGCCGATCGCCGACTTCGATTCGCCATCGTCAACGCCTCCCCGAGCCCACTGGCCTGCTCAGCAACTCCGCCGTGAGCTCCCCTTCCTCCTCCCCCTAGCCCCGTAGCTCGAGCGCCCCCCTAGCCCTGCCGGCCACCTTGGCCGAGAACTCGGCTCCGCCGTTCATGGCGCCGCCGTGGCCAGGGGCCAAGCCAGCCGCAACCGAGCCCGTCGTCGTGTTCCTGGTGACGCCAGGAACCCGTAGGACCTATCCGCATGCCTCCCCGTGCTTTATAGCCTCGAAACCGAGCTCGCCCGAGCTCCGGCCGCCGCCTCGAGCCTGATTCCGGCGAGCTCCGGCCGCCCCGCAGCCTCCCGTGTGTCCCACCGGATTCGCGCGAGTCTGGGCATCGTGTAGATGAGCTCCGCCGCCCGAATGGTCGCCGGAGCGGCGATCCCGAGCCCCTCCGCCGTCTCTGTCGTCGCCGGCGACGAGCCGTGGACCAAGTCCGGCGGGTTTGACCCCGCTGACTGCTGACTGGGTGGGCCCAGTTGACCCCCTGGGTCACTGACGCGTGGGCCCCAGGCCACTAATGAACCAGGATTAGGATTAACTTAAATTAGTTAAACTAATGACCCTGACAGGCGGGACCCACTAGTCAGCCTCTCTCCCTGCCCTGTTACACTGACCAGTGGACCCCACACGTCAGGTTTGACTGGGTCAGCCGCCTTTGACCTGCTGACGCAATGCTATTGTCATGCTGACGCAATATATCTTTTCTGGAATTAAAATAACTCAGGAAATTCCAGAAAATACCCAAAACTTCAAAAATTCATAGAAATTCAACCATAACTCCAAATGAGACAAATTATATATGTAAAATTATCAGAAAAATTCAAGGAATCCATCTGTACCATTTTCATGCATGTTTGAACAATGTCTGTCCCCTGTTTTGGACAAAACAAATAAAGGGCATTTAAATAATCATATATGGGGTTGGAATTTGAATCTTGTACTCAAACCAACTCCATTTAAACCATAGCTAGTTGCATTAGCTCAAGACACATCCATATTGCCATGTCATAGCATGCATCATATTGTTGCATATCGTCATGTGTTGATTGTGCTCGGTTGTGTTCTTCGTGGTAGGTTCTGCCTCCGAGGATATTCACGAGTATCCAACTGAAGGGCAGTATTCCGTCACCACTCCATCAGGCAAGCAACCATTGACCATTCCGATACAACCCATGTTCTCGCTCCTGCTCTTGTTTACTGCATTAAGACAACACGATTCAAACTGCTGTGTGCTACGGTAGTTGAACCCTTATCCTCTGCATGACCTGTCATTGCCACAGTAACTAGATGAAACCCACTAGCATGTGTAGGAGTTGATTGAGCCATGTTTTGTGATTCCTACCTTGCTATGCCTGCTATGCTTAGAGTTGTGTCAGGTCTGGTTCATCTGGGTGATGGGCTAGAGTGAAATGCTTGTGCCAGTATTATGTGGGATGTGTTGAACATGTTTTGGTAAAGGTATCGATGAGAGGCCATGTAGGAGTACATGGTGGGTTGTTTCATTGAAGCCGTCCCTAAGAACTGAGTTCTGTATGCGTGAATTAAGATTCAGCTACTACCACACATTGGGCCCTGAAATATGACCCCGCTCGACTTACTGACCCTTCTCGCCTCAGTCCAGGAGTTGCAACTAGTTTCTGGTGTTTGTAGGACATGTGTTGGCGGCCGTGCGTAGCGCTGACCCTAGGGGTGGGCTATGTTGCGGTAGATACACCATGGCACGGTGTACCGAGTCACCCGTTTGGTGTCTCGGGAACCCTGTTCATATCGTTCGGGGCCGTTGAGGACACCCCGGCCGGATTTCCTTGCGGATGGAACCTGAATAGGCGATGGCCCTGGACTAGAGACTTGTGAGGTTAGTCAGGTCGTGGTCTACACCCACGTCGGTTTTCGCTTGAAGTCTGCCGAGCACATTTCGTGTGCAGACGCTAAGTGGTGGAAACATGTGTGACGGAGTACACCCCTGCAGGGTATAAAACTATTCGAATAGCCGCGTCCGCGGTAAAGGACTACTTGATTGCATATACAGTTCATAGACAAGTTAATGGATACTACTAAAAGACTCAAGATAAGTGTGAGTACCGAGGATGGCCCCCTCACAGGATACGAGGGAGGATCCTCGGTGGAGTATTGTGATGGTGAGTAGTGGACTCGTGTGCGAAAACTATTTTGCTAAAAGATTCCGTAGGATAGCTTAGCCAAGAGTCAAAGCTGGCTTGCTGCATAAACCCCACCACCTTCTTGAGAATGAGCATGTACAGTAGGTTCGGATGTAAGACTTGCTGAGTACTTTTGTACTCATGTTTGCTTATTTATTGTTTTCAGACGACAACACTGCCCCCTCCGATGGGTTTTACGTAGATCTTGACGTCGACGAGTGACTAGACACCCAGGTGGTGATCCAGGCCATGGAGGGCCCTATGTAGATAGACAGGCTTCGAGAAGCCTTCTTTCTTTCTAGAGTCTGTACTCAGACTAGTTGCTTCCGCATGTGCTTGTATGACTGTATGACTTGAGTGTCGGGTCATGTGACCCCTACCTGTATGGATATGTTATGTATGGCTCCCTGGAGCCTTTAAATAAAGTACTTGAGTTGTAGAGTTTTGTTGTGATGCCATGTTGTATGTACCCATATCGAGCATATTGTATGTATGTTTGAAATGCTTGATATGAGTGGGATCCGACAATCTAGTTGTTTACCCTTCGCAGCCTTTCTTATGGGGAAATGTAGTCTAGTGCTCCTCGAGCCATAGTAGTCCGCTACAGCCCGGTTCACCGGAGTCCTGCTAGCCCAGCACTACTGTTCAGGACACTTGACTGGCCGGCATGTGCTTCACTTCGTCCCTATGTTTGTCCCTTCGGGGAAATGTCACGCGGTGATCTCCGGAGTCCTGTCTAGCCTGCTACAGCCCGGGATTCCCCGGAGTCCTGCTAGCCCAGTGCTACAGCCCGGAATCACTCGTTGATGACCGACATGTTCGTTGTGATTCATGTATGCCTGTCTCCATAGGTCTGTGCCGCTTTGGGTTCACGACTAGCCATGTCGGCCCGGGTTCTCGGTCATATGGATGCTAGCGACATTGTCATATACGTGAGCCAAAAGGCGCAAACGGTCCCGGGCCATGGTAAGGCGACACCCGTGGGATACCGTGCGTGAGGCCGCAAAGTGATATGAGGTGTTACCGGCTAGATCGATGTGGCTTAGAATCGGGGTCCTGACACCAATCTTCTCTCCACTCCTCCCACTTGCCGTGGAACTCGCCCTCCAGATAAGAATCCTTCTTGCCGGCCCTCGAGATCCAGGCGATCCCGCCAGATAAGGGCTCTCCTCTCTCTACTCGGGGCATGAAGAAGTGGCGGAAAAGGGCTACGTTGGGATGGACTCCGACAAAGTTTTCGCAAAGGTGTGCGAAAACTGCCATGGTTAGAACGGCGTTGGGGGTGAAATCAAGGAGGCAGAGGCCGTAGGTGTTCATGATGTCGCAGAAGAATTCAGAGAAGGGCGGACAGAGCCCGCAGTAGAAGAACACATCAAAGAAGGGATATCCGTGCGGAGCCATTTTATGGGTAGTGGCTGGGAGTACCTTCGTGCTCGGATGTGCTCGCATCTCCGTCGACCAGAAGAGGTAGCAGTACTCCCTCAGCTCCTTCGCGGCAAGCTTGGGGGGGAAGATGGCCCGCTCCTTCCGCAGCGCTGCAAGCCGCTGCGCCTCGGTCGACTTCACAGCCTTCCCCTTGTCGGCTTTCGGAGCCATGTCGGAGGTGGTGGAGGAGGTCGATGGTGTTGGTGGTGCTGGTGGCGATGGGTGGCAGGGCCCTGCTCTCTTTGCTTTGGGAAGACGGAGGCGGGGCGGAGGCTTCTGAGATTGGAGTGGAAAGGGGGCGAGTGGGCGCACTACCCCTGCTTCCCCTTGCTTATAAAGGGGGAGTGGGTGGACGTTACGCCTTTTTGAATAAAGAAACTGCCCACGATCTCTCCCACGACGCCGCGTTCGACGCGTGCCGTTCGGGGAGGGCGCGGTGGATGCGGAGTGAGATACGGCGTAACCCAGGCCGCACGTGCCCGTGCACTGTTTTGGGCCTGGCCCAACAGCGCTCGGCACCGTGTTTGGCCCAGGCCCGGGGGCTCCTGTTGGTGTACTAAAGTAGGGGTACCTTAGTATCCCGAACTTGTGCACGGGCAGTCGCAGCGTCCAGTGGCAAGGCTTGCCGGGTGACCGCCAAGGTCCTCCGTGGTTCCTTTGAAGCCATTCAAGAACAAAGTATCCAAGACCCCGGCAAGAGGAGCTTGCCGGGAAGGAGACAAGACCCCGGCAAGGGGAGCTTGCCGGGAAGGCCAACCAAGGCATCTCAAGGAACTTGCCGCAACGCACGACGCGTCCCGGCAAGGCCCGGTGAGCGACAAGCTCTCGGACGCGACAAGAAGACGACCGCGGCAAGGCACTTGCCGCAGCAAGCTTCCACTCTGTACCTGCGCTCCAGCACATCCACCAACATGTCGCTCTGGGACCCTTCCAGGCGTACGTGGCGGGAGGCTGTGCAGCCAGAGGTACATGGTGGCAAGCGGCGGTCACCCGGCAAGCCTTGCCGGGTGACCGCCAAGGTCCTCCGTGGTTCCTTTGAAGCCATTCAAGAACAAAGTATCCAAGACCCCGGCAAGAGGAGCTTGCCGGGAAGGAGACAAGACCGCGGTAAGGGGAGCTTGCCGGGAAGGCCAACCAAGGCATCTCAAGGAACTTGCCGCAACGCACCACGCGTCCCGGCAAGGCCCGATGAGCGACAAGCTCCCGGACGCGACAAGAAGATGACCGCGGCAAGGCACTTGCCGCGGCAAGCTTCCACTCTGTACCTGCGCTCCAGCACATCCACCAACGTGTCGCTCTGGGACCCTTCCAGGCGTACGTGGCGGGAGGCTGTGCAGCCAGAGGTACACGGTGGCAAGCGGCGCTGACAAGATTGCCATAGTGGCAAGCAGTGGCGTCTCTGGCGGTCCCTTTCTGCACCGTCTAGGTGACGCAGACAGGCATTTAATGCCTTTGTCCCCTGCCGTCAGGGTTAGGTACGATACACTGTTGTAGGCGGTGGTGCCAACCGCCACGCCTTTCCATTTTTGCCCTTGTCTATGTTGCCACATGTTGGTGACCCCTTGAGCATATAAAAGGAGGCCCATGCGCAACGTAGAAGGGGTCGGCCAACGGAATTCTTACGCTCGGTCTAGCTAGCTGCTGGTGTGTATTGTAGCAATCAGCGCTCCCGAGCAAGAACAAAATACAATCCACAAAGCAGGAGTAGGGTTTTACGCATCCATGCGGCCCGAACCTGGGTAAACTGATCGCGTGCTCGTGCATTTCGCCTCGATCTGCTCTTCGTGCTGTCTCCGCCCCTTGCCGAACCAAAAGGGGCTCGGTCCGCCGTGGTCCCATAGGTGTCCGTGGGATCAGCACCCCCGACATCTTTGGCGCGCCAGGTAGGGGTGCGTCGAGGTTGTGTGAACCTGATCCGGCGTTCGCACGAGCTAAATCTTCATCGTCTTCATCGACATGCCGCCGAAGAAGAAGCCTTCGGAGGCGGCTGCTCCGTCCGCGCCGTACCCACCATCGCCAGAGCAAACTGCTGGTGGGGTAGACGCCGGCGGAAGAACGGGCCACGACGAGGGAGCTCACGGTGCAGCCAGGTCCAAGGACAAGGCTCCGCTGCCCATCGGCGGCGCAGTCGGCTCCCACGATGACCGGGCACACTCCAAGACCTCGGCGTCCGTACACGCACCGCGCCCATCCCAGGAGGCGCGGGACCGGTAGCGTCATGATACTCATGGTACCATATGTTTGCTGGGCCAAGATCGAGCTGGTGGATCTCGGAGTGCTCAAGATCAGCATGCGCGCCAACATGCTGGCATGAGCGGGGCACGGTCGCCTGCACGAGATGCTGCTCCTTCTAACGTAGTTAGAAGTCCGAGCATATCCCGTTCCTCGCACCGTTCGCCGCCGCCGCCCGCCACTCTGGTAGAAGCTTTGGCGCGAGCTCAACTGCTCCTAGACTACCCTACAGCGGCAGACAAGATCGACGACTGGAGGGCGACCATTCAGAGTCTCATCGGCTTCGCCAACGGCGACGATCCATGGCAGCCGAGTACTTCGCTGCCGCGGCAAGTCAGCCAGGCACGAGCCGGTGGCGACAAGACCGGTGGGGGTGCAACCACCGTGCACTCTCCACCCCGAAGGCCAAGATCGCCGACTCGCCGGATCCACCACGACAGCGACTCCACCGCGTCATCGGATCCGCGAGCTCGCCGCGATCAGCGCCAAGTTCTTGACGAACGACAACAAGAAGACGCTCGTACTCGCATCGAGCGCCGAAGAGAAGCGCAGCGTCAATCAGACCAGCGCGCTGGGCCCTTTGTCGACATGCATGCGCCAGGGGAACCAGGCGACTTGCCGTACGCCGTAGGTTGCCTTACGTTTACCCGTGAGCTGCGGCAAGTCCAGTGGCCCAGCCAGAGGAATTTCAAGCCAGACGTACCGGAGAAGTACGACGGCAAGTCGCACACGTCGGAGTTCCTCAGCATCTACACCATCGCGGTGCAAGCTGCCGGGGGGCGAGACGACAAGGTCCTTGCCAACTACTTCCCGCTGGTGCTCAAGCCCGACGTTAGGTCATGGCTCATGCACTTGCCGGACAACTCCATATCCTCTTGGGCAGATCTATGCCATCAGTTAGTCGGCTCCTTTACAGGCGGCCACAAACCTCATGGCCAAGAGAGTGACCTTCACCTGCTCGCCCAGAAGGAAGGAGAACCCCTGCGCAAGTATATTCAGAGATTCAGCCGTGTACAGCGCAACATCCCAGATATCCACCCTGCCGCGGTCATCAGCGCGTTCCATCAGAACGTGCGTAACCGCAGGATGCGGGAGGAGATCGCGATGTGCAGGATCAGAGACGTCAGTGAGCTATATGCCCTGGCCGACAAGTGTGCACGTGCTGAGGAAGGGAGGAAACTCCCCGGAGAGAATACTGGAGCTGGAGGATCTGACAGCGAGGATGCCGCCCTGGCAAAGAAGAACCGGCGGCGCAACAACAGGAAGAAGAAAGGCAAAGAGGTGCTAGTCGTTGAGCAGTCCGGCAACGATGGTGGCGTCAAGAAAGCCAAAGTTGGTAGCTCCGGCAAGGCTGTGGCAGTCGCCGACAAGCAGGACGGCACCGACAAGCAGTACTGCAAGATCCACCGCACCAAGGGTCATGACCTCCAGAGCTGCAAGAAAGTCGAGCAGCTTGTCCAGCAGCAAAAAGCTGAGTACGAGCGACGCGACAAGGAGAGGGCCCAAGGAGGCGCTGGAGAAGCCGGCAAGAAGTGCGCCGGCCGGGGAGGACGCCGCGGCAAGGCCAAGCAACGGCAAGAAGAAAGACCTCCCCGCGGCCGCGACAAGGATGAAGACGACGACGACGAAGACATGGATGATGTCGAGACCAGTGAGCAGGAGTTCCAGAAAGCCACAGAAGTCTTGTGCGTTGATGGCGGTGCTTCTCTGCATACTTCCCACCGCCAACTCAAGCAGTGGGCGCGGGAAGTCAATGCGGCAGAACCACCTGTCGAATCGCGCAAACTTCTGAAATGGTCCAGCACGCCTATCATCTTTGATATTGAGGACCACCCTGATCGCACAACTGCGGTCGGGTGCTTGCCGTTGTTGGTCTCACCAACTATCCGCAACCTCAAGGTCACTAAGATGCTAGTTGACGGCGGGGCCGGCTTGAACCTGATCTCCTCCGCTGTACTCCAGAAACTCTAGATCCCTGACAGCGAGCTCGAAGAGACCGGCACATTCCAAGGAATCAACCCGGGAAGGAGCAAGCCAAAAGGGAAGGTTATGTTGCCGATAACATTTGGCAGCGAGATGAACTTCAGGACTGAGAGGGTCACTTTTGACGTTGCCGATTTTCCATTGCCTTACAATGGGATACTAGGCCGTCCAGCACTCGCCAAGTTCATGGCAGCCTCTCACTACGCATACAACATGCTCAAGATGCCAGGCCCGATAAGGGTCATCTCTGTCCCTGGCGACAAGAAGGATGCCCTTATCTGCGCCGATAAGATCTACCGGGAAGCAGCAGCCGCAACAGACCGCAAGTCACTTGCCGCTGAAGCTCCCGGGGGGAAGAAGAAGACCAAGTCCGGCAAGAGCTCTGATGCCCACTCCGGTAAGCGCACCTCTTTGGAGTGCTGCGCTACCATCGAGGACGCACCATCGAGCTCCACCGGCAAGTGTAAGAAGGCAATGGTAGCTCCGCCACATACTAAGAAGGTGTCCGCCAAGGAGGACGGCACTGGTGGTACCTTCACCATCAGTGCCACTCTCGACCCTAAATAGGAAAGCGCGCTCATTGCTTTGCTGTGGGCGAATGTTGACGTGTTTGCGTGGCAACCGTCTGACATCGCCGGTGTTCCCAGGAAAGTAATTGAGCACCATCTTGCCGTTTGTCCTCATGCGCGGCCCGTCAAGCAGAAGGTGAGGAAGCAAGCAGTGGAGCGCCAAGAGTTTATCGCAGAAGAAATCAAGAAATTGGAAGCAGCAGGCCTTGTCAGAGGAGTGCTCCATCCTATGTGTTTGGCCAATCCTGTAGTCGTGCGCAAGGCAAACGGGAAATGGAAGCTTTGTATCGACTTTACTGATGTTAATAAAGCTTGTCCCAAAGACCCATTTCCCTTGCCGCGCATTGACCAGATTGTCGACTCCACAGCCGGATGTGACTTGCTTTCATCTCTTGACGCATACTCAGGATACCATCAAATCTTCATGGCATAAGAGGATGAAGAGAAAACCGCATTCATTACTCCATGTGGCACGTACTGTTTCATACGGATGCCTTTTGGTTTAAAGAATGTTGGTTCAACATTTGCAAGAGTAGTCCATGTCGCTCTTGAGCCGCAGATGCACAGAAATGTGGAAGCCTACATGGATGACATAGTGGTCAAGAGCAAGGACAGGGCAACTCTGATTCAAGATTTAGACGAGACCTTTGCAAATCTGCGCAAGATCAACCTCAAGCTCAATCCCGAGAAGTGCGTGTTTGGAGTTCCCTCCGGCAAGCTTCTCGGGTTCTTCGTGTCTCAGCGGGGAATTGAAGCCAATCCCGACAAGATCAAGGCCATTGAGCAGATCGAAGCACCAAAGTGCGTCAAGGATGTATGAAAACTTGCCGGTTGCGTGGCTGCTCTCAGCAGGTTTATTTCTCGGTCTGCTGAGCGCGCCCTACCGTTTTTCAAAATTTTGAAAAAGGCAGGTCCAATGAAATGTACTCCGGAAGCGGAGGCTGCGCTGCAGGACTTGAAGAGATACCTGTCCTCCACTCCGACACTTGTCGCACCTAAGCCGCAAGAGAAGTTGCTGCTGTACATAGCGGCAACCAATCAAGTGGTTAGTGCTGCGTTAGTGGCGGACAGGTGACGAGCCAGCAACCGCGGCAAGCGCGTCCAGCGACAAGCAGGGGGCTTCCCCGACAAGCTCTGGTCCCGACAAGGATGGATCTATGCAGGTGCGCGAAGAGATGCAGAAGAGAATGGTGTAGCACCCAGTTTACTTTGTCAGTTCCCTTCTGCAGGGGGCTAGGTCAAGGTACTCTGGTGTGCAGAAATTGCTTTTCGGCCTTCTTATGGCCTCGAGAAAGCTGCGCCATTACTTCCAAGCACATGAGATCACAGTTGTCACTCACTTTCCGATGAAGAGGATACTGCAGAATCTGTCGCGACCGGTTTTCCGGGCATTAAATTCCCAGAAAATGGCCGACGTGCTCACCAGCCCAAGGATTACTGTTAGCTGGTGAGGCATCAACTTGATACAGAAACTCCAAGCAAAATACAAAATCTGCGGTACAAGAGCATTGTGGCCTATGAGTACATCAAAAGGTTTTCTAGTGGTCGATGGCGGAAGCGGTTTGCGAATCATCAGTGTATGGGACTCCATTTTCCACGGGAACAGCTGACCAGGTTAACTCCTATCTTCGCGAGGCTGCTATCACCATTTCTTAGTTTCCAGGGCTGTCACCGCAACGTTCCTTTCCATGCAAATATCTGGCCAAGACAATAGCCAGGGACAAGCCAGTGAGTACTTTGAATGTACTCGCAAACATTAAGAACACTGGAATAATATAATTGGTAATTATGCACTTAAATATTCTATGATCACCTCGTTAGTCACAAATAAAATATCTTTTATGTATGCAAGCGGGTTATTAAAATGCAACATGAATAAGCAATAATGGGGTGGAAATAAAGTGCCGCAGTCGGGCGTCTGTGCGACACCACATAAAGGGCTATTAAGGCGAATAAATAACAAGCAATGCCACAGTCGGGCGTCTGAGCGACACCACAGAAAGGGCTTTAAAAGAAATGCCACAGTCGGACGTCTGAGCGACATCACAGAAAGGGCTTTAAAAGAAATACCACAGTCGGACATCTGAGCGACATCACAGAAAGGGCTTTAAAAGAAATGCCACAGTCGGACGTCTGAGCGACATCACAGAAAGGGCTTAAAAGAAATGCCACAGTCGGACGTCTAAGCGACATCACAGAAAGGGCTTAAAAGAAATGCCACAGTCGGACGTCTAAGCGACATCACAGAAAGGGCTTTAAAAGAAATGCCACAGTCGGACGTCTGAGCGACATCACAGAAAGGGCTTTTATTCACAAGTAAATAATACTCATAATAAATATTCAGTTCATGATAATAAACGGGTTAGTCCATCCGCAGGAATAAACATTCAACCGGGCTTAGAAATAAATAGTCACCATGAATATCTAGGGGGTAGAACCATCCCAGGGATACTCGATAATACAAATAATACAACAGGTTAGTCCATCACAAAATAATAATCATGGTCCTCACAAGTCACCGATCAGTATCCAAGTTTGGTTTAACAATTTCACCTCCGAAGACCGACACTAAGACCAACACTTGACCCATCCCAGACTGTAATCCTTAACCATGGACACGGCTATTCGAATAGGTTTTAATCTCTGCAGAGGGTGTACTCTTTACCCACGAGTAACGGGTTCCTTTAGTCCATCGGGACTAATTCCGTCTACGGCCTTTTAGTTGAAAACACGCCTAACCTTGCACACACCAGCTCAACTCATCGGTGTCTGGAATCACCCATGACACTTGTTAAGCAAAACTCTAAGTGGGGAGGCTACAACCTCGCGTAGCATGGGATCAAATTTATATCGCGTGCTCTAAGGGGTGGCCTCCCCTCTCGGTCCCAACCGGAAACACCCATGCCCCCGGACCAGGTGGCATGCCTACCGGCTACAACCGATATCTTCCACCATGGCCTCTTTGTACGGTGTATGCTGGAAAGGGGTTGACGACTTACTGAACCGTACCCTACCTGAGGCAGGGACGAGTGGTAGTACGAGGCAAGTATGGGGGGTTACTGGAACAAGACTCGATCTGCGGTCGACTCAGGAGGTTTATAAGTTCCCTGCATGACATGTATATCAAATTTATTACAACCGACGAAATCACCACTCAATATACCTTACCATGCCATACTGGACATAACCGTCCCGACGGGGACCGGTGACAAGTCTCACGCCTACCCAAGGTCGAGGCTTTCCCGGATTCTTTTCCGGCATGCATGCAAGGCACATGAGGATGATTACCATCACAAAAATATTCATTTCCAACAGCAAGGCAATCACTAATATGCTTCCATGCATATGATCATATCACATGAAGTAACAAGTCCTCCGAAATAAGGTGGTGTTATAAACGTGTCAAATAACACACCAAAAACATTATGCCAGGGTTCAGAATGCTTTCCTTTAAGTTGTGGAGGGGTAAGGTGCTCTCCAAAACTTTTGGAAGTTTCTTCTCTCTCTCTCCAAAATCCTATTTTAAAATATATTTGAATCAACACACATTTCAAAAACAGTACAAAAAAGTTGTTTGGAAAAATTTCAAATAAATCTTAAAATAAACTAGACCAATTTTGAGGAAGTTAGGAAAAAGAATCAATTCATTTAGAGTTATATTTAAAAAGTTATAGGCAGTCAAAGTTCTGGTCAAAATCTGTTATTTGAAATAAAACAGAAAAGAAAACGTTTCAGAAGCAAATACGCTTTCGGTGCAGGGAAAATGCACTGGGGAGTTTTACGCTTCCACTTCTCCAGTGTGGACGGCGCGGGGTGTCACTGACAGTGGGCCCGCCTGGCCCACTGGTCAGGTTTGACTAGTCGGCCTCCCACCTCTTCCTCTGCCCCGAGCGGAGGCGGGACTCCGGCGATGCTCGCCGGCGAACGGCGGCACCGTTCGAGACACCGAGGGTGGGGATGGATCCGCGGTTCGAGGGCGGTCCTTCCGGTGGTTGTCAGTCAGGTGGGGATGAAGGGAGTCGCCGGCGGCGAGCTTCGCGGCGGCCGGTGGCTTCGGGAGTTTTGGGCGTTTGAACTGCGGTGGCTCCCGGTCGGGTTTGAGTAGCTGGGCGGCTCCGCAAGTCGAAGTGGGGTCATTTGGCGGCGTTGGTCAAGCGGGAGGGGCTTTGGTTGCGGTGAATGGAGCTGGAACGTGGTGGCGGTCGAACCGGCCGGAGTTGGGGAAGACGGCTTTTCCCCGACGATTGGTGGCTGTGGGGGTGCCATGGGGGTGGCCTGAGGTCGCCTGAGTGCTCGGATGATCTCGGGGGCCTCTCTTTATAGTGCAACGAGGTCGGTTCCGCGGCGGTGGATGAGGATGCCGGCGAACCGCCTCTCTGTAGCTTGCAGGGCGACGTGGAGGCGACGAGAGCTAGCCGACGAGCAAGGGGATAAGCTTGCGCGGCTCCCAGGGGCAGGTGGCGAGCCGGGGTGGCTTGGGCGGCGCCGAAGATGGCAGAGGCGCATTGCGGACGCCGGCGTGCCGCCAAAAGTGCCCTGACGGCGGCGCTGTAGCGTGCCAGGGTGGTCGGGCGGCGTGGCGGTGCTTGGCCAGCTCCAGGGGCTAACGACAGGAGCTAGCGGATGAGGGAGAGAATCAGGATGAGCTCGGGGAAGCTTATCCAGGGGCGCGCTGGCTCGGGCACGAGCACGTGCAAAACGCGCGCGCTGCTCGCGCTCTGGGCGTGCACGGGACGTGCTCGACGCAATGCCAAAGCATGCTACAGAGCTTGGGTGAGGCTGGCATTTAGCAGATCTAGGTTAGGAGTAGTGATGAATCTATTGGACAAGGCAGTTAGGCAAGGGAAGCAAGATCATAGTGAAAGCTAAGACTCATGTCAAAACTGGTCATGCCTACAGGGTGCTCGACAGAATGCCACATGCACCTAGGCATCTCTTGGGGTGGCCAAAACTTCCAGAGTGGGGTCTCTTTAGATGCAAGAGAGAGTGGTGAGGTTAGTTTGGCAAAAGGAGAAACTTGTTAGTGCAAGTTTTCCAAAACTTCAATTCTGGACAGGAAATGAATGGCATTATTTCATGAACCAAAAATGATCCAAAGGGTGCATGCTCCTGGACTTAAGGGTTTAACATGGAGGACTACAAGTAGGAGAAAGAATCAAGGGCTAAAGAGCAAGCAAAAATATGGTTGCTGTACAAACCATCAAGTTGGTCCAGAATGGAAATGAGGTTGATTCACTCAAAATTTGCAAATAACATCACTGGGTTTTTACAAAAAAGTTGAATCATATGGTACTACTAACATCCCAAAATTTTGGTGGAGGTTAGAAAGGATTATTTAGATGGGTTGTAGTGCAAAATGCCCACTGGACCAGAGAAGGCAAATTTGTTGTAGAACTCAAAATATTTCATTAAACAAAGATGTTTTTGCACAAAAGTTATTTAATAACATCACATGACTTCTCCAAATTTTTGTGGGAATTTTAAGTGAATTTATCAAATGGTTGTAGTTCAAATATGGCCATTTAACCTTAAAAAACCATTTTCAAGAAAGTGAAGATCAAGCAACTTAATTATTTAATTAGTTATATTAAATAAGGAAAAGTTTTTTTTCTGAGAGATTAAACAATTCCAATAACAATTTTGAGAGATTTTCACTATGGGAAAAACTCATCACAATGGGGAAGAAAATGATTTAAAAAATCAAAATGGAGCTCAAAAATCCAAAGTTTTAATTCCTGGCAAAATTTTAATTCATTAAAACAAAGGTCAAAATTTTGGGGTGTTACAGAATCCAGAAGCGACAGGCAGGATTGTCGAGTGGGCACTGGAACTATCAAGCTTTGGCCTCAAGTTTGAGAGTACTTCAACTATCCAAAGCAGAGCATTGGCAGAATTCATAGCAGAGTGGACGCCAACACCAGATGAAGAAATTCTGGAAACGAGCATCCCCGTCAAGGAGGCAAGCAAAGAGTGGCTTATGTACTTTGACGGTGCCTTCTCGCTGCAAGGCGCCGGCGCTGGCGTGCTGCTTGTCGCACCCACCGGAGAGCACCTCAAGTACGTAGTCCAGATGCACTTTCCCAAGGAGCAAGGGACAAACAATACTGCAGAGTATGAAGGCTTGCTTGTCGGTCTCAGGATCGCGGCAGACCTTGGGATTAAGAAGCTCATTGTCGGGGGTGACTCGCAGCTTGTCGTCCGCCAAATAAACAAGAGTTATCAGAGTCCGTTGATGGAGGCCTACGTTGACGAAGTGAGAAAGCTAGAAGAGCACTTTGACAGCCTGCAGATGGAGCATGTCCCAAGAGCTCAGAACGACATTGCCGATGGCCTGTCAAAGTGTGCCGCACATAAGTTACCTGTGGAACCAGGGATCTTTGTGCTCAAGCTGACTCGACCGTCCGTAACGCCATCGACTGGACAGAGCAAGAAGAGGAAGTTGGTTTCTGGTGACTATTTTCCGGCAGAGCTTCCCGAAGCCGCCGCCAAGAAGGTCCCCAAGATCAACACCAAGAGTGCTGAGGAGCAGTCTGCTTCGGCAAGCCCTAGGGTTTGTTCCGTTGAAGCAGCCGCTCCCGACAAGTTTTGCTCCGGCAAGCTTGCCGGGGAATGTCAGGCTCCGGCAGAGCCGTAGGTTCTTGCCGTAGAAGCGGATGTTCCCGCAGCAGCGGACATGCCTTTAGTCCTTGTTGTCGAGCCACAAGCTCCAACATGGGCACGGCAGATTGTCCATTTCCTTCAGACAGGAGAACTTCCCGAAGAGCAAGAAGAAGCGGAAAGAGTAGCTCGGCAGTCAAGTATGTACCAGTTTGTCGACAGCACACTGTACAGAAGAAGACTCAACAGTGTGAAATTGAAGTGTATTCACCGGGAAGATGGACAAAAACTGTTGGCAGAGATACATGGAGGCATATGTGGTCACCACATTGGCGCAAGAGCACTTGCCGGCAAAGCATTCCGGCAAGGCTTCTTCTAGCCGACAGCCCTCCAGGATGCAACTGCACAAGTAACCAAGTGTGAAGCGTGCCAGTTCCATTCCAAGCAGATACACCAGCTAGCTCAAGCTCTCCAGACGATCCCTTTATCCTGGCCCTTTTCGGTCTCGGGGCTCGATATCCTCGGCCCCTTTCCCCGAGCAGTCGGGGGCTTTGAGTACTTGTACGTTGCAATCGACAAGTTCACAAAGTGGCCGGAAGTGGAGCCAGTGAGGAAGGTGACAGCACAGTCAGCAGTCAAGTTCTTCAGGTCAATTGTTTGCCATTTCGGGATCCCTAACAGGATAATCACCGACAACGGTACGCAATTCACGAGTCGCACCTTCATGTAGTACATCCAAGATCTTGGCGCCAAGGTCTGCTTCGCTTCTGTTGCTCACCCGAGAAGCAACGATCAAGCGGAGAGGGCAAATGCTGAAGTGCTGCGCGGGCTCAAGACCAGAACTTTCGACAGGTTGCACAAGTGCGGAAGAAACTGGATCGAGGAGCTGCCGGTGGTTCTTTGGTCGATCAGGACGACGCCAAATCGAGCCACTGGCCAGACACCTTTTGCTCTAGTCTATGGAGTAGAGGCAGTTCTCCCCATGGAACTCGTATATGGGTCACCTCAAGTGCTCGCTTACGATGAGCTTGAGCAAGAGTACCTGCGACAAGATGACGCGCTGCTCCTTGAGGAAGACCGTCTTTAGGCTGCTGTTCGAGCTGCTCGCTACCAGCAAGCTTTGTGCCGCTACCATAGCCGCAAAGTTAACGCCAGAAGTCTCGAGGAAGGTGACCTTGTTCTTCGGCGTGTTCAATCCGCCAAGAAGTCCAACAAGTTGACGCCGAAGTGGGAAGGCCCTTACCGGGTGAAACGAGTCACTAGGCCTGGCGCTGTCCGCCTTGAGACCGAAGATGGCATTCCAGTGAGCAACTCCTGGAACATCGAGCATCTTCGCAAGTTTTACCCGTAGGGTGCGGTTGCCGGAACCCGTTCCGGCAACCCCTTTTGTACAAGTCTTGCCGCTGTTGCATGTAATCCTTTGTACAAAGCCGGGCGCAGACCCCGTGCATAAAGATCATGTGCTATGCACATCTTGTCGATTTCATGCTTTTTTTATAATTATTTGCATGTGTTATCTGACACTTTGTGCAGCACTTACCCCTGGTAAGCAACAACGAGCCATAAGGCTCCATAACTTTATTTTCTCCTCTTTCTTTTCTCTCTCAAGGAAAGGAAGGTTCCCTCGCGCACAAGTTTGCCGGGGGGGGAGGAGAAGATAATGGTGTGGACCGGGCGTCGTTCAAGGAAGTTTCGCCTTGCCGGGAAGCAAACAACAGAAAAGATAAGTTGCCAAAGTTTGAGCAATCAGCTTTTTAAATTTTTAAGTTATCTTCCTTGAACAACCGCACTTTGTATGGAAAACCTGTGCGCGGAGGAACCAACTCGTAGCTAGTTGCGCCCTTACTGTTGTTTCGAGTCCGCTCAACAACTTAAGTGAGCTGCGACTAGCTGCGACAAGGTTTCTTGTCGGCAGCGGCACCGCCAGCAGGCTGCTGACGTCCCGCACTCAGCGCTCGCGGCAAAGGTGCCTGCGCCAACAAGTTCCCTAAAAGCATAGGGCAAAAACATACAAAGGAAGGAATCAAGTAGAGGAAATAACATTGCAATCATTGCATAGGATAAAGTTATATTACAAGATAGCTTGTCGTAGCTCTGATAGATTGTTTTCATAACATAACTAGCAGCGACAAGAAAAGAAGAAAGCGGGCGGTCTAATCTACACGGTCGCCCTCGACCCTCTTGATCACGCTCACCTTGTCCACAATGGGTGCGACAAGGGTCTTGAGCGCCTCCAGATCAGCATCCGGCGGCAAGGACCTGAGGACGTTGGTGAGGTTGAGGCCCGGATTGCGGTACGCCACCTTCACCAGCACCTTTTGAAGAGCTCCCGTGCAAATCTTACGCGACTCGCCGGCCAGCTGCTTTGGGATCCTTTCCCGGAGTCGCCGGAGGGCCGTCGCCATGCCTTTGAAGAACAAAGTGAGCTTGCCGCTGGGTTGGAGGCTCTTGTCGGAAGGATACCCGAGATCCTCCATTCCCAGCTGCGCCAGCTCCTTGTCAATATCTCCGGCGACGTCCACGAGACCCTCCGTCCAGTGCTCCACATTTTCCCGGAAAGTGCTCTGGGCGGCAGCGGCACTCGCCAGCAGCGCCTTGCCGGCCTTGACTTCCTTCTTCAGGGCCGTCTCCTGCTCCTTGGCGCCGTCCAGCGTCTTGGTCAAAGCGATTAGCTTCAACTCAAGATCCGCATTGTAGTCTTTGGCGGCGTCAAGCTCCTTGTCCTTCCCGGCGAAGCGGGTCTGCAGCTCCGAGTAGCTGACGGCGTCCTTCTCCGGCTCAAGCTTGAGCGCGGCAAGCTCGTCGCCGCTCGCCTTGACATCGGCCTCCAGCTGCGCCACCTTCGTCTCCAACTCCTTCTTGGCGGCCTCGGCAGCTGCGGCAACGTCTTCTACTTGTTTGAGGGCTCCGCCAACTGTTCGCTCGCGCGCGACAAGTTCTTCCTCGTGGCTGTCAAGGTTAACTTTCCGCTGCACCAGCTCACCCTCCTGCACCGCCAACTTCTCAGCGGCAAGCCGCTGTTGCTCTTCGGCTTCGGCCTTCTCGAGGAGGAAAGCCTCCCGCTCCTCGGCAAGTTGCGCCCGCTCCACTGCCAAAGATCGGAGAGCTTCCTGATTGGCACCCCGGAGATCCTCCGCGCGCTTCTCAATGTCGACTCCCGCCTTCGCGACAAGCGCCTCGCGGGATTCCAGCTTGGCTTGCCGGGCGCGGTAGAGTGACACTAGCTTCCGCAGCAGCCGCTCCTCCTCAGGCTCGACGCTGCTGCTGCTTGGCGCGTCGACCAGCGCCAGCCCGACGGAGGCGAGCACTTCTCCGTCAAAGCTCTCCCCCTCGACCTGGCACGCCAAAGATGTCGGGGGTGCTGATCCCACGGACATCTATGGGACCATGGCGGACCAAGCCCCTTTTGGTTCGGCAAGGGGCGGAGAGAGCACGAAGAGCAGATCGAGGCGAAACGCACGAGCACGCGATCAGTTTACCCAGGTTCGGGCCGCACGGTTGCGTAAAACCCTACTCCTGCTTTGTGGATTGTATTGTGTTCTTGCTCGGGAGCGCTGATTGCTACAGTACACACCAGCAGCTAGCTAGACCGAGCGTGAGAATTCTGTTAGCCGACCCCTTCTACGTTGCGCATGGGCCTCCTTTTATATGCTCAAGGGGTCACCAACAGGTGGCAACGTAGACAAGGGCAAAAATGGAAAGGCGTGGCGGTTGGCACCACCGCCTACAACAGTGTATCGTACCTAACCCAGACGGCAGGGGACAAAGGCATTAAATGCCTGTCTGCGTCGCCTAGACGGTGCAGAAAGGGACCGCCAGAGACGCCACTGCTTGCCACGATGGCAATCTTGTCAGCGCCGCTTGCCACCGTGTACCTCTGGCTGCACAGCCTCCCGCCACGTACGCCTGGAAGGGTCCCAGAGCGACACGTTAGTGGATGTGCTGGAGCGCAGGTACAGAGTGGAAGCTTGCCGCGGCAAGTGCCTTGCCGCGGTCGTCTTCTTGTCGCGTCCGGGAGCTTGTCACTCACCGGGCCTTGCCGGGACGCGTGGTGCGTTGCGGCAAGTTCCTTGAGATGCCTTGGTTGGCCTTCCCAGCAAGCTCCCCTTGCCGGGGTCTTGTCTCCTTCCCGGCAAGCTCCTCTTGCCGGGGTCTTGGATACTTTGTTCTTGAATGGCTTCAAAGGAACCACGGAGGACCTTGGCGGTCACCCGGCAAGCCTTGCCGCGGGACGCTGCGACTGCCCGTGCACAAGTTCGGGATACTAAGGTACCCCTACTTTAGTACACCGACAGGGGTGGGCACGCCCCCCCCCACTCTCGTGACCGCCTCTTTGACTCCTTGGAGTAAGGTCCAAGTGTCCTGGATCACGTTCGGTGAGAAAATCACGTTCCTGAAGGTTTTATTCCGTTTGGACTCCGTTTGATATTCTGTTTCTCCGAAATACTGAAATAGCCAAAAAAACAGCAATTCTGGGCTGGGCCTCCGGTTAATAGGTTAGTCCCAAAAATAATATAAAAGTGGAAAATAAAGCCCAATATAGTCCAAAACAGTAGATAATATAGCATGGAGCAGTCAAAAATTATAGATACATTGGAGACGTATCAGGCATCCCCAAGCTGAATTCATGCTCGTCCTCGAGTAGGTAATTGATAAAAAGAGAATTTTTGATGTGGAGTGCTACTTGGCATAATTTCAATGTAATTCTTCTTAATTGTGGTATGAATATTCAGATCCTAAAGATTCAAGACAAAAGTTCATATTGACATAAAAATGATAATACTTCAAGCATACTAACTAAGCAATTATGTCTTCTCAAAATAACATGGCCAAAGAAAGTTCATCCCTACAAAATCATATAGTTTAGTCATGTTTCATTTTCGTCACACAAGAATGCTCTCATCATGCACAACCCCGATGACAAGCCAAGCAATTGTTTCATACTTCAGTAATCTCAAACCTATAAACTTTCATGTAATACATGAGCGCGAGCCATGGATATAGCACTATGGGTGGAATAAAATATTGTGAGGGGGATGTCGGGGGTGCTGATCCCACGGACACCTATGGGACCACGGCGGACCGAAGCCCCTTTCGGTTCAGTAGGGGGGCGGAGAGTGCACGAAGAGCAGATCGAGGTGAGACGCACGAGCGACGCGATCAGTTTACCCAGGTTCGGGCCGCACGGATGCGTAAAACCCTACTCCTGCTTTGTGGTTGTATTCAGTTCTTGCTCGGGAGCGCTGATTGCTACAGTACACACCAGCAGCTAGCCATACCGAGTGTGAGAGTGAATCGTCCCCCCCTCTACGTTGCGCATGGGCCTCCTTTTATACGCTAAAGGGGTCACCGACAGGTGGCAACATAGAGAAGGGCAAAAATGGAAAAGGCACCGCGGTTGGCCCCGCCGCCTACAACAGTGTTATCATACCTAACCTGAGCGGCAGGGGACAAAGGCATTAAATGCCCGTCTACGTCGCCTAGACGGTGCAGAAAGGGACCGCCAGGGACGCCACTGCTTGCCACGATGGCTATCTTGTCAGCGCCGCTCGCCACCGTGTACCTCTGGCTGCACAGCCTTTCGCCACATACGCCTGGAAGGGTCCCAGAGCGACACGTTGGTGGATGTGCTGGAGCGCAGGTACAGGATGGAAGCTTGCCGCGGTTATTATCTTGTCATTTCCAGGAGCTTGTCGCTCACTGGGTCTTGCCGGGACGCATGGTGCGCTGCGGCAAGTTCCTTGAGATGCCTTGGTTGGCCTCCCCGGCAAGCTCCTCTTGCCGGGGTCTTGTCTCCTTCCCGGCAAGCTCCTCTTGCCGGGGCCTTGTTTCCTTGGTTTGGATACTTTGTTCTTGAATGGTTCCAAAGGAACCACGGAGGATCTTGGTGGTCGCCTGGCAAGCCTTGCCGCGGGACGCTGCGACTGCCCGTGCACAAGTTCGGGATACTAAGTTACCCCTACTTTAGTACACCGACAGGAGCCCCCGGGCCTGGGCCATACACGGTGCTGAGCGTTGTTGGGCCAGGCCCAAAACAGGGCACGGGCACGCGCGGCCTAGGTTACGCCGTAGCTCACTCCGCATCCATCGTGCCCTCCCCGCACGGCACGCGTCGAACGCGGCATCGTGGGAGAGATCGTGGGTGGTTGCTTTATTTGGAAAGGCGGAACGCCCGCCCACTCCCCCTTTATAAGCAAGGGGAAGCAGCGGTAGTGCGCCCACTCGCCCCCTTTCCGCTCCAATCTTGAAAATCTCCGCCCCGCCTCCGTCTTCCCAAAGCAAACAGAGCGCAGCGCCCTGCTCCCCACATTGCCACCAACACCACCAACACCGTCGACCCCCCCCCCCACCGCTTCCGCCATGGCTCCGAAAGCCGACAAGGGGAAGGCCGTGAAGTCGTCCGAGGCACAGCGGCTTGCGGCGCTGCAGAAGGAGCGAGCCATTTTCCCCCCAAGCTCGCCACGAAGGAGCTGAGGGAGTACTACTACCTGTTCTGGTCGACGGAGACGCGAGCTCACCCGAGCACCAAGGTACTCCCAGCTGCTGCTCACAAGACTGCTCCGCAAGGATATCCCTTTTTCGCTGTCTTCTTCTACTGCGGGCTCTGCCCGCCCTTTTCCGAATTCTTCTGTGACATCATGAATACCTACAACCTCTGCCTACTTGACTTCACTCCCAATGCCGTCCTCACCATGGCCGTTTTCGCACACCTTTGCGAGAACTTTGTCGGAGTCCACCCTAATGTAACCCTTTTCCGCCATTTCTTCATTCCCCGGGTAGAGAGAGGAGAGCCCTTGTCTGGCGGAATCGCCTGGGTCTCTAGGACCGGCAAGAAGGATTCTTATTTGGAGGGCGAGTTCCGCGGCAAGTGGGAGGAGTGGAGGGCAGATTGGTGTTGGATTGTCGAGGAGAGCCCGCAGCCGTTCACCGCCCGGCGCCAAGTAGCAGCAGTATGCGGCAACGACTGGAGTGACGTGGCCCCGGAGGACAGCAGGTTAAGGATTGCCGTCACCAGGATCCAACGCCTCAGGCTTGCCGGACTCACCGTAGGCGCCGTTGGCGCAGACATCCTTCGCCGCTGCATCGCCCCCCTGCAAGAACGGAGAAGGCCTGCTTGGGAGTTCAAGAACGCGGCAGACATCATGAGGCTGCGCCCGGGGCTCAACTAAAATTTCACCATCTTGGAGCTCAATGCAATGCTGCAGGAGCTCTTCAAGTATGATCCTGACCACCCAGAAGTCTCCAGGTTGCCGCAGGGCGTCGTCCCGCTGTGCAACAATTCTGCGCTCGACCGCATTAGGGCAATGATGCCACTGTGCGATTCGCACGGAATCGTGCCAACTTGGCAGGAGCCAGAAGACGACGTCGTGCAGCAATTCTTCGACACCTTGGTGGAAGTGCCAATCCGCGCCGACGAGAAGGACGGCCTCACCCGCGACACCACCGAGGCGGAGTTGAAGCGCATCGCCACTAGGTTGGAAGAGGCGGCAGCAGCTGCTGCGGCGGGCGAGTTTGGCTTTACCTTGGAGGAGGCAGCGGCAGCAGAGGCGGCAAACCGTGCCGAGCGAGAAGATCTTGCCGGCAAGAAGGAGGTTGTCGGGCGCGATGCTGAACCGAGCAAGGCTGCCGGGCATGACGCCGAACCGAGCGGGCCCGCCGAGGATGCGAGCAGCTCGTTGGAGATCGGCTCTTCCTCCACTTCGTCCTCAGACAGCACGCCGCCCGCAGCGCCTCCGTCTCCACCAAGAAGGCGTCTCCGCAAGGTCGGGGATGCAGCGAGGCGGCAGGCACGCCGACAGTCGCCGCGCCGCGCTACACGCTCCACCGCGGCAAGCACTGTTGCCGCGGGAGCGCCCCACGCTACCGCAACAACTGGAGCGGGGTCTTCCCGGACTGCTGCCTCTGCTCCCACCAAGCGGCCAAGGGAGCCTACTCCTCCACCTTCCCGCGCCAGACGCGAGGCGGACTTCGACTTCTCCGTGTTCAGCTCCGACGAGGAAGAGGAAGAAGAGTAGGTTTCTCATGTTTGTTCTTGGAGTTCTTTGATTTTTGCTGTTTTTGTCTTGTCTTGTTTCTCACTTGCCTTTCTTTGAATCTGTTCCTTTTTAGGACTCTGGCGCAGAGAGCGGCAAAGAGAGCCAAGGCGCCGGTGATTGTCATCGAGGACAAACCCACTGCATCAACAGGGGACGCGCCTGAGACAAACTTGTCGGACCCGGCGGCTGATCTTCAGGGCAGCCCCCAGCGTAAGTGTCTTGTTCGTTTTCCGCTGTCGGGCGCGCACGAAGATCCTTGCTTTGCTGATGTTTGTTTATTGACTTGTGTAGGAGCAGAGCAGCCTCACCAGGAGAGCCCGGAGGCCGCCCCCGAAGCGCCAAGGGAATGTCTTCCGGCGAGGGAGAGGTCTCCGGCAAGGGAGAGCTCTCCGGCGAGGGAGGAGACTCCGGCAAGGGAGGAGCCCCCGGCAAGGGAGGAGGCTCCGGCAAGGGAGGAGCCCCCGGCAAGGGAGGGATCTCCGGCAAGGGACTGCGTCAGCGATCCCCCGGCGAGGGAGACCACATCTGTAGACCCTGGCACAGGTAACTCCCTTGTTTCAAACTCCCCTTGGCTTCTTCATCTTCTTGATCTTTCTCTTGGATTTTGCTCGAATTTTTCTTGAATCTTCTCCCCTCGTCTGGTTGTCAGATCCATCTGCTGTAGAGCCGATGGAGACCGAAGTCACCGCCGACGACACTGTTGCCGCCGAGGAAGCAGCCGGCGCCGGCGAGGAGGCCGCCAGGGCTGCCGCTGCGGAAGCGGGCGGGGAGTCTGGCAGTCGTACTGACGACCCGGAGGCCGCAGGAGCGCCAGGCGCTGCTCCGACCACCGACTCCTCCGCCGCTGCCGCCACGCCAGGCTCCGAAGAGCCCCAGCCTGGCGTTTATCTGAAAGCCGGCGACGACATCTTCATCAACCTCCCCTGGGCGTCAAGCTCCAGGGTGCCGGTCGAGGGAGAGATGCTAGACGGAGAGGTGCTTGCCTCCGCCGGGCTGAAGCTGGTCGGCGCGCCAAGTAGCAGCAGCGGTGAACCCGAAGAGGAGCGTCTACTGCGGAAGCTAGTGGCGCTCTACCACGCCCGGCAAGCCAAGTTGGATTCCCGCGAAGCGCTCGTTGCGAAGGCCGGTGCTAATATCGAGAAGCGCGCGGAGGAGCTCCGGGGCGCCTATCATGAAGCTCTCCGCTCCCTGGCAAAGGAGCGGGAGCAACTTGCCGAAGCGCAGCAAGCCTTCCTCCTCGAGAAGGCCGACGTCGAAGAGCGCCAACGTCTTGCCGCGGAGAAGTTGTCTTCGCAGGAGGGTGACTTGGCGCAGCGGAAGGTCAACCTCGACAGCCACGAGGAGGAGCTGGCCGCGCGCGAGCGAGCGGTTGGCGGGGCCCTCAAACAAGCCGAAGACGCCGCCGCAGCTGCCGAGGCCGCCAAGAACGAGCTAGAGCTGAAGGTGGTGCAGCTGGAGGCGAGTCTCAAGGCGAACGGCGATGAGCTTGCCGCGATCAAGCTCGAGCGGGAGAGGGACGCCAACAGCTATTCGGAGCTGCAGGCCCATCTCGCCGAGAAGCGCAAGGAACTTGACGCCGCCAAGAACTCCAACGCTGATCTCGAAGTGAAGCTGGCGGCTCAGACGAAATCTCTGGACGGCGCCAAGGAGCAAGAGGCGGCCTTGAAGGAGGAAGTCGAGGCCGGCAAGGTGCTGCTGGCGAGTGTTGCTGCCGCCCAGAAGACCTTGTCGGAGAACGTGGAGCACTGGACAGAGGGTCTAGTGAACATCGCCGCGGACGTCGACAAGGAGCTGGCGCAATTGGGGATGGTGGATCTCGGGTACTCCTCCGACGAGAACCTCCAACCCAGTGCCAAGCTTACTCAGTTCTTCAAAGGCGTGGCGACGGCGCTTCAGCGACTCCGGGAGCAGATCCCAAAGCAGCTTGCCGACGAGTCACGCAAGATTTGCGCAAGAGCTCTCCAGAAGGTGCTGATGAAGGTGGCCTTCCGCAACCCAGGTCTCCGCCTCACCAACATCCTCCGAAGCTTGCCGCCAGATGCTGACCTAGAGGAGCTCAAGGCCCTTGTCGCACCTATTGTGGACAGGGTGAGCGGAATCAGGAGGGTTGAAGGTGACCGCGTAGACTAGGCCATCCATCTTCTTCTTTCCTTGTCGCTGTTAATCATGTTATGAAAAACAGTCTGTTAGAGCTACGACAAGTTATTTTGTAATATATTCTATCTTGTGCTATGATTGCAATGTTATTTCCTTTACTTGATTCCTTCCCTTGTATGTTTTTACCCTACGCTTTTAGGGAACTTGCCGGCGCGGGCACCTTTGCCGCGAGCGCTGAGTGCGGAACGTCAGCAGCCTGCTGGCGGTGCCGCGGCCGACAAGAAACCTTGTCACAGAGCTAGTCGCAGCTCACTTAAGTTGTTGAGCGAACTCGAAACAACAGTAAGGGTGCAACTAGCTACGAGTTGGTTCCTCCGCGCATAGGTTTTCCATACAAAGGACGGTCGTTCAAGGAAGATAACTCTACAAATTTAAGAATATGATTGCTCAAACTTTGGCAAACTTATCTTTTCTGTTGTTTGCTTCCCGGCAAGGCGAAACCTTCTTGAACGACGCCTGGTCCATACCGTATCTTCTCCTTCCCCCCCGGCAAACTTGTGTGCGAGAGAACCTTCCTTTCCCTGAGAGAAAAAAGAAGAAGGAGAAAAGGCTATGGAGCCTTAGGGCTCGTTGTTGCTCACCGGGTGTAAATGCTGCACAAAGTGTCAGATAACACATGCAAACAATAAAAAGCATGAAAATTGACAAGGTGTGCTGAGCACTTGATTTTTATGCACGGGGTCTGCGCCCGGCTTTGTACAAAGGATTACATGCAACAGCGGCAAGACTTGTACAAAAGGTGGTTGCCGGAACGGGTTCCGGCAACCGCGCCCTACGGGTAAAACTTGCGAAGATGCTCAATATTCTAGGAGTTGCTCACTGGTACGCCATCTTCGGTCTCAAGGCGGACAACGCCAGGCCTACTGACTTGTTTCACCCGGTAAGGGCCTTCCCACTTCGGTGTCAACTTGTTGGAATTCTTGGCGGACTGAACGCGCCGAAGAACAAGGTCGCCTTCCTCGAGACTTCTGGCGTTAACTTTGCGGCTATGGTAGCGGCGCAAAGCTTGCTGGTAGCGAGCAGCTCACACAGCAGCCTGAAGACGGTCTTCCTCAAGGAGCAGCGCGTCATCTTGCCACAGCTGCTCTTGCTCAAGCTCATCATAAGCGAGCACTCGAGGCGACCCGTATACAAGTTCCGTGGGGAGAAGTGCCTCCACTCCATAGACTAGAGCGAAGGGTGTCTGGCCAGTGGCTCGATTTGGCGTCGTCCTGATCGACCAAAGAACCACCAGAAGCTCCTCGATCCAGTTTCTTCCGCACCTGTGCAGCCTGTCGAAAGTTCTGGTCTTGAGCCCGCGCAGCACTTCAGCATTTGCCCTCTCCGCTTGACCGTTGCTTCTCGGGTGAGCAACAGAAGCGAAGCAGACCTTGGCGCCAAGATCTTGGACGTACTGCATGAAGGTATGGCTCGCGAATTGCGTACCGTTGTCGGTGATTATCCTGTTAGGGATCCCGAAATGGCAAACAATCGACCTGAAGAACTTGACTGCTGACTGTGCTGTCACCTTCCTCACTGGCTCCACTTTCGGCCACTTTGTGAACTTGTCGATCGCAACGTACAAGTACTCAAAGCCCCCAACAGCTCGGGGGAAGGGGCCGAGGATGTCGAGCCCCCAGACCGAAAATGGCCAGGATAAAGGGATCGTCTGGAGAGCTTGGGCTGGCTGGTGTATCTGCTTTGAATGGAACTAGCACGCTTCACACTTGGTTACTTGTGCAGTTGCATCCTGGAGGGCTGTCGGCCAGAAGAAACCTTGCCGGAATGCTTTGCCGACAAGTGCTCTTGCGCCAATGTGGTGACCACATATGCCTCCATGTATCTCTGCCAACAGCTTTTGTCCATCTTCCTAGGGAATACACTTCAATTTCACACCGTTGAGTCTTCTTCTGCACAGTGTGTTATCGACAAACTGGTACATACTAGACTGCCGGGCTACTCTTTCTGCTTCTTCTTGCTCTTCGGGAAGTTCTCCTGTCTGGAGGAAACGGACAATCTGCTGTGCCCATGTTGGAGCTTGCGGCTCGACAACGAGGACTAAAGGCATATCTACTGCTGCGGGAACATCCGCTTCTATGGCAAGAGCCTGCAGCCCTGCCGGAGCTTGACGTTCCTCGGCAAATTTGCCGGGGCAAATCTTGTCGGGAGCGTCTGCTTCGACGGAACATACCCCAGGGCTTGCCAGAGCAGACTGCTCCTTAGCGTTCTTGGCGTTGATCTTGGGGACCTTCTTGGCGGCGGCTTCGGGAAGCTCTGCCGGAAAATAGTCGCCAGGAATCAACTTCCTTTTCTTGCTCTGTCCAGTTGACGGTGTTACGGACGGCTGAGTTAGCTTGAGCACAAAGATCCCTGGTTCCACAGGTAACTTAAGTGCGGCGCACTTTGATAGGCCATCGGCAATGTCATTCTGAGCTCTCGGGACATGCTCCATCTGCAGGCCGTCAAAGTGCTCTTCTAGCTTTCTCACTTCGTCAACATAGGCTTCCATCAAAGGACTCCGGTAATTCTTGTTCACTTGGCGGACGACAAGCTGCGAGTCACCCCTGACAATGAGCTTCTTAATCCCAAGGTCTGCCACGATCCTGAGACCGGCAAGCAAGACTTCATACTCTGAAGTATTGTTTGTCGCTTGCTCCTTGGGAAAGTGCATCTGGACTATGTACTTGAGGTGCTCTCCGGTGGGTGCGACAAGAAGCACACCAGCACCGGCGCCTTGCAGCGAAAAGGCACCGTCAAAGTACATGAGCCACTCTTTGTTTGTTTCCTTGGCGGGGATGCTCGTCTCTGGAATTTCTTCGTCTGGTGTTCGCGTCCACTCTGCTATGAATTCTGCCAATGCTCTGCTTTGGATAGTTGAAGTACTCTCAAACTTGAGGCCAAAGCTTGACAGTTCCAATGCCCACTCAACAATCCTGCCTGTCGCTTCTGGATTCTGCAGTATCCTCTTCAGCGGAAAGCGAGTGACAACTATGATTTCATGTGCCTGGAAGTAATGGCGCAGCTTTCTTGAGCCGATAAGAAGGCCGAAGAGTAACTTCTACACACCAGAGTACCTTGACCTAGCCCCATGTAGAAGGGAACTGACAAAGTAGACTGGGCGCTGCACCATTCTCTTTTGCACCTCTTCGCATGCCTGTGCAGATCCATCCTTGTCGGGACCAGAGCTTGTCGGGGAAGCCCCCTGCTTGTCGCTGGATGCGCTTGCCACGGTTGCTGGCTCGTCATCTGCCTCCCTCTCTGCCACTAACGCAGCACTAACCACTTGATTGGTTGCCGCTATATACAGCAGCAACTTCTCTTGCGGTTTAGGTGCGACAAGTGTTGGAGTGGAGGACAGGTATCTCTTCAAGTCCTGCAGCGCAGCCTCCGCTTCCGGAGTTCATTTCATTGGACCTGCCTTTTTCAAAATTTTGAAAAACGGCAGGGCGCGCTCAGCAGACCGAGAAATAAACCTGCTGAGAGCAGCCACGCAACCGGCAAGCTTCCATACATCCTTGACGCGCTTTGGTGCTTCGATCTGCTCAATGGCCTTGATCTTGTCGGGATTGGCTTCAATTCCCCGCTGAGAAACAAAGAACCCGAGAAGCTTGCCAGAAGGGACTCCAAACACACACTTCTCGGGGTTGAGCTTGAGGTTGATCTTGCACAGATTTGCAAAGGTCTCGTCTAAATCTTGAAGTAGAGTTTCCCTGTCTTTGCTCTTGATCACTATGTCATCCATGTAGGCTTCTACATTTCTGTGTATCTGTGGCTTCAAAGCGACATGGACTACTCTTGCAAATGTTGAACCGGCATTCTTTAATCCGAAAGGCATCCGTATGAAACAGTATGTGCCACATGGAGTAATGAATGCTATTTTCTCCTCATCCTCTTCTGCCATGAAGATCTGATGATATCCTGAATATGCGTCAAGAAATGAAAGCAAATCACATCCGGCTGTTGAGTCAACAATCTGGTCAATGCGCGGCAAGGGAAATGGGTCTTTGGGACAAGCTTTATTAACATCTGTAAAGTCAATACAAAGCCTCCATTTTCCATTTGCCTTACGCTCTACAACAGGATTGGCCAACCACATGGGATGGAGCACTCCTCTGACAAGGCCTGCTGCTTCCAATTTCTTGATTTCTTCTGCTATGAATTCTTGGCGCTCCACTGCCTGTTTCCTGACCTTCTGCTTGACGGGCCGTGCATGAGGACAAACGGCAAGATGGTGCTCAATTACTTTCCTGGGAACACCGGGGATATCAGATGGTTGCCATGCAAACACATCGACATTCGCCCGCAGGAAAGCAACGAGCGCGCTTTCCTATTTAGGGTCAAGCGTGGCACTGATGGTGAAGGTACCACCAGTGCCGTCCTCCTTGGAGGACACCTTCTTGGTATGTGGTGGAGCTGCCATTGCCTTCTTACACTTGCCGGTGGAGCTCGATGGTGCCCCCTCGATGGCAGCGCAGCACTCCGAGGAGGTGCGCTTGCCGGAGTGGGCATCAGAGCTCTTGCCGGACTTGGTCTTCTTCCCCCCGGGAGCTTCAGCGGCAAGTGTCTTGTGATCTGTTGCAGCAGCTGCTTCCCGGTAGATCTTGTCGGCGCAGATAAGAGCGTCTTTCTTGTTGCCAGGGACAGAGATGACGCTTATCGGGCCTGGCATCTTGAGCATGTTGTATGCATAGTGAGAGGCTGCCATGAATTTGGCGAGTGCTGGACGGCCAAGTATCCCATTGTAAGGCAATGGGAAATCGGCAACGTCAAAAGTGACCCTCTCAGTTCTGAAGTTCAGCTCGCTGCCAAATGTCACCGGCAACGTGACCTTCCCTTTCGGCTTGTTCCTTCCCGGGTTAATTCCTTGGAACGTGCCGGTCTCTTCGAGCTCGCTGTCAGGGATCTGGAGTTTCTGGAGCACCGCGGAGGAGATCAGATTTAAGCCGGCCCCGCCGTCAACTAGCATCTTAGTGACTTTGAGGTTGCGGATTGTTGGCGAAACCAACAACGGCAAGCACCCGACCGCAGTTGTGCGATCAGGGTGGTCCTCAATGTCAAAGATGATAGGCGTGCTGGACCACTTCAGAAGCTTGCGCGATTCGATAGGTGGCTCTGCCGCATTAACTTCCCGCAGCCACTGTTTGAGTTGGCGGTGGGAAGTATGCAGAGAAGCACCGCCGTCAACACACAAGACTTCTGTAGCTTTTTGAAACTCCTGCTCACTGTTCTCGACATCATCCATGTCTTCGTCGTCGTCATCGTCATCATCCTTGTCGCGGCCGCGGGGAGGTCTGTCTCCTTGCCACTGCTTGGCCTTGCCACGGCGTCCTCCCCGGCCAGCGCGCTTCTTGCCGGCTTCTCCACCGCCTCCTTGGGCCCTCTGCTTGTCGTGCCGCTCGTACTGAGCCTTTTGTTGCTGGACAACTTGCTCGACTTTCTTGCAGCTCTGGAGGTCATGGCCCTTGGTGCGGTGGATCTTGCAATACTGCTTGTCGGTGCCGTCCTGCTTGTCGGCAGCTGCCACAGCCTGGCAGTTGGTGCACGCGGCAACCTCCTTGCCGGAGCTACCAACTTTGGCTTGCTTGGCGCCACCGTCGTTGCCGGACTGCTCAACGACTAGCACCTCTTTGCCCTTCTTCTTCTTGTTGCGCCGCCGGTTTTTCTTTGCCGGGGCGGCATCCTCACTGTCAGATCCTCCTGCTCCTGCAGTCTCTCCAGGGAGTTTTCTCCCTTCCTCAGCGCGTGCGCACTTGTCGGCCAGGGCATATAGCTCACTGATGTCTCTGATCCTGCTCATCGCCATCTCCTCCCGCATCCTGCGATTACGCACGTTCTGATGGAACGCGCTAATAACCGCGGCAGGGTGGATATCAGGGATGTTGCGCTATACACGGCTGAATCTCTGGATATATATGCGCAGGGGTTCTCCTTCCTTCTGGGCGAGCAGGTGAAGATCACTTTCCTGGCCATGAGGTTTGTGGCCGCCTGTAAAGGCGCCGACAAACTGATGGCAAAGGTCCGCCCAAGAGGATATGGAATTATCCGGCAAGTGCATGAGCCAGGGCCTGACTTCGGGCTTAAGCACCAGCGGGAAGTAGTTGGCAAGGACCTTGTCGTCTCGCCCCCCGGCAGCTTGCACCGCAATGGTGTAGATGCTAAGGAACTTTGACGGGTGCGACTTGCCGTCGTACTTATCCGGTACGTCTGGCTTGAAATGCTTCTGGCTGGGCCACTGGACTTGCCGCAGCTCACGGGTAAACGCAGGGCAACCTACCGCGTACGGCAAGTCGCCTGGTTCTCCGGGCGCATGCATGTCAACAGAGGGCCCAGCGCGCAGGTCTGATTGACGCCGCGCTTCTCTTCGGCGCTCGATGCGTGTTCGAGCGTCTTCTCGTTGTCGTTCATGAAGAACTTGGCGCTGATTGCGATGAGCTCGCGGATCTGATGATGCGGTGGAGTCTCTGTCGAGGTGGATCCGGCGAGTTGGCGATCTTGGCCTTCGAGGCGGGGAGTGCACAGTGGTTGCACCCTCCCCGGTCTTGTCGCCACCGGCTTGCGCCTGACTGACTTGCCGCGGCAGCGATGCGCTCGGCTACCGTGGGTTGTCGCCGTTGGCGAAGCCGATGAGGCTCTAGATAGTGGCCCTCCAGTCATCGATCTTCTCTAGCGCTGGAGGGTAATCTAGGAGCAGTTGAGCTCGTGCTAAAGCTTCTGCCGGAGTGGCGGGCGGCGGCGGCGAACGGCGCGATGAACGGGATATGCTCGGACTTCTAACTACGTTAGAAGGAGCAGCATCTCGTCCAGGCGACCGTGCCCCACTCGCGCCAGCACGTTGGCGTGCATGCTGGTCTTGAGCACTCCGGGATCCGCCAGCTTGATCTTGGCCCAGCAAATGTATGGTACCGTGAGTACCATGACGCTGCTGGTCCCGCGCCTCCTGAGATGGGCGCGGTGCGTGTACGGACGCCGAGGTCTTGGAGTGCGCTCGGTCATTGTGGGACCCGACTGCACCGCCGATGTGCAGCGCAGTCTTGTCCTTGGACCTGGCAGCACCATGAGCCTCTTCGTCGGCGCCCGTTCTCCGGCCGGCGTCTACTCCACCAACCGTTCGCTCTTGTGGTGGTGGACTCGGCGCAGACGGAGCAGCTGCCTCCGAAGCCTTCTTATTCGGCGGCATGTTGATGAAGATGATGAAGATTCGGCTCGTGCGAACGCCGGATCAGATACACACAGCCTCGACGCCCCCTACCTGGCGCGCCAAAGATGTCGGGGGTGCTGATCCCACGGACACCTATGGGACCACGGCGGACCGAAGCCCCTTTCGGTTCGGCATGGGGGGCGGAGAGTGCACGAAGAGCAGATCGAGGTGAGACGCACGAGCGACCCGATCAGTTTACCCAGGTTCGGGCCGCACAGATGCGTAAAACCCTACTCCTGCTTTGTGGTTGTATTCAGTTCTTGCTCGGGAGTGCTGATTGCTACAGTACACACCAACAGCTAGCTAGACCGAGTGTGAGAGTGAACCGTCCCCCCCTCTACGTTGCGCATGGGCCTCCTTTTATACGCTAAAGGGGTCACCGACAGGTGGCAACGTAGAGAAGGGCAAAAATGGAAAAGGCATCGCGGTTGGCCCCGCCGCCTACAACAGTGTTATCATACCTAACCTAAGCGGCAGGGGACAAAGGCATTAAATGCCCATCTACGTCGCCTAGACGGTGCAGAAAGGGACCGCCAGGGACGCCACTGCTTGCCACGATGGCTATCTTGTCAGCGCCGCTCGCCACCGTGTACCTCTGGCTGCACAGCCTTCCGCCACATACGCCTGGAAGGGTCCCAGAGCGACACGTTGGTGGATGTGCTGGAGCGCAGGTACAGGATGGAAGCTTGCCGCGGTTATTATCTTGTCGTGTCCAGGAGCTTGTCGCTCACTGGGTCTTGCCGGGACGCATGGTGCGCTGCGGCAAGTTCCTTGAGATGCCTTGGTTGGCCTCCCCGGCAAGCTCCTCTTGCCGGGGTCTTGTCTCCTTCCCGGCAAGCTCCTCTTGCCAGGGCCTTGTTTCATTGGTTTGGATACTTTGTTCTTGAATGGTTCCAAAGGAACCACGGAGGATCTTGGCGGTCGCCTGGCAAGCCTTGCCGCGGGACGCTGCGACTACCCGTGCACAAGTTCGGGATACTAAGGTACCCCTACTTTAGTACACCGACAGGGGATTATGTGGAGAAGACAAAAAAGGAGAAAGTCTCACATCAATGAGGCTAATCAATGGGCTATGGAGATTCCCACCGATTGATATTAATGCAAGGAGTAGGGATTGCCATGCAACGGATGCACTAGAGCTATAAATGTATGAAATCTCAACAAAAGAAACTAGTGGGTGTGCATCCAACTTGCTTGCTCACGAAGACCTAGGGCACTTGAGGAGGCCCATTGTTGGAATATACAAGCCAAGTTCTATAATGAAAAATTCCCACTAGTATATGAAAGTGATAACGTGAGAGACTCTCTACTATGAAGATCATGGTACTACTTTGAAGCACAAGTGTGGTAAAAGGATAGTAACATTGTCCCTTCGCTCTTTTTCTCTCATTTTTTTGGTCCTTTTCTTTTTTATGGCCTTTCTCTTTTTTGGGGCCTTCTCGTTTTTTATGGCCTTTCTCTTTTTTAGGGGGCCTTCTCCTTTCTCTCTTTTTTTATTCCTCACTTGGGATAATGCTCTGATAATGATGATCATCACACTTCTATTTATTTACAACTCAATGATTACAACTCGATACTAGAACAAAGATGACTCTATATGAATGCCTCCGGCGGTGTACCGGGATATGCAATGAATCAAGAGTGAGATGTATGAAATAATTATGAACGGTGGCTTTGCCACAAATACTATGTTAACTACATGATCATGCTAAGCAATATGACAATGATGAATGTGTCATGATGAATGAAATCATGGAAAGTTGCATGGGAATATATCACGGAATGGCTATGGAAATGCCATAGTAGGTAGGTATGGTGGCTGTTTTGAGGAAGATATAAGGAGGTTTATGTGTGAAAGAGCGTATCATATCACGGGGTTTGGATGCATCGGCGAAGTTTGCGCCAACTCTCAATGTGAGAAAGGGCAATGCACGGTACCGAAGAGGCTAGCAAGGATGGAAGGTTGAGAGTGCGTATAATCCATGGACTCAACATTAGTCATAAAGAACTCACATACTTATTGCAAAAATCTACAAGTCATCAAAAACCTTAGCACTACGCGCATGCTACTAGGGGGATAGACTGGTAGGAAAAGACCATCGCTCGCCCCCGACCGCCACCCATAAGGAGGACAATCAAATAACACCTCATGTTTCAAATTTGTTGCATAATGTTTACCATACGTGCATGCTACGGGACTTGCAAACTTTAACTCAAGCACTTCTCAAATTCACAATTACTCTACTAGCATGACTTTGATATTACTACCTCCATATCTCAAAACAATTATCAAGCATCCAACTTTTCTTAGTATTCAACACACTCCAAAGAAAGTTTCACAAATCTTGAATACCAAGCATGTTATTATTAAGCAAATTACCATGCTATTAAGACTCTCAAAATAATTTAAGTGAAGCATGAGAGATCAATAGTTTCTTTAAAAAAAATCAAACACCGTGCTCTAAAAGATCTAAGTGAAGCACACAGAGCAAAATTATAATGCTCAAAAGATATAAGTGAAGCACATAGAGCAAAACTACTTAGCTCAAAAAGATATAAGTGAAGCACATAGAGTATTCTATCAAATTCTAATTCATGTATGGCTCTCTCAAAAGGTGTGTACATCAAGGATTATTGTGGCACACTAACAACCAAAGACACAAATAATACAAGACGCTCCAAGAAAAACACATATCATGTGGTGAATAAAAATATAGCTCCAAGTAAAGTTACCGATAGAAGTAGACGACAGAGGGGATGCCCCGAGCTTTCGCTTTTACGTGTCCTTAGATTATCTTGGGAGTTCCATGGGCATCCCCAATCTTAGGCTCTTTCCACTCCTTGTTCCATAATCCATCAAATCCTTACCCAAAACTTGAAAACTTCACAACACAAAACTTAAGGTAGAAAACTCGTGAGCTCCGTCACTAGTAGAAAACCGGGCAATAGCACCGGTTCGTAAGGGCCTTTAGTGCCGGTTATGGAACCGGCACTATTATTTCGGCACTAAAGCCCCCCCCCCCCCCCTTTAGTACCGGTTCAGCACGAACCGTTGCTAAAGGGGTACCACGTGGCACGAGCCAGCTCCGGGGGCCGGGAGCCCTTTAGTACCGGTTGGTAAAACCAATCGGTACTAAATGGTTGTGGGTTTTTGTTTTATTTTGTATTTTTCAATTTAATTTGTGTTATCAATTTAATTTAGGATTGTTTTACGTTATAATGAGTTGTAGTCGTCATCATCATCATCATCATCATCGCATATTAATAAATAAATAAACTCTAGCTAGCTAAAAATCATCGTGGTCGTCTAATTACCACTATTTAATCATCATAGTCATTATCGCTAGCTATGTAATTCATCATCAACGTTGGCTAGCTTAAAGAGGAAACATTCACTTTGTAACAGAAGCAAAGAGATATCATCAAGTTCAACATAATCATCACCAACATCAAAGTTCAGGACACGGATCGATGAGACAAGTACTAATTAAGAGCATGAAGAGTAGCTACTGATCCTGCTGCTCCCTCTCAGGTAGAATAGCATAGAACATGTATAGCTCTCCTGATTCATCATACTGGAGCATGCAGATGAATCTGTCTCCTAATCTTGGGTTACGCTTCTCCGTACTGCCCCCTAGTACTTCTCTGCAATCGTTAACAATTTTGCTCCAATCTTTCACTATTAAGCATTCTTCGCTTTTAGAAATCCTGAATGCACTCATGTGCAATGTAGGAAATCTTGGTCGTAAGCTAACCATTGACATGCGACCATTTGTCTCGATCCACTGGGGCACAACTGTCATCGGAAGTCCCTGTTGAACAACATCGTATAGTAATTAATATACTAAGCAATGAAAGTTTAGCTTCAAAAATAATGTATGCATAAGATGCACTAAATTAAGGACAAATATTTAAAATCTTACCATCTTTTGATTATAGATGTGACCGTAGTTCAATACGATCACCATTGGTCGCATGTTTTGAGTACTAACATTTCTAAGTGTAGGGAAAAAATTTGTCTTGACAGTATTAAGATCCTCAAGCCATGAAACATAATGACTTATCTCCTCGCAGTTTAGTTGAGCCTCGGGGCAGTAGTAGGTCCTGTCTACCAAGCGCCGGACATGTTTGCTTGAACCGAAATAAGCTGACAATACAAAATAGTTGTCAACTATTTTTGAATAAACTGTACGAAAGACATAAACATATGCATGCATGGTTGAGAAAAACTCACCAAATGGTAGAACTGGAGGCGTTTGCACATCGACCCAGATGTCTATATTACCTTCAATATCATCTTCCGGACGAATATCAAAGGTGATAAACATAGCAGGCTCAAATGCATAAGCCTTGCATAGTGCTTGCCAAGTTTTGCATTCAAAATGGATGTATGTGTCTCCATTATATAATTTGACGTTGAAAGTATACCCATGCTGCGTCTTCAAGTAAACTCTCTTTACCTCCATATCATCTATAGCACTGAAACCTATCTTATCCAAGACAAAAATTCTTGCATGGCAGGGGATGCGCTAGTAGAATAGTGAAAATTTAAAATTATAAGTTGAAGCAAATGAAGCATAAGTTTTGCATTCAAATAATAATTAACAAAGTGACTTACGGTATCAACTTCGAATGTCTCATCCAGCTTGATGCTGAAGCGCCTACCATCAACAAGGAAATTTTGGTCGCACATGCCGCGCTGGTCTTCACAGTGTCCGCACATAATAAAATCTTTTTCGCCGTCAGATGACATTTCCTATGTTCATATAGGTGAAACATTAAACACCTATATCTAGCCAAATATATATTCATCTAACATTTGACATTAATATATCTAACTATATATTCAATTGACATTACTATATATTTAACTTTTCTATCTAATTCATTAACAAATAATATTTTAATTAGATCATCAAATCTCATATACCTAAATTTTCTTACTAAAAATAAACTAGTTATATTAATTATTCAACTAGTTCTAATCTCATATACCTAAATTTTCTTACTAAAAATAAACTAGTTATATTAATTATTCAACTAGTTCTAATCTCATATACCTAAATTTTCTTACTAAAAATAAACTAGTTATATTAATTATTAAACTAGTTCTAATCTCATATAAATGTTCTTACTAAAAATAAACTACTTATATTAATTATTCAACTAGTTCTAATCTCATATACCTAAATTTTCTTATTGAAAATAAACTAGTTATATTAATTATTCAACTAGTTCTAATCTCTAGTTCGACAATTTTTCTATCTAGCTAGCTAATTCATCTAACATTCGACATTAATCTAACATTCGATCATCTAATTAACTTTTCTAAAAAATAGAAAATAAGTAAATGTATGCATCTAACATTCGACATTAATCTAACATTTACTAAAAATGTATGCATGTGTGTGTATATATACGTATACATATGTGTGTACGTATGTGTGTATGTGTGTGTGTGTATGCGCGTGTGTGTATGTGTGTGCGCGCCGGCGTACGACGTACGTCATGCCGCCGCCCCGTACGTACAAGCGGTGGCGCCGGCGTACGGGGCGGGGGCGCCGGTGTGTGTATGTATGTGTGTGTGTATATGTGTGTGTGTATGTGTGTGCGGGAGCGAGAGAGAGACGTACAGCCGCGGCGATGACGACGGACGGCGGCGGCGTTCGGGGCGTGCGACAGTGCGAGACGACGACGACGACGGGCGGCGGCGGGGACAGCGACGATGACGACGGACGGCGACGACGGGATCGAGCGGCGCGCGCGGCGGAGAGGTTGGAGACGAAGTGGAGTTGAAACTGAAATTTTCGTAAGTGCTGTATATATAGGATTGGCCTTTAGTACCGGTTCGTGGCTCCAACCGGTACTAAAGGCCTATTTTCCCCAGGCCAAGCGGCGGGAAACGACCCCTTTAGTACCGGTTCGTGCCACGAACCGGTACTAAAGACCCCCCCCCCTTAGTACCGGTTGGAGCCACGAACCGGTACTAAAGGGGGTTCGCTGCCACCCGCGGTGCACAAAAGTTTAGTCCCACCTCGCTAGCCGAGGGGCACTCGCACCTGCTTATAAGCCCCGCCGCCGCTGCTGTCTCGAGCTCCTCTCTAAAGCAGGCCTTCTGGGCCTACCTCTGCTACTCTGCCCTGTGGGGCCTATTGGGCTTGCGGGCCTGCATCCTGGCCCAACAACAGGTTGGGTTTCTAGTCGTATGCAGGCCGCTGTGGCCCAGTAGGTGGGCTTTTTTCATTTAGTTTTTTTTGCTGTATTTAGAGTTTGCGCTGCCACCCCAAAATTTAGTCCCACCTCGCCGTGTATTTAGAGTTTGCGCTGCCACCCCAAAATTTAGTCCCACCTTGCCTGGCGAAGGGCAGCCGCACTGGTTTATAAACCAAGCCGCGGCTACCTCTTCGAACTCCTCTATATAGTAGGCTTCTAGGCCTAATTAATTAGGGCGCGCTGCCCTGTGAGTCTGCTGGCCCTTTTGGGCCTGCATTTGCACACCCTAGGTCTGGTAGACCCACAGGGCAGTGCGCCAACAAATTTGCTATATAGTTTTTTCTTTTCTGCATTACTTATTTTTATTTATTTATTTTTGAGTAGTTTTTTATATAGTTTTTTTCTGCATTATTTATTTTCTTCTATTTATTTTTGAGTAATTTTTTTGTATAGTTCTTTTATTTTCTGCATTACTTATTTTTGCATAGTCCGAAACCCTTATACTCGGAAAGAGTTTGTTCAGTTTGTACACGAAGTGCGTCCAGTTTTTGCCGTGACCCTCTCTACTCTTTCGCGCATGCTATGCGGGTGATACGATGATACCATGCCAAGTTTCAACATTTTCAGGATTCATTTTGTAGTGATTTTCAATTTCACGGTCATTTAGCTCTCTAAACAATTAGGTAAATGACCGAAAAACAACAAATGATGTCAGAACATGTTGAAAATTGATGACGTCGCTTTAAATGCTGCATACTGAACACAAAAGAAGTCCAGAGTTCAAATAAGTATAAAAAACATTGAAGTGGCCATGTAACAGATGAGTTCTCGTCCGAAACCCTGATACTCGGAAAGAGTAGGTCCAGTTTGTACACGAAGTGCGTCCAGTTTTTGCCGTGACCCTCTCTACTCTTTCGCGCATGCTATGCGGGTGATATGATGATACCATGCCAAGTTTCAACATTTTCAGGATTCATTTTGTAGTGATTTTCAATTTCACGGTCATTTAGCTCTCTAAACAATTAGCTAGGTAAATGGCCGAAAAACAACAAATGATGTCAGAACATGTTGGATATTGATGACGTCGCTTTAAATGCTGCATACTGAACACAAAAGAAGTCCGGAGTTCAAATAAGTTTAAAAAACATTGAAGTGTGGCCATGTAACAGAGTTCACATTTGACCGTTTTTCTACTAGTCAATAGAGTTTGCCAAACTTGAGTTTCCCAAGTCACTTACACAAAAAGATATGATTCATGGTTGTCAAATCCATAATTTCCAAACCACAACAACCTTGAGGCATAACAAGCTTTAAATGCTGCATACTGAACACAAAAGAAGTCCGGAGTTTAAATAAGTTATTAAAAATAAAAAAGAGGTGCAATGCTGGTTAATTTGCTTCAAGCCATTCGGAATAGTGTAGACTGCACTGCACATAGCTCAGTGCAATCTATGCTATTCCGCAAGGCTTGAAGCTAATCAACATGTAGAAGATCATCTTGAGCTTGTGTCCCCTTGAAGGAAGTAGGATACTTCTCTTGTTGAGGAACAAACTTTGTCTTTGGGGTATTGATCTTCTTCCCACTCAACTCCATTGGCATTGAACTTTCGTTCAAAACTAACACCTTCATTCTTCCCTTCAATAAGCTATTTTCTTGCTTAAGTGTAACTTGGCTAAGAGAATCGTTAGTGGAATCAAGAGAACTACTAGAAGCAACAATGTTAGATCTTATGTCACAAAAAAGAAGTTGTATCAAACCTTTTATGTCGGATCGAGAACAAACCAATCGGTATCGCCATCATACAGCCCTACCGTGGCTCGTGATGCATATATATGCATATCGAATGTACGGTTGGGCGTATGATGGCGAATCCGAATGATTTGTATTCAGTCGATGAACTGGTAGATGTATGCAGTCGATGAACTGGTAGATGTATGTAGTCGATGAACTGAAAGACTTATGCAGGGACGAAGGCGAGAGATGGGCTATATATAGGGTCGTCTGGCTCACAAAGTGATTGTGATAGTTTCGATCCAACGACTCACATGAGCTAGGAAGAAACACACCCTTGATCCAATGACTCGCAAGAGCTCGAAAGAAACACACGATCCGTGTGATTCTTCCTGATTGGTGGGATGCACATTAGTATCGGTTCGTGCCACGAACCGGTGCTAAAGATTGGCAATGAACCGGTACTAATGGTAGCAGCCCGCCTAGCCATTGGAATCGGCACTAATGGTCACATTCGTGCCGGCTCAAATTCAAACCGGCACTATAATGTGCTTCACATTTGACCGTTTTTCTACTAGTCAATAGAGTTTGCCAAACTTGAGTTTCCCAAGTCACTTACACAAAAAGCTATGATTCATGGTTGTCAAATCCATAATTTCCAAACCACAACAACCTTGAGGCATAACAAGCTTTAAATGCTGCATACTGAACACAAAAGAAGTCCGGAGTTTAAATAAGTTATTAGAAATAAAAAAAGAGGTGCAATTCTGGTTAATTTGCTTCAAGCCATTCGGAATAGTGTAGATTGCACTAAGCCACTGCACATAGCTCAGTGCAATCTATACTATTCCGCAAGGCTTGAAGCAAATCAACATGTAGGTGAGCATTGCAACTCTTCGTCATTGTGTTGCACTCACGGCTTATAAACCGCTCATATTGCCTCTCTCTTGGCGAGGTGGGACTAAAAACAGCTTGCCGTAACCGGCACCGCTCATTAGTACCGGTTCGTGGTACGAACCGGCACTAAATGGTGATGGTGGGGCCATAGCCTGACCGCAGGACGACACAGCCTCTTTAGTACCGGTTCATGCCACGAACCGGTACTAAAGGTTCGCCACGAACTGGTACTATTGATCGCCGCCACGAACCGGCACTAATGTGCACATTAGTGCCAGATCAAATACAAACCGGCACTAATGTGCTTCACGTTTGACCCTTTTTCTACTAGTGCGTTAGCGAAAGAAAACAGAAGACCACTTCAAGGTACTGTAATGAACTCATTCTTTATTTATATTGGTGTTAAACCTACTGTATTCCAACTTCTCTATGGATTATAAACTATTTTACTAGCCATAGATTCATCAAAATAAGCAAACAACACACGAAAAACATAATCTGTCAAAAACAGAACAGTCTGTAGTAATCTGTAGCTAGCGCAAGATCTGGAACCCCAAAAATTCTAAAATAAATTGCTGGACGTGAGGAATTTATCTATTAATCATCTGAAAAAATAATTAACTAAATATCACTTTCCAAATAGAAATGACAGCAGTTCTCGTGAGCGCTAAAGTTTCTGTTTTTTACAGCAAGTTCAACAAGATTTTCCCGAAGTCTTCCCAACGGTTCTACTTGGCACAAACACTGATTAAACACAAAAAAACACAACCAAAACAGAGGCGAGATAATTTATTTATTACTAAACAGGAGCAAAAAGCAAGAAATAAAAATAAAATTGGGTTGCCTCCCAACAAGCGCTATCGTTTAACGCCCCTAGCTAGACATAAAAGCGAGGATAGATCTAGGTATTGCCATCTTTGGTAGGCAATCCATAAGTGGCTATCATGATAGTTTCATATGGCAATTTTATTTTCTTTCTTGGAAAGTATTCCATGCCCTTTTTTAATGGAAATTTAAATATAATATTCCCTTCCTTCATATCAATAATCACACCAACTGTTCTAAGGAAAGGTCTACCAAGAATAATAAGGCAAGAAGGATTGCAATCTATATCATGAACAATGAAATCTACGGGCACATAATTCCTATTTGCAACAATAAGAACATCATTAATCCTTCTCATAGGTTTCTTAATAGTAGAATCCGCAAGATGCAAGTTTAGAGAGAAATCATCAAAATCGCGGAAATCTAGCAAATCACACAAAGTTTTGGGGATAGTGGAGACACTAGCACCCAAATCACACAAAGCATAAAACTCATAATCTTTAATTTTAATTTTAGTAGTTGGTTCCCACTCATCATAGAGTTTTCTAGGGATAGAAACTTTCAACTCAAGTTTTTCTTCATAAGATTGCATCAAGGCATCAACAATATGTTCGGTGAATGCTTTCTTTTGACTATAAGCATGTGGAGAATTTAGCACGGATTGCAACAAGGAAATACAATCAATTAAAGAGCAACTTTCATAATTAAATTCCTTGAAATCCAATATAGTGGGTTTAGCAACATCTAGATTTTTATTTCTTTCAATCCCACTTTCATCAATTTCATCATAAAGATCTAAATACTCCGAAATTTTAGAACGCCTTCTAGGTAAAGGAAGATCATATTCAGTTTCATCAAGATTCATATTGCAAAACAAAGATTTGATAGGAGACACATCAATAACTTTTAGATCTTCATCTTGATTTTCATAAGAATTGGAAGAACACGCTTTAATAAAGGCATCTTTGGAAGCACGCATCCTAGCGGTTCTTTCCTTGCACTCATCAATGGAAATTCTCATGGCTTTGAGAGACTCATTGATATCATGCTTAGGAGGAATGGATCTAAGCTTTAAAGAATCAACCTCAAGAGAAATTCTATCAACGTTCCTAGCCAAATCATCACCTTTAAGCAATTTCTCTTCAAGCAAAGCATTAAAATTCTTTTGTGAATTCATAAACTCTTTAACACTATTCTCAAATTCAGAGGGCGTCTTATTATAATTTCCATAAGAGTTGTTGTAGGAATTCCCATAATTATTAGAAGGATTAATAGGATATGGCCTAGGATTAAAATTCCCTCTATAAGCGTTGTTACCAAAATTATTCCTACCAACAAAATTCACATCCATAGATTCATTGTTATTCTCAATCAAAGTAGACAAAGGCATATCATTAGGATCAGAAGAAACACTCTTAGCAGCAAATAATTTCATAAGTTCATCCATCTTTCCACTGAACACATTGATTTCTTCTATCGCATGCACTTTTTTATTAGAAGATCTTTCAGTATGCCATTGAGAATAATTAACCATAATATTATCTAGGAGTTTAGTAGCATCTCCTAAAGTGATTTCCATAAAAGTACCTCCCGCGGCCGAATCTAAAATATTTATAGAAGCAAAATTCAATCCGGCATAAAATTTTTGTATAATCATCCACAAATTCAAACCATGAGTAGGGAAATTACGTATCATTAATTTCATTCTCTCCCAAGCTTGTACAACATGTTCATGATCAAGTTGCTTAAAATTCATAATATCGTTTCTAAGAGAGATGATCTTAGCGGGAGGGAAATACTTAGAGATAAAAGCATCTTTGCACTTGTTCCAAGAATCAATACTATTTTTAGGCATAGACGAAAACCAAGCTTTAGCACGATCTCTAAGCGAAAAAGGAAATAGCTTCAATTTAACGACATCATTATCGACATCTTTTTTCTTTTGCATATCACATAAATCAACGAATCTATTCAGATGAGTAGCGGCATCTTCACTAGGAAGGCCGGTGAATTGATCTTTCATAACAAGATTCAACAAAGCAGTATTGATTTCACAAGATTCAGTATTGGCAAGAGGAGCAATCGGAGTGCTAAGGAAATCATTATTATTGGTATTGGTGAAGTCACACAATTTGGTAGTATCTTGAGCCATCGCGACAAACAAGCAATCCAACACACAGGCAAACAAAAAGGCAAACGGAAAAGAGAGGCGGAGAAGGAGAAGGAGATTGGGAAAGAGAGGGCGAATAAAATGGCAAGGGTGAAGTGGGGGAGAGGAAAATGAGAGGCAAATGGCAAATAATGTAATGCGAGAGATAGGGATTGTGATGGGTACTTGGTATGATGACTTTTTGCGTAGACTCCCCGGCAACGGCGCCAGAAATTCTTCTTGCTACCTCTTGAGCTTGCGTTGGATTTGCCCGAAGAGGAAAGGATGATGCAGCAGAGTAGCGTAAGTATTTCCCTTAGATTTTGAGAACCAAGGTATCAATCCAGTAGGAGGCCACGCTCAAGTCCCTCGTACCTGCACAAAACGATAGCTACTCGCAACCAACGCGATTAGGGGTTGTCAATTCCTTCACGATCACTTACGAGAGTGAGATCTGATAGATATAATATTTTTGGTATTTTTGGTATAGAGATGCAAAGTGAAAAGTAAAAGGCAAAGTAAAAAAGAAAAGCAAGACTAAAGTGATGGAGATTGATATGATGAGAATAGACCTGGGGGCCATAGGTTTCGCTAGTGGCTTCTCTCAAGAGCATAAGTATTCTACGGTGGGTGAACAAATTACTGTTGAGCAATTGACAGAATTGAGCATAGTTATGAGAATATCTAGGCATGATCATGTATATAGGCATCACGTCCGTGACAAGTAGACCGAAATGATTCTGCATCTACTACTATTACTCCACTCATCGACCGCTATCCAACATGCATCTAGAGTATTAAGTTAAAAACAGAGTAACGCTTTAAGCAAGATGACATGATGTAGAGAGATAAATTCATGAGATAAATTCATGCAATATGAAATAAACCCCATCTTGTTATGCTCGATGGCAACGATGCAATACATGCCTTGCTGCCCCTTCTGTCACTGGGAAAGGACACCGCAAGATCGAACCCAAAGCTAAGCACTTCTCCCATGGCAAGAAAAACCAATCCAGTAGGCCAAACCAAACTGATAATTCGAAGAGACTTGCAAAGATAACCAATCATACATAAAAGAATTCAGAGAAGATTCAAATATTATTCATAGATAGACTTGATCATAAACCCACATTTCATCGGTCTCAGCAAACACACCGCAAAAAGAAGAAGATTACATCGAATAGATCTCCACAAGAGAGGGGGAGAACTTTGTATTGAGATCCAAAAAGAGAGAAGAAGCCAGCTAGCTACTAGCTATGGACCCGAAGGTCTGAAGTAAACTACTCACACTTCATCGGAGAGGCTTGGATGATGATGTAGAAGCCCTCCGTGATCGATGCCCCCTCAGGCTAAGCTCCGGAACAGGCCTCAAGATGAGATCTCGTGGATACAGAAAATTGCGGCGGTGGAATTAGGTTTTTGGCTCCTGTTCTGATCGTTTGGGGGTACATAGGTATATATAGGAGGAAGGAGTACGTCGGTGGAGCACCGAGGGGCCCACGAGGCAGGGGCACGCCCTAGGGGGGTGGGCGCGGCCCCCACCCTCGTGACCGCCTCTTTGACTCCTTGGAGTAGGGTCCAAGTCTCCTGGATCACGTTCGGTGAGAAAATCATGTTCCCGAAGGTTTTATTCCGCTTGGACTCCGTTTGATATTCTGTTTCTCCGAAATACTGAAATAGGCAAAAAACAGCAATTCTGGGCTGGGCCTCCGGTTAATAGGTTAGTCCCAAAAATAATATAAAAGTGGAAAATAAAGCCCAATATAGTCCAAAACGGTAGATAATATAGCATGGAGCAATCAAAAATTATAGATACGTTGGAGACGTATCATTGGTCGCTTCCCAGTCTCTTGCTGGCCTTCACCTGTACTAAGCAGGAATACCGCTTGTGCATCCAATCCCTTAAACCCCAAAGTTATTCCAGATGAGTCCACTATACCTTCCTATATGCGGTATCTACCTGTCGTTCCAAGTAAATTTGTATGCCAAACTCTAAACCTTCAAATAAATATCATGTTTTGTATGCTCGAATAGCTCATGTATCAACTAGGACTGCATGTATATTCCATACTAGGCGGGTTATTCTCAAGAGGAGTGGACTCTGCTCCTGACTCACGAGAAAATTGCCGGTCACCGGGATGCCTAGTCCCATGCTTTATGAAAACTAAATCAAAATAATTGCAAAACAAAACTCCCCCTGGGACTGTTGATAGTTGGAGGCACTCGTTGTTTCGAGCAAGCCATGGATTGATGTTTGTTGGTGGAGGGGGGGGGTATAAACTTTACCATTTTGTTTGGGAACCACCTATAATGTGTGTAGCATGGAAGATATCGCCATCTCTTGGTTGTTATGTTGACAATGAAAGTATACCACTCAAAATGTTAATTATCTCTATTTCAAAACCGAGCTCTGTCACCTCTACAAATCCCTGCTTCCCTCTACAAAGGGCCTATCCATTTACTTTTATGTTGAGTCATCACCCTCTTATTAAAAGCACTAGCTGGAGAGCACAACTGTCATTTGCATTCATCATTTTTAATTTATATTGGGTGTGACTATGATTGGATCTCTTTTACCATGAATTACAAAGTCTAGTCATTCCTTGATCTTTAAAGGTGCTCTGCATTTATGTTTTGCGGTCTCAGAAAGGGCTAGCGAGATACCATCTTGTTATATCATATTATGATTGTTTTGAGAAAGTGTTGTCATCCGAGATTTATTATTATGGCTTGCTAGTTGATTATGCTATTGATATGAGTACTCATGAGACCTGAGAATTATTGCAAATGTGGTTAGTTATAATCTTTGCTGAAAACTTGAATGCTATCTTGATATATTTACAACAACAAGAGCAAACAAAGTTTGTAAAAGTTTTTCTTTATTTATTTTAGTTTGTCAACTGAATTGCTTGAGCACAAGCAAGGGTTTAAGCTTGGGGGAGTTGATACGTCTCCGTCGTATCTACTTTCCCAAACACTTTTGCCCTTGTTTTGGACTCTAACTTGTATGATTTGAATGGAACTAACCTGGACTGACGCTGTTTTCAGCAGAATTGCCATGATGTTATTTTATGTGCAGAAAACAAAAGTTCTCGGAATGACCTGAAACTCCGCGGAATATCTTACAATAAATAATAAAAAAAATCCTCGCCAAAGATGAAGACCAAGGGGCTCACACCCTTTCCACGAGGGTGGGGGGCGCCCCCCCCCTAGGGCGCGCCCCCTACCTCATGGACCCCTGGAGACCTCCCGACTCCAACTCCAACTCTATATATCTGCTTTCGGGGAGAAAAAAAGAGGAGAGAAGATTTATCGCGTTTTACGATACGGAGCCGCCGCCAAGCCCTAAAACCTCTCGGGAGGGCTGATCTGGAGTCCGTTCGGGGCTCCGGAGAGGGGAATCCATCGCCGCCGTCATCATCAACCATCCTCCATCACCAATTTCATGGTGATCACCGCCGTGCGTGAGTAATTCCATCGTAGGCTTGCTGGACGGTGATGGGTTGGATGAGATTTATCATGTAATCGAGTCAGTTTTGTTAGGGTTTGATCCCAAGTATCCACTATGTTCTGAGATTGATGTTGCTATGACTTTGCTATGCTTAATGCTTGCCACTAGGGCCCGAGTGCCATGATTTCAGATCTGAACCTATTATGTTTTCTTCAATATATGAGTGTTCTTGATCCTATCTTGCAAGTCTATAGTCACCTATTATGTGCTATGATCCGTTAACCCCGAAGTGACAATAATCGGGATACTTACCGGTGATGACCGTAGTTTGAGGAGTTCATGTATTCACTATGTGCTAATGCTTTTCGATTCTCTATTAAAAGGATGCCTTAATATCCCTTAGTTTCCATTAGGACCCCGCTGCCATGGGAAGATGTCATGCAAGTTCTTCTCCATAAGCACGTATGACTATATTCCGAATACATGCCTACATTACATTGATGAACTGGAGCTAGTTCTGTGTCACCCTATGTTATGACTGTTACATGATGAACCACATTCGGCATAATTATTCATTACTGATCCGATGCCTACGAGCTTTCCATATACTGGTTTACGCTTATTTACTTTCCCATTGCTATTGCTACAATCACTACAAAATACCAAAAACATTACTTTGCTTTCGTTACTCCTTTGTTACCGTTACCATCACTATCATATTACTTTGCTACTAAACACTTTGCTACAGATACTAAGTTTCCAGGTGTGGTTGAATTAACAACTCAGCTGCTAATACTTGGGAATATTATTTGGCTCCCCTTGTGTCAAATCAATAAATTTGGGTTGAATACTCTACCCTCGAAAGCTGTTGCGATCCCCTATACTTGTGGGTCATCATCAGCCACTGGGTACAGTTCTGTGTACCCTGTGTTGGGTGCATCTAGCATTTTAGTATTTATTTTGAATTATTAATAATTCCAGAATATTGCTAAAACTTTAGAAAATAATCCGTAACTCAGATGAAAAAGTTTTATACATGAAAGTTGCTCAGAAAAATATGACGAATTGGAATATGCTCTCCGTTCATCCATCACATGCCCCTAGCATAGCAAACATGAAACATTTCCCCTTCGATTCGTCTGTCCAAAAATGCCTAACTCCGGGAAAACTTTCCCGGATGTTATCCCCCTTCACCGATATCGTGTAGCGCCGCGTTAGAACACCCCTAGCCCCGCGTGTTACCCCGGTCATGCATCTGTGTTGCATCTGTTTGCATTATATTTACTGTTTCTTCCCCCTCTTCTCTCTCCAGTAGACCCCGAGACCGCTGCTGATGCCCCTGTGATCGACTACGTCGACGACGATCCTTCTTCCCTTTCAGCGGAGCTTCCAGGCAAGCCCCCCCCTTTGATCATCCCGATATCGCCCATTCCATTCTCTCATGCTTGCATTATATTTTGCTACTGTTATTGATTGCTCCTATTCTGATGCATAGCCTGCTTTTATACCTGCTATTATTACCTACCTGCTTGTACTAAACTGCTTAGTATAGGTTGGTTAGAGACCCATTAGTGACCCCCACTTGTCCTTGTTGCCGCTGCCTCATCATCGACGCCTCGATCAACGTGATCAATGACAAGAGCCCGACACCTCACATCACATCACGCCCCTTTTGTTGCTCGACTCTGTAGAGCTACTATCAAGTGCCGAGGGTGATCCCTCATAACGCACTCCTGATGATAATTTTGTAGTGTAGCTATTCGGTCCTGGTCATCAAGGGTGATTTCCTCTTTCTCCACTCCCGATACAGCTCTGTTGTGCAACACCTCAAGTGTGAACCTCGAGGGTGCTCCCTCTTACGTTCACCTTGCTGATTACATTGAGTGGAATCCATCGGGGGTGATTCCTCGGGTTTTCTTCCTTGATGTCTGGACATACAGTTACCTTGACTTTACTGAGACCATTGTGAAAGCCGGGCGGGCCCGGAGAGCACCCGTGCGATGTGACACTGTCGGCTGGCTGTTTAGCGGTATCACCCGGGAGGGGTGATATCTCCGGACTTGTCCCGACAGCCATCACTACTTTAATTGTTAATGCACTAATAGGTTTGGGTATTTGTTCCTAATTGGCCTTTGACCTTTACGCACTAACCACCACGCGAGAATAGTTATGGGCCTTGACGTCGCAGTATCAGCCGAAGCTTTGCCAGAAGTCCAGTTCAGCATTGCGGCACGGCCTGGTCAGCGCCCCAGTGGAGGTGGCCTGTATCGCCCTGCGTGCAATGATCCGGAGTGCAACGGGCGATGGGCCCAGACCCCGGAGTGCTTAGGATGTAGACCGGCAGGGACCTCTCTGCTGAGCCTAGGTAGGGATACGACGTGTTGATCTTCCGAGGCCGGGCATTCACCCAAAAAAGTGTGTCCGGCCAGAGTGATCGAGCGTGTTGGAAAACATGGTGCACCCCTGCAGGGAAGATATATATTTGAATACTGTGTCCTCGGTAATGGACGTTCAGACTTGTATCCTGATCTTGTACAACTAGAAATGGATACCTGATATGTGATGGATATGTTGGCTCCGGGATTGCTTTCTCACAGGGAGCGAGGAAGGATCTCTGTGCATTAATTCTACAATATGTTTGATAATTATAAACTGCTATTCTTTACTCTTCTACATGCTGCAAGATGCTTGGAGCTGCTTGAAGATGCTAGTCTTCGATAGGCTAGGCCTTCCCCCCTATTTTGGCATTCTGCAGTTCAGTCCACAGATACAGCCCTTCCATTTGATACCAATGCATACTTAGTATAGATCTGATGCTTGCGAGTACTTTGGATGAGTACTCACGGTTGCTTTGCTCCCCCTTTTCCCCTTCCTTCTACTTTCTGGTTGTTGCAGCTAGATGGTGGACCCCAGGAGTCAGATGCCACCCCCGCCGACTACGACTACTACCCCGAGGGTGCCTACTACTACATGGAGGCCACCAACGACCAGGAGTAGTTAGGAGGTCCCAGGCAGGAGGCCTTGCCTCTTCGATCGTTGATGTTTGTGCTAGCCTTCTTAAGGCAAAACTTGTTTAACTTATGTCTGTACTCAGATAGTGTTGCTTCCACTGACTCGCTTATGTATCGAGCTATGTATTCGAGCCCTCGAGGCCCTTGGCTTGTAATGTGGAGCTTGTATGACTTTCATTTGTGTCTAGAGTTTTGTGGTGATATCTTCCCGTGAGTCCCTGATTTTGATCGTACACGTTTGCGTGTATGATTAGTGTACGGTCGAATTAGGGGCGTCACAAGTTGGTATCAGAGCCGACTGCCTGTAGGAACCCCCTTTCCAACTCCTTGGCCGAAGTTGAGTCTAGTCTTTGAAAAACCGAATTACTAGCATGGCTGTGTGGCTTACGGGCCCACGTCGCCATTTGGTGGTATTAGGATCTTTTACTCCTCGACCATTACTTTGGGGTTCTGATCTCTCTTCAACTTGGGTTAAATGATTTTACTAACTCTAACATTAGGATCTTGTAATCATATTCAACCGGAGAGCTGGATTATCTACAACTATTCCTTTGAATTGTATTTTGAATAATACTCACATCATCATTTGACATCCTTGAACTTCCTTATTTCAGATGCGTCCAGCAACACAGATCGTCCGCCAGACCATGGCGATCGGCACACCTGGGTTCCCGGCCATTCCGGTCGACCTCTTGACCCTGCTGGGATATCGCTGGTATCCTCAGTACACTGTGTACGAGATCTACGGCGAGTTCAACCAGGAGATGTATCACGGTAAGGTTGATATCTATGATCGGCAGAACAACTCCACCCACGAGTTGCATACCTTCGAGAGTATTGGAGTGACTGTCGAGATGGCAGTACAGGAGTTTGCCTATGTTGCTATCACCAGCCTCCGTAGAGAGCATCCACGCTTGGAGGAGACTGGGTTCAGATACTTCCCGTACCCACCAGTTGGGGATGATACTAGGCGCTACACTGTTGTGTGTACCCACTACGTGAGCCGTCATTACGACCCTCAGTATATGGTTTGATACATTGAGGTTCTGGATCGCACTGTTCGAGCTTTGACTGTTGAGCTGTACGCCACGCGTGCACGCCACTACGACACTCTGGAGCAGATGCGTCCAGTAGGCACCACAGTGCTTCTTCCTCCGTTCATTACTTACTCGTGCTGGACGGAGATGCCACCGGGTCTTGTGTGGCCTGAGGTTGGGGGTGATACACCTGCTCGTGGACCTCTTCTTCCGCCTGGAGATCAGCTGGTACACTAGAGCGCCACAGCATGCAGCCTCCTTCCCTCGAGCATCGCCGTGCTTTCTTTCCCCGACAGCTGCCAGACTTCAGAGGTTTTCCCCAACGTTGATGTAGCATATCGCTATGTCGCGTTGTTGTATCCCTCCACCGCGTGCCTGCGCGTCGCCTAGTTGGTCTAGACTACCTTTCCTTTTCTGAACTCGTACTTATGGCTTGTAACCGAACTTATGTATGGATCTGTATGTCGTGTTTGGCTACTATGTTGTATCCATTGAACTTCTTTCAGTATGCATGTTTCATCGTGAATGATTCCTTGTCTTTGCAAAGTTCTTCATGCTGAACTACGCCTGTTACATGTTAGCAGGATGGTTAGACCCGCTGGTCGTGGTCGTGGTGGTAACGCCCCACTACCGCCTGAGTACATGGCTGGTATGATCCAACAGTTTGAGTTGAACCGCCAGTTCATGGAAGGAGTGATAGCTCAGTTTCCTCGCCCCAACCTGAATCAATAGCCAGCCACTGTGACACTAAATGACTTTGCACATCTCAACCCAAGCATCTACCGCAGCTCAACTCAACCACTTGATGCTGATGACTGGCTCCGTGACATCACTTTCGAGCTCGAGTCTGCTGGTGTAGCCCCTGCCAGCTATGTCACCTTTGCGGCTTATTATCTGAAGGGTCCCGCTGCTCAATGGTGGGACAGCCACAGGCATTCACTACCTGCTGGAACGGTCATCACTTGGCTGGATTTCCAAGCTGCTTTCTGTGCCCGCTTCATTCCTCAGGGAATTATGGACAGGAAGAAGTGCGATTTTAGCAATCTCACCCAAGGCAACAAGACTGTGGATGCTTATCAGCGGGAGTTCCTTGACTTGTCCCACTATGCTAAAGATGACATTGCGACTGATGCACGTAAACAGGAAAAGTTTCGAGATGGACTTCAAGATGATATCAAACTGGCGCTCCTCGTGCATGACTTTGCTGATTTCACCACCTTGGTGAACAAGGCCATTCATGTCGAAACTGGTTTGCAGGAACACGTCGGATCCCTCAGGCGCAACCGTGACGTGGGTTCATCCTCGGGCCCGTCATCGCAGAAGCGTAAGATATGGATACCCCACAGCATATATCCACCAGCTGCCCCTGCACCAAGACAGTCCCCTGCTGCATATCGTCTGCCTCCTCCACCACCTGGACAGCCGAGACTTCAAGCCGCACCACCCCGAGCTCCTGCTCCCCGCCCCAATGATGGGCTATGCTTTAGGTGCGGTCAACCAGGTCACCGTGCCAGGGACTGCTCTCAGAATCAGTATCAGCTTGCACTTCCTCCAACTGGCCGTGGTAACAATCAGCCCCGCAACAACAATGCCAGACCTTATGGTCGTGGTCAGGCCAACCACATTGATCTGAATGAAGCTCAAGACCAGCCTGCTGCTGTGTTGGGTACTCTTCTTGTTAACTCAATACCAGCCTCTGTTTTATTCGATTCAGGAGCATCACATTCATTCATATCAGAAGATTTTGCATCCATGCATGGCCTTAAGTTCGAAGAGATGAACAATCCACTAGTGGCACACACCCCTGTGGGCCAATGTCGAACCACCATGGTTAGCCTCAATGTCCCTGTTGAAATTGAAGGGCTGGAATTCCATGTTTCCCCCATTGTTTTGAAGTCGTCCAATATCGACCTCATTATGGGAATGGAATGGTTGAAAACACATACCGCTTCTATCATTTGCGCCACTAAAACTGTGCATCTACTACATCCGTCAAGTGAGATAGTGAGCTACCATGCTCACCTTGTTCGGAATGCCGAGGCACGAATTTATTCCTTGGATGCGTGAAAAGCACTACCTCGAAGCCTGAAGTATCTGTCCGGTCCGCGTCCTTGGTTAAACTGAATGTTGCACCGTCAGGGGGCTTTCAAAATTCTAAAAGGTTCAATGGTCAACTCCTTTTGAAGATGAAGCCACTTGGGAACTCGAGGGTCGTCTTCAAGATGAATACCTCGCTTTTGTTTCCTTCTACCTCCTAAAATCTCGAGACGAGATTTCTTGTAGTGGAGGAGAATTGTAACGCCCGGATAATTAAGCTATAGTGATCCTCAGTTAATGCTGCCACGTCATCACTGTTACTATTGCTAATCTCGCTTAGGTTCAAACCGGTACAAATTAGAATTTAAAAATCACATCAAAAATAAAAGTTTTCAAATATCAAAACTAAAATGTGCAAGTCGTGAAACTTAATTTATAGTTAATGTTGGTGTAGGAACCACACTTTTATAAATGTTTAAATGCGTTCAAATTATTAAAACAGTGGCTTTAATAATTAATTAGATGCGTTTTCTAATTTATAAAATATCAACCTAATTTGTTTAAGGGTCAAGCTTTTTCTAGGAGTAGGTTGAGTTAAGACACTAAAGGTGTGGGTCTCGTATTTTTAATAAAATAAAATAATGTGGAAATTAAATAAACAGCTAAAAAGGAAAATGAAACAATAAAATAAAACAAAAGAAACCCCCTCCTCCCAGGCCTTTTGGCCCAGCTGGCCTCACTGGCCGAGCCAGGCCGGCCCACCTCGCCCTGGCTCCCTCGCTTCCCTGTTCACGGGAGGGCGTGGCCGCACCGATGCCCGCCACGGCACCGACCATCGCCGTGGCGGCCATTCGCCGTCTCCCCCGAGGCTATAAGGCGACCCCGACGCCTCTCCCTCGCGCCCCCGAACCCTAGCAACCCCAAATCACTCCCTCCTTTTTTCTCGGTCTGGATCGGGGAATCGCCCTCGCGCCCGATGTCGTGGCCCATCGCCGTTCGTCCTCGCCATGATCGCCGTCGACCTCGCGCATGCCATCAACCCCGCGCTCCGAGTCCCTCCGTAGTTGGCCTCGTCGACCCCGACCACCGGTTCAAGCTCGCCGCCTGTTCATCAACGTCGAGGCCACCGTTCGCTTCGGTCACCGGCCCTCTCCATCGACTCCGACCGCCTCGGCAGCTCCTAAACCCCCCACCGGACCACCGTGTGTCCCCTGGATGAGCACCGCGCCTATCCCCTCTCCCGTTTCCCCTCTAGCTCGCCCGCTACATCGTCGCGCCCACGGATCACGCTTACCGTGCCCTGGCCTCGTTCGCTCGCGCTCACCCCGGCCATCGCCCTCCTGTACCCCGCGCCCGCCGTGTCCTGGGCACGCCCACGCATGCCCCGACTATGGTCCCTGCTCGTCGGGACCGCCCCACACCACGCCGCTGCTGCCCTGCGCCCTACGGTCGCTGCCGTTGCCGCCGCGGGACCTCGCCGGGCTGGCGACTGTCGCTGCCCGCCATGGCCTCGCCTCCGCAGCCGCCCTATGTTTCCTGTTTCTGCTTTGCGCTGCTGCCGCGTCGCTGCAGCCGCCCACCCCCCGCCTCCGCGTGACCGCTCCGCCCCTCGCCGGCTCTGGCCACTGCCTGCTCGCGCCAGACTCCCCCACCGCACTGCACGCCCGCGCCCGTGCGCTGCTCGGCCACGCTCGCGCCCTTGGCCGACGCCCGCAGCCCCCACCGCCGCGTCGGCCGCCCTCCCCTTCCATCGGCGCGCGCCCATCCTACGTCGTTGCCCCACTTCTGCCCGGCGCCGCAACCCTGCCACTGCCGCCACGCCTAGCGCCGTCGCCCGCCTGCGCCACAACAGCCCGACGCCCTGACCCCACCTCGCATGGCCTCGCCGGAGGCCGCGCCCGGCGACGTCGCCCTCGCCCGGCGCAATCTCACCGCCCCGGCCGGCGCCCGTGGCCAGCGCCCCGCCACGCTCGGGTTCGCCCCTTCTCGGGCATGCGCCCGTTAATCCGCCCCGGCTGGCCCCTGGGCCACTGCCAATGGGGCCCCACGCCTTTGGTTAAAAAAAGTTTAAAAAAGCGAATTAAAAAAACATAATAATTAATTAATTAGTTAATTAATTAATTAACTCGAGATTAATTAGCCTAATCACCAGATTAGTTGAAATTGTTTTATTTAACTAGGCACAGTCAATGGCACGGGCCCCACCCCCTGTTGACCAGTCAAACGTTGACTGGTCAACTAGGACCCCCTGGCCCACCTGTTAGCCACTAGGTACATTTTTGTGTACCCTATACTGGGTGCATCTATCATTTTAGTATTTATTTTGAATTATTAATAATTCCAGAATATTGCTAAAACTTTAGAAAATCATAGAAAATAATCCGTAACTCGGATGAAAAACTTTTATACATGAAAGTTGGTCAGAAAAATATGACGAATTGGAATACGCTCTCCATTCATCCGTCACGTGCCCCTAGCATAGCAAACATGCAACATTTCCACTCCGATTCGTCTGTCCAATAATGCCTAACTCCGAGAATACTTTCCCGGATGTTATCCCTCTTGGCCGGTATCGTGTAGCGCCGCATTAGAACACCCCTAGCCCCGCGTGTTACCCCTGTCATGCATCTGTGTTGCATCTGTTTGCATTATATTTACTATTTCTTCCCCCTCTTCTCTCCGGTAGACCCCGAGACCGCTGCTGATGCCCCTGTGATCGACTACGTCGACGACGACCCTTCTTCCCTTTCAGCGGAGCTTCCAGGCAAGCCCCCCCTTTGATCATCCCGATATCGCCCATTTCATTATCTCATGCTTGCATTAGATTTTGCTACTGTTATTGATTGCTCCTATTCTGATGCTTAGCCTGCTTTCGTACCTGCTATTGTTACCTACCTGCTTGTCATAAACTGCTTAGTATAGGTTGGTTAGAGATCCATCAGTGACCCCCACTTGTCCTTGTTACCCCTGCTTCATTATCGACGCCTCGATCAACGTGATCGATGACCAGAGCTCGACACCTCACATCACATCATGCCCCTTTTGTTGCTCGACTCTGTAGAGCTACTATCGAGCGCCGAGGGTGATCCCTCATAACGCACTCCTGATGATAATTCTGTAGTGTAGCTATTCGGTCGTAGTCATCGAGGGTGATTTCCTCTTTCTCCACTCCCGATACAACTTTGTCGTGCAACACCTCAAGTGTGAACCTCGAGGGTGGTCCCTCTTATGTTCACCTTGATGACTACATTGAGTGGAATCCACCGGGGGTGATTCCTCGGGTTTTCTTGATGTCTGGAGACACAGTTACCTTGACTTTATTGAGACCGTTGTGAAAGCCGGGCGGGCCCGAAGAGCACCCGTGCGATGTGACAGTGGCGGATGGCTGTTTAGCGGTATTACCCAGGAGGGGTGATAGCTCTGGACTTGTCACGACAGCCGTCACTACTTTAATTGTTGATGCACTAACAGGTCTGGGTATTTGTTCTGAATTGGCCTTTTGCCTTTACGCACTAACCACCACGCGAGAATAGTTATGGGCCTCGACGTCGCTGTATCGGCCGAAGCTTTGTCAGACGTCCAGTTCAGCATTGCGGCATGATAACCCACAAGTATAGGGGATCGCAACAGTTTTCCAGGGTAGAGTATTCAACCCAAATTTATTGATTCGACACAAGGGGAGCCAAAGAATATTCTCAAGTATTAGCAGCCGAGTTGTCAATTCAACCACACCTGGAAACTTAATATCTGCAGCAAAGTGTTTAGTAGCAAAGTAATATGATAGTGGTGATAACGGTAGCAAAAGGTAACAATGGTAAAAGCAATGTTTTTGGTATTTTGTAGTGATGATAGCAATAGCAACGGAAAGGTAAATAAGCGAAGAACAATACATGGAAAGCTCGTAGGCAATGGATCGGTGATGGAGAATTATGCCGGATGCGATTCATCATGTAACATTCAAAACCTAGGGTGACACAGAACTAGCTCCAGTTCATTGATATAATGTAGGCATGTATTCCGATCATAGTCATACGTGCTTATGGAAAAGAACTTGCATGACATCTTTTGTCCTACCCTCTAGTGGCAGCGGGGTCCTTACGGAAACTAAGGGATATTAAGGCCTCCTTTTAATAGAGAACCGGAACAAAGCATTAACACATAGTGAATACATGAACTCCTCAAACTACGATCATCACCGGTAAGTATCCCGGTTATTGTCACTTCGGGGTTAACGGATCATAACACATAATAGGTGACTGTAGACTTGCAGGATAGGATCAAGAACACTCATATATCGATGAAAACATAATAGGTTCAGATCTGAAATCATGGCACTCAGGCCCTAGTGGCAAGCATTAAGCATAGCAAAGTCATAGCAACATCAATCTCAGAACATAGTGGACACTAGGGATCAAACCCTAACAAAACTAACTCGATTACATGATAGATCCCATCCAACCCATCACCGTCCAGCAAGCCTACGATGGAATTACTCACACACGGTGGTGAGCATCATGAAATTGGTGATGGAGGATGGTTGATGAGGATGATGGCGACAGATTCCCCTCTCCGGAGCCCCGAAGGGACTCCAGATCAGCCCTCCAAAGAGGTTTTAGGGCTTGGCGGCGGCTCCGTATCGTAAACACGATGATTTCTTCTCCCTGATTTTTTTATCATCAAAACTCAATATATGGAGGTGGAGTTGGAGTCGGAGACGCAACTGGGGGCCCACGAGGTAGGGGGGCGCGCCTCCCACCCTCGTGGCAAGACGGTGGGCCCCCTGGCCTTCATCTTTGGCAGGTATTTTTCTTATTTTCTGAAAAGTGTCTCCGTGAAGTTTCAGGTCATTCCGAGAACGTTTGATCCTGCACATAAATAACACCATGGTAGTTCTGCTGAAAAATAGTGTCAGTCTGGGTTAGTTCCATTCAAATCATGCAAGTTAGAGTCCAAAACAAGGGCAAAAGTGTTTGGAAAAGTAGATACGTTGGAGACGTATCATGGCACGGCCTGGTTGGCGCCCCAGTGGAGGTGGCCTGTATCGCCCTGCACGCAACGATTCGGAGTGCAACGAGCGATGGGACCAGACCCAAGAGTGCTTAGGATGTAGACCGACGGGGACCTCTCTGCTGAGCCTAGGTAGGGCTACGACGTGTTGATCTTCCAAGGCCGGGCATTGACCAAGAAAAGTGTGTCCGGCCAGAGTGATCGAGCGTGTTGGAAAACGTGGTGCACCCTTGCAGGGAAGATATATATTTGAATACCGTGTCCTCGGTAATGGACGTTCAGACTTGTATCCTGATCTTATACAACTAGAAATGGATACTTGATATGTGATGGATATGTTGGCTCCGGGATTGCTTTCTCGCAGGGAGTCGAGGAAGGATCTTTGTGCATTAATTCTACAACATGTTTGATAATTATAAAATGCTATTCTTTACTCTTCTACATGCTGCAAGATGCTTGGAGCTGCTTGACGATGCTAGTCTTTGATAGGCTAGGCCTTCCCCCTATTCTGGCATTCTGCAGTTCAGTCCACAGATACAGCCCTTCCATTTGATACCAATGCATACTTAGTATAGATATGATGCTTGCGAATACTTTGGATGAGTACTCACGGTTGCTTTGCTCCCCCTTTCCCCCTTCCTTCTGCTTTCTAGTTGTTGCAACCAGATGGTGGACCCCAGAAGTCAGATGCCACCCCCGCCGACTACGACTACTACCCCGAGGGTGCCTACTACTACGTGGAGCTTGCCGACGACCAGGAGTAGTTAGGAGGTCCCAGGCAAGAGGCCTTGCCTCTTTGATCGTTGATGTTCGTGCTAGCCTTCTTAAGGCAAAACTTGTTTAACTTATGTTTGTACTCAGATATTGTTGCTTCCACTGACTCGATCATGTATCGAGCTATGTATTCGAGCCGTCGAGGCCCCTGGCTTGTAATATGGAGCTTGTATGACTTCCATTTGTATCTAGAGTTGTGTTGTGATATCTTCCCGTGAGTCCCTGACCTTGATTGTACACGTTTGCGTGTATGATTAGTGTACGATCGAATCGGGGGCGTCACAGGCGGCCACTAGGGGTGGGCTACTCGGTGGGCTCTCTGGCGGGTCTCTGGGTAGCGGTGCTGGTTGCATTTCTCAGTCGTGCGGATGGCGAGGGATGCCGGTGCGGCGGCCACTGGGGGTGGGCTAATCAGTGGGCTCTCTGGCGGGTCTCTGGGTAGCGGTGGTGGTTGCATTTCTCGGTCGTGCGGATTGCGAGGGATGCCGGGGCGGCAGCCACTGGGGGTGGGCTACTCGGTGGGCTCTCTGGCGGGTCTCTGGGTAGCGGTGGTGGTTGCGTTTCTCGATCGTGCGGATTGCGAGGGATGCCGGGGCGGTAGCCACTGGGGGTGGGCTACTTGGTGGGCTCTCCGGCGGGTCTCTAGGTAGTGGTGGTGGTTGCGTTTCTCGGTCGTGCGGATGGCGAGGGATGAGGCATTGGGAGGCTCTGTTGTCTTCTTCGTCACGGCTAAGGAGGTGCCTAGTTCTGGTTTTGGAGTTCTTGGCTACACCGCGGTGACCGGCTTAGCACTTGTTTGGCTGGTGGATGCAACTAGGCGAAAGCTCTATGCTTTGGCACGGACGACGACGACGCATGTGGGTGCCACTCTCCTCTTGAGGATGTCGTCGCAGTTGCTTCCCCTGTCAGTGTTCCAGGTGAAAACCTTATTCCGCTTCATCGGACGCGGTGATGGCTCCGCGTGGCGCCGTTCCCCATCTTGAGGGCATTGCCTGGGGAGCCTAGGAGTTTGTGGTCGTTGTCGTATAGTCCTTAGGTCCTCTTGTTTTGTGTATTCGGTGACATGGTCTTGTCCCGACCGATATATGTTGTCCGTTATTTTTGAAGTTCTACTTTTTTTGAAGGCTTCCTCTCCATCATCGTATCGTCCGGCTGCGTACTTGTGGTTGGTGCTTTATATATAAAGCTGGGCGAAATTCTGTTTCGAGGGAATGGATTTGAGAAATGAAGTTCAAGGTCAATTGATATAGCGGACGGTTTTTGTTGTGTAAACGACCGCAGATGTTCTAACACTGTTGCCATGACAATGCCGGGTTTAGGCCAACTCCAGCGCGCGACCCCATCCTGTCCGGATGCGTCCGTTTGGGGCAAAACGGACAAACCAAACGGCCCAGCATGCGGCCGCAAATGGAATTTTGTTAGTTTTATGCCCGCTTTCGACCCATCTCCGGCCCAAGTTTGGGCCGCTTTTGGGGTGAAACGGACAGCTCGTGGAATGGCGGGACACACGCCTTGTCCTCCCCTGGCCCGCCCATCAGTGGCACAAAGAACCACCCCAGCGCCCCATTTCGTGCCATTTCCCCCCAACCCTCCCACGTCCCGCCCACCACCCTCCTCGTCCATGGCCGACGCCCCGCCGAATTACGGCGGCCAGGCCGTCGACCCGCCAGGAAAGGTGAAGAAGGCGGCCAAGGGTCTGAGGAAGCCGCGGTCAGAATGCACGCCAGAGGAGCTCGCAAAGATGGACACGGAATCGGCAAAGAGGAGGAACCGGAGGGCGGTCATCAAGGGCAAGAACACCGCGGCCAAGTTTGCCACCGAGCGCGATGCGGTGGAGGCCGCATGACGCAAGGTTGAGATCGACGAGAAGGAAGACATCATCAACAAAGCGCACTCCCTCCTCATGCTTGGGCTTTGCCATCCGGCGGGTTTATCTGGAGCGGCCGTCGGCCCGGCGAGCAGAGCCTCTTCGGTCACCAGGCCTTACCACTGCCGCTCGCCGAAGTCGAGGACCACACATTTGTCGTCCGGTTTTCCCCCGCCAAGGCACGATGGCCAGAGCCGTTTTTCGGGGTCGCCGGACGTTGGTGTGATCGCACCGTCCACGCCGCGCCCCTTGTCCGTCATCAACCTCGACGTCACGCCGGGGTCTAGCAGTGGCGGCCGGCCGGCCGTCGAGATGCAAAGAAAGCAAGCACGACCGCCGTCTACGGGCACCATGCCGTCGCCCCGCGTCCTGTTCAACGAAATGCCAACACCAACGCCAACGGTCGACGACCCCTTCTACAACCAGTACATGGAGAATGTCATCTTTGAGGGTGGGCATGGCGGTGCCTACGATCCCGAGGAGACCCAAAGTCAGGATGGCCGCGCCCGGTACATTGCCGATGAAGAGGCCCACGACCATGCTGACTACGACCATGGTGACTCGTGGCATGAAGATGATGACATCTATTGCGAAGGTGATGGTGATAAAGAAGAAGGCATTGATATCGGGGGCGAGCCATTGTTCATCGACGAGCTCACCGAAAGAGCAGAAACACAAAAGAGGAAGAAGAGCATTCGTACGGGTTCATACTCACAAGAAGAGGACAAGTTGATTTGCCAATGTTGGATGGAGATTAGTCAAGATCCGAAGACCGGTGCACAACAAAAGGGACTTGTTTTTTGGGCGAGAGTTCACAAAACATTCCATGAAAGAAAGTTGTTTGCGCCCTACCAATTTACGAGTGACCGAGGCATCACCTCGATTCAAAAGAGGTGGTTGTTCATCCAACAAGAATGCAACAAGTATTGTGCCGCACTTGAGAGCGTTGAAGCACGGCCCGTGAGTGGTCTCGGCATTGGGGACATGGTATGCTCTCCTCATCCTATTTCTTTCGTTGCTACGGCCACGAGACTTCGGCCTTCTATATGTTTGCATGTTCAATTGTTGTTGGTCGTGTAGGCATTTCAATCTTTGAAAGCATTCAATGCCCGGCACAATGGCAAGCCATTCACTCTTACGCATTGTTGGACGATCATCAACAATTGCCCTAAGTTCAAGGATCAATACCGTGAACTTCAAAGGAAGAGAGGCAAAAAGACAGCCGCGTTGGCTGGAGGTGGAGATGGTGAGGTGTTGAAGAGGCCGAGGGGCAAGACCAACTCCAAGGTGTACGACATATGTGATATGTCATCCATGGCCTTGCATGAGACTTTGCATGCCATGATGTCTCAAAAGTATGTGAGGGACGAGAAAAAGCGACAAAGTAAGGACGAGCAAATAAAGCAATACTAGAGCTTCAAAGGAAGAAGCTTGAGATGGAGGAGGCGGCCAAGAAGAGGAAGATCGACACGGAGGAGGCGTCCCGACAAAGGTAGCCGGCAAAGGCAGCTCGACATCGAGGCCGCCAATGTCACGGCCAGGTAGAGGCAGCTCGACATCAAGGCCACCAATGCCGCAACCAAAGCAAAGGAGGTGGCCCTTGCGATCATGGGCGTGGACTTGACCAAGATGAGCGAGAAGACGAGGAGCTGGCTCGAGGCCAGGCAGAAGGAGATGTTCGACGCCGACGGCCTGAACTAGGTCGTCTGATCGGCCGTGGCCGTTCTTTTTGGAGGCTGGCATGGGTGCCGACCGCTGGCTGTGTGCCGGCGAGAAACCTATTCATTTAGGGGACTGGCTATGTTGCCGGCCGCTAGCTGTGTTGCCGGCGACAAAACTATTCATTTTGTCGGTTGACTGTGTTGCCGGCGAGGACGTGTAGGCCGCTGGCTGTGTTGCCGGCGTGAACTAGGGCCGCTGGCCTGAACTAGGGCGTGGTTATTTCGAAAGTTGGCGTTTGAAAAAGGAGGCGGATAGGATGCGGTCGGAATGTGTCTGCGCGTTGGGCGCACGGCCACCGCATTCCATGACAGGTTTGAACACGACCACATTGCCTTACCCAAATGGACAGAATCCGGGCAAAACGGACGTCCATTTGAGGTCATGCGCTGGAGTTGCCCTTATCTTCTAGATTCACTAGATTGTTCACACAATATGCGTCGAACTGCTGACATATATACAGAAAAAAGGGACTACATTCATTCTACCGGTATTGATTTTTATAATTTTACCTTTTTTTGAACGAAAAGAATGCCAGGGGTAGCAGCTGGGCCAGGGTATGTAGCATTGATCATTGCTCTCCCGGCATAGTACTACAACAATCCAACACAAAGACACTGGAGCAGCTCTCTCTCTCTCTCTCTCTCTCAGTATTCCATCCATCCGCCGCCGGGGAGCCACCACGCCGTCCGTCGATAGGCTTCCGCCGCTGACCCCTTCCTCGACGGCGGCCACCTACTGGTAAAGCCTACTTGGCGGCCACCGTCGCAGGTGCCCATCTCTGCTCTTTCCCTTCTTGTTTCGTTCCTTTTTTTTCAGGGAAGAGATACTCAGATCGAATTCATCAGTAGAATATATAGCCTCTTGTTTGCTTGCCAGGTTGCCCATCAATTGGAACTCACCATCTTAATGTCTACTCCTAACGGAAGGAGTAGAATATATAGCCTCTTATTTTTGTGTCAATTTTGAGGATAACGAAATGCTGTTCATCTTGCGGTTAGCCGGTCGTAACACAGGATGTGCTAGAGGACCTAGCTTCTTCTATTAGTGAGTAAATATTCACCTCAAGTAGAGTACCAATTGCCATATGTTGTTGACAGGTTATTTGGTTGGGGAACACAATTACAGTTTCATGTCCTGAATCTAAATTAATTGTTTCTCACCGCAATAGTCATGATGTTTTTCCTTTTCTTTTATAGAATGTAGAAAGACTGGCAAAAGCTGCAATGGAAGTGAACTCACTATCTCAGGAAGCAACCATCAAGACTGCTCTGCAAGGCGAGCTGGGCGGCTAGAAGTGCGCAGCTGACGCCTTCGACGGCGGCTGTCCTCTGCCCCCATCTCTGCTCAACACTCCAGTTTTTGTCCAGTTTGCAGGTGCCTCCTCTGCCATGCCCCCATCTCTGCTCCTTCCGTTTCTTCCTGTTTTCTGTTGTTTGGTACTAGCTTTTTCTAACTTGCCATGGCATCGTTGAGCAAGTTTCTTTTACTGAATTTAGTTAGCACTTTGACATATAAAAAATACTATATAAATTGGAAAGTGCCACCTTGAAGATGGAGTGCACAAATTGATATTCACAAGAATTGTTGCATGATCTGATTAGACATGTGGAGCCTTTTTCTGTTTGGTTGTCTTCTAGTCATGGTTCATGGTGACACTACCTTATCTTGTTATTTTTTCACTGTTCCTTTCATAGATCAACAGCTGCTGAGCAGGCGGTGAACTCGAACTGTCTTTGCACTTGCAACAACAAGAGGGGACAGATTGTACTAGTGAAGAGCACACAGATCGAAGGAGAAGATGGAGTTTGTAGTGGGTGCTTCGGAGGCCACCATGAGATCTCTCCTAGGCAAGCTGGGCAGCCTCCTTGCCCAAGAGTACACTCTGATCCGTGGTGTCCGCGGCGACATCCAATACATCAACGATGAGCTCGCCACCATGCAGGCCTTTCTTGGCGACCTCGGCTCTGCCTTGGATGACCACGACCGCCGGCTCAAGAGCTGGATGAAGCAGATCCGTGACATGGCATACGACATGGAAGACTGCATCGATGACTTTGCCCATCGCCTCCCTCAGGACTCTCTCAGCAATGCAAGATGCTCCTTCATCGTGACCATAGTCTACGAGCTGTGGACGTTCTGGCCTCGCCGCGACATTGCTTCCAAGATTGCTGAGCTCAAGGTCCGGGCACAACACATTGCTGAGCGGCGCAACAGATATGGAGTAAACAACCGAATCCCAAGAAGCTCTAGAGCCGGAGCAACCCATGTTGTTACATATGTCATTACTGAGCATCTGATGGTGAGCCGCCAGTTAATCCGAACGGAGAATCCCGTGGGAGTGAAGGTGGACATGGAAAAGCTCGCGGATTCGCTAACCAAACGTGATAAAGGCTCTCATCGAGCTGTTGTGTCCTTGATTGGATTTGGTGGTGTGGGACAGACCACCATTGCCATGGCACTGTACCGAGATTTCAGGAATGAATTTGACTGCCGGGCATCGGTCACAGTATCTCAGAACTTTGATGAAGATGAAGTCCTTAGGGATATTCTTGGTCAAATCAAGCCAATAAATAGTCAAATCAAGCCAAAGGAGGAGAAGGAGGGCAGCAACATAGGGAAGTTGGAGAAGAAAAGCCTAGTGGCAGACATTAAAAGCTCAGTGAAGCGAGTTGTGCCACTGCTCTGTGGTCACAAGCCGCAAAGCAATGATGACCAACTTATCGAACAAATCAAAAAGCGGCTGGATGGGAGTGCAATGGTACTGAAAAATGGGAGTTTTTATTATTAAGTAGATATAGCTGTTTAGCATAGCTTTGCTTTATATATAGATATAGCTGTTTAGCATACAAATTTTATTATTAAGTATGTGCAATGGTACTGAAAAATGGGAGTTTTTTTAAGAAAGAATAAATACAAAGTTATGCATTTAGTGGAGCCTTGCTAATTAAACACCAAAATATTAATTTTGTTAAAGTTGCACAAGGAATATTTGTGCAAGCTTTATAACTGAACTTCAGCTTGTTACCAATAGTAAATTTAATACCACTGCACATATATAGAACCTAGTCCATGTTTCCAAATTAATATAAACACCATTTCTTTCAGTAAAAATAGAACCCAGTCTACTACTTAACTTGGGTCCGTGTCACAAGCAACGCCAAATCACACACTTTTTATTATAAATTTGAATTTATGCAACATTGAGAAAAGGCAGCAAGTAACATACTAAACTGGACATAAAAAGTTAGAAGTAAAATATGAATTATATCCCTCCAATTCATAAAAAGATGGCAAGTTGAACATAGGTCAGTTCATACTTGTTGTGTTTGTGTTGAATTTGAACACATATAGGTTTACTCTTGGACTGTTGAGAGGTTTCTTTTGTTGTTGTGAAAAATTCCAGTACGGTGGCCTCACCCCACATGAATATTTTTTAACGGCACAAAAGCGCACATGGGTTGATTAGAGTAAGAGCAGTTAAGCAAAAGCCCAGCACAAAGGGCGAACAACCAAGAGCCTGAGCCATAATATAACCCCCCGCCGCCACTCTCGTTCTCTTCTGTAATAATTGACCTCACCAATAGGCCATGCATGTTTTTTCCCTATCTTTAACATTTTAATACATGGATGTCTAGCCTGTTACACCAACGAGATATAGCTCAAATTAACATTTCTAGGTAAATTATCATCTTCGTTTTTGTAAAAAGAAATATGTGAGGAACTATGTATTGTATCAATAACACATAAATAAACATAAAATTGGGCACAGATCTAGATGGTCACCACATTGGTGTGACCCCATTTTTTTCTCACTTGTATGAACTTAAGTAAGTTAGCACATTTATTCTCACTTGTATTTTGTTTCCATTTTCTTGGCAGGTATCTCCTCTTGGTTGATGATATATGGTCTGTAGAAACATGGGAGACCATTAGAAATTGGTTGCCACATGATAATACAAAAGATAGTAGAGTGATAGTAACTACAAGATTTCACGCTGTTGGTGCGGCATGCTCAGAAAGAGATGGAACTGATTATCTGCACACTGTTAATGTTCTAAGTGATGCTGACTCCAAAAGTCTATTTCATCAGGGTGTTTCTGAATGCCCAAGCAGCAAAGAAAGCGAAAGAATGGATACAAGATCTCAAGCTATTGATACTGAGTCCTCTGAAGGAGATGGACCTGATCATCTGCATTCAGCTGATGTTCCTAGTGATGCCGATGCAAAAGATCTGCTGAAGGATCGTGTTTCTGATCCACAAGGCAGCAAAGGTCGGGAGAAAGAAGAGGTCCATGAGGAGATATGGAAATATTGTGGAGGTCTGCCTTTGGCCATAGTCACCATGGCTGGCCTTGTGGCTTGCAACCCAACAAAAAACAATGATCATTGGAGTAAAGTTTGCAAGTCATTATTTCCAGAGCAGGTGGCTCCCCTTACATTGGAGGGGGTCACAAGGATACTTGATTATTGCTATAATGATTTACCTGCAGATCTCAAGACCTGCTCATTGTACTTGAGCATATTCCCCAAAGGCTCGAAAATTAGTAAGAAGCGTCTGACCCGGCGATGGATATCTGAATGTTTCGTCGCTGAGAAGCAAGGGCTGAGTGCAGAGGAAGTCGCAGAAACATACTTCAATCAGCTTGTAAGTAGGAAGATAATACGCCCTGTGGATCACAGCAGCAATGGGAAGGTGAAATCCTTTAAAGTTCATGACATGATTCTCGAATATATCGTGTCCAAGTCAAGCGAAGAGAATTTTATTACTGTTGTTGGTGGCCATTGGTTGATGCCAACTCCTAGCAACAAAGTTCGTCGACTCTCTATGCAAAGCAGCGGTTCTAGGCATGGGAATTCAACAAAAGGTATGAACTTGTCTCAAGTGCGGTCGCTGACAGTGTTTGGAAGCCAGAACCGACGACTCCCTTTCGAGTCGTTCAACAACGGAATAATACAACTGCTGGACCTTGAAGGTTGGAAGGGTCTTACAAATAAACATCTAATTGACATATGTAAAATGCTTGTGCTGAAGTATTTGAGCCTCCGGCGAACAGAGGTTTCTGAGATTCCCTCAAAGATTGAGAAGCTCCAGTATCTAGAAACTCTTGACATAAGGGAGACAAATGTTGAGGTGCTGCCCAAGGATTTTGGACAGCTCAAGCAGCTTCGTAGCATGCTTGGAGGGAACAAAAACACAAGGAAGGCATTGAAGTTACCACATGAGAAGAATAAGGAGCCGATGAAAGCACTTCGTATACTGTCAGGGATTGAGATCGATGAGGACTCATCAGCTGTAGCAAGCCTTCATCAGCTGACAGGGCTAAGGAAGCACGCCATTTACAAGCTCAGTAAACGGGAGGGCGGTCAGACCTTCACACAATTACGCTCCGCCATCGAGTACCTCTGCAGCTGTGGTCTGCAGACTCTTACAATCAATGATGAGGGCTCTGATTTTATTAACTCATTGGACACTATGTCCGCTCCTCCAAGATACATCATTGGCCTGGAGCTGTCTGGCAAGATGGAAAAGCCCCCAGAGTGGATTAAAGATCTCAATAATCTCTACAAGCTAACCCTTTCTGTGACAGTTCTTCAGACTCGTACATTTCAGCTCATTCAGGACCTACCAAAATTGTTTACTCTCACCTTTACGCTCAGCGTAGCCAAGGATGATAGGGACATAGTGGACATCCTTGAGGAAAATAAAGAGCTTACTGATAGGGAGATCATTGTTCCACCTGGAGGATTCAAGAGTCTAAAGCTGCTTCGCTTCTTTGCAACTCTGGTGCCACGGCTGAGCTTTGCGGTTACAGGAAAAGAGGTAATGCCAGCACTGGAGAGGATTGATATGCGATTCGAAGCTTTGAAGGGATTTATGGCATCGAGACTCTTAAAAGCCTCCAAGAGGTGCATCTCAGTGTTGGTAATCAAGCAGATGAAATAACAAAGTTCTTGGTAGAAGATTTGAAGGACACCCCTAAGTATTTGGACAAAAAGTACGCTGACAAGTGGCCAAAGATAATCACCGAGTGAAGAAGGTTGGAAGATGTCACATTGTCTTTTGGTTGACCAACAAATCATCTGGTACGTATTGCATAATTAAGTGGAGGCTGTTCCTTCAAATCTGCGTCGCCTTCTTGAGAGGGCTAAATAAACAGACAGAATCCATTATTGATTCTTGTAATGTGTGCGTATGTGGTACTGCTAAATCCGTTACTCATTCCTGTAATTTGTACTTCTATTGTAATCTTACTTCCATTATTGATCTTTTTTAACTTGCGTTGTAATGCTCGAAGATTTCTTGTCTGAGACCATACTGTAGCCAACGAAGGCATGTTTTGTGTTTATAAAAAGCCAATTTTTATTCCAACATACAACTTTGGATTTTGACAACAAAATCATTCTATTTTATCATAGAAAGTTTCAAACACATATAAGTTTGATAGTACCAGTGGGAGTTTTAAATTTTTTTTGGCTGCGTATACATCCAAAATGCAAGGTTTCAGACAGCTCAGCGGAAATGGTTGTTGAACTGAAGAACAAACCAGGGGAAGGGGAGAGAGAACAGGGTACCTTGTCTCGGCCGAGGGTGCGAAAGAATGATGCATAGTGTCAATATATGATCTGCTGCCAGGAAACAGAAAATAGTTAGTGTGTTGGAAAAAGATGATTCGGGGCATGGTTTCAGATGATAGATAAAATGACATATTTCAGGTATAAATCAATGTGCATTACATCAATTACAATGTACAATAGAAACCTTGAACACGGCTTCAAATATCACACACTTTCAATCGCATCTGCCCTTTCCTGGAGCTCTGAATAATATCTCCACCTCATTCAAGGGGAGGGCTCGCGTGGTGGACATCTTGGCGAGCGCGGCCGGCGCGGAGGCGCCTCCTCCGTCTCCAGCATCAAGATTGGAGGACCTCCTGAGGTCGGCAGCGACGTGGCCTCGTCCTTGGCGGGCCTGATGAGAGCGTCGGGCGAGGCGCAGCGCGCGATCTCGCAGGAGAAGGCGGCAATAGCGGGCGCGGGAGAGCGGGGCTGTGCAGCAGCCGATTGCGGCGGCGAGGGCGGCCTCGTCCCGGCTGTGTGCGGCGGCGGCGGCGGTGGCGGGGGAAGTCTCCATGGGAGTTGCGATGGGGGCCAGGCGCCAAGTGCGTGGCAGCACCGCATCTTCTTCTTTTCTTATTTTTTAATATATACATATTTATATTTTCTGGGTAAATTCAACAAATATCACGTGTTTCAAAAGTAAAATGTCCATGTGTTTCAAAAGGTATTCATGAATATAAAAATGTTCATTTCTATTTCAAAAATTGTTTTTGTATAACAAAAAAGTTATCAAACCAAAAAGATATTGTTCTTGACACCACGCCATCTACAGAAGTGGGTGTTGTTGCTCCAGTTGCCGTGCTTGAAGTCAAGGAATATTTCCCACTCTGTTGTTCTCTTGGATCGTCAAGCGTTCGACATTTCCCACTCTGTTGGCGCGTCAAATAAAAACAACAACGGTTGAATGGCAGCAGTTGTACCAATGGCGGTAGCATCTACTCCCTCCGTTCCTAAATATTTGTTTTTCTAGACATTTCAAATGACTACTACATACGGATGTACGTAGACATATTTAAGAATATAGATTCACTCATTTTGCTTCATATGTAGTCACTTGTTGAAATGCCTAGAAAGACAAGTATTTAGAAACGAAGGGAGTAGCATGATCTGTTGCTTCACCTGCAAAATAAACTAGTAGATGGATGGATGGGTCATAAACTTAATGAAAGCAACATCCAAGGCAAGCAGTCAGTTATTGCTCTGACAGCAAGACGCACACAGGCCACCAGACTGATTAATAGGAGATAATAGTATACATACCTCTGCTGCCATTTCTTCTTGGTTTTGCCCTTTCAGTCGTGAAGTGTGAAAAAATTGGGTGCCCAGTGGTTTAACAACACATTTACAGCCGCCTCACATCAACACCTGCATCTCATTTGCAATTATCACCCCTTTGCACCTCTTGACATGTCTTTGCCCACCGTTATTGTCGCTGCATCTAATAATTTGTCCTCTGATGTGACCAAACCACCTATGTGGCACATCAACATCCCTGTGTTGTACTTAAAGGCTATGATGGACACGGAAAATGCGTTTGGTGGCCGCGCTACAGGCAGGCCGCTATCCTGGCCGATTCCCGCTGCCAGTGTATAGAGGGTGTATTCCATTTATTTTTGGCTTGTATTTGTTCAGCGCGGGCCCACCCACATGCAAAGCACCTAGGCAGCAGACGTGCATCTGACATGTACTCACATCATCGATGGGAGTTGAACTGTTCGTCCTTTGCATGCGAGAGCCGTACGTCCTTGCGCGTGCATGCCGTGGATGATTCCTGGCCAGCGGACACCAATAGCATGCCAAGTGCGGACGTGGTGCATTTTGGGCCAACGAACACCCATGTTCACGTTTGTGATTACCATGAGCTGTCCACTAAGTAAGCAAGTGTAATTTGTACGCGTTTAGGCGTGTGTCCGTTTTGCCCAGTAAGCACAACAGGTTTGCACAGTCGTTGCGTTTAAAAATCCCTTTTAGACGCTAGGGCTATGATACATGTGCCGAACTAATTAATCATACCACGTCGCCATGGTCATGTATAATGACTGTTTTGTATTAGCCACTCCGTTTTTACAAAGACTCCCCGCTCATGTGCAACAGCTTTCCTGTCACGTCCGTGAATTTACTAAGGCGTCTTCAAAAGTTTTCGGGAGCTGTGCTTCTATCAGTTGTCACGTCGTTCTATCATAGCATGTGTTCATCAATCACGTACAGTCGACACGAAGGAGATCAGCCGGTGTGGTGCGCACGCAAAAAATTGACGAGCAACGAACACTGGCCCCTGTTAAGATCGTCCAAACGTGGCATCAATTAGTTTACTGCATAGTTTATTTTGAAGACTGTTAATGTTTCCGAGCGAGCTCCATAAACCCATCCAATATTTTTGATCGTTGCTCAGAGACTCAGAGTGACGTTGGCGAAGAAAATATAACAGTGACCCAGTCAAGCAAAATCACGGCATGGGGTGTAGTTGGGCATGGAGCTCGGCACTGCTATAGTCATGTACGACGCGTTTGGTTCATTCTCAGGTAATGTCTTCGGTTAAGGTATCAGGAAGCTCCGGTTCCCTTTTCTTCTTTACGAATACGTGATGTGTTTGGTTTGGCCGCCCCACTCCCGCTTTCCTAATCAGCCTCGATTTGGGTGTTTTCGAGTTTGTGAACCTCCGTATCGGAAGACACCGCTACGGAATACGTTGTTGGCGTACCAAACGCTGGGTGCCGTTTCAGAAAGCGCAGGAATCGGAAACCGTGACCATTCTTCCAAAACAAACGCGTCGTTAATGCATGTACCCGTCGGCGCGCACATCTGTCCTAGACAGAGTAGGCTAGGCGTGCTCGCCTCCAACCCTGCCATCGCGTGCATAGTGCAATGGAGCACCCTAGGCAGTCTATGAATTTTCGTTGTCATCTCATCGCCCGTGAAGCCGTGATCGCACTCCCCTGGTTTTGAAAATGGAGCTGGTTGCCATTGGCGTAGCTCAAGAAGTGGACAAGAGTCAAAGTGCATGATTGGAGGTTAGCACACGTACGTATAAGATTACCGAACGAGATATGCAGCAGCCGGTCTTTCTCATTGCGTCCTCTCGTGTCTGCAGTTTGGTGGCTTTGCCAATGACAAACTCGAAGCCCAATAGACAAGTAAAATCGAGGCCCACGTAGGCACCAGCAACATCATCTTATAATTTTAATTTTCAGGTTCCTGCCTAACAAGCCAAGCACTGGAATTACAGACGCTCTACTGCCGTCGACAGCAAAAACAACACAGTTTTTGACAAAAATAAGAACAGGCCACCCCATCAGTAGTAAAACTAAAATTTTAGTTGACCAAGCAACAGAACTGCAATCACACAGCAAAATTGTTCAGATGAAGTTAACAGACATCAGGAGAATTACTGTTGGTAGCACAAATTAAAATTCAGACATCCCAAATAGAGAAATTACCACCACACAACCACATGGAGACCTGATGGCATCAAACATCACAGCCAGTTTCAATCTAGAGGAAGTTAGGCTCAAACGGTCAGCTCTTTTTAGCACCGCATGCATTGCTGCGATGTCCAACCACCCCACAGTTTGTGCACTTCGGCATAAGTGCAAACAGACAATTCAAGCGTTGTTTGTCAGGGTTCATCTCCCTCTCATCTGGCGCTTTCCCGATTCTATCCCTGGAAACCGTTTCTCGGCAGAACATATTAGAAAAAAAAATTGTCAGGGCGGTCTGGGAATTGAATAAAGGGCATGTCATGCCAAGTAATCTTTGTATGGAACAACCATTTTGAATATCGTTCTGGTAGATAACAGGGTAATCTAAAAAACATGCCAATTTACTGAAAACAACAACCTATGCATAATCAGTTTGCCGCAGCATTCCTCGAGCGAACCGCCCGGTAAGTAACAAAACCAAGACACACAACAAAATGGTGATAGTGACTCTGATTTTTTCAGATTCTTACTACAATTATGTAAATGCGAACGCTAATACCAAATCAAATTCATTTTTGCCAAAAAAAATCAGTTGTGCTCTCAGGCGATCCACCTACAAATCAAAAAAGCTCCCCTGCGCCTTCCAGTGAATCGAAGCTCATCACACACAAGATTTCTCCTACTGACTGACACCAACCTAAATCTGATGGCAATCACATTTTTGTCGGGGTAATCCATTTGGCCATGTACTGAATCCCACTTTGGTCATGTACCAAGAATGATAAGAAACTGAATGAAAGCTTGACCTAGTCCCATTTCCTCACGTCCCCAAATCGTACATCCATTAACAAATCCAAATCAGCACCCAGCCTAGGATCACGTGCCCCAAAAAAGTATATGATCTGACAATTCAATTAGCATTGAAACTAAAACCAAGAAGTGTATACTGACAAACCAATTAGCACTACCATACCCACCCCACTTTGCACCTAAAAAAATCTGGAAACTAACGCCATATGTGGTGAAATCCAGCCACCACCCATAACTATTGAAAATCGAACTGTCACCCAATTAGCTTTCAGATCACTATATATGCAAACAACCACAACTTGAACTACCAACCATAATTGTAAACCCAACCGAATCTGTACCACCGAAAATGGACAGAAACTAAACTGCATGCTAGACGAAATACTCGTGTCCAGCCACAAAACTTCCCTTGGGATGAACTGCTGCGCTAGCAAGCCAAAATCAACTAACTGATACAGGTACGATGCAAACCCTGCTGAACAGATGCAAAATCACAAAGGATTTCTCACTAACCTTCGTGTCCAGCCACTCGTAGGATTCTGGCTGCATCTCCATGTTGCTGTGCTTTGCCGCCCTTGTCGATCTCGACCTCGGCCGCACTCATGGAATCCTATGACTCCACTGGGTGGAGAGAACCATTCCAACCGGCCGGCGCTGTGAGGATCAAATCTAGCCATGTTAGTATGAAGTTTTCAAATCCATCCCGTTGATCCTACAAGCAAGAGATGGAAGAAGGAAAAGAGCGGAGTAAAATACACATATACCCTTCGAGCTCGAGGCCGTCGGTGGACATCTCGCCGGTCCAGAGTCGCCGCCGTGGTGTGCGTATGTGGAAGAACAGAGCGGCCGCCGCGGTGAGCGTCTGTGGAAGAGAAGGGGATGGCGAGGCAGTCCCCCCGTGGCTCTGTGCCAGTTCTTTTGGGCGATTCTACCAGAATCGCCTCCCTCCCTAGCTTCTCCTAGAATCACTACTCCATATGTTTTTTACAATCCTATCTAATTAGACCTTAACTAGATAGGATTGTAAAAAAAAATATGGAGTGGCGATTCTGGGAAAAGCTGGGAAGGGGGGCGATTCTGGGAGAATCACCGAAAAGAACTGGCCCTCTATGTGCTCCGCAAAGGTCACGGGGCCCATTCTATCTGTGCTGTTTCGAACCACCTAACATGTCCCAGATTGCGGGTGCAGGCCACGTAGTGCTTCCAAGGCCCGGGAACAGCTGCGTGGCTGGGCCGAACACAATACGCCTATGCGCATATAGGAGTATCACGGACCGTATTTCCCCCACTAGGCCTGCCAAGCTGCTGCAAACGAAGTGACTGCTTCCGAATCCCAAAGCCCATATAGACGCACTAGATTTCGGCCTGTCTGTAGCCCGGCCACCAAAAGCCCTCACTCATGATGGACACGGCTATCTAGCTGGATGCTGGAGGCTGAGTGGACACTGTCTAAACGTACCGCGTCGGCATCCCATGACTTGTTCAAACATAGTTTTGTTATTGCACATCCAAATCATGACATCTCCCTCTTTCTCTTTCAATCTGTACCGTGTGATGTGTGCAGTCAAGTTGGAACCTAAAAGATCTGAATAATTTGTGCGTAAATTCACCCCACCGACAGCAGTGGGTGTGTTGTTGCTCCAGTTGCTCAAGGCTCATTTTCATTTGCACCTTCGCCTCGCCTCGTGGATCGGACACCACTATGGCATGCGCGACGACGTCCTCCAATCTCGTTGGATATCGTCTAGAGCGTAATGCGTGCATGATCGAACACCCGATTGGCCTGGCCGGTCAAGAGACCGCAGCTGCTACAAAGGCACGGGAGATGGCTGCAGCCATCGGGAATCCGGGCATCCCGGGGCATGCCTGACGGGGCACCAAATTAAATTAATGATATATTAGAATTTAGATGTGCAATACTTAAATCACATCTAAATGTGCTTTAATAAAACTGAAAATTATACTCCTCTGAGGTTTTTGAGAGATCTGTTAGAAGATGTAGCTTCGAGAAGAAAAACAGAATTTTTACTCCTCTAAAACATTATAAGCGATCGGTTAAAGATACTCTAACATGTCTTTGCGCACCCGTTGTTGTTGTGTCTAATCATTTGTCCTCCAGTGAACGACTCTGTTGGACATCAACATCCCGTTTGTTCTCGTTACAGGCTATGATGGACACAGCTAGCTAGCTAGATGCTGGAGGTTACGTGGACACTGTCTAAACATACCGTGTCAGCATCCCATGACGTGTTCAAAAAATAGTCAACTGACAGAATGTGTTGTGTTGTGTGAACTCAAATTGTGTTGTGTGAACTTAAGTTGTGCACTGGTAGAAAAAAGCCCTTTAGTCCCGGTTCGCAACAGCCTTTAGTCCCGGCTGTGCAACCGGGACTAAATAAGCGCGACTAAAGACCCCCCCCCCCTTTAGCCGCGGCTCTTACGGACCGCGACAAAAGTCTTTAGTCCCGGTTCTTGTGGCTGACCGGGACCAAAGGCCCGCCACGTGGGCGCCCGTGGTCCGTCGGGGCCGAGGACCTTTAGTCCCGGCTCTCGTGGCCAACCGGGACTAAAGGCCTCCTCCGCAGGTTTAGGGTTTTAGCCCCCCTAAACCTGGTTTCTTTTTAATTTGTAGTGTTTTATTTGTTTTATATTTTATTTTGTGTTTTATTTTATTTTTGATGAAGTTTCAGTACACATATTCTACGCTTCTATATACATGCATATGAAATTTCAAACAAGAAGAATTCAAGAGGAATATATAATATATATTCAATCTCGGGTGACCATATACAACTTCGAACAAGTTTCCATACACAATTAGGATGGATGACCATATACAACTTCGAACAAGTTTCAACCTCGGGTATGCATATAAATTTCTTCGTCCTCGGTATAGTGTTGTCCTTTAGGATTGATGACTTCCCTCATGAAAAATCCTGCTAATTCTTCTTGAATTGGTCGGAAGCGAGCTTCTGGACTAAGCCTCCTCCGCAAGTTATCCGTCGCGTTCCGCACGCTAGCTGATGCCTTCCGCTCAGTGGTTTGTCTCCGGATGTTCTCACAAACATAGTATCCACATAGATCGGTCCCCGATGGCTGCTTATCCACATTAACTAACTTTCTGAAATCTAGCTCATGTTTGAATTCACCGACAGTTTCTTCTGAGAACCGTCTCCAAACCCTACAGGACAAAGAAAATTAAATGAATAAGGGATTTATTAGTTAGTTGATATTAGGAAATGAAGAGACCGATCGATATAGAGCTCAAATGATTGAAAATAATTACTTTTGCAGCATTTTTCTCATGTCGGCCCAACGCTTTGGATCCGAATCCTTAGAGTCCATGATTAGAACTGTGGAGGTGTGAAGTTCAATATTTAGCAGAATCCAGTGGAACCTGCGGACACGTTACAAGCACAGTCATGCATAACTCATCGATTAGACATACCATGCATGGAGTAAACAAAATAGAATGGGCACAAGAGAGAAACACTCACCCAAAATGGTAAGGAAATAGAATATGACTTTTGAGTTGATGCTTTTTAAGAAACTTGTACAGGTCTTTCTCCATGTCTTTGGGATGATGTTCTAACACATGTCCATTAACGATATGTGGGTCAATGAACCCAACATCATGGATGTTTCTTATTTTGCATTCCCAAATCTTCAATCTGCATAATAGCGTACGCAACAATATAGTTAGGACAATATATATATATAGTGCAGGCAATGAAGAACGAGATGAGGTAGAAATAAATCACTTACAGAACGTAGCAACTCAGCATAGATTTGTCGAGGGCACGCAGATTGAACAGCTGGAATAATTCACTCATATGAACTTCTACAGAGTATCGTTTGATGTGATGCTCATGTGTAACATCCGCATAAACATATTCTTTGTCGGCCCATGTTATGAATTGCTTGTACCAACGTAGCAGATTTCGCATTTGTGTTGGTAGACTATTTTCCTTCTCAGGCTCGACGAGAGGCCCCTTCCGCACATATTGTAATGTTATCTCACCTGCAGGCGCATCCTCAAGGTCTAAGAAGGCACGAACAGTCAAACCCATCTCGGACGCTTGTTTCATGGCAGCCGCTACAGTCAATCCAAGTGCTGCCGCAGCTGCTATGATCTCGGGGTCCTCTTCCGGACCGGCTTTCACTATGAGCGGGGGGATCGATTGTTTCTTCTGCATCCCGAGCTGGTCAACTTGTTTCCCGCTTTTTTTACTTTCTTCCTCCTTCAATATTTTTGCTTGCCTACGAAGTTCATGTCCATACGGTGTCGTCAAAAAATCCTTAGCCCACTTCTTTTGCTTCTCAGTGAATACTTGCTTGGGCTCAGGCACTTTTTTCGCCTTCATATCCGCCTTCCATTTCTCATAATCAGTAGACGCGGCCAATGTGAGGTCAGCTTCACTAAGTTCCCCAGGCCTTGGGAGGAGAGGCTTCAGCGATGGCTCCGGTACCCTTGTGGTCTTAGGTACATAAGGTTCCGGGTTAATAGTCCAGGAGCAGGTTTCCTTGCTGTCCGCCTGCTTCTGCTTCTTTGCCGGAGGTGGATTGGGGGGCGTCGTACCCGCCGGAGGAGGATTGGGGGGCGTCGTGCCCGCCGAAGGTGGATTGGGGGGCGTCGTACCCGCCGAAGGAGGATTGGGGGGCGTCGTACCCGCCGGAGGTTGTGGATCGGGGGACGGCGTCGAATGGCGTGAAGGAGGTGTAGGTGAACCACCACGACCACCACCACCGCCACCACCGCCACCACCACCACCACCATCGGAGGGGGGTGGACTTGCTAGCCTTGGCGCCTCGTCTGGAAACACTATGTACTTCTTTTTCCATAGAATGAACTGGCGCTTGACATCTCCAAGTCTGCTATCCCCTTCGGGTGTAGGTTTGTCAATCTCCAGGTCCTCAAACCCTTGGACTATGTCTTCCACCGTGACACAAGCATAGCCATATGGAATGGGGTTGTTGTGGTGGAGTGCTCCAGGTTTACAGGGTAAAGCACTGCCGCTAGCTACCTTCATGGAAATGTTCCCCACGGGATAATGCAGATCACAGTCTTTCATCTTCTTTACATCATCCACGGGGTAGTGAGGCTCCGGTGCACGAATCTCGATCATCGGTGCACTAGCACCAGGCGGGGCATCCGTGGAAGCCACGCTGCTTCTCCGCTGCTGGCTTCCGCAATCCGCTTCATGATCTTCATGCGGCCCTGCAGCCGATTTTTCTTTCAATAGTTCATGCACGCTCTGCTTCAACTCATGGAGTTCCGATGCAAACTTCGTCATAAGATCTGCATCCCGGTCCGTCTTTCTCTTACGGCTTCTGTAACCGTACGGGTCATTGTCTTGGGAAAACCCTACTTTCCACGAAACTTTGCCTTTGCCTCGTACACGTCCTCCGTGTTCATCATTCCCGAGGGCTAAAGTCAGTGCGTCTTTCTCTCTGTTGAACTTGATCAAGCCCGCTTGAGCTTGGGTCATTGCGTCAATAAGGGCTTGGGTCGGAGCAAAGCGTCGATGCCGGTGAACACACACCCCTGTCTCCGGGTCTAGCGATCCCCCATGCCCGTACCACCAGCTTTTGGCCCTTGGGTCCCATCCCTCTGTACCTAGAGGGATTCCTCGCACCCTCAGGTCCTCCTCCATCTTCTGCCACCTAGGGTCCGCAAGGCGGTATCCTCCTGGCCCCATAATATGATGGTACTTTTTCTTAGCCGCATTATCCTTATTTTTTTTCGATATTTCCTTGAAATGGTCCGATTGCTTTTGCCTCACAAATTCTGGCCAATCATCTTTCAGTTTCTCATATTGTCCATTGAAATCCGGAGTCTTGCCCTTGTTGACATAGTCACGGGTTAAATTTTTCTTGAAGTTCCGGAATGCATCGGCCATCTTCTGAAGAGCGAACTCTTTAACTAGCCTCCTCCTCTGACGTCCACCCGGAACCTCGTTACCGAATTCATCGACTTTGTTGTATTCCGGAGGTAGAATGAAATGTTCCATAAGCTTTCTCCAGCAATCCTTTTTCGTTCTCTTGTCGACAAAACTGAAACCAAGACGTGCCTTCTTTGGCTCTTTCCATTCCTGTACGGTGATCGGGACGTTGTCTCTAACAACGACTCCGCATTGGTTGACAAACTTTGAGGTGTGCTGTAGGGGCTTGCCGGTTTCACTGACAGACTCAATGGCATAAGTTTCTCCTGTTTTCATCGCCTTGGATTTGCCACGCTGCTTTGTCGTACTCGATCCGGAGGGCTAAAAAAAGAAAGAGAGTCGCGCGCGTTAATACATATGTATTCACATTTCAGTAAGTTTGTATCACGAGAGGCTCTCAATGTATATATATACCTCGCCGGAGGTGGTTGCTTCTTGCAATTGGAGATCGTCGGTTGTTGACGGTTGACCTCCGTCGACAATGTCCGTTCCTTCACCTTCTCGATCATCGTCACCGTCAAGGTTCATATAAGAAGAGACTACATCCTCTTGTTGCTCATATTCTGAGCCCGGCACATAAGGAATCTCGTTGTTGATGATGTCCATTAAATAACGTTCAGCCTCCGGATCCCTAAGCGGCTCGGTTCTGTCGTCCGCCATATGTCACTCCTGCATGTAGTAAAAATTCTTTAAGTATAAAGGAATTAAAAAATAAGATTAAGGGGACATAGAGGAGGAGGAATTAAAAAATAAGATTCTTTAAGTAAAAATTCTTTTTTTCTTCTTCTTCCTTTCTTCTTCCTCTTTCTTCTTCTTCCTTTCTTCTTCTTCCTTTTTCCTTTCTTCTTCTTTCTTTCTTCTTCTTCCTTTCTTCTTCTTCCTTTCTTCTTTCTTTCTTCTTCTTCCTTTTTCTTTTTTCTTTCTTTCTTCTTCTTTCTTTCTTCTTCTTCCTTTCTTCTTCTTCCTTTCTATTCTTTCTTTCTTCTTCTTTCCTTTTTCTTTTTACTTTCTTTCTTCTTCTTCCTTTCTTCTTCTTCCTTTCTTCTTTCTTTCTTCTTCTTCCTTTTTCTTTTTTCTTTCTTCTTCTTTCTTTCTTCTTCTTTCTTTCTTCTTCTTCCTTTCTTCTTCCTTTCTTCTTCCTTTCTTCTTCTTTTTTTCTTCTTCCTTTTTCTTTCTTCTTTCTTTTGGTTTTCATTTGGTTTTTATTTGGTTTTCATTTTTTTCTTCTTCCTTTTTCTTTCTTGTTTTTTCTTCTTTCTTTTTTTCTTCTTTCTTTTCTTCTTCCTCCTTTTTTTTGTTTTTTTCTTCTGTTTGTTTTTTTGTTTTTTTCTTCTTCCTTTGTTTTTCTTCTGTTTTTTGTTTTCTTTTGTTTTTCTTGAGTTTTTTCTTCTTCCTTTTTCCTTTCTTCTTCTTTCTTTCTTCTTCTTCCTTTCTTCTTCTTTCTTTCTTCTTCTTCCTTTCTTCTTTCTTTCTTCTTCTTCCTTTTTCTTTTTTCTTTCTTTCTTCTTCTTTCTTTCTTCTTCTTTCTTTCTTCTTCTTCCTTTCTTCTTCTTCCTTTCTATTCTTTCTTTCTTCCTGCGGAGGACGGCAGGCAGGGCGGCGGGCGGCGGGCGGAGGGCGGCAGGGCGTCGGGCGGCGGGCGGCAGGGCGGAGGGCGGCGGGCGGCAGGGCGGCGGGCAAGGGCGGCGAGCAAGGGCAGGCACGGGCGGAGGCGGCGCTCACTGGGGACGGGGGCGGCGGCGCGCCGGGCTTCGGCGTCGGCGTCGGGGCAGGGCTTCGGCGTCGGCGTCGATCGGCGTTGGGGAGACAGAGGAGATCGGCTAAGTGCAGTATATATAGACGCACCTTTAGTCGTGGTTGGGGAGGAGGACCGCGACTAAAGGTACCCTTTAGTCGCGGTCCCCCTCCCCAACCGCGACTAAAGGGTTTTGGCGCCGCTTCCTTTCCCGCGCAGAAAGACCCTTTAGTCGCGGTTGGGGACAACAACCGCGACTAAAGGGTACCCTTTAGTCGCGGTCCGCCTCCCCAGCCGGGACTAAAGGGTCTGTGCTGAACTGGCGCGGTGCGGTGGGATGTTTAGTCCCACCTCGCTAGCCGAGAGGCTTCGACAGTGGTTTATAAGCGCGGCTGCGCTCACCACTTCGAGCTCCTCTCGAATGCAGGCTTACGGGCCTATTCTGTTACTATGTGCCTGTGGGCCTACTGGGCCTTCTGCGGGCCTGAATCCTGGCCCATTAATGGGTTTCTAGTCGTATTCAGGCCGTGGTGGCCCAGTAGGTGGCATATTCTTTATTTTTTGCCTGTTTTTTGTTTTCATTTTTGCTTTATTTATTTTGTTTTGTTTCTACTTACAACAAAAAACTTATTTATTTTATTTTATTTTGTTTCTAATTACTTATTTATTTTTACTTTATGATAATTACTTATTTATTTTACTTTATGATAATTATTTTATTTTATTAAAGTTTATATTATTTTGTTTCTAATTCATTTTAAAATCTTAAAAATACAATTATATATCAAAAAATCAGAAAAATAAAACTAATTCATTTTAAAATCCCTTGAAGGTTCGACCAAATACAAAGTTTCGTACAATAAATTATTACACATCAATTCTTCCCTTGTACGTCCCTGCTTGCTTACGATTGTGCCGTATCCATGGAGCATCCTCATCATTTAACTTAATGCTTGGGTCAGTGTTCACTTTGAAGGGCGGAATTTCACCAAACATATTATAATCTTCTGACATGTCTGTCTTGTCCTCCACTCCCACGATGTTTCTTTTCCCTGAAAGAACAATGTGGCGCGTTGGATCATCGCATGATGTACTGATCGTTTTCTTATCTTTTCGTTTCCTCGGTTTGCTACTCATGTCCTTCAAATAAAAAACCTGAGCGACATCTTTGGCAAGGACGAATGGTTCGTCAAGGTAACCAAGATTGTTGAAATCCACCATTGTCATTCCGTATTGCTCGTCCACCTTTACCCCACCTCCTGTTAGCTTGAACCATTTGCACCGGAACAAAGGGACCTTAAAGGAGGGTCCATAGTCAAGTTCCCATATCTCCTCTATGTAACCATAATATGTGACCTTTTGCCCATTCTCGGTTGCTGCATCAAAGCGGACACCACTGTTTTGGTTGGTGCTCTTTTTATCTTGGGCGATGGTGTAAAATGTATTCCCATTTATCTCGTACCCTTGGAAAGTCGTTATAGTCGAAGATGGTTTCTTGGCCAACATGTACAGCTGATCTCCAACATCATTGTCATTCATTAAATGTTTTCGCAACCAACTGCCGAAAGTCTCCATGTGGGCCTTTCTAATCCAGGATTCAGGCTTCCCCGGGTTGTCCGAGCGTAAAATATTCTTGTATTGCTCGAAGTACGGAGCCACCAAGCTGGAATTTTGCAGAACTGTGTGGTGTGCTTCAGTCATAGAATGACCGTCCATACATATCGTGGTATCCCTTCCGATCTTGCCTTTTCCACTTAGTCTCCCCTCGTGCCGCGATTGAGGAATACCAATCGGCTTAAGGTCAGGAACATAGTCAATACAGAACTCAATTACCTCCTCATTTTGATGGCCCTTGGAGATGCTTCCTTCTGGCCTAGCACGGTTACGAACATATTTCTTTAATACTCCCATGAACCTCTCAAAGGGGAACATATTGTGTAGAAATACAGGACTGAGAATGGAAATCTCTTCGACTAGGTGGACCAGGAGGTGCGTCATAATATTGAAGAAGGATGGTGGGAACACCAACTCGAAACTGACAAGGCATTGGACCACATCGTTCTGTAACCGTGGTAGATCTTCTGGATTGATTACCTTCTGAGAGATTGCATTGAGGAATGCACATAGCTTCACAATGGCTACTCGAACATTTTCCGGTAGGAGCCCCCCCAAAGCAATCGGAAGCAATTGCGTCATAATCACGTGGCAGTCGTGAGACTTCAGGTTTTGGAACTTTTTCTCCGGCATGTTTATTATTCCCTTTATATTCGACGAGAAGCCAGACGGGACCTTCATACTGCTCAGGCATTCAAAAAAAATGACCTTCTCTTCTTTGGTAAGAGCATAGCTGGCACGACCTTGAAACCATTCCGGATGCCGGTCATCTGGGTCTTTCAAAAGTTGCTGGTCCTGCCGTGCTTCCTTTGTATCATTTGTCTTCCCATACACGCCCAAGAAGCTTAGCAGGTTCACGCAAATATTTTTCGTAACATGCATCACGTCGATTGCAGAGCGGACATCTAGGACTTTCCAATATTCTAGCTCCCAAAATATAGATTTCTTCTTCCACATGGGTGCGTGCCCGTCAACTCCCCGCGGAACTGATTGTCCGGCAGGACCCTTTCCAAAGATGACTTTCAAATCCTTGACCATATCAAATATCTCAGCACCAGTACGTTCCGCAGGCTTCGGCCGGTGATCTGCCTTCCCGTTGAAATGCTTGCCTTTCTTTCTTACGTTATGATTTCGGGGAAGAAATCGACGATGACCCAGGTACACGTTCTTCTTACAATTAACCAAACGTACACTTTCAGTCTCATGTAAGCAGTGCGTGCATGCATTGTATCCCTTATTTTTCTGTCCCGAAAGGTTACTGAGAGCAGGCCAATCGTTGATGGTTACAAAAAGCAACGCTCGTAGGTCAAATTCCTCTCCTTTGTGCTCATCCCAGACACGTACACCAGGTTTCGCCCACAACTGTAAAAGTTCTTCAACTAATGGCCTTAGGTACACATCGATGTCGTTACCGGGTTGCTTAGGGCCTTGGATGAGAATTGGCATCATAATGAACTTCCGCTTCATGCACAACCAAGGAGGAAGGTTGTAGATGCATAGAGTCACGGGCCAGGTGCTATGGTTGGAGCTCTGCTCGCCAAAAGGATTAATGCCATCAGTATTTAGACCAAATCTTAAGTTCCTTGCATCAGCTGCAAAATCTTTGAAAACTCTGTCGATCTTTCTCCATTGCGTTCCATCAGCGGTGTGTCTCGGCTGCCCGTCGGACAAACGGTCCTCTTTGTGCCATCGCAACAACTTGGCATGCTTTTCATTCATGAACAGACGTTTCACCCGTGGTATTATAGGAGCATACCACATCACCTTGGCGGGAACCCTCTTCCTAGGTTTCTCGCCCTCAACATCGTCACCAGGGTCATCGCCTCTGATCTTATAACGCAATGCAGTGCATACAGGGCATTCATTCAAATTCTCGTATTCACCGCGGTAGAGGATGCAGTCATTAATGCATGCATGTATCTTCTGAACCTCTAAACCTAGAGGGCAGACAACCTTCTTTGCTTCGTACGTACTGGCGGGCAACTCATTATTCTTCGGCAACATATTCTTCAATATTTTCAGCAAATTTTCAAATGATGAGTCACCTACACCTTCCCGTGCCTTCCATTTTAGCAAATCCAGTGTGCAGCCCAGCTTTTTCAGACTATTATCGCATCCTGGATACAACGACTTTTTGTGATCCTCTAACATGCGGTCCAAATTCTCCCTCTCCTTGTCAGTTTCGCAGCGTCTCCGTGCATCAGCAATGGTCCGACCAAGATCATCAGCGGGCTCATCATGTGCCTCTTCTTCACCTTCACCTAACCCTTCCACACCTTCAGCATCATCCTCCATGAAAGTATCACCGAAAAGATCACGATAGTTGTCATCGATATCTTCCCCTTCTTCATCTTCTTCCATTCTAACCCCTCTTTCTCCATGCTTGGTCCAACAATAATAGCTTGGCATGAAACCATGCTTAAGCAGGTCCATGTGAACTCTTCTTGAGGAGGAGTAACCCTTCTCATTCTTACAGACAGCACATGGACAGATAATAAAACCTTGCTGCTTGTTCGCATTTGCCACTACGAGGAAATCTTTCAAACCCGTAGTGAACTCGCCGGAGAGTCGGGAACCGTACATCCATTGCCGATTCATCTGCATTATTATTATATAAAGTATATAATTAACCATCATGCATTTGTTAAACTAACTAGCTAGAAATAATACAAATTAAACAATGAACTACACACATGCGTATTTTATCAATGACACATGAAAGGTTCGAGTTGCTAACCGCGATCGCGGAGGAAAAATAAATGAGAAAGCTCAAATGTGGCTTGTTTCAGGCTCTCGGGCATTTCATCAAACACCTTGTGTGCATAGGAGAAACCAAAAGCAAACCCACCACCACCCCACCACCACCTTCTGAAAATTGTGAAGTGAGCCGAGTGAAGTGAAGTGAGCTGAGTATATATAGGGCCTTTAGTCGCGGTTGGCCAGGCCAACCGGGACTAAAGCCCCTCCCCTCCGCCAGCTGGATGGGCTTTAGTCCCGGTTGGCCTGGCCAACCGCGACTAAAGGCCTTCTGGGACCTTTAGTCCCGGTTGGCCACGCCAACCGGGACTAAAGCCCCTCCCGTCCGCCAGCTGTCGACCGAGCGCGCTGGGCCCAGGTAGTTGGTCGCGGGTCTTCTCCCGAACCGCGACTAAAGACCCCTTTGGTCACGGTTCGATTGTTTTGGGGACTAATGGGGGCGTATGGAAGCCTCGTTTTCTACCAGTGGTGTACAAAAAATAGTCAAAAAACATACCGTACTGCACATCAAAATCATGACATCTCTCTCTCTCTCTCTCTCTCTCTCTCTCAATCCGCACCATGTGTTGTGTGAACTCAAGTTGGAACCTACAGAATCTGAATTTGTGCATATATATAAATTCACTCCAAGACGTGAAAGTGTTTGTGAAGTCTATTCATCCTGGAAACATCCAACATTCAATAGAAACAACAAAAGCAGACCGAAATTTAATTGTCAACTGACTATGCCAATTCATCTAGAGTGGCACTGGCAGTCTCAGTGACCGTGCAGAAGATGACGTTACCCTTCGGCACACGGCGACAGAAACAGAATAGTTGCGGCCCAGTACAGGAAAACTGGGCTGGAGACTGATGCGGCTCCACAACGGGGGAGTCGATCCATAGCTACTATACAAGTTAGATTAGAAATTCAGAAGAGTATCTTCTCCTTTTCTTTCAAATATCCTGATGAGTTTTTTCCCCTTCAGCTATTTATGTGAACAAGAAAATGGAGGAAACTATAAATGCTCAACCACGAAGTTACATACCTGAACAAGAAAATGAAGGAAACAAGGGCAAAAGCTACAAATAAACAAGGCAATAAACTATAGGAACAAGTGATTCGACATTTAACAAGTTTATGCTTGGCCCCTCCTCCTTCCAGGCTTGGGACCAACTATGCATAGATAGTGGAGACACAAAAGGAGAAACACACATAAACACACACCTGCCTGGCTCCCTGTTAACCAATACACAAAACACACAAACCCAGCAAACACACGCAATAAATGGGAGAGAACCCAACAATTTTTGGAGTTTTTTCTTCCTACAAGTAGGTAACCAAGCAACAGACTACTAGACTCCACAAAGTAATCTTTCTTTCCTTTCTCGAAAAATTTGCAAACTTTGTTACAATTAGAAATTTTTGAAATACAACCAAATATATGTCTTATATCACTACTCGGGAAAGGCCTGTTAGTGGCGCACCTGTATTGGCCATTAATGGCGCACTACAGGTGCACCACTATCATCACGTCATTAGTAACTAATACTAATGGTGCACATTAGTATACCAGGCAGTAGTGGCGCACCAGGCAGTGCGCCATTAGTATGTTTCCTGGTGCGCCATTAGTATGCCTCCCAGGGGCCATATTTACCTTGTGCTCTGGGTAACTAATGGCGCACTAAAAGATAATGCGCCACTAGTATTTTTGCAGCAGTGCGCCACTAATGTGCTGTATGGTGCGCCACTAGTATGAATATTAGGAATTTTTTTTCTTTTCTGATATTTGCACAGGTTACAAAATATATTACTGCACAGAATATAGACAGCAAAACACATAAACAACAAATTCATCCAATACAATAGAAGATTAGTCTCTGAATACAATTCATCATATTAGCTAGTCTCTGAATTCAAAATACCGAACAAAGTTAGAACATTACAAATCTCGAGACCGCAAGTAGCGAGTTTGTCTTTACATTACAAGTCGATATCGATCATCTAAACTACCATCTCATAGAAGAGAGCTACGGTCATCACGATGAGCATCATCGCGATGAAACTGGTCTTCGTCCGGTTCCTCCTCCGCTCCCATCTCTCTCCCGCTAGATCGCGCGCGTATCTACCTTCCGCCTCCGCCCTAGTGGTGTACCCTTTGTAACTGTTACCGCTGAAACGATGAACCTGTCTCCGACACTCCTCCCAGTCGTCGTAGACTCCGGGAACCTTACCCTTGTACATGACATACGACGGCATCTCTATGCACTAGCCAAACAAAACGTTAGTAGCAATTCACAAACAATACATAAGCAATATATAAGTATGCAACAAAAGGATCGGAAGAGAAAAGCAAGACATTAATAGCACGATTCATGGTCCTACTAATAAATAGCATCGATTACATATAAGTTGAGCGACTGTCCAAACCAAAGAGATATACAAGTTCATTAAGATTTAATTACAACATGAGCTAATCGATATTTCAGAAGTACATAGCATCACTACTTTCGACTCGACTCAGGGACCGGAGCGTGGATGAAGCCGCCGTCTGTTGTGATGGTCATGAAATCACGGGCGTTGTCACTTGTAGCGTTGTTTCTATCTCACTGTTGGACGGTTGATATCTGAGGTAGAACTGCCTCGAGGTACGAAGGACATCTTGATGGATGATTTCCGCAAACTCCGACTGGATGAGAAAGAATTCTTGTCTGATGTCCGCGTCCTGGATTGCCGACAAGCGTGCGGCCCAATTTTTGAGATTATTTGGTAGCAGAAGGTGATGATGGTCCCGTACGATCGCCCGCATGTGATGGAGGGCATAGTCGGCATCCTTCTGACCGCCAGGCGGTTGCTTGACGCAGGATAATTTAGAACCAAGAAAAAATTTGGCATGACTTTGCCTAAAAATAGGACCAAAAAAATGCATAGTGCCAAATTCTCGCCGAAACGGAAATGAATCGACATTCCGGCAAAATATTGGCAACTATCGCATTTCAAATACCAGTACCTGCAAACACAAACATATATGCAACACCACGAACATATGCAACACCACAAACATACGTAGATCTAGCTAGGCCATAAAAAATGCATGTGCACGTTGTTGGAGGGAGAAAAAGTAGATCTACAACATAAAGAAAGCTTTCCCCTTACTTACCTATCAGAAAAAGGTAATTTAACCACTTAATTTGGGTGAATCTATGATGCAAATGAGGTGAGGAGGAGGAGGCAGCCGAGACAAGCTTGGAGGAGGAGGTGGAGAGAATGAAGTGGGAAAAGTGAGTGTGGTAGGTGGCTGTCCAAAATGGCGCAGCAGTTACTAATGGCGCATCACCTAAACATGCACCATTAGTGTTACTAATGACGCACCAGTTAGGGATACGCCATTACTAGTTTTGCAAAAAAAAAAAAACAAATGTCAGTAGTGGTGCACCGTGGTTGTGGTGCGCCATTACTCAAACTAGTAATGGCGCACTTCACCCTGATGCGCCATTACTACTTTTGAAAAAAAGGTAACAAAAAAATTGCCAGTAGTGGCGCACATAGCCTGTGGTGCGCCATTACTAGTTAAAACTAATAATGGCGCACTGTGCCATAGTGCGCCACTAATAGTTTTGGAAAAAAAATTGCTAGTAATGGCGCACCTTGTGTGGTGCGTCATTAGTAATGAAGACACTAATGGCACACATGTATCTGGTGTGCCACTGCTATATAGCAGTGGCGCATCACATACATGGTGCGCCATTAATGTCCATATCAGCTATAGCCCTTTTCCTTTCTATTAGTGTATTTTGCTAAGAGGCGGTATACTTATCAACAAGGCGTAATGTGTTTAGCTAGTCTCCCTCAAGAAAAACAACAAGGTGTACACACACGTCACCATTATATTTCATGCTCATGTAAGTGCACTACACTGTTGGCTTGTTGAAAAACACAGTAGCTAAATTGTGCATATGGCGCAACGGTTAACTTACTTTAGAACAGGGTATAATTTATTGGTGCCAGGACAAAGCAAACAGGCAACACGAAGTAGATACACATAGCGTCTCTGTCGGCTCATGATTAATTAGGCTGCAGCTGACATCCTCTTTGTGTTGTAGCGGACCATGACCTTCCCCTTGGGCCCCGGCATGACGACGTTCCAGTCCGTCTCAGGGAACGGCGACACCATCTCCATCTCGAAGTTCCTCAGCAGGTGGCTCCATATAACCTTGATCTGCATGTACGCAAATGCCTCGCCGATGCAGGCATGCCGCCCACCACCGAATGCCGTGTACGAGAATGCTCCGCCGGCGACGTCCTCTCCTCTACCGGGGCCGAACCGGTCCGGCTCGTATTTCTCCGGGTCCCTGAACACATGCGGGAGACGGTTGTGGATCACCAGCGGGCTCGCGACTGTACGCCCCTCCGGAACCTCGTACTCGTTGCCCTCCCTTGTTCGCACGGTGAAGCTCCGGCGCGCATGGCGCAGCAACATCATCGCCGGCGGGTGGAGACGCAGAACCTCCTTGATGCAACGGTGGAGGGTGTCCATCTCCTGCAGGACCTCGTAGTCCACGCAGTCCCCGTGCCGCGCCACGATCCGCTCCTGCTCCTGGACCGCAGCACAAAGCTTCTTGTTGTTGGCGCGCGCGAGGAGGCGTGCTCCGGTCCACGTGCCCGTGCTGGAGCTTGTGTGCTGCCCTGCAAACAACGCGGAGACCAACATTCCGACCACCTCCGTCTCCGTCGTGGCGCGACCGTCTTTGTACCTGGAATCGATCAGGCACTGTAGCATGTCGTCGACGACGTCTGGGCCACCGTCAGGATAGCTTGCTCTGCGGGATCTGACGATGTCGGAGAATATCTCGCCGAGCCTAGCGCGCGCCCTGTCGCGTCTGCGATGCGCTGGGATCGGCAGGTGCGGGAATAGGATGGTGACGAGGCGCATGCCGTCGTTGAGCTCACGGAGGTGTGTTGCCACCTCGACCAGCATCTTCGCCCTGACATCCTCCCCGAACAAGCACCGGCTGGCGATGAGCGTGACGAGGTGCTCTAGCTCCTGCTTCAAGTCAACCGTGCCACACTGTCCCCATCTCGCAAAGTACTCCTGCATACGTTACATATACAATATGTTAGCAATAGTAACACAAAAAAGCCACGCAACTGATTAAATATAACATCTTATTATTGATTACCTCGACTTCGCGAACCATGAGGCAGGCGTAGGTCCTGAGCTTGGCCGGCTTCATTGCATCGCCGAAGAAGCGGAACTGCTCGCGCCGAGTGGCGAAATCCACGTCGAAGGCGATGCCGGGGCCGAAGGTCGGAGTGGTGAACTGTGAGACCTCGTCCTGGCTGATCTCCGAGTCCAGCCCTTGGTAGAAATGGCTTGACACATCTGGCCCAACCAGGAAGGTCACCTTGAGATGCAATAGTCTCACTGTGAAGACGCTCCCCATCTCTGCGTGGGCATCGCGGATCACTTGCAGCAGGCCCTTGGTGAGAAGCGCCGGGAGGATCCCAAGAAGGGGAGCCCCTACGGTCACGGGTGGCGGAGGGGGTGATTGTTTGGTTGTTCGTGAGAATATTGTTCGTAGCTGTGCCATCATGATCGACACGACTGTGACAAAAACAGGAACAAATGCTAGCCAAAGGACTCTGGGCAATTCCATATTTGCACTTCAGATGCGATGGGGGTAACACTGTAACAACATGGTAAAACGAGTCAGTAGCTGAGTTATTACTTGTGAGTACTCGAGACACCCATCAGTAATTAATTAAGTGTCTGTGGTTTGCTTTTTGGAGCACATGTGATTGCACTTTTCGGTTTGCTGTCATTCCAAAATTAATATTTAGATTGCTGACAGAATGTTTCTCTTTTCAGTGTACTTTCATAGAGTTTATAGGGTACTATTCATTTGTTATTAGCACTCGTGGCCCCATACTTTCTGCAATTGGAAGAAAGTAAATTATCCTGCTTGGTTTTATATGCTTCCAAATAAAATATTAACTCAGGATGTATGTTACCCATAGCTCAGAGGTCGAGGGTGTACCCTCCTCAACAGAGGTCGGGGGTACTTCCTCCATTTAGAAAAGAGCGCATCTTAGCAACAACTTGCATATCAAGCAGGAGCCAAAAGGGGTTCTTTAGATTTTATGTATTAACTCAGCGAACCGCATGCATTGGCTCGCCACACCCTGCTTCCTTATTACATGTTGTAATTCAAAACAGAAGTAAAAAAACTAAAACACACTCTGCTATGAAATATACTTGTATCTTTGGTTTTAGTCCAAGTTCTGCTTACCAAATATTCAGCTACACTAAATTTTTATTCGAACTTTTCCTTGCCCATAAATTGGCCAACATTGGCCAGCAAAGTGAACTAGTTGCTAAAGAGGCACAGGCAAGCCAAAATAATTGCAGCCATTCATGCTAGCAGCAAAGATTTGGTCTTGGCCAAAAAATTGCTAAGGTATGTTTTGACCACGGTTACATTTTCTAGAGATACCGTTGTCCAAAACGTTACCTTGTCGGTATATTTGAGACGTTTCGACTTATTGGAATCCTAATAAATATTCATATAATAGCTGATACCCCGTGTGTGTAGTGGAAATGAGAATTATTTTGTAGATATTGCATAGAATATAAATTTACTTGTTAAGATTCAAAACATGTGACAAATTCTACAAAACAAAATAAAGATAAAAGTCTTAACATAAAAGTTAAGCATTCCACAATTAAGTGCAAGATTTAAAACCCATGTAAATGCACGGATGCATGCTGCATGTCCGAGAGGAATCCCGTGTATATCACGCGGTTGTTTGTCAACGAAGATAACAAATCCAATAATGACAACAATTTTGACGATGTGGCTCATTGTAAGAGAGAAAAAATGGCTATTAATGCTTGCTTGTTAGGTTTATCTATACAACATATATACATATAAATTGCTAGAAAATATTTGAAGAATTTGTTTGAGACTGAAGAAAGCTATATATACATGCTTAATTCTGACACTATTATAAAAAGTTTACATACGTGATACCACTAGCTATTCTTCCATGGAACATATATATGACGGTTCTCCGGCCAATGTACTTTTTTGTAAATGAACCTGCATCAAACCCAGAGTGGCATGCAGATATATATGTATGTAGCTCTTTTCAACGAATGCATGATGTATAAATATGCTTAGATCGCAGCAAGGATTTCACTAGAGCTTACACCTAATAGGTACTTCTGACCTTCGGGGACTTTGCAGTGGATAGCAAATTGAAGCGTAGGTAGTCTGCTCACCAGGCGATCAAAATGACGCAGTGGGAGATGGAGAAAATGGGAAGCGCGCGGGACGGGTATTTATAGTAGTAGAGGGAGTTGGGCCAGTCTACACCGACCTATTGGTTGTGTGCGTGGCTAATAATTTTTTGTCCTTATCTCATGTACTACTCAAAATCTCACTCGGCAACTGATTAATTAGTTTTCTTTTTGAGGAATTACGTGACACATGTTGTATGAACAGCGGTTGATAAGATGTTAAGATGAAGGAGAGAAACCAAAATAATAGGTTTGCCTTTTCTTAATTAAAATATGATCTCTTACCAACGATATCTCTCACTTCATATTTAGTTTTTTTGCAAGAAAACTTTCGATCTATCCCTTTTCAATCACGACCATACAATGAATGCAAGAAGTAATAAAAATTACATCCACATCTGCAGACCACCTAGATGCGATCGCAAGCACCGAAACAAAGAGATAGTCCATTGTACATTAAATTTATTGTAATCTCTAGATTATGTGGCAGGCTCAAAACAAGATTCTGTTACTAACCACTATACATGAAATGTCAAATCGGGACAGTTGAAACTGTTGGCTACCCCGGACAGTTTTAATATTCAGAAGCACAGGACAAGTGTACGCACGTTAGGTACATGAAAACGGCTCTTATTGAGAAGCACATGAAAGTAACTAGTGTACAACTATACCTAACATGTGCGTTACAGAGAGCACCAAATCCTGACAAATTGCTATCCATGGACCATCTATCATTAATTATCTCGACAGTGAAACCGATACAATACAAAAAATCATGATTTGCGTATCTTGCGTCAGACTTCCTCCAAACGGAACACACGATCGGAAATGCCCTTTACAATCTGCCTCGTTTTGCATGTTTCTTGTGATCATTTAATGTATCGCCTCGCAGTTGCGAGCGGACCCAATTAATATAACTATACATGATGCTTGTAGGCTCGGCATCCACCCAGTTTGGTGTTGAGATGTATACTCCCTCCGTCCGGTGAAGAGTGTATATCTAGAAATTTTAGGACAAATTATGGAGCTGAGTAAAAAATGTATTGAAAAGGTGCAAGCCACCATCTCTCTCCTCTTTAATTACCCAACCCCCAATGAGCTAAGTGTATGTAAAAATTAAGGGGGTGTTTGTTTTCAGGGACTTATTGATTTAGGGACTTAAAAAAGTCCCTATAAGTCCCATCTAAACCAAACAAAAGGGACTTATAGGGACTTAAAGTTGGCATTTGGGACTTATGAAATAAGACTCTCAAGGAGAGTCTTATAGGAACTTATAGTTGTAATATGGTCTTATAGGGACTTATAAGTCCCAGGAACCAAACAGGTAGAGACTTTTGCTAGCGAGACTTTTTAGGAACTTAGGACTTATAAGTTGGATTAAAAAAAAGTCCTAGGACTTATGAGCCAAACAGGGCCTAAGAAGATCATGTGTAGATTGCTATTGGTCTTGATTACTGTGTGATGAGAGAAAATTATTTTTTCCACTTTAAAGTGCATTGAGAAGATAGAAGTACACTCTTTTATGGACAAATTTTGAAACTAGATGTACACTCTTCACCAGATGGAGGGAGTAGAATTTAATGGGGGTTGGCTGAATCTCAACCGACTAGTAAAATACAATGAAGTCTCATTCGACTTTATAGCCGTTCAATTTCTATGCATTAATATCTGTGTGAGGGTATTAAATTTCTATCTTTATGTTGTTTCCTGTACGTACAAGTATTTATGTTGTGACCTCATTAAAATTATTTGTTCTCGGCCTGTTCATTTTCTTAGTCAGCATAGTTTTTGCGTGCGTGCATAGTTTTGGTTCATGGCATGTTCCTTTGCCTTAATGAAGTATGCAGCGTAGCGTCCGTTGACAATTGGGCTTTGTTCATGGCCTGTTCGTTTTTCTTAGTCAGCATAGTTTTGGGGTTTCCTCATTTGATTTTCGATTCTGCTGGAGTGGGCTTTTTTGGAGAAAGATGTGTGTGTGTGTGTGTGTGTGTGTGTGTGTGTGTGTGTTTACGTTGTTAGTCAATCTAAGCACATGTTTCTTCTTTTTCTGTTCCATTTTTTTCTCTTTTCTCTTTTCATTTTTCGTTTATCTTCTTTGGATTTTTTCTATCATTTTGAAAGCATATAAATTTTTTAACACATTACCACTGGTTATGATATATGAATATTTCCCAAATTACATATTTTTTCCCAACATTGATTTTTTTCCTATAATTTTGTTGGTCTTTTCCAGTTTTATTAGTTTTATTTTCTAGTTTTTCTATTTCTATATTTTCTTGTAAGTGTTTTCTAACATTGTTTCTTCCTCACGATGCTATTTTATTTTGCGTGTGTACTCCCTCCATTTTTCTTTCGTCTGCGCCTAAGAGGAATCCTGGATAAAAGTGAGCAAATGACAAAAACTTATACGCAGACAAAAGAAAAATGGAGGGGCAGCCGCCTTGGCCCGAAACAAGAGAAAAGCCTGTGTGTTGTGTAAAAGCAAAAAACCGGCAAAAACATATACACAGACCAAAGGAAAACGGACGGAGTATATTTTTCACTTTTTTATTTAGTCATTTCCTCCTTTTATTGCCATTTCAAACCATCTCCTTGCTAATGTTGTGATTCCTGATACTTTTTATATTTTTATATTTTATAAACAATAAATTTAGTGTTGCATTTTTGTTGATGCCTGCATGTGTTTTTTGCTTTATTATGATGGATAAAATGTATTCATATAGATGGATGGAGCTCTTTGTGTAGGAGATATGCCCTAGTGGAAATAATAATAGTTATTTCGTATGTCCAAGTTTGTAATTGATGTTTATGTTACATATATAACTGCAATGGTTGTTGAGTCTACAATAACCACGAGGTTCGGAGGGAAACTCATTTGCACGTGTGGTACAATAAACGGTGAAATGTATTCCTAGTCGTGTTTCTAAGACTAGCTCAAGTGGTGCATGATGGTCCTATTTTCGTCATCATGGACATGACTATGCCGGCAATTTTGAGGGCACAATGTTAGAAGAACACTGGTGTTGAATCGGCCCGAATTGATGTCTATGAGATACATCCATCACCAGTTAATGGTTAATAAGACAAAGAAAGTTAACATTTGCATAATTCCTTAGACAATGAGAGTATCGAGTTCCTTCGTACTTGCTTCATGAACTTTGGGGTTTGCTAAACGTCGTCTATAAAAGGTTGGCTATTACGCCGGCTTATAGGTTCAGGGAAAAGTATCACAAGGCACTACTAGGGAAAACCTTATACACAGAAGCTTATCAGTAGCGCTGGTCGAAAGTGGGCGCTACTACTAATTAACAGTAGCGCGTGCCCATGAAGGCCGCTACTGCTATCCACATAACAGTAGCGTGGCTGAAATATAACATGTTACTACTGTAATTGCCACACCGTTGCCGACATGCTAGGTATAGTAGTAGGGACCTTCCAAAACACGCGCTACTGCTAAGTATATAGTAGTAGCGAGTCTATAGTTTAGGGCGCTACTGCTAACTTCGAACATTGTCACATTGCAGGCCCAACTTAGCAGTAGCACTTCTTACTAGAAAGCGCTACTGCTACGTTTTTAGCAGCAGCGCGTTTTCCAATCCCGCGCTACTGCTATGGCGTTTAGTAGTAGCACCTTCCTCTAATGCGCGCTGCTACTACACCCATCCCATCTTATCCAACTGGCCGTCCCTCACTCACCCCTCTCCACTCCACTCTCACTCTCTCCCGCACCGTTGTCACCCGCCGCCGCTGCCGGTCCTGCTCCTCCCCAACCACTGTCATTGCCCGCCGACGCTCCTGTTCCTCCTCCACCAAGGTAGCTCCTCCATCCCTCCTTCTTCCACCTCTCTCCCCCCTCCGCGTCCCTCTCACGATCCCTCCCTCCCTCCTTCCACCTCCCTCCCCCTCCTCCCTCCCGCCTCCCTGCCTCATCCTTCCTCCTCCTCCCTCCGTCCTCCTCCTCCCTCCTCCCTCACTCACCCCTCCCTTCGTTCCCGCGCCCTCCACCTCCCACTGTGTTTGAAATTTTAATAATAGGGATTTTTAGGTACTAAATTTAGTGATAGAAGTTTATAGTAAAAAAATTTAGTGTAGAACTAGGGTAATATAAATTTTAGTAAGTGTTCAGTAGAGTAGAACTATGGTATTTAGTAAGTGTATTTATTGAGGGTATGATGGTCCTATTTTTAGTAAGTGTTGAATATAGTAGAAATAGAGTAGAACTAGGGTATTTAGTAAGTGTATGATGGTCATATTTAGTTATGCTTCTTATCTGAATGAAATGTTAGGATTATATATAAGAGATATTGAAATGTTTTTGTTAATATTTTCAACCATTGAAATGCAATGAGCATAAAGTTTGAATGCTCATGTGTGAATGCTCATGTGGCGCAGGGAACACCTCCGAGTGGCCTATGTTTTGCCGTAGTGTTGATTAATTTCCGTTCCGGCAAATTTCAGGCGCTCGATATGAACTTTTTTTAGCAATGGTCATGTTTGATTTTTTCATGAATTTTAGCCTCGCTTGTGCTATATGTAGGAAATATCGAGTGCCCGTGATTTGCCGAAAAGGGAACTAATAGACATTTCGGCAGAATATAGGCCCTTTTTTGTGCCATTGTTCCTGGTAATTGTCATCAATTTTGAACACTGGAAACGTCTGACAATGATCGGATCCCGGAGTGCAAATACTATTGTGATGATCGTGGTTTGTGCGACATGATGCCTCACCTGCAAAATGGTAGGTACTTCGCGGTCAAGCTAGAAGAGACCTTCGATGTTTGTACGGTACACAACGACAATAGGTATTTCTTAGTAATTAATCATGACTTGTGATTCTTGCTTCTACGTGTAATTTCTGTATTTTTCAATTCGACTAGTACATCCCCTGCCATGCAAGACCTTATGTCTTGGAGAAGCTTGGTTTCCAAGACTCTGAGAATATGGAGACAAGGAGAGCTCAACTCAGGACTAAAGATGGTTACGCTTTTACGGTTAAGCTCTACAATGTGCTTGATCACTCCCATTTCGGTTGCTCAAATTGGGAAGCTCTCTGCAAGGCATATGGATTTCAGGAGAACATCCAAATAATGGTTTATATTCATCCCGATGATGCAGATATTGAAGATAATATCGACATCTGGGTGGATGTGGATATGCTTCTAGTTTTGCCTAAATGTGAGTTTGTCGAACTAATTTGTTAACTAATTCATATTGTTTATTTAAAAATATTTGGCTTTCATCGCTACTAATCTTGTTTATTTGTAATTGTCGGCTTATTTCTTATCTTCAAGAAATACTCCGAAAGCTGTGGACAGGACGAATTATAGCTATGGCCGCGAGCTTAATTGTGAGGAGAAAGGATATCTTGTATTGTTTATAGATGATGTTGAGGTTTTCAAGACCAATCACTCTGTCAGCCCAAGTTATACTGGATACGTGCCACTAGTGCTTGAGTTACAAGATAGTAACTTAATTGCCAAAAACTTGGTATGATTTTGTTAATGATGGTAACTTTGTTGCATACATTCTTCTTAAGTAAATTACATTGCTAACTATATATGTTACTATGTTGTTCAACACAAGCTTGTCGGTGTCAAAACCGGCAGATCTCGGGTAGGAGCCCGAGCTGTGTATCTGAGGATCAATGGTAACAGGGGGAAAACAAGGGCACAGTGTTTACCCAGGTTCGGGCCCTCTTAATGGAGGTAAAACCCTACTTCCTTCTTGATTAAATATGATGTGTATAGGGGTTACAAGAGTTGATCTACCTCGAGATCTTATTGGCTAAACCCTGGATGTCTAGCCTGAGATTTTTCTGATTGCCTCTATGGACTAAACCCTCCGGTTTATATACACACCGGAGGGACCTAGGGTTGTACAAAGTTATCTTGCAGAGGAAGGAAACATTACACCCGATCACAACAATTTCCATTCTACGCATGTAGGAGTTCTAACCGGACACGGAGGATAATCTTCTCCTTTATCTTCACGGCCCATCAGTCCGGCCCATATCGAGTAATCCGGACACCCGAGGACCCCTTAATCCAGGACTCCCTCAGTAGCCCCTGAACCCGTCTTCGATGACGAGGTGTTCGGCACGCATATTGTCTTCGGCATTGCCAGGCAGGTTCCTTCTTCCGAACATATGAAGTTTATTTCCTGCATAAAGGAACTATGTCCAGCTCTGCATGATTAGTACAACCCTTAGCCGCGAAGGCATAAACATCCAAATAGGTACAGTGTCTTTACTGACAACTTTCTTCGGCGAAACCTCACATTTGACCATTTAATATTTTGAACCGCTTCCTTGGCTCTGGTTTCGCGTTTTGAGGCATAGCCTCCATTGGCACGTCTTATTGAAACAGAGATCGTGCTCGCCCATTACGGGATCCTCATCAGTATGGCTTGGGTAATCCAACAGCACCTTACGCACAATTTCGTTGGGAACAGGCGAGTTTTATGGCTCGAGTGGGGGGACGTTTGGTATTCTTACCATTTATAAAAGGATAAAGACCCCTCCTTCTTCCTCATGTTTTCCTCTAGCCTCTGCTTCCCAATCTCATAGCTCCAGAGCCCGCAGCTCCCACCTTCTCCACCACTGCCTCCTTCTCCGGCAATGGCCGGATCTAGTTCCAAGGGCAAGTGGGAGGGCTCCACCGTCACTGAAAAAGACGTGAAGGCCCTCCGGAGCGCGGGTTACCTTTCTGCAAACATAGATTGTCTATTAGCTAAGAAAATTTGACTTGTCTTCTCTATAGATTGTCTATTAACTAAGAAAAGACAAAATTACTTTTCTGTATTTCACTCCCTTCCAATTTAAGTCTTACATGGTACCGTTGAAATTTGACGTGTCCACATGTTTAATTGTTTTTCCTTATCCCATGTATACTCAGCAACCGAAGACATCACCCACATGTAAACAGTACCATCGGTACTTGGTGTTACTAGTAAGGCTGTATACAATGATGGGCTATATTAAAAGTGTCATGTAGCATAAATGTTAAGATGAAGGAGAGAAACCAAAATAATAGGTTTGTCTTTTCTTAATTAAAATATGATCTCTTACCAACGATATCTCTCACTTCATATTTAGTTTTTTTTGCAAGAAAACTTTCAATCTATCCCTTTTCAATCATGACCATATAATGAATACAAGAAATAATAAAAATTATATCCACATCCGCAGACCACCTAGCGGCGATCGCAAGCACCGAAACAAAGAGATAGTCCATTGTACATTAAATTTATTGTAATCTCTAGATTATGTGGCAGGCTCAAAACAAGACTCTGTTACTAACCACTATACATGAAATGTCAAATCGGGACAGTTGAAACTGTTGGCTACCCCGGACAGTTTTAATATTCAGAAGCACAGGACAAGTGTACGCACGTTAGGTACATGAAAACGGCTCTTATTGAGAAGCACATGAAAGTAACTAGTGTACAACTATGCCTAACATGTGCGTTACAGAGAGCACCAAATCCTGACAAATTGCTATCCATGGACCATCTATCATCAATTATCTCGACAGTGAAACCGATACAATACAAAAAATCTTGATTTGCGTATCTTGCGTCAGACTTCCTCCAAACGGAACACACGATCGGAAATGCCCTTTACAATCTGCCTCGTTTTGCATGTTTCTTGTGATCATTTAATGTATCGCCTCACACAGTTGCGAGCGGACCCAATTAATATAACTATACATGATGCTTGTAGGCTCGGCATCCACCCAGTTTGGTGTTGAGATGCATACTCCCTTCATCCGGCGAGGAGTGTACATCTAAAAATTTTAGGACAAATTATGGAGTTGAGTAAAAAATGTATTGAAAAAGTGCAAGCCACCATCGCTCTCCTCTTTAATTACCCAACCCCCAATAAGCTAAGTGTATGTAAAAATTAAGAAGATCATGTGTAGATTGCTATTGGTTTTGATTACCGTGTGATGAGAGAAAATGATTTTTTCTCACTTGAAAGTGCATTGAGAAGATAAAAGTACACTCTTTTGTGGACAAATTTTAAAGCTAGATGTACACTCTTCACCGGATGGAGGGAGTAGAATTTAATGAGGGTTTGCTGAATCTCAACCGACTAGTAAAATACAATGAAGTCTCATTCGACTTTATAGCCGTTCAATTTCTATGCATTAATATCTGTGCGAGGGTATTAAATTTGTATCATTATGTTGTTTCCTGTACGTACAAGTATTTATGTTGTGACCTCATTAAAATTATTTGTTCTCGGCCGGTTCATTTTCTTAGTCAGCATAGTTTTTGCGTGCGTGCATAGTTTTTGTCTTAATGAAGTATGTAGCGTAGCGTCCGTTGACAATTGGGCTTTGTTCATGGCCTGTTCGTTTTTCTTAGTCAGCATAGTTTTTTGGGTTTCCTCATTTGATTTTCGATTCTTCTGGAGTGGGCTTTTTTGGAGAAAGATGTGTGTGTGTGTGTGTGTGTGTGTGTGTGTGTGTGTGTGTGTGTGTGTGTGTGTGTTTACGTTGTTAGTCAATGTAAGCACATGTTTCTTCTTTTTCTGTTCCATTTTTTCCTCTTTTCTCTTTTCATTTTTCGTTTATCTTCTTTGGATTTTTTTCTATCATTTTGAAAGCATATAAACTTTTTAACACATTACTACTTGTTATGATATATGATCCCAAATTACATATTTTTTCCCAACATTGATTTTTTTCTATAATTTTGTTGGTCTTTTCCAGTTTTATTAGTTTTATTTTCTATATTTTCTTGTAAGTGTTTTCTAATATTGTTTCTTCCTCACGATGCTATTTTATTTTGCATGTGTACTCCCTCCATTTTTCTTTCGTCTGCGCCTAAGAGGAATCCTGGATAAAAGTGAGCAAACGACAAAAACTTATACGCAGACAAAAGAAAAACGGAGGGGCAGCCGCCTTGGCCCGAAGCAAGAGAAAAGCCTACGTGTTGTGTAAAGGCGAAAAAACCGGCAAAAACATATACACAGACCAAACGAAAACGGACGGAGTATATTTTTCACCTTTTAGTCATTTCCTCCTTTCATTGCCATTTCGAACCATCTTCTTGCTAATGATGTGATTCTTGATACTCTTTATTTTTTTTATATTTTATAAACAATAAATTTAGTGTTGCGTTTTTGTTGATGCCTGCATGTGTTTTTTGCTTTATTATGATGCATAAAATGTATTCATATAGATGGATGGAGCTCTTTGTGTAGGAGATATGCCCCAGTGGAAATAATAATAGTTATTTTGTATGTCCAAGTTTGTAATTGATGTTTATGTTACATATATAACTGCAATGATTGTCGAGTCTACTATAACCACGAGGCTCGGAGGGAAACTCATTTGCACGTGTGGTATAATAAACGGTGAAATGTATTCCTAGTCGTGCTTCTAAGACTAGCTCAAGTGGTGCATGATGGTCCTATTTTCGTCATCATGGACATGACTATGCCGACAATTTTGAAGGCACAATGTTAGAAGAACACGTGTGTTGAATCGGCCCGAATAGATGTCGATGAGATACATCCATCACCAGTTAATGGTTAATAACACAAAGGAAGTTAACATTTACATAATTCCTTAGACAATGAGAGTATCGAGTTCCTTCGTACTTGCTTCATGAACTTTGGGGTTTGCTAAATGTCATCTGTAAAAGGTTGGCTATTACGGCGGCTTATAGGTTCACGGAAAAGTATCACAAGGCACTACTAGGGAAAACCTTATACACAGAAGCTTATCAGTAGCGCTGGTCGAATGTGGGCGCTAATACTAATTAACAGTAGCACGTGCCCATGAAGGGCACAGCTGCTATCCACATAGCAGTAGCATGGCTGAAATATAACACATTACTACTGTAATTGCCACACCGTTGCCGACAGGCTAGGTATAGTAGCAGCGACCTTCCAAAACACGCGCTACTGCTAAGTATATAGTAGTAGCGAGTCTATAGGTTAGGACGCTACTGCTAACTTCAAACATTGTCACATGGCGGGCCCAACTTAGCAGTAGCACTTCTTACTGGAAAGCGCTGCTGCTACATTTTTAGTAGCAGCGCGTTTTCCAATCCCGCGCTACTGCTATGGCGTTTAGCAGTAGCACCTTCTTCTAAAGCGCGCTGCTGCTACACCCATCCCATCTTCTCCTACCGGTCGTCCCTCACTCACCCCTCTCCACTCCACTCTCACTCGCCCCCGCACCGTCGTCGCCCGCCGCCGCCGACGGTCCTGCTCCTTCCCAACCACCGTCGTTGCCCGCCGCCGCCGACGGTCCTGCTCCTCTTCCACCAATGTAGCTCCTCCATGCCTCCTTCTTCCGCTTCTCTCCCCCCTCCTCGTCCCTCTCACGATCCCTCCCTCCTTCCACCTCCCTCCCGCCTCTTCCCTCCCGCCTCCCTGCCTCATCCTGCCTCATCCTCCCTCCGTCCTCCTCCTCCCTCCTCCCTCAGTCACCCCTCCCTTCGTCCCTGCGCCCTCCACCTCCCACTGTGTTTGAAATTTTAATAATAGGAATTTTTAGGTACTAAATTTAGTGATATAAGTTTGAAGTAAAAAATTTAGGGTAGAACTAGGATAATATAAATTTTAGTAAGTGTTCAGTAGATTAGAACTATGGTATTTAGGTCCCGTTCAGATCGTCGCTAGCTTCAGCAAATAGCCAGCTTCCCGAGAAGCTAGCCGCCACCAGCTTCTTACAGAAGCAGGATGTGTTCGGCAGCTCAAGATTTTCCCAACTCTGCCTCAGCATGGACTGGCAGCCCACGAAGGGAGGTTTGGGCCAACTTTGATTGCTCCTAGCGTGAGGAAAACTGTTCGCTAAGAGAAAAACGGTTCGAGGATCACTTCGGAAGGGCATTCCTGTGTAATTCTGAGCAACTTCCCCTTCCCCCTTTCTTGAAGCTGCGTTTCCGCTACTCCAGAAACTTGCACTACAGGCTGCTCTTTCTCCAGGAGCGGGCTTCTCGAAGCTGGACCGTTCAGCTGGATTCTCGTGCATATTTCCAGAAGCTGGATCGTGGAGAGGATCCGAACAGAGCCTTAGTAAGTGTATTTAGTGAGGGTATGATGGTCCTATTTTTAGTAAGTGTTGAATATATTAGAAATAGAGTAGAACTAGGGTATTTAGTAAGTGTATGATGGTCATATTTAGTTATGCTTCTTGTCTGAATGAAATGTTAGGACTATATATAAGATATATTGAAATGTTTTTGTTAATATTTTCAACCATTGAAATGCAATGAGCATAAAGTTTGAATGCTCATGTGTGAATGCTCATGTGGCGCAGGGAACACCTCCGAGTGGCCTTTGTTTTGCCGGAGTGTTGATTAATTTCCGTTCGGGAAAATTTCGGGCGCTCGATATGACCTTTTTTAGCAATGGTCATGTTTGATTTTTTTTCATGAATTTTAGCATCGCTTGTGCTATAATGTAGGAAATGTCGAGTGCCCGTGATTTTCCGAAAAGGGAATTAATAGACATTCCGGCAAAATATTGCCTTGGGGCATAAAATTTCTGAAAGAAGTATTGAAGTTGACAAAGCTAAAGTTGATGCTATTGAAAAGATGTCATGTCCCAAGGACATTAAAGGTATAATAAGTTTCCTTGGTCATGCCGGTTTTTATAGGAGGTTTATTAAGGACTTCTCTAAAATCTCCAGGCCTCTGACTAATCTCTTACAAAAATATATTCCTTTTGTCTTTGATGATGATTGAGTAGAATCATTTGAAACACTTAAGAAAGCTTTGATTTCTACAGCTATTGTTCATCCACCTGATTGGAATTTACCCTTTGAAATTATGTGTGATGCTAGCGATTATGATGTAGGTGTTGTTCTAGGACAAAGAGTTGATAAGAAATTAAATGTTATCCAATATGCTACTAAAACTCTAGACAATGCCCAGAGAAATTATGCTACTACTGAAAAAAAATTAGCAGTTGTATTTGCTTGTGATAAGTTCAGACCTTATATTGTTGATTCTAAAGTAACTGTTCACACTGATCGTGCTGCTATTAAATACCTTATGGAAAAGAAAGATGCTAAACCTAGACTTATTAGATGGGTTCTCTTGCTATAAGAATTTGATTTGCATATTATTGATAGAAAGGGAGTTGAGAACCCCATTGCATACAACTTTTCTAGGTTAGAGAATGTTCTTGATGACCCACTACCTATTGATGATAGCTTTCCTGATGAGCAATTAGCTGTCATAAATGCTTCTCGCACTGCTCCATGGTATGCTGATTATGCTAATTATATTATTGCTAAATTTATACCACCTAGTTTCACATACCAGCAAAAGAAAAAGTTTTTCTATGATTTAATACATTACTTCTGGGATGACCCACACCTTTATAAAGAAGGAGTAGATGGTGTTATTAGACGTTGTATACATGAGCATGAACAGGAACAGATCCTACGCAAGTGTCACTCCGAGGGTTATGGAGGACACCACACTAGAGATAGAACTGCGCATAAGGTATTGCAATTCGGTTTTTATTGGTCTACTCTCTTCAAAGATGGCCGTAAGTTTGTCTTATCTTGTGATGAATGTCAAAGAATTGGTAATATTGGTAGATGTCAAGAAATGCCTATGAATTATTAACTCGTTATTCAACCATTTGATGTTTGGGGCTTTGATTATATGGGACCGTTTCCTTCCTCTAATGGGTATACACATATTTTAGTTGCTGTTGATTACGTTACTAAGTGGGTAGAAGCTATTCCAACTAGTAGTGCTGATCATAACACCTCAATTAAGATTCTTAAGGAAGTTATTTTTCCGAGGTTTGGAGTCCGTAGATATTTAATGACTCATGGTGGTTCACATTTTATTCATGGTGCTTTTCGTAAAATGCTTGCTAAGTATGATGTTAATCATATAATTGCATCTCCATAACACCCACAGTCTAGTGGTCAAGTAGAATTGAGTAATAGAGAGCTCAAATTAATTCTGCAAAAGATTGTTAATAGATCTAGAAAGAATTAGTCCAAGAAACTTGATGATGCATTATGGGCCTATAGAACTGCATATAAAAATCCTATGGGTATGTCTCCGTATAAAATGGTCTATGGAAAAGCATGTCACTTACCTCTCGAGCTAGAACATAAGGCATATTGGGCCATTAAAGAGCTCAATTATGATTTCAAACTTGCCGGTGAGAAGAGGCTATTTGACATTAGCTCACTTGATGAATGGAGAACCCAGGCCTATGAGAATGCCAAACTATTTAAAGAAAAGGTTAAAAGATGGCATGACAAAAGGATACAAAAGCGTGAGTTTAATGTAGGTGATCATGTGTTCTTTTCAACTCTCGTTTAACATTTTTTGCAGAAAAACTTCTCTCCAAATGGGAAGGTCCTTACGTTATCGAGGAGGTCTATCGTTCCGGTGCCATTAAAATCAACAACTTCGAAGGCACAAATCTGAAGGTGGTGAACGGTCAAAGATTCAAAATTATATCTCAGGTAATCCTATAAATGTTGAAACTAATGTTATTGACACCGTAACCCCGGAGGAATACATAAGGGACACTTGCCAGAATGTTTCAGACTCCGAAAAGGAATAGGTACGTGGTACGGTAAGTAAACCGACTCCAAAACAGTTCTAATGGCAATTTTCTCTGTTTTGGAATATTTAGAAAAATAGGAAAATAAGAAGTAGTCCGGGAAGGACACGAGGGTGGAGGGCGCGCCCTACCCCCTGGGCGTGACCCCTGCCTTGTGGGCACCTCGTGTGCTCATCGGAGTCCATTTTCTTGCACGATACTTCTTTTGGTCGGTAAAAATTCGTTATATAATCTCCCGAAGGTTTTGACCACCGTACCATGCAAATATCCTCTATTTTTGTTTCGAGTTGTTTCTGCCGCAGATTAGAGCAAGATGTATTCTCAAGAATCAGTTGGGGAGAGCCGGTGTCTAATCCGACATCGGGACCAAGAGCAAATAGTGATGTTGACCACTTTGGGCCATCAACGCAGGAACAGATGGAGGCCGACTTGAAAAGGTTAGATGCCATGGAGGAGGATCAAGAAGTTACTTCCCGTTTCCGAGCGGGATTCACGATGGGGGAACTACAGAGCTCAGCCATTCAAACCTTGGTCATCCCTTCCAATGTTAAATTTCTCTCTTATGAAAATATGAAAAAGAGTGTTACTTGTTCTCCCGCAGCTATGCAACATCCATGGGTGAAAGGAGCTTTAACAGTCACGGGTAAGCTCCGTAAGGAAATAGTGGATCTCAAGCAGCAAGTCAATAAGCTCGAGGAGGAGAATCGTATCCTGAGGGGCATCATCGCCAAGAATATCACATCACCAACTCCGAAGAAAGAGATATAATCACATGGGTATGGGCACTCCCCTTGGCAACTGCCAAGCTTGGGGGAGGTGCCCCGGTATCGTATCACCATCACACTCCTATCTTTACCATTTTTCTTAGTTCGATCCTTTTGGTAATATCTTGATCTAGTAGAATAAAATTTTAGTATGATTTAGTTTTGAGTTTTGCTTTATGATCCTTCTATGTAATCGAGTCCGTGATCTATATATAATAAAGATTAGTGTTGAGTCAAGGGCCTGATTATCTTGCTATGATTGTGAAGGAATAAAAGAAAAGAGAAAGAATAAAAAGAAGTAAAGAGATCATATTGATCTTATGAAGAGTAATGACTTCACATATAAATGATATGATGAATAAAAGTTGTTGAGAGTTGAAAAACATAGTTTTGGTCATCGTTGCAATTAATAGGAAGTAATAAAGAAAGAGAGGTTTTCACATATAAATATACTATCTTGGACATCTTTTCTGATTGTGAGCACTCATTAAAATATGACATGCTAAAAGGTTGATGTTGGACAAGGAAGACAACGTAATGAGTTATGTTCTCTTATATCTGAAATAAAGTATATTGTCATGGATCATCCAACATGTTGAGCTTTCCTTTCCCCCTCATGCTAGCCAAAATCTTTGCACCAAGTAGAGATACTACTTGTGCTTCCAAATATCCTTAAACCAAGTTTTTCCATGAGAGTCCACCATGCCTACCTATGGATTGAGTAAGATCCTTCAAGTAAGTTGTCATTGTTGTATGCAATAAAAATTGCTCTCTAAATATGTATGATTTATTAGTGTGAAGAAAATAAACTTTATACGATCTTGTGATATGGAAGCAGTAAAAGCAACGGACTGCATAATAAAGGTCCATATCACAAGTGGCAATATAAAGTGACGTTCTTTTGCATTAAGATTTCGTGCATCCAACCATAAAAGCACATGACAACCTCTGCTTCCCTCTGCGAAGGGCCTATCTTTTACTTTTGTCTTTTACCTTATACAAGAGTCATGGTGATCTTCACCTTTCCTTTTTTACATTTTATCCTTTGGCAAGCACCTTGTGTTGGAAAGATCCTGATATATATATCCAATTGGATGTAAGTTAGCATGAATTATTATTGTTGACATTACCCTTGAGGTAAAAGGTTGGTAGGCAACACTATAAGCCCCTATCTTTCTCCGTGTCCGATTAAAACTCAATACCCATAAGTATTGCGTGAGTGTTAGCAATTATGAAAGACTAAATGATAGTTGAGTATGTGGACTTGCTGAAAAGCTCTTATATTGACTCTTTCCGAAGGTATGATAAATTGCAATTGCTTCAATGACCGAGATCATAGTTTGTTAGTTCTCAATGAAGTTTCTGATTCATACTTGACATTGTGAATAGATTATTATTTGAGCATAAGAAATCATATGACAATATCCATATATGTTGTTGTTATAAGAATGATCATGATGCCCTCATGTCCGTATTTTATTTTATCGGCACCTCTATCTTTAAACATGTGGAGATATTTATCGTTATCGGCTTTCGCTTGAGGACAAGCGAGGTCTAAGCTTGGGGGAGTTGATACGTCCATTTTGCATCATGCTTTTATATCGATATTTATTGCATCATGGGCTGTTATTACACGTTATGTCACAATACTTATTCATATTCTCTCTTATTTTACAAGGTTTACATGAAGAGGGAGAATGCCAGCAGCTGGAATTCTAGGCTGGAAAAGGAGCAAATATTAGAGACCTATTCTGCACAACTCCAAAAGTCCTGAAACTCCATGGAAGTTATTTTTGGAATTAATAAAAAATACTGAGCAAAGAAAGTACCAGAGGGGGCCACCCACCATTCACGAAGATGGGGGGCGCGCCCTACCCCCCTGGGTGCACCCCCTGCCTCATGGGCCCCCTGGCAGGCATCCGGTGCCCATCTTCTCCTATATGAAGTCTTTTACCCTAGAGAAAATCATAAGCAAGCTTTCGGGAAGAAACTCCGCCGCCACGAGGCGGAACCAATCTAGGGCTCCGGCAGAGCTATTCTGCCGGGGAAACTTACTTCCGGGAGGGGGAAATCATCGCCATCGTCATCACCAATGATCCTCTCTTCGGGAGGGGTCAATCTCCATCAACATCTTCACCAGCACCATCTCCTCTAAAACCCTAGTCCATCTCTTGTATCCATCTTTGTCCCGAAGCCTCCGATTGGTACATGTGGGTTGCTAGTAGTGTTGATTACTCCTTGTAGTTGATGCTAGTTGGTTTATTTGGTGGAAGATCATATGTTCAGATCCATTATGCACATTAATACCCCTCTGATTATGAACATGAATATGATTTGTGAGTAGTTACGTTTGTCCCTGAGGACATGGGAGAAGTCTTGCTATAAGTAGTCATGTGAATTTGGTATTCTTTCAATATTTCGATGAGATGTATGTTGTATCTCCTCTAGTGGTGTTATGTGAACGTCGACTACATGACACTTCACCATTGCTTGGTCCTAGAGGAAGGCATTGGGAAGTAATAAGTAGATGATGGGTTGCTAGAGTGACATAAGCTTAAACCCTAGTTTATGAGTTGCTTCGTAAGGGGCTGATTTGGATCCATATGTTTCATGCTATGGTTAGGTTTACCTTAATACTTATTTTGTAGTTGCGGATGCTTCAATAGGGGTTAATCATAAGTGGGATGCTTGTCCAAGAAAGGACAACACCCAAGCACCAGTCCACCCACATACCAAATTATCAAAGTAACGAACGAGAATCATATGAGCGTGATGAAAACTAGCTTGACGATAATTCCCATGTGTCCTCGGGGAGCGTTTTCCTTCATATAAGAGTTTATCCAGGCTTGCCCTTTTCTACAAAAAGGATTGGGCCATCTTGCAGCACGTTATTTACTTTCATTACTTGTTGCCCACTACAAATTACCTTATCACAAAACTATCTGTTACCGATAATTTCAATGCTTGCAGAGAATACCTTACTAAAAACCGCTTATCATTTCCTTCTGCTCCTTGTTGGGTTCGACACTCTTACTTATCGAAAGGACTACCATAGATTGATACGTCTCCAACGTATCTATAATTTTTGATTGTTCCATGCTATATTATATTCTGTTTTGGACATTATTGGGCTTTATTATACACTTTTATATTATTTTTGGGACTAACCTATTAACCGGAGGCCCAGCCCAGAATTGTTGTTTTTTTGCCTATTTTAGGGTTTCGCAGAAAAAGAATATCCAACGGAGTCCAAATGGAATGAAACCTTCGGGAACGTGATTTTCGGAACAAACATGATCCAGAGGACTTGGACCCTACGCCAAGCAATCAACGAGGAGGGCACGAGGTAGGGGGACGCGCTTACCCCCCCCCCCTAGGCGCGCCCTCCAACCTTGTGGGCCCCCTGTTGCTCCGCCGACGTACTCCTTCCTCCTATATACACCTACGTACCCCCAAACTACCAGATACGGAGGTAAAACCCTAATTCCACCACCATAACTTTCTGTATCCACGAGATCGCATCTTGGGGCCTGTTCCGGAGCTCCGCCGGAGGGGGCATTGATCACGGAGGGCTTCTACATCAAAACCATAGCCCCTCCGATGAAGTGTGAGTAGTTTACTTCAAACCTACGGGTCCATAGTTATTAGCTAGATGACTTCTTCTCTCTTTTTGGATCTCAATACAAAGTTCTCCCCCTCTCTTGTGGAGATCTATTCGATGTAATCTTCTTTTGCGGTGTGTTTCAAGAGAAGAAACCATCGGTCTCAGTACCTAATATTAAAGGACGGATTGTTTCTCCACCTTTTTTCTTCCAATTATTCTTTTTCGTACGTTTTTTCGTCCAATTATTCTTTTCCGTACGTGTTAGTTTTAGTCCGCTCAAACCTGACAAAAAAAATTGGGTGGACTCCAGAAATAGATCCTTGGTGTATTGGCTGGAGACTCAGCACAACAACCAACTAACCTACGACACAATTGTTGCACACAATAAGAACTTCGTGGTATTAACTCCGTCCCACCCGCGCGCCTATCGGGCCAGCCCATAACCGCGGAAGGACGCCCCCTATTTTTTTCTTTCTCGAGCTTTTTCTGTTTTTGTTTTTCCATCTTTAAATTTTTTTTAGAAAAAAACAAAATATCCAAACGAAATGTGAATTTTGAAAATTGTTTTAGAAAAAAAAATGTTTGTGGATTAAAAATAATTTTCATGATAATGAAAAAATGTTCGTGAATTTGAAAAATAAATCACAAATTCAAAGCATGTTCATGCATTTTTAAAACAATAATCACAGAAATAAAATTATTGTGAATTAAAAAAGGTTCATGCATTTAAAAAAAATCATGAAACAAAAACTATTCATGAATTTCAAAAAATGTTAATCATTTCAAAAATTGGTCAGCTATTCTAAGAATATTCACAGATTTAAATAAAATTTTATAAAAATTGCATCCATTCGAAAAATCTTCATTGACTCAAAAAAATGTTCGGCGATTCATAACAATGTTCAGAAGTTTCAAAAACAATGTTCGCAATAATTGAAAAAATGTTTGTGAATTTGAAAATGTTCATGGTTTCATAAATAATATTCATGAATTCAAAATATGTTCATGATTTTAAAAAATGTCCAGGACCTGAAAAAAGTTCTTGAATTGGAAAACAATGTTCGGAATTATTTAAAAGAAAAAATATAAATAAAAAAATGAACTTGAAAAAAGAAAATGAAAAATAGGTAAATGGAGCAAAATGTGAAAATAAAAAAGGGGGGAAGGGAAAAATAGGAAATATAGAAACAATGAAAAATCAGAAAAAATAACAAAGAAAAATAAGAAGAAAACCAGTTTATGGAAGCATTCTAGAACCTTCGAGTTGCTAGACAGCGACCTACGCGCCGAATAGGAACAGACGTGACCATTGAGGAAGACTCGGCCAAACGGCTCAACGGTCGTCCGAGTGCACGGGCCTCCTCGTGTGATCAATCGATCATTTGCTTGGACGCTCACTGGTACGTTAGAAAGTTCCATTACAGTATACAGTATGGGGCTACAATCTTTTGTCATGTAATACATGGACACAAATAGGCCACCCTAACCTCCTCCTAAAATAAAATACAACGGTAACCACACCTTTCCTCATATTCCTCTGATACTTCTTTCTCAGGCATATGGCCATTGCCCTCAGCCGCCACAAGAACCTAATGTCGCCGTCGTCATATCGGAGCATCTAGCCGCTATTATCATCAGCAACGCATCAGAGCTTCCTCGGTCGTATCCACATGCCACCAGGATTGCATCGGCACGGAAAAATCTATTCAAATGAAGAAAATCACGAAGAGTGCATCTTGAAGGACAAATTTTTCCATTTAATCTACATCGACTACTACAATCCTACGTTGATCGGTGATGTTTTTTAGCACCCATATATTGACCTAGATGTCGCCAATCTCCTAGACATTGTTCCTTTTCCTATTGTTATTGTTGGTTGTGTCACATGATCCGTGCCACCTGTGGACGTGAACTAGATGTTGGCAATTTCGACATCACCTTGCCGCGGTCGTTGGTATGTCAATTTTTCGTGTCAATTTGTTTATCAGTTAGAACAGGTAGCTTAGAAGCAACTTTACACTAAAAATAACAACAACGTGAATGTTCTTAGGAAATTAGACCTTCAAATTTATTATTTTCTGAATGGCCTTTTAAAAGTACATATCTCATTCTCACACATGTTCAAAATTTTCCTTTATGCCTACCATATTTCTATAGCCCGATCCTCGAGCGTATTCTTTTACTAGAAGGGTGTCATCATGCCGGGATATTCTTTCTCCCGTTGCAACGCACGGGCATATTTGCTATTGTAGAAGCGTATTCTTTCTTTTACTAGAAGCGTATTCTCGCATATTCTTACAGTGCATTGATGTTAAAATAGAGGGGTGTTGGGGGTTGCTGATCCCACGGACACCTATGGGACCACAGCGGACCGAGGCCCCTTTCGGTTCGGCGGGGGGCGGAGGGTGCACGAAGAGCAGATCGAGGCGAAGCGCACGAGGGACGCGGTCGGTTTACCCAGGTTCGGGCCGCATGAGGGACGCGTAATACCCTACTCCTGCTTTGTGGTTGTATTGAGTTCTTGCTCGGGAGCGATGAGTGCTACAGTACACTCAAGCAGCTAGCCAGACCGAGCGTGAGAGTGGTCGACCCCCCCCCCCCCCTCCGTTGCGTATGGGCCTCCTTTTATATGTCAAAGGGGTCACCGATAGGTGGCAACAAGGACGAGGGTAAAAATGGAAAAGGGGTGGTAGTTGGCTCCACCGCCCTTTACAGTCGTATCATACCTAACCCTGACGGCAGGGGACAAGGGCCTTAAATGCCTGTCTGTGTCGCCTAGACGGCGCGGAAAGGGACCGCTAGGGACGTCATCGCCTGCCACGATGGTAATCTTGTCAGCGCCGCTCGCCCCCGTGTACCTCTAACTGCACAGCCTTCCGCCACGTGTGCCTGGGAGGGCCCCAGAGCGACACGTGGTGGATGCGCTGGAGCGCAGGCACAAGATGGGGGTTTGCCGCGGCAAGCGCCTCGCCGCGGTCGTTGACTTGTCGCACCCGGGAGCTTGTGGCTCACCGGGCCTCGATTAGCCTTCCCGGCAAGCTCCTCTTGCCGGGGTCTTGTCTCCTTCCCGGCAAGCTCCTCTTGCCGGGGTCTTGTCTTGTCGCGTCCGGGAGCTTGTCGCTCACCGGGTCTTGCTGGGACGCGCAGCGCGTCGCAGCAAGCTTCTTGAGACGTCTTGGTTGGTCTTCCCGGCAAGCTCCTCTTGCCAGGGCCTTGCGCCTTGGCTTGAATACTTTGTTCTTGAATGGCTCCAAAGGAGCCACGGAGGACCTTGGCGGTCACCCGGCAAGCCTTGCCGCATGGTGCTGCGACTGCCCGTGCACAAGTTCGGGATACTAAGGTACCCCTACTTTAGTACACCGATAGGAGCCCCCAGGCCTGGGCCATACACGGTGCCGAGCGCTGTTGGGCCAGGCCCAAAACAGGGCACGGGCACGCGCGGCCTTGGTTACGCCGTATCTTACTCCGCATCCACCGCGCCCTCCCCGAACGGCACGCGTCGAACGCGGCGTCGTGGGAGGGGGCGGCGTGCGCGGAGCTAAGCCCCGCATGCATGCGTCACGTCGCGGTAAAGGAGACGGTTCACGCTCCCCCTATAGACGCAGGGAGGCGTGGAGGCGTGGTTCATTTATTGGTCGGGGCCGATGCGCGGTTTTCGAGGCATCCATTCCCCATGATCACGGGGTGGGGAGAGGTCGCCCCATCCGTCGCCTCGGTCCTGCACGCCCACCACGCGGCTCCCATGCGCTGGGGGTCGCGGGCGGTGGAGGCGGGAAACTGGGCCGTCGTGGGTCGAGGCAGCGGGTCGGCCCAAGCTCCCTGCTCTTCCCGTGTCTTGATTCGCTGAGCAGGGCGGCCGAGCCCCCATCTCGCTCCTTTATAAAGAGTGGGAGGGGAGGACGGAAGCCCGCACTCTCTCGTATCCTCCTTCCTTCAGCTTCTGCTCCCCTTTCTCTCATTCGCCATGGAGAAAGGGAACCCTGGTCCTTCATCGGTAGCGGCGAGGGTCGCCGCCAGACAGCACATCCCTCCCTCTCCCGCACCCATGGTGGCGGAGCCAGCCGTAAGGGGAAGAGGAAGGGGGCGAGGTCGTGGACGAGGTCAAGGACGAGGTCGAGGCGCTCGGGGAAGAGGTGGACGGGGCGGCGCGCCGGCTTCGCCTCCGCCGGCGGTTCCTCTTCCCGCGGCGGTCCATATTGGGGACAACCCTTGCGAGTTCTTCGTCAGGCTGCGTCGGGCGCCTCGTCGTCGCCTCCGCCTCCCAGCTCCGTTTGCGAGCGTGATGGAGTTGGACCCGCCCGAGACACTGAGACTGCACATGAGGGGCTGTGGGATCAGCGGCACGCGAGTCCGCATTGAATTCCCAGCCCCTAATGTGATTTATCTTTGTCGAGGGTGGAAAACGTTCGCCCGTATCCACAGCTTGATGGAGGGGTTCACCCTCCATTTTCAGTTGATGGAGGGCGATCTCCTCTCCGTCAAGGTCTTCGGGTGCTTCGGCACTCGGGCAAAGTGCTGCGTGGACAGCTCCTCCGATAGCGAAGGCTCCTCCTCGAGTGAGAGTGACGAGGAGGAGAGCGACAGCGACGATGAGGGTAGCGGGCGGCGGGATGACGGGCCCGACTAGGTGTCGGGCGCCGCTCCATGCGGCACCGGTGACCCCATCATCCGTGTCGCCGGCTCCTTGAACTCCCCGGGGTCGTCTCCTTGGGCGGCTGGCGTAGGGAGGCTGCGGAAGAGGAAGAGGGCTGGCGGCAAGGCCGTCAGGTCGGAGTACGAGGGCGTGGTGCCCTCGACAGCGTGCTGACGTCCTGCCGCCTCGTCTTCGAGCCCTACTTCCGGCGCCGCCATCACCGTCCAGCCTTCGGACGGCCCCCGGGATGCTCTCTTGGTGTCTTCTGGCACCCGTAGCTCGCCTAGGCGCCCCTTGTGCCCTTTTCGCCTTCCTGACCTGCCTCCTGAAGAGAGGGACAAGAAAGGGATTACGGGCATCTTATCTTTTTTTTGTAAGCCTTCGGGCCTTAGCTGCATTTAAAACTTGTAATCCTCTCTTTCATGTTTTTCATCCCCTATGGACTGTACCTGAGTGGAATGTTTTTTAATGAAAAGGGGATGCTTGCCGGGTCATTTGTCTCGCGGGTAGAACCCACGTCAAGGAGCAAATCCTTGGTATCTTTCAGATAGATACTTCTTCTCCCGGCAACAGGCCCTGCCGTTTTCCCATGTCGCTCGACCTTTCTCACGCTTTTGGCGGAGGCAGGGACGAGGTGGGTGCGGGCCTCTCGTCTCATCCCTTTGCTGCCGCGACTACGACCAAACCCGGCCCCAGGAACGAGCCCCGGGGCCTAGAGTTAAGGGAGCACGGTAGTTTTCAGGAAGAAACGAGGTTTCGTATTCCCCAGTCCATAAGATGAGGGATGAAAGACTTATCTGATATTGCAGCCCCCGGCAACTCTGGCTTGCCGTGGGCGAATCTTGGCGCTTGCAACCCCCGGCAACACTGGCTTGCCGGGGTCCAGATGCCGGTATGTCCTTCTTCTCCCTTTCGTCCACAAGCGGTCCGGCCAGGATATGCGAGCCCTCCGAACCAAGGGAAAAAAGGCAAAGGGACGCACACCCGACCTCTAAGCTAGGGGTTAGCCGCTGTTAAGCACTATCAACCCTAACCAAGGACGAGACTCGACCTAGCATGCATGTTATAACTCAGGGCGCCAGCGCTTCATTTACTGGTGCTCAGGGTCTGCGCCTGGCTTTGTACAAAGGATTACATGCAACAGCGGCAAGACTTGTACAAAAGGGTGGTTGCCGGACAGGGTCCGACAACCGCGCCTTACGGGTAAAACTTACGAAGATGCTCAATATTCTAGGAGTTGCTCACCGGAGTGCCATCTTCGGTCTCAAGGCGGACAGCGCCAGGCCTAGTGACTCGTTTCACCCGGTAAGGGCCTTCCCACTTCGGCGTCAACTTGTTGGAATTCTTGGCGGACTAAACGCGCCGAAGAACAAGGTCGCCTTCCTCGAGGCTTCTGGCTTTAACTTTGCGGCTATGGTAGCGGCGCAAAGCTTGCTGGTAGCGAGCAGCTCGTACAGCAGTCTGAAGACGATCTTCCTCAAGGAGCAGCGCGTCATCTTCACGCAGCCGCTCTTGCTCAAGCTCACCATAAGCGAGCACTCGAGGTGACCCGTATACGAGTTCCGTGGGGATAACTGCCTCCGCTCCATAGACTACAGCGAAGGGTGTCTGGCCAGTGGCTCGATTTGGCATCGACAAAAGAACCACCGGCAGCTCCTCGATCCAGTTGCGTCCGCGCTTGTGCAGCCTGTCAAAAGTTCTGGTCTTGAGTCCGCGCAGCACTTCAGCATTTGCCCTCTCCGCTTGACCGTAGGTGGGAAACAGAAGCGAAGCAGACGTTGGCGCCAAGATCTTGGACGTACTGCATGAAGGCGCGGCTCATAAATTGCATGCCGTTGTCGGTAATTATCCTGTTAGGGATTCCGAAACGGCAAACAATCGACCTGAAGAACTTGACCGTGGACTGCGCTGTCACCTTCCTCACTGGTTCCACTTCCGGCCACTTTGTGAACTTGTCGATTGCAACGTACAAGTACTCAAAGCCCCCGACAGCTCGGGGGAAGGGGCCGAGGATATCGAGCCCCCAGACCAAAAATGGCCAGGATAAAGGGATCGTCTAGAGAGCTTGAGCTGGCTGGTGTATCTGCTTGGAATGGAACTGGCACGCTTCACAGTTGGTTACTTGTGCAGTTGCATCCTGGAGGGCTGTCGGCCAAAAGAACCCTTGCCGGAACACTTTGCCGACAGTGCTCTTGCGCCAATGTGGTGACCACATATGCCTCCATGTATCTCTGCCAACAGCTTCTGTCCATCTTCCCGGGGAATACACTTCAATTTCACACCGTTGAGTCTTCTTCTATACAGTGTGTTGTCGACAAACTGGTACATACTCGACTGCCGGGCTACTCTTTCCGCTTCTTCTTGCTCTTCGGGAAGTTCTCTTGTCTGAAGGAAATGGACAATCTGCTGCGCCCATGTTGGAGCTTGTGGCTCGACAACAAGGACTAAAGGCGTATCTACTGCTGCGGGAACATCTGCTTCTACGGCAAAAGCCTGCGGCTCTGCCGGAGCTTGACGTTCCCCGGCAAGCTTGCCGGAGCAAAACTTGTCGGGAGAGTCTGCTTCAATGGAACAAGCCCTATGGCTTGCCAGAGCAGCCTGCTCCTCAGCACTATTGGAGTTGACCTTAGGGACCTTCTTGGCGGCGGCTCCGGGAAGCTCTGCCGGAAAGTAGTCACCAGAAACCAACTTCCTCTTCTTGCTCTGCCCGATTGACGGCGCCACGGATGGTTGAGTCAGCTTGAGCACAAAAATTCCTGGTTCCACAGGTAACTTAAGTGCGGCGCACTTTGACAGGCCATCAGCAATGTCGTTCTGGGCTCTTGGGACATGCTCCATTTGCAGGCCGTCAAAGTGCTCTTCTAGCTTTCTCACTTCATCGACGTAGGCTTCCATCAATGGACTCTTATAGCTCTTGTTTACTTGGCGGACGACAAGCTGTGAGTCACCCCTGACAATGAGCTTCTTGATCCCAAGGTCTGCCGCTATCCTGAGGCCGGCAAGCAAGCCTTCATACTCTGCAGTGTTGTTTGTCGCTTGCTCCTTGGGAAAGTGCATTTGGACTATGTACTGGAGGTGCTCTCCGGTGGGTGCGACAAGCAGCACACCAGCACCGGCGCCTTGCAACGAGAAAGCACCGTCGAAGTACATGAGCCACTCTCTGCTTGCTTCCTTGACGGGGATGCTTGTCTCTGGAATTTCTTCGTCTGGAGTTGGCGTCCACTCTGCTATGAACTCTGCTAATGCTCTGCTTTGAATAGTTGAAGTACTCTCAAATTTGAGGCCAAAGCTGAACAGTTCTAGTGCCCACTCGACAATCCTGCCTGTCGCTTCTGGATTTTGCAATATCCTCTTCAGCGGAAAGCGAGTGACAACTGTGATCTCATGTGCTTGGAAGTAATGGCGCAGCTTTCTCGAGGCCATGAGGAGGCCGAAAAGCAACTTCTGCACACCAGAGCACCTTGACCTAGCCCCCTGCAAAAGGGAACTGACAAAGTAAACTGGGCGCTGCACCATCTTCTTCTGTATCCCTTCTTGCACATGCGCAGATCCGTGCTTGTCGGGACCAGGGCTTGCCGGAGAAGCCCCCTGCTTGTCGCCGGATACGCTTGCCGCGGTTGCTGGCTCATCATCTGCCTCCCTCTCCGCCACGAACGCAGCACTAACCACTTGATTGGTTGCCGCTATGTACAGCAGCAACTTCTCTTGCGGCTTAGGTGCGACAAGTGTTGGAGTGGTGGACAGGTATCTCTTCAAGTCCTGCAGCGCAACCTCCGCTTCCGGAGTCCATTTCATTGGACCTGCCTTTTTCAAAATTTTGAAAAATGGCAGGGCGCGCTCAGCAGAACGAGAGATAAACCTGCTGAGAGAAGCCACGCAACCGGCAAGTCTTCGTACATCCTTGACGCGTTTTGGTGCATCGATCTGCTCGATGGCCTTGATCTTGTCAGGATTGGCTTCAATCCCCCGCTGAGACACGAAGAACCCGAGAAGCTTGCCGGAAGGGACTCCAAACACGCACTTCTCGGGGTCGAGCTTGAGGTTGATCTTGCGCAGATTTGAAAAGGTCTCTTCTAAATATTGGATCAGAGTTGCCCTGTCCCTGCTCTTGACCACTATATCATCCATGTAAGCTTCTACATTTCTGTGTATCTGCGGCTCAAGAGCGATATGGACTACTCTCGCAAATGTTGAACCAGCATTCTTTAATCCAAAAGGCATACGTATGAAACAGTATGTGCCACATGGAGTAATGAATGCGGTTTTCTCCTCATCCTCTTCTGCCATGAAGATCTGATGGTATCCTGAATATGTGTCAAGAAATGAAAGCAGGTCACAGCCAGCCGTGGAGTCAATGATCTGGTCAATGCGCGGCAAGGGAAATGGGTCTTTGGGACAAGCTTTATTGACATCAGTAAAGTCAATACAAAGCCTCCATTTCCCATTTGCCTTGCGCCCGACTACAGGGTTGGCCAACCATGTGGGATGGAGCACTCCTCTGACAAGGCCTGCTGCTTCCAACTTCTTGATCTCTTCTGCGATAAACTCTTGGCGCTCCACTGCTTGCTTCCTGACTTTCTGCTTGATGGGCCGCGCATGAGGACAAACGGCAAGGTGGTGCTCAATTACTTTCCTGGGAACACCGGGGATATCAGACGGTTGCCATGCAAACACGTCGACATTCGCCCGCAGGAAAGTAACGAGCGCGCTTTCCTATTTAGCATCAAGCGTGGCACTGATGGTGAAGGTACCACCAGTGCTGTCCTCCTTGGCGGACACCTTCTTGGTACGTGGTGGAGCCGCCATTGCCTTCTTACACTTGCCGGTGGAGCTCGATGGTGTGTCCTCAACGGCAGCGCAGCACTCCGGAGAGGTGCGCTTGCCGGAGTAGGCATCAGAGCTCTGGCCGGACTCAGTCTTCTTGCCGGCGGAGCTCGATGGTGCGTCCTCGACGGCAGCGCAGCACTCCGTAGAGGCGCGCTTGCCGGAGTGGGCATCAGAGCTCTTGCCGGACTTGGTCTTCTTGCCGACGGAGCTCGATGGTGCGTCCTCGACGGCAGCGCAGCACTCCGGAGAGGCGCGCTTGCCGGAGTGGGCATTAGAGCTCTTGCCGGACTTGGTCTTCTTGCCGACGGAGCTCAATGGTGCGTCCTCGACGGCAGCGCAGCACTCCGGAGAGGTGCGCTTGCTGGAGTGCGCATCAGAGCTCTTGCCGGCCTTGGTCTTCTTGCCGACGGAGCTCGATGGTGCGTCCTCGATGGCAGCGCAGCACTCCGGAGAGGTGCGCTTGCCGGAGTGCGCATCAGAGCTCTTGCCGGACTTGGGCTTCTTCTTCCCCTCGTGAGCTTCAGCGGCAAGTGTCTTGCGATCTGTCGCGGCTACTGCCTCCCGGTAAATCTTGTCGGCGCAGATAAGGGCATCTTTCTTGTCGCCAGAGACGGAAATGACGCTTATCGGGCCTGGCATCTTGAGCAAGTTGTATGCATAATGAGAGGCTGCCATGAACTTGGCCAGTGCTGGACGGCCGAGTATGCCATTGTAGGGCAATGGGAAATCGGCAACGTCGAAAGTAACCCTCTCGGTCCTGAAGTTCAGCTCGCTGCCAAATGTTACCGGCAACGTGACTTTCCCCTTTGGCTTGCTCCTTCCCGGGTTGATTCCTTGAAATGTGCCGATCTCTTCGAGCTCGCTGTCAGGGATCTGGAGCTTCTGGAGCACAGCGGAGGAGATCAAGTTCAAGCCGGCCCCGCCGTCAACTAACATCTTGGTGACTTTGAGGTTGCGTATTGTTGGTGAAACCAACAACGGCAAGCACCCGACCGCCGTTGTGCGATCAGGGTGGTCCTCAATATCAAAGATGATAGGCGTGCTGGACCATTTTAAAGGCCTGCGCGATTCGACAGGTGGTTCTGCCGCATTAACCTCACGCGTCCACTGTTTGAGCTGGCGGTGTGAAGTATGCAGAGAAGCACCGCCGTCAACGCACAGGACTTTTGTGGCTTTCTGGAACTCCTGCTCACTGGTCTCTGTGTCATCCATATCTTCGTCGTCGTCTTCATCCTTGTCGCGGCCGCGGGGAGGTCTGTCTCCTTGCCGCTGTTTGTCCTTGCCGCGGCGTCCTCCCTGGCCAGCGCGCTTCTTACCGGACTCTCCACCGCCTCCTTGGGCTCTTTCCTTGTTGCGCCGCTCGTACTCAGCTTTTTGTTGCTGGACGAGCCGCTCGACCTGCCTGCAGCTCTGGAGGTCATGGCCCTTGGTGTGGTGGATCTTGCAGTACTGCTTGCCGGAGCCGTCCTGCTTGTCGGTGGCCGCCACAACTTGGCAGTTGGTGCATGCGGCAATCTCCTTGCCGGAGCCACCAACTTTGGCTTGCTTGGCGCCACCTTCGCTGTCGGACTGCTCAACGATCAGTACCTCTTCGCCTTTCTTCTTCCTGTTGCGCCTCCGGTTTTTCCTTGCCGGGGCGGCATCTTCGCTGTCAGATCCTTTTGCCCCAGTATTCTCTCCGGGGAGTTTCCTCCCTTCTTGAGCGCGCGCGCACCTGTCAGCCAGGGCGTACAGCTCTCTGACGTCTCTGATCCTACTCATCGCCATCTCCTCCCGCATCCTACGGTTACGCATGTTCTGATGGAACGCGCTGATAACCGCGGCAGGGTGGATGTCTGGGATGTTGCGCTGCACAAGGCTGAATCTCTGGATATACTTGCACAGGGGCTCTCCTTCCTTCTGGGCGAGCAGGTGGAGATCACTCTCTTGGCCATGGGGTTTGTGGCCACCCGTAAAGGCGCCGACAAACTGGTGGCACAAGTCTGCCCAAGAGGATATGGAGTTGTCCGGCAAGTGCATGAGCCTGGACCTGACTTCGGGTTTGAGCACCAGCGGGAAGTAGTTGGCAAGGACCTTGTCGTCTCGCCCCCCGGCAGCTTGCACCGCAATGGTGTAGATGCTGAGGAACTCTGACGGGTGCGACTTGCCGTCGTACTTCTCCGGTACGTCTGGCTTGAAGTTCTTCTGGCTGGGCCACTGGACTTGCCGCAGCTCACGGGTAAACGCAGGGCAACCTACCGCGTACGGCAAGCTGCCTGGTTCCCTTGGCGCATGCATATCAACAGAAGGCCCAGCACGCTAGTCGGATTGGCGCCGCGCTTCTCTTCAGCGCTCGATGCGGGTACGAGCGTCTTCATGTTGCCGTTCGTGGAGAACTTGGCGCTGATCGCGACGAGCTCGCAGATCTGATGACGCGGTGGAGCCGCTGTCGTGGTAGATCCGGCGAATCAGCGATCTTGGCCTTCGAGGCGGGGAGTGCACAGTGGTTGCACCCTCCCCGGTCTTGCCGCCACCGGCTCGCGCCTGGCTGACTTGCCGCGGCTGCGATTCGCTCGGCTGCCGTGGGTCATCGCCGTTGGCGAAGCCAATGAGACTCTGGATAGTGGCCCTCCAGTCGTCGATCTTGTTCGCCGCTGGAGGGTAATCTAGGAGCAGTTGGGCCCGTGCCAACGCTTCTGCCGTAGTGGCGGGCGGCGGCGGCGAACGGTGCGAGGAACGGGATATGCTCGGACTTCTAACTACATTAGAAGGAGCAGTATCTCGTCCAAGCGACCGCGCCACGCTCGCGCCGGCACGCTGGCGTGCATGTCGTTCTTGTGCACTCCGGGATCCGCCGGCTTGATCTTGGTCCAGCAGACGTATGGTACCAAGGGTACCATGATGCTGCTGGTCTCGCGCCTCCTGAGACGGGCGCGGTGCGTGTACGGACGCCGAGGTCTTGGAGTGCACCCGGTCATTGCGGGAGTCGACCGCGCCGCCGATGTGCAGCGCGGTCTTGTCCTTGGACCTGGCAGCACCATGGCCCCCCTCGCCGGTGCCCTCTCTTCCGCCGCGTCTACCCCACCAGCCGTTTGCCCCGGCGATGCTGGGCTCGGCGCAGACGGAGCGGCTACCTCCGAAGCCTTCTTCTTCGGTGGCATGTTGATGAAGATGATGGAGATCTAGCTCGTGCGAACGCCGGATCAGGTTCACACAACCTCGACGCACCCCCTACCTGGCGCGCCAGAGATGTCGGGGGTTGCTGATCCCACGGACACCTATGGGACCACGGTGGACCGAGGCCCCTTTCGGTTCGGCGGGGGGCGGAGGGTGCACGAAGAGCAGATCGAGGCGAAGCGCACGAGGGACGCGGTCAGTTTACCCAGGTTCGGGCCGCACGGATGCGTAATACCCTACTCCTGCTTTGTGGTTGTATTGAGTTCTTGCTCGGGAGAGATGAGTGCTACAGTACACTCAAGCAGCTAGCCAGACCGAGCGTGAGAGTGGTCGATCCCCCCCCCCTCCGTTGCGTATGGGCCTCCTTTTATATGTCAAAGGGGTCACCGACAGGTGGCAACATGGACGAGGGTAAAAATGAAAAAGGGGTGGTAGTTGGCTCCACCGCCCTTTACAGTCGTATCATACCTAACCCTGACGGCAGGGGACAAGGGCCTTAAATGCCTGTTTGTGTCGCCTAGACGGCGTGGAAAGGGACCGCTAGGGACGCCATCGCCTGCCACGATGGTAATCTTGTCAGCGCCGCTCGCCCTCGTGTACCTCTAACTGCACAGCCTTCCGCCACGTGTGCCTGGGAGGGCCCCAGAGCGACACGTGGTGGATGCGCTGGAGCGCAGGCACAAGATGGGGGTTTGCTGCGGCAAGCGCCTCGCCGCGGTCGTTGACTTGTCGCACCCGGGAGCTTGTGGCTCACCGGGCCTCGATTAGCCTTCCCAGCAAGCTCCTCTTGCCGGGGTCTAGTCTCCTTCCCGGCAAGCTCCTCTTGCCGGGGTCTTGTCTTGTCGCGTCCGGGAGCTTGTCGCTCACCGGGTCTTGCTGGGACGCGCAGCGCGTCGCAGCAAGCTTCTTGAGACGTCTTGGTTGGTCTTCCCGGCAAGCTCCTCTTGCCGGGGCCTTGCGCCTTGGCTTGAATACTTTGTTCTTGAATGGCTCCAAAGGAGCCACGGAGGACCTTGGCGGTCACCCGGCAAGCCCTGCCGCGTGGTGCTGCGACTGCCCGTGCACAAGTTCGGGATACTAAGGTATCCCTACTTTAGTACACCGACAAGGGGGGTGAAGAATAACTATTCCTCACCCAGGGTGACGAATAGCGCGACCATATATATATATATATATATATATATATATATATATATATATATATATATATATATATATATATCCCGACGTCATTAGAAAATTCCTTGAAATCTTTCATGGTACTACATGGCAAACGACATGATAAATGATGTTGCGCAACAAAATAAGTATGAGATGTTTTTTCAAGCGTACTCAAGGTGTTTTCAATTTTTATGAAAAAAAAGTAATATCTATCTAGTTGCGGCAACCTGTTTATGCCTTTTTCTTCGTACTCCCCAGCGATGTCTAACAAATATTACATTAGGATAAAAATAGAAAAGTACTTTTTTCAAATTTACGAGTATTTTCTATAAATTCATGATCAATTTTTAAATTGGCGTTACAAATTCATGAACAATTTTTGATTTAATGTTACAAACTCATGAATGATTTTTTAATTAACCAAACAAATTTAATCGACGGACATATTTTGAGTCGGCAAACATTTTTTCAATTGATAAAAAAACTTATGAACTAGTCATTTTTTGAACTAATAAATATTTTTTGAATCGATGAACTTCTTTCGAAATGCATGATCATTTTCCGAATATATGAACATTTTTTGAATTAATAAACTTTTTTTGTACTTCATGATCAGTTTTTCAGTTTTTTAACTTCTGAAAAAAATCATGAATATTTTTCGAATTAACGAATATTTGGTTCAAATTCACATACATTTTTTGATTATGCAAATTATTTTTTCAAATTATGAATACTGTTTTTAATCTATAAACATTTTATCTTCATATCAATAATGTATTTTCGAGGGCAGAGAAGTGTAAGTTCTACATCCAGATGGTAGACTACGAGCAGATTGATCGTATCCTACAATAAGTGCCACGACTAACGTTTGATGCATCTGCTGCGCCCTACTGGACCATAAGTTTGCCACCGTCAAAATCATGAATTCAACACTAAATTCTGAGTTCGACATGATATGTGTAATATCACTTTTGTTTTGTCAGTCTATTAATTGTGTCCTACAAACTAATTTAGTTTCCTGTAAAACTAATCAATATCTCCTATTCATTTTGACCTACATAGTTTTGAACCAATATTATTTCAACGGAAAATTATGGTAACTATTTTTATATTAAACTTTTGGACTTTTATAAATATTTGTATTACTTAACATGATCGATAAATATAACTTTCTATTACTTAGCCGGTATAGTTAACAAATAATAATATTTCTTCATATAATTATAACCTTTTGTTTTGTATATGAAATGTACATCGCAAAATCTTTTGGCTTTGCTAAATTTAAACTGTCTGTTGCGGTAACAAAGTTTTTAATTAATTTTTGGGACTAGTATAAATTATATAGTATATACATATATGTTTGTGTGTTTGTGTGTGCTTTCATGTATATTTTAAAATGTATATATTATGGTAGAGATTTATAAAGCATACAAACTATTTAATAATTAATACTTGCTTTACGTGCATTATTTTGTAAGCATATTTATAGAAAGTTCTAGAGTATGAGTGTATAAGTTGAAATATTATATCTTACATTACATATTTAGAAACTAATGAAATTTTATTATTTTGGAAAAAATATATAATGTGAGTTTTCTTGTCCTATTTTAGATGTAAGCACAAGCTAAAGATCATGAGAACGCCATGAGGGACATCAAAATATTCTAATTAAAATTCAAACACATGGCATATTTTGATATATACTACAAGCAAATTTGCGCTTTGTCATGCCATTTTGACCTTTGTCATTTATGGATGAAGAATTTTTTTTAAGTTACGCCTATTGTGTTAAGAAATTAAATAGGATGGCAACATGAAAAATACAGTCCACGGTAATACCAGTGACCTTGTTATCTAATAAGACTACCGAATCGTATCACAAACCATAACCAATATCAGGCAAAATTATCATAAATAGCGACAAAATTTAGAGAACTCGAAGGACATTGGTAAGCATGAAAACAAATATAGGATTGTCATGGTAGATTTAAACCTAATAAACTCATGGTGTCCGCATATACCACAAAAGCGTTGTTTGTGACGGGCAGATGAATACTTGATCATTGAAAATTGAACTTGACTATGAATATAAGGTAACAAGTTGACAATCCCAAGTATGCAGAAACCAGCAGCTGATGGGTGATATTTCTACACTCATCACTCCATTATTTAAACAAGATAATTTTAGACTTTCCAAAAGAAACACTCTAATATTGTTACTAATGACTAATGGATACAAGAAATTGTCAAATCCTTTTGTTAAGTGTGCTCCACTGGAAATGGACCAACTGAAGAAAGTAAATCATCATATACATAGAAATACCACGCGTGGGAACTGAGCCAAGTCAATTGGGGGGACAGGAATGAAAACAAAGCAAAATGCGGCACTCAATACGATCGAGGCCGCTCGTACCGCCGGCCATACGAGCCGCCATCGGCACGGCACTGTGACGTCTATCCAAACAGACTTTATAAGGGGTCAGACCTAATTTGCAACAAGGAGAGCACGGTGGCTCACCGAGCATGGCGGATCTTGTTTTACTTAATTGCTAGACTTTGGTTAAGTATTTGTGCTGAGCTATATGTACTTCTTCTTCACACACCTATGTGACACTTCTTATTTTGCAGTACAAGTTGATCATGATGGTCAATATGCTGATCAAGGAAAATAAAGATGTAGATAGCTCATGATTCAGATGATTTTGCTAGTCAAAATGGGCAGAGCACAACCATGACAAGGTTTACAGGGTAGATGGAAAGAGTGGCAGGATTAGAGGGCCAACAGATGAAAGATGGCACACAAGTAATAAATTCTTCCAACCCTCACTTGGTGACGTAGGTAATACTTGTTGAGGAAAATAAATATATTCAAGTGATTAGTCTTAGAATTAATTCGTGGCCACCAAGTCGATCTATCAAGGACAAGCAATCACACAACACGGACACGACACCGAGATTTGTTAATGAGTCAAGTAGATCTAGTCAAAGAGGACGGAATGTAGCAAGTAATCTAAGAAAGAGATGTATCCAGCCCCTGCTCCAGATGAATATATGATGTCCCCTCGCTTGAAACCCAAGATGAAAACCATGGCATATCTATAATCTATAATACCTAAATAGTTGATCCCCACTAAACCAATTCTCTTCACATGCAGGCCATCCACATCATCAACCTTGCCACATCAGCGTTTCCTCATCAACTTACAGGTGGAGCCCAGCAGCTGTCGACTATATGCAATATAACCACGTTAGCATTCAGTTACCACCAGGAGAAGGACCCACCATACGTTGCCTTTCTCCCTCATGGGCCGACCTTCACAAATTCTCGGTGCCTCAGATCTATAGCCGAAGAGTTGGCCCTCTACCGTGCTCCACACGTCTCCTGCTGGGTCCTCCTTCCTTGTCTTCTCACCTGCCAATAACTCCATCGATTGATTTTCCAACGTTTCTGTCATCCTATCGTCTCTCCAATTAACTTCCCCACGATCGACTGATTTCCCATTACTCTCGACAGATGATCTTCATCTCCGCTAAGATAAGGGGACCGGCTCATGTGCGAGGTCATCGGCGCCAACGAGGGAAAGGTGCTCCCGGACTACACCTTGGTGCGTGCCCGCAGGCAGAGCGGCTACAACACCTGCTCAGGCGGCAACTCCATGAGCAACGAGGACAGCGGCACGCCCACCGTCATGCACTCATGCTCGATGGCATGAAGCTCGCCGTCACTGTCACGGTCGCGAGGGGGCTCGACGACGGGAGGCACCGTCCTTGCCGGCGCCACCGGGGGGCTCCAGCGGGCCGGCGCTGGGTGCTGTCATCGCCGCCGCCGCGGGGGAGACGATCGTGCTCACACTGTTTTGACGAAGCCCATCGACGTCGCTAGCTTCTGGTCAGATCGATGGATTGGCGGACACGGTTCTCTAGAACACGGTGCACCTACAGATGAAGATGGCGCTAGCCATCCTGTGCAGGTTCTAGCTCGTGAAGGGACACTCCGTCAAGTACCGCATGATGATCATCTAATCCATTGCGCACAACCTCAAGCTCAAGTTGCAGATTGGGTATTGACTATTTCAATTTTCTCTAGCATATTCTGTCAAACGTGTTACTTAAGGTAACTCCGGTCCCTCAGTTTTGTTACCAGGATGGCACTGATTTTCCTGAAGACATGTGAAGAAATTAGCTTGCACCATTCTCCTTTAATGGTATGGCTTCCGTAATCTTCTTTGTCGTTCATCACATCTTCTATTTCTGATTACTGATGTATTCTGGATGTATCTCTAGATAATGAAAATAGTCATTGCAGGTTACTTTTATTGTTAAAGTCTTCTTAATGATGGGGAATTTCTAACCTGCTAGCCACGTTATGATAATACAAATCTCCTTTAATGCATGGTATGGGCTCCACACATCTCCTTTGTCGTTCAACACATAATTTGCTAAACTGTGAAGAAATTAGTTTGCAGAAATCTCATTTGATGGTATGGCTTCCATAATCTTATTTGCCGTTGATCAAATCATCTATTTGTGATTACTGATGTATGCTGAATGTATATCTAGATAATCAAAATATCATGTGTTTGCAGGCTGTTTTTTTTTTGTTAAAGTTCTTCTCAGTGATGGGCAATTCTAACCTGCTAGACATGGAATACACATTTTTATTTTTCAAGCGAGTTGTGCATGAAATGGTTTTACTTTAGCTGGGAGACGACATGCTTTTTTTTTGCGAGGGTGGGAGACAACATGCTTAACATGCGTTTCAAATTATCTATATTTCCTTTGTAAATATATCGATTTTTTCGGCTACAATTTCCGCAGCAACGCGCAGGGTATCATCTAGTATATCTAATCCATCGCGTGCAGATCAGATTAACACTCCGCTTCCGGCCACAAATTAATGGTATTGATCCATCGCGTGCCCAAGAAAAGCAGAAACAACTTAGGCACTGTTTGGTTTATAAGTCCTAGGACTTTTTCTAGTCCCAACAAAAAAGTCTCTAGTCCCTAAAAAGTCCCTCCCTATTTGTTTCCAGAGACTAAAAAGTCCCTAATCCCTTTTTTTAGAGGTTATTAAATGACCATGTTACCCCTAGTATATAGAAAAATAACAATCAAACAACACCATGGGGTGGCGGGCCATTGAATGCATGGAGGGGCATTGTTGGAAAAGTCCCAAAAAGTCCCAAAAAAGACTCTCCTTGAGAGTCTTCTTCATTTAGTCCCAAATGCCTAGTTTAGTCCCTAAAAAGTCCCTCCCGTTTGGTAAAAAAGTCTCTAAGAGGAACTTTTTCTAGTCCCTACACAAAAAAGTCCTTGGAAACAAACACCCCCTTAGTTACACCTGACGTCGGACGGTGGCAGCAGAGCTCAGCTCTCAAGAAAGGAAGGCAAATGTTACGGTAGATAGATGGGTGCAATGGGCAATGATGTTGCTGCATCGCTTTGCTTTCTCTTTCTCTCTCCATGGTTCCTTTCTTCCACATATTAGCCATTCACCTTGTCAGCCTATTCTTTTTTGCTTTTTCTTTACTGCTTCTGTTGCTTTATCACGGAGTACAGATATACGAAAAAGGGTTTCCCCGCTTTGTATTACAAAGCAACCACCGATACATCCAACGATAGGTGCTGGGGCCTGCAGCACAAACAAGTCCAAAGTAAAACAGAGAAAAAAGAAACACTGGTGGAAAACGAGGCTTCCATACGCCCCCATTAGTCCCCAAAACAATCGAACCGCGACCAAAGGGGTCTTTAGTCGCGGTTCGGGAGAAGACCCGCGACCAACTACCTGGGCCCAGCGGACGGGAGGGGCTTTAGTCCCGGTTGGCGTGGCCAACCGGGACTAAAGGTCCCAGAAGGCCTTTAGTCGCGGTTGGCCAGGCCAACCGGGACTAAAGCCCATCCAGCTGGCGGACGGGAGGGGCTTTAGTCCCGGTTGGCCTGGCCAACCGCGACTAAAGGCCCTATATATACTCAGCTCACTTCACTTCACTTCACTCGGCTCACTTCACAATTTTCAGAAGGTGGTGGTAGGTTTGCTTTTGGTTTCTCCTATGCACACAAGGTGTTTGATGAAATGCCCGAGAGCCTGAAACAAGCCACATTTGAGCTTTCTCATTTATTTTTCCTCCGCGATCGCGGTTAGCAACTCGAACCTTTCATGTGTCATTGATAAAATACGCATGTTTGTAGTTCATTGTTTAATTTGTATTATTTCTAGCTAGTTAGTTTAACAAATGCATGATGGTTAATTATATACTTTATATAATAATAATGCAGATGAATCGGCAATGGATGTACGGTTCCCGACTCTCCGGCGAGTTCACTACGGGTTTGAAAGATTTCCTCGTAGTGGCAAATGCGAACAAGCAGCAAGGTTTTATTATCTGTCCATGTGCTGTCTGTAAGAATGAGAAGGGTTACTCCTCCTCAAGAAGAGTTCACATGGACCTGCTTAAGCATGGTTTCATGCCAAGCTATTATTGTTGGACCAAGCATGGAGAAAGAGGGGTTAGAATGGAAGAAGATGAAGAAGGGGATGATATCGATGACAACTATCGTGATCTTTTCGGTGATACTTTCATGGAGGATGATGCTGAAGGTGTGGAAGGGTTAGGTGAAGGTGAAGAAGAGGCACATGATGAGCCCGCTGATGATCTTGGTCGGACCATTGCTGATGCACGGAGACGCTGCGAAACTGACAAGGAGAGGGAGAATTTGGATCGCATGTTAGAGGATCAAAAAAAGTCGTTGTATCCAGGATGCGATAATAGTCTGAAAAAGCTGGGCTGCACACTGGATTTGCTAAAATGGAAGGCACATGAAGGTGTAGGTGACTCATCATTTGAAAATTTGCTGAAAATATTGAAGTATATGTTGCCGAAGAATAATGAGTTGCCCGCCAGTACGTACGAAGCAAAGAAGGTTGTCTGCCCTCTAGGTTTAGAGGTTCAGAAGATACATGCATGCATTAATGACTGCATCCTCTACCGCGGTGAATACGAGAATTTGAATGAATGCCCTGTATGCACTGCAGTGCGTTATAAGATCAGAGGCGATGACCCTGGTGACGATGTTGAGGGCGAGAAACCCAGGAAGAGGGTTCCCGCCAAGGTGATGTGGTATGCTCCTATAATACCACGGGTGAAACGTCTGTTCATGAACGAAAAGCATGCCAAGTTGTTGCGATGGCACAAAGAGGACCGTTTGTCCGACGGGCAGTCGAGACACACCGCTGATGGAACGCAATGGAGAAAGATTGACAGAGTTTTCAAAGATTTTGCAGCTGACGCAAGGAACTTAAGATTTGGTCTAAATACTGATGGCATTAATCCTTTTGGCGAGCAGAGCTCCAACCATAGCACCTGGCCCGTGACTCTATGCATCTACAACCTTCCTCCTTGGTTGTGCATGAAGCGGAAGTTCATTATGATGCCAATTCTCATCCAAGGCCCTAAGCAACCCGGTAACGACATCGATGTGTACCTAAGGCCATTAGTTGAAGAACTTTTACAGTTTTGGGCGAAACCTGGTGTACGTGTCTGGGATGAGCACAAAGGAGAGGAATTTGACCTACGAGCGTTGCTTTTTGTAACCATCAACGATTGGCCTGCTCTCAGTAACCTTTCGGGACAGAAAAATAAGGGATACAATGCATGCACGCACTGCTTACATGAGACTGAAAGTGTACGTTTGGTTAATTGTAAGAAGAACGTGTACCTGGGTCATCGTCGATTTCTTCCCCGAAATCATAACGTAAGAAAGAAAGGCAAGCATTTCAACGGGAAGGCAGATCACCGGCCGAAGCCTGCGGAACGTACTGGTGCTGAGATATTTGATATGGTCAAGGATTTGAAAGTCATCTTTGGAAAGGGTCCTGCCGGACAATCAGTTCCGCGGGGAGTTGACGGGCACGCACCCATGTGGAAGAAGAAATCTATATTTTGGGAGCTAGAATATTGGAAAGTCCTAGATGTCCGCTCTGCAATCGACGTGATGCATGTTACGAAGAATATTTGCGTGAACCTGCTAAGCTTCTTGGGCGTGTATGGGAAGACAAATGATACAAAGGAAGCACGGCAGGACCAGCAACTTTTAAAAGACCCAGATGACCGGCATCCGGAATGGTTTCAAGGTCGTGCCAGCTACGCTCTTACCAAAGAAGAGAAGGTCATTTTTTTTGAATGCCTGAGCAGTATGAAGGTCCCGTCTGGCTTCTCGTCGAATATAAAGGGAATAATAAACATGCCGGAGAAAAAGTTCCAAAACCTGAAGTCTCATGACTGCCACGTGATTATGACGCAATTGCTTCCGATTGCTTTGGGGGGGCTCCTACCGGAAAATGTTCGAGTAGCCATTGTGAAGCTATGTGCATTCCTCAATGCAATCTCTCAGAAGGTAATCAATCCAGAAGATCTACCACGGTTACAGAACGATGTGGTCCAATGCCTTGTCAGTTTCGAGTTGGTGTTCCCACCATCCTTCTTCAATATTATGACGCACCTCCTGGTCCACCTAGTCGAAGAGATTTCCATTCTCGGTCCTGTATTTCTACACAATATGTTCCCCTTTGAGAGGTTCATGGGAGTATTAAAGAAATATGTTCGTAACCATGCTAGGCCAGAAGGAAGCATCTCCAAGGGCCATCAAAATGAGGAGGTAATTGAGTTCTGTATTGACTATGTTCCTGACCTTAAGCCGATTGGTATTCCTCAATCGCGGCACGAGGGGAGACTAAGTGGAAAAGGCAAGATCGGAAGGGATACCACGATATGTATGGACGGTCATTCTATGACTGAAGCACACCACACAGTTCTGCAAAATTCCAGCTTGGTGGCTCCGTACTTCGAGCAATACAAGAATATTTTACGCTCGGACAACCCGGGGAAGCCTGAATCCTGGATTAGAAAGGCCCACATGGAGACTTTCGTCAGTTGGTTGCGAAAACATTTAATGAATGACAATGATGTTGGAGATCAGCTGTACATGTTGGCCAAGAAACCATCTTCGACTATAACGACTTTCCAAGGGTACGAGATAAATGGGAATACATTTTACACCATCGCCCAAGATAAAAAGAGCACCAACCAAAACAGTGGTGTCCGCTTTGATGCAGCAACCGAGAATGGGCAAAAGGTCACATATTATGGTTACATAGAGGAGATATGGGAACTTGACTATGGACCCTCCTTTAAGGTCCCTTTGTTCCGGTGCAAATGGTTCAAGCTAACAGGAGGTGGGGTAAAGGTGGACGAGCAATACGGAATGACAATGGTGGATTTCAACAATCTTGGTTACCTTGACGAACCATTCGTCCTTGCCAAAGATGTCGCTCAGGTTTTTTATTTGAAGGACATGAGTAGCAAACCGAGGAAACGGAAAGATAAGAAAACGATCAGTACATCATGCAATGATCCAAAGCGCCACATTGTTCTTTCAGGGAAAAGAAACATCGTGGGAGTGGAGGACAAGACAGACATGTCAGAAGATTATAATATGTTTGGTGAAATTCCGCCCTTCAAAGTGAACACTGACCCAAGCATTAAGTTAAATGATGAGGATGCTCCATGGATACGGCACAATCGTAAGCAAGCAGGGACGTACAAGGGAAGAATTGATGTGTAATAATTTATTGTACCAAACTTTGTATTTGGTCGAACCTTCAAGGGATTTTAAAATGAATTAGTTTTATTTTTCTGATTTTTTTGATATATAATTGTATTTTTAAGATTTTAAAATGTCAGAAGATTTTAAAAAAGGAAAAAGGAAGAAAGAAAAGAAGAAAAACAAGAAAAAGGAAGAAGAAAAAAACAAAAGAAAACAAAAAAACAGAAGAAAAACAAAGGAAGAAGAAAAAACAAAAGAAAACAAAAAAACAAACAGAAGAAAAAAACAATAAAAAGGAGGAAAGAAAGAATAGAAAGGAAGAAGAAGAAAGAAAGAATAGAAAGGAAGAAGAAGAAAGGAAGAAGAAGAAAGAAAGAAAGAAGAAGAAAGAAAGAAGAAGAAAGAAAGAAAAAAGAAAAAGGAAGAAGAAGAAAGAAAGAAGAAAGGAAGAAGAAGAAAGAAATAAGAAAAAAAGGAAGAAGAAAAAACAAGAAAGAAAAAGGAAGAAGAAAAAAAATGAAAACCAAATAAAAATCAAATGAAAACCAAGAAAAAGGAAAAAGGAAGAAGAAGAAAGAAAGAAAGAAGAAGAAAGGAAGAAGAAGAAAGAAAGAAAGAAAGAAGATGAAAGAAAGAAGAAGAAAGAAAGAAGAAGAAAGAAAGAAAAAAGAAAAAGGAAGAAGAAGAAAGAAAGAAGAAAGGAAGAAGAAGAAAGAAAGAAGAAAAAAAGGAAGAAGAAAAAACAAGAAAGAAAAAGGAAGAAGAAAAAAATGAAAACCAAATAAAAATCAAATGAAAACCAAGAAAAAGGAAAAAGGAAGAAGAAGAAAGAAAGAAGAAGAAAGAAAGAAAAAAGAAAAAGGAAGAAGAAGAAAGAAAGAAGAAGAAAGGAAGAAGAAAAAGAAGAAAAACAAGAAAAAGGAAAAACAAACAGAAGAAAAAAACAGAAGAAAAAAGGAAGAAAAAACAGAAGAAAAACAAGAATTTAAAATGAATTAGTTTTATTTTCTGATTTTTTTGATATATAATATAAACTTTAATAAAATAAAATAATTATCATAAAGTAAAATAAATAAGTAATTATCATAAAGTAAAAATAAATAAGTAATTAGAAACAAAATAAAATAAAATAAATAAGTTTTTTGTTGTAAGTAGAAACAAAACAAAATAAATAAAGCAAAAATGAAAACAAAAAACAGGCAAAAAAAAAAGATTACGCCACCTACTGGGCCACCACGGCCTGAATACGACTAGAAACCCATTAATGGGCCAGGATTCAGGCCCGCAGAAGGCCCAGTAGGCCCACAGGCACATAGTACCAGAATAGGCCCGTAAGCCTGCATTCGAGAGGAGCTCGAAGTGGTGAGCGCAGCCGCGCTTATAAACCACTGTCGAAGCCTCTCGGCTAGCGAGGTGGGACTAAACATCCCACCGCACTGCGCCAGTTCAGCGAGACCCTTTAGTCCCGGCTGGGGAGGCGGACCGCGACTAAAGGGTACCCTTTAGTTGCGGTTGTTGTCCCCAACCGCGACTAAAGGGTCTTTCTGCGCGGGAAAGGAAGCGGCGCCAAAACCCTTTAGTCGCGGCTGGGGAGGAGGACCGCGACTAAAGGGTACCCTTTAGTCGCGGTCCTCCTCCCCAACCGCGACTAAAGGTCCGTCTATATATACAGTTAGCCGATCGATCTCCCCTGTCTCCCCAAACGCCGATCGACGCTGACGCCCTGCCGCCCTGCCCCGACGCCGACGCCGCCGCCGAAGCCCTGCCCCGACGCCGACGCCGAAGCCCTGCGCGCCGCCGCCCCCGTCCCCAGTGAGCGCCGCCCTTGCTCGCCGCCCTTGCCCGCCGCCCTGCCGCCCTTGCCCGACGCCCTGCCGCCCGCCGCCCTTGCCCGACGCCCTGCCGCTCGCCGCCCTTGCCCGCCGCCCTGCCGCCCTTGCCCGACGCCCTTGCCCGACGCCCTGCCGCCCTGCCGCCCTTGCCCGACGCCCTGCCTGCCGTCCTCCGCAGGAAGGAAGAAAGGAAGAAGAGAAGAAAGGAAGAAGAAGAAAGAAAGAAGAAGAAAGAAATAAAAAAGAAAAAGGAAGAAGAAGAAAACAAAAGAAAACAAAAAACAGAAGAAAACAAAAAACAGAAGAAAAACAAAGGAAGAAGAAAAAAACAAAAGAAAACAAAAAAACAAACAGAAGAAAAAAAGAATAAAAAGGAGGAAGAAGAAAAGAAAGAAGAAAAAATGAAGAAGAAAAAACAAGAAAGAAAAAGGAAGAAGAAAAAAATGAAAACCAAATAAAAACCAAAAGAAAGAAGAAAGAAAAAGGAAGAAGAAAAAAAGAAGAAGAAAGGAAGAAGAAAGGAAGAAGATGAAAGAAAGTAAAAAGGAAAAGGAAAGAAGAAGAAAGAAAGAAGAAGAAAGGAAGAAGAAGAAAGAAAGAAGAAGAAAGAAAGAAAAAAGAAAAAGGAAGAAGAAGAAAGAAAGAAGAAAGGAAGAAGAAGAAAGGAAGAAGAAGAAAGAAAGAAGAAGAAGAAGAAAGGAAGAAGAAGAAAGGAAGAAGAAGAAAGAAAGAAGAAGAAAGAAAGAAGAAGAAAGAAAGAAAAAAGAAAAAGGAAGAAGAAGAAAGAAAGAAGAAAGGAAGAAGAAGAAAGGAAGAAGAAAGGAAGAAGAAGAAAGGAAGAAGAAGAAAGAAAGAAGAAGAAAGGAAAAAGAAAGAAGAAGAAAGGAAGAAGAAGAAAGAGGAAGAAGAAGAAAAAAAGAATTTTTACTTAAAGAATCTTATTTTTTAATTCCTCCTCCTCTATGTCCCCTTAATCTTATTTTTTAATTCCTTTATACTTAAAGAATTTTTACTACATGCAGGAGTGACATATGGTGGACGACAGAACCGAGCCGCTTAGGGATCCGGAGGCTGAACGTTATTTAATGGACATCATCAACAACGAGATTCCTTATGTGCCGGGCTCAGAATATGAGAAACAAGAGGATGTAGTCTCTTCTTATATGAACCTTGACGGTGACGATGATCGAGAAGGTGAAGGAACGGACATTGTCGACGGAGGTCAACCGTCAACAACCGACGATCTCCAACTGCAAGAAGCAACCACCTCCGGCGAGGTATATATATACATTGAGAGCCTCTCGTGATACAAACTTACTGAAATGTGAATACATATGTATTAACGCGCGCGACTCTCTTTCTTTTTTTAGCCCTCCGGATCGAGTACGACAAAGCAGCGTGGCAAATCCAAGGCGATGAAAACAGGAGAAACATATGCCATTGAGTCTGTCAGTGAAACCGGCAAGCCCCTACAGCACACCTCAAAGTTTGTCAACCAATGCGGAGTCGTTGTTAGAGACAACGTCCCGATCACCGTACAGGAATGGAAAGAGCCAAAGAAGGCACGTCTTGGTTTCAGTTTTGTCGACAAGAGAACGAAAAAGGATTGCTGGAGAAAGCTTATGGAACATTTCATTCTACCTCCGGAATACAACAAAGTCGATGAATTCGGTAACGAGGTTCCGGGTGGACGTCAGAGGAGGAGGCTAGTTAAAGAGTTCGCTCTTCAGAAGATGGCCGATGCATTCCGGAACTTCAAGAAAAATTTAACCCGTGACTATGTCAACAAGGGCAAGACTCCGGATTTCAATGGACAATATGAGAAACTGAAAGATGATTGGCCAGAATTTGTGAGACAAAAGCAATCGGACCATTTCAAGGAAATATCGAAAAAAATAAGGATAATGCGGCTAAGAAAAAGTACCATCATATTATGGGGCCAGGAGGATACCGCCTTGCGGACCCTAGGTGGCAGAAGATGGAGGAGGACCTGAGGGTGCGAGGAATCCCTCTAGGTACAGAGGGATGGGACCCAAGGGCCAAAAGCTGGTGGTACGGGCATGGGGGATCGCTAGACCCGGAGACAGGGGTGTGTGTTCACCGGCATCGACGCTTTGCTCCGACCCAAGCCCTTATTGACGCAATGACCCAAGCTCAAGCGGGCTTGATCAAGTTCAACAGAGAGAAAGACGCACTGACTTTAGCCCTCGGGAATGATGAACACGGAGGACGTGTACGAGGCAAAGGCAAAGTTTCGTGGAAAGTAGGGTTTTCCCAAGACAATGACCCGTACGGTTACAGAAGCCGTAAGAGAAAGACGGACCGGGATGCAGATCTTATGACGAAGTTTGCATCGGAACTCCATGAGTTGAAGCAGAGCGTGCATGAACTATTGAAAGAAAAATCGGCTGCAGGGCCGCATGAAGATCATGAAGCGGATTGCGGAAGCCAGCAGCGGAGAAGCAGCGTGGCTTCCACGGATGCCCCGCCTGGTGCTAGTGCACCGATGATCGAGATTCGTGCACCGGAGCCTCACTACCCCGTGGATGATGTAAAGAAGATGAAAGACTGTGATCTGCATTATCCCGTGGGGAACATTTCCATGAAGGTAGCTAGAGGCAGTGCTTTACCCTGTAAACCTGGAGCACTCCACCACAACAACCCCATTCCATATGGCTATGCTTGTGTCACGGTGGAAGACATAGTCCAAGGGTTTGAGGACCTGGAGATTGACAAACCTACACCCGAAGGGGATAGCAGACTTGGAGATGTCAAGCGCCAGTTCATTCTATGGAAAAAGAAGTACATAGTGTTTCCAGACGAGGCGCCAAGGCTAGCAAGTCCACCCCCCTCCGATGGTGGTGGTGGTGGTGGTGGTGGTGGCGGTGGTGGCGGTGGTGGTGGTCGTGGTGGTTCACCTACACCTCCTTCACGCCATTCGACGCCGTCCCCCGATCCACAACCTCCGGCGGGTACGGCGCCCCCCAATCCTCCTTCGGCGGGTACGACGCCCCCCAATCCACCTCCGGCAAAGAAGCAGAAGCAGGCGGACAGCAAGGAAACCTGCTCCTGGACTATTAACCCGGACCCTTATGTACCTAAGACCACAAGGGTACCGGAGCCATCGCTGAAGCCTCTCCTCCCAAGGCCTGGGGAACTTAGTGAAGCTGACCTCACATTGGCCGCTTCTACTGATTATGAGAAATGGAAGGCGGATATGAAGGCGAAAAAAGTGCCTGAGCCCAAGCAAGTATTCACTGAGAAGCAAAAGAAGTGGGCTAAGGATTTTTTGACGACACCGTCCCAAGCCGAGCTGAATATGCCTGACGACTATGGACATGAACTTCGTAGGCAAGCAAAAATATTGAAGGAGGAAGAAAGTAAAAAAAGCGGGAAACAAGTTGACCAGCTCGGGATGCAGAAGAAACAATCGATCCCCCCGCTCATAGTGAAAGCCGGTCCGGAAGAGGACCCCGAGATCATAGCAGCTGCGGCAGCACTTGGATTGACTGTAGCGGCTGCCATGAAACAAGCGTCCGAGATGGGTTTGACTGTTCGTGCCTTCTTAGGCCTTGAGGAGGCGCCTGTAGGTGAGATAGCATTCCAATATGTGCGGAACGGGCCTCTCGTCGAGCCTGAGAAGGAAAATAGTCTACCAACACAAATGCGAAATCTGCTACGTTGGTACAAGCAATTCATAACATGGGCCGACAAAGAATATGTTTATGCGGATGTTACACATGAGCATCACATCAAACGGTACTCTGTAGAAGTTCATATGAGTGAATTATTCCAGCTGTTCAATCTGCGCGCCCTCGACAAATCTATGCTGAGTTGCTACGTTCTGTAAGTGATTTATTTCTACCTCATCTCGTTCTTCATTGCCTGCACTATATATATATATTGTCCTAACTATATTGTTGCATACGCTATTATGCAGATTGAAGATTTGGGAATGCAAAATAAGAAACATCCATGATGTTGGGTTCATTGACCCACATATCGTTAATGGACATGTGTTAGAACATCACCCCAAAGACATGGAGAAAGACCTGTACAAGTTTCTTAAAAAGCATCAACTCAAAAGTCATATTCTATTTCCTTACCATTTTGGGTGAGTGTTTCTCTCTTGTGCCCATTCTATTTTGTTTACTCCATGCATGGTATGTCTAATCGATGAGTTATGCATGACTGTGCATGTAACGTGTCCGCAGGTTCCACTGGATTCTGCTAAATATTGAACTTCACACCTCCACAGTTCTAATCATGGACTCTAAGGATTCGGATCCAAAGCGTTGGGCCGACATGAGAAAAATGCTGCAAAAGTAATTATTTTCAATCATTTGAGCTCTATATCGATCGGTCTCTTCATTTCCTAATATCAACTAACTAATAAATCCCTTATTCATTTAATTTTCTTTGCCCTGTAGGGTTTGGAGACGGTTCTCAGAAGAAACTGTCGGTGAATTCAAACATGAGCTAGATTTCAGAAAGTTAGTTAATGTGGATCAGCAGCCATCGGGGACCGATCTATGTGGATACTATGTTTGTGAGAACATCCGGAGACAAACCACTGAGCGGAAGGCATCAGCTAGCGTGCGGAACACGACGGATAACTTGCGGAGGAGGCTTAGTCCAGAAGCTCGCTTCCGACCAATTCAAGAAGAATTAGCAGGATTTTTCATGAGGGAAGTCATCAATCCTAAAGGACAACACTATACCGAGGACGAAGAAATTTATATGCATACCCGAGGTTGAAACTTGTTCGAAGTTGTATATGGTCATCCATCCTAATTGTGTATGGAAACTTGTTCGAAGTTGTATATGGTCACCCGAGATTGAATATATACTATATATTCCTCTTGAATTCTTCTTGTTTGAAATTTCATATGCATGTATATAGAAGCGTAGAATATGTGTACTGAAACTTCATCCAAAATAAAATAAAACACAAAATAAAATATAAAACAAATAAAACACTACAAATTAAAAAGAAACCAGGTTTAGGGGGGCTAAAACCCTAAACCTGCGGAGGAGGCCTTTAGTCCCGGTTGGCCACGAGAGCCGGGACTAAAGGTCCTCGGCCCCGACGGACCACGGGCGCCCACGTGGCGGGCCTTTGGTCCCGGTCAGCCACAAGAACCGGGACTAAAGGCTTTTGTCGCGGTCCGTAAGAGCCGCGGCTAAAGGGGGGGGTCTTTAGTCGCGCTTATTTAGTCCCGGTTGGCCACGAGAGCCGGGACTAAAGGTCCTCGGCCCCGACGGACCACGGGCGCCCACGTGGCGGGCCTTTGGTCCCGGTCAGCCACAAGAACCGGGACTAAAGGCTTTTGTCGCGGTCCGTAAGAGCCGCGGCTAAAGGGGGGGGGTCTTTAGTCGCGCTTATTTAGTCCCGGTTGCACAGCCGGGACTAAAGGCTGTTGCGAACCGGGACTAAAGGGCTTTTTTCTACCAGTGAAAGAGAAACAAATGCCAACAACGGCAGATCAACGAAACGAAGACGACCGGCGACCGCTGCACCCTCCGGAGGAGTACCACCACGCTCCCAGCACTCAGAAGCGTCGCGTACCAAGCAACACCTTCAAGAAGGAGGCGACGACGATGCCGCTGTTGGCCGGACTAGTCCTAGGGTTTCCCCCATTACGCAGGGGGCAGTGGGGGCAGGGTGTACCCGACGCCCTTCATGAAGGTCCGGCGGCACCAACAGGCGTCGCCTCGTCGGGGCCGGACCAGCCGCCAGAGATTTCTCCCAACCCAAACCCCCACCACCGCCCCAGACGAATCATAGTGCACCGCCCATCACGCCGCCCACCAACATGTGCCACCACGGTCACCGAATTAACTTCACCGTCTCCTTGAGGTCACTGACACCAGACCTGTAGGACGGGAGAAGAGATAGTGACCTCGGGGGCATCCGCAACATCGCCGACGTGAGGGGACAACCACCACCACCGCTGCGGAGCCGACCGGACGCACGGACAAGGGGGCTGCCAAGCGCCGAGGCCCGGCCGGACCCAAAAGGGTTCAGACAGCCCCTGCCGTCACGCTGCAGCTCGCCGGCTGACAAAGCCGCCACCGCCCGCAGACCACCGCCTCCTCGTCACCACCAGGGAGCAGCGTCGCTGCGCACCGAGTCACCGGCCCGCCCTAGCCCAGATGGAGCCCGAAAGGGCCCAGATCTGGGTCGCGCGAGCGCTGCCGGCAACCAGCACCGCCACGCCACCCCGCGGCCAACGGCCGCGCCGCCGCACCAAGGACCTCGAGGCCCGCCGGACTCCGGCCGCCGAGCGCCGACCGAGCTACACTACCGCCATCGGGAGGCCCCCGCACCCCCCATGAGTGTGGTGGGGGGGGGAGGGACGGCCCGCCGCCGCCAGCGTCGCGCAGGCAAGGCCCGGCGGACCTAGTCGGCGGCGACGGGGAGGGAGAGGGACGGGGAGGGGGTCGGAGGAGAGGGAGCGGTAGGGGCCCGCCCGTCGCCCGCGGGGGGGGGGGGGGGGGGGGGCGAGCGGACGGGAACGCAGGGGAGGAGGAGGGGGAGGGGGAGGGGGAGAGGGAGGCGGGGCGCGCGCGGCTGGCGGCCGGCAGCGGGGAGGAACCCTAGCCTAGCCTAGCTCGCTGCTTGGGCGTTCCTCCGGAGTATAGATATACTAGATGCAGAAGGACCGGTGGTATTAACTTGTAGTAGCATATTGCCCCAATGTTCCCCCATTTGCTTTGCTGTTCTCTCTCCATCTCTGCTCCATAAGGTAGCATGCTATAGCTGTAACACGCCCTCGGCCAGCATCAATCGCGATGCAGATTGGACGACCACGTAATTTGGATGGAGCACTTATTTAATTCCAGGCAACCCTGCTCCAGTAAATGCGGGCATGAGAACTAGAAAAGTGCCAGGTGCTCTCAGTAGCTATTTTTTTAAATAATACAATTTTTAATTAAATTTCAGAAATATTACGCCGTAATTATATTTTTTTTAAATATTACCATTCGGCCTACTGCTGACTGATTGGATCCAGTCGACCTACTGCTGGCCGATTGGCACCCGGTCGGCCCACCGCTGGCTGATTGGATTCAGTCAGCCCACATCTGGCTGATTGGCCGCGGTCGGCCCACTGCTGGCCGATTGCACCCAGTCTGCTTCCTCTAGGCCGACAGATGCATGCACTCATTTATCTGTTGAATAGGTATTTAAAAAATGTTGAAACAATGTTGATCATGCATATAAAAATATTAATCAAGCATTTGAAAGAAATATTGAACAAGCATTTGAAAAATGTTGAACAAATATTTGAAAACTGCTGAATAGGTATTTGAAAAATGTTGAAGAAGTATTTAAAAAAATGTGATCATGTATATAAAAATGTTAATCAAGCATTTGCAAAAAATTTGAACAAGTATTTTAAAAAATATTAATCATGTATATAAAAATGTTGAACAAATATTTGCAAAAATGTCGATTATGTATATAAAAATGTTGAATAAGTATTTGAAAAATTTTGAACAAGTATTTAAATATTTTTTAACAAGTATTAAAAAAAGTTGAATAAGTATTTGAAAAAATGTTTAACATCTAGAAGCTGGTGGGGTGGTTAGCTGTGCTTGGATCAATGCCTGGTCTTCATGGCAATCACCTGCGCAACTAACCACCCCATCACCTTCCAGTTACTGGTTAGAAAAGGGATCACGACCAACTAGAGGTGACTGAGCCGGTCTTCTCCATTATTTCTTTCGTTTTTCTTTTCTTTCTATCCTCCCGGTGAAATAAGTTTCTCGTCTCCTTGTTCTTACCAATCAAATCTATTTCGTGAATGGCAGGTTGTCACCTCATAAATTTGAGATGTATTCTATAAAACTATATCAAGCTTATTCTTTTCGTTGTTGTTTTTCCAACAATTCCGTTCGACCTTCTCCTAAAGAAGACTTTTCAAGCTCTTTTGTGACAGAAGTTGGCATTTTCTTCTCCATTCTTTTATCTCAATTATCTATCTTCTATTCTTTCTTTCAGAGGCTTTGTGATGTTGCTCTTTTAAGTCATCATCTTAAATTATGAAGATCATGATCTTTTCTCTGCTTATCCTTTTAACCGAAGTGCTTTCAACTTGGTTCTTCTTCGTTGCATTCTTTCTTTCAATTGTTCAACCTCTCAAGGTTCGTGGTTTCACTCGTTTGTCGAAGAAGCAACTTAGTTTTACCTCTTCATTTTCTCTTCCGTTTTCCCTCCGGTGCCATTCTAGATCTCGGGACGAGATCCTCTCGTAGTGGTGGAGTGTTGTAACGCCCCGAGACCGATGTGCCAGGTGTCTTCCAGTTATTGCCTTGTCATTGCTGGCGTGTCATGCATTTCATATCATGTCATCATGTGCATTTCATTTGCATACATGTTCTTCTCATGGATCCGAGCATTTTCCCCGTTGTCCGTTTTGCAATCTGGCGCTCCTATGTCCTCCGGTGTCCCTTTCTACCTCTTTTCATGTGAGGGTGTTAAACGTTTTCGGATTGGACCGAGAGTTGTCATGCGACCTTGGTTTACTAACGGTAGACCGCCTGTCAAGTTTCGTGCCATTTGGACTTCGTTTGATACTCCAACGGTTAACCGAGGGACCGTAAAGGCCTCGTGTGTGTTGCAGCCCAACACCCTTCCAAAGTGGCCCAAAACCCACCTAAACCCCCTCCATCGTCTCGGTCGTTCGATCACGATCGCGTGGCTGAAAACCGAACCTCATTTGGACTCTCCTAGCTCCCTCTACCTATATATATATATGTGTGTGTGTGTGTGTGTGTGTGTGTGTGTGTGTGTGTGTGTGTGTGTGTGTGTGTGTGTGTGTGTGTGTGTCTCCCTCCGAATTTTTCGCGCAGATGAAACCCTAGCCCTGCTCCCCGTGCCGCCGGACAAACTTCCCACCATCGGCCGGACATGTCTGCTGCCCTCAGCCACCTCACCCCGGCCAATAGCAGGCCACCACCTCAGCGTTGCCGCCGCCCGAGCCAATCGCTGCGCGCCACGGTGCCCCGCGCCGCGTGCCTGCTCCAGTCGCCGCCTGTGGCCTCACCGGAACGCCTCATCGCCGGAGCTCGCTCTCGCCGGAGAAGAAACGGGATGAGATCCATCCATCCCCGAACCAAACACCCCGTTCCGATCCGGATCCGCACCGTCTCGGGTTGACTTTTGCGAGGTTGAAATTCTGTAAGTCCCAGTAATTATTTGCATAAATCTTCATGCCATAACTCTGCATCCGTAGCTCCGATTCGTGCGCATAGCATATCAAAATGTTTGCCTGAACGAGTACATCATTTTATCTCAGTGCGTCATTTTCATTTGAGCTCACCTTGATGCCCGAAATACTGTTGGAAGAGAGCTATGTGATGAATATGTCAGATCTGTTTCAGGAAATGCACTTTTGTCATTTTTCTCATGATTGATGTGTGCATGCTATGATCCTGAGCTATACATGTGTTTTGTTATATGCCATGCCATCTTCACAGGGGTGTATGCCATGTATTTTTGTGATCTATGTGGTGACTAGCACAAGCATGCAAAGTAACTTACTCAATGATGCTGATTTCAGGGACTTAGAATTTCACTAAGTCCTTGTCCTGCTTTTGTTGTTATGCCATATGTTCATGTTGTTTGCTAGTGATCCGTGCCTCTTTTGAGGATGATCATTAAGGATGTTTTGCTAATATTGTGGTGCTTTATCCATCCATGCCTTTGTTTGCAATTATGGAGCAACCTAGCTTGAGTCAATCGAGCTCTACTTTTGCTATAAAATGTTCCTGGCAGATTGTTAACATGTTTAGCGATTTTGCCGAGGATGTTGCTATTGATCCGTGCATGCTATATTGTTGTTCTTGCCATGTATAGCTTCTATGCCATGTCTTCTTGATGGGTGTATGCTTAGTTTGTCATGCCATGCTCTGTAGTGAGTGTATCGAGCTTGTGAACATGCCTAATCGTTAACTGTTTTGCATGCTCTAGTTTTTCACCAAGTCTGAATCTGTTTATGTTTTTGCTATGTTCACATGCTTGTAATTGTATTTTCTGATGCCTTTTGGCTCAAGGTCACTAAGGGACTTTTGTTAAGTTCTGAAAGTATCTTCATGCCATGCCTTGCTTTGCCATCATATGTTCCTGTAGCATGTAGTTATCATGCTCTAAAGATTGCTTCCTAAAGTCTGGAACTTGTTATCACTTGCACTTTTGCCATGCTTGTTTGAACCTGTTATTGGATGAATTAGACGTAGCTCAGTGTTCATATTTTGTCAATCATCATGAGTGGATCCCTGCCATGTATTTTGTTGCCATGTTTGAGTGCCGTAGCATATTTATCTTGATGCATTTAGATGGCTACTTGTTGTTTATTGCAGACCGGTGCCATATTTGTTTTGCTTGCCATTTCCAAACCGTGCATCCGATTCCGGTGATCTTTATATTGATTTCGACCGAAATCAACTCCTCTTTCCAGTGGCACTCTTGTATTTCCAATTTGAGGCCAGGTTCAATCATTCCTTTCCAAATCATGCATATGCATCACATACCGCATCCCGCATATCGTACCATGTTCGTATGTTGGTTGTTTACTATGTTGTGTGCTTCTTTCCGGTGTTGCTTTTTCGGGTTTGTTCCGATAACGTCGCATTTGTGAGGACTCGTTCGACTATGTCAGTTTGTCTTCTTCATGGACTCTCTTCTTCCTTGCGGGATCTCAGGCAAGATGACCATACCCTTGAAATCACTTCTATCTTTGCTTGCTAGTTGCTCGCTCTTTTGCTATGCCTATGCTGCGATACCTACCACTTGCTTATCATGCCTCCCATATTGTTAAGTCTAGCCTCTAACCCACCTTGTCCTAGCAAACCATTGTTTGGCTATGTTACCGCTTTGCTCAGCCCCTCTTATAGCATTGTTAGTTGCAGGTGAAGATTGGAGTTTGTTCCTTGTTGGAACATGGATATTTTGTTGGGATATCACAATATCTCTTATTTAATTAATGCATCTATATACTTGGTAAAGGGTGGAAGGCTCAGCCTTATGCCTGGTGTTTTTTTCCACTCTTGCCGCCCTAGTTTCCGTCATATCAGTGTATGTTCCCAGATTTTGCGTTCCTTACACGGTTGGGTTATAATGGGAACCCCTTGACAGTTCGCCTTGAATAAAACTCCTCCAGCAATGCCCAACATTGGTTTTACAATTCGCCACCTAGCCTTTTCTTTCCCTTGGGTTCTGCAGACTCAAGGGTCATCTTTATTTAAACCCCCCTGGGCCAGTGCTCCTCGGAGTGTTGGTCCAACCGAGTAAACTGCAGGGCCACCTCGGGGCAACTTGAGGTTTGGTTTTACTCGTAGGATGTCTCATCTGAGTGTGCCCTGAGAACGAGATATGTGCAGCTCCTATCGGGATTTGTCGGCACATTCGGGCGGTGTTGCTGGACTTGTTTTACCATTGTCGAGGATGTCTTGTAACCGGGATGCCGAGTCTGATCGGATTGTCTTGGGAGAAGGAATATCCTTCGTTGACCGTGAGAGCTTGTGATGGGCTAAGTTGGGACACCCCTGCAGGGATTTGAACTTTCGAAAGCCGTGCCCGCGGTTTTGGGCAGATGGGAATTTGTTAATGTCCGGTTGTAGAAAACCTGAAGTTGATCTTAAATTAAAATATACCAACCGCGTGTGTAACCATGATGGTCTCTTTCCGGCGGAGTCCGGGAAGTGAACACGGTGTTGGAGTTATGCTTGACGTAGGTTGTTCTAGGATCACTTCTTGATCATAGTTTCTCGACCGTGCTTTTGCCTTCTCTTCTCGCTCTCATTTGCGTATGTTTAGCCACCATATATGCTAGTCGCTTGCTGTAGCTCCACCTCATACCTTTACCTTACCCATAAGCTTAAATAGTCTTGATCGCGAGGGTGTGAGATTGCTGAGTCCCCGTGACTCACAGATACTTCCAAAACCAGCTTGCAGGTGCCGATGATACCGAGTAGGTGACGCAACCAAGCTCAAGGAGGAGCTCGATAAAGATCTTATCCTTTGTGTTGTTTCGTTCTAGTTGATTAGTAGTGGAGCCCAGTTGGGGTCGATCGGGGATCTGTGTAGCATTTGGGGTAGTCTTCTTTTATTTTGGTTCTGTAGTCGGACCTTGAGTGTATTTGGATGAATGTAATGCTTTATTCATGTATTGTGTGAAGTGGCGATTGTAAGCCAACTATGTATCTTTTTTCCTTTATGTATTAAATGGGTTGTGCGAAGATTACCTCACTTGCGACATTGCTTTCAATGCGGTTATGCCTCTAAGTCGTGCTTCGACGCATGGGAGATATAGCCGCGTTGAGGGTGTTACATCACACTTCTTCAATATCTTTGCCATCAAGGATGCTCAGGTCGATTTTAGTGGAACTGCACAAAAACATCGTATGATCCGAGGGTGCCAGCTGTCTTTCCTTCAACAGGTTCTACCTGGCCAGGAAATTAAATCATGTTTAGGGTTTAGGGCTTAAGTCGTAGTGACCCCATCATTAGTTTTTCTTTCGTACACGCTTTCACAACTTTTATCTTTAGTTGTGAAGTAAATATTGGCTATGATCTGTGAATCATTGAGATGCATCAGCATGCGTGTTAGTTTTCCTTTGTATTTGATGGAATGTTGTAACGGGGCAACCTTGGAATAGGAATGAAAATGGAGTGCAAAGTTTCCGTTTTTCCGGAGAAAAAATGGAAACGGAGAGAAACCAACGTTTCGTTTCGTTGGATCGCGCCATCGAGCAAAACCAATGTTTAAATCACATCTGTCGTGTTCGTGTCTCACCCTCCTCCATGGCTCGACCCCACACGGTCGCTCGACATGCCACTCAACGCAAACCGAGTATACGATAACTTTCCCGCCTGCTTGTCGATGGATCGCGCCATGGAGTACTAGCACACTGGAAGAGATTGACGAGTTGGGGGAGAACAGCTAGCTGTAGCACGGACTCCCAAGAACTTTTTACATGCATGTTGTAGCCGGCTATTGCGACCTTTGAATGCGGAGCAGTCGCGTGCACCCGGAAGCGGCACGGGCGACGCTCTCTCGGCCGGCGCACCACTTCAATGCCGGCGCCAGTGAGAGATCGCGTCCGCTTTGGCCGGGCATGAATGCGGCACTGACCGTTTCGGGCGGGAAGCATGCGCGGGTGATGAAGAGGGTTCGGGTTGGTCAGGACCGGCCGTGGCAACGGTCCGGACGTGCGCAAACAAGAGATGTTGTACGTTAATATTGCTGCGTATATAACTAACAACGTAAATAATGTGCCAGTTGGACAAATATGACTGGAGATGGAGATGGAAATAGAATTTTACGTAAACACGAATATGCATGTCTATGTCTATGTGTGTGTGCGCGACAACTCTCGCGACCTGGAAGTTGGGGCGTGTTTTTGATCGAGTTTTCTTTCTTGGTACGTTAGAAAATCAGTTTGTCTAATTCATATCTAGATGTTATTTAAGGATATCACATCTAAGCTCCCACAAGTACATAATGTAGCAACAAGAAACAAAAAACTAGGAAAAAATAGACCACAAACAGAGTGGGCATCAACTTAGAGTTTGCACTCTCCACACGCTCGCCGCACTGCATATATATTACACGCTGGAGGCTCAGCGTTCATTTGCTAGGGTTTGCTATATTCACAGTCTCTCACCCTTTCTTCACCAGATCGAAACAAGACTGTGTTGACCTTTCTTCACCAGATTTAAGGAGGCGTCCGTATCCCGTCGCGCCGGGAAGGGGAGGAGGTGCAACGTTCACTCTATCGCCTTCGGCGAGGGAGGCAATCCACTGCCGGCTGCGTTGTTCTCTTTCACCCAGCGCCTGTGCGGGAGGGCCACCGACCCCTTCTTCCTCGCTGACGTACGTAGTGTGGGCAGATCCGGCCTCCCGCCGTACGCCTTGCCACATCCCGACGACCCTAAAGTATAAGTTTCTTTGAAACCGTCGTTGCTCTAGCTGTTGGAAATATGCCCTAGAGGCAATAATAAAAGCATTATTATTATATTTCCTTGTTCATGATTATTGTCTTTATTCATGGTATAATTGTATTGTCCGGAAATCATAGTACATGTGTGAATAACAGACACCAACATGTCCCTAGTGAGCCTCTAGTTGACTAGCCCGTTGATCAACAGATAGTCATGGTTTCCTGACTATGGAGATTGGATGTCATTGATAACGAGATCACATCATTAGGAGAATGATGTGATGGACAAGACCCAATCCTAAACATAGCATAAAGATCGTGTAGTTCGTTTGCTAGAGTTTTGCAATGTCAAGTATCTTTTCCTTAGACCATGAGATCGTGTAACTCCCGGATACCGTAGGAGTGCTTTGGGTATACCAAACGTCACAACGTAACTGGGTGACTATAAAGGTAGACTACGGGTATCTCCGAAAGTGTCTGTTGGGTTGACACGGATCAAGACTGGGATTTGTCACTCCGCATGACGGAGAGGTATCACTGGGCCCACTCAGTAATGCATCATCATAACGAGCTCAAAGTGACCAAGTGTCTGGTCACGGGATCATGCATTATGGTACGAGTAAAGTGACTTGCCGGTAACGAGATTGAACGAGGTATTGGGATACCGACGATCGAATCTCGGGCAAGTAACATACCGATTGACAAAGGGAATTGCATACGGGGTTGATTGAATCCTCGACACCGTGGTTCATCCGATGAGAACATCGTGGAGCTTGTGGGAGCCAACATGGGTATCCAGATCCCGCTGTTGGTTATTGACCGGAGAATCGTCTCGGTCATGTATGCATGTCTCCCGAACCCGTAGGGTCTACACACTTAAGGTTCGGTGACGCTAGGGTTGTGAAGATATGTATATGCAGTAACCCGAATGTATTTCGGAGTCCCGGATGAGATCCCGGATGTCACGAGGAGTTCCGGAATGGTCCGGAGGTAAAGAATTATATATAGGAAGTGCTGTTTCGGCCATCGGGATAAGTTTCGGGGTACCCGGTATTGTACCGGGACCACCGGAAGGGTCCCGGGGGGTCCACCGGGTGGGGCCACCTATCCCGGAGGGCCCCATGGGCTGAAATAGGAGGGAACCCAGCCCATAGTGGGCTGGGGCGCCAGCCCCCTAGGGCCCATGCGGCTAGGGTTGAGGGGAAACCCTAGAGGGGGCGCCCCCTTGCTTGGGGGGCAAGCCCCCGAACCTAGGCCGCCGCCCCCCCTAGGAGATCCATCTCCTAGGGCCGGCGCCCCCCCCCCCTAGCACCCCTATATATAGTGGGGGAGAGGAGGGACTTCATACACTAGCCCCTGGTGCCTCCCTCTCTCCCCGTTACGTCTCCCTCTCGTTGTATAGGCGAAGCCCTGCAACTGTGACGCCCTGCATCCACCACCACGCCGTCGTGCTGCTGGATCTTCATCAACCTCTCCTTCCCCTTGCTGGATCAAGAAGGAGGAGACGTCTCCCGTCCCGTACGTGTGTTCAACGCGGAGGTGCCGTCCGTTCGGCGCTGGTCATCGGTGATTTGGATCACGTTGTGTACGACTACTTCATCCTCGTTCTAACGAACGCTTCCGCTCGCGATCTACAAAGGTATGTAGATGCAATCTGAATACTCGTTGCTAGATGAACTCCTAGATGGATCTTGGTGTTACGAGTAGGAAAATTTTTGTTTTCTGCAACGTTCCCCAATAGTGGCATCATGAGCCAGGTCTATGCGTAGTTCTTCTTGCGCGAGTAGAACAAAATTTGTTGTGGGCGTAGATTTGTCAACTTTCTTGCCGCTACTAGTCTTTTCTTGCTTCAGCGGTATTGTGGGATGAAGCGGCCCGGACCAACCTTACACGTACGCTTACGTGAGACCGGTTCCACCGACTAACATGCACTAGATGCATAAGGTGGCTGGCGGGTGTCTGTCTCTCCTACTTTAGTTGGAGCGGATTCGATGAAAAGGGTCCTTATGAAGGGTAAATAGAAGTTGACAAATCAAGTTGTGGCTTTAACGTAGGTAAGAAAACGTTCTTGCTAGAACCCTAATTCAGCCACGTAAAACTTGCAACAACAATTAGAGGACGTCTAACTTGTTTTTGCAGCAAGTGGTTTGTGATATGATATGGCCAAAGTTGTGATGAATGATGAATGATCTATATGTGATGTATGAGATGTTCATGCTATTGTAATAGGAATCACGACTTGCATGTCGATGAGTATGACAACCGGCAGGAGCCATAGGAGTTGTCTTTATTTTTTGTATGACCTGCGTGTCATTGAGAAATGCCATGTAAGTTACTTTACTTTATTGCTAAACTCGTTAGCCATAGTAGTAGAAGTAATAGTTGGCGAGCAACTTCATGAAGACACGATGATGGAGATCATGATGATGGAGATCATGGTGTCAAGCTGGTGACAGGATGATCATGGAGCCCCAAGATCAAGATCAAAGGAGCTATGTGATATTGTCCATATCATGTCACGTTTATTATTTGATTGCATGTGATGTTTATCATGTTTATGCATCTTGTTTACTTAGAATGACGGTAGTAAATAAGATGATCCCTCATAAAAATTTCAAGAAGTGTTCTCCCCTAACTGTGCACCGTTGCTAAAGTTCGTCGTTTCGAAGCACCGCGTGATGGTCGGGTGTGATAGATCCTTACGTTCACATACAACGGGTGTAAGACAGTTTTACACATGCAAAACACTTAGGGTTAACTTGACGAGCCTAGCATGTGTATAGACATGGCCTCGGAACACAGAAGACCGAAAGGTCGAGCATGAGTCGTATAGAAGATACGATCAACATGAAGATGTTCACCGACGTTGACTAGTCCGTCTCACGTGATGATCGGACACGGTCTAGTTAACTCGGATCATGTAATACTTAGATGACTAGAGGGATGTCTAATCTAAGTGGGAGTTCATTTATAATTTGATTAGATGAACTTAATTATCATGAACTTAGTCTAAAATATTTTACAATATGTCTTGTAGATCAAATGGCCCACGTAGTCCTCAACTTCAACGCGTTCCTAGAGAAAACCAAGCTGAAAGACGATGGCAGCAACTATACGGACTGGGTCCAGAACCTGAGGATCATCCTCATAGCTGCCAAGAAAGATTATGTCCTACAAGCACCGCTAGGTGATCCACCCGCTCCACAGAACCAAGACGTTATGAACGCTTGGCAGACACGTGCTGATGACTACTCCCTGGTTCAGTGCGGCATGCTTTACAGTTTAGAGCCGGGACTCCAAAAGCGTTTTGAGAGACATGGAGCATATGAGATGTTCGAAGAGCTGAAAATGGTTTTTCAAGCTCATGCCCGGGTCGAGAGATATGAAGTCTCCGACAAGTTCTTCAGCTGTAAGATGGAGGAGAATAGTTCTGTCAGTGAGCACATACTCACTATGTCTGGGTTGCATAACCGCTTGACTCAGCTGGGAGTTAATCTCCCGGATGATGCGGTCATTGACAGAATCCTCCAGTCGCTTCCACCAAGCTACAAGAGCTTTGTGATGAACTTCAACATGCAGGGGATGCAAAAGACCATTCCTGAGTTGTTTTCAATGCTGAAATCAGCGGAGGTAGAAGTCAAGAAGGAACATCAAGTGTTGATGGTCAATAAAACCACTAAGTTCAAGAAAGGCAAGGGTAAAAAGAACTTCAAGAAGGACGGCAAGGAAGTTGCCGCGCCCGGCAAGCAAGCTGCCGGGAAGAAGCCAAAGAATGGACCCAAGCCCGAGACTGAATGCTTTTATTGCAAGGGAAGCGGTCACTGGAAGCGGAACTGCCCTAAATACTTAGCAGACAAGAAGGCCGGCAAAACAAAAGGTATATGTGATATACATGTAATTGATGTGTACCTTACCAGTAATCGTAGTAGCTCTTGGGTATTTGATACCGGTGCAGTTGCTCACATTTGTAACTCACAGCAGGAACTACGGAATAAGCGGAGACTGGCGAAGGACGAGGTGACGATGCGCGTCGGGAATGGTTCCAAAGTCGATGTGATCGCCGTCGGCACGCTGCCTCTTCATTTACCTTCGGGATTAGTTTTAAACCTTAATAATTGTTATTTAGTACCAGCTTTGAGCATGAACATTGTATCGGGATCTCGTTTAATTCGAGATGGCTACTCATTTAAATCCGAGAATAATGGTTGTTCTATTTATATGAGAGATATGTTTTATGGTCATGCTCCTATGGTGAATGGTTTATTCTTTATGAATCTCGAACGTAATGCTACACATGTTCATAATGTGAGTGCCAAAAGATGCAAGGTTGATAATGATAGTCCCACATACTTGTGGCACTGCCGCCTTGGTCACATAGGTGTCAAACGCATGAAGAAGCTCCATGCTGATGGACTTTTAGAGTCTCTTGATTATGAATCATTTGACACATGCGAACCATGCCTTATGGGTAAAATGACCAAGACTCCGTTCTCAGGAACAATGGAGCGAGCAACCAACTTATTGGAAATCATACATACTGATGTGTGCGGTCCAATGAGTGTTGAGGCTCGCGGTGGCTATCGTTATGTTCTCACCCTCATTGATGACTTAAGTAGATATGGGTATATCTACTTAATGAAACACAAGTCTGAAACCTTTGAAAAGTTCAAGGAATTTCAGAGTGAGGTTGAGAATCAACGTGACAGGAAAATCAAGTTTCTACGATCAGATCGTGGAGGAGAATACTTGAGTCACGAATTTGGCACACACTTAAGAAAATGTGGAATAGTTTCACAACTCACGCCGCCTGGAACACCTCAGCGTAATGGTGTGTCCGAACGTCGTAATCGCACTCTATTAGATATGGTGCGGTCTATGATGTCTCTTACCGATTTACCGCTATCTTTTTGGGGCTATGCTTTAGAGACTGCTGCATTCACTTTAAATAGGGCTCCGTCGAAATCCGTTGAGACGACACCATTTGAATTATGGTTTGGGAAGAAACCTAAGTTGTCGTTTCTAAAAGTTTGGGGATGCAATGCTTATGTCAAGAAACTTCAACCTGAAAAGCTCGAACCCAAGTCGGAAAAATGCGTCTTCATAGGATACCCAAAAGAAACTATTGGGTATACCTTCTACCTCAGATCCGAAGGCAAGATCTTTGTTGCCAAGAATGGGTCCTTTCTAGAGAAAGAGTTTCTCGAAAGAAGTAAGTGGGAGGAAAGTAGAACTTGATAAAGTATTACCTCTTGAACCGGAAAATGGCGCAACTCAAGAAAATGTTCCTAAGGTGCCTGCACCGACTAGAGAGGAAATTAATGATAATGATCAAGATCAAGTTCCTACTGAAATTTGAAGGTCCACAAGGACACGTTCCGCACCAGAGTGGTATGGCAACCCTGTCTTGGAAATCATGTTGTTAGACAACGGTGAACCTTCGAACTATGAAGAAGCGATGGCGGGCCCGGATTCCGACAAATGGCTAGAAGCCATGAAATCTGAGATAGGATCCATGTATGAAAACGAAGTATGGACTTTGACTGACTTGCCCGTAGAACGGCGAGCCATAGAAAAAAATGGATCTTTGAGAAGAAGACAGACGCGGATGGTAATGTGACCATCTATAAAGCTCGGCTTGTCGCTAAGGGTTATCGACAAGTTCAAGGGGTTGACTACGATGAGACTTTCTCACCGGTAGCGAAGCCGAAGTCCGTCCGAATCATGTTAGCAATTGCCGCTTATTACGATTATGAAATATGGCAAATGGACGTCAAAACGGCATTCCTTAATGGTTTCCTTAAGGAAGAATTGTATATGATGCAGCCGGAAGGTTTTGTCGATCCTAAGAATGTTGACAAGGTGTGCAAGCTCCAACGCTCGATTTATGGGCTGGTGCAAGCATCTCGGAGTTGGAACATTCGCTTTGATGAGATGATCAAAGAGTTTGGGTATACACAGACTTATGGAGAAGCCTGCGTCTACAAGAAAGTGAGTGGGAGCTCTGTAGCATTTCTCATACTATATGTAGATGACATACTTTTGATGGGAAATGATATAGAACTCTTGGACAGCATCAAGGCCTACTTGAATAAGAGTTTTTCAATGAAGGACCTTGGAGAAGCTGCTTATATATTAGGCATCAAAATCTATAGAGATAGATCAAGACGCCTCATAGGTCTTTCACAAAGCACATACCTTGATAAGATATTGAAGAAGTTCAATATGGACCAGTCTAAGAAGGGGTTCTTGCCTGTGCTACAAGGTATGAAATTGAGCTCAGCTCAATGTCCGACCTTGGCAGAAGAAATAGAAGAGATGAGTGTCATCCCCTATGCCTCAGCCATAGGTTCTATTATGTATGCCATGCTGTGTACCATACCTGATGTAAACCTTGCCATAAGTTTGGTAGGTAGATACCAAAGTAATCCCGGCAAGGAACACTGGACAGCGGTCAAGAATATCCTGAAGTACCTGAAAAGGACTAAGGAAATGTTTCTCGTTTATGGAGGTGACGAAGAGCTCGTCGTAAAAGGTTACGTCGACGCTAGCTTCGACATAGATCTGGAAGACTCTAAGTCACAAACCGGATACGTGTATATTTTGAATGGTGGGGCAGTAAGCTGGTGCAGTTGCAAGCAAAGCGTCGTGGCGGGATCTACATGTGAAGCGGAGTACATGGCAGCCTCGGAGGCAGCACATGAAGCAATATGGGTGAAGGAGTTCATCACCGACCTAGGAGTCATACCCAATGCGTCGGGGCCAATCAAACTCTTTTGTGACAACACTGGAGCTATTGCACTTGCCAAGGAGCCCAGGTTTCACAAGAAGACAAGGCACATCAAGCGTCGCTTCAACTCCATTCGTGAAAATGTTCAAGATGGAGACATAGAGATTTGTAAAGTACATACGGACCTGAATGTAGCAGATCCCTTGACTAAACCTCTCCCTAGGGCAAAACATGATCAACACCAGAATTCCATGGGTGTTCGATTCATCACAATGTAACTAGATTATTGACTCTAGTGCAAGTGGGAGACTGTTGGAAATATGCCCTAGAGGCAATAATAAAAGCATTATTATTATATTTCCTTGTTCATGATTATTGTCTTTATTCATGCTATAATTGTATTATCCGGAAATCGTAGTACATGTGTGAATAACAGACACCAACATGTCCCTAGTGAGCCTCTAGTTGACTAGCCCGTTGATCAACAGATAGTCATGGTTTCCTGACTATGGACATTGGATGACATTGATAACGAGATCACGTCATTAGGAGAATGATGTGATGGACAAGACCCAATCCTAAACATAGCATAAAGATCGTGTAGTTCGTTTGCTAGAGTTTTGCAATGTCAAGTATCTTTTCCTTAGACCATGAGATCGTGTAACTCCCGGATACCGTAGGAGTGCTTTGGGTATACCAAACGTCACAACGTAACTGGGTGACTATAAAGGTAGACTACGGGTATCTCCGAAAGTGTCTGTTGGGTTGACACGGATCAAGACTGGGATTTGTCACTCCGCATGACGGAGAGGTATCACTGGGCCCACTCAGTAATGCATCATCATAACGAGCTCAAAGTGACCAAGTGTCTGGTCATGGGATCATGCATTATGGTACGAGTAAAGTGACTTGCCGGTAACGAGATTGAACGAGGTATTGGGATACCGACGATCGAATCTCGGGCAAGTAACATACCGATTGACAAAGGGAATTGCATACGGGGTTGATTGAATCCTCGACACCGTGGTTCATCCGATGAGAACATCGTGGAGCTTGTGGGAGCCAACATGGGTATCCAGATCCCGCTGTTGGTTATTGACCGGAGAATCGTCTCGGTCATGTCTGCATGTCTCCCGAACCCGTAGGGTCTACACACTTATGGTTCGGTGACGCTAGGGTTGTGAAGATATGTATATGCAGTAACCCAAATGTTGTTCGGAGTCCCGGATGAGATCCCGGATGTCACGAGGAGTTCTGGAATGGTCCGGAGGTAAAGAATTATATATAGGAAGTGCTGTTTCGGCCATCGGGATAAGTTTCGGGGTACCCGGTATTGTACCGGGACCACCGGAAGGGTCCCGGGGGGTCCACCGGGTGGGGCCACCTATCCCGTAGGGCCCCATGGGCTGAAATAGGAGGGAGCCCAGCCCATAGTGGGCTGGGGCGCCAGCCCCCTAGGGCCCATGCGGCTAGGGTTGTGGGGAAACCCTAGAGGGGGCGCCCCCTTGCTTGGGGGGCAAGCCCCCCACCCTAGGCCGCCGCCCCTCCTAGGAGATCCATCTCCTAGGGCCGGCGCCCCCCCCTAGCACCCCTATATATAGTGGGGGAGAGGAGGGACTTCATACACCAGCCCCTGGCGCCTCCCTCTCTCCCCGTTACGTCTCCCTCTCGTTGTATAGGCGAAGCCCTGCAACTGTGACGCCCTGCATCCACCACCACGCTGTCGTGCTGCTGGATCTTCATCAACCTCTCCTTCCCCTTGCTGGATCAAGAAGGAGGAGATGTCTCCCATCCCGTACGTGTGTTGAACGCGGAGGTGCCGTCCGTTCGGCGCTGGTCATCGGTGATTTGGATCACGTTGTGTACGACTACTTCATCCTCGTTCTAACGAACGCTTCCGCTCGCGATCTACAAAGGTATGTAGATACAATCTGAATACTCGTTGCTAGATGAACTCCTAGATGGATCTTGGTGTTACGAGTAGGAAATTTTTTGTTTTCTGCAACGTTCCCCAACACTAGCTGCATGTGGATCTTTTACGATCTGTAGTCGAATCTAGGTCTTGGTTCAAAGAGGAAAGAATGGTGCGATGGGCTGGAGAAAGAATCTAGGACGTGGTTCAATGAGGAAAGGAGGGGCGAAAAGTAGTATAGACTTTCTATCCAGCCGCTTTGTAGGTCGAAAAGGGAAAAAGGGGGTAACCCAGTACACACATCTGTAAGGAACCAATCTCTTTGCTCAAAAGGGAAAGAAACTGGGGGGTCGGGTAGTTTGTGCAGGACTAGATTTGTTGCCCTCATATAGGAAGAAGGTTCAAAGAGAACAAATATGGGACCAGTGCATATATGCTGCTTGGCTACGTACTCTGCATCACTCATTTATACGTGTGGACGCACATGGTCCTGGCATGTCCCATACAACTATTTTGCTGTTGTTAATCTAAGAATGCCGCCGGAAAATTGAAGCAATGCCACTGTTAAAAGTAAATTACATTTTTTAACGATTGTTGTTTCAAGAAAATGTCTCTGTTAATATGAATCAATGCAACTGTTTTAGAAATGCTACTGTCCTACTTTGTTTTCCATCCAAGATAAGTTAGATGCTTCTTTCTTTCACCGTTTGTTTCATCCTCCTTTATCGGCAAGTAAGTTTTCCCTTTTTTGCCTCTGTTAAAACAGGGGTATCGATTCAACTTGTTGCTATTGCGACATTTTGCTTCGCTACTCGAAACACTTATGTTTTAAGAGTGTTTTGTGCAGTTCAACTTGAATGTCACACCGGTGACTTTGCTTAATTTTGGTGGAACTGCACAAAAGGAGATCGAGATTTGTTTCCAGTCTTCGTATCGATTCAACTTGTTGCTATTGCGACATTTTTCTTCGCTACGCGAAACACTTTGCTTGATTTCAGTGCAACTGCACAAAACGAGATTGGATTTCCTATTCGTGTTGGCAGATTCGTACTTTATCATGTCCGTCTCATGAAAAAGGTTAGTACAGGCCTTCATCCACATGATTCTGCAGTGTGCTTTGAGATGTTGTGCTACTTGTATTGGTACTGTTTTAAATAAATGTTGAATTGAAGCTATTGTATTGTTGTCTTTTCCCATTAAGTAGTGAACAAAAATGGGACCAACCCAGACATGATGCTTGTTGCTTTGTTACAACAAACTCTGCATCACCCCTTTATAAGTAGATGGAAGCACATATTGTTGTTGCGCCCACTCTCCCCTAAAACTGTTTATGCTTTTCGTTAATCTAATGCCGCTGGTAAAATTAAGAAATGCCACTCTTAGAATTAATTAACTATTGAATCTTAGTTCAAAACTGCAACACTTGTTAGGAATGGTACTATCCTGCTTTGTAGTTCTTTCTACATGTTTAACCAAGGTATTGTTAAGATAATGTCTCCGTTAAAATGAATCAGTTGCATTGTTTTAGGAATGGTACTTTTCTGCTTTGTCGTTCTTTATTCATGTTGAAACAAGGCATTGTTAAGATAATGTCTCAGTCAATATGAATGAATCACACTGATGGAGAATTGCTACTCTCCTGCTTTGTTTCCCATTAAGATAAAGTAGATCAGTAGATGCTTTTCTTCTGGGACTACAAGTCATCAACCGTTATTTCTCAATAATTGTTTCTCTTATACCTGTTGTTGCTTACAGGGATATCAAAATTAAAGCTCGGTTTTATTCCGACTTCGATTTTAGTTGAACTGCACAAAAGGAGCCAATGTGTCCAAGGCAAACTGCTGCATTACTGGGTCCAGTTGGTCGTTCCACTTTGCAGAAAGAAGCAGTCACTGTTTGCGCTACATTACAGAAGGAATGATCGAGAAGCTTTACAGAGTATTATTAGACACCGGTGAAATGACTAGTCTGCAGAGACCATTGGCAATTTAACAACACGTGGAGTGCCCTGGGCAAAAAGTGCCCAAACAAGTACAAGAAGCTACGACAAGACGATCATGGGCATTACATATTTTGAATGGGAAAAGCTTGTCAAAGTTTAATCATTGATGTTTGCAAGAAGACGTTAGTTTAATATATTGGAATTGGAAAACCTTGTCAAAATTTCACTGGTAGAAAAAGGGCCTTTAGTCCCGGTTCGTAAGGGCCTATAGTCCCGGTTCTGGAACCGGGACTAAAGTGTCGGTACTAATGCCCTGACCCTTTAGTCCCGGTTCAATCAAGAACCGGGACTAAAGGCCCTCCACGTGGCCGGTCGGTACTAAAGGAAATTTCCTGATTTTTTTTTGAAATTTTTTTTGAATTTTTTTATTTTCAAATTTCTGAATTATTTTAACCTCTAATCTCTAATCGCCCCTCATCACTGCTCAATTCAATCTCTAATCACCCCTCATCATTCCAAATCATCTCACTTCCCGAACGGTCACCCATCCTCTCACTACTCTAGCCTGAGCACGCTTAACTTCCGGGTTCTATTCTCCCTCGTTTCCAAGTCTGCACTTGTTGTTTTCCTGACAATAGTAAGATGTCAATCCTATTAACCCTCAGGAATTTAGCTTCAGCATGAAGTCACATATTTCACTGTTTGAGTTTAAAACTATTGTTCTAAAAAACAATAATTTTTTAGTAACACTAATATTTTTGAATAAGTAGTTTGACCATTGTTTGACCAAGTTTGACCATAGTTTGACCAGATTTGACCAAAATTCAAAAAAGGTGAAATAATTATTTAATAACACTAATATTCTTGAATAATTATTTAGTAACACTAATACTTCTTGAATAAGTATTTAAAAAAACTGAAATTTAAAAAAACTGAAATTTGAGCATAACTTTTTTCCTTTTGGAATTTGAGGATTCTAGAAATTTGCAAACAGGTCGTAGGCGGTCTCCATCGGATGTAACTTTTCGAGTATATGATTTTTCATATAAAAAACTTTTTCATCCGAGTTTGTATGCAAAAGTTATGCGCATTTTACAAATTCTAGAGAGATTTTGTAAATAAAGTCGAAATTCATATTTGTAAATTTTCCCAACAACTAGACCACATATCACATGTGAAACTTATTTTCTTTTATTTTTTTGACATTTCCATCATTTTCTTTTATTTTTTTAAAAACTGAAAAGGCGATCCACGGGGGGGGGGGGGTATAGTTTGAAAATGGGACCTTTAGTCCCGGTTCGTGCCTCAAACCGGGACTAAAGGTCTCATCCCCATTAGTCCCGGTTCGTGCCTCAAACCGGGACTAAAGGTCTAATCTTTAGTCCCGGTTTGTGGCACGAACCGGGACCAATAGTTGTGGGCCAGGAGCGAGGCCCATTGGTCCCAGTTCATCCCACCAACCGGGACCAAAAGGTCTAGATGAACCGGGACCAATGCTCACATTAGTCCCGGTTCTAGACTGAACCGGGACTAATGGGCTGAGCCGGCCTGGACCATAGCCCTGTTTTCTACTAGTGTTTGCTCATTGATGTTAGCCAGAAGACATGCATTTGATATTTTTGAGTGGGACGCCCTTGCTGTGAGCAGCGTCGAGTGTTTTTTACTATTCCTGTGTTCAGTTTAGAAGTAAATAGTTACTCTGCTGAGATATTCCTGTTTTAAGAGTTTGTTCTAAATATTGTCTATGTAATGCCAGGCCTTGTGTTTGATTACAAAGTTAAGATTGGAATGTTGTGGCATGCGGCATCATGAGCTGTTCACCGTGTCGTGGTTCTAACTCTGACAGTGATGTAGGGGGGGTGTATGGAGAGGCTAGATCTCAGCTATGGAGAAGTTGTAAACACACCAGGATGTACGAGTTCAGGCCCTTCGCGGAGGAAGTAACAGCCCTACGTCTCGGTGCCCGGAGGCGGTCGATTGGATTATAGGAGTGTGAATAACAGGGGTGCGAACCCTTCATCCTGAGGAGGGGGTGGCTTATATAGAGTTCGGCAGCCCTCTCCTGCCCTCAGTAATGCAGGGTTTAAGGTACATTAAGGTTGGGCGTTACTGGTAACACCCCTAATAAAGTGCTATGATGACCATAAAGACTATTTAAAGACCGACCGTTTGCCTGCGGAGTGACTTTAGATCTCCTGGCAGTCGAGTGGTTGGCTTCGTGGTCGAGTGGTAGCTTCTTGGTCGAGTGTCTTGAACCCGTCGAGTGGGTACCTTCAAGTCGATTGAAAGATGACTTCTTCTAAGGATGTCCTTGGGCAGGGCTCTTAGGACAGGTCCGTGCCCCTACCCTAGGTACATAGCTTCATCATTAGCCCCCGAATGGATCGAGGTTAGAGTGGGGAAAGAGTTGGGGATCTTTCCGACTGGTTCTTTGGGCTACATGAGTGCCTCATTTTGGATCAATCGTCACAGATGACGTCATCAACCTCTTTTAGTCGCCTTGATCCATTCCAGGCCTTTCGCCGAGTGAATTTCTTTACTTGTGAAATACCGAGTGCCGGCGCGAGCGGGATCTTCTGTTTTGTCGAGTTGTTCTGCAGCCCGCAGATTTCGCGGGATTTGAACTTCGGGAAGCGAGCGGGACGGGTGCGGCCGCGGTAATCGGATGTGATAAGGCGGAAGCTCCTCGATTTCCGTGCCACCTTTTTCGCCACGTACTACGCGCGTCTGCTGCGGGATTTGACGGGATAGCCTGGGCTACCAGTCAGCCACTCGGAAGCGGCCTCTTATAAGCCGCCGGCTCGGGGTTTCCAAACAGTGCGCTCTCTCCTTTCTTTCTCCCTTCGCAAGGTCCTCCGCCACCTCCGCTCTCACCCTAGCGCCGTAGGCCCGTTCGAGATTTTCCGGCGACGATGGTGAAGGACAAGACATCCGCTCTGGAGCGCGCGAAGAAGGCGGCGGCGCAGGGGAAGGGGAAGAAGTCCGCTCGGGGCGGATCTTCCTCAAGGACTGCTCTGCCCAGAGGCTGGATCCAGGGCGACTGGATGCCGACGGTGATTCGGCAGGAAGATCTTGATGATATGGTTGAGGGAGGAGTCATTCCTCACGAAGCTGCGTGTCTCCCGGGGAGAGAAGTCGAGCCCCAACCTCGTGATGGTGAAAGTGTGCTCCTCGCCACCCATATCGATCACGGGTTTTCTCTACCTCCTCATCCTTTTTTCCGGAGCTTTCTGAACTACTTCGGAGCGCAGCTCCACCACTTCACTCCCAATTCTATCGTGTATCTTGCTGCTTTCATTTCCTTGTGTGAGGGTTTCTTGGGTTGCCGCCCCCATTGGGGACTCTTTAAGCACATTTTCACTTGCCGTTCCCAATCGGTCAAGAAGGCCAAGTCGAGTGACGAAAGGACGCAGGTGATCCAGCTGTGCGGGGGCCTGGCGATCCAGACGAGGGGAAAAAGTTGTTTTCCATCTATCACTTTCCAGAGTCGGTCCGTGGTTGGCAAGCGACCTGGTTTTACTGTAAAGACCAGGCGACCCCAGGACAGTCGACTGGGCTTCCCCCTTTCTCTCTTGACCGAGCCCAAAAACTTGCTTCTCTGAAAGTGACACCGGAAGAAAAGGCCCAAGTTAAAGTGTTGGTTGGTCGAGTGGTTCAGCTTGTCCGCGATGGCGTGACTGGCATGGACTTGCTGGAGGTCTTCCTTCGGAGGCGCATCCAGCCGCTCCAGGCTTGTGACCACCCGATGTGGCTGTACTCGGGTCTCGACGACACCACTCGGGTCCACCCGGAGGAGGTCACTGATGGGATGTTGGAGGGGTGGCTGTCGAGCATCACAGGAAACAAAGACAACCCTCGAGGAGCCAGGAGGGTTGTTCCACTCAACAACACATACGAAGTGGACCAGGTCTGACTTTATGCTCCTGACTGAGATCTTGTTTTCTTCATTGGTCTTCTTTGAATTGGTCGACTGACTTTTGTCTTGTCTGTTGTTTTCCAGGCAACTACTGAGATGTACTCGACGCCCAACGGGGCACAGGAGCCAACTGAGGAAGGGGAGGCGAGCGGAGGTGAGAGTGGAGATGATCAAGGCGAGTGGGAGTCCGATGGCGAAGGAGAGGGAGACGACGACGTCGAATCCAGCGAAGAGGAGGAGGAGGAGGTCGAACCACCCCGCCCGGAGAGGAGATCCAAGCTTACACACGATCCAGCGCGGGAACGCGGTAAGGCGACTGCTCCTGTTGGGCAGTCGTCGAAATGCCCTCGGACCTCTTCTCCTACACCGACCGAAAAGGCTCCCAAGCACCCACGCGCGACGCCGTCCAAGCCACCCAAGGCTCTGCCCAAGATGAAGATGACTGTCCCCACCATTTCTGGGTAATAATAAAACTTGTTTTCCTTTGTCGACCGTGGACAGATCCTTGGTCGATTCATTGAGCCAACTGACTGACTTTCGAGATTTGCAGTGCTGCTACTTCTGAGCTCTCCGCCAAGGACGACGATCAAGAGATGGAGGATGCTGTTACCTCCAACCCTGGTACGATTACTGATGTTCTGCCTTGAGTCGACTAGACATTTATTGCAACTCTGGTCGATTGAATTTTTTCTTGTAGCTCCTCCTCATGTTATCAACCTCCCGGATGACGACGACGTGCCACTGAGAGTGAGAAGGAATAGGAGAGCGTCGGCTGGCGAGACCCCACACTCCACTCCGGCGCCTGAGGCCGTAGCTCGAGATGGTGGTGAAACCACTCGGGCTTCTGTGACTTTCGCCATTCCTCTGACGAGTGTGCGGCCCTCGACGTCGACTGCGGATCCGCCTTCGCTTTTTGCCGCGTACCCCGTCCCTGAGGACCAAGCGGCTGCCGCAAAAGAGGCTATACGCCAGGCGGGGATCAAGATGGAACAAGTGAAAGTGGCTCGGGAGGCCAGCCAAGCAGCTTATGACGCGAGTTCTGCTCTTCAGAGTAACGTCCAGGTTAGTAGACTCAACACTTGGTCTGTTACGATATGCTGTTTGAAGAATCTCTTTTCCGAAGATCTTTATATCTGTACACCCACTGGGTGTGTCTGCCAATTCTTGGACGAGTGGGGGCACGCTAAGTGCACCCACTGGGTGTAGTCCCCGAGACTACGGTGTACTGCTGGCAGTCAACTGTAGTCTTTATATTGTGTTGCTGTAGCTGTATTTCTTCACTCGGTCTGGTCAGGCCATGTCGAATGGAACTGTATCCGGTCGACTGCGGGCAGCCACTTTTTTTTTACAGTGGGGGCACGCTGAGTGCACCCACTGGGTGTAGTCCCCGAGACTACTGTCGAATGTTTTTGATTCGGCTGTAGTCTTAGAAACGCCATCATTGTCTCTTAGTTACTCGGAAGCAACTTATCTTGGACGTCTGTCGACTGATTTTTTTTGCAGAAATCCTGCGAACTTGTAGCTCGCTATACTGAGTTGGAGAATAAGCAGATCCAGCTCGACCTTAACTTGAAGCTTGCTCAAGAGAATTTGAAGAAGGCGCAAGAAGAAGCAAAAGGTATGGCTGGTGAGGTTCTCCATTCTTGACGAGTGACTTTTCTTTCTTGTCCATTCTTGATGTTGATTTCACTCGACATGCCGCAGATAAACTGGAAAAAGCTCTGAAGAAGAAGGATCAAGATCTTGTAGAAGCACAGAAGGAGGCCTTGAACAAAACGAAGCTTGCTGAAGAAAAACTGGCTTCGGTCGGAACTCTTGAGCAGGAGAACTCCAGACTGAAAGCTGCTCTCGAGGTAGCCAATCAAGAGGTCAGCCGACTGAAGAACGACAACGTGGCTCTGCACGACAAGGCGGGTGAGCTGGCGGGGAAGAGGAACGATCTGGAGGCTTATCTCGGTGGACTCGCCAAGAAGCTGTTCGTCATGCTCGAAGGTAATTACTCCGACCCGACTGTCTTGTAGTTACCAAGCCTGTGTAGGGCCACTATCTTATTCTTGAATCGTGTTTGCAGAATTCTGCCAGAGCTTCGAAGAGGAAACCAGTCGTGTGGAGCCAGGCTTGGACCCCGCCAATTCTCTCGTGAAGGACGAGGCTGCTATGAACGTGCTCCGACTGGAGTCTCGTGTTACCAGTGTTGTTGACTATCTTGCTCGACTGAAGGTTGCGATGTCACGGATCGACACATCACTCTGGCCTGGGACGACGCTTCAGAACGACCTCGAGTCTTTGATGGTTCGACTGAATGAAGTCCCGGGTCGAGTGGCGGAATGGAAGAAATCTTCTGCTAGATGTGGTGCTGATGTCGCTCTGTCTCTGGTCCGCGTCCATTGCAAGGAGGCGCGGGAAGAGAAGCTGGCCGCCATCCAAGTTGCCAATACCAGGAAGCACAGCTTTCAAGACTTCATGGAGACTTTCATCGCTACTGCCACTCATATTGCAGACGGGATCGACTTGGATGAGTTCGTCGCCCCTTCCAGTCCTCCACCTGAGGAATGCAAAACTTTTATGCTTCACTTTAAATTTGCCTCGGAATGCCGAGTGGGTTTTGTAACCGTTAAACTCTGTCGAACTAAGGGCTTGAGTACTTTGGTCTGAGGTCTGGGACCTTTAGGTCTTATCTAAACTCAATTTATCGTTGAATATCTTCATGGATGATCCGTCGAGTGGAACTCGATCTTCACTCGAAATAACTTTGTATTTGTGGTGCAGCTCCAAAGGAGAAGGTAGCAGTCGATTTGCACCTCGTCGTCCTTGCGGATTGGGTTGTGTTCCGTACTTAGGCGAGCGCTGGGCTGCAGCTAAGCCTCCGAGTGGGAGGTTTGCTCTCCACTCGGTAGGATTTTTTCAAACTTAGGCGAGCACTGGGCTGCAGCTAAGCCCCCGAGTGGGAGGTTTTCTCTCCACTCGGTAGGATTTTTTCAAACTTAGGCGAGCACTGGGCTGCAGCTAAGCCCCCGAGTGGGAGTCTGGCTCGCCACTCGGTAGGATTTTTAAATACTTAGGCGAGCACTGGGCTGCAGCTAAGCCCCCGAGTGGGAGGTTTGCTCTCCACTTGGTAGGATTTTTGAACACTTAGGCGAGCACTGGGCTGCAGCTAAGCCCCCGAGTGGGAGGTTTGCTCTCCACTCGGTAGGATTTTTAAACGCTTAGGCGAGCACTGGGCTACAGCTAAGCCCCCGAGTGGGAGTCTGCCTCGCCACTCGGTAGGATTTTTAAACACTCAGGCGAGCACTGGGCTGCAGCTAAGCCCCCGAGTGGGAGGTTTGCTCTCCACTCGGTAGGATTTTTGAACACTTAGGCGAGCACTGGGCTGCAGCTAAGCCCCCGAGTGGGAGGTTTGCTCTCCACTCGGTAGGATTTTTAAACGCTTAGGCGAGCGCTGGGCTGCAGCTAAGCCCCCGAGTGGGAGTCTGGCTCACCACTCGGTAGGATTTTTAAACACTTAGGCGAGCACTGGGCTGCAGCTAAGCCCCCGAGTGGGAGGTTTGCTCACCACTCGGTAGGGTTTTTGAACACTTAGGCGAGCACTGGGCTGCAGCTAAGCCCCCGAGTGGGAGGTTTTCTCTCCACTCGGTAGGATTTTTAAACACTTAGGCGAGCACTGGCCTGCAGCTAAGCCCCCGAGTGGGAGGTTTGCTCTCCACTCGGTAGGATTTTTGAACACTTAGGCGAGCACTGGGCTGCAGCTAAGCCCCCGAGTGGGAGGTTTGCTCTGCACTCGGTAGGGTTTTTGAACACTTAGGCGAGCACTGGGCTGCAGCTAAGCCCCCGAGTGGGAGGTTTGCTCTCCACTCGGTAGGATTTTTGAACACTTAGGCGAGCACTGGGCTGCAGCTAAGCCCCCGAGTGGGAGGTTTGCTCTCCACTCGGTAGGATTTTTAAACACTTAGGCGAGCACTGGGCTGCAGCTAAGCCCCCGAGTGGGAGAACTCAAGTGTAAAAGGGGCGGAGCAGTTCCGCATTCCAAGCTCGTGGCTCGTTGATCTGGCGATCAACATTGTAGAGGTGATACGCTCCATTGTGGAGGACTCTGGTGACGATGAAGGGGCCTTCCCAAGTAGGAGCAAGCTTGTGTGGTTTCTGTTGATCCACTCGGAGGACCAAATCTCCTTCTTGAAAGGCTCGACTCTTCACATTTCTGGCGTGGAATCGACGCAAGTCTTGCTGATAAATGGTCGATCTGAACATGGCCATCTCCCTTTCTTCTTCTAGGAGGTCAACTGCGTCTTGCCGGGCTTGTTCTGCTTCATCTTCGGTATAAAGTTCGACTCGGGGCGCGTTGTGAAGAACATCACTTGGCAGAACTGCTTCGGCTCCATAAACCAGAAAGAACGGAGTTCTTCTAGTCGACCGATTTGGGGTGGTCCTCAATTCCCACAGAACTGACGAAAGCTCGTCGACCCATGCGCCCGCTGCGTGCTTGAGATCACGCATCAGCCGGGGCTTTAGTCCTTTGAGAATCAGACCATTTGCCCTTTCAGCTTGTCCATTCGACTGGGGACGGGCGACCGATGCGTAGTCGACTCGTGTGCCTTGAGAGGCGCAAAAAGCTCTGAACTTGTCCGAATCAAAATTTGACCCATTGTCAGTGATGATGCTATGCGGGACTCCATATCTGAATGTTAGCCCCCTGACGAAACTGATAGCAGGGCAAGCATCAAGATTCTTGATAGGCTTAGCTTCAATCCATTTGGTAAACTTGTCGACTGCCACAAGCACATGTGTGAAACCGCTCCTGCCTGTTCTCAGTGGACCAACCATGTCCAGTCCCCAAACAGCAAAGGGCTAGACGAGTGGAATGGTCTTCAGGGCTGACGCAGGCTTGTGTGACATGTTGGAGTAGAACTGGCACCCTCCACACTTGTCGACTATCTCCTTTGCCATTTCGTTTGCCTTTGGCCAGTAAAATCCCGCTCGGTATGCTTTAGCCACAATGGTCCGAGAAGACGCATGGTGACCACGGGTCCCCGAGTGGATATCATCAAGGATTATCTGACCTTCTTCTGGTGTTATGCAGTTCTGACCAATTCCAGTCACGCTTTCTCTATATAACTGTCCCTTTATGACTGTGAAGGCCTTGGATCGGCGGACGATCCGTCGAGCCTCTTCCTCATCCTCCGGGAGTTCTTTCCTTAGGATATACGCGATGTACGGTATCGTCCAGTCAGGAGTGATTGCCAAGACTTCCATGATTAGGTCGACCATAGCAGGGACTTCGACTTCAGTCGGATCTGTGGCATTTTTCGGCTGCGGGGCTTCTTCTGTAAAATGATCTTCTTGGACTGACGGCGAGTGGATGTGCTCCAGGAACACATTGCTGGGGATGGCTTCTCTCTTGGAGCCTATCTTTGCCAAATCGTCAGCCGCCTAATTTTTCAGTCGGGGGATGTGATGAAGCTCTAACCCCTCGAATTTCTTTTCTAACTTTCTCACTGCATTGCAATAACCAATCATTACCAGACTTCTGATGTCCCACTCCTTCATCAGTTGATTAACCACCAAATCTGAGTCGCCATAGACCATGAGGCGACGGACGCCGAGTGAAATGGCCATGCGCAACCCATACAAAAGTGCTTCATATTCTGCTTCATTATTGGAGGAATCGAAGTGAATCTGGAGAACGTATCTGAGCTTATCTCCTCGGGGGGATACTAATACTACCCCAGCACCGGAACCATTCAGCATCTTAGATACATCGAAGAACATGGTCCAGTGCTCCGAGTGAATCTGGGTCGGAAGTTGCTGTTCGATCCACTCGGCGACGAAATCTGCGATTGCTTGGGACATGATAGCCTTCTTTGCTTCAAACTTGATATCTAAGGGAAGGAGTTCAATCGCCCACTTGGCCACTCGACCAGTTGCATCTCTATTGTGCGGAATCTCTGACAGTGGGGCATCGCTGACGACTATAATGGAGTGGTCAGAAAAGTAATGAGCAACCTTCTTCGTGGTCATATAAATCCCATATACAAGCTTCTGGTAATGAGGATATCTTTGTTTTGAAGGGGTCAAAACTTCAGACACATAATATACTGGGCGCTGAACTCTGAAGGCCTTTCCTTCTTCTTCCCGCTCGACCGTAAGTACTGTACTGACAACTTGTCCCGTGGCCGCAATGTAAAGCAGCAGAGGCTCTTTACTGATTGGGGAAGCAAGCACCGGCTGGGTGGAGAGCAGAGCTTTGAGCTCTGCAAATGCTGCATCAGCTTCTGGAGTCCACTCGAACTTGTCATACTTCTTCATCAGTCGGTAAAGGGGCAACGGCTTTTCACCGAGCTGAGAAATGAATCGACTTAGAGCGGCCAAACAACCTGTAAGCTTCTGGACATCGTGCACACGCATAGGGCGCTTCATCCGGAGTATGGCACCGACTTTTTCAGGATTGGCGTCGATTCCCCGTTCGGAAACGAGAAAACCGAGTAACTTTCCACCTGGAACTCCGAATGTGCACTTTAATGGGTTGAGCTTGATATCATACCTCCTGAGGTTTGCAAAGGTTTCAGCAAGGTCAGTCCGCAGGTCGGAACCTTTTCGTGACTTAACCACAATATCATCCATGTATGCCTCCGCATTCCGACTGATTTGGGTGAGTAAACACTTCTGGATCATCCTCATGAACGTGGCTCCGGCATTCTTGAGGCCGAATGGCATGGTGACATAACAGAAGCATCCGAATGGAGTGATGAAAGCTGTTTTGTTCTCGTCGGGTCCATAGAGACGGATCTGATGGTACCCGGAATAAGCGTCCAAAAAAGACAATCACTCGCACCCCACGGTCGAGTCGACTATTTGGTCGATGCGAGGGAGAGGAAAATGATCGTTCGGGCAGGCCCGATTGATATGTTTAAAATCAATGCACATGCGAAGTGACTTGTCCTTCTTGGGGACCATGACAACATTGGCGAGCCACTCGGAGTGGTAAATCTCTCGGATGAACTCCGCTGCTAAGAGTCGAGCCACCTCCTCGCCAATAGCTTCCCTCTTCTGGACGGCGGACCGTCGAAGATGTTCTTTCACAAGCTTGAATTTTGGGTCGACTCGTAGACGGTGCTCAGCCAGCTCCCTGGGAACTCCAGGCATGTCAGACGGCTTCCATGCGAAGATGTCCCAGTTCTCACGGAGGAACTGGATGAGCGCTTCTTCCTATTTGGAGTCGAGCGTCGTTGAGATGTGAGTCGGGGCAGCATCGGGGTCGGTCGGGTGAATGTGGACTGGCTTTGTTTCACCAGACGACTGGAAAGCAGATTCTGAAGCAGGCTTCTTGGCTCGTAGCAATTCACTCGGATCAGCAGTCTTCTGGTACTCTTGCAGCTCGACCACTGCCATCTGAGCATCAGCGATCTTTGAGCCTTTCTGAAAACACTCTTCAGCTTTCTTCCGATTGCCTGTAACAGTGATCACACCTCTGGGGCCGGGCATCTTCAATTTGAGATACACATAACACGATCGAGCCATGAAGCGTGCATAAGCTGGCCTGCCCAAAATGGCATGATAAGCGCTTTGGAAGTCCGCGACCTCAAATGTCAACTTTTCCTTGCGGTAATTCTTCGAATCACCGAAAACCACATCAAGAGCAATCTGGCCGAGTGATTCGGATTTCTTCCCAGGAATGACTCCGTGGAAGCTCATGTTACTGGTACTGAGCCTGGACATCGGAATGCCCATCCCATTCAATGTTTCTGCGTATAGTATGTTCAGGCCACTGCCACCGTCCATCAGGACTTTGGTCAGCCGAGTGCCTTCGACAACTGGGTCGACCACCAAAGCTTGCCTCCCAGGGGTGGCAATGTGCGTAGGGTGATCAGACTGGTCGAATGTGATGGCAGTCTGAGACCACTTCAGATAACTGGGTGTTGCCGGAGCAACCATATTCACCTCACGGTTAATGACTTTCAGTCGACTTTTGCTTTCGACATCAGCAAAAATCATCAGGGTGGAATTGACTTGGGGGTATCCATCGTCACTATCTTCCTTGTCCTCAACTCTGTCCGACTCTTTTTCCTTATCTTTGGACTGTTTGCCCTGAAACTGCTGGATCAGGAGCCGGCACTATCGAGTGGTATGCTTTGGGCAAATAAAATTACCCTCTTCATCTTTCTTGGTGTGGATGTGACATGGCAGATCCAAAACATCATTTCCATCTTGATCCTTGACTTTCTTGGGCTTCCAGGGCCCCTTGGGTTTTCCCTTGAATTTTCCCTGGGTTACGGCCAGGGCCTCCCCAGGGGAGGCTGGCTCGGCCTTCCGCTTCTGTTTCCGACTGGAGTTTCCTCCGGTTTCTTGGGCGACTGCCTTGTGTTTGCCACTCTGGAGTCGATCTTCGTCTTCACCATTAGCGTATTTGGTGGCAATCTCCATCATCCGATTCAGAGACATCTCTCCAGTTTGACCGAACTTCAGATTCAATTCTCTGTACTTAACGCCTTCTTTGAAGGCACAAACTGCTTGATGATCTGGTACGTTCTCAACTGTGTGATGCAATGTGATCCACCTCTGGATGTAATCCCTCAGAGTTTCATTTGGTTTCTGCACGCAAGACCGCAATTCGGTAAGGCCTGCGGTCGCTTGCATGTTCCCTCAAAGGTTGTGAAAAACACTCGGGAGAGGTCCTCCCAAGTGTAGATGCTGCTGGGTGCCAACTGATTTAGCCACGCTCTGGCTGAGCCCTCTAACATGAGAGGCAAATGCTTCATAGCCACCTCATCATTGCCATCGCCAATCAGTACAGCCACTCTGTAATCTTCAAGCCAAGTGTCAGGTTTAGACTCACCGGTGAACTTGCTGACTCCCGTCGCCAACCTGAAGTTGGGAGGGATCACTGCGGCTCTGATGGCTCGACTGAAACACTCTGGCCCCGAAGCATGTACTCTGCTGCTGGCGGGCGCATCTCTGTCGTGGCCTTCTCAATGAGCTCTGTTCCTGTCGACCAAACCTTGAACGAGGATGGATCTCGCATCAAAGCCTGGGTCCCTGGGGTCGACTGGAATCCTCTGCCCAACACTATGAGGGCGTCTGTCATCTTGCTGTCGAGGCGCATACGACCCACTCCTCGGGGGAGGGGTTGGCACTCGACGTCGATCATCACGATCGAATCGGTGATCATACTGCTCATTTCTTCTGTACTGATCGTGGCGGTCTCCACGTCCCTCACGCCTCGGGGGCGATCTCGGGCTGTGAGCCGACTGGACTGTATCTGTTGCAACGGATCGACTATGGATCCTATTCCGCGACTGAGAAACAGCGGAATTCTGGTTCCCCGCCACCCGGAGCAACGCTCTGATCTACAACAAGCCCCTGCCAGCCTCCGATTGGGAGGGCTGAATCGATTCTGCTATACAGGCCGCGGCGGCCAAATTCTGAACTGGGGTTCGATATACCTGCGTCGGCGGGAAGAGCTGACGTCGACTGGACTCGGGAGCTCACTGACGCGCTTGCTCGTCGAGTATTCGCTGGAGATTCTCCAGTCGAGTGCGCTCGGCCAAGTTAGCCAAGCGCACGTCCTCCAAGGCCCGGGCCTCGGGGGTTTCTCCGACGATAGGAGTGTGGAGTGTGTCCATGTTCCGGCGGCGAAGCTCCTCTCGCTGCAATGACGTGAGAGGTTCGGGGAGATACTCATCGTGGGGATGCGACGGGTCGCCCCCACCCGCGCCTCCATCAGCGCGAGGGAAACCGGGAGGATTGTGTGTTCCATCAACCGCCAGAACCTCAGCCGCTGGGTCGCTGCTGTCGCACTCGGATGCGGTCTCCGCGGAGCCAGTCGACAGGTCGAACAGGCCGCAGGGGGATTCGTCGGGCTCGATTGCCGCGACTTGTGGGGCGGCCGACTGGCGAGCCACGGCATGCCTCACCCACCTCTGAAGTCTCGACCGACCGGAGCGCTTGCGCTGGTGGGAGACAGGGCGGGGAGATGACACGGGGGCCGATCGATACTGGGTCGACGGCTGCCGCAGGAGGACGCCACGAACGCATGCGCGGAAGTGCGTCGCACCGCGGACGGGGAGCGCGTCGATGTCGAGTGGAGCCTCCTGAAGCCAAGCAGAGTCATCGGTGATGAACGTGAGCGCGCCGAGACGGATCTCGCGGCCCTCCACCAAAACTCCGCACGAAACCATGATCAAAGTGATCGGAAAAATCACAACTTCTCCAACTAGGCGCTAAGATTCCTGCCCCACGGTGGGCGCCAACTGTCGTGGTTCTAACTCTGACAGTGATGTAGGGGGGTGTGTATGGAGAGGCTAGATCTCAGCTATGGAGAAGTTGTAAACACACCAGGATGTACGAGTTCAGGCCCTTCGCGGAGGAAGTAACAGCCCTACGTCTCGGTGCCCGGAGGCGGTCGATTGGATTATAGGTGTGTGAATAACAGGGGTGCGAACCCTTCATCCTGAGGAGGGGGTGGCTTATATAGAGTTTGGCAGCCCTCTCCTGCCCTCAGTAATGCAGGGTTTAAGGTACATTAAGGTTGGGCGTTACTGGTAACGCCCCTAATAAAGTGCTATGATGACCATAAAGACTATTTAATGACCGACCGTTTGCCTGCGGAGTGACTTTAGATCTCCTGGAAGTCGAGTGGTTGGCTTCGTGGTCGAGTGGTAGCTTCTTGGTCGAGTGTCTTGAACCCGTCGAGTGGGTACCTTCAAGTCGATTGAAAGATGACTTCTTCTAAGGATGTCCTTGGGCAGGGCTCTTAGGACAGGTCCGTGCACCTACCCTAGGTACATAGCTTCATCACACCATGCCTCCTGAAAATAATGCTTCGTATTGTTTTGCATGTCGATCTAATGCCAGTGATTTGCTTGTTAAGAAGATCATCCTCTTCTGTTGTTTCCGTGCTTAAGAAGTTCATCGTCTGATGTTTCATTCATAGCCTATACGAAAAGTCGGGAAGGTTAGACGTGAAACCATATGATCTTCCGACCAACTCATGATATTAGGCCGTGATTGGATCGTCGTTTTACAACCAAAACCGCTTCTAAAACTGGCACTTGTAAATTAAAGCGGATAGTCTCGGGCGAAGGTGCTTGGTTGGTCGATTTCGACTAGTAAAATATCGGAAGTACTTCACACACGATAAAAACGCTGAACGACACTCGGACGATTGTTAATCCAGCCGTTAGCTGTTGTTTCAGCCTTGCACATGGATGGCATGATATGCACGTCGTGCATGTATCGTCTGGTAATGTCGTCCATATAGCAGTGCTCGTCAAATATACACTGGTCTCTCAAATTACACGCGTAACCCGCCAGTTTTACTTACAGATCTCGGGCCCTCGGTTTCATTACGCCTGTATTTTACGCATTGTTTCCGATGACGAGTAAATTGCACTTGTATGTTAATACAGGTTTGAAATAAACCAGAGCTCCCAAGCGCGGCCTTACCGTTTCATGCCGTCTCAGTTTCTCGAAGGTGCTCATAGGTGTCCGATGATCCTGGCTTCCTGAATGAGCAGCGGGCGCTGTATCAGACCATCCGTAGGGCCCGCGAGGCCCTCTCCGTTGTCCTTCAAGTTGTTGCGCTCGCCGTGGCGCCGAGCATTGTTAACATCGTCAACGAACATCAGGATTCAGGAGATGACTTTATTTTGACTGGGTGACACTAGGAACCCACTAGGGCCATAGCCGTACATACACAACTGCCTCCTTATTATGTACAACTATATATATTTTTTTTGCTTTCTCCTGGTTTCCTGACATCACGGTCCCACACCATTGTCAACCTATGTAGTCAATATAAACGAGAGAATTGCACAAGGTGCGACCGACAGCTGGGACCAAGCAGCTCGAGCAGTATTTGTGTTTTTGAGGCGTGAGCACTGCAGAGTTTTTCTTGGCGATGATTTCGTTGCTGTTCAGAGGAGAGCACGGTATTAACTGGGCGGGATGTGCCCCGTCTAGCCCAGGCCAGATATCCAGTCCAGATACTAATTTTTTCAAGATCAAAATGGCTAGCCCAGCTATACGTCTTTTAGAGGAATACCCAGGCAAGGTCAACTTATTATTCTTCGCCCCGCTGGGCTGCAAATCTTTCCTAGGAGGGATGCATTAGGCTTAATAGGAAAATGGGCTTTAAAAATAACAAATGAGATGTAATTATAAAAAATGGACAGTAACTATAAAAAAAATGCACCAAACACGAAATTAGTTTATAAAATATTATTTATATATTTTGAAAATCTTAAATTTTCATTGTTGCGCGCACAATGTTTCGTTGGATTTTTACGTAATACAAATTTATATTTAATTTGACTAGAAATTTTGAGATAAAAATATTTCGGATCCCTCAAAATGTGGGAAATTTTGTTGAATTCTGTCTTCAACAGTTGGTTGAAATTATTAATCGTTGTCCTAGCTAGAAAATGGGATGTACTTTTAACAAGCTGTAAATGGGCTGTTGTAAATTCTATTAGAATTTAAAAATGGGTTGTACATTCTTACAAAACGCAAATGGGCTATAAATTTTCTGCCACAAACTTGTGGGCCTACTAAGTGACGCGTCCCCTAAAATAAATAAGTTGACGCGTATGCAAGGCTTTGTCAACTTATTATAGTCAACACACGGTTGTAGCAGCAGAGGCCGTTGGATGTCTATCCGATGGATGTCGTGCTTCTTCTTCAATCTCGGATATTCTTAGCTTCGGCCGCCCAAAAAATGATTCCTCCCCCTGACATCTAGGGCGCACCGTTTCCGAGGCTGACCTGTGGGCCTACTAAGTTGGAGCGTACCAAGGGCTTTGTCAACTTAGTCAATATAAACGATTCTAGTTTCAGTGACTGTACGATGTCCATCCAACGGCTATAGTGCTTCTTCAACCTCTGGTCTTCTTGGTCCAGCCGCCCAAAGCAGCGCCGGTTGTGCCGCCTACTCCTACCTCCCGTGGCCGGCTGTGCTGCCGCGGAGGCCTCACCACCCCCATACTACTCCCACCGCTGGCCAGGCCATCCCTCCACTCACCCACACCCCCTGTTATTCTGCGGCGATGGCAGCCTCACACCGCAGCCGAACCAGTGAACGCTCTTACTCCTCTCCGCGTGGGAATCCACTGCCGCGTCTTGCCCGGCTCCACGTCGTCCCCTTCCTAGGCCTCGCCGTCGTCCACCATCGTGGTGCTCTCGACGTGGCGTGGTCAATGTGGTCAATGACCGACTTCCATCGGAAGACTACTGTACGTGGAGAGGCTGACAGCTGGGTCCACGGCAGCCGCAAGGAAGTTCCTCCTTATTACATGGAAAATAATTATTCCTCCACCTGACAGCGGGGACCCACCGGGCGGGCCACCAGTATTTTGCGAAAAAAATCATTTCCCCCTGACTGCTGGGACCCACCGGACGGGCCATCGTATTTCGCAAAAAAAGTTCCCCCCGCTGACAGCTCGGACCCACCGGAAGTGCCTCCTTATTATGCACAAAAAATGAATACTCCCCCGGCTAGCTGGGACCCACCATGGTGGGAGGGTGACTTGTGGGCCTACTAAGTTGACTGGGACGAAGGGCTTTGTCAACTTAGTCAATATGAACGATTCTAGCTCAAGTGACCGTACGATGTCCATCCAACGGCCGTAGTGCTTCTTCAACCTCTGGTCTTCTTGCTCCAGCCTCCCAAAGTAGCGCCCGTCGTGCCGCATGCTCATGCCTCCCGTGGCCGGCTGTGCTGCCGCAGAGGCCTCACCGCCCCCTACTATTCCCACCGCTGGCCAGGCCCTGCGGCGACGGCAGCCTCACACCGCAGCCGAACCAGTGAACCCTCGTACTCCTCTCCGCGCGGGCTTCCACTGCCGCGTCTTCCTCGGCTCCACGTCGTCTCCTTCCTAGGCCTCGCCGTCATCCACCGACGTGGTGCTCTCCACGCGGCGTGGTCAACGTGGTTAAGAAACGACTTCCATCGGAAGAGTACTGTACGTCGAGAGGCTGACAGCTGGGTCCATGGCCACAGCCCAGTTTTTTTGTGATTTGCCAAGTAAGTCGCTTTGTCAGGCCTGTTGGGCTGCAAATCTTTCAAGACGAGGAGAGCTTTTATTTGGTTGGCCGAGAAAATGGCCCATCAGTAATGAGAAATGGGTTGTACATTTTTAAAACACATCAAACCGGCAATTAGTTTCAAATATCTTTTTTTTCATTTCAAGATTTTAAATTACATTAATTTTTATGCGTGGAGAATTTGCTGGATTTTATATTGATATACATTTACTTTTAAAATCAGTTTGAATGTGAGTCGAAATTTCGGGATTAAAAACAGTTCGGACCGCACCAAAATATGCAAAATTTCATATAATTTTTAAACCGTGGCCACAATATGGGCTGTAATGCTAACAAAAAGAATATGGGCTCCAAAAAAATCTTAAAAATTAGCAAATGGGCTGTAAATTATTAGAAATAATGGCAGATGGGCTGTATGCTGTTTTCCACAGATTTGAGGCTTTCCTAAGAAAAGGTTGACACACAAGCACTGACTGTTGGATGTCCATTCAACAGCCGTCGTGCTTCTTCAATCTCTGCTTTTCCTGCTCCAGCCGCTCAAACAAGCGCCGGCGGGACTGCCTGCTCCCTCCTCCCCGCGGCCGGCTGTGCTGCCGCGCAGGCCTCACCGCCCCACCGTACTCCCATCGCTGGCCTAGCCATCCCTCTACTCACCCACACCTGATGTTATTCTCCGGCGACGGCAGACGAAGCAGTAAACCCTCGTACAGTCGTACTCCCCTCCGTGTGGGAAACAACTGCCGAGTCTTCTCTCGGCGCGGCGTGGTCAATGTGGTCAACGACCGACTTCCATCGGAAGTCTACTATGCGTGGAGACGCTGACAGCTGGGTCCACGGCCGCAGCAAGGAAGTGCCTCCTTATTACGCGCAAAATAATTATTCCTCCACCTGACAGCGGGGACCCACCGGACGGGCCACCGTATTTCGCGAAAAAAACGTTTCCCCCCTGACTGCTGGGACCCACCAGCTACACCTTCGCATGCAAGGAAGTGTGTCTGGGCAAAAAAAACCAAAATGATTCGCCCTGCTGACTGCTGGGACCCACCAGCTACATCTTCGCACGCAAGGAAGTGTCTGACAGTTGAGACCCACCTGGTCGAAGCGTACGTAGCGTTGTCATTCTGGTCACGAACATGTACGTACATATATATTGGTGGATGTAGATGCGCGCACGTGTCGTAGTAGAGGAGCGCACGTAGCATGTACACATACGTACAACGGCCAGGATGCAAGAAAGAAAATACGGCCACGTATGTGTACATATGGGCGGGGTCTCGAACGCCTACTCGCGCATACGTACGGCGAGGGCTCGTAAACATGGCTGGGTCGGAACGGAGAAACAGCGTCGTCGTCGTGTTCATGGGGAGGCAATGGAATGCGTCGTGTTCATGGGGAGGAAATGGAATGCGTCGTGTTCATCGGAAGGCAACAGAACGCATGGGAGCCAACCGGCTGGGTCGGAACGGAATGCATGGTCGTGTTCATCGGGAGGGCTTGGACGGAACAGGCGATGGAAACGAGGCCTGAACGGGGTCCTGTTGATCGGGAGGGGTCTGACATACCGCAAAATGGAGGAAACGAACCTCTTACGGTCGAAACGGGGGTCCTGTTGATCGGGAGGGGCGTGGCGTATCACAAAACGGATGAAACAGACCTCCTACGGTCGAAACGGGGGTCCTGTTCATCGGGAGGGGTGTGGCGTACCGCAAAACGGACGAAACAGACTTGTGTTGGAGCGCTACGGTCGAAACGGGGGTCCTGTTCATCGGGAGGGGTGTGGCGTATCACAAAACAGGACTCCACGAGATACTGTTCATCTCCACCGTCGACCTCCTCCACCATCCACGGGCTACCGTCGACCTCCTCCAGCCTCCACGGGCTCCTGTTCATCCAGCCTCCACCGTGCACTACTCCACCGGCTACTGTTCAACCACCCCTCCACCGTCAACTGTTCATCCAGCCCTCCACACCATGGGGTCCTGTTCAACCACCCCTCCACGGGCACCCCTCCACCGTCTACTGTTCATCCAGCCCTCCACCACACCACGGGGTCCTGTTCATCCAGAGGCAACGCCACCGCTCACTGTTCATCCAAACCCCTCGCAACGCTCACTGTTCATTCCAGAGGCAGCATCAATCGGCTTCAGTTAGCAGCAGTAGCGAAGGAATCGCTCGATCGGGTTCAGTTAACAGCCATCGATCAATCGCTCGGGTTCAGTAATGCGTAGCCTGCAGTGCAATCGCTGGGGTTCAGTTAGAGCCCAACGCCTCGCTCGTGTTCAGTTAGAGCCAACGCCTCGCACACACGCGCGTACATGTACGAGTGAAATGCGCATCGCTCGGCCCCCGACCTCCCTCCGTAACCGGGAACTCCCCGAAATTTTCCTCCCCCTCGCTTCTACCTCGGTTTTTTACGTCATGGACGGCCCAAAGAATGTCATGCAACTGCGTCTCCGGCCCGCCCAAGACGAAAAGCCCGTTTTCTGTCATGATTTTTTGTCATAGAAGTAGGAGCCCACCACATCTATGATGATACCGGATTTTGTCACAATTATCGTCATAGATGTGTCATATGTATGACAGAAAAAAATTTCGTTCGGCCCAAAATGTCACGGATGTTTTTTTTGTAGTGGAAACTCAATCCATTACAATAGAGTAGAGGGGGGAAGAAACATCATAGGATCCAAATATAATAGCAAAGCTCGCGATACATCAAGATCGTATCATCTCAAGAACACGAGAGAGAGAGAAAGAGATCAAACACATAGCTACTGGTACATACCCTCAGCCCCGAGGGAGAACTACTCCCTCCTCGTCATGGAGAGCATCGGGATGATGAAGATGGCCACCGGAGAGGGATTGCCCCCTCCGGCAGGGTGCCGGAACGGGTCTAGATTGGCTTTCGGTGGCTACGGAGGCTTCTGGCGGCGGGACTCCCGATCTATTGTGTTCCCCGATCGTTTTAGGGTATATGAAGATATATAGGCGGAAGAAGTATGTCAGGGGAGCCATGAGGGGCCCACGAGGGTGGAGGGCGCGCCCCCCTACCTCGTGACCTCCTTGAAGCTTCCTTGACGTAGACTCCAAGTCTCCCGGGTTGCTTTCCTTCCAAAAATGAGTTCCGTGAAGTTTCAGGTCAACTGGACTCCGTTTGATTTTCCCTTTTCTTCGAAACCCTAAAATAGGCAAAAAAACAGAAACTGGCACTGGGCTCTGGGTTAATACGTTAGTCCCAAAAATAATATAAAAGTGTATAATAAAGCCCATAAACATCCAAAACAGAAGATAATATAGCATGGAGCAATTAAAAATTATAGATGCGTTGGAGACGTATCACATGACCGAGGGGCAAAATACAGCCATAGTGAAGGCCCAAGTGGACGCCCATTTTGGACCGAAACCGCCACCGCCGCCAAAGGAGAAAGTGCCTGAGAAAGTCGTTGACCACTTTATTCATATGGCAAGAAAACCAGCTCCCAAGCTTGTTGGCTCACACTATGAGCGCCAAATCAAGAAGACACATCGAGCACGACTACAGAAGGAGTCGAGCTGGAGCTCGAGCCAAGCAGCTGGCAAAAAATGCGGGAAAACCGTTCCCCGACTGGGAGAACAGGCGGCACAATCGATCCCCCCGCTTGTTTTACCAACACATGAGAGTACCGGCGTCGGTCAGCTGGTAATAACCGACGAGCATAGAAGGCAGGCTGAAATGCTCGGTGTCACTGTTGGACAACTCCTCGAGATCGAGCCCATGTCTCTGCTTAGAGAGGAGGACATAAAACAGAAATATGTCCGCGGCGAACCTTTGGTTGAGCCTGAGGAGGTCAAGAACCTCCCAACGAGAATGTATGAATTGCATGATTGATACATGAAAATTACCAAGAGTTCCAATCGAGAGTCTCTCACGGTGAACGTCAAGGAAGAGCATTACTTCCATAAGCTAGCTCTCTCCGTTTAGTATTCAGAACTATTTCAGTTATTCAATCAAGAAGCATTCGACAAATCTCTCATCAGTTGCTATTGTCTGTAAATGATTTCTTTCTGTAATTGAAGTCTCAAGCAAGCTGTAATGCTCATTGATCGATCATTATCTGTAATTATCCTCACTATATTCTTTTCTGTTGTATTATGCAGGATAAAGATGTATGAAATGAAAAAAGCTGGACGCTATGGCATTGAGTTCATTGACCTAAATAACATTAATGAACACACATGGAAATTGGAATGGTATAAAACAGATGTAGAGAATAAAATGCTAGAGTTCTTGAAGCGCCTCAATATCAATGAAGATATACTACTTATTTACAACCTACTGTGAGTCACACTGTCTTGTACTACAAATTTTGTTTTTGCTTACTAGCTAGCTAGATGTTAATAATTAAGTGTATAGGGTTTAGGGTAGTTGATTAGTGTTATGCACATGCCCGCTTAATTAAGACATGCAAACGTGTGCGCATGTAGTTACCACTGGATCTTGTTAATCATTAAAGTTGAAGAAGGAACAGTTGAAGTACTGGACTCACTACTTAAAAAAGAAATTGACTTCACCATCTTGAAGGGGATAGTCCACAGGTAATTTCAATCATTATTAACTATATCTCGGCCTATTTAGTTCTCATTTCCTGATATCAACTATTTAATAACTCTTTTATTCATTTTCTTTGCCGGCGGGCAGGGCTTGGGCGAAGTTCATCAAGGTGACTCCTGCAAATGACGACAAAAGCTATTTTGGTTTCGACCCAGGGTAAGTAATTAAGTAGTACTAGCTAGCTACCATCTCTTTGATTCTTGTTTCAATACCATTAATTAATTATCATGCTTGATTAATTACTATCTGATAAAATTTTATTCTTGTAAAGGCCCTGAAGCAAGCGTTGGGGACTGAAGTGTGTGCATACTACGTTTGCGAGAAACATTCGCATGATGGCGTCCGAAAGGAGCAAATCTGATAGACAGCAATGGGTACGTTTGCCAGAACACTATTCACAATTTTTACATGATTATCGATATCTAATCACACAACTAATACACATGCATATTAATCTCCTTCTTAACAGTTCAAAGATGTGTGGGAGTAGCTCTTACCAACGGAGCGCATACAAGCACTTCAAGAGGAAATAATGGGATTTTTGCTCCACTAGGTCATAGATCCCAAAGGAGAATACCATTACCCGCTACCGCCCCCATAAACCACTCACAATTATCATCATGCTCTGAAGGCACCAAGGCAACATGTAGAAGAAATTGTATATATACAAAATTGTGTGTGTGTCTATATATATAATCGAATGTCAGGGAAATAGCTATCATAGCCACACAATGCATGCGTCGTGATTCGTGTTGACCATGTGGGGGTTAAATTAAAGAGATGTTTGTGATGTGTTTTGCAACCCATGTGCCAGAGAAAAGGTGTGCCACTGTCAGCATGCAGCGGTCCATGGTGTTGTACGTCAGAAAAACCAGGGGGGCAAGGTTCCATGTGCATGACGCTTGCAACATTTTTGGAACCTGAAGCCAAAACGGACAAAGCTGCGTGAACAGGTGGGTGAGTCACGGACAAAGCCCCACGTTCAAATGAATTAATTGGCTGGCTTAAAATGAGTTTGTTTTTGGAGACGAGACAGGACAGGCGGAGGAACGATCCAGCGGAAAAGAAGTACTTGAGGCGTTTGCATGCCTGTGCCGAACTTGATCGACCTTTTTTCTCTTGCATACGCGCGCGTAAAAACTAATGACGAATCAATTCAACTCAAATCGAATGGAAGACAAGAAAAGAAACTTGGTGACTGATCGATTCGATCCCATTAATTAGCTTGATCCGGTACGATTTTTCTTTTTTTTTGACCGTAATGGCAGGTGCTCTGCCTTTTCATTAAGAGAGGAAAAACTGTACAACGGTCTGAAGAATCAGCCGGGGAAGCAAAACATTAAGTCAGAGATGCGACATGCATCCTGGCGAGAACAAATGGTACTACTCCCATGCCTCCTTCAGGAGGCCTAATTCATCCCTGATCAAAGAACATACCCCCGCGGCAGAGCGCTGTTGATTCTGAAAGATCCGTCGGTTGCGCTCGTTCCATAGGTTCCAAGCCACGTATGCAGCCCCCGTACACTTGTCCAGCAAAATTCCTTAAGCCACGTATGCAGCCCCCGTACACTTGTCCAGCAAAATTCCTTTTTGCTTTAGTTTGAAAGTCTTATCCCATCATGTGTTGACAGAAGAGGATTGGAGCGCAACCGCCGCAGCATTACTGAATTGATTGGCCATCAGGTACCAAACCTCCTTCGCAAATGGTTCTTCTTTGAACATGGTAGACGCGGACTTTCTCCCCAAATTAAACGTGGTAAACGCGGTGGTTGTCGTCGGTCTCCAAAACTACTACGTCGTTTGACTTGAGGATTTCGGCCAGCGCACGGAATCAAAGACGTACGTAATCAAACTATTTATGTGGGCAGCAGGCTGACCATAGATATACTGGTAGCATGAATTTAGTGGGTGATGACAGTGGTCAATGCACAATATCATCCAAGGCAGCAGCGGCAGCTGGATAACGAGGGTGTAGGTGTGTATTCAAGTATTCAAGAGAAGCAGTCCATCCCAGCAGTAGCAGCCACTGGAACCCACCCCCTCCCCCACCTGTCTCGCCTCCGCCAGAGGGCGCTCGCCGGCGAAGCCCGGGCCGGCCCCAGGAAGGCGGCGGCGGGGCGTTATCCCTGACCAGTCTGGCGTGTCGAGAGGGGAGATCCGCCGGCGCCCTCTGAAGCCTGGGATCTGTGCGCCTGGCTGCGTCTCATCAGGGCCGGTCCTGAAAATTTAAGGGCCCGGGGCGAAACTAAAACTCGAGGCCCCCTTTTGGATCATCATAACAATAATATTCAGTTTTGTAAACACTTTGGATTTTGTGTCACTAAGATCTCGCGAGTAAACCCGGGAGTGGACAGCCCAGAACGAAAGCCCGACAACCAGGCCAGGCTCGGGCTCAGCTTTTCTGCCCGAAGCCCGGCCTAAAAGCCCGAACATGGCATATATCATTATTTTATTAGAAATATCGGTATAATATATCATTTAAATATCCCAAAGTTCATTATTTTATAAAAAAAGGTGCTTGAAAGCCCGACATTTGGGCCAGGTCGGGCTGGGCTCAGGCTTAGGATTTTGAGGTCAGGCTTTGCATAGCCCGGCCCGGACTAGGCATCCCGGAGGATGCCCAGGTTCACTCACGAGTAACCCAAAATTTTATATGATGACCTATGGAGGAAGTAAAGGTGTGTGTGTGTGTGTGTGTGTGTGTGTGTGTGTGTGTGTGTGTGTGTGTGTGTGTGTGTGTGTGTGTAAATGTCTATCACAAGACATAGTTTCGAAAGGCAAAGCCGTGTTCACTGTGATGATGTTTGCGTTCGGTATGCACAGTAGTTCTTAGACGAACTAATTGTAGGATTGATATTATAAATAACAATACCTGAAAACTTAATTTAGAATCATGAAAAAATCAATATGAATGATATGAAAAATATTCTTTCATATCTTCAAAAATCAAAGCAGAACTATTGTGATAGTTCGTCTAAAACTTAATAAATCAGGACCTAATTTTCCAATTTATTCCGTCATTGCATAGTTCATCTGAAAATTAGTCGTCAAAATCATTATCCAAAACATCACTTTCGTTCTTGATCTCTTTGAGATTTAGACCACAAGAACAAAGTATCAGACTGCAGAAACATAATGGTTAACGATACTTGTGGAATATACATCGGCCGGCCGGCCGGCAACCGCCCACATCCATAGGTGACATCCAGCGCCGGTGCGCAGACGCCCCACCCCATGTGCAGCCATATTCATTGCAATCTGGACGACTGGACCTCATCCTCGATCAAAGCTCCTTGGTGTACGGCCGCGATTAGGGTGTGAGGCGAAATAGGCGACGCGTTCTATGTTTGTATCTCCAAGCTGATGGATCCTGATTGATTCGGTTTTTAGGGTTTCCTGATTGATTCGTGCCTCATGCATGCCTGTTCTAATGTAGAAGCATATACACCATGGCCTGGAAGAAGGAAAACGAGGACAACGCTGCGTCGTTCCCGTCTGCATGTGGCTTGGGCCTTTGCCTACCTACGCACAGGCCGGGAGGGGGCCCCTGGATTTCGGGGGCCCGGGGCGGCCGCCCCCCTGCCCCCCCCCCCCCCTCCCTAGGGCCGGCCCTGTGTCTCACGCCTGGTGCGCGCGCCCTTGGCTGCGCGTCGATGGGGGTGGGCGCGGCCATGGCCGCGGGGATGCCCCGGGATGGTGGCGGCAGGGACCGCTCCTTTTCGGTGGTGTCCGGATCTGAGGCGGCGGCCCCGCTGGTGCGGACGGCGCTTCCCCGGCGGCGGGAAGTGTTCGTCGGTGAGGTAGGCCGGTTCCCCTTGGCTGCGCGGGCAGCGAGGTCCCGGTGGGCGCAGGTCTTGGCGCATGGAGGCCCCGGGCTCCCCGCGTCAGATCGGAGGCGATCCTGGTCCACTCGTGATGCATGACCTCCGGCCGGCCTGGATCTCCGGCGTACTCGTGCCTGCGAATGTCGTGGCTGGCTCGGAGGTGGCGGCAGGGTGCTTGGCCGGGGGAAACCCTTGGCCGCCGGTGGCGGCCACGGCGTCGATGGCGTCCCGGACGCCATTCCCTCCTTGGTGGCGGCGCCGAGGCTAAACATCCCCTGCCTCCCCCCTTCCCCTGCGCCCGGATGAAAACCCTAGCCCCGGTGGCTAAGCGGCGGCGGCGCCACAGCGCCGTCACCTTCTTGAAGGCGCCGACTTGGGCATGGGGATGCTGGGTGTGTATTGCGAGCTTGTCTGGTTCCTGGTGGCGGCCCTTCCGGCCGTGTCTCCGATGGGGACCTCGCCCTTCCTCACCCTATACATGCCGTGGTGGAGCGGTACTTCATCTCACTCATTCATGGCGGCGAGGATCGGCGGCATGGCGCTGGGGAGGCTCGCCGCCCGATACGCGGAGATGGACTCGCGCAGGCGGAGGTTGCTGTCTGGCGTCATGGTGACGTCGATGGCAGAGTGGCCACACAAGGTAGAAGCCTCAATATGATCTGAAGATGGACTTGCGGAAGATGGTGGCGACGACACACGAGTGCGTCTGACCAGATTGTGCCTCAGACCCGGTATGGGGCTCGGCTGGGGCTTCCGAATATGTTTCGGTTTCCGGTTTTTTGATGTTAGGCTTAGGTGAGTGGTTTGGGTAGTGGCCCAGCTAGCACCCCTTCATCATTTTGGATAGGAGTAGTGGCATGTGTTGCCAAGATGGTGGATTCAGGCTTATTGTTATAATACTTTGTAAGGTCCTTAAAAATAACCAATAAAATAAAGTGGCCGTTTGCATCTTCCAGATGCAGAGGCCAGGGGTCATCCTCCTTTTCTAAAAAAAAAAACAGCCACTGGAATGTGTCGGCGACGAGGCAACCTGGCAACCTGCCACAACGCTGACGAGGCATGTTGCCGCAACGCCGAACAAGGGGCGAACGATGATGCACGGGATGAGAAAGTTAAAATACAAATATCAATGTTTATGCCATCCAATATTTTATAGTTGGTGGGGGCAACCAGGTTCACATTCAGGGCAATTGGGCGCGCTAGGTAGTCAATCTCTAGTCAAAATACCAATATGTCTATTTTCAAAGTTCTGCAAAGTTACGGTGAATGTAATGGCAACCATAAAAGTTTACAAAGATATTTACTGCAAAGAAAAGTTTACCAAGCTGGAGACAAGTGCATAGACGAGGTGAACATGTATGCCACGAATGAATTTTATTTTTCCCTTGCACTTACACCATCCAAGCTGGACACAGGTGGCTAGCTGTTTCTCTAACGACATCCTTCATAAAAGATTTAGATAAATTTTGATGGGCCGTCACAATAAACACAACTATGATTTAGATATTGAAATCCAGAGAACTAAGTTCAAGCAGTACGGAACATTGGTCATAAAAGCCGGTCATGCATAATACAAGAATGACAAGGAACCACTGAAAATCAAAGATGGGCCCGTTGAAGTTAACTTCGAAGCACCGGTAACCCTTGCTTATCAAACTGATATAATATACTAAAGACGCGAACCGCTTTACTACACACTCGGAACCGAGGAAATATCTCATGAAGAACCGCAGATGATGGAGTGCCAAAGAATAATTATCATGGGTGGAACCATCGACATCAAGGATGGAGCCCATGGATTTAGGGCCGAGGAACCGGTGACCGTGGTTCGGGAACCACCGAAAATCAAAGATGGGCCGGTTGAAGTTAACTCCGAAGCACTGGTAACCCTTGCTTATGGAACTGATATCATATATTACACACTCGGAACCGAGGAAATATCTCATGAAGAACCGCAGAGGATGGAAGGCCAAAGAATAACTATCTTGGGTGGAACCGTCGACATCAAGGATGGAGCCGATGGAGTTAGGGCCGAGGAACCGGTGACCGTGGTTCGGGAACCACCGAAAATCAAAGATGGGCCGGTTGAAGTTAACTCTGAAGCACGGGTAACCCTTGCTTATGAACTGATATCATATATTACACACTCGGAACCGAGGAAATATCTCATGAAGAACCGCAGAGGATCGAGCGCCAAAGAATAACTATCTTGGGGGGAACTGTCGACATCAATGATGGAGCCAACGGATTTAGGGCCAGGGAACCGGTGACCATGGTTCGGGAACCGCCGAAATCAAAGGTGGGCCAGTTGAAGTTAACCGCGAAGCACCGGTGGCCCTTGCTTATGGAACCGATATCATATATTACACACTCGGAACCGAGGAAATATCTCACGAAAAACCGCAGAGGATGGAGCGCCAAAGAATAACAATCTTAGGCGGAACCATCAACATCAAGAATGGAGCCGATGGATTTAGGGCCGAGGAACCGGTGACCGTGGTTCGGGAACCGCCAAAAATCAAAGATGGACCCGTTGAAGTTAACTCCGAAGCATGGTAACCCTTGCTTATAGAACCGATATCATATACCAATCGTTGAGATCAATGAAGGTACAGATGAATTTAGGTTGAAGTCGCCAGTATTTTTCTGTGTGCACACCAATTACTATGAAATGAATGGAGCAAATCTATGATAGGCCTAAGGTAAAATTAAAAAATACCAGGCTAAAAATGCCTGTTTTCAACACTGGGGTCCGCCGAGCGGATCACACGCTTGCTGTCTCATAGAGGCGCGCGTGAACTTTCTGAGATGAAAGTTTGAATGGCCTGGGAGAAGGGTGTGTCTGCATCCTTGGCGTACGTACATGCTTTTCTCCCCTATGATCAACCCGTGAACAGGGACAGTGGCCAGGCACGCGTCTGCTTTGGCCAACAGGGTCGGGCCCGCTTGCCCCTCCCAGGCCCCCACTCAGCGCAAAGCGCAGCCTCCTCGTCACAATCTCGCCTTTATAATAGTTGAACGACTTCTTTTGTTCATGCTCACGCCATAACTGATAGCTGCAGAGATTATGATTGTGGATTTCTTATTCATGTTAGTTGGCATGATACGGGAAGAGGTGGATGCTTTTTATTTTTTGAGCAAAAAGAGGCGGAGTTAACTGTTGGAAGTCGTCCACAGAATCGATCACATCAAATCGCAATAAACACGCACGCGCAAAACTTTTATAGCCAAGGGCTCTTGTTGTGCCCTTTGTTTTTCCTCTTTTTATTTTCTGTTTTCTCCCAGTCTGATACAAACCTCACGCAGGTCGTGCATATATATATGCAGACTGTCGAGGCCAAAGCTTAACCGACTCAAGATATCCTAAACTTATACAGACTTTGACACGTCTAAGCAAACCCACTAGGACTCTAGCCTAAACCTACTTAAACTAGCACAACCTGACTCATGTACTAATCCCCGCCGGACTCTGCTAGCTAGTACAAGATCCACGTAGCCGTGACATGCAAGCCAAGCAGCACACGGCAGCCAGCAAACTTGCACCTAACTAATTAATCAACCAGACAAGATTACTGCTAACATTAACTGAATACCCAGGGTTTGGAAATTGGATTATGCTTAGAGACCGGGTGGGCTACGGCGTCGGCCCGCCTGCCGCCCGCACCGCCTCGTCGGCGCTTGCCCGGCCCCGCTGCACGCCATGCCCGCGCTGGCCGCGTTCTCCCAGCTTGCCCTCGCCCGTTTGCCCGTCGAGCTCCGCGTCGGAGTGGCTGGCTGGCCGGGGTTGCGGCACGGTTGAGGGGTTCGCATACTGTCCATAGAAGTAATGCTACACGAAAAACGAGTTATAGGCTTTTACAAAAAGGATTAATTTAATTGGTCAATAGGTGGCGGGGCGGCCTACCTTTTCTAAAAATCAGGGAAGGGGGGCAAGTTTATGATTGGTTAGTAGATGGAAAAACATTCTAATCAGCGTGTAATTGCGTGTAACTTTTTGTATGTTTAGCATTATTGCTGTCCATGGTCGCACACAAGTCATCTCAATCCGGCTCGGATGACAGCAGAAAGTGAAAACGGAAAAAGCCCATGATTCGGTCAAGACGCAGCGTTCTGAAACTGTCCAAACTGAATTTTGAAAAGAGGACTCGCAGAGGAGATCAACACCATCGCCGTGCGTGTTCGGCTTCGGCACCATGAAGCCTGAAGGATGCCGGCTCATCTGTCCCGTACACCGCTGGACGGGGGAGGCCGCGGTACACGAAGTCATGAACAAAAATTGGCTACTGGCTTTGAGTTGCGCAAGTACTCGCCGACGAGCTTAAATAGGCATGCATTACTACGGCAGGTGGTGTATCTCTAACAACAGCAAGACAATAAAGAAAAAAGGTTGTGATACTCTGTACATGCATTGAAAGAGCGTCGCCGCTTACTTCTCATATGTTCCTCTCAAGCATACGCATGGATCTGTCGCTACTATCGGCCGTCTCACTGATGGGCGTCACATGCGTAATAACGGGATACGTAACGGCATGCTGTACATATCGGAACCTGCTGGAAATGCCGTTCGGTCGACGGAACCTGAGACATACGAACGCTTGTGACGACCACTACTTAGTAAACACATGCAAGACAGGCTTTTTGTCAGCCCATTAGGCATAAAGCGCCCAGGACCGGCCTTTTGGTCTGCTTTGTGATTCCTACTAGCTGCTGGTGTAAGGTCTGCTTTGTGATTCGTACTAGCTGTTGGTGTGGTACCGTCTCAAGCCCATGTGATGTATATATATATATATATATATATATATATATATATATATATATATATATATATATATATATATATATAAACTCTATTAATAACCCAGGATGAAGAATAAGTAATTCTTCACCCTGGTCGTTTGATCGAGTCACGTCTTACGTCCAGCCTAGCCCGCCGATGGAAAAAGAAGCCCGCCATCCCTTGATGTAAGATTACTATGGGGTGGAGGTATTTTTACTTTTTACGAGTTACTCAAAGGCAGCCCACCTCGCGAATCAACCTGTGATTGAGTTGGTTAGGTGGACAGTGGTATCCCTAACCCACCAGGGGTGCGTGTGTGCGTTCATAGAGGTGAGTGTATGCGCGTGTATATGAGCGCTTGTGTCTGTACTGATGCTCAAAAAAAAAGGCAGCCTACCTCCCCGTCTTTCCTAATCTACTGCGGATGGTTTTTATTTTATTTTAAAACAGAAGAAGCTGCAAATAGTTTGGAGAGTCGATGGTGAACGGCGGCCTGGTGGTCGGCGATTTGGTCATTGGTGGGGGGTGGGGGGTGGGGCGTGCTGCTCACCAGCGCGGTCTCGACGATGGGGTTGTCGCTGGGGCAATTGGGGCGGCGTGGTGTGCGGCGTCTGCCTAGGTTTTGGGCGGTGCTGTTGCTGGTGATCGCGGCGGCGCTCTAGTGCATGGGTTGCTATGTGACTGCATCTCTGCTGTTTGGATTGAAGTTTGGTTGGGTGTGAGTGCGCGGGAGGAGGTGAGCAACCCCAGTTGTAGCGATTTCCGTTCTAAAATTCCAATTATCCCCCACTTACGTTTCCCTTTGTTATTATCTTTCCAAACTGATTTCCGTGCATCTGGGCGTTCCTGATCTGCTCACTCCGGTGCCCTGCGAGGTCCCGATTTGACTACAAGCCAGTGGATCTGGGTTCTCCTGATGGTGGAGTTGAAGGGGCCCCAATGAATAAGCACATGACAGACAAGCGGGAAGCCACCACTACCAGCGTCCTCAAGCTTTATACCACTAATCATTTATCTAGCACACATCACTACGTCGGTTATGTAGGTATCTCCTATGTAGCCTTCTTTGCCAGCTCCAATAATTTTCATTGGCTTCCCATTCTGGTTCGTAGCACACATACAGTTAGTAGAACCTTGCTGACCGGTTGTAGAATTTTTGGTCGATTATTGGGCTGCTTCATATTGTTAGACCATCGAATAATTTCTGATCCTTCATGGACTGAATTGTTGGATTTTTTTCCCCTTCTTGTCGTATATACATCACCATTTGTTTCTGAAACCAAGTCATATTTGTCATATTTCTAATTTTCAGAGATTGCAGATAGTTATTTCAAGTTTAAAAATTGGTTGTAATTTTGGTTCATGGGTTGCACCATATGCAAATACACATATATTATTCAGAAAAGTTTTTGTTCCGTCAATCAGGGTCATACTCACTGCAGCTAGTAGCTGCTCTAAACATTTTTGTAATGTTACTACTTAATACTCCCTCCGTTCCAAATTACTCGTCATGGTTTTAGTACAAATTTGAACTAAAACCACGACGAGTAATTTGGAACGGAGGGAGTACTTAATAATGATTGTGGAGGTGCTGTTATCATTTCCTACTAGAGATAAAAAAATATGTGTGGGCTTCAATGATGTAATTGATTTCTATTTACAATGCGTTAGTGTTTCTTATCATCTAGGTTTGGATTTAAAGTACATATACCTCCTGTTGGAGTTGAAGTATCTCACGTACTTGTAGAGAATGGTTTGAGCTGCTTGTGTGCCACCATTAATTTTCATATAAAAACTAGGAAAAAAGTATAAGTTATATTACCAGACATGAGCAGGCGTGCCACATTTCAATCCACATAGACAAATGTGCAACATAATAGCATTGAAGTTTTATACTCCTTATCGTTATAGATATACTCTTCTTTGTAAGCTTAAGGATGGGTACATATACGTTTATCCAGTATCATAAGCATGCTTGATCAGCATTATGGTTGCTTGCTCTTCTCATATGATAATTCTGTCATTCAAGGCAAATTCCAAATATTTTTTTACTATACTAATTCTGGAGATTGGGGATAATTAATCGTTCAGTCTTTTTGATGTAATATTTTGATATTTTTATCTTATCATGTGATGCAGTAGTTGATACCAAGATATAATGCAGGTCAGACACATTTATTACTGAAAGAAGAAGTAATTATCAAGTTTCCACTATTGATTGGTTTGCTGGAGCATGCAGATTTACCATATGTTTTGATACATTTCTTGAAGTAAGTGTAAATAAATGAAAGACAATATAGTCATTATATCCTTGTTATCTTCCTGTGATATTTTGTTTAGAATCTCATTTCTACTTGAGAGACTATATCTAGTCTAAGTGTAGTGACTACAGGAAGAAGTATGTTATCCATCTATACATTAGTGACAATAGGTATTGTCATCACTAACTTTCAACAGAATTTATCCACCACATATTATTGTTCTTATTTTCTATAGCTAGTGCATTCTGTCATCCTTGGTCCTTATTGTGGTGGTTGAACGAATGGTTTCCAGATTTTCTCTGTTTCTTCTTTCTTCTTTGGACCTCCACTGCTTAAAAAAAAGGAACCATGTTCAGCTGTTTTCACTTAGAGTGGAGTAGGGATGTTGCTACTGTATCAGGATGGTCATCCCATCCATCATTGGGAATCTTCTCTGTTGCAAAAGATGAAACACATGGAAACCAGAAAGCGTAAAGCACAAGAAAATGTGACAAAACAAGCCGCACATTCCGAGCAATGAAGAGTCACGCCCCAAAAAGAAGCATGAATAATTCAAGCTCAAGTAACTGTGATATTAATGCACAGTGTCACTGACTTCCTGATAAGGAGTATACCGTTTTGTTAGGTTTTGAGTCGGTCAAACCACTTCCATCGGAGCTGATCATACCTCTGAATAGACCGATATTTAAACTTTTCGATTCAATGATCTTGCTAAAGGATACAAAATGTGTCTTTTTTTTTGAACGTTGACTCGTCCTGAACACTACTAGTGAGATCTCAGAACACTCTAAGTGCAGACCTGAACACTAGTGAGACATGGTAGCAACTGGCAAAATGAAAGATGCCGAATCTGGTTTTTCCTTTTCCAATTCATGGAAGCACTAACCTTCTGTGAAAGCACTGCATACACCTGCAGTACACTAACCTTTTTCAGGTTTGCTTCTCGGATTCTTACACTGAGCTTAAGGAAAATGATGAATGGTTAAGCACCTTTTTATTTCCATGTTTGATCTGTTGGTACTTGATACACACTGAAATGAAGGATATAGCTGGACGTGCTCCTATTTTATGCCGATGTAAACATTCGACGTAATCTACACCGCATGCAAGTTTGGAAAATGTATTAGTTGGACATGCTCCTATTTTTTGTTGGCCCCATATGTATTACCTTGTGTTTCAGAATTCTTACATTAGCTAGCGAACTTGGGTTGGCTCCATACAGTATGCTAGATTTTTGTACGTGTCTGGTTGGAAACATTATGTTGGTGGACACTGACCATCTCCCAGTTTCTCAATATTCATGAGGTGGACCCTGATCCTCATCCAGCCTGTCAAACTTTTCTGTTTTATTTTTGTTTAACCCGCCCTCAGTCCAGGATTAATCGTCTATAACAGGAAATTTTGATTTTTCATTCAGGGTGTTGCTTGTTTTTTTCTGTAGCATAAAGCAGATCCGAATGTACTATTTTGGCGAGTAATCATGTGATTCTAGCTAGGCTCCATGAACCGAATTTATTCCTTAGCCATGCATACTGTAAAGAAGATGCACACCATCATTTTTGCTTTAGATTCTTATATACTGTAAAATGTTGACTTTGTTCACATTTAACCTATTTTCCTATCTTACAGAGCAAGCCATTCAAATATGGTTAATTCCTTCTTCCTCGCATTTTTACCACTATACCACTAGAATAGATATGTGTTTATTCAGTTACATACTTCCATTTAATATTGATTCATCTATATGCTTGGCAGTTTCGGCATTTTGCCTTACCATTATGTGTATCTGACCAGTTATGTGTTTCATTTTGATGATTCTTTGGTGACAGACAATGTATTAAATGCTTACAAGACACAGGCTAGTTCAAGATGATTACTCCAAGTATTGTATCTGGCACAATTTAATAAAAGACATGGTTAGTGTGCATTGAAACAGCAGTTATAGAGTTTGGCCTCTTATCTTATTTCTCTCTATTTTTGATTCAGACAGTGTGGCCAGCATGTTATGGGTTCGTGTGATTCTGAAGAATTTGGTCATCCAAAATCACCCTGTGATATCTTTGATTTCAATCTTGTTTCCAGTTTAGAGTACCGAAGGCTGTTTAATCATGTAAGTGTTATATGTGCTTGTGTGTTGCTGGCCTCTACCTGTTTGTTGGTATACTTCT